>CP144695.1:31485923-32810298 GCA_036885675.1 Vigna mungo | reverse complement strand
TTCCTACTAAGAAAGGAAGCTAAAAGAGAGTGAGAGAATTTCGAAATCAAGTCTCACCAGAGAGTATAAGAAGCTAAGCAAAGAATTTTGTAGCATTTCATTATTCTCAAAAGTGAGAAAATGTAATGCATAGGATCTTTTATTTATAGGTGAAGAGTAGCCTACAATTTGCCCTCAAATTTTCCAATATTTCCAACTGGAGAAGCCAGTTGGCCGAAGCACATAACCCACATTGGCTCTCAAGGTCAGTCATGTAACATGAAAAATGTCACTCCATAGGCACTAGGCGCACAAGGTTTTGGGCTGGGTGCAACTTGAATTTGTAAGCTAATTCGCAACTTCAATCCGGAAATCAGGCACCCAATCCGGAAGTCAACCAAAAACTCTCTAAAGCTTTGCTCTCTTGCTTCCTTTGTTCAAAGAAGATTTTACTGGATGGTCTTTAATGTCCTAGCTTTATTGTATCCTACAAAACAAGAATAGACAAGTTGTTGTCCAATTGGTGGTAATTACACTTTATCTTAAATTGTTCAACATTAGAATTAATTGTCTTGACCTTTGACAGATTGAATCAAACCCCTCAAGCGTTTAATCGTGATGGTGGCTAATTAAGACAATTGACTAACAATAAATAGTCCGATCTATGACTGATTGAACCATCATACCGTACTTACATCAAATCACTCCACATAAAAAATAAAATTAATTTAAATATTTAAATTCTTTTAATAAAGTGTTTTGATGTATAAATTTTATAAAAAATCTAACGTTAATCAAATATAAAGAAAATAATTAGATATTTTAAAAAAATTAAATAATTGAATCAAATAAAAATTAGAGATATTATTAAATATTTTATAAGATTTTATAAGAATTAGAGGGGAAAAAATTAAAATAAAAAAATTCTATCACGAGGCAACTCACGTACGTGGCGTCAGCTCGGCCAAATGCAGCTAATTTTTCTTTCTTGCTGACCACCCACGTATCCACCTAAGAATCCATCAATTTCCCAGATTTCAGCTTCACAAGTGCATTACTCTTTCTGCTCCACCAACAACCATTAGATCCCAAAGTCTACATTCTAAAATTTATTACCATTTTATTTAATGATTCATCTATACCATTAGATACATATTTCTATAACTATTTTTCATTAATAATTTTAATATTTTAAAAATAAAAAATAACATTTATATTTTCATGTAAAATTGATCACCATAAATATATTTTTAAAATTATTTATTTTCTTAAAAATGACTTATTTTAATGTTATAAAAAATACAAAAATATATCATCACAATAATTTTATGTATAACAAAGATATAGTCCCCAAATATTTTTGGCATACTCATTAAATTACAGATTTTTCTTTTTCATATATAAGAATCACGATTTTCGGGAAACAAAAATTTTCAAAGTTGTTTTATTTTAGTTTATATAATTTGGAGATGCAATGCTGATTGATGGATTGGATTTAACTTTCTTCAGATAACAAAGTGATATATTGGATTTCAACTTTTGTTAAACAAAAGTCCTCAAAATTGCGATCCTTAGTAATGATTAGTATACGTTTGATTAGTAAAAAATATCGGTGGATATATATAATATAATATAAATAAAATGACAATATGTTAATTTTGTTACGGATTTTGATTAACGTGATTTGGTAAAACTAAACAATAGTTTTTCAATCATTTTTATTCTATTTTAAAGAAAAATAAAGGAATTCTCACTTGTAAGAATATTTTTGAAAAAATATTGGCTAAAAATTATTAATAGATAAATTATTTTTCTTAAAAATTAAATTAATGTCAAATGTAATATTCCAATTTTAATAGATTTAAACAATATTATAGGAATTATCACAATTTCAATAAACTAGACTTTACTATTCGAAAACAGTCTTAATATCAAACTCGGGGATCTAACACTTGTGCATAATGAAACAACTCACCCCATTAGTTACCACATCGAGGTTAATCCGTCAAACATTTTATAGTCTATTAAACAAATATTAGACTAAGGACCTTATGCTATACATTTCACAACATAATCATTCCTTCTCTACTTGAAATTGAAAGTTATTAAGAGTGTCAAGATAGCCCCTAATACATAGCTCCTATATCAATACATACATTACACATAACCAACTTAAGAACTTCTCCTATATCATCCTTATGAGTTATAAATGGAACCCAAGTCCATCTAGAAAAATCATCTACAACTACCAGTCCATAGCATTTACCACTCATAAACTCAATTCTTGTAGGTCCAAACAAATATATATGAAGCAACTCAAAAGGTTGTTTGATTGAAACTGTGTTCTTACTTAAAATATTCTTTGACATGTTTGCCCTTCATGCAAGCACTTACAAAAGATTGTATCATTGAGTACTACTTCTAGTAGTCCTCTAATGAGATCACGGCGTTGCAACTTTGAGATTAATCCCGTGCTTGTGTGTTACCGCCTCATCTTTCATAGACACTAGACATGAGACACTTTGAGACTGTAATTCATCTAAATTTATTTTATACAAGTTACCCTGTCTATTAGGTGTAAATACGAAGGAGTTATTATTATCTAATACCCTACATTGACCTTTTTCGAAAACAACATTATATCCATTATCACACAATTGACTTATGCTAAGTAGATTATGTTTAAGGTCATCTACTAACAAAACAATATCAATGGAGGGGATAAAGTTTGTACCTCTCTTTCCAATTCCTATGATTTTTCCTTTTTGGTTTCCTCCAAAAAGTGATCGATCCTCCTTTCTTGTCCCTCAAGTATAGGAACATACATTTTTCTCTCGTCATATGATGTGAGCAGTCACTGTCCAGGTACCACAATAGGGCTTTTCTTTCGGTCATTATACATTCTGGAAGAGGAATTATTTGACTCTTAGGTACCCATAACCAGTTCGGTCCTAACTTGTTAGACTTACATTTCCTTTTTCTCACAAGTCAATATATTATTATTTGACTTGACAGACCTAGTATGTTTAGTTTTATTTTTGTGTTGTATATATTGTTTTCTATAATAAAGACCTTGTTTGTTTGATGGATGCATACTTTCTCTCAACAGACGATCTAACCTAGCATTTCCCACAAGAGTTCTACTTAGTATTTTGGTGAGGGTATCGTTTTAATACCTAAGGGATTTTATGTGCTTTACATTTTTTGCTACTGTTTCATTTTCTACAAGCCCTTTATTTTGTAAACTAGTTTCTTATTTATCATGTTCAGAGACACTCAACTCTACCTAAGATTGTTAAAATGTTGTTGTAGTGTCTTCACATTATCCCTAGATGTATCTACTTCTTTTAAATTATTTCTTTGTGTGAGGAGTTCTATACGTTGATTACACAAATTTCTATATGTATAAGACAATTTGGATGAATAAGATAATAGTTCATAGTAAGCGTTTCTAACTGAGTATAGGTCAAAAAAGTTTACCTCATCATTAAAGTCGTCTGATATACTTTCAGCATTCCTTGCTACCAAACATACTTTGGCATCCTCGTCCTCATCAGTTGTGTCTTGGTCTTCCCAGGTGCTCAACAACATATTTTTCTTTTCATATATAGGCCCGACTGAATTTTTCTTCATCTTTTCAAGCTTGGCACATTATGATCTAAAATGTCCAGGTTTGTTGCACTTGTAAAAGACAATTGTGTCTTTTGATCGTTTGTCTTTTATATTCTTTTTAGAGTCAAATCTGAAGTGTCTGCTCTTGAACATTGTGTCTCTCCTTTTCCTCTACATAGATTGGAGCTATCTCGAAATGAATGATAACTCCTTTTCATCATTCTCGTTCAGGGAGTCTTGTTCATTGTCTGACTCCTCGGAGGATTCATTTGTTCTGAGAGCTTTGGTAGGCGTCTTCTTGACAGCTTTGAGCGTGATACTTTTGTCCTTCTTGATGGAACCATCTTAAAGAAGTTCGAGCTCGTGAACCTTTAGTATATGTACCACCTCTTCTAGACTCATTTGGTCTAGATTCTTTGATGTACGTAGAGTTGTGACCTAAGGTCTCCATTGTTTGGGAAGATTTCGTACGATTTTGTCAATATGATCGAAGTTATCATATGACTTCCCAACGAATTTCAGCTCATTAAGGATCGTTTAGAATCTACTGAACATGCTCTGAATGTTTTCATTTTCAAGCATTGAAAATAGTTCATACTATCTTGTCATCAAGCTCAGCTTATTCCTTTCACTTCGTTTGATCCCTTATAAGTGACGACCAAGGTGTCCCACATTTCTTTAGCTCCTTGGTAAGCATGAACCTTCCTATATTCTTCTTCGGAGAGAGCGAACATCAGAGAGTTGCGAGCTTTGGAGTTTAACATGTAGAATTGCTTTTGCTCGTTAGTCCACTTGCTTCTTAAGAGTGGTTCTTCGTTTTCATCTATAGGAATGTAGTTGTCGTGCTCCACGACGTCCCACATGTCAATGTGACATGTTTCAAATAATGTGATTATTGTTTGCTTCTAATAGTCGAACTTTTCACCCTTGAATAGTGAAGGGCAGTTGATGGCGTATCCTTCGTTTTCCATTTTCCAGGATCGTTTCCTCGAGTCTTGTTAAGAAATAACCTCGTGACGTTAACTCTAATACAAATTGAAGTACTTGAAAAACACTAGAAGGGGGAGGGAGTGGGGAGGGGTTGAATAGTGTTAATCAAAAAATTATTTTCTCAACCCTTCTGATATAGCACATAATCGAGCTTTGATTATATCTTATGAAAGCTTAAACCCTTGACCTAATAAAAGTTGTAAACGATAATTGCTTTTGACATGCTATTCAGAATGCACACTACAATGTTTTATAAGAACTTCCTTAGTTGAAGAGTAATCATTTAACTTGGAAAGTTCTTGTATTTGGAAATAAAAACACAGCTGCAAGTTATTATAAGAGAAGCGTTTAGATGAGAGAAGAGATAAATGCACTGTTATTTTTATGTTGGTTCACTCCAACTGAGCTACATCCAGTCTCCTCCACATTGGATTCCACTATAATCTCCACAAGATTACAATTGAGTATTCTCACCACTCCTAGTCTCTGAGTATTCGCACCACTCTTGGAACTTACGCTCCTGTACAACTACCAAACATCTGGCACACAATATTCATGTCTTAACCAAACTAGACACTAAAGTAGATACCACCAGATCATATTGTAGTTTTCTCACAAGCAAACTCAACTTTTTCACACATGCCTCAAACACAAACGAGTGTGTCACTCCCAAATCATACTACGCACAAAGATCCCATATATGCTATCACACAAATATCCCCTACCTACTACCACACAATTGCCAATTATAAGATTACATGATCTGCTACCTCTACCTCTAACGTAGCAAAAACTTTGTCCGCCGCCTAAGGTCTGTCACCCCCCTCGAATGTGGCTAAACTGCCTATTGTGACTAGGTCCCAACTCTTCTACTGGAAGGACAATCTTTGATCAAATGCCCTTCCTTCCCACAGCCAAAGCACTTCCCACTCATGGTCAACTAAAGACACATATTCCTCAAATGTGGCCCTTCCACACTGATAACACCAAATTGTAGATGGCCTTACCGAGACTGGGGCCTAGAGTATGGTTTCTTCCTCCCCTCTTGAATAGGCTTGGACCTAGATGGCCTTATCAAATTCTGTAACTATCTTTGCTGATTCTCTACCTCAACTTTCATCTTCTCCAATACCTTTGCCTTTTCCACTAAAATCGGAAATTCCTTAATAGAAAGTACAGCTACCATCAACTTAATATCTCCCCTTAGGCCATTCTCAAAATTTTTGCATTGTCATTCTTTGTCCATTCTTAAAGTATGGAACCTACCCAGATGTTTAAATCGCTCAACATACTCAAATATTGACATATTCCTTTGAACCAACTATAAAAGCTCCACCTTCTTATCATATTTCACACTATTAGAAAAATATTCTACATAAAAAAATTTCTTGAGTAATTCTCAAATGATAACTCCTCCATTTTCTTCCAATATCATCTTTATATTACTCCACCAGTGATTAGTTTCTCCAAAAAAAACATATACTTAGAAATGTCAACATGTTTTTTACCGGACCTCTTAGCATAAAATATTTTCTCCATATATTTAATCCGCTGCTATGCTTTGTTAGGACTCATTCTGCAATCAAACTTAGTAGAATGATGTAGTAGAAAATTCTCCAAACTTCACTCTTAAACTTGGATATAGAGAACTTGAGATGATCGAGCACGTGTCTTACCCATCTATTACATGGTAGTAGTGAAAAGAAATAATAAGAAAACTTATCAAAAATACTTTATTGGAAGACATGAAAAGAGTTATATTTGAGAAGGCATCCTAAGATATCCAAATATCAAATTGGATCCAACTCAAATTAAAGGTGTTTCACTCACTCGCCAAACACCCAACGTTTAGGATTAATTGCCAAAAGGGAACTCGGTGATCCCGCACACACTAGATCCGCTGCTACCAATCACCTTCAGTCACGTGGCAAATAGTTCTCGCTCCCTGCACGCGACACCAGTGGCACCCTCCGTAATTACTTAACAAAACAGTGTTTTTTTCGTAGCCTCAAATAATAGTAAGAAAATTCCTTCTTAAAACCTCAGCTTCAGGGTTCTCTGTTTCTCCTCATCGCGAACCCTTTCCCATTCTCTTTCTCGAAACCTCAGTAACGGAAAAAACGCCTCCGTCGCCGCCATGGCCGCAATCGCACGACTCAGGGTCGCCGCGGTGCCGCTGAGGGCCCTCTTGCTCCGGTCTAACCGGGGGTTTGGATCGGCGGCAGCTGTACAGTGCTACTACGAGGAAGAGGAGTGCGCCGCACGCAGCATGCTTGACGCACAGGGTTGCAAGCCGGAGCGCGGAGTGCAGTGGGTGATGATAGGGGAGCCTGGAGCTAGGAGGAACCTCTTCGCGCAGAGGCTCTCGAAGCTTCTAGAAGTTCCTCACATTTCCATGGCTACGCTCCTCAGCCAGGATCTCAACCCTTGCTCCTACCTCTATCACCAAGTAATTCATTCATTCACTATTCCATTCTAGGGTTTCCTCTCTCCTTTTTCTTCAGTTTACTTTCATTTCTTTGTAGGTCTTTCAATTATTCTTTCAACTCGTTTCTCTTGTTTTAAATTAAAATTAATGGTGATAATCTCGTCGAATTAAGGAAAAAATTAGGTAAGTAAAGTTGTGCATAATGGTTTTAGAATTAACGTGATTTTGTATTTATGATCACGTTTGGTTTCATATCGAAGAACATTATATTTTTAGAAATTATTTTAAATTTTTAAGCAACTTTAAATAAATTTACTATGAATAAAAATATTTAAACATATATATGGTAAATTAATTTTACGAAACTAATTTTGGAATCCAAGCTCGCACTACTTAAGCTTGCATTTTAAACGTTATGCGTGTTGTGAGATTGTGTCTAAATTCAATTTGAATGGTTCTACTTTTTTTAACCTTTTTTTGTAATAATATTATTACTAAATATGTTGTTAAGGTTGTTGTTATGCGGAAAGTTGGGATTGAATCCTTCTAAGTTATACTGATATTTTTAAGCTTGCTTGGGTTTTGTTTATTAAATAAATAATAATTTACGTAATTACAGTGTGAAATCATATTTATATTGTCAGAAATTATTTTTATACGACTGTTAGATAATTACTATTAAAATTGATAAATCTACGTTACGTTATAGTTTGTCAATGTGTTTTTATATTGTAATAGAGACTGTGAGACAAAATTTGAATTCCAAGTTAAAGACAAAGTGAAAAGGAAAAAAAAAAAAAGAACTTTTACTTCCGTTCTCTTTTACTAAACCAAAGAAAATATATCATTACTGGTCAACATTTTTCCTAGTTTTTTCTTGTGGTCTAAACATACCATAGGGTAATGGGTAGTAAAATTGTTTTCCTAATCAATATCGGTGTGACGTGGGGTTCTTCCAATGCAGATAGCAAATGCCTTAGATCATGGAAAACTTGTCCCAGAGGAAATTATTTTTGGGCTGCTAAAGAAGAGACTGGACGATGGGTACTCAAGAGGCGAAACTGGGTTTATTCTTGATGGTTTCCCTCGAACAAGGGTCCAAGCTGTAAGTTGTTTCATTTCACCTTTCTAATCGTAAACAGCTCAAAATTTTCTTTGTTATTCATTCCTACAAATCGTGGTGATGTTTCACAGGAGATCCTTGATCACATTGCTCATGTTGATCTGGTGGTGAACTTCAAAAGTTCCGAAGAGGAATTACTTAAAAAGAATTTTGGAAATCGAAAATTTAACTCTGGCCAAGAATATATTCTTATGACCAGCTCCAGGAACCCAACAAAACAATTGCCTGATGATAATGTTCAAAGTCATGAAGACGAGGTAACTAATCACTTTTATTTTCATTTTGATGCCTTTATAGATTAGTTTTGTCTAAGGAAATGGTTGTTTTTCTTTTCTTTCAAGTTTTTATGTTTCCCATACTAACTCACGTTGTGCTAAGCTTGTTTGAGATACTAATCACTTGTTACTTGTACTTATATTTTGGGGTTTTATTTTTCTCTTCTAGTGCAAGCTGTTGGAAGATTACTACAGGAAGCAGAAGAAACTTCTGAACTTTGAGTTAGCAGGTGGACATGGTGAAACCTGGCAGGGACTTCTAGCTGCGCTACATCTTCAGCATATTAATGCTCTTAGTTCTTCACAGAAGTTAACTGCGTGAAGGGCCACCAATCTTCTATGGCATCAATCCGTTGTCGGCATTTTAGTATGTGAATATGAGGGCTACAACAATTTCATAGAAATTTTGTGTCGGTTTCTATATTGATTGTTTTGCAAAATTTTGAGAATGCTAGTTTGTTCTGTAGCGCAAAGGTTGACAAGTATGAATCAATACCCAATGTATGGTCCTAAATCCTACTAGTGGAATCGTGTTGTCTTGTTTTTGTTCAATAATCCCATTATAGTTTTTTCTCTAGTATTTTTCCTGGTCTCAAAGTCACGTTATACACCAAGCATATCATGTAAAAGTTAAGGACTCTTAAATGTCATATGTTCACTTTTTTTTAAAGCCGTAGATACAGCGAATGGGGTTCCGCATAACTGCTGTCATTTATTTATTTGTTGCATTTTGCTTTTGGGTTCTTAACTGCTACTGATATTTAAGCCTTCAATATTTTCCGCTACCTTTGCAGGCAATTTGTATTTGAATTTCTTGGGTCTACAATCCCGGATTCAAAACAAGCAAAAATGAGCATCTTAAATCAATTACATAAATAAGCACTTCAGAACTTAAATCTCACATGACCTTATTGTATGGTCCAAGCAATGACTGAACATTATTTATTATACGCTACGCTGGTCATTTCCACCATCTCGTTTTTCAGTACTCGGTATCGTCGTTCTGTTAAACCTAGAATATATATCTTGCTTTTTACACAGTGCCACCGATGAAATATAACAGGAAAAGGGTGAGATCTAGTTTGTGGTCACTCATTCACTGTTCATCCAAACATCTCTAAGAAGTTCAAATCTAATGGCAGATTCATCGCGACTCTCTTTCCACTTGCAATTGGACTTTGTTGATGCTGGTGAGGAGCCACTATTCAATATTAAAGATAATGGATAATTTAGTTCATCGAGCTCATCATCGCTGGTGTATGACTTCCTAACAATGGAAGATTTGCTTCTTCTAAGCTGAGACTCACTTCCAATCTCACCCGTAATGCTTGTAATGGTAGTTGCTGGTGGAGGTGAATATGCAATGGGAGTTGCACTGCACGGGAAATTGTTGACAGACTCATTTCCATCATCAAGATCATCCTGCTTCAAATTAAAAGCACATGTAGAGACCATAAGCTAAATTTGGAATTCTTGATCGCTTAATCATAAAACATCAGATATAAAACCATGAACATAGCCTGAGATGTCAATTTCATTTATCCATTGTTTTCGTGAGGCACATGTATGAAGTATCAAACTAGAACCGTATATTACTCAAACATAAGAAAAAAGTTGGTCATATTTGGTAGACTTAAATATAAAAGCATATCCCATTCCCTAAACTTTATTTCTTGATACTATTTCAAACCTAAACATCTTTTTCAATTAATATAATGAGTGTAATTTAGGAAAAATATTTCTTTATCGTATGAAAACAAAATGATTAAACGAACTTAACTACTATACTTAGCCAGTGTGAAAGTCAGAGTCAGTAATAAATAACGAGAAAAAAATGATAACTGGAAATTTATTTATCTAACCTGTGAGTCCAGAGCTTCAAAAACATCATCAGGAATTGGATCAGGACAAAACTCATCTGGGACAAAATTGTCTAGTATCCTCATGATTAGAGGTGCAGTAAACATTGGGCAAACCTTGATAAGCAATGAATGATGAAAGAATTATTTACAGGAAGAAACACATAGCAAGTTAATTAAATGGCCAAAAACACAAGTTCATTGGCTAACCTCTTTCCTAATGGATGCATTTAATAACATATCCTTAGGAAGCATCAGAAGGTCGCTTAATGCATTAAGAAGATGGAAGGATTTGAAGGATGAATTTTGACTTCCATCATTGCTGTCAAGGTCATCGTCATCTCTATCATGTGAATCATCGTCATCCAGACCAAATAGGTCAGTTAGCCATCTAGACCAGTTACCAATCTGAGAAATCCAGAACTACTCAGTCGAAACAATTTATATCCAGTGACATTATATCGAACATATGCATATTCAAAACATTTTTTATTTTCATTTTTTGCTGCAAAGCAGTTAACTTCTAATTGCTCAATGTAGTAGTGGTTAACTCCAGGCCCACTTTTAGAGTTACATTCAAGAAACAGATATTAGTAGAAAGGAAAGTAAATTGAGTCTATTACAGTAGGTTGCAATTACATTCACTAGTACAGAGCCACACGTTCTAGTTCAGATAAAAATTTGTTGAGATCAGAGATGTTACCGCAGTTTTTAGCTGTGCACCAGATCCAAAGCTCAATTTACCGGGTGGAATGGGGAGAACCTTGGGATCACCAATGGGATCAGATACAGGATCGGTTGGAATACCATCATCAGACTCCCGAAGAATGGCATTGAACATAGCAACATCCAATCTTGCCACACACTGCTCCATTATCTGGAATAAGTAAAAACAAAATGCAGTCTAATGTCAATTTTGTCTCATAATCTGACGACAAATCGTAGATACATAGATTGGTATACTTAAAGATATTAGTTTGTCGGGAAAGTTAGGGGATTTCACATCTCAGAAGAGTTGTAAATATTTTGGCTTCAGCTTAAAGCAATTTGCGGAAAACATACTTTTCTCCCCCTTTTTCTCCTGTTAACAGTCAGTAGGAGGCACTATGCTCCAGTGAAAAATACACGCACTCATTATTCTTTGTTTACATAATCATACATTTCAAAAGCTCTTTAGCTACCATGCAGACTAAACCTACAGATAAATGACAACTGAAAAGGGACAATACAAAAAGGTACTATAATGAAAAACTTCAATACCTTTAGCCTAAAAATATTGAAGGAAAGGAAGAGGAAATGGATAGATATATACTAACCAATCTAGGCAGCACAGACAAACAACCACACTCGTGCCCTCCAGCGCGTATAGGACATAGCCTTTCACAGGCTTCTCTAAAAGCATTCTTCCAAATATCTAGCGATAAATTTCCCTGATCTTGGTCACATGAGCCAGACATATTTGTATAGTTTTTGGAAGAATCTTTACGAGTGACCTTGGCATCAGAATTCTGCATACATGGAGTCAAAGACTGGACACAGAAAGAATGATCCATGTTAGAAGCCAATGGGACTATTTTATATTAATAATGAGCTCATATGGGGACTTAAGCCTTTTGTATGGGATGAAAGCGTTACCTGCCACCAAATAGATTCCACAATGCGAGAAAAGATCCAAGCTTCTACCTTTTCCAGTGCTGAGGTGAACACATTTGGGTCATCCCAGTTACATATACCTCCATTTTCAAAAGCCATGTAATCGTTTTTCCTAGGAGAGAACCCTCTCCATATTAGTGGTTGTGTTACCTTTCCAACTTTCACCTCTCCATTCTTCCTTTTTGTTCTAGATCCAGAAGTATTAGATGGTGTCATGTCTTTGGTAGTTTTGCTTATGATTGTTCTCAGCACAATAGAATTAGACAGCCAAAATGTCAACCTGCATCAAGATGCAAGAAGAGGTTAATTGCCCGGCAGTCAGCACAGTTTCTGCTGAAACTGTAACTTCCAATATAGGCAGTAATAATTAAAAACCTAAAATATCTAATTTGATGATCCAATTAGCTGAGAGTTTCATGAAGTATATCCCTTTTATCTTCCACATAATGTTGTATTATCTTTTTTTTTTTTTATTGAGACTAGAATAACTCTGATTTCATTTCAAACAGAGCAGTGTATGTATAATGTTTTCTTCATGCCAAACAAAGTTTCTTGCTAAGTTAATTAATTAAAGACAATTATTTTTACCTAGAAATAAATCCCCAATTTCTCGTGATGAAGCCACTCGTGCTTAAAATATTATGTTGACTAGTGATAGGATAACGGATACATATACTTGAAAATGAATTAAGTAATCATTGTACCCAAAATAAGGCAGTAAATACTCAAGCTTACCTTGGGACATCATTTCCACATGCCTTCGCAACGAGGACTAATCCTGAAACAGCACTTCTAGCCGCCCCAACCCTTCTTGCTTGAAGATTTTCTTTACAAGCATGAAGGTACAGCCTGGAAAGGCGCCGAGCTGGGGCATGAACTTTACTCATTGAGCTTCCATGTTCGGAAACTACTGAAAATAAAGCAGCCTCAATAGCAGCAGCTTCTCTTAACTCTCCTTCAAGCATCTTTATTTTGTTTTCCATTTGTTCAATCTTGCTGTCTAAAATGGCATTTCTGGCTTCCCTTGGATAAACCTTGGCATCTTTTCTGTCACTGCTTTGAATGCTCCCTCCATTATTTTGGACATCTCCATTAACACCATTTTCCTTTACCTCAGCGAGCTGATTGTTACCAAGTGGCCCAATACTCCTAAGGGAGTCTGCTGATGACCTTACAGACTTAACATGCTTTAATCTTTCATTTTTCATAAAACTGCCTTTCATACCATTATCTGACCCACCCAAAAAATATAAATTGCTACCCAATAAAGCTTGGTCTTTCGCATATTGCACCACTGGTTCATCTTCAACAAGATACAGCTCATCAAAATGCAACGACTCATTTCCATCCTTATCCTCAATGGAACTGTAGTACGTATCACTTCCCCCCTCCTGCAGACTTTTATCTACTTCCTCAGATCTCTCACTTAAGTTGTGTTTGGTTTCCAAACCAAATCTTGGATTATTGTCGAGGTAATCTCTACCTACAGATGTAATGTTTCCAGAATAGATGTCAAAATCACTTTCATTACTGTTTATCTGAACACCTGTACCCTTTTCTCTGCAATTGGCAACTTTTTCACTATCCTCCTGATTCAAATTTTCATGGTCACTGCTTCTGAACCTGCTCTTAGAATTTTCCTCTAAGCTTGGAGAAGAAGAGTCGGCATTAAAAGAAGCAACCTGCTTTGGGGTTGTCACTGATCTATAATGGGGAGTGCTTATGTTAGAGGTATGACCATTTACTGGACTCCCAACTTCTGAGAACACATCCATGGATGACACATAAGAAGAACTCCTCTCCAGTGTCTCATGTGCATCTTGCCCCATCACATTCAAATTCTCAACTCTTGTCTCTGAGGCCAAGGGATGATACCCCTTGTCATTTGTACCACTGTTTTGCAATGATCCATTTGGTCCACTCTGCAATTTAGTAGCAATTATTATATTTAGATATGTCCAACAAAAAGAAAACAGGAATTATTATATTATAACCCTTAATAGCAAAATAAGAATTACTAAATAGCTTGGCAAGAATTTTCTCCTTGTTACATTATGTTTAGATACCCAGCAAGAAGAACGCAAGCACTAACATTCCCTTTATGCCAAAAGAAATGGGTAGTAAAACATGCAATTAGATAAGGATAGGAAACTGATTTTAATGGAATCACTCTAGGGATTCCCATACTTCCATTGTCTTAGGATCAACAGTTTAAGAAGATGATCAGTAAAATGAAATCATAAACAGGAAAGACTGAATAAGCAGCACTGCCCAGGGGCTGCAACCTTCCTGCAACCTAAATCATTCAATTCATGAACCCCATATATTTGTTCTTATCATTTAACTAATTCACATAATTTGCCTCCATATCTTTTTTCCACTAACACAATCTGTTATAGCTTATAACAAATGACATAATCCCTACTCTAGCTCATCCCTGTTCCCACTCTCTTTCTCCTTTTTCTCATGTGCTTTCTTCATATTCTTATGTGTGGGTAACTGGAAGTACAACAAATAGGATTCTTATTTTCCTCGTAGTGATTGAAGAAAACAACTTCATTTGAAAGGGTCCAGTCAGGCATTCGATGACAAGTTCAACCTTGGTCAAGAAGAGGAAAACATCTAAACATTGTGTTGGAAAACCACTTCCTAATACATTGCAACGACTGCATTTTGTCCTGTTTCAAAAAGTATATTCATGAAATATGGCTGGAGGACAACATAAATTGCCACAGATACTAACATAGTTTGAAGAAAAAAGAAATGTGCGTTGCTATAGATAAGAGAATGGAATAGAATAAGGAAAAATACCTCCTGTGCAGGAGGCATACATGCGCTAGACTCGGTGGAAGTAGTGACTGCAGCCACAGATGAATGAGAGGAAACATCAGAGGAAGTAGTGACTGCAGCCACAGATGAATGAGAGGAAACATCAGAGGAAGTAGTGACTGCAGCCGCAGATGAATGAGAGGAAACATCATCATCAGTAAAAGAGGCAACCTCAGCTTCCTCAGCATACTCTCCATTCATCAATGATGATACAGATTCATTGCCATTATTGTCCTTTGTCTCCACCTTTGACAAGCTGTCTTTCAAAGAAGATCTAGGGTGACTCTTTTCAACAGGCTCAATTTGAACGAACAAAAGTGGCTGATCCGTGTTTCTGTAGTTTCTCTGGCAGTTCAATGGTGTACGAATGCTCAAAGTCTCTCTAAGTACACCACAATCTGCCAAGTCTATGATGGCAGTCCCCAGCAACTGCCCTTTAACAGTTTTGTCTCTTCGAGTCTCGTACAAGTGGAACTCCAAGCAATTCTTTTGGTACACCTCAGCAGTACTATTTCTTATAGACATATCCCTTGACAGAGTTACAGGAAGCTTAAATGATTCATTAAATTCTAGCTTTCCTTCACCAGCAACAGAACTAGGACTGAGAGAAGGGGAAACAAGAGCAGTAGACCCTGAAGCGCGTTCACCATTCTCCCATTGTATCAACACAGAACGAAGTGATCTGAGAGATTGCGAAGGGGGCCAAGGCTTTATCTCCTGAATGTGAATTAGGTATTCCATATGGACACCACCACCACTTCTCCTGTTCTTTCCTTTCATTGCTGCAGAAAATATAAGGCTCCTTTCAAAGAAAAACTTCTTAACTGCAGTTCAATATGTAGTTGAACAATCACCACTCACAAACAAGCCCTCTGAAGTGAAACAGACAGCAACAAATCAGATTTAGATTTGCATTTTACCAGCAATCCTAGTCAGATAGCAATGAATGGTCTTTGAACTCTCTAATTATTAAGTATACTTGACTCAATAAGAGGGAACAAAACAAAAGGAAAGTTTAAGAAACAGAAAAAAAAAATTAACTTTGCAGTGAAGCAGCCACCTAAGATTTGGTGGTTATCTTGAACAAATTTCAAACACAGAAGATACAATGTAAGGATAGGACAGTTAAACTATTTAAGACTCAAATTTAACTCCACTTAAAGCAAATTTGGTGCAGATAAATTGAAACCAGCCACAGAGAGACCAAAAAAAACACAAAACCTTGAACATAAATAGAAAGACCTAGATCAAGCAAGAGCTGGAGAAACCCCAGTAATAAAGCTCAGAACTTGAATGCAAAATCGAGTAGAAAAATGATAATGCAGAATATGGTGTCTGGTTCAATACAGAAGCAAAAGTTACAGCAAGTTTGAACTAAGAGAATGCTTGAAATGTAAGAAGAGTGAGTACCGGGAAAGCAGTGGCTGGTAGAATCAGAAAGCTGTGACAACAAGCTGGAACTGCAAGAGGGTCACCACCATATCTATGGGATAGTCTGTACAAGTGAATGAAATTGAAGAAAATGGAGAAAAAGGATATAAAATAATTTATAATTATTAGAAGAACAACATTCCTACACGAAGCATAAACAGAAAAAGCGCACATTTTTCACAATAAGTAACATTATTTTAGTCACTACAGTACTAATTAAAATATTCAACCTTAAATTTTATTTAAAAAAATAATACATAGCTGTAGTAACTTTGTGCTCCTTTTGTAAATAACATTATATTATTTTTAATTAATTCTAATTAATTGTAATAATATGGTTCAAGTAAATTATTTATAACAATATGTAATAATGAAATATTCATATTTTATAAATACATCTAATATTTTTATTTTACACTTATTTATATTTAAAAAATAAAATTATTACCATGTTATAACACAGTGATAAAAAATAATGATAATTATTTCTTTGAAATAATTACACATCAGCAGTTCATTTTATAATTACATGTTTTTCTTCTTTAATGGAAATTTACTATATACATTAATTTAATGCATATTATAAAATTCACATTAAATTTAAAAGATAACAAAACATATATTTTTATTTAAATAAATATATAAAATTAATATAATATTGAATATAAACTCTGTATAAAACAAAATAATATAACAAAAGATATGAAAAGAAGCTATTGCTTAGATAGTGATGAAAATATAATAAAGTAAACTTATTTTTATTATATGAAAAATACAACTACTACACATTTTGTATTTTTTTTTATCAGCATTTTTTTAAAATGCAGCAACATAAATAATACTATCTTAGTGATAAAAGGAAAAGTTGCTAATTTTGTATCTAAGAGAGGGTTATCTTCAAAAGAAGAAGAGATATTAACAATTTTTTTTAATAATTTTTCAACAATAAATTATATATTTATTATTTTATTAGTTAGTGTATTTTAAACAGACTAATGAATCAATTAGGAATCGCGTAAGAGATTATAAAAAGTTGTCCAAAATGTTAAAAAATATTTTTTATTTTCAAATATCTAATTTTTATTTGTTGCGTTATATGAGGTTTGTGAGAATTGATACTCGAAATAAAAAAAATAAAGATATTTAGACAATATTTTTTAATAATATTTGAACATCATTATTATTGTGTGATTGGTTCATGATGATGTCATTGTGTCATTTGGACCAATCACACAATGACACGTATGATAATATTTAAATGTTGTCAAAAAAATGTTGTCTAAAAAAATGTGTCTACGGAGTAAACTGACTCCTTCAGTGGGAAAAGAATAATGTAAAATACAAACGGCGTCGTTTGGTGCAAACAATCATGATGATCAGTGACTGAATCTTGATGGGATGCTTGGCGGAAATTGTAGACCACGTTAAATATAAAAGCAATAAAAACTTCGTCACGCCCGTTGAGGAGCGTGTAACAGATTATAGGTATTCTAATATTTATTTTATATAATATATGCTTTGGAATCATGTTAAATAATTTAAAATTAATTTTAATTAGTTTTTTTTCTTACAATGATATGTCCTTTTTAATCTCTATGATAAGATTTTCTCTAAAAATGTTCCTAACTATAATTAATTTTAAGCACGTATAAAAATTTTAACCAGAATTTTTTTTGGGATATCTATTAAAACTTTATTTTAAAATAATTAATTTGATCAAATGTCATCTTTTATATAAGAAAGTGCGTATAAACCTAACAAGAAAAGAAAACGTCCAAAAATATCATAAATGATAACTTTTAACAAAGGTTTATCTTTAAAAAATATTATAATTTTATTTAAAGTTTAATATATTTTAATCATGAAATAAGAATTTGTGTTCTTCTCAAACTTTAAAAGTTAAAGAATATATTTTAATTTAATTATGTTAAATTTTTTTTAAACAAGAACATATCAAATTATATAAAAAACTTAAATGTTAGTATAAAACATGTTTGAATGTAAGAGGTTAGAAAATCGTATTTTAGAATTGATAGTGTGTTTAGAATGATGATAGTCAATTATTTTCTATCCTTTTCTTGGTTTGTTTGTTCTTTCTCTACGTGTGATTTTTTTTTAGCTGACATGTAGTGTTTAAATTCTCTTTGCTATTCTTTGCTAATCAACGATCCTAATGTAGTATTTGACTTGTTCATAAGAGCAAATTGAGCTTCTTATGCGTCTCTGGGTGTTTTAGGATCAACAAATTGTTTGATTGTCTTTCAGGTAAGAAGCTAGTTGCTTTAATGTGCGTGAGTATAACAAGTTTGACGTTTTTGCATGTTGATTAAATCCGATTGGTGTATATGTATGAATTGAATTGTATGGTTTGAGGATTGAATTGGGTCTGATTGGTGTTTAGGTTTGTATGATAGAGATAATTGAATAGTTGAGCAATTGAGTAAATTGGTATAAGTTTTAATGTATAAAAATAGTTTTGTGTCAGCTTTCTGGAAAAAGGTATACCAATTTGAGCAATTGATCAAGTCTAAGTTCACTTAAATCACAACTTTGAGTTTGTTGTCAATTGATGTAGCATTAAGTTGTACTATTTGAGCATTGAGAACAAGTTAATTTGTGCAAGTTTTGGAGCATTGTAGCTTTAGATTGCCCCCTTTTCACCACAAAGCATCCAATTTTGCAAATGCTTTAGCATTAAACGTTAAGCATCACCTTGTACTGTATATCTGGAGTAATTTAAATTCAGGATGTTGAACGGCAGAAGGGTGTCACTTAACGCGACTTTTTACCATTTAAGATAACCAAACATACATAGCATATAACAAACATGGTAAGCTTCTCCATACATTGCCCAATACTAGGGATTTATCTCCACTCCAAGGATCACAACAAATATCCCTTTGAACTAAAGTTTTTCGAAAGTTAAATCATTTTCTTCTCTCCAAGAATGTCTCTCTCTGTGTCTCTCTTTCTTTCACCTTTAGGTTTTAGGTTTTTGTCTCCGTTTTCCTAATAGCGAGAGTTTCTATATAAATAGGAGGTGTCTACTATATTAAATTTATCTTTAACTTAATTAATTCTGATAAGTTCCTAGATAATATATTTTATCTTAATATTTTTATTCTAATTTATTATAATAAGTTCCTAAATAATGCGTTGTATTTATTATTATTATCTAGCCATAATATCTAATTATATATATAATATCTCAATATATCTTTTAATTAACAATATCTTAGAATATCTTTTAAAATATGTAATAATGATTTTTCTAATGATAATATATCTTTTAATCTCTAAACCCACCAAAATTATATCTCCAATGTACACTTAACTAATTTTTAAAATAACAACAAATCAATTTTCTAAGATTTACGTAATCTCTTTTAATTAAATTTTCCTCATTATTTAATTTGCATGTTTTTTCTTCCCACACCCCCTTTTTAATTTATTGCATCCAATTAATAAAAGGTAAAAAACCATTTTGTACCTAAGCAAAATATAAATAAAATCAAAGAAATGCATATCAATTATGTCCTAATAAAGATGTACACTCAAGGAAATTATTTATCAAACAAAAATACCAAAGTCTAAATAAAGACTACTTTATTTCTAAGACCCCTATTTTTCCGGATCTTACATTAACCCTTTCTCAAAAGAATTTTTGTCCCTGAAAATTGCACTCATGCAAAAGCATACACTAGGCAGAACTTCATATACTTCCCCAAAAATTGCATAAATTTTCATAATACAATAACAACAACAATTTTTGAATAAATCGAAAGAACATCACAACAAATTCAGTGTATTCTAAATCATACAAAACAAACCACAATCTATTCACAACTATAGATAACAAGAAAGACTCAACAAATATTCTCATCATGCAAACAAGCTACAAAGATTCACAATAAAATTTAAATCAGTTCTAAAATATTAATTTACACATAGATTGTCAAACCATATACAAATAAAAACATTAGACTTTTTCACAAGAGACTCAACAAACAATCCATACATTCATACACAAATGAATGCAATCCACCCAATCATACATACACGCATGCAATTCACACAATCATACACATACACATACATTACAATCATGCAACAAAAGTTAGACGAGCTCACTCTCCAAAAGCCCCAAAAGTTTTTTTCGAAAACCATGCTCTGATACAAAAAACGTAACACCCAAATTTCAGGGTGTCATGGGTTATTGAAAAAATCTTATACTTTAAAACTTCTTATAGTGCGAAAACGTGTTAAAAAAAACCTCTTTATTCAACATGCATAATTTATTCAAAACATAATAGTTCCAAAAGCTATGTCCAATTACATTATTCAAAACTAATGAAAACAATGAAGGAAATAAAATAACTTTAGTTACATTGTCCAAAAGAACTTTTAAAGAAAATCCCCATGTTTATCCCCCATCATCTCACATATCTTTCATGCTTCTGGATTATTTGCAACATCATTTTCTCACGTATAACAATGATCATTGTCGACAATATCCATTACAAACACAAACACAAACACGTATGAGGTAAACTACCAATAAAACAATCACAAAAACAATATACATACATATTAATTATATCAACAATAATCAAACACCCTATACACAAAAGTAATAACAATAGGATTCCTAATCCTCTAAATATTATAAATCAATCATATCCGATTACTCGCTCCCCGAGCCTCGATCATCCATCCTCGATCCTCGATTTTTTATCCTTGATGTCATTATGAACATCACACACCTAGACCACTAGTCTACCCATTCATCAACACTTATGCTAATTACACCACATGATACCATCACTATCAACCTAGCAACCTCTAGAGAATCGTTGTCATTACGATCATCAACACACATACCTCCATCATGACTAACCCCATCATGAGCACCATAATACCATAAACACTATAGTGGAAAGAATCGATCATACTCTTGTACCCTATCTCACCCGCTTGTAGTCGCTCCTACAGATCATATGTAGCCTCCCCTATAGATCTGCTCGAGTAGACCCGCAATTCATCTAAGTAACATGCCTTCCTACCACACAAGGACAAGGAAAACATCACCACCCCCACACAAGGAAGGTTCAATACTCAAACACCATTCTATTTTCCACAACTATTTTCCAAAGAGAATATCTCACACTTTTCAACAACCAATTCCAAAGGGAGCACATATCCACAGATAATCTCAAGATTTACTAAGTACAACAAGTAGACCTATCCTCCACTTTTATGCTCATCAACCACACATTCTAGTACACCTTATCACTCACTCATGCTTCAATCTCAACCACAAGTTAAACCTGACCCTAAACATAGCCATTAATCTCATTTTTTTACGTATCATCACATTCTACAACTCCTCAATATTGGTCCACGTCCACTCTTCATCAAATTCACCTCTTTTTAACAAAAATGCATTGGGATAATCCATTATCCTAAGTGATAATCAATTATTCATGAGAAGTTCACAGTTACACGAAATACATTATGATAATCGATTATTACTTAAGATAATCGATTATTCCAGTGGCTCTAAGACATCAAATTTTCATATTCACAAGAAAGGATAATCGATTATCATCATAGATAATCGATTACTTTTGAGGCAAAACTCAAACCAAAACGCACATAATTGATTATAACTAGTGATAATCAATTATTGCCGAATTAAAACACATTTTGGACATAATTCAAGTGTTCAAAACACACATACATCAACCCTAAATCATGAGAAAACATACCCCAAATCGCCATGAATTCTAATCGTCGGAAAAAGCCCCAAAATCGTGCCCCCATTTAACCTACAATTCCGAAAACATGAACTTAAACCTCTTGCAACCAGCACAAAAACCAATTTACACATCCAAATCACGAATCCACCAAATACAAAGAGCCTTTCTCCACCATGAATTGTGCTTTCCCCTTCGAAAAAGCCATCACGATACACTTGCAAAGAGAAAGAAACAGGTCAAACCCCCAAGTCACGAAACCAATTTGCGAACCCAAATTGGGAATGAAAGAGACCCTAAATTGTGAGCTCCATCGGACCACTGCGACTTCACCATGTTCGTCTTCTCCACCATGAGACAGCCCGTCACCTGCAAAAAGAAAAATCCCAAAAACATGAAACCCTTACCCTCAAATCAATGAAAAGAAATCACCATTCTCCTTCGCGAGCCCAAAACGTCATCAACACCTTCAATCTGCATCTGAAACCCTAATTTGGGTAGGAAAGGGGACTGCCATGTGGTAGTCCCTAATTGGACAATAAATACTATCAAACAATCAACTTTGGTCAACATATTCAAAGTTGGTCAAACAAGGGGAAAAAGAACAATTTTGAGAAAGATTTTGTTGCTAAAAATCTGTTAGATATTTTACAAAATAATCAATTTAATTATATATGAAAATATAAACAAAAAAATATGTAACGCCCCATTTTTAATAATAAAATACTACTAAAATAAAATATTAGATATATATGATAATGGAATAACTATAAGAAAACAAACCTACGAAAGACAAGATCTGCACCTGTAGAAAATCGTGTTTCATATTTGATACTGAGTTTAGAGTGGTGAGACTCGATTATTTTAATAGTAAAAGTTTAAAGTATAAATAGAATTTTTATAAAAGAGTTTCATCATTTAAAAACCCATATTCTCTCTAGAAACATTTTGCTAGAGCTCTCTCTCCCTTCTCTATAAGATTTCTTATGATTCGTTCATCCTTTTGAAAATCGCAGATCGAAGAATTTTCCTTGTAGTGAGTTCATCAAGATCAATTGATCAGCTTCTTCAAAAGGGTAAGTTGGTTTTTTATCCCTTTCTTGGTCTGTTTGTTCTTTCTCTTCTTGTGACTTTTTTTGGCTCGCATATAGTGTTTGACTACTCTTTACTAGACTCTATTGATCAACGGTCCCAATGGTGTATCCTGATTATGTTTGTGTTGTTCATAAGAGCAGATTGAGTTTATTGTGTGTCTGGGATGTTTTTAGGGTCATCAAGTTGTTGGGTTGTCTTTTAGGTGAGGGAAGTTAGTTGCTTTAGTATGCGTGAATGTAACAAATATGATGATTTTTTATGTTGATTGAATTTGATTGGTATGTTTGTATGAATTGAAATGTATGGTTTGAGGATTGAATTAGGTCTAGTTGTTATTTACGCTTGTGCGACAAAGAAAACTAAAGAGCTTAGCAATTGAGCATATTGGAATAAGTTTAACTTGTAGAAATAATTTTGTATTCGGTATATCAATTTGAGCAATTGATCAGGTTCAAGTTCACTTAAATCACAAATTTGAGTCTTTTGTAAACTAATGTAGCACTAAGTGGTACTGGTCGTTGAGCACAAGCTCATTTTATCAAGTTTGAGAGCATTTTAGCTTCAGACCGTTGAACACCCCTTTTCACTAAGTGATAGCAGGACACCGTTGAGCGCCACCTTGTATTACAAGTCTGGAGCAATTCACTTCCATGACACTAAGCAATAGAAGGGTGTCGCGTAGTGCGACTTTTTGCGAGAAGAATTTTGTTGAGAATCAAGACTTACACTAAGCGCCATGTTTTGCTAGAAGTCTTGCATTGGGCATCATCCTTGAGTGCCAATCTATTTGTTTACTTTTGTTTTCTTCTTGGCTGTTTGACATTAATTTAAATACACTTTAGTATGTTTGTGAGTACGAAGAGTGTGTGTCTGGAAATGGGGATTTTGTTATGGATAGTTTGGTATTTGTTGTTAAGATAATTTCAAGGAGAAATTATGTATGGTGATGATTAGTGTATGCATTGACATCTGGGAGTTCAGAAAGGAGATGTCATGATATTCTACCATTCATTCAACTCAGATAGAGAGGAAGAGTAAGGGAGAGAGAGAGAGAGAGAAAATAGTAGGACATCTTAGCCACTGAACTATTTGTTCCTAGGTGCAAAGTAGACTAACCTTATGAGTAATAGGATGATAACCCCTATGTTTATGGATATGTAGAGCATAAATACTATTACAAGTGCATACAATGAAGCCCTATATCAAAAGCATGTATCCAGATAATTAAGTCTATTGCAAATTGTTTTTGTGTGTTTATTAATTATTGTATTTCGTCAATTTTAGTTGATATTTGATATAATTTAACTGTTTTATGATATTTCTTTTTGCACACTAGCTTACCTTTTCATTTTCTTTTATGTTTTGTTATACTTTTACAATAATCACTTTAAGGTGTAAGTATATGGTGAGTTATGTGTTGGTATCCCTTTGGTGGAAGACGAGAATGTGATGAAATGATTGTATAACTTTATTTAATTATTGTGTATAAGAATTTCTTTCTTTTGAATAAGTAGTTTTTTAGTTGATGCGCACATATTATATTATTATAGTTATTAAAATGGATAATTGTATTAATATCTTATATATTTTCTATCTGTATTATATTATCAAATTTTATAATATTTTACTTAAAAATTTTGTACTATTAAATAAGATATTACATAAAACATCATAAAAATTTAATATAATTAAATTAAAAAGACTATATTTTAAAAATATATCAAAATTTTAGATAAAAAGTATAATGAATTTCAATTTGTCCTTTAGGACCTAAAAGTATATTCAATTAATTTAATTAGTGTCATAAATATGACTCATCTTAAAAACAATTTTTCCAAAATAAATAGCTGAAAATGTTAAGGATAGATAAAACCGTTGGGAAAAGGCAGAGGCGCGTGAAAGACGTACAACCCTAACGCGATGTGGCATACTTCATATTCAAGCTGGGCTGCCTCACCGACACAAACAGTTGTCAACAATAATGTTATTATGTTTTCACCAAAATCTAATGTTAATATCACCTTCTACACTTTATAACAGTGTCCCAGGAAATAACTACATTGGTGATGTGGTGGCGCCCATGCCCACTTTCTTCAAACCCAATATCAAAATTAAAATGTGTTCTGGGTAGCTATTAATTAAATTTTCATTAATTTTTTATTAATTAACTAAAATTTATATTTTTTAATTCAGTTTGTAATATTTAATTTATTGAGTGTGTAATTGTTATTTTATTCCTCGTTTTGTATTTTTATTTTCATGTAAAGTTTTATAATTAATAAAAATATTAAAATAATATAAGTTACTTTTTATTTTACATTTAAAATAATATTATTTTATATTAATTATAAAATCACGTATTTTCTTTACATATATAGAAAAGAGATAATATGATAAAACAAAATATACAAATTACAGTCATACTAACTAATTAAATAAAAAAATAAACGAAAAAGACTTAATTAAAGAATATAAAAGTATATATATATATATATATATATATATATATATATATATATATATATATATATATATATATATATATATATATATATATAAAATCTAAATCTAATAAAAAATCAATTAAAGATAAACAAATTAAAACTTAATAAAACCAAAACAGTATTAAATTAAGTAAGTTTGTAATTTGGTTTCTGTTATGTCATTAATATTAATTGTTATTCATAGAATAATTAATGCCATCTACTATTAATAGTTTTTATTAATTATTTTGTTAGGTATCAATTTATTTCACTATAACTTATTGGATTTCATTTAATTATAGATTGGATTATAATTCAAATGTTATTTGAATGTTAACATACATATGGAAGGTTTCTTATTAATAATATAATAAGTTAAAATGTCTTTATTGCAAGAGTTAGAATTATAATGGTAAGAATGGAGCTTTATAAAACTTTTTACTAGAACATGTTGATATGATATAAAATTTAATATAAAATAATTAAATAAAATATTAATTAGAATGTGAGTCCTTTAAAATTGTATTAGGTAAAAGTTAAAGAAAAAAAATATAACTCTGATAACTCCATTTTGAACTAACTCAAATTTTTCTTCCTTTATCTTATTTTTCAATATTCATTTTTTTATGTTGTCCTTTTATGTTAAAATTTTAAAAATGTATTTGTGATCTTGCTGGGTCATCAATACTTTTATGTTTTTTTTTTTATAAAACATTCACAAATAAATAATGAAAAAAAAATAAACATATAAGATGGAAAGGAGATGGAATATTATTGACACTCTTTCTCATTTCTTCTTCTGTCCTCCATAGTATAATATATTTTTTATTTATTTTGTTTACTCAAACTTATATCTCTCTTTATATGTAATACCTCAATTTGTAGGATATAAGGAGTTATTCAAAAACCGATAAACTTATATCTCTCTTTATATGTAATACCTCAATTTGTAGGATATAAGGAGTTATTCAAAAACCGATAAATTTTATATGTAATACCTCAACATTTAACGTGCATAATTTATTCAAAATATTATAAATTCTAAAAACACTTGTCCAATAGGAATAACAAAGAAAATAAAATAACTCCAAATAAATTGTTTTAAAATTCGAACACAATGATTTTAAATAAAAATTCCAAGTTTGTCTCCTATCACCTCTCGAATCTATCATTCATCAACATTATTTGTAACATCATTTGTTCACGTATAACACATTATATGATCATCACCGATAATTTTATTCACAACACACAAACACAAACATGTATGGGATAAACTACGGATAAAATAGTCATAATAATAATAGGATATAAACACGCTGAATATATCAACCATAAACTACCTCATACCCAAAAGTGATAACAAGATTCCTAATCCTCTACATAACAACTTAATCATAATGAATTATTTAATTCTCGATCCTTGATCATCAATCTTAGATCATTGACCCTTGATCCTAGATGTCCTCACTAACATCTCACATAAAGACCATTGGTCTATCTCACACATAGACCCTTGGTCTATCCACTCATTAAAACCTAAGCTAACTACTTATTATAACCATTGTAGTAACACCGCTATCAACATAGCATTACCTAGAGTATCTTAAATACCATGATCATCATCATAGATACACCACCACCATGACTATTCCAGTCATGAGCAACACCATGAGCATCACTGTACCATAACACCATAGTGAAAAAGTTATGGCTCGTTTCTCTTACTAAGAGAAGGGGTGAATTGGTTTTCAATAAAAGCTCTTTCTTGTTGAATCTTTTTGGAAACTTTAGATGATTTTTAAAGCACACAATAAAATTATCAAAATAATGCAGTAGAGAAATTAAGGATAGAAAACAAGCACAGTCTTTTTATCCTGGTTCGGCCTCAAAATCCTACATCCAGTCTCTTCCAATCAACCTTATATTGAAAGACTTTCCACTATAAAGATTTGAGGTTTTACAACAAGACTTTATAGAGACCAACTCTTAAATGCAAATATCCTCTCTAACTCATCAATCTAATATAGCAAACACACCCTGTAGAAGAACAATCATCTTCACTACGGTAACCCTTTGAGACCATTCTCAAAATACCAAGAACCTCACGTTCTTCTTCCTGGTAACACGCACAGGGAAACAAAATCTCTTAATTATAAAACAAAGTCTGGTAAGAAAAGAAAACACCTTAATTCTGCAGTAGTTGATTAGCCAATAAACGTTCAATGCTAGCCTTCAAGAATTCTTCAAAGTCTGCAAATCCTTTTGAATCTTGATTCTTGGAGCACTATGCGCACCTGCAATCTCTATTCTTGACTCACTAATATCATATATGAAATTTCTAAATTGATCAAAGTCGTAAAAGTTGTTAATACAGAACGCAACGCGTCATTATATATAAGTTTTCATGTCTGATGCTTTTTAATTGATTACTAAAATAATATAATCGATTACATTTATAACATAGTTATATCAGGATTACATTAAAACATATTTAATTGATTAAGCACTTAATGTAATCGATTGCATGTTAACAGTAAGTCAAAACATTTGAAAATACGACTGTTAATACAATTATGACTAAGCTTGAAAATAGTTTGCAAAGTATACCAGACTTAACTGATTACATAAACAGTGTAATCGATTAAGTTATACACTTAGACAATTTTGAAAACTTTTTCACCTCAAAAAGTCATTCCAGCACATTTCAAAAAGGTGTTTGTAAAGACACAAGTTTTAATCGATTTTATATATAATGTAATCGATTAAAATTTGTTATTTTGCCACAGTTTGATATAATAGTTATTTGATGAACTTAATTGATTACATAACCTCTGTAATCGATTACTTCATACTGATTTGCTTTGTGCAAGAGATTTCAACATATGAAAACATGAGTATGCATACAACAAATGTAAACATATTTATGACCAAAATGAGTATGCAGACCAATCAGTTTAGCAACATATGTATAAAACATAAAAACACATTTCTTTTGTTGTCATGGTAACATATATGTGTTTTCATCATAAAAAACCAACACATGAAGAATTGGGTTTAACATTCACATTGTTCCCCTATCAACAATAAATATGCCCTTATTACCTACGTATAAAATTGTAGGAAACATTTATTATGATCAATTTATTTATAGATTTTTATCCTTAGGTAAAACTTTCACTAATGGAAAAATGACTTTTTATGACAGACTTATTATGACGTACAAAAATATATACGTCATAATAGGTTCATTAGTGGCAGAATTGTAATAAAAGTAAGACTTATTATGACGTAGTTTTGTATATCAGTCATAATATAAAATGCAGTGGCAAACTTGTAAATAAGTTGAAAACCTATTATTACGTAAAATGGATACCAGACATAATATATCTGCCTCTTTAATTTTTCCACTTTTCAGATTTCCCCCTCTCTTTCGTGTTCCCTATCACTGTCACTCTCACTCTCACTCTCACTCTCACTCTCGTTCCAAGAACACTTCTTCGCCATACAACTCAGTTTTCTCGTCTCCTCCACTAAGGCAGACCGCCGCATCCACAACCTGTAGGCTCGGTGATGTCGTCGTAGCTGGAACCCACTAAGAGCAAACGGGAGCGACCGAGGAAGTACGGCACATCAAAGCAGGCTTTTACCGCTACTTACCACCGTTCCCTTCTTCCTCATCTTTCACGTCCAAGAAATCTCATTCCTTCACTCTAGGTTTGATTTCCCTTTCTCAATTTCTCAATTCATGTCATTCGTAATCTGGGTTTGCTTTCCCTTTCTCAATTTCTCAATTCATTCGTAATCTATGTCACTTTACAGAAGCTAAATATGATGCCTTTAGGTTTTAAATTGTGGATGTGGTTGTTCTTTCATTGTGATTCTTGATATGGTGGATTAATGAAACAAAACTTATACCTGACAAGAATAATGAAACAAAACTTATACCATGCTGTCTTTTTATCTAATATTTCAGGTGCTGATGTGAAGGAAAAGAAACCTGACCCATCAATATACCTGACAACTTCCAACGTAAGGTATGATGAGTTGCTGCTAACAACTTAAGGTATTAGGTTTTGTTCATTTATGATCAGTTACTAAAATTGTGTGAACCATCATGCAGATTGAAAGATTTGGAATTACTGCTTCAAAATGCAGTACCTGCGAAGTAAAATATTTTCTTGTAAATGTTACCATTTCTGCTGACCTAAAGTCAGTTTAGAAACACAAAACACGTCTGAAAGGAAAATTAAAGCATCAACCTCATTGTTGAACTTCCTTATTTGAGAGATTTCCCTCTCACCTGCTGAGTACTTCTCCACTAAGATCCTATCTTTCTCAATTTTAAAATAGGTTTATGGCTGATCCATCTTCACCTACACCACCACAAAGTGAGGAACAAAATCAATCGTCTACCAAACCCAAGTGTAGACGTGCGACTAGGCTAAGAGACTTGACTTTTAGTCGTGATGGTGATCAGAAATTACCCATTCAATTTGATATGAGAACATGAAATGTTATTGGAGACAACCGTGCAAGATTCACTAGCTATGTGGCCTTACTTGGTAGAAGTAAGGTTAGTATTCTTATTGACAAATGGGAGTAGGTTCCTGAAGAAGTGAAGAACAAAATATGGCAAACTATCATGGTATGAAAATCTTAACTTCCACAATTATTAGCAAAATTGTAAATATAACATTCATATACCTATTATGTAGCTAACATATGACGTCCCAAACAACAACTTATTGAGAAGTAAATGGATATCATATGCTGGGCAGCGGTGGAGGGGTTTTAAGAGTGACCTTACCAGTCGATATATTTATGAGAAGTTAAGTCACAAGAATCCTTGTGAGACATATCAGTTCCTTGATGAGGAAACGTGGCAGGCTTTTCGGGACAAACAATTAGAACATTCCTTTCAGGTAAATTTAATGTTTTATTTATGATTTGATATTCATTTTTTCTGTTTCATAATTTGTTATTAATTGTTAATGTCACATGTTTGAAATAGGAAAAGAGAAAAGTTGCACAAGACCTTCAGAAAAATAATGTCCACCCACACAGATTATCTCATGGGGGATATGATAGGTTAGAGGAGATTATGATCCGTGAGGCCTCTTCCTTAGCTACCGATGATCAGTCAGATTTGAGTTTGATTTCTCCACCTCCACGTCATGAGAAATGGAAGCGAGCTCGCACTAAGCCATCGGGAGAATACACATCTGAAGAAACTCGACTTATAGCGGAGAAGATTGTTAGAAATTCATGCGAAGCCTAATTTTAATTTTAATGTCTTCAAATATATTTTTTGCCATATATTTTCATTGGCAATTGCTAGTTATTGTTCCTGATCATTCTCTTGTAGTTCTCTTGTGTTCCTTGCATAAGAAAGCTAACACATTGTCCATCAAAAATATATTACAGGCGTAAGTTTTCCGTTCTATTTTGATTCCTTCCTATATTATTATTATTATGATGTAATGGATGTCTACCTTTTGTATAGGTCTTTGGAAGCTCATTCAAGGCTGCGGGGTATTCCATGTGTTTCTAGGAAGAAGATGCAAATAATCACACCTAATGTAAGAGAAGTTAACCTTTGTTTTGTGTTTTGTGATTGCTATTTTAATGAGGAATTGGATATGTTGTTGGTTTTGGGAAATTTGGTTAAGCAAAATTGATCAAAGATACATAGTGCAAAGGATAGCTAGAGTATAATATGATATTGTGTCCTTGGTTTCAATGAGTCATGATTATTTGTATTTAATTTGCAGTGTCGACGTCAGTTGGGCAGCTATGAGTGTGGGTATTATGTAATGAAACACATGCATACCATTATTTCTACAAACATGACTGAATCATGGAATCAAGTATTAAAAAACTAACTAAATACTTATTTAACTATTCATTACAATATTGTTTAACTCTATTCTTTTATTTGTAGATCTTTAATGATTCATCTCCAATGGAAACTGCAGACATTAAAGACATTAGAATGAATTGGGCTTCTTTTCTTTTAAGCATTAGTAGAAACTTAGCTACACTTCAATAGTATATGACATTAATGTAATATTTGAATTGAATATATAGTTTCATATGTATAAATATTATTAGACAATTTAATGTTTAATTTGAAATTTGTTTTGTTAGTTCCATTCATTTGTTATTTGAAATTATATTGATTATAAATTGATTGGATGAGATTATAGTACAGGAATATAATTATAATTTCATTGGATGTCAATTGTAATAATCAATTTTCTTTTTTTAAAAAACATATATTATGACGTACTAAATAATCTACGTCATAATATGTTAGTTTCTGCAAACCACATATTATAACGTATCAAAAAATCTACGTCATAATAACTTTCGCGCATATTATGATGGATTTCAGAAGCTACATCATAATATGTTAGTTTTTGAAAACCATATATTATAATGTATCAATAAATCTATGTCATAATAACTTTCGCGCATATTATGACGGATTTCAGAAACTACGTCATAATATGTTCAAGCTATTATGACGTAAATTTCCGCTACGTCATAAAATGCGCAGACTTATTATGACGCTCAGAACTATGTCCCTAGAAACTACTTCATAATATGTCAATTTTGTACGTCATAAAAAGTCATTCTTCCATTAGTGTTTATTAATTATAGTTAACACCATGTTCTATATTCTTACCAAACTTATCTGATTAAAATTTTAGAAGGTTGAAATCATTTTAGTATAATATTTCTGTGGTATTCATAAATATTATTTTACTTTTGAAACATATAATAAGCTTTATTATAGGCTTTAGACATTCAAATTCAAGTCTAATAATATAAGAAAAAATAAATAAAACATTTTGATAGACTGACGCATCTTTGAACTTTTAACTACAATATGTAGTAAAGTTGGTAACATTATTCAGGGGAATAATTTAATATCTAAACAAGTCTATTTAAAAAAAAAAACAAGAAAACAATTTCATTTAATATTTTTTAAGAGAAATGCACCCTCCCAAAGTATCCTGTAAAACTTTCAACCTGTCTTTTCTTCTGGAAAAGAGTGATTTCCATTTTAAGATTGTGGGATTCAACCTTCAAGTATCTTCTTCTAGAAAAACAACTTTAAAAGTCACACATGGTTTTTAGGTTACGTCTGTTGAGACATTAACAAAAAAATATTGAATAGGACTGTTGAAGCTTGAAATTAAGGGAATTAGTTTCCAAGCTAAAATGAGTGTGCAGACCACGGGAAGCCTGCATGAACCAAATTGAAGTTTAAAATCATGATAATTAGTGACACTTTCTTAGTCATAATATAGCATAAGGTCATTGTGCATGATATATATTTATATTTATAATATATATAAATATGATACTAATGAAATTTATGATCAACTAGAGATAAAATCAAATTATAATATATATAAGTGAAGTAAAAACTTTACTTTACAAGGTGGTTTTGTATGATTGAGTTAGATTTAAAGTCTATTTTTTAATATTGTATCATAGTCATAGTTGAAGTCTATCATAATGGGACTTATATGAACATTTTATTTCACCCGTTGTCATGTTAATATCCAACAATTCATTACTTCTATTCTCACGCTTGAAATGTCAGATTTTGTGGAAATGAATTAAGCGTTATGTATATTTATATTATATAAATATAAAGATGGTACCAATGAAATTTATACTCTTTGAGTGTGTATATTACTATATAAGTCCATTAATATTATAGTTTTCTTTTCTGGTAAGTTCACTTAAATAAGTTAGTTTTCACCAAATTAAAAGGATAATGGCGTGGGTTGAGCTGTCCACATCAACACCTTGATTCATGATAAAGTACTCAAGTGAAGTAAGTAAGAAATAATGTAATTGTTTTTCCATTTCTTAAAACACACGTGTTAAAAAAATAGTTTTTTTTAATATATTTCCACCTTTCTAAAATGCTATCTCTATAATTACGTGTTAATCATTTTATAATTAATTTTAAATTATATCATTAAAATTGAGTTTAAAAATGCTTTTTCAATATTTAGTATATTTTCAACTAGTCTCAGTCAATCATCATGATAAATAAGTCGTGTATGATACACTAAATAATCATAATATGAAAACTATGCTTATGTTTTCATAGAGAATTTTACAATTTTAAAGAAATTAGAAGATATCAAATTTGAATTATCAAACTGTTTCATTTTCTAAATACATCATTGTTTGAATAAGCTAATTCACATATAGTTAATTTTAATTGTAATATTTTGGATAAATTATTCTAATTATCACTATTTTAAAAAATCTATTTAAATATGAAATAATTTTTAATCATATATATATATATATATATATATATATATATATATATATATATATATAAAGCAAAAGAGAAACAAATTAATTTATTTGGTTTTGATTATATGTGATCTTATATAGATCTTGAATGTGAATTTGCATACATGTGACAAGATAATAATATCGATTTGATTATTTATGCTATTTGGAAAAAACTTCGTTGCTATTGAAAGTGGAGAAATCTACTTACAAAAAGCTCTCCATCGTTCAAGTTAAGAGAATTAAGATCTTTGTATAATCAAATATATTAGTGTTTATGAATGTATTGGTGTTTATGAAAGAGTGTCCATATGTAGCACAACATCATCCATCCAACATGAAGGCATATATCCAAGAGATTTATGATCATTTTCAGAGCAAAAATTACCACTATAATACTTAAACAACATCAAACAAGTCTCTAAAAGTCTATAATTCACTTTAACAGCCATAACCAATAGTCATTATACCATATAATTGCACTAACACATCAGATATAATCATTTTATCTATACCGTTAAATTATTACCCATAGTCAATAATGCACATATGAACCTTTTATTTCACACATCAACCACCAACAAGTATTGATAATAGAAAATATACAATGGTCGAGTTAATACAACACACACGCGCACAGAGAGAGAGAGAGAGAGAGAGAGATAGATATGCATATAAGAATGAGTGTGGTATATCGAAGATAAGTAAGAGAAGCTTTAACTACTGGAACGAATATATCTACGATCACCTAGAGGTTCAGTTGTATGTGAGAAGAAAGATTGCTTCCGCTATCTGCATTTTCAAAATTTAATTAACTTCCTTTTACCAAATGAAATGGGGACTGCAGCATAACAGGTAATTATTACATTGTTTGCAAGTACCGAAATAAGATGTTAATTAAACAAATTTGATAATAGAAAGCACAACTTTCCCAACTCCCACATCCGCTGTATATCATTTTTCAGGCACTCTTGTCTGAAGCAGAGTTGAGGTAGGATATTGCAAGGTCAGCTGCTTGCCAACCTGAGGAAATTGCTTTGCCAACTGAGAGTCCTCCTTTGTGGTTACCTACGAAGCTCATCATTAAAGCATAAGAATTTAGGGTGCATTTGAAAGAGCTTATTGCAGTTTAATTGCCTAATGTTATGACAAGATCTTTTGCATGACAAATACCAATTCACTAAGAACTTAATTAAGCTGTTGTTTAATCAGATGGGCATTAAATATTAATGCTATCTGCATGTTCTTAACCTATTCCACATATTATTAAATTTACATGAATGCATAAAAAGGCATTAGCATTTGCGACTTAACACCCACAAGTGGCTTCACCTGACTTCAAATGGAATTTTAGAAGAAAAAGACCGATCATTTACCCGCAAAGAAAAATCCAGGAAGATCTTTTTCCATCTTATCAATTGCTTCAAGAACTGACCCATAGTTACTTCCATACAAAGGAAAGCCTTTACTCCAGTAAATATGACTGTCATTTAGCATAACTTAGAACTTACAAGGATAAAATATAATATAAAAGAAAATTAATGAAAATATACTGTAGACATACTTAACAAATGTTGGTTCCCCCTTTGCTCCCAACAACTTTCTCAGGTCAGAAGTAACAATTTTCTGAAGTTCATCACTACAGTAAACAAGCAAACTAACTATTAGAAAGATATACAAAAAAAGACAAGTCAACAGGAGATTATATACGGTTTTTGACATGTATTACGATAACAATATATCTTTTGTCACTTCTAAGTTATTATAATATATTGAATAGGAGTTGAAGATAAAAATTAGTCGAAAAGGAGTGACAAGAGACAAAGATAGTGACAAGATATACTACTCATGATTCTGATCAGTAAAATATATGATTACAACTACAGCAAAAGTACGTTGAAGCTTGAGCCAGTTCCCTGTTTTGGGTTCCGCCAACGAAAGTGGTATAGAGATAAAAATCACTAGGTGCACGATCTGGAAACATCATAGAGGAAAAAAGTGTACCTGTTGAGACAGATACATTATTAGCAGTTACATCAAAAAATAGTTATAACCTACTTTAGATATTTACAACCATGGACACATGGAAACATTACCAAGTGTTTTTAAACCATTTTGTCTCTCTTTAGAAGGAACAAGAACTCCAAAACCCTCCAAAGGTCTCTTTACATTCTCCTTTCTGAAGGCAGTAATCATGATTGAGATTGGCACATAGCTTATCTGCGACAGGGTTTGTGAGATGCTGTTTTGAAAACAATAACTAATAGAATGTAAAAATATTTGTTGGATGTCCCCTAAAATATAAGCATGATAAAACCTTTAAGATTCATAAACAAACTAATTTTACGTGACTATATATTTGCTTAGACAACCCCTTTCACATTCTTAATAATGGTGCACTTTGGCCTTAGCATGGGGCTTTATATTTTGCAAACAAATAAATTCTGAAGTAAATAATCAAACTTCAAGTCAAGTTGAAATGGTAAATACCTCGGGAAGAAAACTAAGTGGAAAGGGAATTCTCCTTTTTGTAATTTTGATATCCTTGACATTACATAGAGGAGCCTATATAATTATTACACAAAACAATCATCAGAAATTGAAGTCATTGGTTGTAGTAACTAACATCGTGATATATGTTTCGCTCAAGAAAAGTGTAAGCTCCGAAATAGAAGTTCAGAAACTAACACAACAAAAGAATCATATCACACTTATAGAAAAGGAAAATAAATGTTGCAAAATACCCCAACTTCCGTATAAATTAGTAGATTACAAATAGCATATTTGTAAGAATAAACCTACAACCTTGCTTTCCATCAACAGAGATTGTAGCACAATTGTAACATATTCTAAGTCAGTTCCCTTAAATAATATTTATATTTAATTTTGAGCAACGTGAAATAACAGGTGACATTAGCATTGGTCCACATAAATTAGTACATTGCAAACAAAGATGCATTCAGATATATAGCAATACCACTAAATAATTAATTGCAAGAACTTGAAGGTTTCCATTGAACAAAATTATTTATTTGGTTCAACCTTTTCATGGCTGTGACAAGAAGAATAGCAATGAAATGATATTGCCTTTCCTTTTTTTCTTACGAAACGTTCTTTTGTTTAGTTTATCCTACTTTTTAACTGAAATTCAAACTTTCATTCACATGAACACCAGCTCACATATTATGAAAATCTTTGCCTTCCTTTGGTTCAATTTTAGTCATATACTCATGTTCACATATTCAGCAAAACTTTCAGTTGCTACATCTAAAGATCTAGTGAAAGAATGGAAAGGGATAAAGGAAGATAGCCACACTAACCGTCATTATTACTGCATCAATATCTTGAGTGCTTTGGTTAGAAACACAAGTAATAGACCAGTTTGGTGATGAGGAACTTTCATCATGACCATAACCTAATGTCAAAACCTTTGAATTTAATTTGAGGTTTTCTTTCCCAAGCTCTTTGCACAGTGTATCTGTTAGTGTCTGTGCTGGATAACATCATAAAGATAACAGCCAAAGGAGATCAAGCAAAGCACAGGATTGTCTAAGACGAGATATATTTATACAACAATTCAGTACCTGCATCCCACCCTGGAAAGAAAATGAACCACGCTTGTGTTTGTCCTTTTTTAGTGCAGTCTTATTTTCTCCAGTTTTTTCCTTTTTGTCAAGAAACTTAGATTGCATTGCCCCGACAATGACGGAACCAAACCTGAAAATATAGAATATCCACCATGAACTAAAAAAAAAATTATACCTTACATTTCTAAGGAGACTACCCTACAACTCCTACGCCTAAAATTTACTTGAAAAGAGCAGAATGCTCAGTTGTTTAAAGAGTTATGGTTTCGACAATATTGAAGATCCTATATTAACTAGAAATATGGTCAAGTTATATAACTAGAAATAAAGTTCACTTCCTTAGAAACAACTTTTGAATCCAATGCTTATCATTAGACTAAATGTTTTGGAATAAACTTAAATCTTAGGGGTTTATTAGTAATTTTGTTTGAGTCTCACTTTATTAGCTTGGGTCTAGTACTACTTATTTTTATTTTGATAGAGATAAAATAGGGATGGATAGTTTTGATTTTCCATTTATTTAGATGCAATATTATTTTATTTTGTTGATATACGATAGAGATAAATTAAGTAGTTATTTTTATTTTGAGTGAGTTAATATTTTGTTTTTAGTTTTTATTATTTGTGTTTGGCCCACGGTCCTATTTACACCTATTTAAAGGTTGTCAAGGTTTAATGAAAACCACCACTATGAATTGAAGAGTACTATCATAGTGTGTGTAACATTTTTTTCTACAAAGTGGTATCATAATTTTATGCTTTGAGTACCGAGAGAAAAAGAGAGAGAGAGGAGAGTCAAACACCGTGAGGGAAACAATGAGCGCTTAAGTGTTCTTGGATCCCAAGATGTATGGTACACGGTGGAGGACGAGTACAATGAACCCAATAGTGACCCAGATTACTGCATTGAAAAAGACACGAGTGAAAGACAGATTGACTTTGTACTTTCTGTATAACGTAGTGGATGAATTGGGGTTCGAGAAAATAGTTAATTCGAAGTCAGCAAAAGAAGCTTGGGAAATTCTAGAGGTGGCATACAAAGGAGATATCCGCTTGAGGCAGGTCCAAGTACAAGCTCTCAGAAGAGAGTTTGAACATATGGAGATAGATGAAAAGGAGGGAGTTTCTAAGTTTATAGGTCGAGTTCGAAAGATTGCAAACAAACTCAGAATGAACGGAGAAGAGGTGCCTCCTAACTGGATTGCAGAAAAGATCTTGAGAAATCTAATGGATGATTTTAAAAGTATTGTGGTCACTATTGAAGAGACAAAGGATCTGTCAACTCTCATTAGGGAGGAGTTAGCTAGGTGATTAAAGGCCCACGAATTGAGGAAGAAAAAGAAAAACAGGGAACCTGATGATCAAGCACTACAACCAAAATTTGACTCGAATGGAACTCAGAATACTTAGAGCCGAAGTCCTAGAGGCAAAGGATGAGAAGGCCAAGGACGAGGTGGATGTGGCCAAGATAATGTTGAGGATGATAATAAAGAGCAAACTGGTCAACAGAGTTTTAAAAAAGACTTTGATATTGTGTTAAACTATAAGAAAGAAAGAGGCAGTGCTGAAATAGACTGTTTTTGAGACATGGAAACTTTATTTTTATTGGAACAAAGAGAAGATTTGATATCCTATAAAAATAAAGATATAATTCGGAAACAAATAAAAATGTTCCAATAAAAATGTAACGAAATAAAGAATTATTTTGTTGATAAGAGTCTCACCAATTACATTCTCATTATCTCCATTTCTAATAATCAAATACTTGAAAATAAGGAAATAAAAATATGCTGAAATGAATAGAAAGATTCTGAATTTTCTTTTTTCTAATTACTATGAAAATAATGAGAAAATCATTATCCTAATAATATGCTATTCACAACAATTATAACAAAATGCATTAGCCAAAATAATCTAAGAGTGCTAAAAGAAAGTTACAGGCAATACCTCTTCTCCAAATTCCACAGCTCGGGAAAAAAATGGCGCATCTGTTGGAAATAGATTAAAACAGGTAATTTAAAGACAAAAGTTAGGACAACTAAAAGTATTTGTTGACCCTATCTGGTCTCGTAAAAGATTTCAGGAGGAATTTACCTCCCTTGAAAACTAGTTAAAATTACAAGATAAAAACAATCTAAAGTTCTGTGTGACCAGGGTCTTTGACCCCAACACCAATAGCACATGCTATCATACAGTTCATGCGTTTGATCGCCAGTAGGACACAATATGATTTCTCTTTCTCTTTGTTAGAGCAGCCTATTTTCCCCATATCCTCTTACAAGGTCATAGTGTTAAACCCTATACATCAAGCATATTTGAATAGCGGACAGAAAGGGGAGTGGGCTAAAACAATTTTGTAGGAGTGGCAGGTGGTTACTAGGAAAGCAAGGGAAGGAATAAAGGTAACACCGTAAAATATAAGGGCAAGACAGGGAATGTGAAAGAAGAATTTAGTATAGGATTGACGATGGTTGGCCTTGAGCTGGGCGACTTACTGTTCTTTCAATTCTGTAGTTACTACTATTTCCAAAAGCAAACTTAACTATCCTATATGAACATCCAATCTAAATAACATCAAAAAGTGGACCTTTTTTTTTGTACCAAAATTCAAACTTGAAGGCATGAAATATGAAATAATGTAGAAATGAAGTCATTTATGAGAAATAACTCACAGAAAGTGATTCAGGATCTGTTGCACTGGTGCCCCCAACAAAAGGATCAATCAGATAGTCCACAACCTTCAAATAGTTTTGTTAGGATAAGGCATTTAACACTCCAATCCACACAATAAATATTAGGCTAGATTACTCTTTTGGTCCCTCTTCCTTTTAATTTGTTCAACTTGATCACTAGTGTTTAAATGTTTAATGTGATACTCCAATTCAATGTGGCTCTTTTTGTTTGATTTTCTTTCCAACAACATAAGCCTAGTCATATACGACAGTAATGGGTGGAAAAGACAGGCAGAATGAACTATATTACATATATCGGGCAACTAGAGGACCTCAATGAACATTTAGATAAAAGAGGGATGAAGTTGAACAAATTAAATAAGATAGAGGGACTGTGAGTGTAGTGCTGATGCACGAGAAAATATAGTTGACAAGCTAAAATAGGATATTGTAATTAATTACAAGTGTGCTGCTAGAAGGTATTAGAAGATTCTAGAGATCTTTTTGTAATTGCTCCATTAAAGTTAGAGTACTCTATATATAGAAGCTGATGTAATGTTTCAAAAATTAATTTAATAAAATCTTCTCAGTCAATTTATATTTTTCAAGTTGGTATTTTAGCAATAACTTTAAATTCATTCAATTTAAGGCTAGAGCTCTCTATATATAAAGGTTGATTTTCTATTTCAAAAATCAATTCAATAAAATCTTATCTCATTCATTTTAATCTTTTTCAAGTTGTAGTTTGACCAAAATATCCTGCTTGAAGATGTATGAAAGTTACGTTGCAAGTATATATCATGTTAGTCACAAGAAGAAAAACAGCCAATCAATGATGGCTACTGCAGTGTCGCTTATACCTCTTTACCAAAATGACGTTGAAAGAACCCTCCAACACTGCAAGAAAGAAAGCAGACAAAAGTTACAGATATTACTTCTTACGATATCATAAAACATAACAGTGTATAGTTTTGTTGAACATGGATGCCATTAATTGAGGTTTATTGAACCTTTCCTCCGAATTTTCATCACACACATTAGAGGAGACACTTCTTTTCCACAAGAATGGTTCAAAAATGACCTGGATCTGCAAATTTAGAAAGTTAAGTGGACAAGTTATCCTGTTGAAGCTGGATGAATGAGTAGGTTTGGTTGGCTACATTTTAAAGGGGTAATGAATACCACTAACAGTACCAGAAAAAAAGGAAAAAGGTAAGGAACAAACAGCATGAAAAAAAATCTCTAATTTTCCCTTATGATTAAATTAATCCAAATTCCAAAACACTTTTTTCTAGTTTCAGAGTTTGGCCATCAACTTTGTTGAGTACATCTAATGGCAGATTCCCATGTTTTATATTATTAGTAAAAGATCTTGTTAGAATGTAATGAGCTGTTACAGATTTGTAAGTGTTGAATATAGAGAAAAACTAGGTATAGGGTTAATTTCCCTTGTGTCTAAAATACATATAAAGTAATATATTTATAATGAAGAATGATACAAGTATATATTGCAACCAAACATAAATATAGTAAATAGAAGTATTGTTACAAACAAAATCAACAATTTCTACCAATATCAAATAATATAAAATGTCTATGTTTCCCTAATTAACATAAAATGCAATATATCTAACACTCTCCCTCAAATTGGTGCATATAAATCGTATGTACCAAGCTTGTTACAGAAATAATAAATTCTCAATCTCCTTAAAGACTTAGTAAAAAATCTACTAATTGATCATTTGAGTTGATGAACTCAGTCTTGATGTCTCCAGATACAATTTTCTCTTGAATGAAATGACAGTCAATCTTAATGTGTTTGGTCCTCTCATGAAAGACAGGATTAAAACTGATATGAAGAGTTAGCATATTGTCACATATAAGCGTCATTTGAATGACACCTACAAATTATAACTCTCTAAGCAATTGTTCAAGTCAAACAAATTCACAAGTGACTAAGGACATAGTTCTATATTTTGCTTCTGCACTAGATTTTGCTATAACACTTTGTTTCTTGCTCTTCCAAGAAATCAAGTTACCAAAGGGCTCCCTCTAGATATATTTCAAGATCTTCTAGACAAGTTGGAATTATTGATATTCATTTACCAACTTGAGGAGGAGTGTTGTAATTAGAGGAAATATCTATAGAATCTTCTTAATTATAGAAAATATCTATAGAATCTTCCTAATTAGAGAAAATATTTACAGGATCTTCTAGATTATTTTTCAGTATATTGTTTCCTTATTTCCCTTGTTTAGAAGATTAGATTGTTAAAAATAGAGGTAAGGAGAATGTAATTGATATGAATGAAAATAATAAAGTCATTCTCTTTTTCAAGTATAAGTATCATTAATGAAATAGAAAAGCATTCAATGAAAATGAAAAAATTAGAAATATCAAGAAGCATGAAGATCCTTGGACATGAGAGAAAGAAACCTTTGATTGTGCAGAAAGTAGTTTACTCTTCAGTATTGCAGCAGGATTTGTTGGTACCTGATATCAAAAGTTACCCCATTCTATAATTATTATGAGACAAATAGAGCTGCAAAACATGAAAACCCATTCAAAAAGTTCAAGTAATTTGAAATAGAAAAACAAAAACAAACATTTTAGAGAAAGACAAAAGCTATAATATATACCAGCACTGGTGCCCCATTTTTCACAATATAGCGCTTATGCTGGGATATTGGCTGTAACAGTAAATAAATATCAATCTTAATCACGACTATGACAAATATTTAAACTGTGAATAGACCTATTTCCAATACTCTTAAACTACCAAGTAAAACAATAAAATGGAGATTACATTTCAACAAACTAAAGCTCTGGCGGCTCAAAAAAAGAGGTCAACTGCAGAAGATAAATGAAAGAAAATTGCTTTACAAAATCGGGAAAAGATATTCTTAGACATTCCATTTTGTAAGCTAAAAATCCTTACAAATTGCTGCTTTTCTTGAAGTCCAAGGGCATCAATCAGACCTTTAACCTCAATTTCACTTTCAGTCTGCACTAGATGAACAAAACTCAACATCAATAATAAGAACTTTTACTATAAGCATATATTGAATAAAGGGAAATTTACAAATGAGCCCATGATACTTAAGTCATTTTCAACCTTTATATGTCAAGTTTATTTGTAACACATAACACTGCAAAATTTTTATGTCAGAATATGTGAATTTATTACACAATAAATATAAGAATTAATATAGCAATTCTGTGTAAACCCTAAAATTAAGGGATTAGGATTAGTAATTATTGGGCAGATTCCCTTTTATTAAGATTAGGTATTATTGGATAGATATCTCCTAATTTAGAGACTTTATTTCAGAAGATTTTTTACCTTAATTAGACAATGGTTTGTTTCTTTTTAAACACATATGTATTGTTTCAAAAGTATGAATGAGAGAATTATTAATTCCAGCATCCTACTTCTGTTTTCAACATGGTATCAGAGCTCTAGGTTTTTTCTGGAATCCTGGACTCTTTTTTTGTCTCACGGCCTTCATTGTCGTTCCTCAACTATTGTTGGCCTTCATTGCCATTCTCGTCTAAAAAAGCGGCAGCCTTAATTGTTGTTGTTATTCTTTCCACTGTGTTAATCTAACCTCCGATTACAATGTTTGGCGCTACATCAAGTAGAGAAGTCTCTAGTTCTTAACACAAAAATGGAGAACTCCAAGGACGAGTGTCATACAGGCTGGATGGAAAAAATGTTCTCAAATGGTCCTAGTTTGTTAGAACCTATCTCAAGGGAAAAGGATGCCTGGTCATCTCCTTGAAAATGGTCCAAGCATGGAGGATCCAGCATTCGCAGCATGGGGTGAAAAAGATTCTATGATTATGTCTTGGTTGTGGGACTCAATGGAAGTTACCATCAGTGACACTTGTATGTTTCTTAATACAGCTAGAGATATTTGGGACTCCATAAACCGCACATATTCTAAAGCCAATGACACTGCCCAAGTATATCAAAATAAAAACTGCAGCCACAAAACAGGGAAGCAAAGGAATCACAAAATATGCGGCATTGTTGCAGAATCTATGACAGGAACTTGATCACTACAGAGTTTTTGAAATGAAAGTTGATTTGAAGGGTCCCATGAAACTATACTGTGATAATAAATCAGCAATAGAAATTCTACATAATCCCGTTCAACATGACCGGACAAAACACGTTGAAATAGATAGACACTTCATCAAAGAAAAAGTAGACAAAGGTTTAATATGCACGGCATATGTCCCATCCAGGCAACAAGTGGCTGATGTGTTAACAAAAGGTCTCAATAGCCCATCTTCCAAGATCTTATAAGCAAGCCGGAATGACCAATATCTATTCCTCAGCTTGAGGGGAATGTCATAATATGTGAATTTATTACACAATAAATATAACAATTAATATAGCAATTATGTGTAATCCCTAAAATTAAGGGATTAGGTTTGTAATTATTGGGCAGATTCCCTTTTATTAAGATTAGGTATTATTGGGTAGATATATCCTGATTTAGAGACTTTATTTCAGGAGATTTTTTACCCTAATTAGACAATGGTTTGTTTCTTTTTAAACACCTATGTATTGTTTCAAAAGTATGAATGAGAGAATTATTAATTCCAGCATCCTACTTCTATTTTCAACAGTTTATTATATTCAAAACATTAAATTTGGTTAGCCTCATATTCTCAAAGTTCATGTGAGAAGCAAGTGCCTTAAAAACATGTGGATGAGTAACTTGCAAACTTGGTCACGTCACTTTTAGGATTCTCGAAGAAAATAATTTCTCTATCCTTCAGTCTCATTACATACATTTGATATATATACATACATTTATTAGATAAATTTAGAATAAGTATTGCCTATTCTAGGAAACAAATCCCTAAGATTGAGATTGATATGCTAGTAATGCAATCAAGATACAACCAATATACACAATTAAAAACAACAAGAATCAATTCTATAACATCTTTAAATATCTCAACAAGGATGCTAAAACTTACAGAATTTATTTTTCACTCTAACCAAATCTAAGGTAGGTTGTGAAACAAAATGACATTCTTGTAACAACGATGAAAATAGAAAAAACACCAGAAGAGTGATTAGAAATTTTCCCAAGACTAAATTACAAATTCTCCTCCTCAAATGTGAAGATCTCTTTAAAATAGCACATCCATGATAAACTTACCATTGTATTAGCTCCCTCATCCCAAATAAGACCATCCCGAGAAACACTTCTCAACCTCCCTCCAGCTCTTCCTTCAGCTTCAAATACAGTGACATCCACACCATGTGATTTCAGTTTGTAAGCGGCAGCAAGCCCACTTGACACCACCGTACAAAAGTTAGCAAGACTTTATCGTCATGAATATTTAAAAATGTCGAATACACCAATGATTAAAAACTTTATCATGGACGATGCAGGCACCCCATGCCATCGTCAAATACAATAGACCATGAATACAATCAATCATATGTCAGCCATATATATAGCAACAATGAAACAACCTGAAATAACATCATTTCATTATTCCATTAAAATTCATTTTCTTACACACTCTTCAATTCAACATAAAACCATTGTTGATGGAATTCAAAATTTTCCCAGCACATGAAAGGCAAGGTAAGTTTAAATCCAGCCAAGCCAATAATGACAATACATACTTCCAATCAGACGAAATTAAATAACTAAATTCAAGCATCAGCGTTTAGCAGCAATTAAATAATATATAGAGAAAGAAATGAAAACAAGGACAAAGTCTAGCAACACACTTTTAAATACACTTTTAGTCACAGTCTTATCAGCACACTATTTCAAGGTGAATTTCATATAATAATAAAAAGTACATAAAAAATGTATCACTGGCATTTCTGAAAAATATGTAGGAAGAACTGAATTGATAACATCAAGAAGTGACCTCACCTTACCCCAGCACCAATAACAGCAACTCTTTTTACGGATCCTGCTGACCCAAAAGTACTAAGTCAAGGTTTTGAAAAATCTAAGGAACCTTAAACACATTTTACACGGAAATTAGTACTCGTTCTCTGATTTTTGTCTGGCTTAAGAATTGGCACGCAACTCAACTGAATACGAAACTGTAGACAAATATTTAAACTTAAACTATTACAAAAACGGAGATAAATAAGAGAAACAAGATAGCTTACTTGGGTTATCGTCTGTTGCAGAGGAACTCATACTCTTTTTCACGATGCGCCGGCCGAGCTTGGTGTTTGGTAGATGTGAGATTGTGAGAGCTGAGAAAATATCATCAAAACGATTTCATCTTTGTTTCTTTGTTTCATGTTTTTTTTTTTTATCGTTTTATTATTAGTAGTAGCAGTAACATGGGTTTTGGTGGTCTTGTTTTGCAATAAAATAGTTCGAAACCGTACACGCTCGTTTTTTCTTTTCTGTGTTTTTCGTATTAATTTATTGAATTAAAACCTTTAAATTATACTATTAATAAATATTTTTATATATTACTATTTATATTTTAGTAATAATTTATTTTAATGCTGGCGTATATAGTATAAGAAATAATTTTAGAGAAAATTCAAAGATATTTAATTTATATTGAATTCAGAAAGATAATTAAAAATTTGATTAGAAAAATTAATTTAAATATTATTTTTGAGGCATTAAAAAGGATAGTTGTTTTAAAAATCTTTTAAAATTTATAATAAATTTCAACATTCCAATGGGTTAAATATGTTTTTAGTCCCTATATTTTGGGACGATTTTGGTTTTAGTCAATTTTCAAACTAAGGTATAATTTAGTCCTTCAACTTTAGAAAACTCTGGTTTTAGTTCTTTTTACCAAATTTTTTTAACTTTATTTGTTGTTTGAAACGCGTTTCTAAGTTAACATTGAAGCAAAAATATGTCACCAACAGCTCCGAAAGGGTCCAAAACCCTTAAAACAACCTAAAGAACGTCCAAAATAGACATCCAGAACCCTGAAACTCCCCCCCCCCCCCAAACTGGTGTAGTGGTGCCCAACTATGCCCAGGGGCTGGCGTTCAGCACCCTAGCCACTAGAAAATGGGCGCTCAGCGCTATCAATAAGATAAAAACTCAATTTTCTCACTTTAAACACTTTATCCTAATTTCTAAAGGCCTCTAGGACCCTCCAAACCTTATGAAAACTCTGAAAACACTGTTGTAACTTAACTTGACCCTTTAAAATCCAAATTCACTCCTATAAGCTACCCAATTTCAATTCTACACTTTTAAACCTTCATACCAGTTTACAACCTGCATAAACAAGTTTAAATACACTTGTTAACACTCTCGAAAACCTCAGTTTACTCATAATCTTTTTGTTTCAAAATCTCACCAAGCAAAATCTCAAATTTAGCTAAAAACACCTAAGAACTCACCCTAAGAGGCCCTTAATAGTTCTACACCAGATTTTCCTCATTTGATAGCATAGACAAGTCACAATAAGCCTCCTAACAAGCTCCCAAATGTCCAAAATAGTCAACACCCCTTGCTTCCAATTCTCATTACTCAAAACCCTCATTTTACATTAAAAACCCTTTAAAACTTCAACAAGAAACCACATATTTGCCCCATATCAGTTTTAAATCAAAACACACCTCTCACAAGTCCCAATTGACTACACAACAGTGTTAGACCAGTTGCCTTCTCACTCCAAAGCTTATTTCTCAATTTCACTCACCAAAACCTCCCTTTTTAAGCTTGAAACTCAAGTAATTCATTCTTCCTTACTCAAAACACTTTAAAATCAGTTTTAAACCACAACACAACTTCCTAACACACAAACAGGACGGTAGAAGCATTCTAAACATATCATACCACTCATTCAATTATCACACAAACATGGATCATCATTTAATCACACACATGAATGAAATAATCATTACAATTACATCCGAAAATATCTAATCACACATAGAGCGACTAAATTTAAACCACAAACACAAATTTAAGACAGAGTATAGTTTCCCTTACCTCACAATAAATTGTCTAACTCAAATAACGTTTCGTCAATTACTTGAAACGCAAGGAATCTCTAGACGGTCCTACGAAACACCAAATTGGAAGCGGACAGAGTCCTCAGAACTCTAGATCAACCAAGAATGATCAGGACAAGCATGATTACACATGTAATGACCATTCTTTCTTCTAACACCAAATTAGGAACTAGAGAGTAAAAAAGAGTCTAAACTTACTTGTTCTATTACAGAAATTGATCGGTTAGAAATGTAGACCTCATCATTGTGGTCGATTTGACACCTCCTGATCGTCAAAGAGATAACTATTTATGTTTTAAAATAAATAGTGTTTTCTAGAAAAGTGTTTTCTGGAGAGATGATATGTTTCAAAATAATGAAACTCGTTTATAACAAAACTATTTATAATAAAACCATTTAATATTAAAATAATCGAGTCTCACTAGTTTTAGACAATCATCACTTCTAAAATACAATTTTCTAGGATTTTACAAATTCAATTTAAACATTACTTTTGAGGAATCCAAAATGGATAGTTGTTTTATAAATCTTTTAAAAATTTCTAATGAATTTCAATATTACAATATTTTTTTAATAAACTACTATTTGTATTATTTGTATATGGATATCTATGAGCTATACAAAGGATTCTCGTGGAGAGAATGATTGAAACCACTAAAAACAAAATTCTTTTTAAATTTGTGCACATTTTAATTTCTGTGTTTAATTTAAATTTTTAATTTTAGATTTTTACTTTGAATTGTTTCATAAGTATAAATATAGACAATTTGGACATTTGATATTTTTTTTGGAAATTGAAAAAAAAGAACTTTTTATGGACTTTTGGTTGGAACAAGAATTGAAGAAAAACCACAAAAATCTTATTGAATTTTAAAAGTCTTAAAGGAATTGAAAAATCAGAAAAAGTGATAAGTCATTGTGCTTTCAAGATGCATTACAAACAGATTTCATAGTTTAACACAAGTGAATCCACCTAAGATGAGAGAGTCAAACATTAAAAAGGAGATGAGTGAGGATTTTGTGTTGAGTAATTTAACTAGTTTTGTGTTTAAATTTGATTTCTATTAAGCATGAGAAGCATGGAAAGGATCTAGGCAAGTTCTTATTGAATATTTTTAGTCCAAAGCCAAATAGTTAGCCCAACATGAATTGAACCTCAATTTTACATTTACATACACGCACCTTGAGTCTGAAAATATGAAAACCCTACCTTAACGATAAAGGAGATAGAATATGTTTGTGTTGTCAAAAGGGAAAAGGGATGCTTTTATGAATGAAAGAAAAAATAAGAAGAAAGGAAAGGTTGGAGTGATATCACCCTATTGCAAAAAAAAAAAAAAAAGAATGAAAACAAAGTTATGCAGCCTAAAAGATTGAATGAAAAAGTTGATACACATAGAAGGGAGAAATGAAAAATGCCAAAATTGTTTTGAATCATTTTATACAAACTAGTTTTGAGTTTTGTTTTAGGATAAACAAAGTTATAAAGTGGGGTGTAGTTATAAATGTCTAATTTAAGTGAATTTTAAGATAATTTTTGGCACTTATATTATTTTGATTCTATTTATATTAAGCTCAATTAACTCCTATTTAGTTTGTTTTACAGTTATTGATATTTACACAAAGTTAAAGTGGAAAATTGAAGAAAATAGAGGAATTTTAAGCAAAATACAACAAATTAACTTCGTGGCTGCAACATGAAATCTAGGGCTTGGGCCACACGAAAAATACCCACCTTGGAGGGAAACATAGAGCCTAACTAAGGATTAAGCCAGGATAATCCTTTACCTAGAAGTAATCTCAAAGGCTCCAAGACAAAAACACATAGCTTAAGCCATAAAGGAAACCCACCTTAGAAGAAAACCTTGAAGTAACTGGAAAAACACTAGAAGGGGGAAGGGGGAGGGGTTGAATAGTGTTAATGGAAAATGTTTTTGCAACCCTTCTGATATAGCACATTATCGAGCTCTTGAAATATTCTTTTGAAAGCTTAGACGCTCGACTTGAGATATGTAAGAAAATAAGTGCATTTTTTCCCTTACCAAGTGGGGGGGGTGTGAATTGGTGATTAATAAAAACAATTACTTTTTCAATCTTTCTGGAAACTTAGAATGATCTTTAATATTTCTTGAAATCCAAGCAATAAAGCGAACGCAATGAAAGTAAAAGAGATAAGGAAAGAAATACAAACACAGGGTTTATATTGGTTCAGCCTCAATGCCTACATCCAATGTCCTTTCAATCAACCTGAGATTAAAAGCCCATTGCACTATAAAGATCTTAGTTTATACAACAAGGCTTTACAGAGCCACCTCTCAATTGTAACCACCTCTCTAACTCACTAATCTAATATAGCCAATAACAAAACCCCTGTAACAAGAACAATCCTCTTTTGGAGTCACCCTTTGAGACACCTCTCAAAGTACAAAGAACTCCATGCTCTTCTTCCTGACCGCACGCACAGGGAACAACATAATCCAAGATTGCTACAAACGAAATCTGATCAGTAAAGAGTACACCTCAGTAGTGCAGTAGTTGATCAGCAATGAAAACCCAAATTTGTTCTTCAAGAAACCTTTAAGATTATCAACTTTTGTGAATCTTGTTTTATTAGCAAGAATAAAATGTTGTCAACTTTGACATGGTTTACTATTTTAACTATAACCTTTGTAAAGTTGAGATATTAAATTGATTCTTGTTTCATTGAAAAGTAGACTCGAAGAGCTTTGATTCGACTCATACACATATTTCCGACATTGGGAAGGGGTTCAATTGGGCTATCAAAGTTGTGACAGTTTTCTCCACTCGTTGGGCGAATAGAACCACTCGTTGGACAAGTGGAGCCAGCTCACTTGACGAGTGATTTTTTTTCCCGAAAAGTCAGGATTCCTTCTGGAATGTCCCCAACATCATGTAGGGTGACTTTGTGGCTCGCTGGGCAAGTGGAACCTAGTTAGTGGGCGAGCGAGCTCGTTGTCTAGAATGTCATTTTGGCTATTTAAGAATGTTCTGGGGGCTTAAGGAAGGTTCATAAGAGAACCTAAGACCAGAACGTCGTGTCCTTGGAGTAGTGAGGCTTTAGAGTCGTGTTTGAGTCACAAGAGAAGATTCTAAGTCAAGGAAACATCCGCGAAGCGTTGTCAAAGAGTGGGCTTAGGAGAAAACAGTAAGGGGAGCTAACCTTGAGTCTTTTGGTTCTTACATGTTATTTCTTCGTGAATATGCTAGTGATTTTGAATCTGATTATGTTTTTGGAGTGAGATTATGGCTCTGTGTTGTATTCCGAATTTATTGATGGTTTTAGGACATGATTTTGATTCTGTTTGTGGTTGTAGAGTAAGATTATGCCTATGTCATATGTTTTGAATCAGTGAAATGTTTCAGAATTGACAATATGCCTATGTCTTGACGATTTTGAGATTGGTTATGGATCTAGAAGGAGATTAGGCTTCTGGTATGTAATCTTAATAGGTGAATACTTATAGAATGAGATTTTATTCCGTTTTTGGTTGAATAAGTATATTGATGATGATTATGTGAAGAGTGTGATGATCAAATGTTGTTTGTACCATTTTTTCGTTGTCGCTCATAAGTATGTTGATTTTGATGAGGATTTTGGATGGTTATGGAATTCTGATGAGTCTAGGCTATTGGTATAATTTGAGTAGAATTTGTGTATGATTTTAGGTGTTGAATCGGGAGATAAATATGATGTTTGTGATGGTTATATGTGATTTGAACTCTAAAAAAATATTTGTGGAGTTAGGATAGGAATTATTGATATATATTATGATTTTTGGCATTTGTGATGATGGTTGATGAATTATGCATGTTTTGGAAAGTCTTGATAGTTGAGTAAGTCAATTAAATAGGTCTGAATCTGTTTGTAGTGTAAGAATAGTGTTGTTGTTAGGGATGAGCTCCTCTGGACGCATCTGTCCAGAATGGCCAGCGCTGAGCGGCGCCCGTTTGGCGTTGGGCGAACGAAGCTACTCGTTGGGTGAGTAGCTCGAGATAGCAAGTCTGTCTCTGTTGACTTAGACAGTTTCGTGAGGTTTTTGGGGTTTTCTGATAGGGATGGTTATCCGGTTCTTGATGTTCTAATTTGTATAAAAATGTTGTATAATCTGATGTTTTATATGATAATATGCAATGACTGTGGATGAGTGAACTATTCGTGAAATGTGGTTTGGTGGTTGTGATATATTGTATGTTAATATGTGCATTTGTGAATGAAAAGTGTAAAAAGCAGTTCCAAGGAGGAACTTCTGTTATTGGGGAGTCGTATATCGTATGTATCAATTATGGAGCGTTGTATTGAGATTTATTTTGACGCTCTCCATGACATTAATCTCACGTAGAGAAAGATGGTTATGTGGTAAAGAGTAGCAGGAGGTTCTTTTTGGGGGCCACCGTTGTGGTCAAGGAAATGATTAACCCTGTGTGGTAGCTTTTTGGAGGCCACCGTTGTGGTCAACGAAAGAATTTACTTTTGTATGGTAGCTTTCTGGGGCCAGCGTTGTGGTCAAGGAAAGGATTAACCTCACCACAAATGCAAGGATCCTATAGTTTGACATTCATACAATATCTGAATAAGTCAAGTTTGTGATTATGATATGGTTATTGAATGATGGTTTTTTAACTTGAAAGTTTTGAGCTATGTTTTAAATATCCTATATGATTTTTATTTGCATTAGCTCACCCTTGCTTTGTTGTCTAGTTGTATATTTTTGGTGTTTGTGTTCTCTATACGATGATCATCCGGTGGATGTGGACAGAAGGTGATGAGATGTCAGTGGAGCAGACTTTAGATGACGGAGTGACTGATGCTTAATTTTCCCATGGACAAGATCCATGTTTTAGTTTTTTTTCTAAGTTTGAAGTGTATTAAGTTTAAATTTTAAGTTTCAATTTGTATAATTATGAGGAAAAACTTTTATTCCTCTTTGTGTCGACTCTTCTATTTTATCAATGATGTAAGAACTTAACGCTATAATTATTAGGATTTTACAAACTTTAGAATTGGTTTAATGAGCATTCTGTTAAGAACATAACAAGTCCAAAAGAACATGAATATTATATTCATTCAATAAAATTTTAGCTAACTCTTCTAACAACCTATTCTTCCTTTCAACAATCCCATTTTGTTGAGGAGTTCTAGGAGCAACAAAGTTATGAGTTATTTCATGCTCATCACAAAAATTTTCAAAAGACTCATTTTGAAACTCACCACTTCTCAAAATTTTTATTTTTAAATCCTTTTCATTTTGGCCCTGTTTTGCAAAAGTTTTGAATGCTTTGAAAGCTTCACTTTTCAAGTTTAAGAAGAAAGTCCAAGTATACCTAGAGTAGTCATCAACAATAACAAGAACATAATAGTTTCCACCAAAAATTTTGATCCTACAAGGACCAAATAAGTCCATATGCAACAACACTAAAGGTTTAGAAGTAGAAATCATATTTTTAGATGAAAAAGAAGATTTGATTTACTTTCCTTTTTGACAAGCTGCACATAGTATATCTTTTTCAAATTTCAATTTTGGTAAACCAATAACTAAATCTTTAGAAATCAATTTATTTAATTCTTGGATATGAATGTGTGCAACCCTTTTATGCCATAACTAAGGGTTCTCTTTCTTTGCAACTAAACATGTTATGCTACGGCTAGATGCATTCTCAATGTCAATTAAATAAATGTTATTATGTCTATAACGCCCCAATTTAGGGCGTCTTGAACAATTAAATAAATGTTATTATGTGCCCCAATTTAGGGCATCTTGAACAAACCGTTTCAGTGTAAAAAAGAACATGAATCATTAAAACAACTCATAAATAGTAATTCAAATCTTTCAAGTATCCTTAATTAAAACTCGAAACAACTGTTTAAAACTAGTTAAAACATTAATCCGTTCAACAATTTTATAAACGTAGTATGTGTTCAAAAATTCCCAAAGAAATAAAATTCCCAAGACTCTCATCATCCTTGTCGCATTAAGCATCCATAGAACTACCTATAATATCATTTGCTCCCATATAACAACCCCGAGTCATACAATCATCACAGGTGGAAAATACAACTACAAGAAAAATACAAGGGTGAGCTAACAAAATAAGCATCAAACCACTGATATAAGGTTTATAGCACAGTTGTTAATCCAATCACCTCCAACAACCATCAATACACTATAAGATTACAACAGTCATTTCCCAATGCCACCCAACCAATCCCTTATCTGAAATATGTATTATTCTCATTAGCTCTTCATTACTTATTGAGCACTGGAAACACATGTCAAACATTACTATAACATTAAGTTAACTTCTTTACCACACATTCTAGTTTACAAAAAACATTCTAGTTTACCAGCTGCCTCAACAAAAATCCCTCTTAGATTTGAAAAACACACTTAATGAAGGAGGAAAGCAATAGGGTGGAGAGGACCACACTCAACAAAAAAAATGAAATGGGTGGAGTGGACCACACTCAAATAGAAGAGAAGAACATTTAAAATGGGGTGCAGGGTAGCATTTCATAATATATATTCAAAGCAAATTTAATGTTTTCAACATTGTGCATAGAATTCCTCAACAAAAAAAATTAATACATAATCACCTCATTAATTAAAGCGCATTTTTGGAATTTAAGAGTGTAGGATGAAAGGGTTGCAGATGCAAGATAAAATACCCTGGGATAAATTATAATTTCTGGCCCATTTTTTATGATCGGCCAATCAGGCCCAATTTGTTTTTCTTTTTTGCAAACTAAGGGTAGATCGAGCTAAAACGGATTGAATTGGTCCATTTTAACACTCATGTACATAAATGATTAAGACTGGGCAAAAAATACTCAACTGTACTACAGTTAATTGTACTATATTATATTAAAAATAACTGAATTATTTTTACTATAACTTAAATATACTATTTTATGGTTTAGTTTTTAAAAACTGAACTTAATAAATTTTTTATTCAGTTAACTATCTTAAAAAATCACTTCGTTCTAAAATATGTATATGAAATTGGGCCACGCATGTTGTAAAATGTTCAAAGGAATAATTTTCCACAAAATAAGTCCCCGACCGATGTGTTTTTCTCACCTTGTATTTATTAAGTTCACCTCCAGCTTTTTTCTGAAATGTACCCGCTAAAACCAACTCATTGAAATATATTTTATCGTGTATTTGCACGGTAGTGTTTTTCAAATATAAATAAAAACAAATTTATACATAAACTACATTTAAACTAGTACAACTGCATTAGTTTTATCCATAAATATTTATAGAAGAAAAATGAAAAAAAAAGAGTTTCTATTTTATATAGACTACATTTAATTTATACTCTAAAAATTAATGAGATGAGATTTTATAAACAAATTTATACATAAACTAATTAATTTATATACTCAGGGTTTTTTTTCTTTCTAATATGAGTATTTTTCCTCTAAAAAAAGTAAAAATAATATAAGTTAAAATTAGTACAGTTTACAATTTAGTTAGTAGTTTAGTTCAGTTTATATTGTAGTTTAATACAATTTACAATTCAGTTAATAGTTCAGGTCAGTTTATATTGTAGTTTAGTACAATTTACAATTTAGTTAATAGTTCAGTTTAGTTTATATTGTAGTTTAGTACAATTTAGTACATTACAGTTCAGTTTTATAAAACAAAAAACAGTTCAGTTTATCTGAACTATTTTACAGTTTAGTTTAAACAAATTAGTTTTTAGTTCAGTATAATTTGTAGCAGTACAGTTCCATTTGTCCATCCCTATAAATGACAATGATAATGATGAAAGAAAATTAAATGAATTATAAATTAATGTTCCTATATTATAAGCTTAAAACTTTTAAAATAAACTGCTTTTACCTCAAAAAATTATTTTTGAGACGTTATTTTAGAAGTACTAGTTAAATAAAAATATTTCAAAATTCCAAATAAATAGAGTATTCGGTAATGTTTTTAACATTTAATATTGTGCATTAAATACTTTATAAACTAATAAATGATTTTGACACTCATATACATAAATGATAATGATAATGATGAAAGAAAATTAAATGAATTATAATTAATGTTCCTATATTATAAGCTTAAAACTTTTAAAATAAACTGCTTTTACCTTAAAAAAATATTTTTGAGACGTTATTTTAGAAGTATTAGTTAAATAAAAATATTTCAAAACTCTAAACAGTTACAAATAAATAGAGTATTCGGTATATAATGTTTTGAACATTTAATATTGTGCATTAAATACTTTATAAACTAATAAATGATTTTAATATTTAGTATACGTAACTTTTTTTTTCTATTCACATAATTAAAATAAAATATATTAATTCTTACTCTTCCATTAAATTGGACAAACAATACCAACATCTACACTCTTCCATTAATAATTTAGAACAAAAAAAGATTAAATTGGACAAAATTTAAAAAATAAGACAAAATTGAACGCGCAAAAAATAAAACCATATTAAATAAAATGAACAAAAATAAGGATAATATAATAATTAAGCTTTAAAATTAAGTTTTCAGTAGCAACTTATATCATTAATTAAATAATTATATTTATACCATAATAATCAATAAAAAATAAAATAAAGTTATATCAAATTATTAATGAGTATGTAAAATATATGGAATGTCTATTTACCTATTATTGATTTCTTTTATAATGAATTGATTCAAAAACTGACATTTTCTAATTCAATTTTTAACTATTATATTAATGACATCCCATTATTAAAAATAATAATATAATATTTTATTGTCAATAAAAATTTAAATAAAATTAAAAAAATTAAAGTAACAATTCACAAACACTTCCATTTATCTTTATTTCTTATACATTTACTTTCTCTTTTTAACTCTTTCTTTTTATTACATCACATTTTTAAACACTTATTGAAATATTTTTATTTATAAAAATTCAACTGAAAGTACTCAAATAAGTAAGATTATTAAAATTTAATTAATTATTTTATTTTTATGTATTTATTCGGCGGTGATGTAAGTGTTGTTTTTCCGTTAACTAGTAGGTGTTTTTTGTGTGAAGACTGAAGAACTTCTTACTGACCATAGTAGTAGACCGTTTTCCAATCAAGGTACACATTGTTCAAGAAACGAGCAGTTAGCTGAAGACCATGATAAAATCTTATTCTTATCACATAGTTCCTTTTCATTGTTTGAAACAGGTACACCCACACTTTGCAAGGTGGAGTGGAACCAAAGAGAAATAGATGTTGGAGGCTAAGTTCCTTCTTCGTTTTGGAAGTAATCCTGTGCGGGTTGCGGCTTTCTGCTTCAAGAAACTCAGGAAAATTCAGGTCCTTGATACCGACATTTCTTCTGCTGCTGGTTAGTCTTCTCTCTCTCTCTCTCTCTCTCTCTCATTCTTTACGTGATAAAATGCAAATGCTTTCTGTCTTACTTCGAAAAACATCCAAAATTTTGGTTGGCTGGTTTCGTTTTTCATTGGCATACATGAAATTCTGTTTTTTCTGTTGTTGTTGCTGTTGTGTTTTTTGTTCCATGAGTGGTGATGGGGGCTTAAATTTTGTATTTGTTTATGTTCTTTTGTATTTGTGAGTAGTTTGGGGAATGGTCCGAAAAGGGGTAGTTTTAGCTGAGGTTAGTTACAAAATTGTGGATGTAGGTTTGCTGGCCAGGGAAATTAGTGGTGGAAAACAGTTTTTGTTTATGGAATTTTGAATTATTTATTGCTTCCAACATACCCTTTGGCTTTTGGTTCAGCAGAATGGTGTTAACCCTGTAGGCAAAACATGTAGCCGTTAAGGTAAATACGATGAAGCTTCTGCGGCTTTAAAGCCTTCTTTAATACGCAATTTTAATTATTGTGTGCAATTTACATGTCTATTATATATATGAAGCGATTATCCTAATCATAAATCCTCTTTGTGTGGAAGTTATTGGCGTTGAATTCAAGTTTAAGGAGAACAAATAGTGACAATGATGAATGTGGTTGCGGTCACATTGATTGAAAGTTGAAAAGAAAATCTGTTTTCGTGAAACGAGTCTGATCGTACTGATAGCATGTAATTGTACAGATATATGTGAGAAGTTAACAGTAGCAAAGTAGGGTATCAAATACTAACTGAAAGACAGGTAACAGTGATCTAAACTACAATCATATACGAGCATGGATAGATGTTGCAGAAGTGCTATTTGATACTTGTATCAGCAAACATTGTCAACAACTTATTGAAACGGGTAATTATTATAGGATGTTATGGTATACTTCCTATGGAGTTAAAAATAGGGATGAAAATTCCTTAATCAGTTTTTGCTGGTGGGATAGTAGCAGACCAAATTAAATTTCCCCAGCCATTTGGCTATGCAAAATATTGCTTCTAACCTAGTCTCATAAAAGGGAAAAACACAGATATTGACTACATTTTGTCTTTGACATTATTCTTTTAGGACATAAACTACCAGTTTTGTTAACTTCAATGATCAATTCGCTGATACATTAACTAATCTCCTTTGAGGGCCGTGGGTTGATTTTGTGTCTTAAGCTTGGTGTCTGTGACATACATGCTCGAGCTTTAGGGAGTGCATAAAGTTGATTTTATTTACTCTTAACTTCTCCTAATTCTTTAGTCATTCATGATGGATTTTTTAGTCATGTTGATTATGTGTGGAGTTGTATATTTGCTAAGTGGAAAGGTTTTGGGGCCAAGGAAACCCGGTGCCCAGTGTTCTTGGAGCTACCCATGCAGCAATTATAATATTTAGAATTTTATTTTTTCTTGACTGGGTTAAATATTAAAAATGCTTTCGCTAATAAATTTTATTAAAGCTAATAAACTGGTTAATTGTTTTAGAAGTTTTTAAGAACACTTTTATATGGATTATGTTTGATGGTGGTTGGTCCTGTTACTCCCAAAAACTGTTAAGGATTTTTTTGTTTCTGTTTATAATCCACCTTGTGAAATCCAGATTAACTTTATGCTATTGTTTTGCCATTTTTATTTATTTTATTTTTCTTCTGCAGACAAAATTTTGCAAGAAATGGATGTTGTATCCTATAGAGTGCTAGGCTATTTTCTTCTTGGGATTGTCAGAATATACTCGAGAAAGGTTGAATATGCACTTGATGATTGCAAGGAGATGCTCATTAACGTTAATAAATTTGTGGACAATAGAGAAGACTTTGCCCATGTGGAAACTTTGCGTATGTGTGTTAGTATACCTGAGAGATTACAGTTAGATGCTTTTGAGTTGGATGTACTTGAAGATACTGGCAAGTAAGGTTTTACTGGATTAAAACATACAAATTTACATGCTTTTGGAATTTTATTTTGGTTTTGAGCATTTCATTGCTTATCTTCTAATGTTTCAGAGACCATACTGCTCTTCCAGAAGAAATTACTATTAGAGACAAAGGTACTAAAATTCTTTCACTATTTTACTTTTATAGTAAATTTAATGTTATCCTATTTTTTGAGTAATATATGCTGTGAAATGCAACAGAGGTTGTGTGTAAAACTGGGGATTTTGGGCTGTTTTCTCAAGAGAAGGTATGCATTCCATAGTTCTTCATAGGTGTCAAATTGTAGTGTCTCAATTCTTTACCTGAATAATGTTTATTCTATTTTATCCACGCAATTATTTTTGTTTCTGTTTGTCTTGGGCTGTTCACTAAAATATTGTCTAATAAATGCTTTTCCGTGAGTATATAGGTCTGTTTCAGTTAGATTCAAGAAATAAACACATTTAATTCTAGATAAACATAGAATCATCTTACTGTATTTAGTTAAGATTTTAGTATAAAAATAAAAAAATACCGGGTTTCCTTAAAATAGATTTGTTTCAAAACACCAAAATCAACAACCTCACCCCGTTATTCCTTGTGCAAGTTGTCAAACTATAACTGGCACACCATTGGATAAAACTGCTTTACTCGAAAATAATGTAAAAATAACTTCCTAATGCAGAGGTATAACTGCCTAATTTTTGTTTTGGCTTATCAATGCCTTGTGTTACACAAGAAGCCTTGCACTAAGTAATGAAATATAGTAATTGTTCCTAGCAACTCAGCTATGAATTTGGTCCCAACAATTCAACCTTTTTATCTTCATCTCTCAAAATAAGCATTCTTAAAGTTTTTTCATGATACCCATGATGTGGCCATAATAATGGTTGGCAACATTGAAAACGATAAACTTCTTTCTAACATTTTCTCAAGTTTAAGGCCTAGCGCTGCAGGTTTTGAACAATGATTTTTTTTTTGAATTACCACTAGTATAACTTCTTCCCAGTTCCCACTGTATCTCTATCAGGTTCAACCCTTTTTAAAGAAGCAAAATGTTGTTCTCGGATTGAATTAGGACTCAAATCTCACTGGTTATAACAGCCCACACCCAGTGTTCTGGTGCTAAACCACACCGAACAGAAAGTTGACTATTTCATTTTTTTTTTCCTCTAAGCCTAGTATTATAAATATAAAATTTGTTGTTTATCTGTTTGTCTAAATAAATGACAGTGGGCACAATTTGTGGATCACGAGTCCTCAATTTTATTCTACATACTAATCACATTCAAATCATTCATAAAATAATCCCAAAGTCAATTCTTCTGTAATCTGGGTAATTGGGCCTATGAACATTATAAATTGCTGCTCAAACTCCAAAACACAATTTGTTTGATTGCAAGGCTGGTAATTGTTCATAGGGATTTTCTATTCCATTACTAGAAAACCTATTCAATGATTCCACCTTGAAAACCTCCAATGTTGATAGAGCCCAGGAACAACGGTCAGCTGGAGGACCAATTGTTGGGTCAACACAGCCCAAGGATTCTGAAACTTTACTCCAGAAAGAAGGAAACCTTGCAATCATCAGCAGAGGTTGTAGTTCTTCACAATGGAGTGCTGATTGTAACGAGGGAACAAAAAAGTGGTGTGGCTCATAGGGTGCAGATAGCAAGATGAATTGAGAGTGAAATGACTTGTACCTACAGTTCTAGGAGCTGAGAGGTTTGTTGTGATTTCTAACTATTCAAATACTTGTTCTTCCACATTTTCGGCATTCTGGTCTGTGTGAGTTTAATGCTAGTGTTTGGGTGAGTTTGTGTAATTATAGGCTTCCAGATCTAATCCAGTTTACATTAGTCCCTTCCATTCAAATCAAGCTCATGGACAATTTGAGTTCTGGTTTAGTCTTTTGCTTTTCAAAAAGGCCATGTTTATAAATACAATTAATTAAAAACTTTTCAACCCTGGCTTGCTACCTAATACGATCTTTCCCATGAAAATTGGGTAATTTCACTTTCCACTCTCTTTTCAAACGGATTTGAATCCCCATCTTCAAGGTTGGATGAGTGACCGATGACATGACCTTGATTATGTAGTTGACTAGTTCTAGAATGGTTAAAACATCTTCCGTGGTGTGTCTCCATTGATTGATTTTTGTTAGATATTTATATTGTGTCTTATGTTATTTTACATATTTATTTGTATTTGGACTTAGCTCATATTTTCTTTATTATAAATGCATTATCCTACTTGTATTACCGAAGGGAGATTAATCCTATGCCTAGTTTTTACTATATTCAACATGATATTTAGAGCTTACGTTCTCCATTTTTTTTCGTCACCGTGACACTGCACCCACTGTTGCCGCTACTAGAGCTGCATCACGGTTGTCGGAGCCGCCTCCACCATTGCCGAAGCCGCCATCATTGTAGTTGGAGTTTCAGTTCAGATCGACAACCACACTGTTTTGCTCGACACGGCCAAGCGACTACCATGCCATTGAGATTGCCCTGACCGTTGTCCACACGCTAGTTCCACTGCTCTTGTTGCACGCACAGGTATATCTTTTGTTGGCCTAACTCAACCTCCTTCTCTTGGACCTTAGGTTCTCGACTCAGGTGCCATAGATTACATTACTAGTAACAAATATTGGGCACCATTTTCAGAGCAAAGATCTTGGAAAACTCAGATACTTCTTGGGCATTGAGATAGGACAATCCAACAATGGTATTGTTATAACTCAAAGGAAGTGTGCATTGGATATTTTAGAGGAAACTGGGTTGATGAATTCTAAATCTGTTGACACACCCATGGATCCTGTTGAATATAGTGAAAAAGTATGTATGAGATTAATCTCCCTTGTGTTGAATATACACATAGGGTCCTCTATTTATAATGGAAGAAATATGGGCTAAATAAGAAAAAATAACAAACTAACTAAAAATAAAAGATAAATATAAAATAAAGATAATATATCTAACATTTCCTCTCAAGCTAGTGCATATAAATCGTATGTACCAAGCTTGTTACTAATATAATCCATAAAGACTCAGTGTAAATATCTGCTTCTGTACTCGAGTGACATCAAATTGCTAATGATTTGCAAGACGACATAAAAGACGAAATGCCAACCCAGAAGACTCCCCCTGAGCAACAAATCTGGGAGGTTGCTCCATGTAAATCTCTTCTTGCAAATCACCCTTGAGGAATGCCGCAATGTATTCATCCATGGTGCCATTATTAATGGATGCTCTGAGTGCAACACACTTACTAGAGAAAACGTGATTTGCATCTTCCAAATTATGCTCTAGTAAAGTCTTGAAGAATTCATTTGGAACTCCTCCATAGCTCAAAAGTGTAATCAGATTTTTAGATAAATAAGTTCTATTTGGCTTGATGCTTGTATTCACTACCTCCAATGAATTTATGCTTTGATATTCAGACTAAGGTTTTTCTCAACTTTAATCATTGAATGCCTAACCTGTATTGTCCTAAGAAGAAGCTTTCTATTAACCAAAAGAGTGCCCTTAATTGTGCGACCCATGTGAAAGAGGCGATATTGAATCAACAAAGGCGGTTGATGTGTGCTCAGCTTCAGCTCCGTTTCTCCCATTCCCTTACCCATATCCTCCATATCCAAGAGATTGTTAATTTTCTCATCTTCTTCGTCTTCCCGCCTTCCGCCGGTGTTGACAGATACCTCCTGTCCAACCTCTGCCATCTTCTCACAAACGGTGCCCTGATTTAGTCCGCCAAACCTCCGCGTCAGAGCTTCGGTGAACATCTTCCAAGTCAGATGCCTGGTTTTCTTCCGCCAGAAGCGGAACCCATAGCTCGCCAAACCTCCCTCCATGCATATTTAGACGAGCTTCATCTTCTCCTTCTCCGTCACACTCTGGAAGTCGAAGAATTTCTCTACCTGTGCGATCCAGCCCATGGGATCCGCACCTTCAAATGTAGTTCAACGCCCTTCCTCCAACTGCGTCGAACTTCTCCTCTATCTTCTTTCGATTCCTCCTTCGAGTTTTCCGGCGGTCGTCTTACTTCTTCCTTCGGAGCTCCGATGCTGGTTCCTGGTTCGTCGTTCTCGAGCGTGGCTAAACACTTGGAATTTGCGAGTTACCGCTCTCATCTCTGCTCTTCTACTGTCGATTCAATCGCGATCAATCTTCCCTCCATTCTTCTTCTTCACCGCACTCTGTTTGCTCCTCCGATACAGATCCGGCAGGTCAGACCAAATCTGTTAGGTTCCTTTACTCAAGGACCATAACAGATGAGAATCCTCTCACACACACTCAATAAAAGAAAGCAAATGTATGAATATGAACTTTATTAATTCTGTAAAGTATGAAAGAACAAAATAGCAAGTAAGTATTCTCCCAAGGAAGCCTCCCTTCCTCTACTGGAAACGATCCAGTCTCTACCCAAAGGCAAGAAATTATTTGATACCCCTTTTCCCCTATTCTGTTTATTATTTATACTTTCTCTCTCTTCTAACAAACTACCTTCCTTACTCGTTTCTAACTTACTCCCTTTTTATTCTTCCTTACGTAAACCTTTAATGGTCTAAGAGAAATATTAAAAAATCCAAGATTCTCCAATCAAGGCACAAGAGCAACCTCAATGCTCTGAATAGCTACTTTTTATTCTTCCTTACGTAAACCTTTAATGGTCTAAGAGAAATATTAAAAAATCCAAGATTCTCCAATCAAGGCACAAGAGCAACCTCAATGCTCTGAATAGCTACTTAAGAGGAGACGAGACGTGCGACAACGCACGATGAACCTGAAAGAGGAAAACGAGCAACCTCCACGCTCTGAATTGCTACTAGACATGCCACAGTGCACGACGAAAAAGGGAGCAAATCCATAACTTTGAAAGGCACTGAGAGCGCGTAAGAGCTCCGATGAAGGCGTCATCGATGGCATGGTGGTCCCTTGGCCGAGACAATCAAAACTATGTGATCGTCGGTCGAAACTAGAACTCTGGTAGTGACAGTAATAGACGATGGCACCGCAGGCAGCGACGAGTGTTGTGGTAAAGACAACAAGAATTTTTTCCTCAAAAGAACCTTAGGCTTTAGATACCATGTTAAGAAGTGGACTTTAAGCCTATCTAAACCCTACAAAACCGGCTTGTATGGTGAGGTTTGCATCCACTTATATATATATATATATATATATATATATATATATATATATATTATAAATTGACCTTATCTCTAGTCGATGTGTTGGAATTTAAGAGTATTAGAGACAATTTTCAGATTCATGAAGAGTTACAATTATTCATGAAAAGTTACCATTCATGAAGAGTTACAATTATTCATGAAGAATTACCATTCATGAAGAGTTACAATCATTCATGAAGAGTTATCATTCATGAAGAGTTACAATTATTTATGAAGAGTTGCTATTCATGAAAACTTACAATATTTCATGAAGAAATGTAACTAATCAGAATCTGGTATCTCTTGGATTGATGCCTGATCAACATCTATATAAAAGGATCCTGTGCTCTACTGAAATTTATTCAGTCATTCTCTTAACACACAAATCAATTCTTGAGAATCATATTTTTTGTTTAACGGTAATACTAAGAGTGAGTATCATCGTTGTTGTTCTTCTTTGTATCTCAAAAGCGGATTTCGTGATCCCCTCCACTCTTATAAGGGACGAAATATCAAGTCTACATTGTTCATCTTGTTTCCCTAAGTTCTTGGAAAATTGTTCCAATAGTCTAAAAGCAATATTTTCTCTAAGATGACAACAATTCGTGAGATGTTTGCACACTTTCACAAGTTCGACAAGTTTGAAGGCGTTGGTTTCCGACGATGGCAAAAGAAGATGCATTTCCTTCTCTCGGCACTAAACATGGCATATGTTCTAAGTTCTCCCCAACCCAAAGAAAACGAAACCGAGACATTGGAAGAACAACGAAGAAGGAACAAATGGGAGAATGATGATTATGTCTGTTGTGGTCACATTCTGAACGGTATGTCTGATCCTTTATTTGAAATATATCAATATGTGAATTCTGCAAAAGAACTTTGGGATCAACTTGAAAGCAAATACATTTCTGAAGATGCATCAAGCAAGAAATTCCTGATTAGTAATTTTAATAATTACAAAATGACTGATGCTAAACCAAGAATGGAACAATTTCATGAAATCCAAAGAATCCTAGGAAGTTTCAAGCAACATAATATTGCAATGGATGAGACATTTATTGTTTCTTCTATAATTGACAAACTACCACCAAATTGGAAAGATGTTAGAAATTCTCTAAAACATAATAAAGATGATATGAATGTTGAACAATTGGCTGCTCATCTTCGGATAGAAAAAGGGATCCGTCCGCAAGATGGTCAAAAGGATTCCAATCATCCTAATTCTTCTACGGTTAATATGGTGGAAGATGGAAAAGCAAAATAATACCAAATAACAAGAAAATGCCTCATAATTTCTATAAAGGAAAGATGAACAAAAGGCCAAAATTTGGTAAAGAAAGTCAACAAGCCAATTGTTGGGAATGTGGCAAGCCTGGTCATTTAAAGAGGGATTGCACAATCTGGAAAAGGGAGATGGCCAAGAATGGCGGTAAACAAGGTCAAGGTGAGTCTAGCCAAGGCCAACCGAAAAAAGGTAATTGTACACAAATTGCACATAATTCTGTTTTGAATTTTGTGGAGATGGTTTCTGAAATCTTTTGTGTGCAGACTGATGATTCATGGTAGATCGATTCAGGGGCTTCAAGACATGTTTGTAAAGATCGTTGTCTATTCAAAACCTTTAAAGATCTCCTATAAAATGTTTGTTATATGGTTCCAATAACCATATAAAAGTTCTTTGTTATTCATAGGCTTATTGGGCGGGATCTCCTTCTTATAGCATATCTAATTTCGGATTTTGTCTCTATTGATGGTAACTTGATCTCTTGGAAGAACAAGAAACAAAGTGTTGTGACGAGATCTAGTGCAGAAGCATAATATAAAGCTATGGGCTCAGTCACTCGTGAACTTGTCTGGCTTAATCAATTGCTTAAAGAGTTGCAATTTGTAGATGTCACTCAAATGACACTTACATGTGACAATCAAGCAATACTTCATATTAGTTCTAATACTATTTTTCATGAGAGGACCAAACACATTGAGATTGATTGCCATTTCATTAGAGAAAAGATGATATTTGGAAACATCAAGACCGAGTTTGTTAACTCAAGTGATCATTTAGCATATATTTTGGCTAAGTCTTTATGAGGACCTAAAATTGATTATGTTGTAATTAGAGGAAAATCTTCCTAATTAGAGAAAATATTTATAGAATCTTCCTAATTAGAGAAAATGTCTAGAGGATTTTCTAGTTTATTTTTTAGTATATTGTTTCCTTATTTTCCTTTTTTAGAAGATTAAATATTTGCAACTAGATGTGAGGAGAATGTAATAGATATGAATGATAATAATAAAATTCATTCTCTTTTCAAGAGATTATATTTGTAACAAGCTTGATACATATGATTTGTATGTACCAACTTGAAGAGGAGTGTTAAATATTTATATTGTATCTTATGTTATTTTACATATTTATATGTATTTGGGTTTAGCCTGTATTTTCTTTATTACAAATACATTACCATATATTCATTTTCTAGACAAGGGAGATTAACCCTATACCTAGCTTTTACTATATTCAACCGTATTAAGCCAAAATCTGCCAAATTATTTGGATAGTGTCTCCTATTATTTCCCTTTTCTTGGGGATTTATATTTGTACAGTAAATTATTAAGTCTGTATTTTAATATTTAAAATAGGGGTTATCTGCATCCTGCTGTCGTGTCATCTTGCTTGCCATTTTCAGATCTAGCTGCCACGCACCACTGTGAGATATGATAACAATTCAAACATCAACAAATACATGGTTTCCTCTAAGCAAAGAGTTTTCACTTTGAAAACTTCAAAATGACAATCTCATGCGCCAATTGCCTTCTTCAAGTCTATCACACAACCTATATATTGCTATAAGGATCATGTATATAACTACGAGATCTAAAATTCATATAAAAATAGTCCTAATAATAATAATACAACACTATAACTGCCTAATTTAAAATTTGACCTACTATCTTTCATTGATTGGCACTTTCCCTTATGGAGTTCCACTTTAGGGATTTAATTGATTATGTAGCACGAGTAATGTATGACATAGATACTGTTTTACTTGGGCTTCACCTTAAAGCTTAAAATTATAGGTGAATCATCCCGTTACATTCATATGAGAATGCTATATCGGTTTTTAATTCTATTCAATGTCTTTCTTTTTTTCTTTTCTTTTTTTATCTTGTTACAGATTTTCTCCAAATAGTATTAAAGTGAAAATCAAGGCAGATAAGATTTAATGAAAATTTGTTTCGAACATCTATAGAAAAAATATAGGGCATAAATTTGTCCCAAATAACTGGAGTTAATTGGGGAATATGATGCTGAGTGAGAAAATGTACAATGATTGTATATTACATAATCATAAATTTTTGAAATAATATGCAAGGTTGGGTTGGCAGAGGGAGTTGACCTGCCAAAATATGTTTTATTTCGAATGGAATCGGTAATAATTTGTTAGATTGAACTATATATGTGTATATTTATGTATGTATAGTGTTAATAAATATAAATAATTAAAACTGTAATGTAAATTAAATTGATACTAAAAGGAAATAACATTCTTAAATATCGGTGGATTAAGCAGCTCAACCCACTTTGACTTGGCGGATTGGCTTGCTTGTAGGTTGAATCATCTAAGCAACTCCGCTAATTTTGATAGATTAACTACTCTAGTTCTACCATTTTGTCGCCATCCGTGCAAGATGTTTTATGCCAATTTGAATAATTTCATTGACCAAAATGAGCTAGTTAAATTAAATTTCACCTTAATTGTAGCCATAATATGTTATAGGCATATTGATGAAAGACATGTTCATATAGTTGATAGTGTTAAATTTACTTAAAACAGAAAAAAACAAACCCTTGTGTTATTTCTTGATTCTGCACATACTAAATGCCTTTTACTATGCAGTTTGAGGAGTTTGATGACAGTGAAAATACCTGCTCTTCTGATCGCGATAAAGTGGGAAAGTATGTTGACCAAACTTATGAAAATATTATTTTATTTCTTCTGCCATAACATGATGCTGATTATAATTTGGATTGTCCCGTATATTCTTCATTGACCTTATTTGATTTTGCAATATACATGGCAGTGCTCATCTAACTCAACTGTTGAGTATGATTGGTATTAAAGTTGATCCACTCAGTCTAGTTGGTTTACGAGAAGGCAGGGATACATTAGAAAGCAGCATGTTTTCTCTAAAGGAGCCAATGAACATGGAAAGTGTTGTAATGGTAGAAGGACGACTAGAGAACGAATTTGTCAAGTTGTCTGGACAAGATCAACAAATTATTGAAGATCAGACAATTAAAGATGTAGTACCAAGTGAAGATGAAATACATGAAGATAGTAGTAGAATTTCTCAAGATGAATATATGGATATCAGTATATTTTGTGGGAGAGAGGAGGAACATGTGTCATCTGTGGAAGAATTTACCAAATCTTGTCAAGTTGACACTGTCAAGAGTTCTGTCAAGGAAACATCAAGCTCATTTTGCAACATGAGTGAGGAAATTATTGAAGTTCTTGAAGCCAGAAGTTTGGAAGAAAGTATAGAAAAGAGTGAGGATAAGATACACCAAGAAAAAGAATGTGTGCACCCTGTCAATTCATCTATTGCCAATGACATCCATGAAGAGCTCATTGAAGGGTTTGCTGAAAAGTGTGATAACAAAGGAAAATTAAGGTTTCAAGAAAAGGTTTCAGTTGAAGATGGAAGGCTTAGTTTTACTCTATCAAAAACAAAAAATCTAGATGTAACTCCTGTGTCTACGTGTCAAGATGATTCCGTTGGAAGGCCAAAACGAGGTTCGTGAAACCATTATTCTTCGTAGGCATTGAAATTGCAACTGTTGAATAATTTTCTGTCTTTGTTTTCAGCATATGGATTCTTGACATTTTTTTTCTTAAAAATCTATTTTGGCAGGTGCTACTACACCAGAGTCAATGCTTATTTCTACACCAGCTGTGAGAGATCGGTCACATTTTTCAAAGAAAAGAAGAGTTGTTATTGATCAAAAAAGGACTGTCCTACCTAACAAGTATGTGATAATAAGGTCCTTCTAAGTTATTCTTTTTTCTATATATTCAAATCTTCAATGCTTATTTACTTCAATTCCTTGTGCACAAGACTCTAGGTAAAGGATTGTTCCATGTATCCAGTATTTGAAGCTGTCATCTAAATAATAAACTATGATTTTTTTCAAATGTTAGGAACAAGACAATAAAAGAATAGAGAGAAATAAACAACACAAGAATTTAACGTGATTCAACCTATTATGTGTATGCCTACGTCCACGACGGCAGTAAGAAGTATTTGTATTTCAGTGTGTTTCAAGCTTTATAGAGGATTGCTTAGCAAAAAGGGAGAACAACATCTTTCAATACTAAGCGATACGAGACTAAGTTAAGCTCCACGATACTAATAATTCTCCCATTCGGAGCTTGATTTACATTATCACTTAGTATCGTTGCCTTCATCATCAATTATTCTTGAAGGTCCATTGAGGCAATACAAAGCCTCAACTAATTTGTTGTGATAGTCTTGGTCAACATATCAACTGGATTTTCTGCATCTGGAATCTTCAACATAGACAAGTCCCCATCATTTATCAGGTTTATGATAAGAATGATATTTCAATTCAATATGCTTGCATCTAGAATGAAGAATTGGATTTTTAGCAAGACATATAACACTCTGACTATCATTGAACAATGGAGGATCATCTTGCTCTTTCCTTAATTCTTTTAGAAGGTTCTTCAACCATCTACTTTGCTGCTTCTAAGATAGCTACATACTCATCTTCAATGGTTGGGAGGGAGACTCTTCCTTGAAGTTTAGACTTCCAACTGATAGTTGTACCACCCACCATAAAAATGTAACCTATTGTGCTTTTTCTACCATCCAAATCTCCTGCAAAGTCTGCATCAGAAAATCCTCATAAAGTGAGATTACTCTTCTAAAAGACAAATGCATCTTTGAAGTGCTCTTCAAATATCTCAATATCCACTTCACACCTTTGCAATGCTACTTTTTGTGATTTGATAAAAACCTACTCACAACTCCTACATGTGCTATGTTAGGTCTGGTGCAAACCATAGCATACATCAAGCTCACTACTGCAGATGCATATAGAATTTTAGACATGTAACTTTCTTCTTCATCTATTTAAGAAGATTGCCCTTTTGAAAACTTTAACTGAGTTCCCAAAGGTGTATTCCTGGTTTTAGCATTTTCAACATTAAATTTGCTAAGCAATTTTTCTATATATTTCTCCTAAGATAAGTTCAGAATCTATCCCTAGATTCTCGTACCAAGAATTTGTTTGGCTGGATGGATCAAGATCCTTCATTTCAAAATTTTCTGACAATTGTTTTTTCAATCTGATAATTTTTGCCATATTAACTCCTACAATCAACCTGTCATCAACATATAAAGCAAGCACGATATAGTTGTCAACAACATACCTGTCATTAAGAAGATTGCCCTTTTGAAAACTTTAAGTGAGTTGCCAAAGGTGTTTTCCTGGTTTTAGCATTTTCAACATTAAATCTGTTAAGCAATTTTTCTATATATTTCTCCCGAGATAAGTTCAGAATCTAAACCTATCATCAACATACCAAGAATTTGTTTGGCTGGATCAAGATCCTTCATTTCAAAATTTTCTGACAATTGTTTTTTCAATCTGTTAATTTTTGCCATATTAGCTCTTGCAATCAACCTGTCATCAACATATAAAGCAAGCATGATATAGTTGTCAACATATTTCTTCACATAACAACAATGATCTTCTTCACATCTCTAAATCCTGAGTTTCTTATAAACTCATTAAACTTCTTGTACTATTGTCTCAGTGCTTGTTTCAATCCATACAAGCTTTTATGAAGTCCACATACAAGATTCTCTATGCTTTGTGCTTCAAAACTTTTTGCTTGTGCCATAAAGATTTCCTCCTCAAGAGCTCCATGTAGGAATGCAATTTTGACTAATTGCTCTAGATGAAGATTTTCTGCAGCTACTATACTCAAAATAACTATAATGGTAGTCATCTTGACAACAAGAGCGAAATTTTCTATGAAGTCAATTCCTTGTTTCTGTTGGAACTCTTTTACTATGAATCTAGTCTTATATCTTCTATTTCCATTTGGTTCTTCTTTTAACTTGTAAAGCCACCTGTTTTGCAAAACCTTCTTTCCTTCTGGTAGCTTGGTTAAAGACCATGTTTTATTCTTCTGAAGAGACTTTATCTCATCTTTCATTGCTAGCTCCTACCTAATATGTTCATCTCCCTACATAGCCTCAACAAAATGCTTTGGCTCACCAACATCAATCAACAACAAGTAGTGTAATGAAGGAGAGTAATTCTAGCCATACATGTCAGATCCATAGCCAATGAAATAACATCGTTTTGTCTTAGGGTCCAAATTATCTCTACTATTAGAGTCACTTGAAAAGAGAATGAATTTTATTATTATCATTGATATCAAGAGATTTTCCATTTGCAAGGTAAATTTTCCTAAATTTTACTAAAACGTAGTTATATTATAGTTCTAAGGAAGGTGTAGTATGAAATGATGCACTTGAGTCTTTAGTCCATGACTAAAGGGAGCTATCTAAACTACATGTTAGTGCATTTGTAATTTCATCAGTTGCTGCATTTGCTGATTGATCATCATCTTGCTTCTTTTTGTTGTTATCATTGATTTGTGAACTGACTATTTTTCTAACAATTCCAACAAGTGATATGATTTTGGAATTAGAACTGGAAGATTCCTTCAAACTTTTCCTGCGAATATCTTCGCTTTAGATCAAGTTATGGATGTTATCAAACTTCAATTTGCTATTACTTGCTGAGTTACTAACTACAATAACAATTGCATCCCAACTTTCTGAAAGAGATGATAATAAAACTAATGTTTTCACCTCCTCATAAAAAGTTATCTGCACTGATGCAACTATGCAATAATTGTATTAAATTCACTAATATGATGAGTAACTGAATTACTTTCACCCATCTTGAGGTTGACTAGCCTGCAAATCAAATCTATGGTTGTTTTCTCATTCATGATGTTGAACGAAACATTCTTGGCTAAAGTCAGTACGATCACACCGAGTGTCTGCCAATCTAACAACTCCAAATCTGAATGCTTCATGTTGTCTAGCTTTTGCCCTATTAAGGGTAGATACAACTTCTTTTGATATAGGTAGTCCTCTATTTGCATCGTCCATAACCCGAAGTTATTGCCATCGAACTTCTTAATCTTCACCTTTCCTTCTTCCAATGCTATTGCTCCCGCTACTTTTGAAGAAAGATCTGACTACTCTAAACTGAAATTCCCAAGAAAAGAAAAAACCAAATCTTTTTTGATGTAGAAGATCAAACAAAGCTATCAATTGTTAGGAACAAGACAATAAAAGAAGGGAGAGTGTGTATACATCCACGACTACACTAGGAAGTATTTGTATTTTAGTGTGTTTCAAGCTTTACAGGGCTTGCTTATTTAACAAAAAGGGAGAACAACATATCTTAATACTAAGCGATGTGAGACTAAATTAAGTTCCACAATACTAACCATTGTCCCACTTGGATCATGATTTACATTATCATTTAGTGTAGTTGTCTTCTTCGTCAATTATTCTTGAAGGCCAATTGAGGCAATACAAAGCCTCAACTTATTTGTTGTGACAGTCTTACTCAACATATCAGTTGGATTCTTTATACTCAGAATCTTCAACTAGGACAAGTCTCCATCATTTATCAGGTTTATGATAAAATGATACTTTAATTCAATATGCTTGCATTTAGAATGAAAAATTGGATTTTTAGCAAGACATATATTACTCTTACTGTCACTAAACAATGAAGGGTCATTTTCTTCTTCTTTGCCTAATTCTTTTAGAAGGTTCTTCAACCATATCATCTCTCTTGTTTTAATGTCTTGTTCCTAACACCAAATACTTCGTATAATATGTCCATTCACATTGTAATTAATAAAATATGTCATAAGTATATGAGGGTTGTATTTTACTTAATTGAAAATTTGCTCATTGTAAGTGGTGTGGGAAAATCCATTTAGTCATTTAGGAAACATTTTGTATACAGTTGTTGCCATAAAATTAGTTATGTAGTTATTTAAGAAATTCATTTACTTGAATTTCTTAGTCTTATAGGAAATCCCTCCAATCATTGGTTTTGTTTCTTTCCTTTTACTATAAATATTTATGAGTAGCTCGTGTGATCTTGTAAATGAATTAACAGTTATTCTACTCACGATAGAATTTTAACTCAATTCTTATTTCAATGTGCAAGTCTTTTCGTTGTTCTCAACTGTGTTACATCTTAACCCATTTCAGGGCAATTGCAAAGATATTATTTAGTGCAGAAGCCATAGTTCGCAAACGAAGAAAATACTTTCGTACTTCACTTACTTGGAAAAGAGAATCTCTCACTTCCTGTCATCCTCATAGATTCTATGAGCCCTTGCTTCCTTGTAAGTTTGGTTTTATCACCGCTCTTTTTGTTTGTAAATTCTTCTATCTTTACTAATCTTGGTTTTCTCCAGGTTGTTCCTCAAAGCTTCAACTCCTATTCTCTAGAAAGAAAATGAAATTACCCGACTCCCTCAAGATTGTGGAAGCTTCAGGGAACCTACACTTGCAAGAGTCTCCAACTATTGCCACTCCGCTAAGCCCTCCTCATAATGATATACCAATTGTTCCAGAGACTCTTTCTTTGAGTACAAATGAAAACGAGTTTCCTAGTCTGTGGGATGAGGTAAAGAATAACTACATAAGAAAATTCTGTTTGACATTCTAACTGGAACGGTGTGATTAATTTGCAGCACATTCAAATCACAATTGTATACACACGGCTCAAATAAAGAAAACCATATTTCTCTTTAATCCAGGAAAAATGAATTAGTATAAACCTGTATTATATGACAAGTGTTAGAATATATGAAAATATGTAATATTATCTTTGATTATGTCTTGTATATCTTTTACTATTATTTTCCTCCAAATTATCTGTAAGAATTTTTTTTCCCCATTTGTTTAGGATTATGATTAGTAGTCTAGGTTTTATGATTTGCTGCAAAACTGGGTTATTAATCTAGGTTTTAAATTCTATATTATCCTTTACGATTAGTTTCCTCCATATTATCTCTTAGATTTCTATTTCCTTCCCATTTATTTAGTAGTACACCAGTTTTTATTATATCATCATATTGTTACGCATCACAATACTTGAGTATATTATTTATAGTTTCTATTCTTTTGTTAAGTTTCCTTACTTTATAACCTTATAATTTCAACATGACATCGTAGCTATTTCATCTTTATGTCCTATCTCACAAGTGCCAACAATCCATTATTGATGCTGGTATTTTCGTTTTTTTGTTTTTCCCCGCTGCAATTTTTTCTTAGAGGATTCTGTTAGGCACCTTGAAACAGAGATGAGAAAACAAGACAAAGAACCATATACAAACTCAAACTAAATTTACTATCAGCTGAAAAAGCCTATGTTTACAAAGGAAAAGGCTTCCTTTCACACAGGGTATTTATTGTCACAAAAGTCAAAGACTCTTAGTACAAAACAGAAGACCCGCTAACACCTCCGTAAGGGAAACTGTTTATAGACTTTCTTAGAAAGTCTCTCTCCTAAATCAACTAACCGCATAACTCCCTCTTATTTCTAAATTTCCTTCTATAATGCACATTCCACTCATTATTTCCCTGCCTAACAGATTCCATTTTCTCTGGTCCTTTAATGAAGTCTTTCTCATCCAATAAAATAACTGTTTTACTGTCATAAAAATATAAAATATGTTAAACGTGATGATTTCATGAATCAAATCTAAGTTCCTCTCTCACTGTATAATAAAAAAGTCTCACCCCATTAACTCTCTTTGCTGAGAAAAAGAAAGAAAAAATCGCCAATCGGCTTTAGCAGATGTACATGTGAGACTGCATTTCTTGGAATGTTAGGTTCTGCTTGACTATATCTATTTTTTTAGTGAAAAAGCCCCACTTTAGTTTTTCTTTTATTTTCTCCATATTTTTATACAATGATCTAATTGATGTATCCTTGCATTTATTATGTTTATCTCAGGAAATAAATTCATTTGGAACAGATAATGTGAAAAGTGAGAACTCTTGCAAATCTCAATCTATAAATTGTTATAAATTTTGTTGAATTCAATGTTTTGCCGAAATGTACATGATGTCTTTATTTATTTTCTCTACAGTAGTTGGGTGGTCTGATCGAACTAGGTGAGATTGTAGTTGGCTTTTGGAATACCAATAGTTCAACTGTTGTTTTGAGATTGACTTATGATGGTGTTCTTTGATGATGTTCAGAGATGTAGCAAGTTACTTGCATCAGAGTTTTCTACCTGCAAGGAATCAGGAAGAGGAGACTGTGCTAAACTTCTCAAAAGTTTTTGGAGGCCTAGCCCGAAAAGAAGGGGCAAGGCTATTTTATGAAGTACTGGTATGTTAAACTTTTTGTTTCAAGATTATGTTCATACATATGAAAAGTTTGGTAACTACTTTTCTTATATCAAACTTCTTTCCCATTTTCTGTGCAGAAATCTGAATTGCGTTTTCTTGTGTTTACTACCCTTCTTGTTCAGTAGATGACATTCTTTTCAACTTTAAAGCATGAAAATATATTCTTAATATTCGTTAACTCTACTTTTTTGAGTGATGATCATAGGAAAAAGTACATTGTAGTCCATTTGGTTTGTGATAGAATAATCATGTACTTCCAATAACTTTTTATTGAGGGTGACGCCCTTTCATTTAATGAATCAACTATGTTGTCCGATTGGAATATAATTCTAGAATGCAAGTCAATAGGGAATTTATGTCTGTCCTTTTGCTCTATCTTAGAAACCATATTGAACAAATTTATCCTGTCAATAATTTACTTTTTAATTATTTAGTTTAATCATTTTTTTCCAACATCAAACAGTTAGTTGAAAGTATGTGCCTATATGTTTAAGGAACAAAAGCCATAAATCTTTACTTGAAAACTCTTTCACTGTCATAACTTTTATGCGATTGCTCCAATTTGTTAATCCGCCTATGAGACCTAATCTTCAAATATACTCAATCCCGTGCTTTTATCAGTGCTACGATATCTTACTGTGCTTATTAGCATAAGCATAATGTGTCATCTGATGTTGTGCTCACTCCAAATGAGATTTTAATTGCTTTAAAGATTCATCATAATCCATTAAATCTTGAGCCACAACATCTACCGAAGTTTCTTCTGGTGCAAACTTAGCCCAAGAAGGTCGAAATACCAGTCCATTCTTAGATTAAACTAGGACTGCAACATTTTATTTTGAGTATATTACACATATTTATCCTGGGTTTCATTACTCCTCTTTTCACACCAGCGCAACCCGTTTGTTTGAAATATATTACACTGACATTTCTTATATATATATATATATATGTATGCATATATATATATATGTATGCATATATATATATGTATATATGTATGTATATATATATATGTATATATGTATGTATATATATATATATATATATATATATATATATATATATATATATATATATATATGCTTACACACCATGTCTTCCAAGAAACACATTATACTGTTGGCTATTAATGTAAGACCAGTTACTCATGATTCATGAGATGGACCTCCTAACGAACCAAAATATATGTGTGTTTTTTATATGAAATTGTTTTCATTTGTTTACTGTGTAATGTTTTTCAGGTTCTTAAAACTACTGGCTATGTAGATGTGGAGCAAAACGAAGCTTATGGAGATATTGCAATCACTAAACTTCCAAAATTAGACCAAACTTGTTGATTTGATGATCTGTTAACATATAGATATCAAAGGAGATACAGAAATAGAAAATTGATAGGATTCAGGTGGATTTATATGTTGTAGTTTTTTTGTAATTTATATCATTGTGTTGTACAGCATTACTTGCCATTTTATTTTAGTCATACTTTGAGAAAATGTTGTGCATTTCTGTCATCAGTTACATTGTACAGTGATATCAAAGTTAGCAACTTCAATATGGCAAGTGTTACTGTTTATTTAAATATTCCAAAAAGGGTTTAAAGTTTAGACCTATTTCTTTGCATGGTAGTCTTTTTCGTGGGGAGTCAAGTGTGCCAATTTACGTACTTTTAGTAAGACATTTTTGTATTTTCTTTTAACGGGTATCTTGTATTTTGGAATAGAAACTCAATCAAGTATGCATAAAGTCGTGCTTAGTCACACGGAAGTTTAACCTTAGTAAGTAGTTAATTCAATTTTTTTTGTTAGTACAAGGATCGGGTCGATCTTACAAGATTATATCTTCCGGTTTTCTGTCCTAGATGACATTTTCCTATTGAGATGTCTTCCTTACTTGTTTGAGATGTTCTTTAGGATATCCTCTTTTAGTGTTTTGTCCGAGAGGTCTCTTCGACACTCCAATTAATTGGGGCTTTGAAACAGTAATATATTATTATAATTAATGAACAATACCTATCTTGAACTTATTGTATTTTATAATACAATTAGAAAACTAATATAGAAACCATATAAGAAAACTTACAATAAAATAGTAACAATCATCAATCTACAAAAACCAAAATCTCTAAAAGATGACCTAAGATAAAAAGGTTGACCAAAAAAGAAAATGCATGTGGGAAATGTGGAAGAATACGCCATGAAAGGTTAAAGTAAAGTTTCGCTCAATATTTTAATGAATTTTGAACCAGAAAGTTCTAATGAATTCATTGAAGGATAAGAAGAAAAAGAAGTGATTAATATATAGATCATAATCTTCCTAGGGTCATATTAAGAAGAAATTTTGTTAGAGAAAAAGTAAAACACCTTATAATCTTGATTAAGCACTTAAATATAACAAAGCTAAAACATAAAGAAGCTATGTTATGTTTTCATAGACGTTGTATAAATCAAGAGTTCAAGTTTTTTCTCTAATGAACAATAAAGTACCATGTAGAAATTTCCACTTCATGTGATAAGTGATAGTTGATCATCAAATGATAAGTACGAACAAACACTAAGCTCATAAAGAATATTTCTAAAGTTTAATTTTGTGCCATGGAAAATGTCTTCACCATATGTGGCCAAAGAGATTCAATCTGATACAAGTTTCACTCAAATATTTCTTGGAATTTGAGATAAAGTTACTCCATCAACTATCCTTACACAAGCTTATTTCAATTATGCTCAGTTGTCTACTTAATATGATGTGCCTTTTTATTACCTTTTGAAGTAAAAAGTTAGGCAAACCTAGAGAGATAAATATTATCAGCTAACAAGGATGTTGTGTGAAGAAGAGAAGATCAATTGATGATGCATGGAGTACATTCAATGTTTCTCACCAACAAATGATATAAAAGGAATATGTTAAAAATGAGTTCAAAGCTACTCAATCGATACAAAAGGGATTAAAACAATTGCATCTTCAACACCTATTTAAAGACCCTTCTTGGAGAAGACAAGAAGAATAGATATTATTTTCCTGGTGTTGAAACTTTGTCAAATTTTATCTATACAAAAAAGCTTTTTTTTTAAAGAACATTGATTGTGTTCATTTTAGTAAACTATTATAGAGAGCCAAAATCTTGGCATACATTACCTTCTATAGTGAGCATAAACTATCATCTATTAATAATAAAAATATTGTATTTGTCTTAAGTCAATAATAGCCTCTTGTTAAAAGAACACCTACATTAAGTAAAAATAACTTGCTGAAATACTTAGGTTAAGGTAATAATTACTTGCTGAAAGAATATTTGGGTTAACGCAAGTGTGGTTTGTTGAAAGAATATTTGAACAAAAATGACTTGTTGAAATAATACTTTAATGGGGTCGACCAAAAGTTTATTTACACTTAGCAATGATAGTTTGCTTAATGGAACTTGATTAGTTGGTCATGAAGTTGATGTAGGTTGCACTATCAGACAAACTAGTATAAAATTATTGCGTATTTCTTCTTTCCTTAATCTATCATATTGTATCTTACAATTGTTTGTTGGAACAATTGGCTTTAGAAACATGTGTTGAATAAAACCTTTAAACATTGTGGCGCACGACTTGACTAGACCTCCTAGAGAAAATAAAATTGGGCAACATAACATATTTGATATTAGTTTACCTTAAACACTTGGAAGTGCTTCCTTAAGCAGACTACTCAAGAGGTTCTACTAATCAATTCAATACTTACAACTCAAACCACTCATGGTTACATGAGTACACAAACTACTCCTAATTTAAACTTCTTAATCTCCACCTAAGATTAAAAATTCTTAATAGAAAGTAAATATTAACAAAAGAAGAACATGGACATCTTGTTTTAATAAATAATTTTGATGAAGATTTAAACATGTGCTTGTGTATTTTATTTAGATTAGTAGATCAAGTGTCAATAGGTATAACTCAAGCAACAAAGTACTCAAGGAAAATTTTATTTTTTATAAAAACCTCTATGAAAAGTCTGTATCTGAATATGAAAAAAAGTTTAAACACTTGATCAGATTCCATACCTTGAAGGTGGACGAAGAGTGGCAATGCATAAAGTTTAAGAACGTTTTGAGAGGAGATATTAAGTTGATGGTGGGCAGTTCTTTGTATCAAAGAACTCTCTGCTTTGGTAGAAAGAGCTAAAGTGTTGGAGAAAATGAAAAGTGAATTGGATAAACACCAGGGGCAACCGTAGAGGAGTGAAGGGTCATTTAGGTCCAAACCGAGCTATGTGGATAGAAAGAAGCCTTACTCTAAACCTCCCTCTCAAGGGTTTAGAGATGGGTTTTCTCAGTAGAGGAATCAGAGTGGTGCAATACAATGTTTTCGTTGTGGTAGGCCACATACGAAGAATGTGTGCCCTCAGTTGAGAGGAACAAGGAGAGGGACCATCAAGTGTTTTAGTTGTGGAAAGATGGTCGTGTTGCTAGAGATTGCAATTTTGGTGGAGTAGTTGAAGTTCAATCTCATCAGCCTATGCAGTAGCAGAAAAAGGATGACAGACCCCAGGCGTCAGGTCAGGTGTATGCTATGACGGGTACAAAGGCAGTTGGGTCAGGTAATTTCATTATTGAAAATTGTGTTATATCTGATATGAACTTGTGTGTATTGTTTGATTAAGGAGCGACACACTCTTTTGTGTCGAAATCTTGTGTTAGAGATTTGGGTCTGCATATGGTGGAGCTGAGGTATGATTTGTTGGTATCTACCCCTGCTTCGGGTTTGGTGAAGACATGTACAAGGGTTAAATGTAATCTTAGGGATAGATTGGCTATCCACCAATCATATTCTTATTGATTGCAGCCAGAAAAAGTTGTTGTTCCCAAGTTCTGAGGAAGTTGAGTTGGTATCTTTGCGTCAGATTGCTAAGGAAGTTAAGGAAGGATCTTTATGTTTTGTAATCCTAATTCATCTAGTGGTGGAGGATGGTGAAAGGAATACAAAAATCTCTGTTGTGAAGGATTTTACAGATGTTTTTCCAAACAAGGTGTCAGGGTTACCTCCTAAGAGGGAAGTGGAATTCTCAATTGATCTTGTGCTTGGAGCAGACCCAATATCAATAACCCCTTACCGTATGACTCTTGCTGAGCTAGCTGAGTTAAAGAAGCAAATAGAGGAATTCATTGAGAAACAATTTATATGTCCTAGTGTGTCGCCTTGGGAGTGCCTATTTTGTTGGTAAAGAAAAAGGATGGTACTTTGAGGTTATGTGTGGATTATAGACAATTGAATAAGTTGACTATCAAGAATAAATATCCTTTGCCGCGGATAGACGACTTAATGGACCAGTTACATGGGGTAGTGCTATTTTCCAAAATTGATTCAAGATATGAAGATGTGCAGAAAACCGCTTTTAGATCCTGTTATATGAGTATGTGGTTATGCCACTTTGTGTGACTAACGCTCCTGTCTTGTTCATGGATTATATGAACAAGATCTTTAGGCCCTTTTTAGATAAGTTAGTGGTGGTCTTTATAGACGATATACTTATCTACTCTCGATCTTATGAAGAACATAAGGAACATTTGAGGTTGGTGCTTAATGTCTTGAGAGAGAAGCAATTACATGTTAAGCTATCTAAGTGTGAATTCTGGATGAAGGAAGTGTAGTTCTTAGGGCATGTGATATTAGCCCAAGGTACATTAGTGGATCCTGCAAAGGTGAATGCAATTTTAGAGTGGGAACATCTAAAATCTGTGACTGAAATAAGAAGCTTTGTAGGTTTGCTGGTTATTACAAGAGGTTCGAAGAATTTTCCAAGTTAGTGGCACCTTTAACGTAGTTGACTAGAAAAGATCAACCTTTTACATGGACATATAAGTGTGAAGAAAAGATTGACTACTACGCCAGTCTTAGTAATTCCACACACAAGCAGATATTTTGAAGTCTTTTGTGATGCATCCTATCATGGTCTAGGTTGTGTTCTTATGAAAGATAAGAAAGTGGTGGCATACGCTTCAAGATAATTAAAGATTAATGAGAAGAATAACCCCACTCGTGATATGGAGTTGGCAGCCATAGTTTTTGCCTTGAAGATTTGGAGACATTACTTGTATGATGCTTAAATTCAAGTCTTCAGTGATCACAAAAGCTTGAGATATTTATTTGATCAAAAGGAGTTAATATGAGGTAAAGACGATGGTTAGAATTTTTAAAAGATTACGATTTTAAACTTTTATACCATCCGGGGAAAGCCAATGTAGTTGCAGATGCATTAAGTAGAAAGAAAATACATGTATCTTATATGATGGTGAGAGAACTGGAACTGGTGGAGAAGTCTAAAAATATGAAGTTGCAGGTGGTCATGGGAAAAAATGTCATTAGATGTAGTCACATAACAATATCTAGTGATTTCTTAAGTTTGGTTAAAGAAAAATAGTTGTTAGATTCGGGGTTATAGAAAATTTTGAAGTTGATTGGATTTGAGTCGGCTAAGGAATTCATGATGAGTACTGATGAGGTTTTGAAGTTTAAAAATAAAGTTTGCATTTCTGATGATGCTGAATTAAAAAGGTTGGTTCTAGAAGAAGGGCATTGAAGTCGTCTGAGTATTCATCCCATTATGAGCAAGATGTATCAATATTTGAAGAATTTTTTCTAGTGGTCGAATATGAAGTGTGATGTGGCTTAGTTTGTGGCTTCTTGTTTGGCATGTCAGCGGGTAAAGGTTGAACATTAAGGACCCGGAGGTATGTTACAGCAGTTGAAGGTTCCGGAGTGGAAATGGGATAACATAGCTATAGACTTTGTTACCCATTTACCACGTACAGTGGGTGGTCATGATGTAGTTTGGGTGATAGTCGATCGATTAACGAAGAATGCTCATTTCCTAACTATTAATCTATGGATGTCGATGGTCAAATTGGCACAACGATAAGATTCCATGGTGTACCTTCAAGTATTGTGTGAGACAGAGATCCTAGATTTAGTTCTAGGTTTTGGCAAACATTGCAACAGTCTTTAGGTAGTAAATTGAGGATGAGTTCTGATTATCATCCTTAGACTGATGGGCAATCAAAGAGAATGATTTAGTCACTTGAAGATTTGTTGAGAACATATGTACTGGATCGTTTTGGTGGATGGAATGAAGTGTTACCGTTAGTAGAGTTCACTTATAATAAAAATTACCATGCGAGCATCGGGATGGCTCTATATGAAGCACTGTATAATAGAAGGTGTAGACAGTTTTCATGATGGTGAGACAGTTTTAGTTGGGCCAGAATTGTTGAAGCAAACTACATATAAAGTGAGGAAGATACAGGAAAGGATGAAGGCATCCCAAAGTCGACAACAGTCTTACGTCGATCAGAGGAGGAAACCTTTGGAGTTTGCAACGGGGGGCATGTATTCTTGAGGGTGACTCCGACCACTGGTGTGGGAAGAGCTATTCACTCTGAGAAATTATGTCCTCAGTTTATTGATCCATATCTAATTTTGAGAATAATTGAACCGGTAGCTTATGAAATTGCCTTAGCTCCCCAGCTAGTTAATCTTCATCTGGTTTTCCATGTTTCTCAGTTGAGGAAATACATGCGTAGTCCATCTCACGTTTTGGAAGTTTAGAATTTGCAAGTTAAGGAAGATCTGTCTTTGGAGGTGTTGCCTATTAGTATTGTGGATCACCAAATGAAGTCTCTTAGAGGAAAATCCATCAGTTTAGTCAAGGTAGTCTGGGACGAGAAGATAGGTGACTCTACTTGAGATTTAGAGGAGGATATGATGATGTCATATCCACATTTGTTTCCTGATAAGCTGAATTTTCGAGGTCGAAAATTTTTGTTGTTTAGCAGAATGTGAGACCCTTAAAAAAATAAAGAATTAGAAGTAGTAGAGAGCTTTAAATAATGATACTCCATTATTTTATTTTTGAAAATATCAAGAGTATAAATAGAATTTTATAATAAGGAGTTTCATTATCTAAAAGCTTTATCTCTTTAGAACTCCCTTCCTTAAGTTTCTCTATAATCACTCTAGAAATTCTCACCCTTTTCTTATCTGTTTGAAGATCAGAAACCGCCTAAGAAATTCTTGAGGCGAGATCTTCCTTCCTATCCATTTGATTTTAGTTAAAGAGTAAGTTGATCTCGACTCTTTTTCCTTTGTTTTTCTAGTGCTTGCATGTGAGGGGTTTTCTTCATCTTTGGAGGTCTAAGTCTTCTCTAAGGCTCTTTGTTGGTCAGTGATACTAAAGGTAGGCTTTGATAAAATTATTGTAAATTGTAGGAGCCAATAGAGGTCTTGGAGTTTTAGGAGGATCTTTAGAGTGGGTAGAAACTATGGAACATAAAAAAGGTAAATGAAGCTATTTTTAATTGATTTTGTTTCATATGAAAGTTATAATTAATGTTTGTATGGAGAAATATTGATTTAATTGTGAAATTGTATTGAATTGAGAAATTTAATATGTTAAGTTGCTTGTATATGATATTTGTTGATGTGAAAATTGATTGAATGATGAGGTGCAATGTGATTCTGATGTGAAATTTGTGTGTGATGAATTTAAGATGCTAAAATGGGTGAAGTAGGAGCTGTCAAATTGTATAAAGCTTTGTTTTGAATTTCAACAGAAGAAATTAGTAGTTGAGGGGCACTTTCAATGTTGATGAGTGAATAGACGGTTCTAAGGAACATTAGAAGGTGTAGGGAAAGTGTTCAAGGTAAGATTATATGTGTATCATGTACTAGTATGGCGTTGAGGGGCACTTTCTAGTGTTGAGTGCCACAATTCCAGTGGCTCTGGCATTGAGGGGTACATTTCTGGTGCTGAGCGCCACAATTCTAGTGGCTTTGTGTAGGGAAAGTGTTCAAGGTAAGATTAGATGTGTATCATGTACTGGTATGGCGTTGAGGGGCACTTTCTAGTGCTGAGTGCCACAATTCCAGTGGCTCTGGCATTGAGGGGTACATTTCTGGTGCTGAGCGCCACAATTCTAGTGGCTTTGGCATTGAGCGGTGGTTTTTTGGCGCTGAGCGCTGGCGATAGCAAATAGTTTCCTTTGTTTTTAAATGTGATTTTTGGTGAATGCTTTGTGCGAAATTGTTATGGTGTACATGTTCTGAAAGCTATTTAAGGCTTTTGAAATGAATATGTTATGGGAATGAAAGTGGTGTGTTGTGACAGAATCTCAATGAGAGATTCTATATTTCAACAAGTTGTAAGAGAATGCTTGATAGAGAGACTACGGTAAGCAGGTATCATGATATTCTACCAACCATCTAACTCATGTAGAGTTGAATGAGGAGGCAGAGAGAATGGCAAGAGGTCTTACCCAAGCCCTTAAGGTTTTAGGAGTAGAAAATTTACGTCATGGATAGTAGATCAAGTTACCCTTGTTTATAACTCTGCAAAGTATAAATATTATCATGAGTGCATACATTTAATAGTCTATATTAGCATTATATCCGGATAATCGAGTATAGAAGTCTTGTGGTAGTATGATTTACTTGTTTTTTTATTATTGTTAAGTGTTAATTTAAATTGTTATATGACACATTATTTTATTCACTAGCTTACCTTGTTTTCTTTATTTTTGTTTATATGTGTGTTTATTTAAATCATTGGCTATGATAACAATTTTTGATGTGAGCAAAGGATGTGTTAGGACACAGTTTACCTTTGATGGAAGGAAGTTCCAAAGCCTTAAGCAAGAATAGTATATAGTTATGTGTATAGTTATAGATATTCAGAAGTTTTATATAACGGTTTATCTCTTTTTTAGATACTTTGTATATAAGAAAGTTGTAAATATGTTTTTATTACTATAGTTATTTCTTTAGATACGATGAGATTACATATTTTCTATCTATATGCTATGCTTTATCAATATTATAATGTTTTGTTTAATAGATTACTCTATTAAATGGGATGTTATATCAATAATTGTTAGGATTTTTTTTATATATTAATTGGTGAAAGTTTTAATAGATAGAAAATTTGGAAAAAAATTTGTGACTAATGACATCGTAAAAGTAAATTTAACCAATTTCCGTTATAGTCGACACCAATGGAAAATAATCTCAATTGCCATTACTATAGAAAAAGTTTTGTCAATATCATTGAATTTTTCTTATGACACCTTGATTGAAAAATAACATCAACTAAGATTGACTAAAAAGTATCATCAATATTTATATATTTAATTATCAATAACTGTTTACTATGTTCATAATTTTTTAGTTAGGCGATAAATAAAATACTTCATCAAAATAAAAAAAAATAGAAATGTAATTAATTTAAATCACTTTATCCAAAAATAATATTTGAAAAATGAAATAGTTTAATGTACTAAAAATTATAAAATTGTGAACCCAAAGAAAAAACGATGTTCCCTTGAGTAGTTGACAAGAAAAACGGTAGGTTAATTGTTCTTTACTAACGTCCCATTACAGACGAAATCAGAGTAAATTACCCTGATGAATGAGAATGTATATATAACGCATTAATGTGTATACAGAATTCAAAAATAAGAATGTGTATACAACATATTAATGGGGGAATTACAATATGAAAAATTTGGAAGAAATTTCTCCCTGTGTATAGGGAACTAAAACACTTGAATAATTTAATACAACCTCAAAATTGGAAACTGCAATCAGAATATAGATAGACTTCAATATTTTTTGGTGTATTTTTTCAGCTGTTGCATGCATGTGCTACTTTATATGAATTGAATAACCTTCCCGAAGAACCTTGTCGGTGTGTGCTGTCCTTCTAACTTTGTAAATGTGCTCTTCATTGTTGAGGTGTTTACAACAAAAATGCATCTAAAGCGAGCTTACTATTTGTACATGCCTACAGGTTAAGTTTGTAACTGTATGTATAATTAACACAGATACTTATTTCCTAACATGAAATATGATTTCTCTTAGAAGTATATATATAGAATACCTGAGTTGTTCTTCATTGATTTTAACTATGGCTGATGGTGGAAGACGACCTGTGCTGATTGCATGCACTGCTGAGAAGAGAGGAAAAATGTGTAGCCATCCGCGATTACTTAGAACCTCATGCACCTCTTTTGCAGTTAAGACACCCTTAATGAAGAAATATCCATTCATAAGTAACATATTAATGTCTCATGCATGAATTATTATTGTATAATGCTATGTTATTGTTTTGTTAAACCTAACTCAATCTCGAACATGCTCTCATATTAGAAAAATGGATTTAAAATCTAATTTAATCCTACAAAACTGGCATGAAAGGTAAGATTTAAACTCTACTTGTATATTATAAATTAGTTTTATTTCTAGTCGATATAAGACTTCTAACAACATATGTACCTGCAATTTCTGGCCTTGAAGCATCTCTGCTTCAAGCTCATCAAAAGACCTGCAGAAAGAAGAATGAAAACGATAACGATACAGGACAAAATTAACTATATTTTACTCATCTAAGAATTGTGGATTAGGAAGGAAAAACACACCTCTTGCCTCCATTTCTGGCATAAGCATCGGCAACTTTCCTATTTCTCCCTCCCACTGTAATAAATAATAGATACAAAACCAGATTATAAGATGAGATTTGTATCCATTTATATATTATAAATTAGTTTTATCTCTGATTGATGTAGGACTTTCAACATTAATGAAACTGCGATAAATAAACGTTTGAAAAATAAGGTGAAGACTTACTGCATGTTGTGATAAGATCAGCTACACCACAGCTCTCAAAAAAGGTACTGTCCTTAACAGATGGAAAGCACATCTTTGAAAATGTCATCATCTCTTTCAGGCCAATTCTCATTATTGCAGCCTACATATATGTATTAAATAAGAAAACCTACATCAAGAAGCTGGGGGAAGGGGGAAGAAATTTTCTGAGCCATCAAATCCTTTAAACTTACTTTTGTGTTATTCCCCATCTCCAAGCCATCAACAAAACCTGTCCCATTTGCATCCAATTTCTTGATCATTAACATTAACAACAAAGGGGGAGAATGAATTGCAAATACTAATGTACTCTATTACATACCTGCAGCTATGGCCACAGCATTTTTCAGAGTTCCACAGAGTTCGACGCCTTCAACATCCTGGACCTAGTAATGATAAGGCAAAAACCACATGCTTGAAGTGTGTCTCATAACTTACAAGTTTAATATTACTCAAGATTTGTAAACATATAGGAATAACCATAATAATTGAATGATTTTTCCATCAGGATAGTTTTTGCTATTACTGGTTTCATAAAATTCCTAGGGATTTAGCCATATTTTTTCCCATTCAGAACTATTTTTCCAAGTTTTTCACTACTTTGTTTGCATATCAATGTACTACACTCACAGCTGTGACATTGAAATAAGGAGTGCAAAACAACTGAACCCATCTATCTGCTGCTGATTTGTTTTGATTATATCCAACTGTTGCTTCACTAAATTTCTCCATTGCTATCTGTTCAAACAGTGAACATGACAGCCTCAGTTATTATTTATAAGTTTCCATAAGTATGTAGATTAAAGAGTCTTGTATCAAGGTACCTCATTTGCTATGTTGGCCCCCATTAAAACTGAACAATTAATTCCTAGTTGTTTCGTAATGAGATTTGAGATCATGCTTGGCCCTTCTTTCTTGACCTCCATCCCTTTTATAAGAGAAATTCCCTCTGCATCTGCCCTTATTTTCCCTGCAAGCCTCTTGCATATTCCTTCCACGAATTGATGTGGGGTTACAAACACCAGCATGTTGGCATCCTTAACTGCATAATCAACCATTCAGAGCAGAATACATGTTATCCATAGAACACAATTTAGAAATCAAAATCGAACAAAGGTACATAGTTATGGAGTTTTGGGTTCTCTCTAATAAAAATCTTAGCTCTTTTGGTAATAGGTATTAAAAAGCGGGCTTTAACCTAACTCAACTCCACAAAACCGGCGGTACTGGCCAGTTTTAAAGTGAAGTTTGCACCCACTTATATATTATAATTTGGTTTTATAAGATGAAGTTTGCACTCCACTTATATGTTATAATTGATCTTATTTTTAGTCAATATCATCTTAAGAAGTCGATTTTAAACTTAACTCAACCCTACAAAACAGTCGATGTGTAACTTCCAACATAGGTGGAAAGTTGTGTGTTTCTAATTTATTTTTGAAAAAAAAAGGTGTACAATTTACTTGGTACCTGCATTTTCAAGGTCTGGATCTGCAACAACATTTTTACCAAGCTTAATCCCAGGGAGATACTTGACATTCTCCTGGAAAAAAAGAACAGTAAGTTATTTAATATTGAGTAAAGAAAACAAAGAATGTATGGTGAATGGGAATGAAACGCTTGAGTGGCCCTTACATTGGTTTTGTTGATAACATCTGTGAGCTTCTCCCCGCTTGGTAATTTTTCCTCGAATACCCACATTCTCACTTCATCTGATTTAAAACCCGATAATTCATTAATCCAAATACGAAAACTAACATCCAAATTGAATTGAAATTATCTTCTTCGTGTTGGTCCCTCTTTTTCTTCTTCTTAATATGATCTTGACATTTTCAAAATGATTAACTAGTCTTCTCGTTAAGACTTTATCATTGTTACGTTTTGTAATTTTTTAAAAGAATTTTAATTCTTTAATTCGTTTTAGAATTTTTTTGGTATGTTACTTCAAAATTGTGTTACATAATATTGTTAATGCGACAATAACAGTAACGTGACGATGTCACATTATCTCAATTTTTTTTTTCAATTTAATTCTAATTTGGGTAAAAATAAAATCATGTTCCTTTTAAACTCAATAAAATTTAATTTTTATATAAATCTTATGTTTACATTTTATTAAAATTAATATTTTTATTAAATATTTTTAGACTAAGATTATAAAAAAAAACTTTAAAATTTATACTAATTTGATACTAAGAAATCATTTTTGAAATAACAATATATATAAAAATAAAATTATATATATATATATATATATATGTGTGTGTGTATGTATTTGGAGTCAATAATCTCAAAAAACTTTTTCAATTTATTAATGTTAATTTTCTTATGTAATTGTTTTGTTGCTCAATTTATGTTATATTTCAAATTAAATTCAATAATCACATTCAAATTTTAATTAATGTTAACATCACATTAGATTTAAAGGTAATTTAAAATTATTTCCAGAAATATGTCAAATTTAATAAAATTAATAATATAAGATTTATACAAAAAATAATTTTTGTTTTTATTTGAAGAAAGATAACATTGTTTCGATTTTACAATAATTGAAACTAAATTAAACCTGAAAAGAAATTTAGAAATTAAATTGAGATTATGTTATCTCACATGACAAGGTCGTGTAACACAATTCTCGAGTGATACATGAAAAAGTTTACAAAAATATATAAAAAATAAAAATAATTAAAAAACATGACAGTAATTAGAGATAGCAAAATAATAAGCACCTATGATACTCGTGGATAAAATGGGTACCTATATATTTTCTTAAAATATTTGCAGGTTAAAAACATATATCCAACGAGTATCCATGAATTCTAAAATATTCGTAGTTTTTGCTTTTATACCTGTGTTCGACAGAGTAACGAGACGAATAACAAGTACATGCAAATCGGGTTATGAATACTGTATTCAATTTGATTTGTTGTCATTCCTAATAATAACTTTAATACCATTTGTATAATACTAATAAAATGATCAGATTAAAAGAGTTCTATAAATATTGAAACCAAGAAAAGAAAAGACTAAAACACAATATTTTTGAACAAAAACAAGGACAAAATAATTAATCCAAACTTAATATACCAATGCTAATTAAGAATTATCAGTGAGCTTTATTTATTAAGGCTAGAAAAATACACCCTATAAACCATTTTCATTGTGTATTAAAAAGACAAGTACTAGATAGAAGTTAGAAGTGACGTTTTATAATCAAAATTAGAAAAAAAAAAAGGAGATAAAATTAAAATTCTAATTTTTACTTAAGAAAGTATTTAATGAATTGTTATACATTGTCATGCTCTTGCAAAAACATAGTGTAATGGATGTATTTGCATGTTTGTCAATATTATTTATTTTTACATTTAAGTTTCAAGATTAAAAACATATTTAACTATTTTTATTATTTTATTTTGAAAACCGTAATCAATACAATTTTTTGAGAAAAACCTAATTCTTAATCCAATCTTCAAGTTAAGTTTGCATAGGGAAACTCGGGTGTGCATCACTGAAGCTATTATTTCCAAATCCATCCGCAACATCATTTATTTGGCTTAATTTAATTTATTTTGTTTCTTAATGCATTGTAATAATGCTTTGATGAATAAATTTAGTTATATGTTTTTGTGTATCTGTAATTAAGATAATTTATTTTTCTTATCTTATCTTCAATTATTAATTAATACTTTATTTACATGACGATTATTGCAGAATTATGATCCTGAGTGGTTTTTATTTTTATTAAAAAGTATATCTTTATTATCGTACTCTACTTGTACCTTCGAATGATTTTTATCATCTACCAAAATGATGATATATAGAGCTAAAATACCAACATTTTAATAAAATACTGTCAGAATTTGTTTTTGCCAAATAAAAATGTCAGTTATTTTATTGTCAGAAAAATCATGTATAGTTTTAATGGATTAAAAAAAAGTGAAGTTTTAGAGAATGGTAGATTTAAAGAAAAATGGTAAATATAAAAGAAAATTACCATGGAAGGAATGAAGTTTCAAGGTGTTGGAGGCGATAAGCTTTGCCGCAACACTGCCCCAATTGCCGCTACCAATGACAGTGACTTTATACATAGCTATGTTTGGTTTAAGCGGAAGGGGGTAGGGAAAACAAGACAGAAGCAGAGGAAATCCAACAATACAACAAAACAGGGTCAAAGGAACATCCAATGACAAAACATATATAAAGGAAGAGAAGTCGAATTATTGCCATACACGTTTCTTCACAAATTTTCAAGCAGTTAATTGCGGTTATCACATACCATTTCTTGGTTCAGCGTCAACATCATTATATATATACATATATATACATACATGTTTTGTGATAGATTTGTCCATTTAATTATGCTCTATAGATTAGATTTGGTTCACCTTCCTTTTAGGACTCTACTAAGGTAGGGGTCGAGAAGAAAAGGTTCTAATCTCCCTCACTCCTTTAAAAAATCTACTAAGGTAGTTTTTTTAGAAGAATGTATTTTATTGAATTGATAGATGGTTATGAAGATTTTTTTCACTGCCATCTTAAATTGAAAGTTGAGAAAATATTTTTTTTATACATATTTATATTTATTTGATATATTATTTTTCACTTTCTTATTATAACAATCATGTCAAATGAATGTGTGTAAAAACCTAAATAATACCAATAGAAATATAATATATTTATATATTAAAAGAGCGGGGTGAAAACTAAATTAAAATAAAAGGTAGGGGCTTTTTATTAAAAATAACACAGTTTAAATTTCTGTCAAGCCTTTAGAAAAGAAAAGTTGAAATCCATTTTATTAAAAAGTTCTCCTTTCTAGACTTCTTCTTCTTCCTCTACCTTCTCTCTAATCTCCACACTGAACAAGCCATTGCATGTCTGTTTAGGTGGTACCTAAGCACTCCTGACGTCGAGAGCTTCGAGTCTCACCAATTGGTTTCTCTTTTCGGATTGGTAAATGATTTTGCCTCTTTTCTCTGCCGTATGGAACCTAGGGCAAGTTGTATGTGCCTAGTATTCCTCTCTTTCCAGTTTTCCTCCGTTAAATTCAAGCTCTAAGAGCTTTTTCCACCACAATGGGTGGTTTGTAGGATATTGTTAAAGTCTTGGCCGAGTGGGTTATTGTGGACAACGGGTGGTGAGAAAAACTGTGCTTGGAAATCAAGATAAGGGGAGCTAATTATTTTGTGTGAATTTATTTTATAAAATATATGTATGTTGAAATCTGAACTGGTGCGTTGCTTTGAAAGTTGTGTTTCTGAAAAGTGTAATTAATGACATGCCTTGTTATCTGAAATGCTAATACAGGGGATTTTGATTGAAACGTGAATCATCATGTGCTTAAGTCATGTTTGTTAGCTTAATCTGTAAATATAAACTCAGTTGGGCTCAATTTGTGGGCGTGATAGACATGATGGGTGCATGTTATATGTTATATTTGATTGTGTGGAATAGAATATGTTTTGTGTTGACATGAACATGTTTGGCAATGAGTGTGGTTTGATCTAGAAAGCCATTTATAGATAATGGGCATTTAAAATTAGAAGTGCAAAATTCGTGGAGCGTAGACTATCTTGGGTCCCAATGGTAGTTACGAAGATGCAATGGGTAATATAAAGTAGAGGGATATATGTTTTGGAGTATGTGTTATCTAATTATGTTATCATTTGATGTCTGGGTTGGAAAAGTGAGGAACACATCTATTTTGGATTAATTAACCTAGGAGAATTAGACAAATAAGAAATGGAATGTGTTTCTAGATAAGGTGTTATTTAACTAGTAGTACAGTTTAGAACTAATATCATTTAAACATCCTATTTTTAGAAAGAAAGTAATTTAACTTGTCTAGATAAACTTATCTATTTTGTACATCTTATGTTGTTGTTTCACGGTAAATGCAAGGGAAAATTGGTTGCATTTGCTGTGTAAAATGCTGGTGTTTTATTGACTGTTTCAGCATTATTTTAGTTATTGTTTTAGCACTATTTTTTCCCTATTTTAATTACTGTATCTGCTGTAAAATGTTGCTGTTTGACTGTTGTTACTGCTATAAAAACCTTGTTGTTTCAGTGTAAAAATGCTGCAGAAAATTAATTGATGTTTGATGTCAAGAAAGCTTGTTGTTGCTGTATTGGTTGTTTTCTCCATTCTTTGTTGGCTGTTTCAGCACTTAAATCATTGTTGTTTTCTGTACTATTGTGGACTGTTTCAGCATTGTTTTCTTTCTGTTTTACACTAATAAGTTCTGTTGTTTGGTGCTGTTTTGGGACACTATTATTACTGTAAGACACATGAAAAATATCTATTTAAAAAAAAAATAATAGCAAATTTTAGTATTATTATTGGTAATAATAATTTTAATGAATAGAAAATATAATTAAGGTTAGAAAAATTTAAATTTATCATAGAAAATTGTTATAATTTCAAGAGGAGGGGTTTAAAATTCTGAAAACTTATTTTAGAAGGTTTTGTTTAAAAAAAATGAATAGTAAAAAGTGAATAGTAAAAAGTGAATCGTAAAAACGAAAAAAATAAATAAAAATAATGAGAGGATAAGAATCTCTGAGTTGCATGATTAAGAAAGGATAAGATTTGCAAATGGTGTTGCAAGTGGTGATTAAAATATTAATAAAATAATATTAAAATAATAAATAATATTAAAAAAAATAATTTGAATATTAAAATTTTTGGACTATAAATAGCCATGGGAGGGGAGCTTATTCTGCACAAAGAAAGGAAGAATCAAGTGAGAAATCTTGAGAAGAAAGAGTCAGGAAGAAAATTCTAGAAGAGTAGAGGTTCTTAAGGGTTTTCGGGGGAACAAATTCGGAGCAAGAGATTGAGTCTGAAATAGAGGTAAGGGAAGCTAACCTTTCTAAGCTTTTATATTATGATTTACTATTATTAAATCACTATTCATGTCTTGAAATTCTGTGTGAATACTGTTGATGGGATATGCGCTTATTATATATTTATTCATATTGATTTTTTGTGTTAATATCATATGTTGTTGTTTTGAATCTGTGAATGAGAAATTGTTAATAACAAGTTGAGGAAAACTTTGGCTAAGGAAAGACCTGGTACTTAAGTTGTCCATTGTGACGCACATCTCTTTCCTGGAAGTATACTCAATGAGTTTTTAACTAAATTCTTATCAGGCAGATTATGTACAGTTAAATTATTTTGTAATATAATAAGTTTGTATGATATTTGTGATGTATGGATTTTATGATGAATTATTGTGTGTATATCCTTATTCTCTTGCACCTATGTGGGAAGATAAGAAGATGTCTAACCGGCTTTGCCAGATTCAACTTCTTGGTTTCACATAACATTTATATTAAAAATATTTTTTTAGGGTAGCTTACCCTTACTTTTTGTGTTTGTGTCGGAAAATTATATTTTTGCGATGATCGTATAATGTATATATTATACGGGAGCAGATGGAGGAATGTCGTCTAATCCAGTTAAAGTGAAGATAGAGACAGAAGAATAGTTGATAAGAGTTTGTGTTATCTTTATAGATGAGAAGTTGAAATCTGAGTTTGAAAGGTGTAATTAACATGAAATCCTTTATATTTCCTTATGGAAGATTGTGTAAATGTTATAGTTCTTATATTACTTATATATATAAAAAAAAAAAATTAAGTGCTAAATTATGGGGATGTTACATTAATGGTATCAGAGCAGTTCGTCCTTAGGATGACCTGCGGGTTGTGTGTTTGACCTGCCTTTCCGTGAAGATTTTAGTCTAGGTGACATGATTTGTCATGTCTTTCTAAATTTAAAATTGAATGTAGCCAACTAGAAGTTTTAAGAACAAAAAAAATGTATTGAATGTGATTTTGGGATTTAACGCAAATTGGCATATGTGGAAATCCTTGGAAGATGGTATTGATTTGGGGAATCATGTTATAATTAAGATGGCGTTGTGTTTGTCAGCCCTGATAAGCTTCCTAGGAGAGTGGTGGAGGTACACTTACACTTGCCCGGTGCAGCTTCGGATGGGAGATGGGGGGTGATTTTGTGTACTTGTCCTGATAAGCTCCCTAGATAGTGAGTAGTGAGGGACAACACTACACCTTAGGAGAATGTTTAACAACCCTGATAAGCTCACTAAATGAGAGGTGGGAGTTGCCTTGATAAGCTCTTTGAGTGGTGGGAATTGCCCTGATAATCTCTCTAGGTGAGTGGTGGGAACTAACATGGTTAAATGGTTAGGAAATGTTCTTGCTTGGAAAAGCTCTTGAATAGAGTGGTGGTTAGCACAATGGTTTCGGTGCTATGACATGTTTTGATGATCCATAAATTCTTTGACCTTTGAGAGTAAGGTTGTAAGAGGAGAAATTAGGAAATATAAATGTATACAGATTAGGGTTGTTTAAAAGCTAGTCTATATATGTATGATTGGTGATACTTGAATGTATATATTGTTGGCACGCTTAGTAGTATAATTTGTGTAGATACTTTGAAGGATATAATCTTATTTGCTCTTGTTTCACGATTGTGGTATTACTAATATGTGTTATGTGTATTTAGTTGATAAGGCCATATCGATGATTATGATCCTATAATACTCAATCCTTTTGAGTTCTGTAAGGTATGATATATATTTTTATCTGATAGCTTGTGTAGCCATTTGAAAGTAGTAATATTATTATGCCAATTGTTCCACTATAATTTAGATTTGAGTTTGAATTACAGATATGTGTTAGCATAAGAGTATACAAGTGAGAGTTATTTTCAAAGTAATTTCAATTTCATTATTGAAAATGAATAAAACAATAGTGTATGATTTGACAAATATATATACTTCAATAACTCATAGGTCCATAAAGTTATTGGGACTACACGTTTTTTTCAAACGATGCAACTTTGTACAGTCTGAATCCCATAAGTATAACTAGATGCCTTAGTCCTCATGGTACCACCAATGTGCTAAGCAATCGTATTGTATAGAGCTGTAGAAAAATCATTAATTAGCATATAAAACAAAACAAATAATGATCACAGTGCATAAATAAAATAAAATGTTCAAGTGACGGCCACAAGTGACCGTTAAGGGTACAGTCCAAAAAAATAATAATAATAATAATAATAAAATAAAATAAATTTTAGTCCCCTTAAGGAGACAACAATCTCAAAGAAAGCTCCGTGGAAGGAGCTTTGATGCGAAATGGCATGGGTTGAGTGACTTTCTTTTCTTCTTCAGGTATAGTGGGGATGGGAAAGAGATCTAGGAGCCTTGGAGCCTGTGGAATTACCCATGAAGGATCTCCGGGTGTGCAAAAATAAAAATAAAAATAATAATAGTAGTCAGAGATAAATAAAATAAAATAAATAAAGAAATTAAAAAAAAATGCTTACCATACATAAACGATGGTAGGAGGGAGTATGAAGGTCCAGATGTAATGGAGACGTCTTGCGGCAAGCGTCGATGCTTTACTCGGTTTCCATGGTTCTGAAACCAGCAATAAACACTGTATTCTCCGATTTCCCCGTAGTCCCTGAGTCGTTCTGCAATCTCGCGAATCTAATCTCGACTAGGATTAATGATCCCATGGTTAAAGATGTTCAACAAGATGTTAACTTGTTCCGGGGTGGACCGCCATCGTTTATAACTCGTCTTGGCTTCAATATCCATTTTTTCTAAGTTTTTGTTCATACTTCTTCTATAAAAAAAAAGTAAAAGTAAAAAGATTTGTTATGTTCAAGACAAGTTTCCATTTTAAGTCAAGTCTTCCATTTTGCTTCTTCTCTTTTAGTTTAATTTTCATTGTCCAGTCTTTAAGTCTCAATGTCCAGAAATAGATTTGTTTCACGGTCCTCGCAACGGATCCTAACTAGACCTAAGTCCAAAGACTATGTATTTTTTTTGTTTGTTTAAATTACAATAAAAATTTGTTTTGCTTTGTTTTAACTGGGGTACGTGGCATTGTTCTACCCGAATGTCTCTGTCATACCTTCAAACGAAGGGAGATTAACAACGGTTTTCCAGCCTATATACCCCGTGTTTTAAGACAAAGTATTCATTAATATGACCACATTTATATAACGAGTAAGAAAAAGAGAAAAAGGAAAGAGAAGTAAAGAACATAATACTAAAGAAGCGTAAAGTAGAAAAGCATAAAAGAAAAGCATGAACAAAGAGAATAAGGGTTGAGAGAGAGAGAAACTTACGAACGTGGAAGAAGAGGCAGAGTCTCACTTGGCAGAGGGTTCACTAAGGAACTCTTATACACACTCGAAGTAGGATATCGCTCGTACTCGGATCTCACAAGCTCTCAGACTCATAAACTCTCACTCTCTCACACACTCAAACATCGTAACGCCTTAAAGTGTCGCTCAACGCAGTCCGCTCCTCCTTTTATAGCCAAAAATTTCACTGTGTCCACAGTTTCGGTCATGAATACCAGAGGCTTCAATAGTATCGGTAAATAAAAAAAAATTAAATTAATTAATGATAGTAGGTATCTGATCTTTCTCATATTTTGGAAGTATAAGATATTCAAAGGGTCTCTTAGTAGAAGTTTAACCATCTAGTATAGAAGGCTCAGGTAAAATGGTTTAGGAGAAATATCAACTTAGTCGTAGTAGTTTGGAACATGTGACTTTACAAAGGAACTAGACGATCATGTGAAACAGTCATGACCTCATTGGTTTCCTTGAAATGATGAATTTTCGAGGACGAAAATTTTTGTTGTTGGGTAGAATGTAAGACCTTTAAAAAAAATTAATAGCAAATTTTAGCATTATTATTGGTAATAATAATTTTAATGAATAGAAAATATAATTAAGGTTAGAAAATTTTTAATTTATGATAGAAAATTATTATAATTTCAAGAGGAGGGGTTTAAAATTCTGAGAACTTATTTTAGAAGGTTTTGTTTAAAAAAAATGAATAGTAAATAGTGAATAGTAAAAACGAAAAAAATAAATAAAAATAATGAGAGGATAAAAATCTCTGAGTTGCATGATTAAGGAAGGATAAGATTTGCAAGTGGTGTTGCAAGTGGTAATTAAAATATTAATAAAATAATATTAAAATAATAAATAATATTAAAAAAATAATTTGAATAGTAAAATTTTTGGACTATAAATATCCATGGGAGGGGAGCCTATTCTGCACAAAGAGAGGAAGAATCAAGTGAGAAATCTTGAGAAGAAAGAGTTACGAAGAAAATTTTAGAAGAGTAGAGGTTCTTGAGGGTTTTCGAGGGAACAAATTCGGAGCAAGAGATTGAGTCTGAAATAGAGGTAAGGGAAGCTAACCTTTCTAAGTTTTTATATTATGATTTACTATTATTAAATCACTATTCATGTCTTGAAATTCTGTGTGAATACTGTTGATGGGATATGTGCTTGTTATATATTTATTCATATTGATTTCTTGTGTTAATATCATATGATGTTGTTTTGAATCTGTGAATGAGAAATTGTTAATAACAAGTTGAGGAAAACTTTGGCTAAGGAAAGACCTGGTACTTAAGTTGTCCATTGTGACGCACCTCTCTTTCCTGGAAGTATACTCAATGAGTTTTTAACTAAATTCTTATCAGGCAGATTATGTACAGTTAAATTATTTTGTAATATAATAAATTTGTATGATATTTGTGATGTATGGATTTTATGATGAATTATTGTGTGTATATCCTTATTCTATTGCACCTATGTGGGAAGATAAGAAGATGTCTAACCAGCTTTGCCAGATTCAACTTCTTGGTTTCACATAACGTTTATATTAAAAATATCTTTTTATGGTAGCTTACCCTTACTTTTTGTGTTTGTGTCAGAAAATTATATTTTTGCGATGATCGTATAACGTATATGTTATACGAGAGCAGATGGAGGAATGTCATCTAATCCAGTTCAAGTGAAGATAGAGACAGAAGAATAGTTGATAGAGTCTGAGTTATCTTTATAGATGAGGAGTTGAAATCTGAGTTTAAAAGGTGTAATTAACATGAAATCCTTTATATTTCCTTATGGAAGATTGTGTAAATGTTACCGTTCTTATATTACTTATATATAAAAAAAATTAAGTGCTAAATTATGGGGATGTTACAATTACTGTTTGATGTTTTTTTTTTTTAATTACAATACGACATCCAATGCTTGATGTTTGAGTTAAAATTATGCACTAAAACACTTTGTGATTTTAGTATAATAAGGTGTTTTTGAGAAGAGTAAATTGGAAATTTGGAATGGATGTTTAGTTTGATTTAAGTCTTTGGGTTGTAAAATATATTAAGTTTGATTAGTTAGTTGTTTGAAATAATGAATGAGATATGACCGAATATAAATTTTGGAATGGATGCAATGCTCGGTTGGATAATATTGAATGATTGGATGTGTGTTATAGTAAATGTAACAAGTATGGTTGATGGACGTAATTCCATGATCCTCAAGGGAGGTTACATGGTGGTGCCCTGTGGTTTGTTGTGATTGACCGTATGAATGACCAGAGTTCCTTATGGGGTTTATCCTGACATTCTAATGATCATTCATGCTCAAGTAGAGAGTGATGAGTCATGTGGTGAGAATATCAGGAGGTCCTAGCCCATAGGTTCTTGGGTGAGTTATAATGGACTAACCTCGGGTGGCAGCTGATGGTTTTCCAATTACTACACCACCCGGGTGCACAAACCCCTAGAACTTGACATTTCATACTAGTCTGGATGGTCAAATCATGTGGTCGGTCATTGATATCAGGATAATGCATTTGGTCATAGTCTGTATTGTGTTATGGTCCTGCATGCTTGAAATACTTGATTGTTACATGCTTATGTATTGGTTAAATTGGTATGAGTCAAGTCTAGAATATCACATCATAGGATGTATGCTTTAAATTGATATTGAATGAAGTTTACTCTTGTATGTATATGCTCCTATGATGTATGTTTTTTATATAATTAGCTCACCCTTGCTTCTCTGTTTGTGTGTGCTTGTGTGTGTTTTCTTTTGCAATGATCATCCACTTGGATATGAGCATAGGAAGATGAGGTTCCTTTGGAGTCAGCTTTGGAAGGAGATGGTGATGCTGCAGTTTAGTCCTTTAGGCTTCACTTCTCTAAGTCTATGTTATTTTGAAGAACTTTAGTATGTCTAAAGTTTTAAATTCCTTGTATTTTGAAAGGAGAAACTCTAGTACTCCAAGTTTTTAAATTCTAGTGCTCTATTTATGGATGACGGTAATTCCTAAACACCTTAAACTATTGTCTTAACTACTTTCTATTATTATGATTGATGACGTCTTTATAAATATATACTGCTATATATTTGGGATGTCACAATGTATGTATGTCAATCGTTATTTTTTGAAATTTAAAAAAAAAAAAGAAACATTAAGAACTTTAAAGTAACACAGAACAAAATTTACAAAAAAACATAAAGAAAAAATACAAATTGACACTTAACACTAACTGTAATATTGTATAATACTAATTAAATGGCTTTTAAAAAGTCAAAATCAAATTGAAAAAAAAAATCTAAAAGACCCATTGGATTTTTTGAACAAAAACAGGACGAAAAGAATAATTCAACCAAACTTAATATTCCAATACTAATTAAAAATGATCAGTGATCTTCATTTATTAAGACTAGAAAAATACACACTATATATGTGCTCCCATTTTCATTGTATATTAAAAAGACAAGTTCTAGATAGATGTTAGAAGTGACATTTTATAATCAAAATTAGAAAAACAAAAGATATATAATTATAATTCTAATTTTTACTCAAAAAAGTTTTTAAAAAATTGTTATATATTGTTATGCTCTTGCAAAAACAATGTAGTGAATGTGTTTGCATGTTTGTCAATACTATTTCATTTTATTGAGTTAGCATCAATGAAGCTATTATTTCCAAATCCATCTGCAACATCATATTTTTGGGCTTAATTTAATTTATTTTGTTTCTTAGTGCAGTGTAATAATGATGAATAATTAATTAGATGTTTATGTGCATATGTAATTAAGATAATTTATTTTTCTTATCTTATCTTCAATTATTAATTAATTTTATGTACGTGACGATTATTACATAATTATGATGTTGAGTGCTTTTTTATTAAAAAGTATATATTTATTATCATACTTGTTCTTTGAATTATTTTTATCACCTAACAAAATGATTATATAAAGCTTATTTGAATTATATAACTAAAAGGAAATTTCGACAGGGTTGTTGAGTATCAGGAGGTGCTAATACTCAAATACCAAGAGTGGTACAAATACTCATTTGTAATTGTGTGAATATTATAGTAGAACCCTGTGCGGAGGAGACTGAATGTAGCTCAGTTGGAGCGAACCACTATAAAAACACTTGTGCAATTATCTCTTCTCTTATTTAAACGATCCTTTTACAAAAACCTGCAGTTGCACTTTACTTCAAAACACAATAATCTTCCAAGTTAAATGATATTTTTCAAACAAGAAATTCTTACAAAAACGCTACAGTATATATTTTGAATAGCACGACAAAAACTATTATTGTTTATTCATATTTATTAAGTCGAGCGTCTAAGCTTCTAAAAGAAAATTTCAGAGCTCGACAACATGCTAATCAGAAGGGTTGCGAAAAGTTTTCCATTAACACTGTTCAACCCCTCCCCCTTCTAATGTTTTTCAGGTGCTTTAGTCTTTGGATTAGACCTTGGTTAGCATTATTCTACATTAGTAGGGAGCTAAGTTTGATAGTTTTTCATGCGACTGAGAAGATCTGTTTCAACAAACCTATCATACAGTTCCATGCCACCTACCTATGTGGTCTTGATTGATCCTTTCAAACAACTCTTATGTGTCGTCTACTTTATCATGTCTTAGTTTAACCACTCAAATTAACAACTTAGAGACAAGTACTAAATGAAAAATAGCTCCAGGAAACTCACATCTAGTCAAATCCTACATCCAATCATTTAAACCTCTTCGTCGCTATGCTTCTCAAGGTTGGAGGGCTACTATACCTATAAGGTTATTCATAAAGATAGAAATTTTCTTTGCTTAAGGTACAAATTTTCTTTACTTTTCTTTGCATTTGCTCCATAGTACAAGGCGACTACCGAGTACTTGCTATCGGAATCATGTTTCGTAAACTAAAGGTCAACTATAACTATTTTACTAAAAGTCCTTCACATGCCTTCAAGTCATTAGAAGATTGAGAAACTAATGTATTATACAGGGTCTGATACTACTCGGCCACAAGCCGACTAGTTTCTACCAGACCCTAAGCTAGTCTTACATACTCTCTAATGGCGCATATTATTTTTAACTTAACACATTCTTAATCAAATAACCAGTTCAAGAGTCATGACTCATCCAAACCTATATAGGTGAGGTCTAGAAACCTATAATTATCCTATAAATTGTATGTTCACCGACGTAAATAATTCACATTAATTTTTATATATCCTATTAATTCTACTAATTTGAGTGTCAAAATGTTTTTTCAAGCACTCACCGTAGTAAAACTCATCTTTACATTATATACTCCTAGATACATAAATGAATAACAATCTTATGATAACAATTTAATGAAGAGCGGGAGAATCAACTTTCTTTTTCTTATATGTCTGTGTTTATTTCTTTTGTTATTTACTATTTTAAAATCCTCCTTTATTGTTTGTATGTTCTAACATTTATTGAAAATATTATATTCTAAGTTACATATTCAATTGAAAGACTATTTAAGTCATTTTAATTCTATCTATACTCTTTTTGTTATTGTTCTGTGCAATAAACATCTCTATTCAAAACACTATACCATTGTGCATACCATTGAAAAATTACTGCAACGTTGTTTTATTAGAAAATGTACGTCTGATTGTGAAAACCACTTTATCTTATTTTCTACCACTCTAATGTACGAGAAAAAAAATTTAAGAGAAAAAAAAATAATTTCTCTTTATTCTCTAAATAGTTATATATTTTATTTATAACAAAGCACGTTATTATTCTTTTTTTCAATTTTTTAAAAAAGACATTTCAATTTTATTTTATTTAGTTTTATCCTTCTTTCTCATATTTTATTTCAGTTTTGAGTTATGATGTTATTATGTATTTAATAAAACGGATATTTTACTAACAGATATCTTTTTCTTATCTACATAAGTATTGAAAATACATTTGTATATTTAAAAATAGAGAAAGGAAATTGGATGTGTTTTGTGGGAGTCGTTCATCTAGAAGCGTAAGTTTGAAAGTTTGAAACTGAACACGAGAAATACAGTTTGAAAGCGTATTAGAAATGTCTGCTTGCTTACACCACCGTATGCCAAACGTATGTATGATGTAATTCAGGAGTGGTTGGATTTGACGGCACTTATCGGGTCCATTTGGAATTGACGGGACTGAAAATAAGAATTATTATAAAATTAAGAACATGGGAGTATAAAAATTGTAATGTTTGAATTAACAAAAAAAAACGAAGAAAAATATGATTCAAAGTTCTAAACTTTTTTTATACGAATAATAGAAGAGAATAAAAATAAATAAATAAATTATTCGAAAAATATTTTATAAATAGTTAAAAGATGTATTATTTAATAGAATGTTTTTTTAACACATTTTAAAAGTTCTATGTGAAAACAAAAGAGAATGAATGTCCTCCAATTTATTTGACGCCACTTTTCGGTTAAGAATGTCAATTGGTTTATTGTTTTATAAATCTATAATTTTTCATAAGATATTTAATTTTGAAAATAAATCAAATCCATCAAAACTCGAAAAAAAATGATAAAATAGAGTATATAATAAAATAAAAGGAATTAATTTTGTTTTGATGGATAAATTAATTTACAGTTTTTTTTTATTTACATAAAATATGTTTTTATGGTTTGTATGTGTATTTTCGTGTATAAATTTCAATCAAAAGGGTCTGGCTTAGTGGTTGAGTTATGTTGAGGTATAGTTTGGGACCAAAATTTGAGATTGGTACTTTATTAATTTGGTGATTTGTTTGATGGATATTATATGTGTTAGTTTTTTTTTTATGGAAGGATGGTTTAGGATTGAATGAGTGTGGGTTAAATTCTAAAAAAAAAGAGTTAAGAGAAATTTTTGTTTTAATTGAATTTTAAGCCCAAGAGTAAAATGGTCTTTTTGTCTTCATTAGTAGGTGTAGAAATTAATATTAGAGGTATAGAAAGTAAAAGAATAAAATTAAAATATGAAACTAAAAGATTATGTAACACTTCAATTTGTTGAGATGTCATGGTGCAATTTTTTTGTCAAAACCTTTTTATAAAACATTCAATTCAAATGCGGAATCAAATCATAACTATAAACATAGTTTGAAAATCTTAAAATGTAATTAACACGGTTAACAAATAAGATCTTATTCATACAATTTTTCATAACATAAAGATCTAATGTCTTTATTTTTATTTTTAAAACCTGATACAAAACAAATATTCACCTAAGAAGAATTAAGTAAATATTTATATATATATATATATATATATATATATATATATATATATATATAATTAAGAGTTGTTAATTTTAAAAGAAAATTAAGAAAGATATCAGAAGAAGAGGTTAAATTTGTTGTTACTTATAAAATTTGATATATGATATAAGTTGAAAATGTTACTCATGCCAATCAAGGGATATAGCCTTAGTGATAGCACGAACCAATGTGTTTGTGTATATATATATTTTTTAAATTGACTACATATTTTATTCTTCTCTTCCTTTCAAGAGATATCTTGCCCTATCAATTATGTTTATTTATCAACTATTATATTTTTAACATTTATGTTTAAGATTATGATCTTCAAGTAACACCTTAGAAATGTTATTATATGATAGGATAAGAATATTGAATGTATTCTATCAAACAACCATATAATTGACTGATGAATAGTAAGTAGTAATTGTTAGAATCTTTTGGAGCAGTTTTTAACGTCCTTTGTACTTCATAGTTGTTTATCGATAAAGTGCATTTAATTGGAATGTGATATGATGGATAATTGAATATTGTGGATCTTGTCTGAAAGAAACTAAACTAGTAATATCTAGACGCAATTATAAGTCTGGGAAGTTGGTGGAACTATTTAATAACGAAACGTTACTTTCACAGTGTCCCTTCAGCATTGAATTTGCACTGTCACAACACAGAAAAAAATTGGAATAATTATAAAACCCAGTCAAAAAAGACGACGCAGTCCACATAACTATAACACCAGTGCTATATGCTACAAACATTATTTCTAAAGATAAAGATAATGATAATTTGGTAATATTTTTTTATAATATTTTAATATTATTTATATGTTATTATTAATTAATTTATATTAATATTTATAATTATTATTATTGATCGTGGAATAATTTTAGACTAATTTAAAAATAATTTATAAATAATATTAAAATGTTTTCATATAAAAATATTGTGAAGTATCTTTATCCAATTTCTAAATTAACTCTGCTTTGATGTTAGTGGGTGGATTTCAAACTAAAAATGGAGAATTTATTCTTTGACGTCTTTGAAGAGTAAGAAAAGAATAAACGAGAGAATTCAGTAAAAATTGCCATTTTTAAAGGATGTAAAATTTAGTGGAGAAAAAGTCCATATCCTATCTAATATGGCAAAATTCGAGATAAATTTGAAAATTTAGTTAGATCGAATCAAATAAATGAATAATGTTAGATAAATCAAAAACTAAATTTAAAATATTTCATCTAACTTAAATTTATATTTTAATATTTATAAATTCATAAATATATTTTAACTTTTAATTTTTATATATAATTCATTATAATAATTAATATTAAAAGCATATTTGTTAAATTTTAAGTTTAAGATTGAAAATAAATTTTTTAAAAGAAATTAACTAAATAAATCCGTAATATAAATAATTTAATCAAATTAATCTGGAAATAATTTGAATTTGACTAACCGGTCATAGTAATTGAAATGGCAAATATGGAAGTTTCAAGGAAGTTGAAGTCATGGTTTAATAATAATAATAATAATAATAATAATAATAATAATAATAATAATAATAATAAAAATAATAATAATAATATTAACAATAATAATATATAAATTTAAATTATAAGGATAAAGTTATAATTGCATATTTTAATTCATTAAAATATTTTTTATTTATCTAAATTTTATCTCGAAATATTTTTTTACCTTAAAATCTTTAAAAGAAATAACACAAATTTTATTTTCAAATTTTTCTAAATTTATTTATTTATTCTTCCTCAAATTTATTTTAGAAGTAAACGAACCTGAACATCAAATATAATTTTTTAAATATTTTTATATTGAATTGAAGTGATCAAGTTGATTTTCGAATTCGATTCAGTCTGTCCAATGTAGTATACAAACAAATAAAAAATACAGTAAAATCATATGTGTGATTCACTTATTTTATTAATTCTCTATCTTTTTCCTCTTTATCAAATAAATTTAATTAAATTTATCTCTCTTAGTTTTACTCACCCTTCAATAAATAAATCACACGAATAGGGGTGCCACGTGATGAGACTTTGATAAGCGTGCAAATTTGTGAAAAAGGCACTTTTCTAATAATATATAATCTAATTATTATAATAAGTTGTGTTAGAAAAAATAGTCTTTGTGATATTTTAAACTTTTAGATTCTCTAGTTTATTTTATAGCTTTAATTTTTAACATTTTTAAAAGTGTTATCTTTAATTTTTAAATTGAAAACATATCTTACGTAATATTGATACGTTAATAAAAATGTCAGGGTATCAAGTCAACACATGATGGTGTGTTAGCATCACGAGGAAGCGACTAAAATAATTTTTCACAGAATAATAAATACGTAAAATAATAAAATTTAAAAATAACAATTTATAAAAATATTAGGCATTTAAATCTCAGTACCTAAAAGATTAATTTAAAATAGCTATAAATTGTTATAGTCCATTTTTCTTTTTACAATATAAGAAACAAATTACGTTTCATAAAATAGGTTAAAAAAGTATAAAATATTGAAATAATTAGGCTCGTCTTACTAAAAAAATTGTTTTAATTTATCATATTTCAAAAGTGGGTTGCCCCGTGATTGTCAAAAACGAACCTAACATTTCTAGACGCATGATTATCACAAACATTTTCCATTCAAAATCTTCATCTTGCTCCACCATTTTCTTAGTGAATCTTCTTGTCTTTATATTAGATATATCGTTATCGTTGATAGTGAAGTTTATCATTAAAAGTTTTACATCGATTAAATAAGACAGATCAAAGTAGATGTATATTTTACATTATAAGTTGGTTTTATAAAATTCACTTAGATTAGATTTAAAGTTAACTTCTTAATATTTATATTTTAGAAGAGAAGACCAAAATTATTAATATGTAGGTATAATAGTTTTCTTATCAATTATGTTTTTAGTTATTTTAATTCTATTATTTTAAAAGTCTCAAATTTTTTTCTTGAAGAAATTCGACGTTGGTTAAATTTTTTTGTTAACGATAATTAGAAACTCCTTTAATGAAGGTTGTTTGATTCTCATTGGTGGACTAAAGTGTCTCGTGAGTACAAAGTGGCTTTGAGAATTTTTTTTTTTAGTAAATCTTCTTATACCTATTTTACTATATGAACTAAATACATTATAATTTTTCTTTTATTTGAAATAAAATTTTGAGTTTTTACTATGTTCAACTCTTGTTCTTTAATATTTCTTCCAAATTTTACGTTTTCAGTAAGTCATTTTTATTGTTTCTGCACTCTGAAATTAGTTCTTTAGTTATGGGTTTTACTTTGAATGAAGTTCTGCATTTTACTGTGGTTTTTTTTAAGTTCTGAACATATTCTTTTGATTGCTGTCTTTGCAATTTTCTTAGTTTCGTGAGTTTTGAAATCTTTTTCATACCCACTAGTCCTAGAAGCATATTTACATTAAATTTCATTATGCATATATATGGATTATATTCTGATCTTAAGTTTCTTGCCTGCATGCATTTTAAATTTTCAGTTTCTGCATAAATTAGATAGGATTGCATGTTCATATTCATATTCAGTTTCCGCATTTGTATTTTCATTTTAGTAAGCATAAATTATACAAACTACACTTAACATGCATCATTTCTTTGAATACGAAACAATGGTTATCACTACGTTACATTAGTTGATAAATCAGAATTGTTTGCTAAATTCTTGTGCGGCTTAGGCTTTAATAGTTGTACAACTTATTGTTATCTTTAGGGTTGTGTTCTAACGTCAATAACATTCTCTGCAACATTTGGAGCGTCATCATCATTATCACTCGCATGGTTTATCCTTTTGTGTCGCCAAATGTTGTTGATATTGACAATATCTAATTTGGACAATATTTTCATATAAAAGTAGTAATTCCATCCAAATTCAATGAAGTTTTCATAACTCAAGTTTATATAAAAGATAACAAGTATTTTTGTAATCAACACTATGTACATAAGAAACATGTTGTTTTGGCATTTAACCATGTGTTACAAGATGTGATTTGGCCAGTTGATAACAATATTATTTTTTAAACACCACAAGTAAAATATGTCCTTATGAGTTAGTTTTGCAAAATTAATACCCTAAGGTGACGATATATGAACAAGCAAATAATGAGGAGTTTGCCATTGATATTTAAATGTCCTGCATTCATAATCATTTGGCCATGTAGATGAGGTCTGATCATATTGTTTAAAGCTTTAGACTCGTTGTTCCGTAGGACCATAGATATGGTTTTAAATGATAGCTTTCAACTTTCATATGACATATTGCATAATGTGATCCAATCTGCAGGTTTTATTTTAATCTTTGTTGATTTCACCTTATTAGAGATATGACCATTACCACTAACTTTGAGGTTTGTATAGAATACTTTAACAAGTTTCATATAGTAAGTGAGACTTTGGAACTATACAAAATTTTTCAAACCTTGAAATAATAGGGGTTGTATGAAGTCTAACCCCAATTCATCAAAGAATCACGTGACCATGATTTTAGGTGACAACAAATGTCGTATAAAGAAGTTGGCATTATATTCTTTCGTCTAGGCCGAGGATTTGAATCACCTTTGTTTGTTGTAGTTGGTTTATATATTGGTGTTCAACAACACCATTAGATCTAGATGGATTTACATATGATTTTTCCTTAAGTGTTTTAGCATTTTTTTTTTCCTTTTACTTAAAGAAGATGAAGTCATAACCCACAATTGATGGTCTGTTATAATAAATATATCAAGTGAATAAGTCATTAAAAAAATAATTGAAATTAAGTTGTCGATGATCATTGTCTGTTGATAATGATTGATGTCATTTACCGATGATATTACTGACGAATATATCTGCCACTAAGTTGCGAAATCCGTTATTGACGATGATAGTTTGTCGGTAATTACCCAATCTTTATTCCATTGGTAAATTTATAGATAAATATGTTTGACTGACAAATCATCAACCGTCAATAATAATCTACCCATAATTTTAATAATTCTTATAATGTTTGTCGTCACTATTTTGAAAAAAAAAAAATACTTTGATTTCACTCGTTACTAATAGGTACTCACGTTCTATAATATACTTTTTTAAAATATACGATAATTCTATGAAAAAAATAATAGTATATAAGAAGTGTTGTAAAAAGGTAAAAGGATTTTATTTATTAAATATTGATTGTGTTAAATATTTAAAATGATTTAACATTTGAAATCAATTTGGTTGAAGAGAAGTCGTAAATTCACAATATGAATAATGCAAATTGGATAGAAAACTGTATACTCCATATAAAGCATTGAATATACACTAAACACAAGTACAGTTTGGTGCCTTGAACGCGTTTACTTGATAACACGGCGTTAGTGTTATTGCTAGAAAGCAGAAATTTCTAGTGTAATTGCATGACAAAATTTCAAAGCTTTCAAACTATTATTTTATATGATTCAACATTAACAGGCTAGAAGATTGAATTTCTTTCCTTTTTTTTCAAAAATAGTGTAGTTAGAGTTTTACTGATTTAGCATTAAGATTATTTTTTATCTACAAATTAGAATAACTATTTTGAATGAAAGTGCTTGTTGAAACTATTCTTCAATTAGAATATTAAGAATTTTAAATAATAAATTTTAAAATCGACATCTTATAATTTTTTGATCTATCATTTTAGTTTCTATTTATCCATGCTTTATATTTTTAATTCATTAATAGTGAAAAACTTGGAATGGTAATATAAATTGTTTGTTATTAATTGATAATATAACGTATATATGCTAACATTTGTTTACTTATATGATGATTTTATATATTATAAATAACATTTATGACATTCTTTGACTTCTCTCTAATAGTTCTTCTTTTTTTATTGGTCTGATTGAAGAATTGATACCATATAATTGATTATTTTCACAAGATCTTCAATTTGGACCAATTAGTTTCTCTATTCATGTAAGTTAGTATTTTACCCTTTTCTCTTGGTCCAATCTGTTTTATCCTTGCACACAGTCTTTCATTTGGTTGCATGTGTTGTTTAAGAGATCTTATCATGTTTGTGTTCTTCTTAGGTATAGATAAAGTATCTAATAAGTCTGAAGAGGGTTTGGTATTCTTAAAGCAGGTTAAGTTGTCTCACATGTAAGGGAAGCTAGTCTTGATCCATGTTATGTGACTTTTGTCAAATTTGATGAATTGCATGTTGTTGCTTTATTGAATTTGAGGATGAAATTAACTGTTCTTTATAAATACGGTTTGGTGTATTTGCCGATGTGGTTTTGTATGGTTTGGATACAACAATATGTTTTGAGTGTTATGATTATTTTTTTTTGTGAATGAGAGTGGAATCTAAGGAATTAAACAATTTGGTACAAATTCTATTATATGTAAAATTTTGTTTTTAAACAAAGGGACTAAAAGAGGAGTACCAAACTAATCAATGGAGCAGGTCCCAATAACATAAAATTTTCTAGTTTATTGAAACAACACTGAGTGGTGAGTTAGATTTGTGCTACAAGTCTGGGGCAATTTAGTTCTAGGAAACTAAGCACCACACTATACTGCTGAGTGTCAAACCGTGTCACTGAGCGTCAACTTTTGCGAATGCCTTAGTGTTGAACAAAAACAAGGTACTATTAAGTGTCAGCTTCGTACTACAAGTTTGAAGTATTTTAGCTCTAGATCGTTGAGCACTAGAAGTGTCACTGAGCACCTCTTTTTCCGAGTGATCTCGTGCTAAGCGTTAGAATTGTCATTGAGGTTGTTATTAGTTATTTTTCTCTTTAACTAGTTCTTAGTGTTTTTGTTGATTGGTATATTTGTGTTCATGGCTTTAATAGTAAATATAATTTAAGTGTAAGTGTTGGGAATGATTGATAAATTTATGGATAAATATGCATGTGAATAATGATGTATGAAATTCTAATGATGATGTACTTATTAATGAATATGAATATTTTATGTGTTTGGCGTAATTCCATGTGTCTCGTGAGGAGATTCTATGTCGGTATTTTTTTAGTGTATGTATTGATGTATGGATTCCGTAAAGAAGTATCATGAACTCTAATAATTATTCATGCGTATGTATAATAGAATGTGTTATTTGGTTAAAGGTGTAAGAGGTCATAGTCAATGTGTTTGTTTGGCCCTAGTTGCAAACTGAGATTAACCTTGTTTATAAGGGTGATAACCCCTTTGGCTATGGCTTTGCAGAGCATAGAGACCACCACAAGTGTAGGTCACAAATGAATTCCAATGTCAAGGACATGTATTCGAATAATTGAGTTTAAAATCCTCTATTTCGTATGCATATATATTCATTGTATTTATATTCTTACATAGTTTGTATGTATAATATGATTTATTGGTTTCAAGATAACACTTTTGTAGATTAGCTTACCCTTCTTCCGTGTTTCTATTTTTTTTTTCTTTTGTAATAGTCACCTTTACTAGCGTGTGAGCAAATGAGAAAGCATGAGTTGATATACTCCAAAAGGGATATATTATTGTCTCGTTGTTAGATTATTTTTCCTTCATTCCTAGAATCTTAAGAAAGATTCAAAAATTTTCCTATTATACCACAGTTTCATTTAAACTATATCTATGTATCTCATGCTATTATGATTATATCTTAAAATAACTATAATACCAATTCTCTATATTTTGAATTATTAATTTTGAACATTATAATGAAATGTCTTATTTTATTAATTTTATATTACTAAAATAAGATGTTATACTATTTAGGAAAAATGAATTTTAATATTTTATTTAATTTGAAATTAAACTAAATGAATAATAAACCAAATTGGATATGTTAAATGTAACCTGGTCTAAAATTGTTAACGGGTTACTATAACAAAATAATAGAATATATAATTTTTATCCTACCATTAAATATATGTATTTTAGTCATTTTAAATATATGATTAGTTTAACTAGTAAAAATAAATTATTGATATAATTAAAGTAATATAAATTATTAAAAATTAAAATAATTAGTTTTTTTATTGATAATATTATGTTAATAGAAAAGTTGAAGGAGAGTCTCTTCCTTCCTCCTATCTCCTGTTATATTGACTTAGACATTATTTTATACACTAAAGTTATTGTGACTAAAAAATCTCTATTTTTTAATAAAAATTTATAATTAATATATGAATTAACTTTAAATTGATCTCTAATTGATAACATAGACTAACATATTAAAAGATATATAATATATTAAAAGATGTTTTATAATGTTGTTAATTAAAGATATCAATACAATGTTTAAAATGATATTTGGTTTTTAGTCAAAAGAAATTTATATGGAATAAAATTATTGTTAATAAAACACAACGTTAAAGTAAATTATGAATGACTTAGTTATATTATTTAAAATTTACAGATCTCAATTATATTAATTGATATATCTTATTTTAATGCTAATCTAGGTATAATTAATTCTAACACTCAAAAACATTAAAAAAAATATTAAAGCTAAGAAATATGTTAGACATACATTTACAATAAATTAAGAACTAACTCGTAATTTATAGAGGTGGGAACCAAGATTATTTAATCCAACCACCAATTACATCATTAAGTTTGATTTTTGGTTCACCTGATGACAACCTCGTCTACACTGTCTAATATCCCTAGAAAATAGCTTACCTACCCATTGTTTTTCCACTACGAGACGATGGAAAATTGATAGAGGCGTCGTTTTCATATTCCCTCAAAATCAACTGCATGGCCCACTTCTGAGAATTGCCATGGCTGTTGCTATTCACTCATCCAAGATAATATTTCTATAATTAACACCAAATATTATGCCAACTGCACTATCCTTTTCCCTAAAACCCAGTCGTCTATGTTGACTTTGAATTTTTGCATGTGTATCTCTGGTCTACTTCATTCCAAGTGTACATCTTACTGTCTTTTTTTCTTCTTAAATTCACTTTTATTTTTACCTTAGATTTTATCAGAAAAATGTCTTTCTCAAATCATATTGAATATAGTTACAGTACTTTTAAAATAAATATTTGTTTTTTCAAATTTTAATTAATGGAAACCACGTCTTTTCAAATTATTAAAAAGCACCAATATTAATCTCTATACTTTTAATAAAACTATACGTGAATTTGTAATATTTCTAAAAAAGTAACCCTTACCCCTCTTGTTTTATTTTATACAATATATATTAGTTAAAATTTAAATGAAAATATGAAAAAGGCTTTATTTATATACAAATATTCTTTTTTTAAATTTAATTTTTAATTTATATATTTTTCATTTAATTTAATGTATGTTATTCTTTAAATAAAAGAAAGGAAGTAATGACTTTTATTAACGAAATGAGTAATGTCATTATATTTAAAATATAAGGATGGCAAATATCATTCTATTAAAAATTAGAAAAACTAGAGGTGGTATGGTTATTATTATTTTATTAATGTAAGAAAGATATGAATTTTTTTAAAAATAGTGAGTATAATAAAATTTAATGTATTTAAATAACTTTGAGAATTGAAAAATTTTATATATAAATTTTTTAAGATGAAAAAGAAAACGAATAAACTAAAAAAGATTATACTACACTCTCAATATGTTTTGAACTTGGGGATAAACATTGTGTGGTTTAATAGCTAACGATAGGTGACATTTTAGCAGTGAACATATGTCGTATAAAGAAGGGAATATGATGGTAATAGTTTAACGTGGGTAATACGCTGCAATATATAACAACGTTTCTAGACCAATTCAACGAAAGAAAAAGTACAATATTTCTTGACTTGGGTTCTTATATATGTCACGCTCATAAGTATTTGCAAAATCCCATTAACTGCATGCAAGCTTGCAAGTTATTTCTCTTGTAATTGAAAATTTCATCTTTCCAACCATGAAGCTCAAACCTTCATTGATGCTTCTTGTAATGTTGTTTTCTGCATTTCCACATTACGATGCTGCCAGTTCTTCTGATTCAGAAGCAAATGCTTTGTTGAAATGGAAAGGCAGCCTTGACAGCCACAGTCAAGCTTCTCTCTCTTCATGGAATGGCAGTAATCCTTGCAACTGGCTGGGAATAGAATGTGATCATTCCCATTCTGTTTCTCACATAAATCTTACACATGTTGGATTAAAAGGTACACTTCAAACTTTCAACTTCTCATTACTTCCAAACATTCTCATTCTCAATATCAGTTTCAACTCCTTGTCTGGAAGTATTCCTCCACAGATTGAACACTTGTCTAATCTCACCACGCTTGATTTCTCTACCAATAAACTCTCCGGTAGCATTCCCAAAACCATCTGTAATCTTTCTAAACTAAAGTATCTGAATCTTAGTGTCAATGGTCTCTCTGGTTCTATTCCTAATGAAGTGGGCCATCTCCAGTCTCTTCTCACATTCGATATATTTACCAACAATCTCTCTGGGCCAATCCCTCCTACCTTAGGAACTCTGCCCCTTTTAGAATCTATTCACCTTTTTGAAAATAAACTCTCTGGACCCATTCCTGCCAGTATTGGGAATTTGTCCAGGCTCACCATGTTATCTTTATCTTCAAATCAGCTCACCGGATCCATCCCTCCCCATATCGGAAATTTATCAAACGCCAAGGTCATATGTTTTATTGGGAACGAACTTAGTGGCGAGATTCCAATAGAAATTGAGAAGCTTACTGGTCTCGAATGTTTGCAACTTGCTGATAATAATTTTATTGGCCAAATACCTCAGAACATTTGCCTCGGCGGAAACATGAAATACTTCACAGCTGGTAATAACAATTTCACTGGCCCGATTCCAGAGACTTTGAAGAAATGCTACAGCCTTAAAAGACTCAGGCTTCAGCAAAACCATCTAACTGGGGATATAACTAACTTTTTTGATGTTCTTCCAAACTTGAACTACATCGATCTCAGTGAAAATAATTTTCACGGTAATCTTTCTCCCACTTGGGGAAAGTTTCGCAGCCTCACAAGCTTCATGATTTCCAAAAACAATTTGTCAGGTGTTATTCCACCTGAACTAGGTGGCGCAACCAAATTACAGGTGCTTGATCTATCCTCAAACCATCTTACAGGAAACATTCCAGAAGATTTATGCAACTTGACCCTCTTGTTTGATCTTTCAATCAACAACAATAATCTTTCTGGAAATGTTCCCTCGAGAATAGAATCGCTGCAGGAACTTAAAATTTTGGAGCTCGGGTCAAATGATTTCACAGGCTTAATCCAGAAAAATCTTGGAAATTTGCGCAATTTATTGTCCTTGAATCTGAGCCAGAATAAATTTGAGGGAAATATTCCTTCAGAGCTTGGCAATTTGAAGGATCTCTCAAGGCTTGATCTCAGTGGAAATTTGTTGAGTGAAAGATTACCACCAACGCTTGGTGGAATAAACAGATTAGAAACATTGAATCTATCCCACAATAGTCTTTCAGGGGGTCTCTCTAGCTTACAGGATATGATAAGTTTGACATCTGTTGACATATCATACAACCAGTTTGAGGGTCCAGTTCCTGACAATGCAGTCTTCCAGAATGTCACCATTGAAGCTCTGAGAAATAACAAAGGCCTGTGTGGCAATGTCGCAGGCTTGGAGCCTTGCCTGAAAGTAAGTGGGAAATCTCATAATAATACTACAAGGAAAGTGCTGATAGCAGTTTTACCCATTACTGTGGCCATTCTAATGCTTGCACTATTTCTTTTTGGTGTTTCCTATAATTTATGCCGAACTTCAAACAAAGAACAAGAGCAGGCTCTAAGTTCACGATCTCCCAGCATGTTTCCAGTATGGAGTTTCGGAGGCAAGATTATGTTTGAGAACATTATTGAAGCCACCGAATATTTTGATGAGAAATATCTCATTGGAGTTGGAGGTCAAGGTTGTGTTTACAGAGCAATATTACCTACAGGTGAAGTTGTTGCTGTGAAGAAACTCCATTCAGTTTCAAATGGAGAAATCCTCAATCAGAAAGCTTTCACAAGAGAGATCCAGGCTTTGACAGAAATCCGACATCGTAACATCGTAAAGTTTCATGGGTTTTGTTCGCATTCACAATACTCATTTTTGGTGTGCGAATTCCTAGAGAGGGGCGATTTGAAGAAGATTTTGAAAGATGATGAACAAGCAACTGCATTTGATTGGAATAAAAGGGTGGATGCTGTTAAAGACGTGGCAAATGCTTTATGCTATATGCACCATGATTGCTTACCTCCAATTGTCCATCGTGATATATCAAGCAAAAACGTTCTTTTGGATTCAGAATATGTAGCTCATGTCTCAGACTTCGGAACAGCTAAGCTTCTTGATCATAGTTCAGCCAATTGGACATCATTTGCAGGAACCTTCGGATATGCTGCTCCAGGTTAGTTTCCTTTCTATATTGAGTATTGTTACTATGGACTTAAGCCTGACTTATCGGAGGCAATGGCAAAATGAAGGTATAGGACCGAGTGAGAACATGTCAAAAGGTATCATATGATTGTTCAGTCTTGATAATTGTTGAACAGAGTTAATACTTGTTTTAACCAGTTATTAATAGCCGTTACCGTATTTATTGTTCTTTAGTTCTGTTCAACGGTTTTTGGGACCGAACGGTTTAGAGATGTTTTTTGGCATGTTTCCGCTCGGTCGTATACCTCTATTTCGTTATTGTCTCTGATCGGTTAGGTCTAAGTCCGTAGTAACATGTATATATCATATTATTTCAGCTTGTGTTTGTTAATGATTTACAAAATGTTTGTATCTTCATTCTTTCTTTACGACTAAAATCCTAGTTAATTTTTACTTTGTTACAGAACTTGCATACACAATGGAAGTAAACGAGAAATGTGACGTGTATAGTTTTGGGGTCTTGGCATTGGAAATATTATTTGGAAGGCACCCTGGTGATGTTACATCTTTAATGCAATCTTCTTTATCAACTGGTATGATCTCAACGCTTGATCATATGGCATTGATGGATAACTTGGATGAACGTCTACCTGATCCAACAAGTTCTACTTTGAAAGAGGTGGTATCAATTCTCAAGACAGCAATTTCTTGCCTGACTGAAAGTCCACGATCTCGCCCTACCATGAAGCTTGTAACCAACGAGCTTGCAATGTCGAGGTCATCTTCAATGTCACACTCAGAGCTGAAAGACTGAACATCCTACATATACATGCTTGAGTTGTACTTGTTTCCTTAATTTTGTATTATTTTCTTGTTTCTTATTTTATGTGATCTATTTAATGTTATGAAATATAGATCTTGTAATCGTGATGTCAGCTTGTCTTTGTAATATAGTACAACATAATGAAAAGAATAAAACTTCTAAGCTTTATTTATTTTCCTCTGCTATTTTTTACTATAGGAAAGCAAAAAACCTTTCTTTTACAGGCAGAAGGGTGCCATGTGCTAGTATAAAAAATGAATCTTGTCTCTTTAAGCTGAGAAAATAACGCCATTTTTCTTATTTTTATATTAAAACAGCAGCCGACACCAACTTATTAATTACTTAAATAAATAAGAAAATGATGTTTCATCCTCAAGTGGATAAGATAGATACCTACACTTCCTTGATCCCCAGCCACTTATTACACTCATTATTAAGTTTGGATTTTCGTTATACGTTGGAGTTAAATTTATTTAAAGTTGAAAAATATTTTTTATTGTAGTTTATAAGTTAATTGAAGTTTAAAGTGAATTTTCATTTTCACTAAGTTCATTTTTTCCCAAAACATTTTAGTATATTATTTAACTAGAATCTAAAAGTTAGCTTTAGTATTTGAGTTGAAATTTAAACACGCCAAAATTTAAATATAAGTTAACATTTATAAAATTTATCATAATATATACTACAAGAAAATATTGAAAATAAATATTTAGTGTGAGACAAAAAAAATTGTACAATATTTTCTTTTCTCACACAAAAGTAGAGAACCGTAATTTGATTACTATTCTTCTAATATATTAAAGTCTTAGGTTTCTATTTTTTTTTCTTTTAAAAGTGAAGTTGTGCATTGTAAGCACAATTTCAATTGTTTTATTTTTAAATTGAAGTCGAGTATTTCAAACAAAAATTTAGTTGTTTTTTTAAAAAGGTAAAATCATGTTTGTCATGCACAATTTTAAAATAATCGAAGTCGTAGTTGCCAGGTATGATATCAGTTCAAAAATAGAACAATTGAAATCATACTTGTAATATGCACAACTTCAATTGAAAAAGAAATTGGAAATTGTGCTACCATGCATGTCTTTAATATTATAGTAAAAAGTTTAATCAAATTAAAATGATTTTCAATATGAACGATTGACTTCCATTAGTATGATTTCTTTAATATGGAGTCATGAACCCATATGATTTACTATGTTTTTCTAAATCTATTGATTAAGGTAATTTCTTTACAAAATTACACTAGAATGTTATAAAACATGATAGAAAAGATATCAACTATTGTTTTAATATCTTTAGAAAAGTACATGGAATAACTTTTGAATAATATCCTTCTTAGGATATTACTTATTATTGTGATAAAAAAGTATTTATATATATATATATATATATATATATATATTTTTAAATATGTTATGTCTTTTAGGGTGTTGAATTTTGATTGCTTTTATGTGTTGTAGTTATGTGATGAACTACTACTATAACTATAAGGTTGTATGTAGTGTAAGTTATGTAGCTGAACATTATATGTTGTCTACAAATAGATGATGGTGCAAATAACTCTAGAAAGGGAATTGGGGGAATTGAATAAAGACAATTTTTCTATTTTAACTACTTTGAAATATATAACAAAAAACAAATCAAGCATAAAGAAAAATATTAATAATGATTTCCCAAACTCATGGATTATTCATCGAGTTCTTTCTCAAGCAAACTACTTAAGAGATTCTACTAATCAATTTCAATTGATAATTGATTATAATAAATACATTTTGTTGACTGGACTTTGACAAGTACGTTTTTCCATGGTGAGGTGAAGCCCTAGCAGGTGGATACAGGTAGATAGCTAGATGAATCATGGGTGATGAAGAACAAGAAATGCTTAGTGGCATGACCATGGGTCTGCAGTGTACTCGGATAAGAAAAGACTTCTGCTGTAGGGGAGGTGGAGAATCATAGTCCTTTGTTTGAGGGAAGGATTGTTAGAATATAAATAAAGTCCCACATAGAATAAAACAAAAGATGGACAAGAGTTTATATACACATAAAATACCTTCTTTAGTAAGAAGTCTTTTGGAGTGGTACTAAAAGCAATTATGATACCCATCAAAAGATTTTAGTAAAGTCTATACAATACATTCTCGATGATTGCAACCATGCGCTATTAATCATAGAATTCCTAATATAATTTTTGTGGTAAATTGATTAAGTTATCCCTCCAAGATTAGAATCCAATCTTTGTAATGACTCTTTTATATTGACATGATGGCCATTGTAACTTCAATTTTTAAGCAAGATACTAACTCCATCTTTTCTCTCCCAGGATTTGTTCTTATGGGTGATATGAAAACATATTGTCATTCTTTCTAGATGGTCTTTTGAGTGAGGTGCTTTAAATGGTCCATCATCTTTTAGGCATCTTCGTCTAGTGTCTCGCTTTCACCTAATCCATTTCATGCATGAACATATGGATCTATGTTTGCTTTTTTCTCACTTGACTTAACAATCTACAAATCTACAAAGCCATTTTCAAGATTTGGTAGTCTCGTAACATTCTGAGAAACATCATCGAACTTGACATTTATGGTTTAGTCTACATAAATATATTTGATTTTATAATATTCTCTATGAACTTGACAAAGAAAAGATTTTAAAAGGTAAAGTTATTTGATTTTATTATATATCAAATATTTATTTTTCAAAACCTCGTTAGCTAAGAGCAATGATAAATTATAGCAAGAGTACTAAAAATTATTTTCTTTCACATTCTTTCCCAAACTTCCTTTTAGAGTATATAAATCTTCGATTCAGTATGAACACCAAATGCTAAAGAATCCAAAGAGTGTGCTACTTTAGTCCAATAAATCGAGTGTATATTTGAAATATAGTACCAAGTTGCATGGAATCTTCCAACACCCTTCGAAATAGCCTTCTTTTTCCTGTCTTTTCCTACAATCACCCACTTCGAATGGTCATTAAAAATGGCCTCTATACCATTATTTTCATTTTTTGAATCACAGTCCTCCACTGAATAATTCATATTTATCCCTTTTATACTCAGTTTCAAATAAAACCAAGTCTATGATAAGTGCATGACCCACCATAAAACAATTTGTCTCCATTGTTGACCTTTACAGCTCAAATATATGCACTGAATATCAAGTTCAGCAACTAGTGCTTCCACCATGGAAGCGTGATAGTCAAATATTTATCCCTACTCCATTATCCTCCATGACTTTGATTCTTTTCATATGCAAAGGTCCATAAACTATTACTTTATATTTTTCATTCATAGGAATACATATATTTAATTATTGAACGAATTTTTGTTTTATTTTTTATAAAAAATATATTTTCGCTTTTAAATTTTAATGTACCGTTTATAGTTGCTACAAATACCAAGTTGATTTTTGGTTGAATTCTCATAAAAGTTTTCTTTCCAAAAGTTAAAATGTCACTTTGTACCGTATTATTTCATTTCAAAATAAATAAATTTTAACTGAACTTAATAATTTTTTTTTTTAGAAATGTCATGTACTAACTACATCATAGCCATCTCTCTCCTTAAAAAAATTATTATTCTTAGAAGTCCAAGTTGTACCAACAAAGACTTCAATTCCATAAAATTCTTCAACCTCCACTTCCCAAACTATTCATCCTCCTTTCTCTTAGTACTCGTCTGATGCACTTGAGTATGATGTTAATTAAGGAAAGGAGTAATAACATTTGTTTTTAACGTTCAATCATGATAATATCACCAAATTTTGTATGCTAAGGTAATGAAGGATTAGAATTTCTAATGTCCAATCAAGGAGTTATAATCTTTTTTTTTTTTTGTTTAATGTATTTGAGAGTGAAAGAAAACCTTAATCAGATTTGATCAGTAATTAACACAAAATTATTCTTGCAAGAGGAAGGAAAAACAGTTGATGACAGGATTAAGGTAGGCAACGTAAGATATTATGTTTATGTTGATTCAGAAAACTTAGCATCGAAAAAAAAAACTGAGTGAACCATATGAGCTTGAGTCTGGTGAAAAGTGAGTCGTGTTGCGGGAATTTTAAGAGCTGAAGTTTTTTGTGGAATAGAGGCAAAAGGTGTTGAACTTTCTTATTGCTCTTGGTAAATTTATGTTGGCATGTAATATTTTTCCTGAAGATGAAGTTTGAGTGCTGGATGATAGTATTTTTATTTTGGTGCAGACTTTCATGCGGTATTGGTTCTTACTAATCGGTATGCCATTGTTTTCTTGTCTCATGCAATGCTTCTAATAAAATAATGTTGCGGAGCTTTTGTATATGGTGCAGTTTTATGTGTGCTTACAATTAAATTGTTGTTGCCAAGCTTTTGTTTGTGGTGCATTTACATTTTTTTACAATGCAAAATTGTGTAGTTTATTAAGACAAAAATTGTCTGTAAACAGGACAGTTTAACACCTTTATGTTTTGAAACTTAATAAACAATGATAGATGAAATAAGTATTTGACAAAGTATTATTCTTGTGAAAATAATATCATTAAATGAAAGACATTTATGAAAGAAGCGTTACGATATCTGAATAAACAAAAAAATTTTTAATAAACATGTTCGGACCAAACGATTTTGTTGACAGTAGACATGCTATTACATGATGATGATTTATTATGAAAGGGTCACTACATTGAACAGTATTTTAGTAAACGTGCTATTACACGATATTTTTGCTAAATTTGTTCTTATTATACCTTACTAAACAATGCAATAATGCGCTGCATGATGTTTTTGGTAAACATGCCTAAACTATAAACAATGGTTCAAAAAGAATGCGTTGAACAAAACTTTCTTAAATGTGCTCTTATACTAAACAAATATCCCTATACGATGAGCTGTTAGTAAACGCCTTTAAAAAGGTTAAAAATACCTTATATTAAAGGATTTTTTTCTTCCAACAATGAAATCTTTATGAATCAATACTTGATATTTTTTCAAAAGTTCTTAAACGATCTACATGTATAGAAAAATTGATAAACATCAAGTTGTTATGAACATGTAATGCAAAGCATTAAATGCACAATGTTTCAAACAACAAAAGTAATAAGAAAAAAGACATATATGTCAGCATATACTATACTCTGTGCAGATGCCTTTTTGCACGTATCCACCTACTCCATCATAAACAAGTCAAAAGTGGATGTTAGAAATAAAAAAAGACATTCATGGAATGATCTCTCCATCAAAAGTCGTGAAAGATTTCGTACAAACTACTTTGGTTAAAGTACTGCAAAGGCATGCCTACTCTGACACGTTGACTTCAACCTATCTGTTACCTACGAAAAGGTTGCGAAGATATAAGGAATGAATACAAGCATTGTCTAACGGATCTTTTCCCATGAAGCCTATAAATAGAAGATCCCTTAGAAAAAAAAATCAAAGAAGGACAACTACACAAATAACGAAAAGATCATCTAAAAGTGAAACTTACGCTCGTGCAAGAACAAAACTCTGAGATACACTCCCAAGCTTTATAGAGTCAACCTTACATTTGTAAGAAGAGAGAAAATCCTACAAGGTCTATTATATTGAGTTGTATTGTAAACACATCCTCTATGTGAGAGTTATCATCTAAGACTTGTAAACAATTTGATTGATTGTACATTGTGTAGAGAATTCAAACACTTGCTAGTTAGCTCAGTTGAGTTAAACGCCTACTTGGCAATTTTCTAGGGGAAACCAAGAGTGGGTAAACTCAGACTAGTCAACATAACAAGTGTTACCAAGATTGACTAAGGTTGCCAAGAGTGGTGTCTAATACTCAATTCTAGTAAGCGTAATAGGTGTTACCATGATTGATTAGTGTAACCAAGAGTGGTGTTAATACTCAGTTCTAGTCAGCGTAACAGGTTTTACTCGGATTGACTAGTGTAACTAGGCGTGGTGCTAATACTCACTTGTAATCTTGTTGAGATTATAGTGGAACAATCTAAGAGGTCCTATAGGAGAACTAGATATAGCTCAGTTAAGTGAACTAGTACAGAATAATTGTGTGTTTAATGTTTTAACTTTACAAAACACCTTATTTATAAACACTACAGTTGCCTTCGAAGTTAACCATTGATAAACACTCTTGTCATCATATGTTATTTTTCTTAAGAGTTGTCTTTTTTAAACATTGCATTAGTTTTGCTAAACACTTGAAAATACTTTATCTCTAAACGTTGTGATTTAAACAGTGCCTTATAAATCAAGCGTCTAACAACCTGTGTAGACCGACTAATTGTCACCAAGGTTGTTGAACATCCACCTACAAAAAGGTGTTTCCAGCAAAAATAAGAGTCTTAGAATTAAGGTAGTTTTATGACTTTGGTGTTTTTGTTTGGTATTAGTGTTATTGAGTATACACATATTTTAGAACATAATTTTTATGGTATTTCTTTAATTTTATTTATATTTTGGTCTTGGGGCAAAAAAGTCTTTTATACTTTATTAATTAGGTGCAAAAATTAAAATATGAAGTATAGAAAGGAAAAACATGCAAATTAAATAATGTGAAAATTTAATAAAAATATATTATATAAATCTTTTTGAAGATTTAGTTGTTGTTATCTTAAAAAGTAGTTGATAGAAAATAAGGAATATAATCTTTGTTAGCTTAAAAATTAAAAAATATGTTATTATTATAAAAAAACATTATTAGATATTTTAAAATAGATATGGAAATATTGATAGTTAAAAACTATATTGAGATACTATTATATATAATTAAACATTATTCTTAGATAATAATAATAATATAATGCATTATTTAGGGAGTTATATAATTAATTGGAATAAAAATATTCAGATAGAATTTATCTTATCTATATATTTTATTTTAGTTGGTTGTTATTAATTTTTATGGGCTTTTATTATAAATAGAATACCTTATGTATATTTTACACATAGTTGTAACTATATTACACACATCTTATAGAAACTCTGGCTATTAGGAAAATAAGACAAAAACCTAAAACCTAAAGGTGAGAGAGATAAATAGATAGATGTTTTTGGAGAGAAGAAAAGGATTCAGCTTCAGAAAACTTTAGTGCAAAGGGATATTTGTTGTGATCCTTGGGGTGTAGATAAAGCCCTAGTATTGGTAAAGGTATGGGGAAGCCAACCTTTATTTGTTATATGTTATGCATGCTTGATTTTCTTGCATGGAAATCCTTATTTGTTGCATGTGTAAATTATTATGCTTATGATTATATATTGTTATTGTTGGGTAAAGGTTTGTGTATGCATGACTATAGGGTTTATGTTATGTTTGTATTGGGTTTTTCCTATGAAAGTATGTCTATTTTGTTGGATTATCTCATAATAATATGTATTGATTCTAAGGAAGGATAAATGCATGTTGTTTGGGAGTTCTTCCATACAAAGATATGTTATAAAGAGTGGTATGATGATCATATGCAATATGTTGGGTTTATTTGGGTTGTAATATGCATAATGATGAGTTTTGGATGATTTGAGTGATGCAATATATGTATTAGAGTTCGTTCATAAGGGTATATGAGGTTTGAATACATGCATGATGTGTTAGGTATGTTTTCTCGTGGTCCAGTATTGATGTATGTGTGTTTTGAACACTTAAATTCTATCTAGGATGTGTTTTGATTCGGCAGTAATCAATTATCATTAGTTATAATCGATTATGTGTGCATTAGTGTTGAGTTTGGTTTCGGAACTAATCGATTACCTAGGATGATAATCGATTATCCTTTCTTGTGAGTTGAATATGGAAATTTGATGTGCTAGAGTCATTGGAATAATCGATTATCATCGCAGTATATTTTTGTGGAATTGTGAACTTCACGGGAATAATTGATTATTTATAATAATCGATTATCCTAGTGCATTTTTGTTAAAAATGGCAAATTTGATGAATGGATGTGGGAAAAGCTTGAGGTGTAGGAGAACATGATGATAATCACAGAATGAGATTGAATGGTTATTGAAGAAGTACTTGAAAAACACTAGAAGGGTAGTTGAATAGTGTTTTTGGAAAACATTTTTGCAACCCTTCTAATATAACACTTTGTAGAACATGTGAAATATTCTTTCAAAAGCTTAGACGCTCAAATTGAAATATATGCAATGATAAGATCATCGTGCTTTTCAGAATAATTCTACTATAACCTTTGTAAGAACTTCCTTTAAAAGTAAAGGATTGTTAAGCCTAGAAGTTCTTGTACTTTCAAATTTAAAACTCAACTGCAAGTTTTATAAGAGGATCATTTAGTGAAGAGAAAAGAGAATAATACAAGAGGATCATTTAGTGAAATAAGTATTAGCACCATTCCTGGTACTCAACTATCTTACCAAGATTTCTTCCGAGTATTAACATCACTCTTAATACTCAGCACCCTACCAAGATTTCCTTAAATATTCACTTCACTCCTAATACTAGACTACATCAACGCGAACCCTTACTTTCTCTTTATGCAACCATTCATTCAACCTATCCACGGATCCACCATCCAACACTGAACAAAAATACCTATTTAACCCATGTGTGCTCCACTTGTATCACAATAAAACAACACAAATGTGGGCTCACACACATTCACAAACAAATAAAAGCCCAAGAAAAATTCGACTCTAAAAAATATATTCTAGATTGTACACTGAAATGTAAAATTTTATATTCTGAATTTTGAAATGTAATTTTTATTTTACATTTCATATGGTATAATTCAAAACACAAATTTTATATTTCGAATGATATATTTTAGAGCCGTTAAAATGGGTCACAACTCGCGGGCCAACCCGGCCCGTCACGGGTTCGGGCCGGGTTGGGTTTGAAAAATACAACCCACTTATATGCGGGTCAGATTTAAACCCGGCTCATTTAGACCCGGCTCATGCAGGTTGAACCCGTGATGAGTCAGGTTGGCCCACCAACCCACCTACCTAATTTTATTTTTTTAATCTATTATTTTATTTATGAAACCCTAAAAAATAAAATACTTTCTTCACTTACTGTGTATACCAAAAAAGTAACTTCTGCTCTCACAAATCACTCTCACGGTACATGCTCTCGTTTGACGGTGCTCTCACCCTTACTTCACTGAAATTCTTCAAAGAGTAGGTAAAACACCATTCCTTTTTTCTTCTATTTTCTTCACATTTTTGTTTTCTCACTTTTTTTTTTCTAAAACCCTATAATGACAAAAATAGGGGTTTGCGAATTGTTTTTTGTTCTGGGGGATTTGAAGACATGAAATGATTTTTTTCATGTTTTGACATGTTTGTATAAGATTTTGTTCATTTTATTTAAACAATTTGAGTATATATTATTTGAACAAGCTCTTTTTGATATCTTTGAATTTGGGAAATTATGTTACAGATTAAACTATTAATTTTTTGTTGATGATATTGAGTACTGATTCTCTTTTTTTTTTTACTAATATTTTTTTATTGATTGTGAGAATTGTTCTGATATTAGGAAAATCTTTATTAGTGAATTTGGAGACAACAAGAACAAGGGTCAAGGGTTACAACAATTGATGTGATAGACTACATTCAGATAGGTTTGACATTCAGGATGATTCAAAAGAGCAGAATATTGTGGATTTATCTATTCAAGATTCTAATATCGTAAATGGATAAGGAACAAAAAATGATGAATATAAGAAACTTATTTGTATGCTTTTGGATGACATTTGGATTATATTTTACTTTTTTATTATTATTTTGAATTGTCTTTAACACAACTTTTTTGGGAGTGAAATTTGTTTAAATTTAAATTACAGAAATTTTGTATTTTTTTTATTTTAAGAAAAAAATATAATTAAATGGACTACTGAGCCAACCCGTTTACCAACCAACCCATAGTGAGTCGGATCAGGTTCAAGTTTTTTAGACTCGCTAATAAATGAGTCGGGTTGGATTGACTCATTAAATGACCAAACCGTAGTGGACCGAGTCTGGTTACTCGTTACAGATCTAGTATATTTAGAAACTGAAATAAATATTTCGGAATTGAAAATGAAAAGACGGTGAAATTGGAATTTTAAAGTACGGAAGGAAAACATTACGGAGGTGGAAGAAGAAAATCCCCCTAAAAGGGCCGCGGTGTTTTTCTTAACCTAGGAATTGGGAGATGGGCACCCGCAGCGAAACAAAGAACAAGAGGGGGAGAATAGCCTAATCTGAAAAACGAGAGAGCATACCAAAGGTTAGGAAGGAGTTTCTTTCTTTCTTTCTTTTTTTTTTCTTTTTTTTTTATCATCCTTAAGGCATCGAAAAGCTTGATAGGTAATTTTACTTGAACATTAACTTTACCTTTACTGTAAGCATTCTGTCAAAGTCCATACACTACCGCACCAATGGTTAGAAAGAAAAGGGATTAGAAGAGATTCTACAGTGGTCATGCATTACGACATTTGCAGAGAAGAAAAGTTGGAATTAGGTGCTTAGTCATGTATAAGAATGTTGCTGATGTTTTGATACAAGGGGTCTAAATTGAGATGACCTTTATTATTGCCCTTTCGTTTCAAGCACTTTTATTATCCAAATCTCGAGTTAAATCGGAAACTCGAATTTACCTTCTCATTCATGTTTCCAAGTTAACTCGAAAATAAATTCGTTTTCTATCTAAACTTTTCATTGTAAAATCGGTAGAATTGAATAGAATCACCACTCGTTTAGAATGATTCTACAAATTTGAATAGGAGAAAAATTTAAAAAATTGAGGTTTTCAAGAATTTAGGATTTCATGACCTAATGAACTAATTGTTCTCTTGTGCTTCCCTCTTCATGATACTATGATACTGTTACAATTCTTTCCTTTTTATTATATATTTAATAAAATGTATCAAAATTAACGACAATAATCTAAATATTTATATTTTATAATGTTTATTTGTATGAAAAATATATTTATAAATTTTATTCATTTAAAACTATAATTTTGTAGATTTATTTGAATTAAAATATTTACTTATATATTTTTTTCATTTATAAGTAAATTCTTACGAATTTACTATTTAAGTTTATAAGTCGACTTACTCACGATTTTACATAAAATTCTGATAACCTTGGGTATAAGTATATTACACCTGTTATGATAAAGCTTATTGTACATGAATGGGAAAAGGAACAGTGATTTGTCTTTTATTGTGATGCAGTCCAGTTTAGTATTTTTATTCTCTAATACGTGTTTGCTTTTTTCCCCCATTTTAGCTTTTGATGTTACAAGGCCCTGGCTAGTACCTGTTTATTTTTATATTTTTATTGATTTGAATATTTTTGTTGTTAATGTAATGGACAGTTGCTGTGCTTCACTTTTCTGCCATGTCAATTGATTCAAGTTTCACTGCATCTGAAAAATACGAAAGAGTAGGTCCTGATTACTTTGGGTATTACTCTTCTGAAATTGCAAATCTATTGTCGCAAGACGAGGATGCATTTCCTGTTTCTGACAAAATCTCCGAGTTACCTAAAAGTAAATATGAAGAGGGAAGCAAAAAGAGTTTAGTCAATCATGGTGATAATTCTGGTCCGCTATATAGTAATGGTGTTGGAGCTGGGCTTTCAGAATTTACAAAGGACAGATTAAAATCCCTTCTCAGACAGAGTGTCCATTCTCTTTCATCTGAAGTTGATGAGGTACATTAAGCGTCTTGAACCTTCTTTTTGTTACTCGATCTTGGAGCTGTGATGACTCAGTGCTGTAATTACTTCTTTTATAAGTAGAACTCACGGGTTTGACTTTTGTACATTTCAAACAATCTTGATGATATTATATTCCCATTAATCGTGTTTTTTTTCTTTATTTCCCATTCGATCATTTATTAAGAGGGGTCTTTTTATTAAGATTTTTAATTTATGATCCTTCCTATGAGAATCACATGATATAGATCAATCAGCGATATAGCTCAATTTGCACCAACCTCAGCATGTAAGATTGGGATGCATCTTTTAAAGGTCAATCGCCATCCAGGCTTCCTTTGATTCTCTCCACCTCGAAATCCCAAATGACTACATGATATCTATGAAGGATTTAATTTGGGAAATTCTAACTGTGGATATTTGATTATTTCTATTCAATTTATTCTCATGGCTTCCATTTCAAAATTTATGCATGTGGTTTATCTACTTCAATTAGTACGTGCTTTACTATGTTGAGGAAATCTATAAGGTATTTAGACATGTTCTGATTGTTTAAATGAAAAGCAGATGGTAGAGCCAGTTTTTGCGGCATATCATTTGCAATCCAGGATAAAATGTAAATCAGACTCCTTGAATTGTAGAGTGAATGCATATGATGATTTAGTGCAAGGTCCTACTAAAAGGATAAAGGTGTCCTCATCTTCATCTTCAGCCCAGTTACTTCCACAAACTTCTAATGTCAATCCCCAATGCAGTACCAAGGTATAATTTTTATCAAAGATTTGATTTGATATGGCCTTTTGTTTTCTTTACCCCTTTCAAATCATAAAACCTTAGTTGGATAAATATTTGTGCTTACCATTGTTCTGGACTCCTCTTCATTTCCTTTGTGCTTTTCCGATAAGCTTAAAGTTTTTTAACAATAGAAAAGATGACAGATGTATTGAGAATTGACCACTAAGCTTCACCATTTAACCTATTTAGCATGGTTATCTGTTAGATTTCTTGGAGACAAGAAACCAGATTTCAAATTCAGTTTAAAAAATTATCACATAAATCTTACTGCACAATGTATGATCATACTGTAATTAGGAAAAACATAATACAAAAAACATCCAATAACATCCAAGGGAAGAAAATCCCTTCTACACAGGACATGCCCCTGTTCTAAAACGAAAATACGCACTTTTAAGAAACTTTAAATATTATTTATGTGTATTTAATTTGTTATATTCCCTGTATCTTGTTATTATTACTAGAATAACAATCCCACAATTTTAGGGATTTGTTCCGTAGAATAGGCTGCTCACTCTTGTATATATATCTAATGCATGTAAGGAGATAAATAATAGAAAATAATATATATTCTCTCTCCTGAATTCAAGATGGTATCAGAACTCCCGATCCTTGGGAGCCTATGACTGTGTGTTTTGATTGCAGCCTTCATTGCTGCCTAACCCTAGAGTTCCATCCCAGCCTTCATTGCTGCCCAATTCAAGAATTTCATCGCAGCCTTCATTACTGCACATCATCAGTCTTCGTTTTTTGTGTCTTAATTGCACATTTTTGTAATGGCTGAAATGGAAAATGTAGACAAGTTCCAGAGTACAGAATTACAGAATGTTCATTCTGCTTATAGATTGAATGGAAAAAATTATCTTAAATGGTCTCAACTCATTAAGACCATTCTAAAAAGAAAAGGAAAGGTCGGCCATCTCACTGATGATGCCCCTGCGAAAGAAGATGCCAGATTCAAGTCATGGGATGAAGAAGACTCCATGATCATGGCATGGCTATGGAACTCAATGGTTCCGGAAATTAGCGATACATGCATGTTCCTCACTTCTGCAAAGGCTATATGGATTGCAATAGAGCAAACATACTGTAAGGCAAAGGATGCTGCCCAGATTTATGAGGTGAAAGTAAAAACAATGGCAGCCAAACAGGGCACTAAAACTGTCACGGAATATGCTAATCAACTCAAATCTTTATGGATGGAGTTAGATCATTACAGGGTCATAAAGGCCAAGTGTTCTGAGGATTCAACAATTCTAAGAGAATACATTGAATAAGATCGGGTGTATGATTTCTTGGTAGGCCTAAACCAAGAATATGATCAAGTCAGAATCCAAATATTAGGCAAGGAGAAGGTTCCTGGACTCAATGAAGTAATGGCAATTATTCGGAGTGAAGAAAGAAGAAGGAGTCTAATGCTAGAGACCCCAATTGTGGATAATTCAGCTATGCTTGTTGAAGGAGCAACAGTCATGGTCGCAGAACAAAAAAAAGTAGGTCCTCTTCCAAGAACAGAGAAGAAAAATGAAGGAGTTTGGTGCACCTATTGCAACAAGCCACGTCACACAAGGGATAAATGCTGGAAGTTACATGGAAAACCTCAAAGTAAAGATTGGGGACACAAAGGAGGCCTTCCAAGGAGAGGGGGGCAAGCTTATGTTGCTGCTGGTCCTGAAAGTCAAGAAGGATTTGTACAACTCAACCATGAGGAGTTAGAAAGAGTAAGGTCCTTTCTTAGTAAATTGGAAAAACCCACTGGTACGTGTTCATTGACATACTCTGGTAAGTTTCCATTTTCTTGTGGATTTAATGTCTCAAATACCCCATTTGCCCATTATTGGATACTAGACTCTGGAGCCACAGACCATATGACACCATTCCCTAAACACTTCTCCACATATTCCCCATGTCCTAGCAGCATGAAAATTTCTACAGCTGATGGAGCCCTCATAACTGCAGCTGGACAAGGAGATGTCCAAATAACCCCAAGCATAATACTAAAAAATGTTCTCCATGTCCCTAAGCTATCCATAAGTCTGATATCTATGCAAAAACTTACCAAGGACCTCTTATGTAATGTAGTTTTTCATAGTAACTCTTGTATATTACAGGACAAGAAGTCAGGGAGGACGATTGGACATGCTAGAGAATGGGATGGCCTTTACTACATGGAAGATTTGAGTCTGCCCATTGAGAGTCATTCTCTAATATCTGAATCCTCCATGGCCAACAAAGAAAAAATCCATTTGTTTCACTGTCGTTTGGGACATCCTTCATTTCGGGTCATAAAGTTAATGTTTCCTTCCATGTTTAAAAATTTAAATCTAGAAGATCTTCATAGTGAGGTGTGTGAGCTTGCCAAACACAAGCGTGTATCTTTTCCTATCAGCAATAAAGTAAGCAATTCTCCATTTTATCTTGTTCATACGGATGTGTGGGGTCCCTCTAATATTCCTAGTACTTCCGGGGCCAAATGGTTTATAACCTTTATAGATGATTGTACAAGGGTAACATGGCTTTTCCTTCTTAAACACAAATCTGAGGTCAACTCTGTTTTTCTCCAGTTTGTTTCAATGATTAAAAATCAATTTGGGGTTAATATAAAAATAATCAGGTCTGATAATGCCAAAGATTACTTCAATCATACCCTAAATTCTTTTTGTCAAAAGGAAGGAATAATCTATGAATCCTCATGTGTAAACACACCCCAACAGAATGGGATTGCAGAAAGGAAAAATGGGCACTTATTAGATCAAACTAGAGCACTTCTTTTTCAAAATAATGTTCCAAAAAGATTTTGGGGGGAAGCTATTCTCACTGCTACTTACTTGATTAATAGATTACCTTCTACTGTTTCTCCTCAAAAAGCCCCATGGAAGTCTTAAACTCGTTCTACCCACATATAATCCATACAAATAACCTTCAACCTAGAATTTTTGGGTGTGTCTCCTTTGTACATGTTCATAGTAATGGAAGAGGAAAACTTGACCCAAGGGCAATAAAATGTGTTTTTTTGGGGTACTCAGTCACACAAAAAAGGCTATAGGTGTTTCCATCCCCCATCCAAAAAAGTCTTTGTGTCAAGAGATGTTACTTTCAATGAACGAGTAAGCTACTTTGACCAATCTCATCTTCAGGGGGAGACTTTACGAGAGGAAGATGAGCCTTTTATATTACCAAATCTGTCTTTTGGACCAGAAACAAAAATTCAAAAGGATACAACCACTATATGTGAAGCTGAAGCTGAAGAGGAACAAGTAGAGGTGAATCAAATACCTCAATCTGCAGGACCAACTGCTAAACCACATGATAATACAAAGTTTGGGAAAAATTTGGTGTACACACGAAGAGGAAAGGCCATTCCAAGATCTACTCATGTTCAAGAATCCAACCCTACAACATTACCTGAGGTAATTCCTTTTGATCCTATAAATTCTAACTCTATTGCTTGTGATGAATTTCCTTTTGAAAAACCTGTTGAACAGATAGATGATAATTTAGACCTCCCAATTGCTCTTAGAAAAGGAACCAGAACATGCACCAAACAACAGCCTTACCCCTTGACAAATTATCTATCCTTTGAAAAATTCTCACCTACCCATAAAACCTTTCTCACAAGCCTAAACACCACAACTACACCTTCTTCTGTATTTGAGGCATTAGTTGACAAAAAATGGAAACAAGCCATGGACATGGAAATGGAGGCGTTGGAGAAAAACAATACTTGGCAGCTAGTCTCCCTACCACTTGGAAAAAGGGTTGTTGGGTGCAAGTGGGTTTATACAGTGAAGTACAAGGCTGATGGGACTATTGAGAGGTATAAGGCAAGGTTGGTAGCCAAGGGATTCAACCAAACATATGGAGTGGATTACTTAGAGACTTTTGCACCAGTTGCCAAAATGAACACGGTTAGAGTGATTTTGTCGTTGGCAGCAAACTACAATTGGGAACTGCAGCAATTTGATGTAAAAAATGCATTCCTACATGGGGATCTTGAAGAAGAAATATACATGGAAATACCACCCGGGTATACGGGACAGATTGAGGCCAACAAAGTTTGCAAATTAAAAAAGGCGTTATACGGGTTGAAACAGTCACCTAGAGCATGGTTTGGGAGATTCACCAAAGTTATGACAAGTCTTAAATACAAACAGAGCCAAGGGGACCACACTTTATTCATCAAACATTCTGATTCAAGGGGAGTAACAATACTATTGGTCTATGTGGATGATATAATTATTACTGGGAATGATAAAAAGGAACAACAAAGGTTGAGCTAATGCCTTGCCGAGGAATTCGAAATCAAGACTTTAGGGAAGCTAAAATATTTTTTGGGGATTGAAGTAGCCCATTCCAAGAAAGGAATCTTCATATCCCAACAAAAGTATATCATTGATTTGCTATAGGAGATAGGTAAAACAGCTTGCAAACCAGCAAGTACACCTGTTGATCCAAATATAAAGTTGGGAAGTGCAGAGGAGGATGTTTCTGTGGATAAAGAAATGTACCAAAGACTTGTGGGAAGACTCATTTACCTATCTCACACTAGGCCAGATATTGCCTTTGCGGTGAGCTTAGTTAGCCAATTTATGCACGAACCAAAGGAAGCACATTTACAAGCTGCACTTAGAATTTTGTCCAATATTTAAAAGGGACTCTGGGAAGAGGAATTTTGTTCAAAAGAAATAAGAATACCAATCTTGAGGCATATACAGATGCTGATTATGCAAGTTCAGTTGTGGATAGGAGGTCAACTACTGGATATTGTACCTTTCTTGGTGGAAACCTAGCAACTTGGAAGAGCAAAAAACAAAGTGTGGTAGCTAGATCTAGTGCTGAAGCAGAATTTCGAGCAATGGCCCAAGGAATATGTGAACTTTTATGGCTAAAGATTATATTGGAAGACTTAAGGATAAAGTGGGATGAACCAATGAGGTTATATTGTGATAACAAATCTACAATAAGTATAGCACACAACCCAGTACAACATGATAGAACCAAACATATTGAGGTGGACAGACATTTCATCAAAGAAAAGCTTGACAGTGGCTTGATTTGCACCCCATATGTGTCCACTCAAGGTCAACTTGCAGACATACTCACCAAAGGACTAAACAGCAGTAATTTTGAAAGAATTATATCCAAGCTGGGAATGGAAAATACTTATTCACCAGCTTGAGGGGGAGTGTCAAAGTATATTTTAAGAAACTTTAAATATTATTTATGTGTATTTAATTTGTTATATTCCCTGTATCTTGTTATTATTACTAGAATAACAATCCCACAATTTTAGGGATTTGTTCCGTAGAATAGGCTGCTCACTCTTGTATATATATCTAATGCATGTAAGGAGATAAATAATAGAAAATAATATATATTTTCTCTCCTGAATTCAAGACACCCCTATAGGAGGAACTGTTTCCTCCTTAAAAGATAACCCGTACTAGACCAAGTAACTTCCTCTAACCACCTATAAATTGTCCAACTATTGTTAAGTGTTTTGTAATTTCTAATTTTGAACCTTTTTTCTAACATACACCTTAAATGTCTTATCAATACTCCTTGAATTCTGAACAACCCTGTCCTCAAGGTGAAAATCTAGAAATTGATTGCAAATGGTCCTTATCTTCTTCTTCAAGCTCTTCTTCCTCTTTATTGTCCCCTAAAATTAACACTTGAAGGTTCTTATAAGGACGTTTATGACTAGGACTATATGGTCCTCCACATCTGCCGTCTTCTCTCCGCTTAATATATTAAGGGTAGGGTAAATTCCGCCATCCCCTTGTTCCGTTTTCTCCTAGATGCGAATTGCTCACCTTAGACTCTAAGTTTACTCCCCCTCCATCTCTTCTGTCGTGCTAATATATGACTAGTCCTTGAATCATTCTAAGTCCCTTTCAATGTTTCTACTCGAGTTACTTCTAGTTGTTGATACTATTAGATATATTATCTTTATTTTATATTTATCTTTTATCTTTAGTTAGTTTGTTATTATTTCTTATTTGTATTTTGGGCTTAGTCCATATTTCTTCTATTATAAATAAAGGACCCTATGTGTATATTCAACACAAGAGAAATTAATCTCATTCATAGTTTTCACTATATTAAACATGGTAACTAGAGCCTAAGGTTTTTTTGAAGAAAAAGTTTATGCTACCTCTACCATACATTTGCCGCTGGCCGCGGCGGCGCCATCTACTGCTGCCAGCGGCGTCGTTGTCTACCGCTGTTATGTACCGCTCCTGGCAGTGCCATCGTCTACCCCTGTTACTATCAGAGTTTTTGTTTCGACCGACGATCACATGGTTTTGATCGTCTTGGTCAGGTGACCACCATGCCATTGACGACGCCTTCATCGGAGCTCTTATGCGCTCTCAACACCTTTTAAAGTTATGGATTTGCTCCCTTTCTCGTCGTGCACTGTGGCATCTCTAGTAGTAATTTAGAGCATCGGGGTCGCTCATGTTTATCTTTTATTAGTTAGTTTATTATTGTTTCTTATTTTGTATTTTGGGCTTAGTCCAAATTTCTTCTATTTTAAATAGAGGACCCTATGTGTATATTCAACACAAGGGAGATTAATCTCATTCACAGTTTTCACTATATTCAACAGATACAAATTACTTCTAGTTGTCCTCTCACCAGGCCTTTCATTCATCACTAGAAACTCCTTCCACTTCTCCTTTTTGTCTGACAGCAGCCGATTTTTCAAACACCAAGGATTTTTGGTTTTCTTCCTCCAAAATCTGAACCAATGATTGGCTCCACCTTCCATATTGATGAAAGGCGACTTAATTCGCTCCCTCAATGAAACCTCCTGGATTTCAAAAAAAATTTCAGCTCTAGATATCCACCCAATTGGATTCCTTCCCTCAAATGAAGGTAGTTCCACTTTTTATCCACCCCGTTGGTATTCTCTTTTGTCTTCCTCCCTTTCATCATCAATCTCTTTTCTTCTTCCCATTCTATCCCCATTTACAAAACCTCTACTTCCTTCACACCCCCTTTTAATATTCTTAAGTCTGCGCATAACATCCTCTATCATATGAATGAGCCTTTGAAAGTTGGCTCCATGACTCTTGGTGTTTTTGATCTGGCGAATCGTGTAACACCCTAAATTTCAGGTGTCACAAAAACATAGTAATTCACTTGTTCTCTTTTTTTAAAACCCTTAATATGCCAACTTAATTCTTGTAATACACATAAAATAATAACAGAAAAATGTATGACATGAATTCAATTTCATAATTGGCATTACATTGCCTCAAAAGATTAAAATCTTATTAACAAATTAATTAACCAAGATTCACCTTTTCTGATCTTCCCCGTCTTCTCGTCACTTCTACATAACATCTGCATGATCAACTCTTCCCGTATAATAGAAAAACTAGAATTACACATTGATTGAAATCGTGTTTTTTTAGTTGACATGACTCATATCTAGGGTCTGGAGACCGCTAAGTTTAGGACATATCTTTTATAATTTTGACAAATAAGGATGGTCAAACTGATCATGTAACATTTTAGGACTAAGAGTTGTAACACAAGATGCCCGTGGACAAGATCCAAAATGGTATAAAGCTCTGGCTTCATATCCTTCTCCAATATATCTCCTCGAGCCACTCTTGTATAACAAAAGATTTTGAATCGAAAGTTATTGAACAATTTAACATTTTTGTTAACTGGCTTATGAAAATTAAATTGAAAGGACAATTAGGAACAAAATGAACAAATTTCAAATTTAGAGAGCGAGACAAAGAGACTCGACTGACTCCCTTTGAACAAGTTTTAAAGCCATTTGCAAGGGTGATGAAATGAGGTTTTTCTTGGAAGGAAAGGGTTGAGAACAAGAAAGTATTACCAGAGATGTGATAAGAAGCACTTAAGTCAATTATCCATGAATTTTGACCTTTCATGGATTGATAAATGCAAGCTATGGATGTACTTAGAGATTGAGATGTTTGTGCCAGGCTGTTAGACTTTAACCGCATATACTCTTGATACTCTTGCTCAGTGAACTTAGAGTTGGTAGTGATAGTTTTGGCCTTAGAGATATTGGCTGTTTTTGAAGGAAAGCCATGTAAGGAGTAGTAATTTTCTTTGGTGTGACCCACCCTTTTATAGTATGTGCACTGCGAAAGCCCTTGATCTCCACGTCCTCCTCCTCTAGTGCCATGTCCTCCTCTTCCTTGTTTGGCAATCATGACAAATGGTTCCATTGGTTCATGGGCTTCTTGAGATTTAGGCGTTGAGACACAAAGAAGGTGTGTGGTCAAGGTTTCCATAGAAGGGACCTCATGACTGGTCAAAAGTTGATCTCTAGTATAATTAAAGTCTGGATGTAAAGCACATAGGACCATTGCCATATAATATTTGTCAAGCTTCTTCTTTATGTCCTCGGAAGATTCGACTTCCAAGAACATTCTCAACTCTTCCACAGCCACTTGGGCTTCAGTCATGAAGGAAACCATATCGTGGTCTGTCATTTTGAGACCATCTAGCTTGTTTATTGTATCATAAGACACTGAATATTGTTAGCATAAATGTTTTGAGCTTTCTTCCAAAAAGAGTGATGTTTTGAAAGCTCTAAGAGATACCAAAAGTTGTGGTTCCACAGATTGCCACAACAGGGCACACAATTGGAAATCTGTTGGTTTCCATTGTTTAGTTTGGTTTCCATTGTTTAGTTTTTTTAAGCAGGAACCTGGCTTTCATCTTGCTCAAGGTGGTCATAACGTTCTTGGCCAAGGAATCACATTTCCACGGCAACATACCAAGATAGATAACTCTTGAGAAACATGTAAAACTCTTATTACTTTCTGGGTTCCATATTACAACATACACATGATTTTATAGGAGTTAAAATTAGGCACAAGTTAGGCACCTCCTATAAGTTAGGCACCTCCTATAAGTTAGGCACCTCATACCTAACTTTCTCTAATTACAACACCCCCCCTCAAGTTGGTAAATGAATATCAATCATTCCCAACTTGCTTACAAGATCTTGAAATCTTTTCTGAGGTAGTCCTTTCGTAAAAATATCTGCTATCTGAAGACCGATTGGAACATGAGTTGTAATCATAAAGCCTCTGTCTAGATTATCCTTTATAAAATGTTTGTCAATCTCAATGTGTTTTGTCCTGTCATGTTGTACTGGATTATGAGCAATGCTTATGGCAGACTTATTGTCACAGTATAGTTGTACAGGACTATCTATCTTGATTTTAAGATCATCCAAAATGATTTTCATCCAAAGTCCTTCACACATTATTTGAGCAAGGGCTCGAAATTCAGCTTCTGCACTTGAGCGAGATACTCTGTCTTGCTTTTTGCTTCTCCAGGTTACTAGACTATCTCCAAGAAACACACAATACCCAGAAGTAGATTATCTGTCAGTAATAGAACCTGCATAGTCAGCATCAGTATATATCTCCATAGTTAATGTGTCTTCCCTTTTGAATAATATCCCCTTTCCTGGACTTGACTTCAAGTATTGAAGAATTTTGTCAACTGCTTGCATGTGTCTCTTTCTTGGTTCATGCATAAATTGCTCACAATACTAACTGCATAAGCAATGTCTGGTCTTGTGTGTGATAGATAAATCAATATACCTACCAATCTCTGATATTGGGCCTTCTCGACAGGAGCACTTTCTTCACTTCCAATTCTGTGATTCTGCTCTATAGGAACTGTTGAGGTTCTACATCCCAGCTTTCCTGTTTCTTTGAGAAGATCAAGTACATATTTCCTTTGGGAGATGAATATTCCATCCTTGGAGTAAGCAACCTCTATTCCGAGAAAGTATTAAGTTTTCCTAGGTCTTTCATTTCAAATTGAGCTGCCAGTTTTCCTTTTAATGCTAATTTTTCTGCTTCATCATCTCCTGCAATAATCATGTCATCCACATAGACAAGCAATAGGGTAAGTTTACCTGTAGATGAATGTTTTATGAACAGAGTGTGGTCTCCTTGGCTTTGTCTGTATCCAAGGAAATCATTGCTTTTGTAAATCTTCCAAACCATGCTCTAGGTGATTGCTTAAGACCATACAATGTTTTCTTTAGGAGACAAACCTTGTTTAGTTCATTTTTCACTTCAAAACCTGGAGGAATATCCATGTACACTTCCTCTTCTAGATCTCCGTGAAGAAAGACATTCTTTACATCCAACTGGTGTAAGTCCCATCCAAAATGAGCAGCCAAAGCCAGAATAACTCGAACTGTATCCATCTTTGCTACTGGAGCAAATGTCTCCTCATAGTCAATCCCATAGGTTTGAGTATAGCCTTTTGCCACAAGTCTAGCTTTATATCTTTCTATTGTTCCATCTGCCTTATGTTTCACTGTGAATATCCATCTACATCCCACTGCCTTCTTGTCTTTTGGGTTGTCAACTATCTCCCAAGTTGAATTTCTTTCTAATGCATTCATCTCTTCTTTCATGGCTTGAGTCCAATGTTCAAGTTTCATGGCTTCTTGGATTGATGTGGGAATTTCTGTTGCATCAATGGCAGCTATGAAGCTTCTATGCTTATCAGAGAGATTGTTAGTGCAAACATGTTGAGAAATGGGATATTTAGCACACGATCTCCTTTCTTTTCTCAATGCAATGGGTAAATCATCAGTAATACTTACCTCTTCTATGTTGTCTTCAGGGATTCTTACCTCCGGATTGGACAATTTTTCTTGCTCTAGAGTCGAAGTGGGTTGTTTTCTTCTTTCATATTTTTGTCCGAAATATTTGTCTTCTTCTTCATGCTTATCATGGATCCTAGTAGTTTCATTGCTCAGGTCTTGGACTTCCTGTAAAGACGAACATGGTAATGACAAGAAGGAGAGTTCATCCATTTCAAGTATTTGCTCCCCCTGAAGTGGTGAACTGTCAAAAAAGGATTGTGTTTCATGAAATGTGACATCCATGCTGATAATGATGCGATGACTCTGAGGATGATAACATTTGTACCTTTTTTTATTAGACGGATACCCTATAAAGATACATTTAAGGGCTTTTGGATTTAATTTGCTACGATTAGGGTGATGAGAGTGAACAAAAGTAGTATATCCAAAGATTCTACTAGGTAGACTTGATATTAAAGGAGAAGAAGGAACAAACGACAATAAAGACTCTATAGGACTAATGCCATACAAGATACGAGTAGGTAACCTATTGATGAGATATGTGGCAGTTAACACAGCTTCCCCCCAATAATTCTTTGGAACATACATTTGAAAAAGAAGAGCTCTAGTTACTTCAAGAAGATGACGATTCTTTCTTTCTGCAATCCCATTTTGTTGCGGGGTGTTTACACATGTAAGTTCATGAACGATACCATTATGAGACAAAAAATTGAAAAATTCATGATTAACATATTCAGTATCATTATCAGACCTAATTCTTTTGATATTTTTTTCCAAATTGATTTTGGACAAGACGGAAAAAATTAGAAAAGATTTGGAAAACCTCAGATTTATTGTTCATAAGGTATGTCCATGTTACACGAGTGCAATCGTCAATAAAGGTAACAAACCATTTTGCTCCAGAAATAGATGCTATGACTGGTCCCCAAACATTAGTGTGAATTAAATCAAATGGAGAAGCACTCTTTGTATTACTAATAGGATAAGATGCACGATGGTGTTTTGATAATTGACAAATATCACAACTAAAAGACTCAACCGACTCCTTGGTAAACAAATGGGGAAATAAAGACTTGATAAGGTTAAAGGAAGGATGTCCAAGCCTTTTATGATGAAGCCATATTTGAGAGTTTGCCCACGTGGTATCAGATATAGCTTGTAGACTCGAAGTATTTGTTTTGCTTTGGTCATTAGTCTCTAACAGATACAACCCACTTTGCTCCTTAGCAGTTAAAATCGTCTTCCCCGTGGCAAGATCCTGAAAAACACAATAAGTGGAGAAAAATGTTACTGAACAATTTAAATCCTTTGAGTTTTTGCACAGAGATAAGACTATTGGCTAATTGTGGAACATGCAAAACATCCTTTAATATAATGGATGATTCCAAAACTATATTCCCAGAGCCACATATAGGTATACCCTGACCATTTGCAACAGTAATAAGTTGTTCTTTATTTCTTTGATCATACGAGTTAAAGGACACACGGAAAGGTGTCATATGATCAGTTGCTCCTGAATCAAGAATCCAATTACCTTGAGTCATAGGACCAATAGTATTGAGACATATCTTACCTTTCACGGAGAGAGTACATGATCCAGAGGGCTTACTCATTGATTCGACCATTGCTCTCAAGCGCTCGAGTTCCTCCTTATAAGCTTTCATGTCAAGATCTGGTGGTGGTGAAGCATTAGATTGATGGGTGGCTTCCTGTTCTGAGGCAGTGTGATTTACCCATTTTTGAGTAGGTCCTTTGTTGTTCCCCATATGCTCTAGAACATTCCTTTTTCCATGGAGTTTGAAGCATATTTCTTTGGTATGTCCAGATCTTCTACAAAATGACCAATAATCTCCACGATTACCTCTTTCAAATGACTTTCCTCCGGTGTTTGATCCCTTCTGGAATCCCTTTCTGGTTGTCATGGCAGAGCCTGTGTTGGAGATCCCCCCATCAAGCATGACAGCTCTTCGAGTTTCTTCTCCTCTTACCATGAAAAATACTTCTGATAAGGAAGATAATTTTTCTCTTCCTAAGATCTGTACCCTGATTGGGTCATACTCTTGATTCAGTTCATGGAGAAATTTAAAGATTCTTCCTCTTTCCACAACTTCAGCATGTGCGGCAGCATCTGTCTTACACATCTTGATTGTTTGGTATTGATCTAATTCAATCCCAAGACCATTCAAGATTCCATGATATTCTGATACAGAGAGTGAACCCTGCTTTGTATTAAATATCCTGCTTTCAATGTCATAACATGCAGCAAAATCCTTTTTTAAAGAGAAAGTATTCTGTAAATCGTTCCATATTTCCTTGGCAGAAGAATGAAACATATAATTTCGACTTATCTTAGGAACCATCGAATGCCACATCCAACTCATAATTAGTGAATCTTCATTGTCCCATATTGGGGAGTTAGAGTCATCTGGTTCTGGTCCTCCGCCATCTATGTGGTCTAGTCTTGAGCGACCCTTGAGAATTCTTCGGATGTATTGACTCCATTGTAAGAAATTTCATCCATCCAACTGATAGGCACTTATCATGTTTGGAAGATCATTAGGACCCAAAGGAATAAATTTTACCTCAGACATCCTTCGGAACGCAATCTGGTGACAAAACAGCGTCTGGTACACAATAAAAAGAGGGAGCAGAATTTGAAAAACTTAGATTTCCTCCAATCTGAGCCAAATGGGTTGTCACCGACCCTTGTAACGGACTGGGGAAGCTCCGGCGACTCCTTCTGTGTCGGCGGCGACGAGTGGGTCTCGCCGGAACTAGGCACGTGAGCTACACGTGTCGGCGAGTGTGTTAAGATGTGGCAGCGCGTGGCGGCGTCTTCTCCGGAGCGATTTGCAGTGTTGTGTTTGCTGAAGATAGGCGCACCCTTCTGTGCTATAAATGATTCAATGGTTGCTGCTGCAGTTGTAGTGGCCGGACCATGCTACAGTGTCGTGGCTAGGAGCTAATCAGTGGAGCGGAAACAGAGCTCCCAAGGTCGGGAGCTCTGATACCATCTTGAGAAACATGTAAAACTCTTATTACTTTCTTGGTTCCATATTACAACATACACATGATTTTATAGGAGTTAAAATTAGGCACAAGTTAGGCACCTCCTATAAGTTAGGCACCTCCTATAAGTTAGGCACCTCATACCTAACTTTCTCTAATTACAACAATAACTTTTTCCATTTAGCTTCTTGAAAATAATTGGTGGGCATCTGGAGAATGGTAAAAAGAGGTGATGGGAAATCGCAACAAGGAACCAAAATCCCTAGGGGTTTTCTTCAGCATAGAGAGAGGAGGGTCCAACATCAGCTATGGAGGTGGCCTGGTGACATTTTGACGAGTAGAGGGCATCACGTGAACAACAAACGCTTGTTCGTAGCGCACAAAGATGATGTGCGTGGCGGCGTGTGGAGGAGAATTAGACTCCGACACCGATAGGCTTGGTCATTGCTGGAGAGACGAACTAGATCCCGTGGTAGCCGGACGAAACTATGACAGTAGATGGTGATGGACAAGGACGAAATGACAAAGAATAGTGGTTGAAGAGCTTCAAACAGTAGTAGATAGTGATTGGACAACCGTGACAAACGACACCGAACAGATGCAAACAACACTAATTAATGCTGGTGAATAAGACGAGACATAAACCAGACCGGGATTGACCCGCTGTGATACTAGCTTGAGATTAAAACAGACAAAATATATTTCTAGAGGGCTTAAGAGATTCCTCTTACTACCTTCTATTTATAATGAAAATACAAGAGTATATGGAATATTAAGGGACTGCATTAATACACCTGTTGAAGTATAATGTTTATTTTATTATTAATATTTATGTTAGGGGTTTTGTTAAGGGCTTCCCGCCCTTTTATTTTTAGAACTATTGTGTTCTATATAAACAGTAGTAAGTTGTATCAGTTGCTTAAAATCATAAAAATAAAGTCTTTTCATTTTCTCTCAACTTCAAGTTGGTATCAAGAGCCAGACTCTTTGTCTTCTTCCTCTATCGTCGGCGACATCATCTCCCTGTCATTTCCATCGTTCGTCCGCCGTCCGCTGCTGTCGCCGCTGCCGTCCTCCGCCGTCGCCGTCGCCGTCTGCCGTCGCTTTCTCCGACGAAGTCAAGGGTTAGGTGCGCCTTGAGAAGCGCAACCCAACCCTGGTGGTCCCGTCCTCTGGAACCTCCGCACCAGCCGTCACGTGCCGCTTCTTTTCGGCCAGCCTCGGGGGCGTGTTCTGCACTCGCCGCCTTCCCGTGGTCGGAGCTTCACCGCGTCACCGCAGAACGTCTCGCCGGAGCTTCTGGAGTGTGTTTTGGTTCCTGTTTCTCTGTTTCGTTGGCTTGGGCTTATACCTAGGGTTTTCTCCTTACGTATTTTGAAACCCTAGGTCCTATTTCTTTTCTCAGTTTTAAAAATGGCTTCTTCTACTGGAAGTAATTCCTCCTTATCTGCTACCCCTATCATTACATCTGCAAAACTGAATTGGAAAAATTATTTATCATGGTCCTCTGCTGTGGAGTTGTGGTTTCTTGGTCAAGGACACCATGATCACCTTGAACAAGATATTTCTATGGTCCCAGAAGAAGAAAAGTCTCTGTGGCAGAAATTAGACTTTCAAGTATGTGCTGTTTTGTGGCAATCAGTTGAGCAAGAGGTTTTAGATATCTTGAGACCCTATAAGACATGCTCCTCTTTTTGGAAAATGGCCCAAGATATTTTTGCTAATGATGTACAACGTCTTTTTGATGCAACTCAAAGAGCAACTTCTCTCAAACAAGTTAACCATGATATGGTTTCTCATGTTGCAAAAGCTCGGGCTGCGGTAGAAGAGTTAAAGAACTTCTTTGTAGCTGACTCATTAGAAAATCTCAACAAAAAGCTTGACAAGTTCTACATGGTCCTAATTTTGAAAAGTTTGCACTCTGATTTTGATCATGTACGTGATCAAGTTTTAGCTGGTGATCAAATCCCGTCAATGGATGGCTTAGTTACTTGACTCCTACGGGTACCTACATTGGTAAAGGAAGAGAATTTAAGTGATGTTATTGAAACATCAGCCATGGTGACACCGCGAGGAAGATGAGGAGGTAGGAGCAATCGAGGAGGACGTGGTGGACGAAGTGGCCGTCCTCAATGCTCATATTGTAAGAGAATGGGTCATACCCAAGATAAATGTTATTCCTTGCATGGCTTTCCAGACAAAGCTGCTCATGTGTCTAAATCTGATAATTCAGAATCTAAAATTTCTGATGAAGAGTACCAAGAGTTTTTGAGGTACAAGTCTGAAAAGTCTTCTAATCTTGGCCAATCCTCCTCAATGCCAAATGTGTCAACTGCCTGCATCTCTCAATCTGTAGAAGGTCATAGTCCATGGATTCTTGACTCAGGTGCCTCAGATCATATCTCTGGTAACATCCCTTCATTTTCTTCCATGTCCTCTTCGAAAACTCCTCATTTTGTTACTGTTGCCAATGGATCCAAAGTTGCATCTCAGGGAATTGGCACAGTTTCCCTATCTCCTTCACTAAAATTGAATTCTGTTTTGTATATTCCTCATTGTCCTTACAATTTAATCTCTTTGAATCGATTGACTCGTTCCTTAAATTGTTTTGTAACCTTTTCTGCTAATTCCTTTGTTATACAGGAACATGGTACGGGTCGTCTGATTGGAGAAGGACATGAGTCACGAGGACTTTATTACTTGAAACCTAACTCAGTTTCCTGTTTTGCAACTTCATCCCCAAAACTTTTGCATGATCGATTGGGTCACCCAAGCTTATCCAAGTTGAAGATGATGGTTCCAAGTCTCAAACACATTCAAGTCTTAGATTGTGAGTCTTGTCAGTTAGGAAAACATGTTAGATCTTCCTATCCTAAGAAGTTTGAGTCGCGTTGTAATTTTGCATTTTCAACTATTCACTCTGATATATGGGGACCAAGTCGTGTTACTTCTTTTGGTTTTAATTATTTTGTAACTTTCATTGATGAATTTTCTCGATGTACTTGGGTTTATTTAATGAAAGAGAGATCTGAACTTTTTGCAATATTTGTGTCCTTTTTTAATGAAACTAAGAACCAATTTGCGAAGACAATTAAAATCCTCAGAAGTGATAATGCTAAGGAATACTTTTCTACAACATTTTCTTCATTCTTATCTTTCCAAGGAATTTTACATCAGTCAACATGTCCCCACACTCCACAACAAAATGGCATTGCAGAGAGAAAGAATAGACATCTCATTGAAACTGCACGCTCCCTGATGTTGAATACTAATGTTCTTGTTCATCATTGGGGTGATGCAGTCCTTACTGCCTGTTTTTTGATCAATAGAATGCCTTCTTCCTCTCTTGAGAATAAAGTCCCTCACTCTGTCATTTTTCCAAATGACCCTCTTTTCCATGTCTCTCCTCGTATATTTGGGTGTACTTATTTTGTTCATAATGTGTCTCCAGGTCTGCAAAAGCTATTAAGTGTGTCTTTTTGGGATACTCTCACCTTCAGAAAGGATATAAATGTTATTCTCCTTCAACCAAGAGGTATTATATGTCTGCTGATGTCACATTCTTTGAAGATACACCTTTTTTCTTGTCCTCCATGGAGGACCGTTCATTTGTTCAACAACCTCTACCATCATGTGATCTCTTGGTTACTCCTGCTTCTTTACCTCAAACTCAAACTACATGATATTGTTCCTCCTCCTCTTCTCACATATCAGCGTCGAACACAATCTCAAACTCCAAACATTGAAGATCCTCAAGACTCAGATCCTCCTCCATCAGATTCCCAAACCATGGATCCTTCATCCTCTTCACCCTCTCTTGACTCAGATAATAATTGGCCTATTGCCCTCCGAAAAGGTATTCGCTCTACTCGTAATCCTTATCCTGTTTATAATTTTTTGAGTTATCACCGTTTGTCTCCTCCATATTTCTCCTTTGTTTCTTCCTTATCTTCCATTCCGGTTCCTAATAATGTTCATGAGGCACTTGGTCATCCTGGATGGCGACAAGCCATGATTGATGAAATGCAGGCACTTGAACACAATGGCACTTGGGACCTTGTTCCTCTTCCTCCTGGTAAGAAGCCTGTTGGTTGTAGATGGGTCTATGCTATTAAGGTGGGTCCTAATGGTGCAATCGATCGTCTCAAAGCTCGTTTGGTAGCTAAGGGATATACTCAAGTCTATGGCCTCGACTACTGTGATACCTTTTCTCCTGTGGCTAAAACCAGTACTGTTCGTATTTTGCTTGCTATGGCTGCCATTCGTCATTGGCCCCTTTACCAGTTGGACATTAAAAATGCTTTTCTTCATGGTGATCTAGAAGAAGAGATATACATGGAGCAACCTCCTGGGTTTGTTTCTCAGGGGGAGTTTGGGTTAGTCTGCAAATTACATCGTTCCCTTTATGGCTTGAAGCAATCACCTCGAGCTTGGTTTGGTAAATTTAGTCGGGTTGTGCAGAATTTTGGATTGAAACGATGTGAGGCGGATCATTCAGTATTTTATAGTCACTCTTCTCCTGATAAATGTGTTTATCTTATGGTCTATGTTGATGATATTGTCATTACAGGAAATGATGTCACTAGAATTGCTCAATTAAAGAATCATTTGTTCAACCACTTTCAAACCAAAGATTTGGGTCGGCTAAAATATTTCCTTGGTATTAAAGTGGCACAATCAAAGGAAGGTGTCATCATTTCACAAAGAAAATATGCTCTTGATATTTTGGAGGAAACAGGCATGACAAATTGCAAGTCCATTGATAGTCCTATGGACTCAAATCAAAAGTTAATGAAAGACAAAGGTGAACTTTTCTCAGACCCAGAGAGATATAGAAGGCTTGTTGGAAAACTCATCTATCTTACCATAACAAGACTTGATCTTTCTTATCCAGTGGGAGTTGTGAGTCAATTTATGCAAAATCCACATGTTGATCATTGGAATGCAGTGATTCGCATTCTTAGATATGTAAAAGGGAACCCAAGACAGGGATTGTTGTATGAGGACAAGGGAAGCACTCGAGTTGAGGGATATTGTGATGCAGATTGGGCTGGTTGTCCAATTGACAGAAGATCTACCACAGGATATTGTGTTTTACTTGGAGGAAACCTTATATCTTGGAAAAGTAAGAAACAAAGTGTTGTTGCTCGATCTAGTGCTGAAGCTTAGTATCGATCTATGACTCTAACTACATGTGAACTTGTGTGGATTAGACAACTCCTTCAAGAGTTGAAATTTTGTGAAAATGAGCAGATGAAGTTGTACTGTGACAATCAAGCCGCTCTTCACATTGCCTCCAATCCAGTGTTTCATGAAAGAACAAAACACATAGAAATTGATTGTCATTTTATTAGAGAGAAGTTATTGTCAAAGGATCTCATTACTGAGTTTGTCAACTCTAATGAACAACTCGCAGACATTCTGACCAAATCTCTAAGGGGGCCTAGAATTCAATTTATATGTTCCAAGCTTGGTGCATATGATCTATATGCTCCAGCTTGAGGGGGAGTGTTGAAGTATAATGTTTATTTTATTATTAATATTTATGTTAGGGGTTTTGTTAAGGGCTTCCCGCCCTTTTATTTTTAGAACTACTGTGTTCTATATAAACAGTAGTAAGTTGTATCAGTTGCTTAAAATCATAAAAATAAAGTCTTTTCATTTTCTCTCAACTTCAAGTACACCTAGCTGCATAACTAGGTATGATTAATAAATGATCTAGCTTACTACATGTTGGTTAGGCTTAATGATGATACATAGATGTAATTATTCTAACACATATATGTAATAACTTGGGATACATCATATATGAACATAATAGAATTCTGGAAGACATTTCAAGGAACTAGGTCAAGCACAAAGCACACAACACCTAACAATAAATTCTATTAAAGATATTTATTCTAACACATTCATCTCTTTTCAAATTTTTAGATTAGTGATGATGTTCAATTCCTACTAGAGAATGGTAGTGTGGAGGTTGCGGAGATGGTGAAGAAACATTCCAATGAACTCTCTAAAACAGTAATTTTTCTTGAACTTTTGTCATTCCAAAGTTGCTATCATAGTTGTGTTTGGTAATTTTGCATTCCTAGAAATCACATTTCTTACTAAAAATATGTTTGGGAATCATATTTCGTAGGTAGTATATATTTTGTGAATTATGTTTCTTGGGAAAGTGATAAATATGTTTGATATGTCTAAAATATTCTCATGAATGAGACATACTTATAAAAAAATTCCCTTTCCTGAAATCTTGGATTTCCACCACATGAGGAAGTTTTAGTAAAAAGCTTAATTTAAAAAGAATGGTTTTAGTCCCTGATCTTTGACGCAAAATTGGAAATCCTTTCTATTTAAAACTTTGATACATTTTGGTCTCTAGACTTTAAAAATGAATAGATATAATTCTTTTAACACAATTAGGTTAAATTTTTTTGATGTGTCTAACGTGTTTTATGCTAGCATTTGTTGTTTATAGCGTTTGACACATTTATGCTTCAATGTCAATTGGGAAATGTATTTGACACGTAAAAAATAATTAATATAATTGGATTAAAATGACTATATCCATTAATTTATAGAGTTTGGGGATCGAAATGTATTAAAGTTTCGAACAGAGACAAATCTAACTTCGGTGTCAAAGTTCACGGACTAAACATTTTACCCATTTAAAAAAAGTTCTAAATAATGTCCGATTCTTGTAAAAAAAATTTAAAAGTATCACACCAAAATAGGAATACTTTAACCTCACATCGCCTTTATGTTTGTATGATTATGAAAATCAGAGTTACTATGATATTGAAGCATTTGTTGTACATTATATAATATGTTTATCTAATTTGTGTTTAATGTTTACTCTTAGCTAGGGTATATGGAAGAAAAACTTGAGTTCCTTTTGGATACTATAATGCTCAAGTGCAGGTATTTTTTTATTACTGTTATACGAATATTTTTTGTATACTTATTCGTTGATGTATTTTGATATACAGTTGTTAGAATTATTGGTTAGTGTGTGAGCTGTGTGTATCTTAATGGTAGAATAATTACTAAATCTACCTATGTTAGTGTAGTTAGTAGGACTAAAGTAGGGAGTAGTGTGTAGGGTTATCTATAACCATTGTACCTAGTAGTCTAGGACACTTCCTTAACCTTCCATCTCCCTATTGTATCATCTCTTTATCATTATAAATAGCATAACATGAGGAGGGTCTATTAAGCCCTTTAGAAATATATTTCTCTGTTTTAATCTCAACATGGTATCAGAACAGGTTCTTTGATCCTCTATCGGCTGCCTTTGCTGTCTGTCGGCGGCCGGCCATCATTGCCGCCGGCGGCCCCTCCTAAAAAGTTTAGTCTTTCAGTCTTTGTTTTTCAGTGGCTGTAGTGCAATTGTCCCAAGTTCAGTTTCTAAGCCTTATGTCCCTTTCTCCAATGTCACCAAGACTTTGTTTCCTCTGATAATAGCTAAAATTCTTCCAGACTTTGGCCCATTAAAATTAGAATGGGTCCTTCTCTAATGCCCAAGCATTGGCATTCTTCCAATCCCAATCAACAATTTCACTGTTTCCATAGTTCACAGTGAGGGAGAGTATGTTTTCAAGACATTGCAAGCCAAGTATGGTAGTCCCTGTAGTTTGTAACTTTCAGCCACTATAGGCCCCATCTCCCATCAGTCTCAGAGATGGGGATTCAGTCCTTGCAGTTTGTCATTTATGTTTCCAAGACACTGCAGCCAAGTATGGCAGTTCAAGCCACATAAGTATGGTAGTCCCTGTAGATTTGTAGCTTTCAGCCACTACAGGCCCCCATCACCCATCAGTCTCAGAGATGGCAGTCCCTGCAGTTTTGTTGCATTTAGCCACTATAGGCTCCATCCTTACTTGATGAGGAATTTTGTCCTTGCAGATTGTCATTGTCCACCACTGCCCTCCGTCATCCAGTTTTGAAGTTGAAGTTTCACAAACTGTTGTTAGTTGTTCGTTGACATGTGATAATACACTACCTCACACTCTTGAAGAAAAATCATCTAGTTCAAAATCGAGTTTATCTATTTCAAGCTTCGTTCATACAATTTGTATGCTCTAGCTTGAGTAGGAGTGTTAGAATTATTGGTTAGTGTGTGAGCTGTGTGTATCTTAATGGTAGAATAATTACTAAGTCTACCTATATTAGTGTAGTTAGTAGGACTAAAGTAGGAAGTAGTGTGTAGGGTTATCTATAATCATTGTACCTAGTAGTCTAGGACAGTTTCTTGAACTTCCATCTTCCTATTTTATCATCTCTTTATCATTATAAATAGCATAACATGAGGAGGGTCTATTAAACCCTTTAGAAATATATTTCTCTGTTTTAATCTCAACAACAGTTTTAGATCAATTGGCACTAATATAACGAGACAACAGATTTTATGCCATTGGTGGATTTTATTTCATTTCTTTTTAGCAAAATCCAGTGTTGTTTGAAATCTCCAACTCTTAAAATATAAAATTGATCCTAAATGTAATAGTGACTATTAGTATTTTGAAATTTGGATGTGTCTTTTAGAAGAAAGAACTTAAATAGCTGAATATATTGTTTTATTCCTTTATAATATCTGTAATCAGAAGATATTATTCTGTTTATTGTACTGATTCTTTTTTCTCAATATAAATAAAGTATTCTTACTGTCTCAAACATAGTTTAACTCAATATTTCTCTCTTCCTTGGAGTTTAACCTAGTATCCATAGTCCTTTTCAAAATCGTGTTGGCTCGATAGTATGTGACATCCCAAAATATATAACGCATATATATATATATATATACACACACATATATATATATACACATATATATATATATACACATATATATATATATATATATATACATATATATATATATATATATATATATGTGTGTATATATATATATATGTATACATATATATATATATATGGAATGCATCCTATCATGATAAGATCTCTAGACTCGTCCGAACATAGAATGTATGTAGAGTTGGGGTGGGTTGTATACTTGTGGTGGCCTCTACTGCTTTGCAAAGTCATTGCCGAGGGGTTTCACCCGACCACACACAATGTTAGTCCGTTACCGCGGAATAGATCTCCAGTGATAGCGCCTACCCTAGGACCTCCCACTACTCTCACCACACGTGTCAATCCCCTCTAAGTAAGAATGAAAGACCGTTAGAGTGTTAGGGATAACCCTCCATATGGAAGCCTCTACATTCATTCTAAACACTAAGAATCTCACCTAGAGATTCTGTAATTACCATCATCAACACACTAGAAAATCATGTTTTATTCCTTTCCCAATTCACATACATTTGAACCAAAATTTACAATCGTATTCTTTCCCAACCACACAAGCTATATACATGTTCACATACAAGACACTTCTTAGTCATGTCATAAAAACAACTCATACATACTTAGACATTACATATTTTCACGGAAACATCACTTGTTAACACAAGTTTTTTTATAACCTTTAATTACCAATACTATCAAACAGCTTGGAGACTCTCACCAATGGCTCCGGAAGGGTCAAAAACCCCAAGAACGACCTTAAGAACGTCCAAACCGGACATTCGGAACCCCATAAACTATCAAAACAAAAACAACAGCAGAAAAGGGCGCCCAACCCCCTTTAGGGGCGCCCAGGCGTCATATTTAAAGTGAAACAGTGCGTTGAAGGGCGACCAGCCCCCTTCAGGGGCACCCAGGTGCCACACTCTAGCAAAATGTCGAATCAAACGGCGTCCAGCCCCCTTTTGGGGCGCCCAGGCGTGGTGTCTGTAGTGAATTTCACGAATTTTCTTAAGATTTTGCAGAAGTCACACCCCTAAGTTTCGTTTCAGACCTTTTTATTAATTTCTTCCACCCCTAATTCGCCCTACAGGTTGAATTAAACTTGTTTAAGTGGCCACAAACACTCCTAACACCATTCTTTATCAATTATGCTTCAATTTCTACTCTAAAGTTTCCATTTTATTGACTTAGAGAATCAATTTCATTTATACTATCTAGCAATCACTTTTAACCATTTCAGCACTTCTAATAAGTCTTATTTGACTTATCTAAGCCATCCCAAATGCCTCAAACCATTTCTAGCCCCAATTGCCCCATTTGACTACCTCACTTCCTCCTAAAACACCCTAAACTCTATTATACACTAAGACTTGTATCAGTAACTTGTAAAATGGCCAATTACTGGTTTTAGTACTAGATTTTCCCCTTATACACGTACATACCAGATTCAATCACAGGCACATCATTCACACGCACCACACAGTAAAATGTTCTATCATAACTTTTATAATAGTTTAGTTCAAACAATCAAAAATATCAAAACAGTTTCATATTCACTTGGTTCTACACATTTCAAACAAAACAAAATTCATACCATTCTAAATTCCTAAACATAAATCATAACCCAAACTTTCCTTACCTCTATTGTAGACACAGAGAAACAGAACCCCAATTGCTCTTTTACTCTTCAAAATGGAAATCTGCTAGAACCACCTATAATCATCAATTGATGATGGAGAATGAACTTTAAGAGTAAATAGAATCTAGATTTGGAAAAGGAAATGAAATGGGTTGCATGCAGTAAGTTTGGTTGCATGCTCACAGCTGTAGGGAAAATGGAAAAGGGGTTTTTCTTACCTGTTGAGAGAAGGAGAAATCAATCGGTGAAAAGGTTGTTCTCAGCCTCCAGAACGCTTATAAGCTTCCTATTTAGGAAAAGGATGGATAAACTTGGAGTTATGGTGGATTGAAAGGTAGGGCACATAAGCAAAGAAAAAGAAGTAGTGTTTTGGTGATGAAATGTCGTGGCAGAGAATGGGCTGAAAAACTTGAAGGCAATGTTTTGGCTATTAAAACTTTGTCCAATGCCCTACTGCCATGTGTGCACTTTTATGTTTTATTTTTCTTCGACTTTACATTCTCACCAACAACAAAAATTTTCGTCCTCGAAAATTAAGACTTACCAGAGAATAGGAACACCCTACTCTCATTACATTCTCTAATACAACCACCTATTTTGACAAAGATACTACTCCCCCACAACTTTACTAATCATGAAAACCTTGCCTCTGTGTTAAAATGCTCTAGTGTTCAATAGTGTAGATTGGTCTAGCCATTATCCTCTAAACAAATCTAAACCTCTGAACCTCAGCTTTCAAGAACCTTTCTTTCATATAACTAATCATATTGCGTCTGACACACTGCCAATCCTCACCTGTCCTTTGCAACTTCTCGAAATTCTCTTCTCAAACTTCTAGTAGCGCTTATCTCAAATTAATCCTTGACCGATACTCTTTTACTTCCTCTAGCCCCTTCTAAGAACCACCATACCTCTGACTGGATCACTACTACGTCTGATTTAACTACCAATTGTTATGCTCTAGATAATCTTTGACCACTTCCATTATTAACACTTCACATTGTTATACTGATCCTCACTCTTGAGTAACATAGTTTCCCACCATGTTATCCCATTACCAAAATAAAACTCTCTTTAATCTCAGCATCAACAACAATTTAAGCATCCCATCTTCCCTTCATTAACTCACTGACCTGGACCATGTGCAATTCTTGATCCGCTAGCCTGCAATTATACTTAGTTGCAACTTCCTCAACTTGAGATCACTAGCTTGATCAGCATCAAGTAAACTTGTGATACATCTCAATCTAGGATTGTCCAATCTGCGCTTTCTCAACCATTTTGAGAAACTCCCTAGTTATAACATTTAATTATACTAATGAAATCCCTTTACAGCTTTCTTAGAGACCCCAATCTTCATATTCTTCAACCACCTCTTATTCAATCCTTATCAAACCAAGAACCTGAATCTTCTCTCTGCTCAAATTATCAGTTGACATTTCCTTACCTGTAGATTGCCACTATAACTTAAAACCATAGCTCAAATCATCCCCTTCGTTCACTGACCCACTCTTCCTGTTCCAAATCTATTAATATGTCCTTACTTTAAAGTTGACCACTGTTCCAAATCTATTAATATGTCCTTACTTTAAAGTTGACCATGCAGCCTGAAATCGTATGCTTACTTATCTTCTCTTCTTGATACTTGTTTCTTTCATACATAATCTCACTTCTGACTCTTGAAGATTGCCAAACACTCCCAACTCATTCTCGTATAATTTCACCAATACTGTTTCAAAGAACTCATCCCTCACAAACCACCAATTCATAATTATGGAAGCTCTTCATGCATATCTATTACTGACAACAACACGCTCACCATCATCCGCTGCGCTACTCTGATCCTCAAACTCCTTTGTTCACTAGTTGACTCCAAGAATACTTCCTCATGACAATCATAACCCGAAAATGATCACCCTTGAAAAACTTTCTTCAAAATTTCCATGACCTAGCAAAAACCCTGAATAACTCTTCTCTTACTTGATAGTCTTGTTATTCCATTTCCCTCAATACTATTTTCTACTCAAAGAAACGAACATTCCAGAAAATCACTCTTGATTGCTAAGACTCATACTAGGCTGTCCCAACCTATCCTCCATTTCTCTTATGAGATTCTTGAACCTTGTAGTTCTCCTTATGATTACACTGAGTCCAACACTACTACTCTAACCCAACTTCCATCTTGCTCTTGCACTACACCACTTCAACAGGAACCACCCACAAAAAGATTACTAACATCGATTCTGTTTAGACACCGCTCCAAAGTGAACACCACTTCTCCAAGATATAAAATCCCATACTTGTTGCAGAACACCAACCAAAACCTTATATCATAAAGATTCATCTTCTCTTCTCTGCTTATCCTCGTTAAACTCTTCTGACTTTCACAACCCTTTGTCTTCACATTTTAACTTGAGTCACTTCTATTGCATAACCATTGGTAATCCTTCTTAAAGCACAACACTTCTTTTGAAGGCCACAACCCCCAGAAACGATTGAAAACAAACAAACCTCCCTTGATGATCACACCTCAAATTTATGAAAGAACATCATCAATTATTCTTCACTTGTGTTTATTAGATGTCTTGGATTCCCATAACACTTGCTCCCACGTTTTCTTAACTACACTTGATGCACCAACTTCGCTATCCTTCCTTATCAAGTAACTTCTTCATGTGAACTTCAAAACTGAGCCCTTAGATTAACTCCACAATTTCTACATCACTTAGAATTCTTATTACACTCATCTCGGCCAGACTAACTTAAAACCTTGTTCTTTAAGAATTACCCTCTTCAACTCGAAATTGTCAAAATTACAAACCATATCTTTAATCCTCTGAACTTCAGGATACCCATAACCAGCAACAACAATCCTCTGACCTTACCTAAACTTACTAACTCACTGCCTTCTGCAATCCATCATTTTCAAGATTCACTTCTATCTTGATCAAACTCATCGAACACTAAGCATCACTATAAAACCACATCCGATGAAACTGGCTTTACCACAACATGCAACTTCATAACCCCGAACATCTCAACCAATCCAAACCTCTCTGATCATTCTCGATACTGTCTTGAGCAACTTATACTGCAACCACCCATGATCATCTGTTATAAAACCTTCCTTCTTCTTTCCTCATCCAATGTGTTCTTAATTCTCTAACCTTATACTTTCCTGTCAAACTGACATTTTGATGTAGTCCTTCCTTCGACACTTGAGATCTCTCATCTCAGCCAATGATCAAACCTTTATTCTAAACTATCCACAAATCTTGAAACACTAATCTAAACTTTAGTATAGCAAACCCACTTGTTGATAATGCCTATCCATCTTCCTCTAATTATCACTTAACTCAACCCAAACGATACTCTAATTCCCTTCAAAGACTTCACATTCTCTTGACTCGGAAATTTCGACTTTCTATACACGTTCCTTAAATTTGTTCTATATCTTTCACAACTTCTTTTCAACTCTTCTTCTACTTCCTTTCTTCTGACCCCCCCTACTTTACTGATGCACTGATTCCAATTAGTTTCTCAACCCTTGTTACACCAATGCCTATCTAAAACTCCTCTTACTTTAGCTTCTTAAACTCAACTCTCCCAGTGAAACATACAATATCTGATCTCCTGACTTTTTCCTTGAAAACTCCTTCATCCAAAACATTACTTATAAGTTCCAATATCTCCACACATCCCTTGAAGCTTAAACTCTGTCTTCTAACTCCTTTTCTTTGAGGCAAGAATTTGTCTCAAAGGCTTAAACCAATTCTAAAGAAGGTATACATATCAAGTACTCCTTCAATCTGCATTCCTCTACTACTCTAGAGCACAATATACCACCACAAAGGCAAGAATAGGACAGGAATTTCTATAGGAAATAACACTGGAACCCCAACTCTTTCGTACCCCAAACCTTTAGAATTAAGAAAGGAAAATCATCTCTGGTAAAAGTCATGAGTGTGCACCCTCATTCTTTTTATAGAGACATTTTCTGTTCCCAAAACTTCCAGTTAGATACACAATTTCACCAATTAGACTTGGAGAAAATGGTAGAATATACCATTCAGACTCAACTTTCCACAGGAAAGACACGACAAACCTAGAACACTCAGGTCATCCTAAGGACAAACTGCTCTGATACCATATTGTGACAATCCAAAATATATAACGCATATATATATATATATATATATATATATATATATATATATATATATATATATATATATGGAATGCATCAATTCATGATAAAGAAAGCAATTAAGAGTATATCAATGATCACATTAAGGAGTATAGTTATCCAAATTTGGCTGGGAATTAAAACTTAAGTACAAGTTTTCATGATTCTCCAAAATACAAGGCTGAATAAAAGTTCAAAGAGGTCTCTACTGCTTTGCAAAGCCATTGTCGAGGGGTTTCACCCGACCAGACACAAGGTTAGTCCGTTACCGCGGAATAGACCTCCAGTGATAACGCCTACCCTAAGACCTCCCACTACTCTCGCCACATGGGTCAATCCTCTCTAAGTGAGAATGAAAGACCGTTATAGTGTTAAGGATAACCTCCCATATGGAAGCCTCTACATTCATTCTAAACACTAAGAATCTCACCGAGAGATTCTGTAATTACCATCATCAACACACTAGAAAATCATGTTTTATTCATTTCCCAATTCACATACATTTGAACCAAAATTTACAATCGTATTCTTTCCCAACCACACAAGCTATATACATGTTCACATACAAGACACTCCTTAGTCATGTCATAAAAATAACTCATACATACTCAGACATTACATACTTTCACCGAAACATCACTTGTTAACATAAGTTTCTTTATAACCTTTAATTTTCAATACTTAAGTAATTCAAACAGCTTGGAGACCCTCACTAATGGCTCCGGAAGGGTCAAAAACCCTCAGGACGACCTAAAGAACGTCCAAAACGGACATCTGAAACCCCACAAACTATAAAAAAAAAAAAACAGCAGAAAAGGGCGCCCAACCCCCTTTAGGGGCGCCCAGGCGTCATATTTAAAGTGAAACAACGCGTTGAAGGGCACCCAGCCCCCTTCAGGGGCGCCACACTCTGGCAAAAAGTTGAATCAAAGGGCTCTCAGCCCCCTTTTGGGGCGTCTAGGCGTGGCGTCTGCTGTGAATTTCACGAATTTTCTGTAGATTTTGTAGAACTCACACCCTTAAGTGTCGTTTCAGACCTTTTTATGAATTTCTTCCACCCCTAATTCGCCCTACAGGTTGAATTAAACTTGTTTAAGTGGCCACAAACGCTCCTAACACCATTCTTTATCAATTATGCTTCAATTTCTACTTCCAGCAATCACTTTTAACCATTTCAGCACTTCTAATAAGTCTTATTTGACTTATCTAAGCCATCCCAAATGCCTTAAACCATTTCTAGCCCCAATTGCCCCATTTGACTACCTCACTTCCTCCTAAAACACTTGTATCAGTAACTTGTAAAATGGCCAATTACTGGTTTTACTACTAGATTTTCCCCTTATACACGTACATACCAGATTCAATCACAAGCACATCATTCACACACACCACACAGTAAAATGTTCTATCATAACTTTTATAACAGTTTAGTTCAAACAATCAAAAATATCAAAACAGTTTCATATTCACTTGGTTCTACACATTTCAAACAAAACAAAATTCATACCATTCTAAATTCCTAAACAGAAATCATAACCCAAGCTTCCCTTAACTTTAGTGTAGACATAGAGAAACAAAACGCCAATTGCTCTTTTACTCTTCAAAAGGGAAACAGAACCCCAATTACTCTTCAAATCTGCTAGAACCACCTATAATCATCAATTGATGATGGAGAATGAACTTTAGGACTAAATAGAATCTAGATTTGGAAGAGGAAACGAAATGGGTTGCATGCAGCAAGTTTGGTTGCATGCTCACAGCCCTAGGGAAAATGGAAAAGGGGTTTTTCTTACCTGTTCAGAGAAGGAGAAATCAATCAGTGAAAAGGTTGTTCTCAGTCTCCAGAACGCTTATAAGCTTCCTATTTAGGAAAGGATAGATAAACTTAGAGTTATGGTGGATTGAAAGGTAGAGCACATAAGCAAAGAAGAAGAAGAAGTTGTGTTTTGGTGATGAAATGTCGTGGCATGGGCTGAAAAACTTGAAGGCAATGTTTTAATATAATTCCATTTAGCTATTAAAACTTTTTCCAATGTCCTGTTGCCACGTGTGCACTTTTATGTTTTATTTTTCTCAGACTTTACATAGTCTCTCTCTCTTGGAGGTGTTCCTTTATTATTTTTTTTCCAAACTTTTCTCCCAGGTTCACTTTCACTATTCGAATGCCGCCTCTAGCAAGTTTTCAGGTGACATTCCGGTGACCACCATTTTCTCTAATGATTACAGGGTTGGAAATGCGCTACGCCAATCCTTCCAACCATCCAAATGTCATCATGAGCCACCCATCAACAACAGCTCACCAACCTTCGCCCACTTGTCGCCCAGCTCATTTCATAGCTTCCTGGGCTGACGTTGATGCCTTTGTTGTATCAAAAACAGGGTTATTTATATTGACAAATAAGATAACACAAGACCTTATTATTGTTATTTGTTTTTTTTAATCTAAAGCAATAGCCATATCATCACTAACGTTTACCATCTTAGTGTAACCTTTAGGGTTCTTACGAACCAAAAATTGATATCAGGAAAAACGAAAGATATTTTTGAATAGGTTGAAAAGAACAATGGATAGGAGATAAATCTCTCCCGAGGTTTCCCTTTCCCAAACTATTTCTCCTTTAACAAAGAATCAAGTCTCAATTTACTACGACAACCAATATCCTTACATCCTTCCATTGATATAACTCTTTCACATCCTAGCTAACTAATTAGTATCCAAACTGTATAACTAACTCCCCGTTTCACAGAAACTTCATATGAAGTGGCTCATTGTTGTGGGGCTAAAGAGAGTTTTTCCCTCTTTTGGTATTTTTTGTCCAAAGAATATTCTTCAAACTGGTATGGGCTTCCTCTTCATCTAATGCTCTATAATTAGACTTGTCTTTATCTTTTAGAATTCTCTCCCCCTGAAATGGAACTGACAAAGATTCACTTGGTTTCGTGAAAAGTGACCCGTAAAGACTAATGTTAGACTTTGAAAATAGTTGAATATAGTGAAAACTCCCTTGTGTTGAATATACACATAGGGTCCTCTATTTATAATAGAAGAAATATGGGTTAAGCCCAAAATACAAATAAGAAATATAAACAAACTAACTAAAAATATAAACAAACTAACTAAAGATAAGAGATAAATATAAACTAAATATAATATCTGTACCAAAAATTATAAAACTTGTACCTCTTATACACATTTGTTTGCGCTATGATCTTACATGGTGAGGACTATGAGAATGAGCAATGCTATATACACAAATCTTCATGACATGGTGAACTTGACATGGGCAGGGGTTTCCCCCACGTATATACATGATCTTGCCCATGTCAGTTGTTGATATCTCTAACATTTCCCATGCTAATGAATCTATAGAAACATGGTTTACGACAGATTGAGTCACTCTGATGTAATTGCTAATACTTTGTCATATTCACAATTCTGTAGTTGAATTACTTGATGAAAAATGCTCCCCAAAAAAAATACAAAATATTTCTGTTCATTTGTTTTCATTTTTGTTGTACTCAATCTTTTTGTTTTCTTTTCATTACAAAATCAGACATGATTTGGGGATTCAAGTGACCTCTAAAACCTTCTGCCTACTCTGTTAATCCTATATACAGGTCCATGACCCTTGCTGAGAAACAACAGCTACAAATTTTAATTGAGAAGCTACCAGCAAGAAATCTTGTTCGTGTAGTGGAGTTACTTCGTCGAAATACGCCAGCAGAAAAACAAAGTTGTGATGAAGTAATTGTTGATCTCGAAACAGAGGTAGTACTCTAATTGGGTGTGTATATAATGTAAAATTTATTATTATTATCTTATCTGCATACTATGGTTCATGATTATAGACTTGATCAGCATTATAAGTTGTTCACCCTGTTGATTTGCTGCAGGATAATGCTTCACTCTGGAGACTGTATTACTATGTTGAAGCTGTTGAGAAAGCCAAAAGTCTTTCTTGTAGCATAGTGGATTAGTTTTGTAAATGCTTTTGAAAGCCTTAGCCTTATTGTTAGTTCCTCATAACTCATTCTGATCTCGTATTTCCAGAGTATATAGATTTTTAAACTCTTATCTCTGTTTCGGCTATATATAGGATTTAGTGTCTTTTACCCTGACTTGACATGTCTAAGCATCGTCCCAGATTGTTATAGCAAAAGGGGGACTGTTTCTTCCTGCACCCATATAAACTCAAATCCTAAATTACTCCTAGTTAAAATTATAATAAAAATAATAATATCTCTACATTTTTTTAATGTATTTCAGATAGTACCGTCAAAAATATATTTATGTTGAATTGTATAATCTAGAATATATTAAGAAAACATTGTATAATCTAAAATATATTAAAAAAAGTTAATGTAATCCGAAAGGTTCTTTGGATTTAGAAATATTTAAATTACATAATTTGGAATATATTTAAAAAGAATTGCATTCTGAAATAAACATTAAAGAAGATATTTTCTAGATTTATATATATATTTTTAGATAGTTTGGAATACTTTTTGTACGGTATGTGATTGAAGACTTTTTGACTCTATCAATCACACGTTCAATATTAAATACTTTCTGAAGGATAAACTATCTACCTAATATTGAGAATTCGAAGGAGTAAGTTCAAATATGTCACATAGTGTACATCGATGGCTGAATAAAACTGAAGACTAGAAGTCATCTACATATGAGCGCACTTTTTATTAGAGTCAGGTGCCATCCACCAATACCTATTTTTGCATTTCGAGCACTAGGTAGCTTAGTTAAAAATGCACTAGGTAGCTTAGTTAAAAATGATTGGTGATCGTTATAAATAAGATGACATTGGGCCAATGCATCTATAATTAAGACCCACCTGGGTAAGAGCCCATGATTAATAAAATACTTATATAAATATTATTTTAATGAAGTTTTGACTTCACTTTTACAGTAATCATATTTTGATTAGGATTTTTAGGGTTTAGGGTTTAGGGTTTAGGGTTTAGTACCCGCATTTGTTCGCATAGTAGCCTTAATTTTCGGGGACGAAAATTTTTGGAGTAGGGGAGAATGTAAGACCCGTATAAATAAAATGATTACTTATTTTAAGTATTTAATTTTTTTTGTGATATTAGGTAATGATTATGAAGTGAAATGTTGTTGAGAAAGATTTAAGGAAAGGAAGAAAATTAAATTAATTTTGATTTTCTTATTAATTTTCGAAAAAAACTTAAAACAACGTATATAAATATAATTATTTACGCTATTTTATCAGCGAATGGAGTCTGGTCTAGTGGTGATTGTGTGTGCATGGGAGGGTTGTGTACTTGGTCCCAAGTTCAAACCCTTCCAAGACCAAAATGTTCCTAGCTCTTTTTAATTCTCCACCTTGGCATGTGGGTCCCACCATGAGGTAAGAAAGATGAAATCAAAAGCTTGTGGTAGAGAATTATCCCACCATGAGGTAAGAAAGATGAAATCAAAAGCATGTGGTAGAGAATTATTGATAGTAACGTGAAAATTTTGGTGTGGTACGTGAAGGAGGTTATTTGAAAGAGAAGTGGAGAATTTAGTTCTCTTCAAGTCATTTTAAGAAGGGTTGCACCATGTGTGGCTTTTAGTGCATTTTATATGTTTCATTTTGAATGGTTGAAAAGTCAAACTTAAAGGAAAAGTTGGGTTACTCTTCTTTCTCATTTACGTTAAGGAGAAGATTGCATGGTTCTATGGTTTTTTTTCTCTTTGCATGGTTGGGCACTTGAATTCTAGACTTAGGATGCTTGTAAGTGACTTTGGAGTTTCTTGGAAAGGTTAAACATTGCATTAAAAATTGTAGGCTCCATAAATGGGTATTATAGAGGCACTTAAACACACTTTAAACCTACCATTTACACACATTAAAGAGAGGTTTTATGGGGTGTTAATGTGGAGTTAGGAATGGGAAAAATCTGAAATGGCTTAAGGGTGCCCTTGGGAATGACCTTGAGTAGGGAGTTAAGGATTAGAAAGGTTTAGGATTGATTTTATTTAAGTGTGTAATTTTAAGTTAGTTAGGTTGTATTACAAACTTGGTGAGAGAGTGGAAAAGAGAAAAAAAAAATTGTAAGTTGAGTGGAGAGAAACATTTCTATGTGAGGAATAACCAAGTGGTGAGAGAAAGAAAGTGGTCACCCTAGTCTTGGAGTCTTGGACGTCACTTGTAAGAGATCAAGAAGAGTGGAAGCTTGTTGTCTAGAGAGGAAAGAAACCTAAGAACTTTTGAAGCTTGCTTGGAACTAGAGGTAAGGGGTTTAACTTGGGACATAATATGGTGTATGATGGGTAGAAGGTAACATGATAACATGTTGATGCATGCACTTTTATTTTGTGTTCAAGTTTCATGTGTTGTTGCATGGAGGGAATTGTGCATGGGCACTTGTTCATTTTCGTTTTGGTATGGTAAAGGGGTGTACTTTGGGTTGTACATGCTAGCTTTCCAAAAGGTGTTGTTGTGTAAATGGGTATACATGTTCATTTTCGTTTTTCTACTATATGGGTGATATAATGGACTATACATGGTTATATTTTATGAAAAGGTGTTGTTGTTGGAAATGGGTATACATGTTGGGTGAATTGGGGTGTTGTTTGTGTATGAAAAATATCATGGGTACACTTAAAATCATGTTTTATGGTATGTCTTGTTTATTGTTACCTTGCATGAGTTATATATTGTGGGGAACTTATTTACACTCTTTGACCAAGAGTGTGAGTAAGAGGGTATTGAGAATTTTCTTCCATTGTTGGAAGAGAAAGGAAGGAGTTATGAGAAAGAGAGGAGTGAAGGTGATGTTTTGGTGAGTTGGGGTACATGGTATTGATGAAAGTTAACGTAAAGAGAATGAGAACAAAATGGGGGAGTGCTTTGGGTTCATTTGGAAAATGTTAGATATAAAGAAAAAAAAAAGGGAGATGGTGAAGATGTTGCATGGTTGACGTGAAAAGAGGAAGGAAGATGGGTGCTTGTTTTTTACTTGAAATGGGAGAGGAGAATGAGAGAGGTTTTGGGGTTGAAAAGTCAAAAGAAGAAATGTAGGTGTAAGTGTGTGGTGAATTTACGTAATTGTAGTAAGGATGTGTAGGAAAAGAACAAAATGAAAGTGTGGATGGTAAAGTGGTGTGGGACCGTGAGTTAATGGCAAGAGAGAGAAGATTGAAAATGTAACATGGGATGGAGAGATTCATACGTAAACTTCATTGTGCATGGGAGAGAAGTCATAAACTTTAACTTAGGAAAGAGAAGAAAAGTGAGCTAGAAAAGGGAGTGGGGTCCACGGTTTTTGAGAGAGAAAGATAGGAAAAATGAAACTTTGTGTTTTAATTGAAAACAAAAGAGAAAAAGAGAAAAGGGAGAAGGTTGATTACGTAAAAGTGGAGAGTAGGAGAGAGAAAGAGAACTTTTAGTGAAAAATAAATGTTTTAAGTGGGGTCCATTTGGAGAGAGAAAAAAAATTAATAATAAAGTTTGATTTTTTTTAATGGAGTCCACATGGGTTGGTAAATTTAAGAGAGGGGGTGCATTTAAAATAAAAAGGGGTACATGAAAAAGTGTGTTTTATTATGTGTTGTGATTTTAGTAAAAGCGGGGGTGCACTAGAAATAATGGTTCTAGTGGACGGAGGGTGAGATTAATAATTTCATGGGGGTGCGCAGTAGGAAAATAATTAAATTATTTTTATTGTAAAAAAAAAATTTGATTGATTTAATTATTTGAGTATTTTTTTATTAATTGATGGTAAATGAATTTGGTTGACTTTGAATATGCGGGTGATATGCGTATGGTTGTGATGGTGAAGTTGTGAGAGCAAGTGTTCTGTCATTTCCTTAGAATTTTTGTCGAACCGGTGGTGTTCGTATTGCGATACGATAGTGTGTTGAGTTCTCTACGGAGACTGAGATTTGAGTGTCACCCTATTCTCGTGCGCGAGGACTAGAGAGGGTTGAATGTCTCGCCCAATGACTTCGGCTCGTGTGAGTATAGTGCTCGGTGGGTGCGCCTAACCGAAGTTTTTACTCGTAATTCCTTGAGGAGTCGGGGAGATAGGCCTGACGTTGCGATGGAAGGCGGCTCGAATCGCCCTGTTTTGCGAAACAGGTTTGGTACGACAAAATTCAAGGAAAGAACATAAGCTTGTGTAAATGACTTGAGTTGTGAGTTTAATACTATGATGTATTGTAATGTTATGACTATGATAGTCTGGGTGGTGATGATTTAAGTTATGAGTTGAATACTGAGAAGTGTTGTGACGTGATGCCTAATTTAGTCTATGTTATGATGTTGTCTTTGAAATTATATGCGATGTTGTGTCCTTAGTTACTCACCCTTTACTTTTGTGGTTGTGGTTCCACCTACAATGATCGTACTTGTACGGGAGTAGATGGTGTTGCAGATAATGCAAGGCTGGAGTAGCACGATGAGAGATTTGGGAATTTGCTATGGGGAATTTATCATGTTTTAAAGCTATTTCTTGTTTCGAATAATGGATTTGATATTGTAAGGTTGAACTTTATGTTCTAAGACGCTTGAACCATTGAGTTTTATTTCTGCGATGTTAATTTTAAATAAAAAAAAAATTGGCGTAAAATTTTGGATTCTATTATTTTCTAGTGGCACTCCGTTAGGGGTGTTACATTTGGTATCAGAGCCTAGCCTCTCCCAGTACGGTGTGGTTCGAGGACGAACCAAGCGGAAGCTGGTGGGCATGTGACGCCCGAGCACTGACGAGGGCGGGGAGTGATCGCCGGTGCAAAAGGCACGGACAAGGAGCGGCTCCTGGCAGGCTTCGAGTGGACGGGGCACATGGACGAATCGAACATACACCGGAATGAGAGGGATCTGGAGACTGTATAGGTATGGGACTATACAGTTGAAAGATAGCTTAAAGGAATTGATTTGGCTACCCATATCACCAAAATGCATTTACTTTTCGGTAGCCTAACCCATAAGAACTCCATGGTTAAGCGTGCTTAGCTTGGAGTAATTCTGGGATGGGTGACCTTCCGGGAAGTTTTCCCGGAAAGTCTCGTGGTGATGTGTGGGGGCAATCAACAGTCCCTGTAAGTTGCCGGGATGCTTGGCAACCTTAGAAGAAAAGTTTAATTATCAAATCAGTAGAACATCAAAAAGCACTTTGTTGTTTTGAGCAAACATTAAATGACATTAAATGTTCAACATTCAAAAACAACAAAAATGATAAGAAAAGACATATCTATTGCATGCATAATCTATTATATTCTTGCAGATGAGCTACTTTACATGCATTTACAAGCTTCAGATCAAAATATCAAAAGTGGACGTTAGAGACAAAAGAGATATTTACAGAATGTTCTTCACTTGAAGCGGTGTATAAAAGAACGTTCTGACAAATTGACTTTAACCAACAATTGTCTAACACAAGAATCAAGGTCATGAGCTTAGTCGACAGACACTTATTCGAAAAGCCTTTAATTAGAAGATTTTTCAAATGAAAAATGAAGAGGATAACATACAATGAAATATTCATCCTGAGAAGGGTTAAAAAGAAAAGCACATAAAGAGCTCAAGAAAAAGAAGATATTTGAACAAGAAAAAAAGAAGAGAGAAAAGAAAAAAAGAAATACTCTTGAGCTTCATTGTAAAATTGCTTATTGATTGTAAGAAAAGGAGAAAGAGAAAAGAGAGAAACACTTGTAAGTGTTTAAATTGCATTGTATTGTAATCACATCCTCTCTACGACAGTAATAGTCCGAACGACTTGTAAGCAATCTTTGATTGCAATTATGAAGAGAATCATAACACTTGGTGAACTTAGTTGAGTTAAGGAAATCAAGGAATTTGCCTAGTACCAAGAGTGGTGCGAATACTCCTTCAAGTCTAGGGTGGCAAGTGGTTATTCGCTGACTATGGAGACCGGGAGTGGTAGAATACTCATCCAAGTCTAGGGTAACAAGAGGTTATTCACTGACTGTGGAAACCAGGAGCGGTGCGAATACTCAGTTGTAATCTTGTTAAAGATTATAGTGGAATCCTTTGTAGAGGAGACTAGACATAGCTCAGTTGGAGTAAACTAATATAAAAATATCTATGCAATTATCTTTTCTCTTACCTAAACGCTTCTCTTACCTAAACGTTTCTCTTAAAAAACATGCAGTTGTGCTTTTATTTCTAAACACAAAAACCTTCCAAGCTAAAGCAATTATTCTTTGACAAAGGAAGTTCTTTCAAACTCTATAGTGCACATTCTGAATAGCACGACAAAAGAAACTCTCCTTTATAATTATTTACTGGGTCGAGCATCTAAGCGTTTAAAAGAAAACCTCAAAGCTCGACAACGTGTTATTTCAGAAGGGTTGTGAAAAGAATTTTTCCATTAACATTATTCAACTCCCCTTCTAGTGTTTTTTAGGTACTTCAGATTAAACTTTACATGGATGGCTTCCTAAACTTTTAAGGTTCTAGAGTTGTAGACCCTAAACACTCTTGATGTTTCTAAATAGCCAAGCATGATTCCTTCATCACTTTTGGAGTCAAACTTCCCCAAATTGTGCTTATTGTTCAAAATGAAGCATTGACATCCAAAAGAGGGTTGTTGACAACATACCCTTCATTTTCCATCATGCAAGCATGATCTTTTCCTCACGATCTGTTAAGAACTAACCCTTGAGATTAGCTCTCATACCAACTGAAATAAAAAAAAACACTAGAAATGGGGGTTTGAATAGTGTTTTAAAGATTTTTTGCAAATAGTGATTAAGTTACTTAGCAGTGGTTAAACAATATGCACAATAGTTTAAACACTTGGTTAAAGAAAGTGTTTGGATGGAAAACGTTGTTTGAAAACAAATACAATAGTTTACACTTTTAGTTTTATTCTGGTTCACTCAATCTAAGTTACGCCCAATTCTCTTTCAATAATATATTAAGAGGTTCCACTGATACGACTTTAACTACTCTTGGTTTACAACATTAACCAACTGTTTATAAGAGTTTAACCACTCTTGGTATCAACACCAGACAAATTATCTAGAACGCTTAAATCCACTGAGTTAAAGTATATAAGTGTTTGAATTCATTTTTGAATCTAAACACAATAAGTGTTTTTGAGTTCTTACAAGACAAAAGATTACTCTTGTATGATGGATATATAAATAATACAATGAGCTACTAAAAACTTGTAAAAGATCTTTTCACAAATGAGTTTAAAATTGTTAGTTAGACTTAGCTTCGTTGTTCGTTTTAGAACGGTCGGTTTGTTAGTTCTGTTTTGTTTTGTTTGCCGGTTTCTTTTCTGTGCTTGTGTTGGTTATATATAATAACCAACTCCTCCGTTTCTGTAACTTTGAACTTTTCAATACGATTCATTTTACAATCTCTCGCTCTGTTCTCTCTCTTCTACTTTTCTCTGTTTTCTGGGTTTTCTCGAACGCTCAAGAACCCAACAAAAATAAAATAGCTTAGAGAAAGATAACGAGCGTATAATATTCTTGATATCAAAAGTTCTTCTTTCTTCTCTTCAGCATTTAACTTTATATAGAAATCTTTGAAAACAATTCGTTACTCAAAGCTTTCACTTTCTTCTAGTTACGTAGCCTTTATGATAGAGTCAAAAACAATGTTGCTTCCTTGTAGAGCAACTATGTTATGTACGGATGAGACAGACAAAAGACATGTATGAAACATTCTTTGAATATCTTCATGTCTCTAAATTTTCTTCCAATTCGGAGTAGGCTTTTGAATAAAGTTGGTAATTTGGACAAAAAAAGATAAAACAACACCATAGAAAAAAAGTAATTGAATCTACATGCATTCATACCATTATACGACCTGTGCATTTAATGCGTTAGACAACTTAAGTATTTAAGTGTGATTCTTAGTATAATCATTTGATGCAAGTTTGTTTTGAGTAACTTGTACAATCTTTTAGTTATGTAGCGTTTAAAGAAACTTGTGTTTAGATGCTTTATCTTTTTGTCAGACGCTATAGCGATTAGATGCTCTGCAAGGAGCTTTATAACGTGTAACGCTTTATATGTATACGTTAGACGCTCTTGTGATATCACATGTTCTCATATCATTTAGTTATCTTTAATGATAGTGTTTAACGTTTTTAATAGATATCCTAGACGATTAAACATTATTTCATTTGGACGTTATGTTAAACTTCTAAAACAATGTTTACTTAGACGATTTTGTCTTAAAAGGTTTCCATTTGGGCCTTGTACCATAGGCCATGTAGTATAGGTTTTGGGCTTGAAGTGGACCATGTGTGGAGCGTATATTATGGTTGACTTTAAATTCAACATACTCCTTTAGAAGCCTTGTTCTCCAAGCTTGAGAGGCATCCCACATTGGGAGACAAGTGGCCATGTGGCGTGTTCCTAATGGAGAAGATTCCTCCTTAATAGTTACCATGTGTCATGCTCTTAATGGAGAGAATTTCTCCTTAGTAATGACCATTGTTATGCTTCTATTGTAGAGGATTTTCCTTGATCTCCAAGTTAGAATATTAGGGTTTTGCTTCTACAATTCGGAAATACCTTTAAGGTTACCTAAGCTTATAAATAGAGGTGTCTCCCCATGTAAATACACTTTGAGATTAGTATTATTATGCTTCCAAAAATATTATGCCATCAAACTTATCTCTAAAGTCATGGTTAGAGCATACCATGTGGTTTTCTTTAGCCACCTTCCTTGAGAGTTGACCCAACCTCTCTTAAGAGCTCAATCATATCATCATTAAACACTCCAAACCGAGAGCATTCCACCATCTTCCCCATGACTTCCTCGCAACTCACCTTCATGGACTCATCTTCATGCTTTAGTTCATTCTAGCTTGAGGAGAAGACTGTACGAGGTCTTTTTAGTTAAATTTGGCCAAATTTCTTTATGATCTACTTGGCCAAAATTTTGTAAGGATTTACTTAGTTAAATTTTAACAAATTTCGGCAAAGATTAACTTAGTTAAATTCTAACCAAGACCATTTGACTAAATTCAACAAAATTTTGACTAAAGTTTACTTAATCAAATTCGGCCAAATTTTAACAATGATTGATTTGACTAAATTTAGTCAAATTTCAACTAGATCAAACTTAGTTGAATTCGACCAAATTTTGATTGTGTTTAATTGGATTGAATATTTTTAAAGTTTTAACAAGTGACGCTAACAGTTATGTACCTATGTGCTATCATAAACATCAAATGAATTATAACTTTAAATATTTAACTTTTTAAAATTAAACTATAAAATAATTCAATTTAATTTTTTTATAAATAATTTAGTATTTTAAGATAATAAGGTAAATTACAATTTAGTTGAGTTTAGTTAATTTTTTCCATCATTATATCCTACTAAAAAATGACGACGATTAATTAAAAAATTAAAATTAAAGGATACTTAAGAGCTTTACCATCTTTAGCTTTAACTTGATGAGCAAGATTCATAGTTTCATAGTAGCGCTTACTCGGTTTTCGAAGCTACGCTTATACTTCACACCGTTGGGTAACATTGGGGCCCGCCCCTCCAAACCACAGGCTCGTTAAGAAAACACCCTTGACGAGGCATAGGTTCGGACACGCAGCCTGTCCATACCAATTCCAACATACGCCTTAGTGGAATTTCCCGCTCACTTACGCTGTTGCTTTCGCCTTGGCCACTGAGAACAGCAAAAAAATTGTTCAAGTCGAATACGCCGAAGGTGCCTATTGGATGTGGTTTTTGTTCTTCTTCGATACAATGGCTAGGTTAGTTCAGAATAAGTGATTCTTAACACTGCCAGCAAATATTTCGTTTTTGAAGTTGGAGAGATACGTTTTGTTTCAAAAAGCTGTTTCCTTTCTTCTTTTTTTCTTGAGTTTTGAGGAAAAGGGATTTCGTGCAGAACAGGGTATACCAAGTTTTTTTCTTGTTGTGTCTTCTGGGGTTGATGATGGCCAACGATGAATATGGATGCCTTTTTTTCCATGTTTTGAAATTATTGTTTGAGGGTATTGTGATATTCCCATTTTTGTTGAGGGTTTGTGGCTTCTGTGTGACAATGGGGCGGTGTCTTGCATTCTTGCAATGTGCGAACGGGAAAAGTTAGGAAGTGCTGCACAATGAATTTGATATTCTTTTGGGAGTTTGAAATACACCCATTAATAGTAGTGAATGTTTCAATGAAGCAGTCTGGAGGCTCAGACTTGCTGGGGGCTTCGTAGTTACTTATGTCAGTGAAACTATAGGGGTAGACTGTAAGAGAAGTTGTGATGAATATGGACAATGAGTGAAATTGGTTTGCATCACAGGATATATATAATCCTTGAAAGAAACTACATTTTGAGCTTTGAAGTTGTTTTTATTATTTTTGGCCATCCGATCCTCAAATAAGCCTCTTGTTAAAGCAGTTTTTTTCTAGAGGCAACATGAAGAGTGAAATCTACATTATGTTCAATTGAATGTTATGTCTGTCATGCATCAGGGAGCAGGATTTTTTTCCGATTGGGTGATAAGGTATAAACAATCCTTGGTCGCGGATTGGGTGGGAAAAAATATTTCTTCTGCTTATGATTTTATTTAATGTCGTTGTACTACATAACACTATTCATCTGCACCTTGCCCTTGCATGCCTATTTTCTTGCATGATTTTATTTGTTTACCCATGGTTGGTATTCAGAATATGAAATTGACATTCTTAAATAACAGAGTGTTTTGTCTTTCAATGATGGAAAGAATCGGGTTCACTTTTGATAATATAAATAACCTTGAAATTCAAGTTTCATCCACCTTTGCACAAATTATGTGAGTCCTTTCAGTTATGAAATGTTGATTTCGTAATAGTTTATGTCCTCATACCTGCTACGCTTCCTCAACACATAACCTTTTGTTCGCAAATCGAAACTTTTTATGTGAATAAACTTATTCACTTCCCTGTATTTTCTTAGTGTTTTTGTGTCAACTAGACACTACAATTTACAGGTCTGTATAGTGGTCGGGTTTACCACATTTAAAGCACTCAACTTTTGAGTTGCCTTATCGACCTCCACTCCATTTACCTCGTCCTCCACGACCATGAGTGTATTGAGCTTCTCCTTTCATGACAAGCTTTGCTTGAAGTGCTTATCAAATGGCTCACACTTCTTTTTCCTACTCCATTGCTCGTGTATCTCAAGCAACCTGACAAACTCTAGAGCATTAATAAGTCCTTGGACTCCTCAATGAAGGAAACAATATCTCAAAGTCATTTGTCAATGACTTCAAAATCTTCTCCACAACTCGGCTAGCAGGCAACATCTCTCTGTTTATGCCAAGATAATTCACCTTAGTTTCAACTTGAGTTATATACACTGCTAATACTTTAGCCTCCTTCATCCTCATGATCTTCAATTCTCTTTTGATGGCCGAACCTGCTTCACACCATCATTTTCCTTATACGCCTTCTCCACAATGTCTCACACTTCTTTTGAAGATTTAACATTTGTTATCTTCTTTAAGCTGGACTCATCGACAACTTGGTACAGGAAGTATAGAGCTGCCTTGTTCTTCACATGTGCTCCTTTCAACGTTTTTATCTAGGCATTCGAGCAATTTGTGGTGTTGATTGGTTCTTTGCAACCATCTTCAATCACCACCTAATTTTCTTGGGAGCCAAGGAGAACCTTAATCTTTAGACTCCAATTATTATAGTTCACCGTCTTTGTCAACTTGGGCAAAGACATACTGTTTGCAAGGTTGGTCATTTCACTCAAACTCTAGCTCTCAAGCACTCCCTAGCTCTCTAACTCTTTTTTCTACTCAGGCATTCAAGCTAACTGGTTCTTGATACCAATTTGTTAGCAAATCGAAACTCTTTATGTGAAAAAACTTATTCACTTTCTTGTATTTTCTTATTTATTGTGTCACCTAGACACTACAATTTATAGGCCTTACATTTTTCTTCTTCACCAAGCCACAATATCTCCAGAATATAACCCAAATCATAACCTATTAAACTACTGATATTTTCTCTCCTAAAACATCACAATATTACTACTCAAAATCTCTACTAAATATTTCCTCATTTAAGTTTACCCTAACACCTTTTAGAGCTTACTGATTGACTTTTGTTTTCTAACAGCCATTTTTAAACTGTATCCAGTTAATGTATTAAAATTTCTTCATCTATTGTTGTTTGTTGGTTATGGAGTGATGACACAGAATACTCTTGTTAATTTTTTTCTGCAGGAGTTGGCTTATTGACTTTGGAGGATTTGCAAAGAAAGTGAAGAACACTACACTATCTTCAGCTGATCAAATCAAGGATTGTGGGGCATATCGAGAATGTCCTAACTGTCATTATCGTATTGATAACAGTGATGTATGTGTGTTGGAATTCAGAATTATATTCATAGCTTACTCAAATTCAAGCATGCACTATAAATAGATTATTAGAAGCAACCTTTGCTCTTCATGTTACTTCTGAGTTCAGTATGTTGATACTCTACATTATTTTTTTGTTTCATGGTACACAAATGTGAACTGTGCTTGTGAAAATGTTTGCATACTTTACTTCTATACCTGGATTAAATTATTGAAAAAGTTTAGCACGAGTTTGAATGATAGCAGATGTTTTATTACGAATATTTCTCTGCATACAGGTTTCTGGTGAGTGGCCTGGCTTTCCTCTTGGTGTAAAGTTTGATCCTTCTGATGTAGAACTCTTGGAACATTTAGAAGGAAAATGTGGTGTTGGAAACACACAGCCAGATATGTTTATCAAGGAGTTCATCTCAACTCTGGAAGGAGACCAAGATATTTGCTACACTCATCCAGAAAATCTTCCAGGTAATAATTCTCTGACCCTTCTCCTTTCAATTCAAACATATAAACTTTGCACTCTTTCCGTCATACTTGATTGATAAATGAACTTGTAAAATATAGTCACCTACCATACCAGAAAAATACGTGGAAGGAAGACTGATAAAATACTTTTTTACATTTGTAAGTGACAAGGGATGCCCCTTGTGGAATGGAGTATAGATAATATGATTGAATGACCCGTTAATGTTATTAGAATTATTTCTACACCTTAGAATTCAATTCAAATTTTTTAAAAAATTATTTTTGAAAAGGTTAAATAAAGCAGAATATAATCCATAATGTTGAAAGTTTAAGTTTATCAAATCTCAATTTCCCCCTTTAGATATGATCCTAATCAAGATTCAAACCATGCTAATTGATAGATATGTTTAATACTTTAGTGATATGGGTTGAAGGAAGGCAACATTCTTTGATTGCCAAAAATATTAGTTGCCACTAATTATGATTATCTTTAGACTTAATATCACTTTTAGTTCTTATTTTCGTTGACTTTGTTCATCGTAGGACTCATTTTTTTGAGTATTCAATGTGGTTCAATTTTTTTAGTTTATGTTTACTTTAGCTTTTTTTTATGATGTGGTCTAAATCATTAATGGTAGAAGAACCATGGTACATGAACTATATGTGCCATGTGTCAATTCATGTTTTTTTAAATTTTTTTAAATTTTAAAAACGTTGGATACATGTCAAGTCAACAATGTGCTAAGTGACAATCTTAGTGTCATGTGTTAAGTCAGCGTGTCACATGTCAAGTCGGTATTAATGTCATGTGTGAATGTCAATGTCATTTGTTATTGTCTTATATTCAATTCACTCTTTATTTTGGTTAGTTTTGTTTAATTTAGTTCCAAAGTTTGTTAATTTTGTTCAATTCAGTCTTAATTTTAAATTTTAGAAGGAAAATTTTTCCTTATTTTTAAAATTAAAAGGACAATTGTTTATTATTTTCAAATTAGAAGGAAAATTCTTCATTATTTTTAAAATCAAAAGGAAAATTTTCATTATTTTTAAAATTAGAATGAAAGTCTTCATTATTTTTTAAATTAGAAGGAAAATTCTTTGTTATTTTTAAAATTAGAAGGAAGATACTTGATTATTTTTAAATTTGGAGATTTCTTGATTATTTTTAAATTTATAAAGAAAATTCTAATTAATTTTTAAAATTAGAAAGAAAATTCTTTATTATTTTTAAAATTAGAAGACATATTTTTCATTATTTTTGACCAACTCTAACTGTAGTTTTTACATGTAGAAAATTTCAAACATAATACAGGTAGAGTTGATTTAAAAATAATGAAAGAAATATTTAATAAGAATATGAATTTTAATAAAAATTAAATTTGGTCTTAATTTAGAGATAAATAAAATTGTGACAGAATTAAACAAAATTAACAAAAGTTGAGATTAAATCGAAAAAAATTAATAAAAATTGAGATTAAATTGAAAAAAATTAACCAAAATTGTATAAGATACTAACACGGGAAACTGATACTAACTTAATACGTGGCATTGTCATGTCACACAAGGTTGACTAGACATCTTCAACGTTTTTTAAACTTTAGAAAAAAATTAATAAAACTTAAAAAGATAAAAAAAAAAAAAACACGAAGTGACATATGACACTCATGGTTTATCTTCCGTTAATTATTCAAATGATGTCATGAAACAAAACTAAATTGAATATAAATTACAAAATTAGAACCAAATTAAAGACTCAAAAAAATAATCTCATATTAGACAAAGTCGACAAAATAGGACCAAATATAATATTAAATCTTATCTTTATTATAATTTAATGCCTAAAGGTTTGGGCTATTGTCAAATTTGGTCTCTTTCGTTTCTTCAGGTGCTAAAAAAGATGGTAGTTATTTCCATATCTTTCACAAGACAATCAATGCTTATGCAACTAGTCAAAGAAAGCGTAGAAAGATTCATCATCCACAGGGTTTGAGTGAAGAACATTGGCATTGGCACAAGACAGGTAGGACGAAAGCTATAATACAGAATGGAATGTGCAAAGGCTTTAAGAAAATCATGGTTCTTCATGTAAGATCTAAGAGTGGGTCCAAACCCTTCAAATCCAACTGGGTAATGCATCAGTATCATCTAGGGACGGAAAAAAATGAAAAGGAAGGTGAGTATGTGGTTTCTAAAATTTTTTATCAACAGCAAAAGCAAACTGAGAAAAATGAGGACAATCCAATGGTTGAAGATCTTGACAATATAGTGTCAAGAACAAGTCCCAGGACTCCAAAACCAAATCCTCGCCATCCACCTCGTGCAGGAAACTCTGTTGATTGTGATGATTGTATCGATGAAACTGTACCTCTGCCTTTTGTCCAGGTGAGTAACTATATTTGATGCATATTAGTTAAATATGATTATTAGTTTCACTATATGGTTAATTATCTTTTAGAAAGATCAAACGGAAAATAGCAATCAAGTCTAATATTACCAGTGAAATGGCCAGCATAAAACAGTGTCTTGATTTTCTCTGAAGTGTGTTTTAATTCTAGTGAGTAATGAGTACATAACTTAACCAACATTTTTACTATTTTTTTACCATCTACCTTTGGCTTACTAAAATTTGCTTTTTTTTTTTTTTTACGAACTAGACAATTCTCGGAGAATCACATGCCCCTATATCTGATGTTCAGGACCTAGACAATTCTGCATGCTTACCTGGCGAATCAAAAGCTGAGGAACACACTGAATATGATGGCTTGGACGACATATTATTGTGCAAGGAAATCTTAGATTCTTCTGATCTGTTAAATGATTCTGGATTGGACTCCAGCAATCTCCATGACTTAGAATTCTTTGATAATCAAATAGCTAGAAATGATAACGAATCTTGTGGAATATCTGTCCTGGATACGCTGGAATTAGACACTCCGGACTTTGATCATTCTGTAAGCATCTTATTCCCCTTGTTGACTCCACTGTTTATTTAGAGTTATTCAACTTTATATAACATACTCTCGTTTTCATTGTGTCAGAATTTGAATTTTTGTTCTCAGTACAGTATCCTTGAGTGGATGGGCAGATTATGAAGTTCTTTTTGATACTAAATCCAGAAGTTGTTTCTTTCATCCTTCAATTGGAGCGGTTTTTCCTCTTTCGGATGCCTTAGTATAGGGGGCATCAAGCTTAGGTTTCCATCATGTGAAGAAGCTTTTGTCCTTGTGAGCTGAAACAATACTGCCTTTGGTTACGGAACTCAACCTTTTTGTCAAATCATGTAGTTGAGCTCAATCTAAGCTAGAGCTGGACTTGTGGCCTTCACGTGGGGGTTATTTGTTTTGAGGCATATTTGTTTCGTCTATGGCCTATTTTAAACTGTTGCTTTGACTCTTTATGTTAGCCATGGAAGCGATGAATACAGCTTTTTCGGCGAGATCCGAAATGTTGTATTCGACTCTGAATATATTTAGTAGATATGGTGATGATAGGGGTTCTATTGGAATGTTGTGAACATATAATTAATACCTACATGAATTTCCTGTATATGAACAAATATGCTCTGCAGTAAAGATAGAATAGAACTGCTTAAACTTATTTATGGACACATGGTGATGTGCGCATGATGGTAATAAACTAGAAGACCTGTGCTAGAAAATACTAACTCTTGCAAATAAGTTAGTCGTTTTCTTAACTAACAGGGAGAAATATACTTAAAATACAGTCTGAGTGCAAGGGAATTTATATTTGTTGAAATTTGAGATGCTATTTAATGTTTTCAATTTCCAAGAGAAGCAAATGTGGAATGTGAGCAAGAATAATAAAGTGAGAGACATAAGGGATAACTAAAACAGATTTATACTAGTTTACTATTAAAAAAAAAGTATATGTCTAATTCAATCACTTTACATTGCATCTCCATTGTTTTTCCCAAAACAACTTGTTTAGTGCTAATATATGTTTCTCCTGACTGAGGCACATGAGGTCAATTACATAAGTGACTTTATCATTATCAAACATTAATGACCTATAATTGGTACATCACGACGAATATAGATATCATGCTAGACCATACTGCACTTTAAATTCTTTAGCTCCTTAGGTGCTAATTGCTCATGGTGAATGCCCATTCTAAACATTAAATATGGCTTTTGACTTGCTTCGGTGTTGATTGCTGATAAACTTCATGATATGCACCGAAAATTGATCCGTCTATATATATATATATATATATATATATATGGGTTTGTTAACAAGCGTATGCTTGTTTTTCAGTTGGTACGTTTTAACAATGTGTACCGGATTATAATAGACAAAAATACCCTCATTTATCATGGATTCTAAGTTTTAAGGTCAAGGATATTTAAATAATTTTCATTCTCAAAACTAAAAAAAAAAAAAAAAGAAACCCCCAAACCCTTACTCACCTCCCTCAATCCTCTCAACATCTTCTCTGTCATATCTCTCACTCCAACATTTTCTCTGTCATCCCTATTATTATCCCAATTGAAAAAAATATCATAAACCCTTGTCTAACCCTTGTCCTTTTCCCTTTACACAAAGTGTTTCTTTTTCCTTTCTCTATTGGTATGGGATACATGATGTAAGATTGCAACCTAGAATTGAAAGAATTGTACTTCTAGGGAATTCTTCTATACCTATTTCTTTAATTTCCTTATGTCCCTTTTTTATCACTGAATCAACTTCTACAGGCGTTTAGAACAAACTTTAACCACTGTGCAAGATAAAAAAACAGTAAAATCATTTTTTACCTTTGAGATTTGGAAAGAGTAACATAAAATGACAAAGTTTATATTCATTTTACACACATTAATAAATATAATATGATTATAAAAGAGTAAACTTTTTCAAATTTTAAAAAATATCTCTGATTCAAATTGCTACCACCATCTTCAATTGGGTTGAGATGAGAGAAAAAATGTTGGAATGATGACAGAGAAAATGTTGAAATGAGAGAGAAAATATCTCTCATGAAAAGGGTTTATGATTTTTTTTTTCAATTGAGGCAACAGTAGGGATGACAGAGAAAATGTTGAAGTGAGAGAGATGACAGAGAAAATGTTGGAGTGAGAGAGATGGAAGAGAAAGGGTTGAAAGGAATGAGGGAGGTGAGTAAGGGTTTGAGGGTTTCTTTTTTTTGTTTTGTTTTGAGAATGAAAATTATTTAAATATCCTTGACCTTAAAACTTATAATCCATGATAAATGAGGGTATTTTTGTCTACTATAATCCGGTACACATTGTTAAAACGTACCAACTGAAAAACAGGCGTACGCGTGTTAACAAACCCCTATATATATATATATATATATATATATATATATATATATATATATATATATATATATATATATATATATATATATATTTGAATGTATGCTTTTAAATTGGAAGTATATGAAATACACGAGAACACTACAAATGGAGTTTGAATAATGTTTTTAAAGTATTTTTGCAAATAATATTAAGTTACTTGGTGAAGGTTAGACAGTCTACACAATAGTTTAAATACTTAGAAAGAGTGTTTGAATAAAAAAACAAATGTTTACATCAAATTTTCCCTTAATAACCTGTTAAGAGGTTTCACTAATCTTATACAAAGATTATAACGAGTACAAATCATTCTTGAAATATAAGTATTATTAATCACTTATATTTTCAACCCTAGTGAGTCTAATTAGAATGAGTTTAACGACTCCTGGTATCCATACTAGACAATTTGTCTATAACATTTAACTCTATCGAGTTAAACATAATAAGTGTTTGAATTCACTTTTGAATATAACACAACAAGTGTTTTTAGTTTCTTACAAGACAAAAAACAACTCTCTTAGAAAGGATATATGGATAATACAATGAACTTCTGAAAACTTGTAAAAGTTTTTCAGGGATGAGTTTTAAAGAAATTAGCTTAGAGAAAGATAGTGAGCATATTGATCTTGATGGTTAAAATTCGTTTTCTTCTCTTCAACACTTCTCTTTAAATAGGCATCTATGAAAAAGATATGTTACTCATAGTTGTGAATTTCTTCTAGGTATGTAGACTTTATGATAGAGTCTGAAGCTATGTTGCTTCCTTACAAAGCAGACTTTTGAATAAAGTTGATAGTTTGTACAAAAAAAAAAGAAAGCACAACACAACAAACAAAAAATATTTGAATGTACACGCATTCAAACCATTAGACAACCTAGCCATTTCATGCGTTAGACGACTTAAGCGCTTAAGCGTGATGCTTGATATAATCCTTTGATTCTAGTCTGTTTTGAGTATCTTTTTAAAAATGTTTAGTTTTAGCAGAACTTGTGTTTAAACACTTTGTCTTTTTGTTCAGAAGATATGACGATTAGACGTTCCGTTAGGAATTCTACTATGTTTAGCGTTTTTTATGTATACGTTAGACGCCTTGTGATATTAGACGTTCTTATATCATTTAGTCATCTTTAAAGGTAGTGTTTAACACATTTGCTAGTTATAATAGACGATTTGACATTATTTCATTTAGACGTTATGTTAAACTTCGAAACAAGGTTTGCTTAGATGATCTTATCATCACAAGGCAAGGAAATGTCGTAGGTAAAGGGATTGGTGATGATTTGAGAATTGAAGAAATGGGTAAGGAAACTAAAATAGAAAAATAAAGGGAAAAGGAGAAAGAGTGTGAGACTTAGTGTGAAAAATTAATAACAAAAAAAGAAGAAGAGTGTGAGCAAGATACTAAAAAATTGAGAGAAAAACAAAATGTAGAAAAAAGATGAAGAGAGTGTACCTAGTCGCAAAAGAAAAAGTATGGAACGAAAAAGAAAGAGGGAGAAAAGAATAAGAGGAAACCTGTTTGAAGATGATAGTCCCCCTGTCACTCACCTACCATATCCTCACAAACCAATAAGGAAGAACAAAGAAAGAGAATTATAAAAGGTTTTTGGATATGATCAAGAAACTATAGATGAATACACCATTTACTGAAGCCATGGAATAAATGCCTACCTATGCAAAGTTCATGAAAGACTTGTTACCCAAAAAGAGACGAAGTTTAGAATATGAAATTGTGGAACTAAAGACTATATGCAGTGCAATTATTCGGAAAATTTTTCCACAAAATCCTGTTGATCCAGGTAGCTTCACATTTCCTGTAACCATAGGATAACTGATAGGTGGAAAAGCTTTCTTAGACCTTGAAGCAAGTATCAACCTTATGCCATTGTCAATGATAAAAAAGATTGGTGATGTGAAGATTCTACCTACAAGGATGATGTTGCAATTAGCTAATAGATCAATTAAACATCCTTATGGAATTGTAGAAGACTTGTTGGTAAAAGTAGATAAATTTGACTTCCCTGTAGACTTCGTGATAATACATTAAGGAAAATGTAGAAATACCATCGATCCTTGACAGACCATTCATGAAAGCTGCTAAAGTCATAACAGACGTGGACAATATCAATCTAAAGGTTCGAGTGCAAAATGAAGAAGAGAACTTTGATGTATTAGAGGCTCTGAAATATCTAGTTGAGAGGAAATATTGCTTTAGAATAGATGTGTTGAATATGATCTATGTAAAAGGCTCATTTTATCCAGTAGATCCTCTACAAAAACAACATTATATATTTTCAAAATTTATAATATAATGTACATAAATAAACTTTTTCTCCCTATGTAATAAAATAGAATTAAACACATTATATATATATATATATATATATATATATATATATATATATATATATATATATATATATATATATATATATATATATATATATAATATTTTGGGTATGGGTTGAGATCCCTTATTCAAAGTTGTCCTGCAGACGTGATGGACTTTTTGATGGTCTTACATTATTCGTTCTCTCTCCTTCTTGTATCAAAAGGCACTCTGAAGAAGTTGAGTGACTTTGCCTAATAATCTTAGAATAAAGATTAATAATAAGAGTTAGTTCCTTGATCTCTCATTCAATGACTATTTTTCTCCTTAACTATCCATTAATAACTGTTATTACTCAAAATGATTATTAATTAATAACTCTTTTGGATTGATTATTATTTTCTCAATAGATGGTTGACCGTTTAGTTCTTAATTGATCGGGTGGTCAAATATATATATATATATATATATATATATATATATATATATATATATATATATATATATATATATATATATATATATATATATATATATAATAAAATATATTACAATTTTCTCATAATAATTACAAAATATATAAAATAAGATAATTTAAATTTACTTTTTTGATGGATATATTACAAAATACATTTTTAAAAAAAATTCTAATATATTTATGTTTTGTCATCACAATCAATAAAGACAGTATTTTTTGTTTCAATTTTTTACATGCACTAGTGGAAAATACTGTTTAACGTAAGTTATTTTGGGCTTTTAATGTCTCCTTCACAGTTGACGTCATTGCCGGTGGCGTCAATGGGACGTCGGAAATCCACGTAACAGACGTCTATACTGACGTCAGTTAATGGCAGGACCGACGTCAGTAAACGTCGGTATAGGCCTAACCCCGATGTCTAAAGGCATTATGTAGATGCCGAACTGCGCATTAACCGACGTCTCAGAGCACATAAAGACTTCAAACATGTCACTAATCGACGTCTCATGTCACTATAGACGTCGGTGTGTGCATTAACTGACGTCTAATACAGTCGTTGTGTTTTGGTGCAGTTTTGTTCCTGTCTTTGGATAGCCCAGTAGCACACTCTTTCTTTGCTAGTTTTCCCCCCAATAAAGCTTGCGTCTTTTGAATTTCTCATGACATTTCAACCCAAAACCGAACCTGGCCTTTGCTTAGTTCCATTTTCAATCGCAAGAGGGAAAAATTATGGTGAAATGATAACTAGGCAACGACGAACCAGGGTCATTTTTGGGTCGAAACGCCATGAGAAATCCAAAAGACGCCGCTTTTTCTGGGAGGCAGCTAGCAAAGCAAGAATGTGGTACTGCATTACCCCAAGAGATGAACAAAACTGCACTAAAATACGAAACAAGAAAACAAATTTTATCAGTTGAACCAGAACCAGAAGATAATCGATGAAAAACTGAACAAAGTTTAAACGGTAACCATATAAAAACACGCATTTGGGATGCAATGCCGCAAGAGAGAAAAAGGAGAGGAGGAAGACGATGATGTTATTAGAAATAATAATGCAATGCCGCAAGAGAGAAAAAGGAGAGGAGGAAGACGCGATGATATCAGAAACTGCAATGTCGCGAATGGTCTGCGGTTTATTTAAAATGAAATGGGGCGTCGGTTCCCCTAAGACCCGACGTCTATAGTCACCTAGACGTCGATTATCTAACTAATTCGACGTCCAAGATAACATTTAAAGTGACTTTTTGAATGCCATTAGACGTCGGTGTCCAGGAGGGCCGACATTTAGTGCGTTGAACCGATTGACGTTTAATTTTCTGTCAGAGAAGTAGACGACGGTTGTGAAGGGGCGCTGACGTCTATAATACTATAGACGTCCGTGCTCTGCTGACGTCGACGTGCCTTGGATTTTGGTGAACATAATTAATTACAGGCCTATAGACATCGCGATCCCAAAAAAACGACGTCTATTTTGCAGAAATTTCTATCTTCCCGCCTTCCGGACAGGTTATAGACGTCGGTGATCTAACTAATTTGACGTCCAAGATAACATTTAAAGTGACTTTTTGAATGCCATTAGACGTCGGTGTCCAGGAGGGCCGACGTCTAGTGCGCTGAACCGATTGACATTTCATTTCCTGTCAAGGAAGTAGACGACAGTTGTGAAGGGGCGCCGACATCTATAATACTATAGACGTCCGTGCTCTGCTACCGGACGTCGACGTGCCTCGGATTTTGTGAACATAATTAATTACAGGCCTATAGACGTCACGGTCCCCGAAAAATGATGTCTATTTTGCAGAAATTTTATGTTTCCGCCTTCCGGACAGGCTATAGACGTCGGTGATTGACCACTCGACGTCTAAACACCTGGGAATTAGGTGACGAGCATTAATTGCACCCTAGTAGACGTCGGGTCTCCATTACAATCGACGTCAATGGCGCAGGAAAAGTCTATTTTCTCGCCTACCTCATTACATTGGACGTCGGTTTAGGACAGAGCGAACGTGTATTATATAATAGACGTTTTGTCCCCTTCAAACCGACGTCTAGGTTACCAACTTATTTACGCTAATGTCACCGTGCACTCATATACGTTGGGCTACTCGCTAACCGACGTCATTTAGGTGAAGTTAAACAACGTTTTTCCACTAGTGATGTGGTTAACTTGATTATTAAAAAAAAATTAAAATTAAAAAAATTCATTTTGGATCAAAATAGAAATGTTATTATTCTTAACTATGAAATTTATTTGCAAAGATAAATTATTTATTATGGAAAACATTGAAACTAATACATGATATTTTTTTTTACATAAATAATTTATTTTGTTTAATCATTTCCAAACTTAATTTAAGGGTTAAATATATTTTTAGTCCCTATACTTTGGGGCGATTTTGGTTTTAGTCCCTCTTTCAAAGTAAGGTACGATTTAGTCCTCCAACTTTAGGAAACTTTGGTTTTAGTCCTCCAAAATTAACACCGTTAAAAATCTGCTGATGTGTCTAACGTTTGTCCATGTGTGTTTACAGTTTTGTTGTCTCTCTCTTGGCACGTGTGATTGATTTTTTGCTGACATGTGTTAAGTGATTTGTGTTAAGTGATTTGGGGTTTTTTACACTTTAGGGATTTAATTTTCACGAATCAGATTTAGGGATGAAATTGCTGCCTCTTTAATCTGGAATGAAATTGGTGCTCAAAATCAGTTAGGGTCTGTGTTCGTGTTGTTGTTCATTCTTTGCATTTGGTATCGTATTGGTGTGGTTCCATTGCGCGTACATTTTCTGTGAAAGAAAGGAGATTCTTTGTGGTTCGTTGAACAAGGTAATTATCTAGTTTTAGTTTAATGTGTATTCTCTATGGTTCGTTGAACAAGAAAGGCGATTTTGTGTGTAATGTGCACTTTGTTGTGCATTGTCAGTCTAATGTGGCAAGTTTTCATTTGACCATATAGGAAAAATGGTTTTTGACGTGTGTCTATATCATATGGGGAAGTTCATGAAGAACAAGGGTCTAAAATATGTGGGAGGAGAGATACATGTTATTAGGGGAATCGATCCCGACATTGGTCATACTTTGAAGCGGTGGGATTTGTTAGAGAATTCAAGTATGATGGAGAGTTCAAGCTTTGGTGAAAGGGTTCGAAAGAAAAGGCAATGAACAACCTCATACCACTCACAGATGACAGAGAAGCCATTTTGTTATCTAACTATGCAGAGGCAAATAAGAAGGAAGTTGAAATCTAAGTTCAACATCTCCAACCCAGTCAGGCAAAGGAAATTATTTTTCTTACATTTGGTGAGGAGGCAGACGAAGTAAGAGTAGAGGAGATGGAGGACGAGATGGAGGAAGAGGTTCTTATGGATGAAGAACACGGTTATGTTGTTGAAGAATATAACTCAGTGGATGAAGAAGATATTGGTGGGGTGGAGGGAAATGTTGAAGTAGAAGACTTGCTACTAGATGACGAAGAGGAAGAGGGGAGTGTTGAGGGAGAAATGGTGGAAGAGGAAGAGGAAGATGAAGAGGAAGATGAAGAGGATGAAGAAGGCAATGTTGTTGAGGGCAAAGGGGTGGAAAATGTTGATGAGAGTGAAGAGGAGAGAATGACAAATGATGATGATGGGTTTGGGATGGACAATGAGACGGTGGAGGAAGAGAGAAGAAATATTAATTCAGTTTTGGATAGGTTGAAGAGAATGAAAAAGAAAAATAAAAGTGTTAGGAGCATATTTGAAGATAGGGAGGAGGCATTTTTGATTAACGAAGAGGTTGGACAACATGAGATTAATGAAGATTATGATACATATGAGTTGTCCTCAAATGTAGATAGTGATGAGGATGTGAGGGAGAATAAGAGGCACTTTCCAAAGTATAAAGCAGAAGATATGACGAGGGGCTTCAATTTTAGATTGGGAATGGAGTTTAAGTCTTTGAAGGATTTTAAGAGTGCGCTACAGGAGCATAGCGTTTTGAATGGAAAAGAAGTGAAGTTTGTCAAGAATGATTTGAAGAGAGTAAGGGCATTTTTTCAGAAGGGGTGTGGTTTTCTTATTATGGCTAGCAAGGTAGGAAGTAGCCAAACCTTCAGAGTGAAAACTCTAGTTGGACATAAGTGTGGAAGGGCTTTTGGTAGCAAAAGTGCAAGTGTAGAATGGATTGCACAAGTTTTGGTTGACAAATCTGTGAATGTAGCAGGAATGACAGTTATTCAAATCATAGATGAAATAAAGAAGTCATATAGTGTTGGAATAACTCATTGGAAGGTTGGAAGAGCTAAGAAAATTGCAATGGATTCTTTAGTGGGTGATGGAGAACGAAAATATGCTCGTCTTTATGACTATGTGGCTGAGTTATTAAGAGTCAAGGCTGGAACCTTCAAGATTAAGGTTATTCAACCCCAACCCACCTTGCCACCAAGGTTTGGGTCATTTTACATGTGTTTGGATGGATGTAAGGAGGGGTTTTTAGGTAGTTGCAAACCATTCATTGGGGTAGATGGTTGTCACTTGAAGACAAGTTATGGAGGTCAGTTGTTAGTTGTAGTAGGAAGAGACCCTAATGACCAGTATTTCCCACTAGCTTTTCGTTGTGGTAGAAAATGAATGCAAAGACACATGGAGGTGATTTTTGACACAGCTGCTTGATGATATGGGAGGCATAGATTGTCAAAGGTGGATCTTTATTTCGGATCAGCAAAAGGTACATTAAAATTTTTACTTTAGTTACAAATTTCATTTGATTATGTAATAATGAATGGTGTAATATGCTTGCTGGGATCAATGTCAGTTTTTTATGATATCTTGAATGGAGTGGAACACAGGCTGTGTTTACGCTATTTGTAACAATTACAAGAAAAAATTTGGTGGAGGCCTACTTATTAGAGACCTTATGATGGGGGCTGCATAGGCAACATACTATAAGGAATGGGAAAAAAAATGGGTGAGTTAAGGAATCTGAATGTTGATGCCTTTAATTGGTTAATGACTATACCAACTAAAAATTGGTGTAAACATGCTTTTAGTGCTTATCCTAGGTGTGATGTGTTGATCAATAACTTGTTAGAGTCATTTAATAATACTATTTTATTGGCAAGAGACAAACCTATCATTACAATGATGGAATGGATTAGATCATACATAATGAGTAGGTTTGCTAGCCTTAGAGAAAAAGTTGACACATATCGTGGTAATGTTATGCCTAAACCGAGGAAAAGGTTGGATAGGGAGGTTGAAAAGAGTGGGAATTGGCTTCCAGTTTGGGCAGGGGGTTCACAATTTGAAGTAACTCATGGCTTTACAATGGACAAGTTTGTAGTTGATTTAAGTAATCACACATGTACTTATTACTTTTGGGGTTTGGTAGGAATACCATGTAGACATGTTGTTGCTGCCATTCATTACAAATTAGAAAACCCATAACATTATGTTCATCCTTACTATAAGAAAGATGCTTATAGAACTTGTTATGCACCTATTATAACTCCTATCAATGGACAACAACTTTGGCCTACATCTGACTCTGTACAACTACTACCTCCCATATACAAAACACCTCTTGGGAGGCCAAAAAAATTAAGAAGACGGGAAGCTGATGAATATGTCAGCCATTCAAAATTGTCAAAGAAAAATATTGCTATGAGATGTAGCAATTGCAATGCATATGGACACAATATAAGAAGTTGTAAAAAGAGCCAGAAAAGCAAGGTAAATCTTCTTGGTAATGTTATTTAGAAGTTCATTTATTTACAACTATGTGTTATCTAACTACCTTACTCCTTTCACAGGACACAAGGGATGCATCTGCATCAATAACTGCATCCGCTGGAAGAGGACTTGCATCAACTGCATCTGCTGCAAGAGGAGCATCTGCTGCAAGAGGAGCATCTGCTGCAAGGGACACATCTACAGGAAGGGGAGCATCTAGAAGGGGGGCATCTGCATCAGCTGCAAGGGGGGCATCATCATCAATATCACAAGCTGAAAGGGGATCAGGCAGAGATGCAGGGGCTGCATCAACATCACAAGCTGAAGGGTTTGCAACTATGCAAGAAGGGGGAAGAAGAGCATCTTCAAGACTGGCTGAACAGATTCTAGGGTCTCAAGCAAGTTGTAATTGATTTCGTAGTGTAGGAATGTCAATTTTTGTAGTGGCTGTGACTCTCTATACTCAATGTGACCCACTTTTTCAGGCAATGTGTAGTGGAGATACTATTTATTTAAAGTAAGCCGTAGCACATGCAGTAGTGGCTGCGACTTTTTGTACACAATTGGACCACTTATTTGTCCTGTAATAGAACATGCAGTGTTATTTAAACTATGCTGGGACCACTCTTTGTTGATTATTTGTCCTGTACGAGTTGTTGATTATTGAATGTGGACCACTTTTGCCTGATGTTTGGTGCTATTTAAACTATGCTGGAAGGTGTTGTACTCAATAACCATTCGGTGTTGTATTCAATAAGCATTCGGTGATGTACAGTTGTTAGTTCCAGTGCCATTATTTCGTACCAGACACATTGTTCGGTGCTTTTATTTATATTTATCAGGTTCATTGATTTTGTAGCAGAACCACATTGTTTAGGAGCTGCTTTTGTATTTGCAACTAGAGTCCACAATATGTTGTCACAGACCAAAACTGTCAATAACTTAAATCCTATATGCCAAGCTAACCAACAATTAACCCTCAAAGGGAACTTCGTGATCATACACAACCAAAGCAAATAAATTCCTGGAAACTTCATTTTTGTCCAGATTTACAGTGGAACTAATGTTGATCCTAGTAAGTGAACCTTCTATGCAGATAACATTGGTGCACAATCTTTTTCAAAAGGAATAGTCTTTATGAAAAAGTTTTTGTGAATAAGCAAATATTACTCCAAAAATGATGAACCAAATGTGTTATTGGATATGGTTGGAGTAAATATCTCTTTAAGTTATAATTAGTCTCTACATGTGTTATAAGTAAGATTATGCAGAAGTTAAAAGTCCTCCAGTACATAAGCTAATTATAGTTTATGGAGAAATTGGTTTTCTATTTCGTACAACATCTTCTAAATTGCCCAATTCATTCAATAGTAACTGTCATTTATCATGAAGAGATACAAGTTCTGTTGCTTATAAATTGCCCAATTCATTCAAATGTGATCTGTCAGCAGTGCACAACAAGAGATAAAATTAATCAATTAAATAACACTTACAAATATAAATTGAAAGACAATTTAGCACACACAGAGGCTGAATCTCATATACATATGTAGGATTATATTCAGAAGAGGCTCAATCTTAGATACAGATATTGTCAAACCAATCCAAATAAGTTAGGAATCTGCTAGCCACATAGGCAATTACAACAAAACAATTGAACTGGGCACAATTGAACTGAACTTCCACATATAAAAAAGACCAACATCATTTTGAAATTTTTTCTCTCTTGCTCTAATTTCTTCTTCAACTTGTCCTCCTTCTTCCTTAGATCCAACACAACATTTTCAATACACACTTCAACTTCTTCACTCTTCCTTTGTAAGCTTCCTTCAATTTCAAAATCTCATTCATCTACCCATTCAAAGAAGTTACAGCTTGAATTACTCTGCAAAAAAAAAAATAAAAAATTACAGATCACGAATACAAACTTCACTACAATATAAAGCATTTATTCTCACTTACTGCCCAATTTCTACATCTATAAAATAGTCTCCCTTTGTTCTTCAATGTAGTTGCCTTCAACAACAATAATATTTCCCCACAACCACAGCTTCTTGAAGCTAAGTGAGAGGAGGATCCACATGTTTGGGACATTCCAGAACCTATGCTCCTTCGTGTGCAACCACTTCCTCCTTTATCAACTTTCATTTCCCTTCAACAATGATTTCAAAAGTAAATCAAGTTCGATTATACCCAACAAAACCCTATATCCCAAGTCCATCCATTTATTCACAACAAAACAAAGAGGAAAATAAACTTACATGCCCAACCAAACCAATGCTCAAGAAGATGATATTCAACCTTTTGCGATTCACCTTCAACCTTCTTTCCAACTGAAATGATGTCCTCCTCTTTAACACCAGCACGAACCCTAACTCATTTTTAACACCAATTTCAATCTAAAAATCCCTAAATTTTAAGTGTAAGTTTTAACACATGTCAGCAAAAAAGCAATCAAACGTGTCAAGAGAGAGACAACAAAACTGTAATCACACGTGGCAGATGTTAAACACATCAGCAGATTTTTAACATTGTTAGTTTTGGAGGACTAGAACCAAAGTTTCCTAAAGTTGGAGGACTAAATTGTACCTTACTTTAAAAGAGAGACTAAAACCAAAACCGCCTCAAAGTATAGGGACTAAAAACATATTTAACCCTTAATTTAATTCATTATAAAAAATATTTAATAATTTCTTAAATTAATATAAGTAAGCTTTTCAATAATATTTTATTCATATAATAAGTATTATTATTTTAATTCAAAAGTTACATATAAAATAATTAATTTTATAAATTATAAAAATGATTTATATTATTAAATATTAAACTTTGCTATAAAACAAAACCTGTGCATTGCACGGCATAATTATTTATAGTTGTTAATAAAGAAAATAAGTCATTATATTTTTTACAAATATTTCATTAGTTATATAATAAATAAAATTTATTTACCATTTCTTAGAAGGTAGATATTTTGAGAACATTTTTTTATAATATTTTAATATCATTTATACGTAATTATGTGATTAATACAAAATTATTCTACAGTTAATAGTAATAATTATAATCACCAAACCAACATAAATAATATTAAAATGTTGTAAAAAAATATTGTCATACCTAGTTCAACCCATAACATTGATAAATAAATAAACCCAAAAAGGTTTTAAGAAGGAACAGGCCTCTCTTTCTCAACAGGAGCCACCCCACAAAACTGCATCTCTAAGAAATCAAAGGCAGAGCAGGGAATGGAGGAAAACGATCTCTCCTCCTCTCACTTTCCCAGAAACAGCGGCTCAACTTTGGAGCAGTGCCAAAGCATGATTCATAAGAGTCTCCTTTGTATGTATCCATCAAATGTCAACACTCTCTGTTCTTAAACTCCAATTACTCACTCTCTTTACAGAATCTCTTAAAAAAAAGAAGAAAACTTCTAATTTATATTATGTTGCGGATTCATTTGATTTGATTATTCCAGACATTTCTCAGCTCCGCAGGTGAGGTTCTTGAGGGAACAGTTGGAGAAAGCCGGGTGTCTCGTAGGGGATAATTTCATCAAAGCTGTTAAATGCAACGAGACCGGAATAGCCGGTGGTTACACTAAGGGTAAAGGGGTACTTTTCTCTTTCTCTCTTGGGAGTTTGGCTTCTACATGTTATTATACATGCAATTTAATTTGTGTTTATTCAATGAATGATGCATCACACACTCTTTTGAATATACTCTTCACTATTGGCCAGAAATTTATTGGATGTTACAACTTTTTACAGGGTCTCTCATTTAACTAGTACTCACATGATTTTGTAGTTTATAATAATTTTAAGCAACAAGAAGTAACAGTTCTCTCATTTAATTTAGGTGATTTTTCTGGTGTAGTAGCTTAAAAAACTAAGTTACACAATTAAACTAAGTTGCTATAAGATATAATGCATGAACAAATTATACAATGGCATCAATCAAGGTTTTCTTTTGTTGATAACCTTAATTAGGGTTTTCTTTATTAACATGAACAATGATTTTTAGTTTATTATGAGCAATTCTTTTGTGTAACATCAATAAATATTATTTTAAGTTTATATTCTTTTTTATTGTTCTCAAAAACATTGATCAGAAAGTGTGTGAGGTTATTTCTCAACCAAAGTTTTTCTTGACCAATATTAACACAAGAATTTCTGGATTGATGCCAACTAGGATGTTTTCTTCAATGCCAATTAGACTTTTTTTCAAGTAATATAAGTTAGAGTTATTTCTTGGTGGATGATTTTTTGTTTTTTCACAACCAATGTCGGTGGGATTATTCTTCAGTGCACGTCAACAAATTTTTTCTGTTGAGGTCTTTATTGGTTATTTTTTCTCAATGGTTGAATGGTTGAAGTAGTAATTTTCATATTTGATATTTTTGGAGTTGGTGGTAGTTCAAACAGTCTATTCAATTAAGATTGTATATATTTGAATTGCCTTATTCAACAAAAAAAACATCTACAAAGTTAAACAATTTGAAATGAAAGGAAGTCCAAATTTGATGTATTTGAATTTCTTTAAATTTTAAAATCCCTATCCAAACAGAGAATTAGGTTAATTATTACACAATTCAACAATTTTTAGCTATATGACAATCCATGATCGGATGACATTTAAAAAATATAAAGTTGATGATATTATGCTTGATTGTGATAGTATGAGCATTGCAATGTGATAGCATCCTTTTATTACACTGGTGTGTGGCTTTGTCTCAGATAGTTGTGTGCTGCAACGAGATGGAATCTCAAGATGATGTTGACCAGGTGTTAAAGCATGAACTTATTCATGTATTTGATGACTGTCGTGCAGCAAACTTAGATTGGACAAAATGTGCTCACCATGCTTGTAGTGAGGTTCCTATCTAACAATGTGCCCCTTACCCATCTAATGAATTTGATGGAGTACCTCCAATTAATTTTTCTCAATGATTATGTGAAACAGATCAGAGCTGGTCATCTAAGTGGTGATTGCCATTTCAAACGGGAACTTCTTAGATTAACTTCCTTGAAAATTCGAGGGCATGAACAAGTGCGTTGATTCTTTCCTTTCTCACTATATACAAAAAATACTTTTATTTTTAGTGATACGTGTAGGATCTTATATTTGATTTTTTTTCCTCCTTTCCTTTTTACTATCTAAAGATTGATAGCGTAAAGGATAAATTATTCATAAAAACACTTGGTCTCAGTTTTTCAATTATTATTTGAGTCATCCATTAGTACTTTTGAACATCAACCACGAAGCAACTTCTTTATCCTCATCTTTGACAAAAGAAAAAAAAAATTCTTTTTAGGATAAGGGTTCCACTGTAACAAAATGTAAAGAACAAAGAAAAAATGAAGCAATGCTAGAATGGCACGCCCATTAGAAAGACCACATGACTTGGTGCGAAATGCCTTGGTTTTATTCCAAATCAAATGTTGATTCAATGAAATCTCCTTTAAGATGTATATATATGAGTTAACTCCAATTGAATAGATGGATTGCACATTGTCAAAAAAGGCTTCGGGATTTTACCACCACCAAAGTGCCCAATAAATTAATGAATTCAACAAGGAATCATCAGCAGATCAATGCTTAGTTTGAGCTTGCACCATGCATATCACACATAAAGGGAAATAAGTTTGCTCAGCTTTCAAACCTGCAAAGTGTCATCAATATGATAGGTACCAGAAATAAGAAAGCACAGTACAACTGAATAATCACTTTATTAGTAAAGAAAACAGGACTCTATCATAATGATATCAGTGCCTGAATCAGGAAAGAAAATACAGAGTAGTAAGACAAGTGGAAAGTATCTCTAGTGTGTGTTCTCCAAGTACTTGGATACTTATTAAATAATGGGAGATGCTTAGTAAAGTATTTATGTATTTGTTTCTCCCATTTAATAGCTTGCTTTTTAGGTTGGCTTCCCCAATTGCTCCGTGTCTATTCATAATTAACTATTTTAGGAAGCGAGAAGTTGTTATGGGAGAGAGAATGTCATTGGAGAGGAATCGGAATTCTGTGTGATATAGTGCGGGATTGATTGGAGTTTAATGATATTCTGCCTTAGGGAAGGTTTCCTCTCATTCATCTTTGTATTGGAGAGGAATCGGAATGTTATTGGAGAGGAATCAAAATTCTGTGTGATATAGTGGAATGGGGGATTGATTGGAGTTTAATGATATTTTGCCTTAGGGGAGGTTTCCTCTCATTCATCTTTGTATTTTCCTTCTTTTCCTTTTTGATCTGGTAGGAATTATCTTGACCCCAATGATTTGAGTTCATCTTATGTTTTTAAGAGTGCAAGGTGTTCAAGTTAATGTTGCTTAAGAAAGCCACAAGCAATATTTCCACTGGATTAAGATAACAAAGAGGTTATCTATATGTGAAGGGACACTTTCAAGAGCCCAAGGAAGGAGTAGATGATTTAATTTATTAGATAGGACTCAGTCAATAAGTGGGTTGCTACACTTTAGGAGCAAGTCCGTTTATTATCCACGTTTTGTTGAACTCTTGGTTACGTGGATGCTTTCTATTAATTTTTAATCATTATAAATGTACCCATACTATATTGAATAAAATATCCTTTTCCTTCATTCTGAGAACTATCCACCGTGTTCCATCTTTGCTCCCCTATTACTTTAATTTTTCTTCTATACACCCAACAAATTGGTATCTAGAGCAGTCTTCTTATGGACTTGTGAAGATGAGTTCTGAAACAAATTTCTTCCAAGCAGCACCTCCTGTCTTTGATGGGGAAAATTATGATCTCTGGGCTGTAAAAATGGAAGCTTACCTGGAGGCTTTGGATCTTTGGGAAGCTGTTGAAGAGGATTTAGAAGTACTTCCGCTACCAGACAATCCCACCTTGGCCCATATCAAAACTCATAAGGAGCAAAAAACCCAAAAAGCAAAGGCAAAATCATGTCTCTTTGCTAGTGCTTCTACAACCATTTTCACCAGAAACATGACTTTAAATACAACAAAAAAAATCTGGGATTATCTAAAGGAGGAATATGCAGGAGATGATAGAATACGAGGCATGCAAGTATTGAACTTAATGAGAGAATTTGAGCTTCAAAGGATGAAAGAGTCTGAGACAATTAAAGAATACTCATACAGATAACTTGGCATTGCTAACAAGGTAAGATTACTTGGCACTAATTTTTTTATTGTAGAGTTATAGAAAAAATCCTTGTAACAGTGCCAAAAAGATATGAGGCATGCATAACCACCCTAGAGAACACAAAGGATCTGTCCAAGATCACTTTAGCGGAAGTGTTACATGCCTTACAGGCCCAAGAGCAACGGAGGCTTATGAGACAGGAACATGTGGTTGAAGGTGCTTTACCAACAAAGCATAACGTTGCTGGAATTAGTAAGAAGAAAAACTTGAAGAAGAATCAGCCAGCAAGCAGCGAAAACATCACAAACAAAGACAAGGATAAAAAGAAAAATTATCCACCTTGTCATCATTATGGAAAAATGGGACATCCATCATTTAGATGTTGGAAAAGACCAGACGCGAAGTGCAGTAAATGCAATTAGCTTGGACATGAAGCTGTAATTTGTAGAAGCAAACTTCAACAACATGAAGTTGTTTGTGATGTTTTTCGCTACTTGCTGTCTGATTCTTCTTGAAGTTTTTCTTTTTACTAAATTCAGCAATGTTATGCTTTGTTGGTAAAGCACCTTCAACCACATGTTCCTGTCTCATAAGCCTCCGTTGCTCTTGGGCCTGTAAGGCATGTAACACTTCCGCCAAAGTGATCTTGGACACATCCTTTGTGTTCTCTAGGGTGGTTATGCATGCCTCATATCTTTTTGGCACTGTTACAAGGATTTTTTCTATAACTCTACAATAAAAAAAATTAGTGCCAAGCAATCTTACCTTGTTAGCAATGCCAAGTAATCTGTATGAGTATTCTTTAATTGTCTCAGACTCTTTCATCCTTTGAAGCTCAAATTCCCTCATTAAGTTCAACACTTACATGCCTCGTATTCTATCATCTCCTGCATATTCTTCCTTTAGATAATCCTAGATTTTTTTTTTGCTGTATTTAAAGTCATGATTCTAGTGAAAATGGTTGTAGAAATACCAGCAAATAGTCATGATTTTGCCTATGCTTTCTGGGTTTTTTTTCTCCTTGTGAGTTTTGATCTGGGCCAAAGTGGGATTGTCTGGCTACGGAAGTACTTCGAAATCCCCTTCAACAGCTTCCCAAAGATCCAAAGCCTCCAGGTAAGCTTCCATTTTTACAGCCCAGAGATCATAATTTTCCCCATCAAAGACAGGAGGTGCTGCTTGGGAGAAATTTGTTTCAGAACTCATTTTCACAGGCGTAAGAAGACTACTCTAGATACCAATTTGTTGGGCGTATAGAAGAAAAAGTAATAGGGGAGCAAAAGATGGAACACGGTGGATAGTTCTCATAATGAAGGCAAATGATATTTTATTCAATATAGCATGGATACATTTATAATAATTCAAAAAGCATCCACGTAACCAAGATTTAAGCAAAACGTGGATAAAAAACGGACTTGCTCCTAAAGTGTAGCAACCCACTTATTGATTGAGTCCTATCTAATAAATTGAAATAAAGTAAGGCAGTTACAAAAGCATAACTTTAACAATTCGATTGAAACAAGAAATTAAGACAATAAAGGGAAGAAGCAATAAAGACTTAATAATAAAAGAACTTGAATTAAAGAAGTGAAGAGAATAGAAGGGGATATGGATTGGGAAGGAGGCTCGCCACTTGGAGGATGGACCAACCCAAAAGGAGTGGTAGTTGCCACTACTTAAACCAAGGCTCAAGATAAGACTAAGAGTTAGAATACTCTAAAAGAGCTAGAATACTCTAAACTTGGTGCCGGTTTTTGCAAAAACCATATATCATTATTGGTCATTGCAACATTCCAACCAAAATCTTCTATGGCTTCCTTAAAATTCTTTCCCTATTGTCACAACTTCAACAAAATTTTGATGTCTAATAGAAAATTGTTTTCTACTTACAGAGCAAGTAATAGGAAAAGGTGTACTTGAAGCATGTTGAGTAGATAAACTTTTCAAGGACTTTACATTTTGAATGATTTGAGTAACAAATTACTTATATCTTGTCGATGGAATTTTGTTTCTAATCCCTTCCCATTTTTGTCTCCATATTTTCTTCTTGCACAACCATAACAATAGCCCCATCAACTCCATGTGGAGACATTACCTTATCATCCCATCCGCACCACTTGTACATATTCATCAACTACCCCAATAACTTCATTACAGTCTCTCCACAAACCCCCCTTAAAGTTGGGCCACTCATCTCCTTGCAAGGCCATGGATGCATTCACTTTGCATCATAATTCTCCTATCCAATATCATGAATAGCATTCTCAATATCATAATTAATTTGAGGAGAATAAAGAGTGTTGTCCTGTTATCCAGCAAATGGATATTCATGTTCGTAAACTTTCACTTCTCTAGAGACAATATTTATGGGATTTCAAATCATACAAATTCCATCCCTTTTCCTTATAAGGGTACCCCCAAATACAAACTTTCCACTTCTACTTGCCAATTTATCCCCATGTTGTTAATGATGCACATAACATAAGCAACCAAAAACTTTTATGTTATCAAAATTAGGTGGTTTACCAAATAAATTTCCATAAGGTCTCACTGACACATTGGATGATTGTGATTAATTAAATAAAATCTCACTAACACATGTTCAATCTAAAACTACATTGATAAATCACTCCAAAATTGGAGTACCCATGCCACATTCATAATATGTTGATGTTTTCTTTCCACTCCTATCTTGTTGTGGAGTACCTACAAAAGATGTCTTAAACATAATCTCATTCTTTAAAGAAATTCATGTTGGGAATCAAATTTGGTGTTGTTGTCACTTCGTACTTTCTTTAATTTTGTATCAAATTGTCGATTGACAAAGGCAATAAAGTTCATAAACATAAACTCAACTACAATTTTATTGTATACTGATGATTGCAAGAACGACATGGTAAAACTTATAATTGGTTGTGGGCAATTGCAAGATTGGTGACAACAGTGTTAAAATAGCTCAATGTGACAAAGATGAAACAAGAAAGAGTGTTAGAAGGATAAAATGACGAAAAAATGGATAATGGAAGGGAAAAAATAATCATGAAAACAAAGTGGAGCTCTAGATATTGTATATCTTGGCAGCGGGATGTTTGCAAGAATACGTTACAGAAAATGGTACCATTTTAGTGTTATATAGATATTATAGTGATTTAGGTGCTGAACAACGAATAGAGAACAAAAACTTTGAATAGTATGATATTACCGATAATGATGTGTTACTGTCAGAAACCGTGATTGGTGTGATAGAGATTGGCATGATGTATTTTAGGAAGGTTTATATTTGATATGCTGTAATTTTGTAACAGTTTTGTGCTGTCTTTATTAGGTTGATTAATCCCGTAATCATAGGGATTTTTTCCTGATAATGTGCAGTCCATATTTCCTAAAATATACTTCCTAAAATATACTGCAGACTTATGTATTTATACAGGGGTTAATAACCTCTTGGAATAATAAGAAAGTATTCTATTCCTTCTAAATCTGAGATGGTATCAGAGCTCCCGATCCTTGGGAGTCTCTGACCGTGCCTTTAAACCAAAACTGCAGCCTTCATTGCTGCGCAACAGTTAACCTAAAAAGCAGCCTTCATTGCTGCTCCACCTTTAGGCCTTGTTACAAGCCTTCATTGCAGCGCAACCCTCTCTACCTTGATCGTATTTGGGTATGGCTGAAGTCGTGAATTTGGAGACAGGGGACAGATTCCAGACTGTTGGAGAGCTACAAAATGTTCATTCCGCTTATCGATTAAATGGGAAAAACTGGGTTCCCAGTATGGAGAAAAAACATGAGGAGATTTGGTGTACCCATTGTAACAAGTCTCGTCACACAAGGGAAAAGTGCTGGAAATTACATGGAAAGCCCCCAAACCGAGAATGGGGGCCGAAAAACCCAAGTCGAGAATGGGGATCGAAAGGAGGACCACAGAAAAAAGGAGGGCAAGGGCAAGCATACATTGCTAATGGACAAGGTGAAGAAATTGTCTAGTTGAATCATGAAGAGATAGAACGGGTAAGATCCATCCTTAGTAAATTGGAGAAGCCCACAGGTACGTGCTCTTTGACATATTCGGGTAAGTTTCCACTTTTGTTTGGGCTTAATGTTTCAGATACACCATTTATACATTACTGGATATTAGACTCTGGAGTCACTGACCATATGACCCCCCTATCCAAACACTTCTCCACATATTCCCCATGTCCTAGCAACAAGAAAATTTCCACAGCAGATGGAACCCTCATAACTGCAGCCGGACAAGGAGATGTCCAAATAAGCCCATCCATGATTTTAAAAAATGTTCTTCATGTCGCTAAACTATCTACCAACCTGATTTCCATACAAAAACTCACCAAAGATATTTCATGTAATGTTGTTTTTGACAGCAACACATGTATATTGCAGGACAAGAACTCGGGGAGGACGATTGGACATGCTAGAGAATGGAATGGCCTATATTACATGGAGGACCCTAATCTGCCTAACAAGAGTCTCATTTCTAAATCCACCATGACCAATAAAGAGAAAGCTCAACTTCATCATTGTCGGCTAGGACATCCGTCATTTCAAGTTATAAAATTACTTTTCCCTTCCTTGTTTAAAAATTTAAATGTGGAGAGTCTCCATTGGGAGGTGTGCGAGTTTGCGAAACACAAACGTGTACCTTTTCCCATTAGCAACAAGATGAGTCCTTTCCCATTTTCCCTTGTTCACACTGATGTATGGGGTCCTGCATATGTTCCTAATATTTCAGGTGCAAAATGGTTTTTAACATTCATTGATGATTGTACTCGGGTGACTTGGGTCTTTTTGTTGAAACAAAAATCTGAAGTTAGCTCTGTGTTTGTCCAGTTTGTCTCAATGATTAAAAATCAATTTAGGGTCAATATCAAAAGAATTAGGTCCGACAATGCCAAGGACTACTTTAATTTTGTTCTAAACTCTTTTTGCCAAAAGGAAGGGATAATCCAAGAGTCCTCATGTGTGAACACACCCCAACAGAATGGGATTGCAGAAAGGAAAAATGGTCACCTTTTAGATCAAACTAGAGCTCTACTTTTTCAAAATCATGTTCCTAAGAGATTTTGGGGGGAAGCCCTTCTTACTACCACCTATCTAATCAATAGGTTACCTACTAAAGTCTTAAATTCAAAAAGTCCCATGGAAGTTTTATCCTCATTCTACCCACACTTAGACCCTACAAATAACCTCCAACCTAAAATATTTGGGTGTGTTTCCTTTGTACATGTTCATAGTAATGAAAGGGGAAAATTGGATCCTAGGGCTGTCAAATGTGTTTTCTTAGGGTACTCTATCACAAAAGGGATACAAATGTTATCAACCTCTTTCCAAGAAATTCTATGTGTCAAGAGACGTCACCTTCAACGAAAAAGAGAGCTACTTCAAACAGCCTCATCTTCAGGGGGAGAATGTAAGAGAGGAAGATGAGATTCTCATGTTCCCAAACATAACGTTTGGACCTGAAATTGGTGGGACAAATGGCATTGTTGTTCCTGAAATTGAGGGAGGAATTGAACCTGCACCTGAACCAGAAACTGCACCTGAACCAGTGAGACCTGCACCTGATGACGGCGGAAAATTTGGGAAAAATCTGGTATATTCAAGGAGAGAAAAAGCCATTCTAGAACCTGGCAATGTCCAAGAATCCAATCCGCCATCACTACATGAGGTAACACCTTCAAATCCTATAAATTCCAATGATTCTAATGAACTTGTTTCTGAAAGTTTAGAAGTGCAGGTAGACCAAACTCTTAACCTACCCATTGCCCTTAGAAAGGGAACTAGAACATGCACCCAACAACCACTTTACCCACTATCAAATTTCTTATCCTTTGAAAAATTCTCACCTACCCATAAAACTTTTCTCACTAACCTTAACTCCACACACACACCTTCCTCTGTATCTGAAGCATTGTCTGACAGGAAATGGAAACAAGCCATGGATGTGGAAATGGAGGCGTTAAACAAAAATGGAACCTGGGAACTTGTCACCCTACCTCCTGGAAAAAAAACAGTAGTGTGTAAGTGGGTATATGCAATAAAGTATAGGGCAGATGGAACCATCGAACGTTACAAAGCAAGGTTGGTGGCCAAAGGCTTCACTCAAACCTATGGAGTTGATTACTTGGAGACATTTGCCCCGGTTGCTAAGATGAACACGGTCAGAGTAATACTGTCACTAGCAGCAAATAATGATTGGGATCTGCAGCAGTTTGATGTGAAGAATGCTTTTCTACATGGAGACCTTGAAGAAGAAATATACATGGAGTTGCCCCCTGGTTACAATGGACAGGCTATTGCTGGAACTGTTTGCAAGTTAGGAAAGGCTCTATATGGGCTGAAACAATCCCCAAGAGCATGGTTTGGAAGATTTACCAAAGTTATGACAGGTTTGGGCTAAAAACAAAGCCAAGGGGATCACACTTTATTTATCAAACATTCAGTTTCAGGGGGAGTAACAATTCTATTAGTATATGTAGATGACATTATAGTAAGTGGAGATGACAAAAAGGAACAACAAGTGTTAAGCAAATGCCTTGCCACCGAGTTTGAGTCAAGACCCTAGGGAGGCTTAAATATTTCTTAGGAATTGAAGTGGCTCATTCCAAGAAAGGAATCTTTATATCTCAACAAAAGTATATTACTGACTTGCTTAAAGAAACAGGAAAGACAGGCTGCAGACCAGCAAGCACCCCAGTTGATCCAAATATAAAATTGGGAAGTATGGAGGAGGATGTTGTTGTGAACAAGGAAATGTATCAAAGATTTGTGGGCAGGCTTATTTACTTATCTCACACTAGACCAGACATTGCATTTGCTGTGAGTCTTGTCAACCAGTTTATGCACCAACCAAAGGAAGCACATTTACAAGCTGCTCTTAGAATTGTCCAGTACTTGAAAAGGACTCCCGGAAGAGGAATTTTGTTCAAACGGAACAAGAGTGTAAGTCTTGAGGCATACACAGATGCGGACTACGCGGGGTCAGTGATAGATAGGAGATCAACCACGGGATACTGCACCTTCCTTGGTGGAAACTTAGTTACTTGGAAGAGTAAAAAACAAAATGTAGTGGCTAGATCAAGTGCTGAAGCAGAATTTCGAGCAATGGCCCACGGAATATGTGAACTTCTATGGCTGAAGATTATATTAGAAGACTTGAGGATAAAGTGGGATGAACCAATGAGGCTATACTGTGACAATAAATCTGCAATTAGCATAGCCCACAACCCGGTACAGCATGATAGAACTAAACATATTGAGGTTGATAGACACTTTATCAAGGAAAAACTAAACAGTGGCATGATTTGCACACCATATGTATCCACCCAGAACCAACTTGCAGACATACTCACCAAGGGGCTGAACTGCATTAACTTTGAAAGAATTATATCCAAGCTGGGAATGGAAAACACCTATTCACCAGCTTGAGGGAGAGTGTCAGAAACCGTGATTGGTGTGATAGAGATTGGCATAATGTATTTTAGGAAGGTTTATATTTGATATGCTGTAATTTTGTAACAGTTTTGTGCTGTCTTTATTAGGTTGATTAATCCCGTAATCATAGGGATTTATTCCTGATAATGTGCAGTCCATATTTCCTAAAATATACTGCAGACTTATGTATTTATATAGGGGTTAATAACCTCTTGGAATAATAAGAAAGTATTCTATTCCTTCTAAATCTGAGAGTTACAGTTAACCCTTATTTATTATACTAGTAATAGATTCCTAATCCTATGAAATATAGAGATAATTTTTCACATATTCTAAACATTTACTAGGATAAATAGAAGCATGTTTTCTCTTATCTTGGTGATTTTGGTTTATGTGCCAAAGTTGAATGAATGATTGGTGGAACTTGTTCTAACACCTGCTTTATATATGAGGATTTGGTGGACATTAATTCATATCATAAATGCTGACTATTAATATTATAACTTGGTATATGATAGTTTTTTTTTTGAAAGACAAAGGCAACCATTGGTCTGTAAATTATGATAGACTGTTTTTGTAGCTCAAATTAGAAACATAGCATAAATTGCTACACATTGGGCTTTTTGCTATTAATTTTACCACATCCATCAGAAAAATGAATAAAGACAGAATAAACCAACTCTAGGTTATTGCTCTCATTGATTAGATATATCATATATTTTATACTTTTGAACTGAAAAATAAAATGTTTCAAGGGTAGTAGTTGAAGTCTTTTAGTTTATTCTCCTATTGCATTTCTAGTTACACTGTATGCGTGGTCTGCAATTGAATTTTCTCCTTGCTTTTCAAGAGTTTAGACACTGCTTCTGTTACTTGATCAGTACTGAACCAATGCAATGTAACTTGAAGGAATGCATCAGAAGAAGAGTTATGAAATCATTGTCTGCAAATCCTTATTGCTCTGGTGTGGCGAAGGCTGCTGTGGAATCTGTATGGGATGTTTGCTATAATGATACAGAGCCTTATGACAGAACTCTCTAAAAACTGCATGATTATAACTGGTATTTACTATACCTGCGTTGGGTACCATTTTGGGCTTGGAACTTTTAAGGTGATGCTGGCAAACGTGATTCAAATATAAGAATGAAGGTTAGCCTATGAAAAATAAGAGCTACGAATCTATGAAAAATAATTCCAAGCGTGTTCACTATGGACATGTTAACATGTTAGCACATTGATAGTTACAAAGTTACCACTGATGTATTTATTTCGTTTCAAAATTTTATAATAAAAATTGTGAAAACGTAAGTAAAAATAAAATAGCATCTTTCTAAATATGGAACATAAATAAAAATTTAATCAAAAACTCAAGTAGTTTTAGAAAAATTTAATTGATATCTCACTTATACTTTGAGCCTCTTAGCTGCACCTCCAAATATTCCAACTTGGATCACATGGAAGATGATAAAATGATTTATTTGTTCTTATCTTTTTCATTTGGTCTTTTTCCTACATTGGTTTGTATTCATTCTACCCCTTCCACTTTTAGTTTTTGTTTCAGATGCACTGCTAGAACACTTTTCAATTATCAGAAATTGCTTTGGGCATACATTGCCTTGCCGTGTTGATTGAAGAGATTGATTTTTGTAACTATTTTTTTTTTGTTAGTGTATGTTTATTGAAAAATACATTTAGAATTGCACAATTTCTTTTTTATTTTCTGTAATGCACAATCTGGTATACAGTTTGGAATTTACAATTTTGAATATATATATATATATATATATATATATATATATATATATATATATATATATATATATATATATATATATATATATATATATATATATTTCAGAATACAAATTTTGTAGATTTTAATTTTATATTTTATAATATAATTTCTAGAATATAAATTTTTATTCTGAACTGTGCATTTTGGAATAGAAACTTATTTTGAATTGTCCATTTCAAAACATCTTTGGATTAAATAATTCCAAACTAAAAAGGAAAATAGTAAACTCAAGTGTAAATTTGAAATTTTAAAATTGATGATGGTGCAAGTTGAAATTAAGGTGGTGTAAGAAGAAACTGCTATAGTTGGAAAACTAGTTCAAATTGTCATCCATTAAATATTTCGGTCTATACTAGACACTAAAGGTAGGGTAATTACTCTTTTTACTACTATAGTTTCTGCCTTCACTTCAATATGGTTTTAAAAATGTTCATGTTTAAATTGTGAAATTTGGAAACATGTTTCAAATTATATGGTCTGAATGTATGTCTGACTAAAGTGCATAATTTGAAAATGTATTCTAGATTTAATTCAAAATATTTTTATGAATTTCTTATTTAAAAAGCTAAGAACATTTTATTTAATAATAAATAGTTTTTATTCTTCAACAAAGAGAACACTTTAGTTGCAACGAATAGTAACAATATGTAAATATTACAAAGATAATAAAAACATGTTAAAATTTTCCTACATAATCAAATCTAATAAAATTTAAACAAAATACAAAATAGATCTCGGTTCAAATCATGACCAACGTGATAATAACAACCTTATCTTTCAGTACTAACCAAACTGTCGAGTCATCACATGATGAAGCAGCTCAACAAATAACAAACAATACAACTATCTTCAAACATAACACACATATTACACGACTCAATAGCGAGAAGCTTATAAGACTGATGTTTAAGTTTCCAAATTAGATTCTTATTATAAATTGAAAATAAAATTAAACTAAAGTCGCTAATTGATTGACCCAAAAAGATAATTAGTCAGCCAATTTTATAAAGATTGAGCTGTTTTAAAAAACAAACTAACTTATAAAATAAAGAGTGTTGCTCCCTGCACCTTCCCTTTTGCTTCCTTCACCTCCCTACTATTTTTTTTATTCCAAAAATAACCACTATTTCTAAAACCCCTGCACCTCCCCCATAAACCCTAACCAACTCAGCAAATTGCAATTGCAATTTTCCCACCCTATAGTCCACGCTAATCTCAGCTCCCTAATAATCTGAAACGCATTCAGATGTTGTTCCGCGTACACCGGCTACGTGGCAACCACCATACCATGCCACAAACTCTTGAAGCTAATGTCCAAGCGTGCATGAAGAGTGTTACTTACCTCTCTTGAAGCTTTCTTTTCATTTTCCCTATGATCGAGACTTCCCTTCTATTGTTCCAAACTCTTGTTTTCTTCCTCCCTCATTCCAGATTCTTTCTCTGATTTTCTCTTTCATTTGGTTTGTTTTTTCTTTAGCTTCTTCTCTTCCTTTTTCTTACTGTTGCCCTCATCGTGCCAATGCTTTCTTTTTCCTTTTCTCCTTCGCTTTCCAATTCCCCTTCCTATCTGTTTTCTTAGTTTTTTTTTTTAATCAAGTTTCCAAAATGAGTATGTGTAGCTCGTGGTTCTTCAGTCTGGATGCTCGTGATCCTCTTTCCAGCCAAGCCAAGAAATAAAAGGAATAAAATATGTAAAATAAGTTACATTGTGGTGAAATGATTGATGGTATGTGGGTTGTGACACTACATGTGGTTGGACGGATGTGAACATCTGTGGATCTCGATTCTTAAACGGATATCAATATATGTATACGGTTATCGAAATTTGTTTTGTTCTTTAACGAATGTGAATATCTCTTTATGGATATTGATATCCGTTTAAGTATTTATGAAGGATAAAAAAGAGATTCAGAGGTGCAGGATACAATGTGTGGAGGTGGAGGGAGTAACACTCTAAAATAAAATAGCAGCAAAAATGGTGCTTAATTCTCCTCCATTTGGACCATAATGCAATGAGTGTTGCTCCTCCACCACCTCCAAATGCTTCCTGCACCACCCCATACCCAATTTACCCTAGTTTTAAAACGGATGTCAATATTCGTTTCACCTTCAACGAATGTTGACGTCCATGAATAGATGTTGACGTCCGTGAACGGATACTGACGTCCGTGAACATATTTTAACTTTTTTTTTTATATTTTAGTTTATTGCTTTTATTGTAGATTTTATTCTAATAATATATTTTATTTACGTAATATATTATAAAAAAACAAAAAAAATTAAATACTTTATAAATTAATTAAAAATATAAAAAATTAAATAATATTTATATATTAATTTAAAATACAATAAAATAAAAAAACTAAAAACTAAAAGAAAAGAATAAACCTTTACGGAAGTGACATAATTATATAAAAAGTATTTAAATAATTAATTAAATAATAATACATAAATTAAATTAATAACAATTATTTTATTAAATAAAATAAAATTAATTTATATATAATTACGTAATAAATTAATTTATCTTATTTAATTAAATAATTATTATTCCTTTAATTAAATTATAAATTTTTTTAATTAATTATAATCCACCCTGCTCGTTTAAGTTTTTTTTTCTTTTTTTTTTAATTTTTAGTTTATTTAAATATTATATTTTAATTAATTTATAGATTATTTATTTTTAATAATGTATTAGTTTTATTTTATTTAAATAAATAATTATTAATTTAATTAAATGCCACATCCTTTAAAGGATGACGGATGTGGTCACGCTCGTTTATGTTTTTTTTTTTTAATTTTAGTTTATTTAAATATTAAATCTTATTTAATTTATAGGTTATTTAATTTTGGGTTAAATATGTTTTTGATCCCTTAACTTTAAGTGAAAATTGGAATTAGTCCATTTTCAAAACTTTGGCCTAATTTAGTCCTCAAACTTTAGAAATGTATGATTTTAGTCCTTTTAACCAAATTTTGTTAACTTTATTTGATATTTCAAACGCGTTTCTTAGTTAAGATTGAAGCAAAAATGTGTCAAACAGTGTAAACAACCCAAATGTTATCATGAAACTTGCTTGAAACATCAAATAAACCTAACAAAATTTAGTTAAATTAAATTCATACATTTCTAAAGTTTGGGGACTAAATTAGGCCAAAGTTTTGAAGAGGGACTAATTCCAATTTTTCACTAAAAGTTAAGGGACCAAAAACATATTTAACCCTTTAATTTCTTTATAATATATTACGTGAATTAATTTTATATTATTTAATTAAGTAATTATTATTAATATAATAAATTAATAAACTAAAAACAAAAAAAAAACATAAAGCTTAAATGAATGTGGACACATTTGTTAATGGATGTGGCATATTCGTTGAAGAAAAATTTCTTTAACGGATGTCGACATCCATTGAAAAAAAGAAATGAGGGTGTAGGATTTTTTAAAATACAAAGATTAGTTTTGGAATTTTCAAAAAATGTGGTGGTGTAGGGAGCAATCTGGGGTGGTGTAGGGAGTAACCCTTTAATGGACTTCACCATCTTGGCCTTTTTCTCCTTGAAATTTGGGCTAGTATTCAATTAATATGGACAACAACTGTTGAAGAACTTCCTTTGCTTTCCTTGCTCTGACCCTTATCACAGGTCTTTCAAGTCCTTCAAGTGGATCCTTTCCCTTGCTCTTGGTGGTTATTGGTTACTATCTTATATTGTTTTCTGATTAGCTCCCTCGTGCTTGTTTGTGCTTGTACGATGATCGTAAAACTTGTGTTATTATATGGGAGCAGAAGATATTACAGATGATATTGTTGATGTCTAAAGCAAGGAGATACGTGGGAAAATCTTATGGGAGTTTTTCAAATGTATTTGAGACAATGATTTTATTTTAAATTTACATTTTTTTAACGATATATTTAGATTGATGTTTACTTCCGAGTGGTTTTAATTTCGATACAATGTTTAAATAAACTTTTTTAATTTCACTATTTCGTGGTGGTATCTGAAGTTGTGTATTTTAAGTTAACGAATGTCTTATAAACTACCCGTGACATCCTGAACGGAGTGTTACAATTTCAACCTTGGGTCTTCAAACTGTTGATAGGGGGAACTAAATCTACCCTTTATATCTTTGTTTCTTATGATGAACAAGAAAATGGTTTTATAGTTTCTTGCACAAAAAATGATAAAAATTGTTTTATCTAAATCTTCTTTGTGCTTGATATCAGAATTCATTTGTATTAAATGAATCATGTGTTAAACATATTAATAATCTCATTTCTGGATGAAATAATCAATTTAACATAGTATATAAATCTGTTAGATTTCACCAATTCACTTTGTATGCTTAACAGGAGTATACTGTTCTGTAGTAATCGATGACATAAGTTATGTAATCGATTAAAATATAAAGGAATGCCATTATATGTCTCATAAGTGATAAAATCTATTTAGAATGGAAACTGGATAGACAATTTGGTTAAGTATAGTATTAATCGATTACATAAGTTGTCTAATCAATTAAATTAGTTTACTTTGTTTAAATCCATTTCATTTAATTGCCTGATTTGTTATAACTGTCAATGGAATCAATAACTGGCTTATTGCTTATATAATCGATTACATGCTCAGAATAATATGTTAAAACAGAAGCAAAAACTTAACAAATTACATAAAAACCTTAATCGATTATAATGCGTTAGGATTCAAAAAATCCTATATATATGCGTCTTAAGTTCCTTTTCAAAACAATCAATTGCTATCACTTTCAAATACTAACGTTTACATTGAGTTTTGATTACAGGAGCGTTCAAGAAGAGATCTTGAGAATCAAGGTACATTGGTTGCTTATACATCAATATTCTTTCAAGAAAAGTGGGCTAAAGTTGTTCTGATTTGATCTGCACTAAAGGAGTGTGACTTGGAGATTAGATTCATCATAGACAATCTATGTTTATGTACTTGTTCTGGTTTGCCAGGGGTTGAGAGTTGTAAATGTTCTCAGTCGTTGTAAGAGAGAGAGGTTATTCATCTCTTGTATTGCTATATTGATTTTGAGTATGGAGAGCAGTGCATTGAGAGGAGTATCTCTGTATTTCTGTAAACTCAATCCACTTTTAGTGGATTCCCTACAACTAAGGTTGTTGAAGGAGGACTAGATATAGACTTGTAATTAGTCGAACCAGTATAGATTATTTGTGTTGTTCTTTCTCTACTTTTTCTCTTTTATTGTGGATTCATCATTTCTTGTTTATTGATTTCAAGAAAGTCAAAGATTTCAAAAGAATTTTAAAAAGACCAATTTTTTAAGGCTTAATCCAATTCATCCCTCTTGATTTGAGATATAAGGCATTTCTTTTCATACACAAACAACTAAACTGGTCCTTCACACATTGTGAAATGTATTTATAAAACTTAGGGAAAGCCTAGTGGTTTCCACTCTCACATCCACAACCATTGGATCATCTTAGATCCAACGAACCTATCTAAGTGATTGTCATGCTTACTAATAAAGTAATCGTCAAATCATCATAACCCTAATTTGAACAACACCCTAGGTCGGATATGTTCTAGTCTCTTCGTCTCTTATGTTCCTTGAGACTGAAGGAGCATTATACCATAGGCCCAATAAATCAAGGAAAGGAAATTTTTCTTGCACAAAGAGACTTTTGGCTAAAACACCTTAAGCACGGGGACCTAACGTGCAATCGGCAACATGTATCATGACGTCATGTAAATAATGTTGCTTTATTAGAACTAGTAGTATATGGCATTAAAAGAGGATAAAAGACAACTAACCATCAATTAGGAAACCTAAACCAAGACAAAAGCCTATGTAAGTATTATAAATGTATCGCGTTATTTTGAAACCCATATTTTGACACACTTTTGACAATGACAGTTGTCAACCTCCAATTGGTTGTTTTTTGTTTTTTTTTTCAAAAAATCTGGTCGGGAAAATGAATAGGATTTCAAAAATTTTGCATTCCAATAATACCCTTCCCCTGTTTCATTACGGTTTTTCTCTTAGATTTCGTTCTCTCTCTCACATTTCGTTCTCCCCTTGCGTTTTCGTTCCCCCCCTGTGTTCTCTGTCTCATATTTGGTTTTTGTTCTCCATTGTCGCAGTTTGGTCGAAATGGGAAGTCCCGGACAACAGCTTCGTTGGAGCAAGGTAAATGCGTTCTTTGACCCTTTTGTTGTCGGCTTGGGTATTGGGTTTTTCGTTTCATGTTGCTTTCCGTGATGTTGTTGTTAGGGTATTGGGTTTTTGGTTTCTTTGTCGGTTCTTCGACCCCTTTTGGGTTTTTTGATTATTTCCTTTTGTGTTTACATTTATGTTGTTTTCGTTGAGCAGTTAATGGTTCGTCATTATTTTTCAACGATATATGTTTGCACTTTGAACGAACACTTGATGGATGTATGTAGAGGAGCAAAAATCTATAATTAAAGAGCTTAAAAGGAAGGTTAATGTCGTAGAGGCAAAGTTGGTAGTAGAGAAGGCTAGAAGAAGAGCTAAAAGCACAACAAAAGATGATGGTGAACAAAGTCATGCACGTCCACAAGCATTCAATAACAGTAAGAGTGCATTTGTTTCCCCTGGTGGAATGTCGAGCAACGAACCAGGTGGAATGTGCAAGACCGAACAAGGTGGAATGTCGCCAAACGCACCGGGTGGAATGTTCAACAACCAATCACATTTGAAGACGTATGTGAGGATTGGATCAAGAAGGCGTCATAAGAGCCAAGCACTTAGGACACCATACACTGGAAATGTAGTATTTAGAAAGAAAAATGACTGATTATTGTATAAGGTTTTGAGTAGGACAAGAACAAGACACTGTAATTAAATCTATTTTGTTCAATATATAGAACTTGCGTGTTTGGTTCCATCTATTTATGTAATTGATAATTGCAATTTTATTCCGTATGTTATTGAAGTGCTTTATATTTTGATTTGCAAGTGATAATGTTTGTGAGACAAGAATGAAGAAATGTTTGTGATTTGATGAATTTAGCTGAATTGGTGAAGATGATAGTGCTAAATTGTGCATTGTAATCGTTTACGCGCGAGTCTAACTTAGATTATGGACAACCTGTTGAACTAAAGGAGCCACAAGTGAAAATATAGGGGATCACAACTGTAGTTCTGCTGTGTCTGCTGTAAAAATGTGCCTTATAATCGTTTACAAGGGGGTTGTAAATGATTACGCGAGTCTGAACTAGATTTTGGACAACCTATTAAACTGAAGGAGCCACCAGTGATAACGTAGGGGACCACAACTGAATAACAGTGTGTTTTGACCCAAGTCCAGTGGTTTTAATTGTAATTTGATGTTCTTGAGTGAGGAGTGCCTTGAACTTAATGTTTTTGGTCCCCCATGATGGAGGGAGGGACCACCCATGGTGAGATTATTGAGTCAAGTGAAGTTTTGCTAGCTCTGATGTAAAAATGTGCCTTGTAATCGTTTACAAGGGGGCTGTAAATGATTACGCGTGTCTAAAATGGTTTTTGGACATCCTGTTGAACTGAAGGAGCCACCAATGAAAACGTAGGGGACCACAGCTGAATAACAGTGTTTTTTGATTGTTATTGAGTTCCTTAAAATGTAATTGGTTGTTTATATGTGATTATCAAGTGTTTAACTATGCATTAAATACACCATTATCTTACTACTTTTTAACACTTTGTCAAATATAATACGTGAAACATTCAACCCACATTCAATGTAATGGTGTCATCCCAATTCGATCTACATGGACATCTCTCAGTAAGTCATTCATTTGAACAATGGTTGATGAATCCAGAGAGATTCGAACCCGCCACTACAAAACATTACAAAAACATTGTTATTACTTACAAAAAGAAAGCAACTATATATAATACAAAAACTTGAACTTACCTTTGGGTTTTCGGACATCATTGCAACTACACTTATTTCATACAAAAAAATCAATGGTGGAGAAGACGGTTAGGGTTCACAAAACATAAAAACAAAAAATGCTCCAAACTAAAGTAGGGTTCCACATCTTTTACTTACCAAGACAACCGAGAAGGGGGTCAATGAAGACAAACGCCAAAAGAGGTGAGATGAAGCGACAGAAAATGCGAACTCAACAATGGCGATTCGAGATGAGGCGTTTGGGAGCAATCTTCGTTTGGGAGAGATGAGGCGATTCCTATTCTAAACTTTAGGAGAGACGACACAAAAGAGAGAAGACAGGAAAGTGGAAAAGAGTGACGACGCAGAAGTGAAAATGAAACCGCCAAAATCAAATTCCATATATTGGGTTTTCCAAAATTACCTTCATCAACATTTTAAAATGTGTTTTTTTCTTCAACCAAAAGAGCCAACAAACACACGCCACCTGACGGGTGTCAAATTTGTGTAAAAAAATGTGTTAAACAAACGTTTTCGATTATAAATAGGTATTATTCACTATGTATGAGATCTTATCCAATTTGTTGAATCTATTGCTTCTTGTTCTTCTTATGGTTGACTTGAACATCATATTGTCTTTGTAGACTTTCCTATCAAAGACCAACTAGATCAAATGAAGAAGGCACACTCGAAAAGATTAAATAAAGGAGTATCGACTATAAAGAACGAGATGCGAAAAGAAGTCAACAAATATACTTGAATGTATTTCGATCTTGTAAGAACATTACTTATACATAAAATTCATCTTATTTAATACTATTATAACTATTTGGTAACATTGTTATTCATGAATAAAATTCATACAATCAATTATTAACTTTCAATTTAATTCATTATTTAAAAACTATTTAATCATTTATTTCATAAATTATTTTATTTCAATACTATTGTTTAATCAATAAAATATATAATTTAAAGGATTAAATATGTTTTTAGTTTTTTTAAATACAATCCTGGAGTTAATCTATATTTAAAACTTTGTTATATTTTGGTTTTCAAATTTTAAAAATGAATTATATAATCCTTTTAACCAGTGTTAATTTTTGTGTTAAATGGCTTTCAAATTAATATTTGAACTAAAATGTATTAAATTGATATTTGAATTAGAATGTACAAAATAGTATAAACAATTCAAACACCAACATAAAACGTTCGTTGACATGTTCAAAAAAATTTAACGCAATTAAGTTAAAAAAATTACATCTATTATTTTTTAAGTTTAAAAGACCAAAACAATATATTTAACCTTATTTAAATGTGAAATTTTTCATAAGAATAATAAAATTTTCAAACTTCATAGCTTAGTTTACGACAAAATTAATATTTTAATTATTTAATAAATAATTATGATGTAATTGATAACGCAACATGCTTCTTCTTTTTTTTTTCTCTATTTCTTTAGAAGTTTATAACATTTCTGACAAATATTCACTGATTTTTTATTACTTCAAACCAGTTTCATGTTTGTTTAAAAAAAAAAAATGATATCAAAACACTTTTTATTATTTGGTTTAATTTTCATTATTTCTTGTTTCAAATCCTCCTTTTTTTGTTCGTTATCTATACAAGTAAAGAATATAGAAAAACTACAAGATTTCGGTTTCCGAAAACAATTTATTTGTTTTTTATTCCTGATTATCTTCTTTGCAATTTTTTCTCTCTTTAAAATAGGTTTAATTGGAAAAAAAGTTCAAAAAAAAAGACTCTCTTTCTCCTATTAATAATAGTTTCTCATGACTGATAAAGACAGGGAAGTGTAACAAAGTTGTCACAAACTATTTATCATTTATACGCAGTGGTGAACTACGCTGTCATTCTTACATGCTTGAAACTAAGTTGGGATGTCAATCTTGAAAAAAAAAACATAACATAGCATACTACGCAACTGACACATATGGAATAGTGTAGTTTCTACTTTATACACACCTATAAATAGTTTAAAGCTCATTGGCGATGTCCTTCTGGAAGAAGAACTACTTTATGGAAGGGCACAGTCCTTTGAGGTAAAGATCCATCTTCTTCGTCATCATCAAATTCCAACACATAGCTGTTCCAATCACCGCAGAAAGTAATCAAACAGGGCATATAATTCAATTAGGGAGAAAAGCAACACAAAATATAAAGGATAGAAATATTAAGAAAATATAATATAAAAGGTATGTTATTTGCATAATTAAAATAAGGAATAAAGTTTAGAAATTTCTTTTTGCTTATCTGGACGAATGAGCATAAAAAAATTAAGTTATATAACAACCTTTTATACCGACTAAATTTTAAAATTTCCTATACTATTAAAAATTTATTCTTAAACATAAAATTATTTTATGTTAGAAAAAACATTTATTTAAATTTAAGAAAATAAAAATAAAAAATATGAATTTTCCATCTCTTTATGTTCATTAAACCAAAGGGGTAGAAAGTAAAACCAAATCGTGATGTGACTTGATTTTCTATGTTAAAATAGATAATATTTATAACAAAGCAAGCATAATGAAGTATACTTACTCCTCGGTTTTCCTCTGCACAGTTACGAAATGTTGAAGAATAACCCAGAACATGGGAAATAATATTGGTCAGTATGTAATCTGAGTCACAAAAGTTAAACTAACGGCAGGGATTAACAGGCTACAAAATAATGAAAGGGAATCAGGAAATAATCTCACTATACTGAAGAAAATGAGAGAATTATTACTCTGCGAGGGCCTTGAACAACTGTTGCTTTATAAAGTGCAGTAGTTCCTGGATAGACCGCCAAAACATGTTTTCCAGGTGGGAAATCTGGAGCACTAGAAGGATCATTACTCTTGGGAAAAGCAATGATATTTCCCATGGGAAGCTTGTACTGTCTGAATGTAGAAAGAGAAACAAATGAACTAAACATGCCATTCAAATGGAGTAACAATTTAATACACGTGCAAAGAACGAAACTCCCAAGTATGTTTAAGATGGCACTTCCACCAAAGCAAGCACATGACATAACTTCAGGCAATTACTAAACATGACAAATGTCATAATATGGTACTTTACCTTTGGCCACTGCTTTCTTCGTCATCACCCGGTTCCTCATCTAGTACTTCAAATCTGTAAAACAAATCATGAACATCAAATAAATTAATGAAAAGGGGAATTAAACAATACTTATGCCAAGATGAAAACTATTCCTTCAGTTACTGATTACAAATCATACACAAGAAACATTACTTTTAACAAATTTTTCCTTTGTGAAAAAATAACCGGATTACAACAGTCGCAACAGGTTTATTTTAAGTCCTAAAGCAACTAAGCTTGTCATTAAGTACAAGGAAATGAGTTTAAGTGAAACTCATTCTCAAAAAGCCAACTTGTAAAGTGAAATTTGTCTCTATTTATAAATTGTAAATTGGCCTTATCAAAGTGGAATCTCCAATACACCACCCTTATGCCAAGGCATGGACATCTCATCCCTGAAACTAGATATTTGTGAGTAGTCTTAAATCGACCGATAGCAGGTAGCACGATAAGTCTAACAAAGCTCAAGTTCACTAGATAGGGGAACATGGGGTATAGGTCAAGTTGGCCAATGAGAAGTTATTCACGGGAAGGAGGCAATCACATGGCCATTATTGGGAGAGGAAAAGGGGAAACTGTGGAAGTCATGAATTCTCCCAATAAAGCTGAGGGAATCAACTGTAACAGAGGAGCCACATTTCACAAATTATCAAATGAGGAAATGCAAGATAAAATTAAGAAAGGATTGTGGTTCTGGTGTGATGAGAAATTTGAACTTAACCATGTGTGTAGAAATAAGCAATTAGACATGTTGTTAGTAACTGAGGAAGACTTATCAAGTTATGACGGATTATTGAATTGCAAAGGAGACACGGAGAAAGATGTTGAAGAAGATAAAGCTTCGCAACTATCCATGCTTACTATGGCGGGTCCTACCACTAAGTCCTAGCAGGGTTGGAGGCAAGATTGCAGATGTGGAGCTTATAGTCTTGTTAGATTTTGGGACATCTCAAAATTTCATCTCAAGAAGTTGTGTATATATACGGGCTAGAGGCTGAAGAGACCCGTCCTTATGTGGAGGTAGGAGATGGTCACAAGGTACATTGTCAAGGAAAATGCGTAGAATATGTTTTGGAGTTACAAGGGTTGATCATTCAACAAGAATTTTTTATTTTTGATCTGGAAAGAGTTGATGTGATTTTAGGAATAGAATGGCTGGCCAGTTTAGGAGAGGTTAAGACTAATTTTGGGAAACTAAAATTGACCATTGGAAGGGGTGAGTCACAGCGAATGGTTATAGGAGATGCTGCATTATCTACCACATTAACATCATTGAAAAAATTGATAAAGAAGATATAGGGTGTTTGGTAGACCTAGAGCAGGAAGAACACAATCTTCAACTCGGACCTATAGAGGTGCCTCGCATGTTGGATTTAAATACCACGTTTTTTCAATATTTAACGACATTACCTCCAAGAAAGACATATGATCATGCTATCCATTTAAAAGGAGCTTCTATCCCGAATCTAAGGTCGTACAAATACTCACATCATCAGAAAAATGAGATTGAAAAGTTGGTTTTTGATATGTTAAAAGCAAGAACCATTACACCTAGTATTAGCCCCTATTCTAACACTATGATTCTAGTAAAATAAAAGATGGTGGGTGACAAAAAATTGGGAATCAATTGAGTCAAAAACAAAATTTTGGTCCCTATATTGAAGGTAAAATATTCAATTGATTCTCAATATTTTGTTTTTGACTCAATTGAGTCCCAATTTTGTTTAAATCACACAATGTTGGCCTTGCAGTTAAATTGACGTTAACTGTTTGGTGGGTGTCATGTGTCAGTATTCTAAATTTTTATTTTTATTTTTATTTTTATTTATTTAATTTTGAGTTTTTTATTTCATCCTTTCCTCTCCATCTTCTTCTTCCGCACACCACCAAAAAAGGCAAGCCACTACCAATTCCACCGGTCTTGAGAGCAGAAACTACTTCATACACCTGCATGCACATCCTCTTCGTCATGCATGTGAGGCGAGTGTTGCCCACCTGCAGTCTTCAAGCACGAAGGGACACCACCCAGCCATAGTTGGGTTTGTTGTCCTCTGCACATCCCATTCCAGCACCTATTTGTTTGGCTCTTCTTTTTCTCTTTGTAGAATTCTCCATTTTACCCATCACCCTTAATTTAATGGTCAAACAAAAGTAGTTTACCATTGCACTGAGACGTATTTGCATTGCATGACAAGTTCTCGAGCATGGGATCAGACATTAATAAATAGTTCGATAGCAACCAGATAGCGAGTTGAACAATAGACTTAACAAACAACAAATTTCACTAAGGTATGCTCTAATATCATGTTAAGAAGTGAACTTTAAACCTAACTCAATCCCACAAAACCGACTTGCAAAGTGAAATTCGCACTCACATATATACTATAAACTCATTTTATCTTTAGTCAATGTGGAACCTTAAACAAAAGGAACAATTATCCTGGAAAGTGTGAACCAGTTACAGGTGGAATTGGATCTGAGTATGGCAAAATGAGTGACACAGAGTGTGTCTTTCATTTTGTTATGAATACTTCTATTAAACAAACTATGATATCACATTAGAAAGTGAGTTTAAACTTAATCCATTCTCATAAAACCAGTTTGTAAGATGAGATTTGTTTATATTTATAAATTGTAAATTAAACTTATTTCTAGTCAATGTGAGATCTCCAACACTACTAAGATAGCACAAGCTAAAATATACACCGTTAGAACTCAACTCAATTTAATACCCTGCATTTAGTTAATGTCTTTAAGGCATCAATTTGGTAAAATGGTATGAGTATGTCTTTAAAAATTAATATGGATAATTTCACTAAATACTGCTATATTCAGCATTTTTACACCCTAAATCCTCTCTTTTGGAAAATTACTGCATTCACATTCTGTTACTACACCTATATGCTAGGTGTATAAAAAAGTACAGAGTCTACACAAACTTAGTGAAGTCACAAAAATCAATAATGTTAGTATCATAAGAAAAACCATAGAGGAGGGGAGTAACTACCCCAAATTTATATGCAACTAACAGATCAAAATTGCAAAATTAATATTATACTTACTCCTTTGATTCCTTGTCAAAATGAATCACTTTTACAACAAACCATTCATCCTTATCAGCATTTCGTGGTGTGACCCTAGCTGCTACCTGACAAGAAATTAACTCAAAGAAATAGAACTCTAGATACTTTAGAAAATTGTTTCCAAAAAACATTCTTCAAAATAAACAAGTTGTGTCTATGGAAATATTATTACAAGTTATGCATAACCTTGTAAGAGATTCAAATAATAGATTTCACTAAAAAATTAATAACAGAATTACAACTGTGAACAGCTCAATGAACTAACTATAACTGAATTTCTAACAGCTGTAAGGATAGGACCTTGAGAGTTTATGTAAGGAGAAAGGAAATAGAAAACAGGGCATAGGTGTTAGGAGGATTAGGAGGGCAGTTATGTGGTTGGCTGTTATGTGTTTCGTGTAAGGGGTTGGGTATATTAGGGGGAAAGAGTGTCTTAGGAGGACACGTCTGTTTCGTATCTTTGTTTTGACAGGAGTATTACATCCTGTGTGAGGGGAGGATTGCTCCCTTAGATGCTTACGAACATCATTCTTTGTTACAAGAATAATAATACAGTTAATAATACGGTTTGTTTCCTTGTGAGATTGAGTGTTGTGTGTGTTTTGTGTGCTAACCCGAGGGTGTCCTGGGTTTCTTGCTGTCAAGAAACCTATCATTTGGTTCGACTTGCTAGATCACAAAAAAAGGAGGAACATGGAGGGGAGAGTCAGTACACTGGACAGGCTGGTCAGCGAACAAGGGAAAGCCATAGATGATCTCAAGGAAGAGACTAGGGAAAATCATCAAGAACTTAAAAGATTTGATACTTATGCTGAAATCAAAGAATCAGGATAGAAGGTCTGAGGGCAATCAAGGGTCGGTTAATGGGAAAGAAGGGGAGGGAAGGAAGAACCTGAGGAGGATCTAGAGGAAGAAAAGGGGAAAATACAAAAGGGTTGGATGAAAATAGTAGAATTACCTACCTTTGAGGGAGTAGATTTGGTGGGGTGGATATCAAGAGCTGAAAAAAGTTCTTTGAAGTGCATAATGTTTCAGCCAGGGAAGAGATGAGACTGGCCTTCGTTAGCATGGAAGGGGGAGCCAATCATTGGTTTAGATTTTTGAAAAAGAAAACCAAAAACCCTTCTTGGGAGGAACTAGCGGAAGCCTTGATTAGGAGGTTTGTAGGAAGAGATAGATGCTATGTTTTTGAAAAGCTGGTTGTTGTAAGGCAGAAGGGACCAGTGGAAGAATATATCCAGGAATTTGAAATGTTGGTATCTCAAACCACCAAGTTGACAGAGGAACAATTACCGGAGTACTTGTTTGTGGGTTTGCAAAATGATATTAGGAGCCAAATCAGGCCCCATAATCCTAGGGAGTTATTAAGGGTTGTGGAGATAGCCAGGGATGTGGAGGAGGTCACTCAAGATCCAAGATTGGGAGGAGGAATGGCCAATAGAAATAGTCAATCTTCTAGAAGGTATCAAGAGGGAATTGGTGCCATTTCCAGAACTGAAACGTTCAAAAGGGCCAAAAGTGGTTAGGGTACCTCTAGCAATGTAAGCACCGCAAGGAAAGATGGGACCAGCACCACAGTGGGCTCCAAGATTGGAGGGAACACTGCAGGAGAAAATAGGAACAGGGGGATAAGGAATCTGCCTTACCTAGAATATATCCAGAGAAGAGAGGAAAGGAGATGTTTCCACTATAGGGGTCCTATAGCCCAGGCCAAAGGTGTCCAGAAAAAAATATGAGGATATTGATCATGGCTGAAGATGAGGAGGAAGGTGAAGGGGAAGAGGAGGAAGAAATGAAGAAGAGGCAGATGGAGCTCTTGGTTTTTTCAGCAGGGGGCTTAACACAATCTAATACTATGAAATGACAAAGATGGGTGAAAGGGAAACAAGTGCTAATGTTAATTGATAGCGTCCCAAGCCACAATTTTATTTTGGCTAAACTAGTGGCTGAATTAGGCCTGGTAGTAGAGGAAACTTCTCCCTACTGGGTGATGGACATAAGAAGAAAACTAAACTAGTGGATGGACATAAGAAGAAAACTAGTGGATGTTGTCGCGACATCCCATTATTATTGGAAGGTTTGGAGGTGGAGAGATTTTACTTGTTTGAGCTGGGTGGTGTGGATCTGATTTTGGGAGTAACATGGCTGGTCTCACTAGGGGAAGTTAAGATCAACTAGATAAACTAAACTACGAGTTTTTGTTAGGGTGAAAGGGAGGTGTTGATTAGAGGAGACCCCACACAAACCAAGAAAGTGGTGACACCTAAGGCACTGCTGAAAAAAACAGAGATTGAGGCTGTCACGTTGGTTTGGAGTTTGGGACAGACTAAGTTGGAAGAAAGGGAGAAAGGGGAGGACCAATTGACCTCTAGCCAGGCCCCAAAACTTGAGGAGGTCTTGGGGAAATATGGAGAGATGTTCAAAGAGCCCACAGAACTGCCACCCAAGAGATACCTGGATCATAAGATCCCAATTAAGGCGGGAGTGGACCCTATTAATGTGAGGCACTATCAGTACCCTCATCTCTAGAAATCTGAAATGGAGAAGCAGGTGGCTGAAATGCTGGGAATGGGGATAATTAGGCCTAGCAACAACCCCTACTCTTGCTCAATGATGTTGGTGAAGAGAAGGGATAGCAATTGGAGGTTTTGCATTGACTACAGGACCTTAAACAAGGCAATAATTCCAGATAAATTTCCAATATCCATTATGGAGGAGCTGTTGGTGAACTGCAAGAGGCAAGCTTCTTTTCAAAAGTGGATCTAAGGGCTAGGTACCATCAAATATGGAAGAAAGAAGAAGACATCCAAAAAACAGCCTTCTGCACACACCAAAGGCATTATGAATTCCTGGCCATGCCCTTTGACCTATCAAATGCCCCAGCTCAGTGTGTGCTGAACACGGTCTTGAAGCTTTACTTAAGGAATTACGTTTTGGTCTTCCTTGATGACATACTAATATACAGTAAGTCATTTGAGGAGCATAGAGAGCACCTCAAACAAGAACTATACACACTATGTCAGCAACAATGTTTCACTAATAGAAAGAAATGCGAGTTTGGGAGGAGACAAATCAAGTACTTGGGCCATGTGATATCCGGACAGGGAGAAAGTGGACGCTATGCTAGAATGGCCTATTCCTAGAACCATCTAGTCTCTAAGGGGATTCCTAGGCCTTACCAAATATTATAGAAGGTTTATATGGAATTATGGAAGGACAGCTAGGCCTTTAACAAACTTGCTAAAGAAAGGACAGTTTGACTGGACACAACAAAGCACGGAGGCCATGCAAGACCTTAAGGAAGCCATTACTACAACCCCAGTATTGGCGCTGCCTAATTTTTTTCAAACTTTCCATGTAGAGTGTGATGCATCCAGAAGAGGGGTGAGAGCTATGTTATCATAGAATAAGAGGCCTATCACCTATTTTAGTAAATCATTGTCAAAATCCGCTCTTTCCAAGCCCATTTATGAGAAGGAGTTGATGGCTTTGGTGTTAGCCAGCATTGGAGATCGTACCTATTAGGCAGAGAAATTTTTGGTCCATACAGACCAGAGGAGTTTGAGATACCTCCCGGAACAAAGGATAACCACTCAAAACCAACAGAACTAGTTGACTAAACTACTAGGGTATGAATTTGAGATAGTTTACAGGTTTGGGGCCTCCAATAGGATGGCAGGTGCCCTATCCAGGAAGGCTGAGGAGAAGTGGGAGGAGGAGAAGGAACTTAGGGTGATTACTAGACCCTTTTGGTAGGAGTTCCAGGTTGTTCTGGAGGAGGTAAAAGGAGACCCGGTGCTACAAAAAATCAGGAGGGATCTAATAGAAGACCCAGGCTCTCATCAAGCTTTCACGTTGGAACATAACTGCCTTCATTACAAAGAAAGGTTGGTTTTGTCCGCCCAGTCAACATTGATCCTCAAGTTGATAGCAGAGTTTCATGTGACTGCCACTAGAGGGCATTGCAAGGTCTTCAAAACGTATAGAAAGGCACCCAATTGTTATATTGGTAGGGATGAAAAAGGTAGTAACAAATTTTGTGACTACTTGATTGGTCTGCCAGTAGCAGAAGTACTTAGCTTCTTCAACTCAAGGGTTATAACAACCTTTACCTATTTCGCAGGCTATATAAGAGGAAATCAACATGGACTTCATTGTAAGTTTACCCAAATCCAATGGGTATGATGCAGTGTTGGTCATGGTGGATACCCAAATCCAATGGGTATGATGCAGTGTTGGTCATGGTGGATAGGCTCAGTAAATATGGTCATTTTATACCCATGAAGCACCCATACTCAACGAAGTCTAAAGCAAAAGTTTTTGTGAGGGACATAGTAAAACTGCATGGTATACCCTCCTCTATAGTCAACCTTCCTTAGCTTGTTTTGGAAGGAGTTGTTTAAGCTCCAGGGTACTAAATTACTTATAAGCACTGCCTACCATCCAGAAAAAGATGGTCGAGGTTCTTAATAAGACCTTAGAAACGTACTTAAGATGCTTTAGTTCGGAATAGCCTAAAAGCTGGAGTTATGTTCTTCCATGGTGTATAACACCAGCTTCAAGTGGCTTTCGGGATGCAGCTGCCAGAGATAGCCCGTATCCACCCAATCTTTCATGTGTCTCAACTTAAAGTGGCGATGGCACCCAACAAGTGGAAAGGGAACTACCGGAGGATCTACCAGGGGGAGGGCCAGTTTGTTGTCTCCTCAAGGTGTTGGAAAGGGAACAAATCAGTTGCAAGGAGAACCAGCATCACAGGTGCTCATTGACTGGCAGGAAGAAGGGCCAGCTACTACATCGGAGGATTGAGGTGACAATAAGGGAACAATTTCCAGGCTTTCACCTTGAGGACAAGGTCAGCCTTTGGACACGTCTATTTTGTATTTTTGTTTATGTAAGGAGAAAGGAAATAAAAAACAGGGCATAGTTGTTAGGAGGGTTACGAGGGCAGTTAGGGGGAAAGATTGTCTTAAGAGGACACGTCTATTTTGTATCTTTGTTTTGACAGGAGCATTCCATCCTGTGTGAGGGGAGGATTGCTCCCTTGGATGCTTACGGACATCATTCTTTGTTACAAGAATAATAATACAGTTTGTTCCCTTGCGAGACTGAGTGTTGTGTGTTTTGTGAGCTAACCCGAGGGTGTCCCAAGAAACATATCACGTAAGCTTTAAACAGACAAACTTATTAAATGCAATGTACTGCTTACACATGCAGTATAACTAACATGGCTAAAAACATTGTCAATAAATGTTAATGGAGTATTTGACTTGTATTCATTAAACTTCAGTGCAAATGGATACCTGTTCTCCTTTAAGACTGGCACAAGCATCAAGATGATGTCGCATAGTAGGATTTAGTCTTGAAATATCGGACTCAGTCTTTACTCGTTTCCTTTTCTGCTCATTACCTTCTGTTACATGGATATACTCAGGAGCTAGACTAGGTAAACAGAAACAAGCATCTCAAGGAAATCATAATAATAACAAAGTTTAAGGAAATTATTTGCTTCAACCACAATACTCCATAAACGCTTCCACATATTTGTTCGTATTTTGATTCATATGTTTGCATAGCCTTGCTTTATCAACTGAATGTTGGACAAAATCATTACCGTATTGTTGGGGAGCAATGCATCACCATGTATTAGCTGGGGATAACAAAAGCATGCTAAAACACTCTTGCTAACGATCTATAAGTTTGGCTAATCTGCACCTCCAAATCATGATTTTCGTAGATATACCCAGCACTTTTTCCATTCTACTTCCACCATATCGGCAGAAAAGGAACGAATGTAAAAACATAAATGAGTTGATTAATACACGATTTCAGTTTTACTTTAAGTTACACGTTAGCATGCCCTCCCTCCCCCATTTTCTTCATGTAGCAGGACTATACAGGACTGACCCACATTGCAGCAGAGATGAGTATCCAAAGAGTAGACTTTACCTTTTCCTGGAAAAGAAACAAAAAAGGAGGGAAAGAAAAGATCTTAAAACAACCAAAAATTTACATCAAATGAATTAAAATTTGGCATGTAGTTGTCACAAAATTGTGAGACATTCTTTTCCTCCCCCTTTTCTTATTTTATTTACTTCCTACATTCCTTCCCCTGAAAAAGTATATCTCTAATGCTTTCGACCCTTGCTTGGGTTGTATAATTTTGGTTAATCATACCTAGTCTTTGTGGTTAATACATAACACAAATGAAAAGAAAATATTAAAAGAGCAACATACTAAAAGGTTCTAAGTTGACAGTATTTATTTTGTCAACAAATTCTAAATTTCCAAGCCTACGTACAGAGGTGATAATATTTCAAGTGAAAGATGAATATAATTATCTTATGGATGAATTCTAAATATATAACAGATATGATAATGTTTCAAATGAAAGAACATATTTGTCAAAAATTTGAGGCAAACCTATTCTTCTTCGTGTTTGCCCCTGTGGACCCGTAGGCAGGATTCCATCGATTTGGCTTAACATTAAGTTGGAAATACTGCATTGAAAATCAATACAAGAAATCATATGCAATAGAATGCCAAGCCTGGAAGTATATCAAGTGACTATGATATCAAAATGCATAGCTTCAAGATTTTCAGCATAAATGAAAATAAAATGTAATTCATATAAAATGTTTCTGAGCTATGGACAGATTAAACATACCTGGCTTCACTTTCCGAAAGATCTTTTGCTTGAGTGTATAACACTTTAAGCCTTGCCAATGAGGTATCCCCAGGCTTCTCAACCACTTCAGGAGCTGTATCGAAGTGACAATAAAATATCAACAACAAAATAAAGAGATATCATAGCAGAATACAAGAATAAACATCAAATTATGATTCTCAGAAATGGAAACAAGTTGAGCCACTCCAGTCAAGCAAGTACAAAGAGTCTTTGGCTAGTCAAATTAGAGTCATTCTAAGTAATTGTTCCAGGTGACTGATTGACTCAAATCTTAAAATTTCAGGTTTCACATTCAAAAGCAAGGAAACTAAAGCAAAGGAAATTAAATTTCAACTAATAATGTTTAGTGTGTCATTCCTTAAAATCGCTGAAGTCAGAAAGCTTCATGAAGAAACAAACCATTTGTATCATGTCTCACACACGTTCGCTCACTCAAGTGCCATTGTCCTTGAAATGTGCATAATGATCTAGACCTCCTACTTTGTGCTAAAATTCATTGTTTTAGGGAGACAAAATTAAATTGTAGAATAGGGGAGGATTGTAGATATACCTCTATATTAAACCAAGACAAATGTGTGAGCTCTTTGGTGAAGACATGAATGATTTTACCAATTGGAATAAGTGTTTTGTTGCTGTTAATATATACTTTTCTTCAATAATCAATATTTCTTTAACAAGCTTATTTCTCATGTATTAAATTGTTTGCATTTGTTGGCAAACTGTCTCGTCTTTAAAGGAACATTTATCAAATACCCAAATTATAATGGAAATATTGATTTTAGATTACTTCTCAAACTCAAAGGATTGTTTGTTTTTGTCAAAACAGTGTTGCTAATTGTGTGTTTTAGGAATTTTTTATTTTATTCTTGCTTTATTTTTAATCTTTATTATAGCTGTATCTTGCTATTAAAACTAGAATTATAAATTTATAAACAATCCCATAACTACAAGGGGACTAGTTCCCTTAGAATTAGCTCATAAAATAAACAGCAGGCCCATGTTTTTATAGGTCCATTGATCTCATTATTGAAATATATAAGAAATATATTATTTCTTTCTAAATTATGAGATGGTTTCAGAACTCCTTATCTTTATGAGTATCTGACTGTCTTTATCAACCTTAAAATGCAGCCTTCATTGTTACACCTCTCTAGTCCCTATTGCAGCCTTTACTGATGACCCCATATTGAAGCGGGTTACACCCTTCATTACTGAGCTTTTCCTATGCCTATTGGAGCCTTTATTGTTGCACCACTTCGAACACTATTGCAGCCTTTATTGCTGCATAATCCATATATATGGCTGAAAGCATGAATTCTAGAATGGAAACTTGGAATAAATTCCGAACTGCTATAGAATTGCAGAATTTCAAGCACACAGGTACATGCTCTCTAACATATTCTGGAAAATTTCCATTTTCTTTTGCTCTTAATGCTTTAGAAACTCCTTTTGTCAGTATTGGCAACTAGACTTTAGTGCCACAGACCATATGTTTGATATATTATCTTTATTTTATATTTATCTTTTATCTTTAGTTTGTTTGTTATTATTTTTTATTTGTATTTTAGGCTTAGCCTATATTTCTTCTATTATAAATAGAGGACCTATGTGTATATTCAACACAAGGGAGATTAGTCTAATATATAGTTTTCACTATATTCAACTTGGTATCAGAGCGGGTCAATCCTGCTCTGGTTTCTATCTTGTATCATCTGTCTGGTGCCGCTGTCCGCTGTCGCTTGCCGTCGTCACAGTTCTGTCTGTCTAAACCCTTAGGATTTTCTTGTTCCTCGCTAGTGCGATTCGTCTTCTTCAGTGATGGCATCTGACAATACTCTTTCCTTCCCAGGAAGTCTATCAATTACCTCCGAGAAGCTAAATGGAAAAAATTATCTATCATGATCTGGCAATACTCTTTCCATTGCAATTATTAATTATTGTATTTTACAGGACGAGAAATCAAGAGGATAATTGGACATGCTAGATAATGCAATGACCTTTACTACAGAGAGGACCCTAATCAACCTATCAATACCCATTTCCTCATATCTTAATCCATCATGACTAGTCAAGAGAAATCTCAACTATACTACTGTCAGCTGGGACATCCTTCATTGCAAGTGATAAAATTTATTTTCCCTTGGCTGTTTAAGAATTTAATGGTGGAAGCTCTCCACTATGAGGTGTGTGAGTTTGAAAAACACAAGTGCACAAATTTTTTCATTAGCAATATCTTGTTCATACTAATGTATGGAGTCCTGCTAATATTGGTAATATCTTAGGTGATAAATAGTTTATAACCTTTATAGATGATTGTCTTCAAGTGACTTGGGTTTTCCTATGGAAACACAAGGTTAGTGCTACTTTTTTCAGTTTGTCACAATGATTAAGAATAAATCTAGAGTCAATATTAAGAGAATTAGGTCTGATAATGATAAAGACTACTTTAATCTTGTGTTCAACTCTATTTTTCCAAAAAGAGGGAGATAATTCATGAATCTTCATGTGTTAACATGCCTCAACAAAATGACATTGTTGAAAGGAAAAATGGGTACTTATTAGGACAAACTAGAGCTCTACATTTTCATATCATATTCTTTGGGAGAAGCCCTTTTTACTATCACTTATGTCATCAATAGATTGCCTTCAAAATCTTAGGATCAACGAGTCCCAAGAGAGTCTTATCCTCGTTCTACCCATACATGGACCTTATAAATAAACTTCAACCTAGAATATTTGGGTATGTATTCTTTGAGCATGTTCATAGTAATAGAAGTAGAAAAAGGCTAAGACTGTCAAATGTGTCTTTTTTGGATATTTAACCACAAAAGGGATATAAATGTTATCACCCACCATCCAAACAATTGTGTCAAAAGATGTCACCTTCAATGAACAAGAGAGTTACTTCAAGCAACCTCATATTCTGGGGAAGGATATGAGAGAGGAAGATGAGCCTCTCAAACTACCAAATTTGACATTGGAACCTACATGTAAACCTCTTAAACCTACAAAAGTTGCACCTCAACCTGCACCTGAAGCCTACATCCAATGAGGGTGGAAAATTTGGGAAAATTCAAGGAGAGAAAAGGTCATTCCAAAACTTATCCATGTCCAAGAATCCAACCTACTACCATTACATGAGGTAACTATTTCTAATCCTATAAATTTTTGTATTTCTGGTATATGAAAATTTAGAAGCACAGGTACACCAAAACCCAGATCTTCCAATTGCCCTTAGAAAGGGAACAAAAACATGCACCCAACACCCACTTTACCATCTTGCAAACCGACTAGTACTCTAATTGATCCAAACATGAAGTTAGGAAGTATAGAGGAGGATATTGCAGGAGACAAAGAAATATATCAAAGACTTGTTGACAGACTTCTATAAACGCGTGTAATTTCTATAAACTTGACTTGTAGAGTTAACTTGTAAACTTTCAAGTTTACTTAATAGAAAAAATATTATTAAAAAACTTATTTCATAGCATATAGGCTTCAAAAAGTACTCTTACATGTCAACAGTTCAATAATTCAACTTTACAATAAAACAAAATAGCAAAACAGCAACAAAGTGTAACATAAATTAGTACTGAAAAAGATCAGACAACTAAACAGCCAAATTATATGTAAATTCATAAAAGAAAAAAAAAAGCTATTAAAGAGAAAACATAAGTTAATTTCATCAGATCCTTTGAGTCAAGGAAAAGCCCTATCATACATATTGGGCTCAATGACGACAAAAGTTAAAGTTGATTTCAAATACATAGACTCGCTTTTTTACTTCTGCATTTATGCCTGACCTAACCAAAATAAGAATTTGACAGAGAGCTTGACGATTAAAAATCACAAAATTGTAGGAGTTAAGTTGAGATTGACAACCATAGTTGCAAAGGTTCATAAAATAAGCCAAGAAATGGGCAGGCACAACGAGAGAAAACATTAAAAAACTTTTAATTTATTGCTGAACTCTCTAACTTGGCCAAAGCTGTCCACTTTTCACAGGCTTTAGAGCATGACATATTCCATTTCAAGTTTGGATATTAATAATCAGCAACAAGAACCAAGTCTTGCCCCATTGCCACAACTTGATGTCTGTTAGAGGTTATATTGATGATCAATCAATGTTATCTTGGAGTAAAGTATATTTTTAACGTTTCTCTTAATATTTTATCTACTTGACTCAAACCACTGTTGGCATGGCCATTAAGTTGCTGTAGGGCTCCCATCCAAACTCAGATGAAAATCCAGGTCATGAAACTGAAACCTAGATTCTGCTCAGCCATCTGAGATCCAGCCCAAACTGAAGTCTGTATATAGCCAGGAAAAGATCAAGACGTGGATGCTCAACACCACTCAACCCTGCAATCCTCATACCGATATGGATACCCAAGGATCCTTCCAAGGGCGTTCATTATTCTCACTAATATACCAGTACATTGTGATGACAGTTGAAACTAACTTCCTTATGGAAGTGTCTTTAAAACACATTAATAGCAGTGTCCCACTTGAAATTCAGATTGTGATAACAAACATTTCCTTATGTATTTTTGTGTCCTTTTAAAGGGGGCTGACTTCCATTTTTTCACACTAGCACTTCTACTTATTTTCATAACATTTGCCGCAACCATATTACACTGGGCAAGTATGTTTATCACACAATTTTCTCTCATAGACTTTCCTGTCCAATATTTCATCTTAATACCAATCAACAGAAGCAAAACAATTTTTTTATATATGAAATACAAACAATCATGTTAGTATCTATGTTCGTGAAATTCAAATTTCTAAAAGCAATTTCAACAAAAAATCACAACCCAAAAAACAACATAAAACAAAGGCGTTTTTGAGGTTAATAAAAGTTGTAACTCCACAAAAGAAACAGCCAACACACTCAAAACAGTTCTTTTTTATAATTTTATATTTTAATTTCAATTTATGCAAAACTAAAATGGATAAATATAAATAAAAAGAAGAAAGAAACACCTGATTTACAAACAAACATAAACATTAAGAACCTCAGGTAAAAAAAAAGGACGAAAATGCAATATTGAAAAAACAAAAAATGGGGTAAAAATAAAAGTATTGAATAAGAGATAACTGACTCGTTTGAAGCTTCTTGTGGAGCTTGTTGATTTCTGAGAGAATCTCCTCCTGTTCTTTCCTTACCCGATCGAGCTCCTTCGAACTCTCCAATAGCGAGACAACGTCAGGAGATGACATCGTTTTGATCGTGAAACAACCACGGCTGAACAAAACCAGATTCTTCCAATAATTCTTCTCTTCCAAAGTTCCTATCTAATTAAATCGAAAATCCGAGAGTTGGAATTTCTAATATTATATTTTCTCAGAAAAATTTAAAGAGTGGAATGTTTTGCTTTCGGGCTTGCGTTCTGTTATATATTTTTATTTGATTTTATTTTTGGAAAAAAAAAACTTGAGCTTATTGTTACTATAAGATAATTGGAAATTTTTGACACCGAAATAATCTTCTTCCAAAGGATAAGCTAATTTTGGAATAAAATATATATCCAATTTATGATTAAAAAACACTCCATCTACAATTGAAACTTTATGTTACTAGAAACATTTTTCATTTTATATTATACTTCACCTTTGTTTACTTCTATTTCTACTTTTTTTTATATATTTAGGATAATGATATTTAGACAACATTTTTTTGACAACATTTGAACATTGATTATATGTCAATATGTGATTGGTCAAAAATTATTCCACAATAATGTTTGTGATTATTATTATTGATTGTGGAGTAATTTTTGACCAATTACAAATTGACACGTAATCAATGATCAAATATTACAAAAAAATGTTATCTAAATATCATTATCCATATATTTATATATTGTTAACAATAAATTTACGATCAAAAATTAATTAAAATAAAAAATTATATGTATTATTTTATAGTGGAAAGGACCCTTCATGTATTTAATTTTTTATCCGCTCAATATTAAAGATTGAGCACGGTTTAATAAAGTTTTTTAACTCTATTAATAATGAAATATCTTAAAAAAAAAAAATATATATATATATATATATATATATATATATATATTTATATTTATTGTTGATCATATTTGTACATTATAAATAAATTTAGATAGATTGATTATTATTTATTATTTTGTTATTATTTATTATATTATTATTATTGTACTCTTTATATAAATATCATTATAAAAGAAACATAAATTTATAACTCATGTTGATTGTATAATATAATTAGTACTTTTTTAAAAATACTTAAATTACTTTAGGATCTCACTATCTATACAGTTTGATACTTAAAATCTGAATAACAACACTATATATAATTAAAGGAAAAAATAATACTAATAATGAGTAATTATATAGTAGTCACATTAATTATTTACATAGTTTACTTTTATTTTTAATTTTAAAATATGAGCAAAGACAAAATATAAATATAAATTATGTAAATCAAAATGAAAATTTCTAATATATATATAATTATTATTATGGAAGAAAAAACATTTTGTCCTTTTCTATAATATAGAAATATTAGTTTTTCATTGCACATACTTAACCTAATTTATATATCTAAAAAAAAAACTCCGTATCTTTTTAAACGTGTGGGAGACAAGTTTGTTTTTAAGAGATATGTATATTATATTAATATAATGTGTTAATATATATTTTATAAGCTTAAAAGGTTTATAAATATTTAATTATAATATCTCATTTTTTTACTTGATATTATTTACTAATATCATATTCTGGAAGTAGGTTCAATCCTAGATGAGTAGCTAGTAAAGCTGAGACAATAGATTGAGAGCCATAGACTCCGACATCACCAGGTTGAAAGAATCCAATGTTGGATGCTTCTTCCAAAAATTTTTCAAAAGCCAGATGAAGCTCTTCCTTTTCTTGTTATATGCTTCCTCGTAAGGGGTTTGTGGTGGATGGATTGTGGAGGCTTGTTGGGTGACCTTAGGGCTATTTTTATGGGTCGCTCAACTATGGCGGTTCCAAGGGGAAAGTTTTGAGGTGCCAGGTGAGGTAGGTGGGGATGGTGTACATGTGTCCAAGTCGGTGGTGGAATGGCTACAATGGAGTTTAGAGGGAGGTTAAGGTAGTCTTGAGATGAGGTGTGGTGATAGCTTTTTGTGTAGTGTGTGGAAAAGGTTGTACAGTATTTAGGGGACTGTTGTGAGGGTGGAAAATGTGGTAGGTTTTGGTGGATTTCTGGTATGGGTTCAAGTACGTATGAGAGGCTTGATGGTAGGTATAGGAGAAGGAAGTTGAAGTGTCTACAGGGTTTGGGGGGGTGTGAGAAGGTGTGAGAGCTAAGGGTAAGAACTGTTTTAGGAGGTTCAGTTGTTGTGGTTATAATGGTTTGTTGGTCATCTTAGTTGTCAGTTGAAGGGGGTGAAGGATTGCTCCTTATGTATTGTCAAACTCTGTAACTCTTAGGTATTCTTTCTTTTCTACGTCCATGTGAGGATAATTTGGATGATTGCTCCTTATGTTTGCAATCCTCATAGTCTCCAAAGGAGGGATCTTTTCTAGCTTCTTTACTTTAAGCTACGTACATCTGATGTTGTTTATGTTGAATACTTGGCCACGATAGGCACCACTCATTACAATATGGTTCCTTATGGGAACATGAACATTTTAAAACATCATATGCTTAACAACCTTCCGATCAACAATCAATCTATGGACTAATGAGGTGTAATAGTAGTTCTACACCTTCTTACTCAAGTCCCTAATGGACTGGACGAAGTGGATAAGAATCATGTATGGCAGGTTGAAAGGCACCTCAATCATCGGATGATAGATGGTGAATCTACCCATCTTAGTGACATGATCTCTAGAACTGCTCTTATGCAGGAACGTCTTCGAGCAGATATGTTGGAGGACTTTTGCATAAAGGCTCAAGTTTAACAAAAGCATTAAACGAAATATTTCTCTTAATAAAATATTGTTTTAAAGAAATAATGTTTAAAAGGAATATATTTTAAAAGATCCTTTCTAGATAAAAACAAGCTCGAAACAATGTTTTCTATACTATATTGTTTGATAAACAATTTTATAAACAGTGTCTAATGAAAAGAAGCATCTTTATTAAAGAATCGTCTAACAGACGATATGTGTTACAAATAGCGTTTTAACAAATATCACCTTACTAACAGAAGGATCTATCTCTATGCTAATACTGAAACTTAAAATATGTTTTACTCAAATAGTATTAATTCAAGAAAACATCTTATAAAATGTATTGTCTAACAAGAGCCCGCTAAATGCTTCATATCTCAAATAACTTTTCAATATAAGCATCTAATGTTTATATAGTCTTATATGTGTATGTTGAATGCTTTATTAAGTGATACATTTATTAATGAGTTGACAAATGATAAAATGTATTGAACACGTAATACAACCTAACGTTTATCAATGTTCAAAATATTTAATGTATATACGATAAAGTGCTTAGATGCTTGTATACATTATTCTTGATATTTGTGCAGATCACAAAAGTACAAAGACTTTATCAGAATCACTACAACAAAGATAAAGACGTTTAAAGATATGAAAAATACTTTGGGAATGTTTCCCTTAGAGACTTATACTCTGACACATCGTACAAGCTATGTTTTGATGAAAGCTATGGAAAATCATTGTACCTTTGCAAAGTAGATTGAATTTAACTTCTCACCTAAAAAGGCTACCGGTTCTACATGAAGTCTACCTCTCTGTTTAACGGTCATTTCTCAACAAAAGCTATAAATAGACAAAAGCTTAAAGAGAAGACAAGTAGCATAACATTGAGAACTTTTGAATGCTCATACAAGCTTGTTATTACTCTGCTCTTATATCGTCTAATGCAAAATTTTCTAAGAGAAAGAACCTTAGCAAAATCTCAGATTTTTTTTGTACTGTTTTTATCCTCTTTTTAAGAGTTACCCATCTGTATTTGCTTTTGACACTGACTGTATTGTACATTCTGAAGAGAACTAAAACACTTGGTGTTTAACATAGTTGAGTTAAATAGTCTAGATAGTTGTCTAGGGTTGATACCATAAGTGGGTAGAATACTTGTATACCAGGAGTGGTTAAACTCGAACAAGTGGTGTTGATTAGGTGAACTAGGATTGGTGTGAATACTCGATGTAAACTTGGAGAGGTAAAACTTGTGTAATTTTATTGAAGATTAATGGAACCTCTTCAAAGTTCTTAAGGGAGAATTGAATGTAGTTTAGGTTAAGTCAACCAATATAAAATTTGTGCTTTATTGCTTCGCTTCTTAAAAACATTTTCCTTTATATGCCCTTCATAAAACCACCATCTAAACATCTTATTTTAAATCATCTATGTTTTGAGAATCGATTAGACGTTGCTTTACGAAAGAATTTTAAAACACCATTCACCCCCTCTAGTATTTTCCTATTATTTCACATATTATGCTCCATTTGGTATCTTATTTTTAGTTTCTTTTAATTAAAATTCTCTTATTCTCTAGAATACTGGAAGTGAACCTTCACATCTAAATAACTTTGGTTATCTTAATGTCCAATAGGAATCTTTCTTGAACTTGCTTATTCACTTACATACCACATAATGTTAAACCCTAATCTTTATCATTCATGGTGAGTCTTGGACTCATCATCCTCCTCTTTTTGGAGAGAATTCAACCACGAATTCTTAAGCCCTACATCAAAAGGAGAAAGATCACCCACATTAAAAGTGTGACTCATGTTATAACTAGGGGGTAATTCTAACTCATAAGCATTATAGTTTATTTTCCTAACTACTTGGAAAGGGTCATCCCCTCTAGGGGGAGTTTGGAATTCCTTTGAGTAGGGAACCTTTCTTTCCTCAAGTGGAGTCATACCCAATCACCCTCTTTAAAGGTGACCTCTTTCCTACCTTTATTGGCAAACTTTTGGTATTGCCCTACCTTCCTTTCTATGTTACCCTTGACTTAAGCATGTAAGTTTTAGATCATCTTAGCATACTTTTCTACATCTTGGCAAGTCCATGCCTCATAAATGGGAAGGGGATAGAGATCTAGAGGTGTGAAGGGATTGGACCCATAGGCAATCTCAAAGGGAGAGTGTGAAGTAATAGAGTACACCACTCTATTGTATGAAAACTCTATATGAGGAAGAAGATTTTCCCACTTCCTAGGATTATGGACTACCATGCACCTAAACGTTTAACCCAAAGTCCTATTAACCACATCGGTTTGACCTTCGGTTTAGGGGGTAGTATGTGATAGAAAATAGAAGTTTAGTTCCATGCTTTCCCCCACAATGTCCTCCAAAAGTGGCTTAAGAACTATGATCACTTACTACAGTTCTAAGGATGCCATAAAGTCTTACTACTTCCTTAAAGAAGAGATTTCCAATTAAGCTTGCATCATCCACTTTTTGGCACGGGATATAATAGTTTATCTTTGAAAACCTATCCATCACCACAGAGATATAGTCCCTACCTTTCTCTGTCCTTGGGATCTCTAGTATAAAATCCTAGGATCTCTAGTACACTCCTTAAATAATGCACATGCTTTTCCTTAGACAAGTGTTAACACTCTGGCAAGTGTACCAGATCGTATCAAGTAATAAATAGACGGTAAGTCCAAGTATTTTCTCCCAAAGGACTCTTAGTCCTAAACGTTCATGTGATTAATGAAAAGCATAAGACTTGAATAAACAATAAGTTGAGTTTTTAATGCAAAACAAGAAATAAACATGTATGCAAAGATTTTGATCAATTGGCAAGAAAAAGATATGGATGAATGGTGTTGTTGGGGTTTACGGTTTCATCCTAATCCACTCTCAAATATCTACTATTCTTATTAAATTCAACTTGGTTATCAATGTTTATGCCACTCTCTATTTTACTCTAAACCTGATCTCTCGGTGAAAAGAGCCTAATCACAATTACTAGTTTACTATCTCTAATCTCCCTAGTAATTAGTTATGCAATACACACAGAAGCTTAAGGCAATTGATGTTCCTATTCCTATCTCTAGGTAATAATTATTATCAAGAAAAATTCTTCATGTCTAGACCTAACTATACGTCTCCATGTAAAAAGAATCTGATGCATTTGAGTAACGGCTTAAACAAAGCACTAATAAAAATGGAAGAAAAACTCAACCTATTGATAAACACAAGTATATGAATAAAATAAGAAATTCGATATAAGAGAGTTTCAAAGAATTACATCGTTCCCCAACAACAAAAGGCTTAGTTCACCATAATCATGGTGAATCTATATGAATTGAATGGAAAGAATATCAAATATAACCCTAGATTTGTAATATTGGAGCTCTCGCATCCAAAATTTGCCTCCAACGTGTGAAAACCGTGTTGTTGCATCCTTTCTGCCAAAAGATACATGCCCTGGGTCGTGCAAATGTATTTATAACACAAAAAAATAACTGAAAATAAGCCCAGGCCCATAAGTACACCGCCCAATGGTGGTTAACATCGCCCAATGGTGGGTGCGATTCCATCTCCACCCCTTGGCGGTGCCCTTTAAGTGCTTGGCGACGTTATGCATAGAAGGTCACACCGCCCGGCGGTGCTATCACCGCCTAACAGTGGTTGCGGTTCATGTTTTCTTCAATTTTCCACCTTCTTCTACATCCAACACTTCTCTTCCTTCAATTCCTTCATCAAACTCCTAATAAATCCTGTCAAAACAAAGGAAACCAAGCATAAAACCTAGAAAACCCACTTTGACTCTCTTTCTCTCTAACTAAAGCATTTTTCATTACTTCAAGCTAATTCTAAGTCATAAAGGGTGTGTTTTGATCTAACTTTTAAGTATGAAAATAACGGTTTTTAGACTGTTATCAACAAGCTATATATGAGAATGTCATCAAAGTAGGCCATTACAAACTTGCCTAAGAATTATGTAAGCACATGATGAACGAGTCTCATGAAGGTACTAGGTGCATTGGACAAACCATAAGGCATGATTAACCACCCATATAGTCCAAACTTAGTCTTAAAGGTAGTTTTTCATTCATCTCCTTCTATGATTCTAATTTGATTATATTCACTCCTCAAGTCTGTCTTGGAAAATATGGTGGCACCATGTAACTCATCAAGTAAGTCATCTAATATAGGAATGAGATGCCTATACTTTTATGGTTATGTTGCTTATAGCCCTACAATCTATGCACATCCTCCAACTCCCATCTTTTTATAGTCCTATAATCATGTTATGTTGCACTGCTAGATGTAAATTTACATTTGACATAACACTATAACAAAACATAAATCTATGTATGACTATCCATTAATAGGTTTACATTTATATCTGATAGAGTATTAATAGATGTAAATTTACGTATGACTACACAAAATGTGAAATGTAAATTTTTTAACTATTTCAAATTTACATAAGAGTAAAGAAATCTAATGTAAATTTATGTCAGAGTTATTGTCAATATGACATAAATTTACATTGGGAAATAACCAGATATAAATTTATGTCTCCCACGTGTCTGACCTTTAGAAGCCATAAAATGTCTAAAATAAACAAACATAAAAAATCTTCTTTGTGTTAGTCTCAACAAGAAAACACTAAGGTTCTATAACAAAATGAACTATGGACAAATGCGTCCACCCAATTTGCCAAAAGATATGCATCTTGGTCGAAGGTTGGCATATTTTTTTTTTTTTAAAAAAAAAACAAAATTGCCAAAGGCATTTTATTTATTAAAACTATATACACTACATGGAAATTTGCCATAAGTTATCGATTCAGTCAATGTCTCAATCCTATCTAGACATGTGGAAAGATACTCAAGAAGACATGATGGTTGAGGAGTCCCTATTCCAAAATGACACAAGAGTCTTGATAGAAGCATCCAAAATAACATTATTTAAACCCTTTCGCTTAGTTTAACTCAAGGTTGAGGGATTATATACCATTATAAATGGATTATATAGACTCTAATCATGAATCATGACCCACACCCTCAAGGTTCGATTTTATAAAGATTCAATGCACGTGCATTTATCTTTTAACATAAAATCTTCTTTACGATAATTAAGTTGTCCCATAACCAAATTGTTAATCACCTCGAGGCCATGTGTATTATAAGTTTGGTCTTCTAAAGGGAATAAAACTTATCCAACATGTTGGTTATATAGTTTAATAATTACTAATACAAAAATCTAATAAAAACTATAAAGAATCTTAATCCAATTATCTTTTTTAAGTTGTTTCATTGATGTTGTATTACTTTTTTTTAGTGTACCATTAAGATCTCAAAATGAATCCTTATTCATTAAAGTGAGACGAATTGCAGCCTTTTCACCTCAAATGGCTTAAAGCTAAGGTACTACGTAATGTTGTTATAGTTAGAGATTTATTTGATAAGTCTAGCTAAGAATAGAGTTTAATGTTTAATATCTACTTTATGACTTAACTAATCATGTATAGAACGATCTAATATTTGAATATACTATTTACTTGAATATAAAACCATATTATGTGATAATCTTAAAAATATTCACTTACCTTGAATAAAGGACAGATAAATCTATGAATTGGTTTTTCAATTTTCTAGTATTCTCATGTTCACAAGATTCCCTAACGATCACTGTATTAAAAAATTATGAGACTTTTACCAATAAATAACTAATGTGACACAAGAAAAAGATAAGCAAATATTGGTATTGTAACATCTCATAGTAGTGTAAAACTACTAAAATAAAACGTACATACATGATAACTTACAAAGAACATGAGACTAATAGAGCAAAAGATTTTACCCTTGAAAAGAAAAAACTATTTATCATGTTGCTTCTCTCTTAACTAACCACTGAATCAACTGAAAAGATATCTCATTCCTAAGCTCACACCGGTTAAGGTGATTATTGCAAAAGAGAAAACAATACACAGACAAACAAAACACAAAAAAGCAAGGGTAAGCTAGTGATAAAAGAGTTTAACATGGAAAAATAAAATTCACCATACAATTTCAATCACGTAATTAGTAGAACATCTCCCATCATTCACACATATCAAAACATCTTTCTCATTCACAACACTGACTCTGACTTGGCCAAACCCTTCACAAAATAGTATAAATGTCGAGCCATGGAAGGTTCTGCACCTATGTGGTGGAACAGCTGACCCACTCAAAGTTTCCACACAAGGTTAGTCCTTAAAATGTTTGTTGCCACCATGAAGAAAGGCCCCCAGGCTAGGACCTCCTGCTCCTCTCATGAGATGACTCATCACTCTCTAATTGAGCATAGATGATCATTAGAATGACCCTTCCAGAGTTATTGGTGAGGGTTTCAAAGTTGTTTTCCTTACCTAAATATGAGTATCAAGATGCCATGAAGAATATTGATCATACATTAAAGAAATAGAAACACCCATACAAGTCATCAGAAATCACACAATAACACAATTTCTTCATGGCATCTTGATACTCATATTTAGGTAAGGAAAACAACTTTGAAACCCTCACCAACAACTTTGGAAGGGTCCAAAACCCCCCAAAACAACCTAAAGAACATCCAAAACGGATAACCGAAACCCCCAAAAACTCTCCAAAACTGCTGTAGTGTTGTCTAGTGGCGCTCGAGCACCCAGGAGCTAGCGCTCAGCACTGGCGCCACTAGAAACGGGCGCTCAGGGCCCAATTTGGGCCCTCAGGCGCAATCGGTAGATACCAAACTCAATTTTCTCACTTTGAACACTTTACCCCCAACTTCTAAAGTCCTCTAGGACCCTCTAAACCCTAACAAAACTCTGAAAACACTGCTGCAACTTAAAATGACCCATTAAAACCCAATTTCACTTCTATAAGCTACCCAAACTCAATTCTACACTTTCTAACCTCCATACCAATTTACAACCTGCATAAACAAGTCTAAATACACTTTCTAGTACACTCCAATACCTCAATTTCATCCAACTCTCATACTTTCCGTTTTCAATCCTTGAAACCTCTAAAACGGATTAAAAACTCAACTTATGAAGCCATGAACACTTCCATAACAAATTTTATTGGTTTTATATCCTAAAAAAGTCATAATAGGTATAATAATAGACATTTAACTTTCCAAAATAGTTTATACTCATTATTTCAAAATCTCACTACTCAAAACCCCTCTTTTACACCAAAAACACTTGAAAACTTCAACTACAAATCCTCCCTTTGCTACATAATCATTTGGTTTAATACCTATTTTGGTCCCTAGATTGGTAGGGTTTGTTCAAAGTAGTCCTACCTTTTTTCAGTCGTTCAAAGTTATCCCATGTTTTGTAAAAAACGGTTCAAATCGATCCTTTTTTCCTTACGGTGCTAGAAAACTAACGGAACTTGGCCAACCTATCCAATTTGTATTACGTGGAAACTGTGTGACGTGTCCAATTTTTATTATTTGGCAACGTTACTAGGTTACCTGAAGATTCTCCTTCAAACCAAGGAGGAGTACGACGCGAACCATCCCGCCGGTAAAATCGGGAACAATCTCATCTTAATGGTCCTCCTCTTTCTTGTTGCTTGAATCTGCCCCCAAAATCCCATCCTTCAAACATTTGAAATGTCTCGACATGGCTTTCAGAGCCAATGCTGAGTACACTGTGGCAGCACCATTACCTGCCATCGCTCCAAACGACGACACCATGCTCTTCGTCTGATTTCGGTAGTGCTTGTACCTTCTGTCAACCTTGGAGACAAATCAAAGTCAAAATAAAAATACTCAACAATTTAATTTGAAAGTTACAGCTAGTTAGTCTCCACGGAATGAAATGATTCACCATGCATGTTGTAAGAATAATTATTGCCAGAAAAGGAAGATGGAAAAGAGGTTTGCATTGCGATGTAAATGAAAAGGAGTGAATATTATGATGGGTTGAGAGCATATCATTTAATGAAGATTAAGGGAAACTAGAAATTTCTGCTGAGTACTTCTTCAATATGAAGAGGTTAATATAGTTTACAAAGTAGAGAAAGTAATTCAGTTTTCATTTGGAAACTAGTTTTTGGTTCCATGAATATCAAATAAGAGAAAGTAAAAGGGAAAGGTGTTACCTTTCCTGTGAGCAGTTCCCAAAGCATAGTGGCAAAGCTAAAGACATCGGCTTTGTGATCATATGGTCTATGTTCAATAACCTTCCATATGTCAAGGGAATCACAAGTTTAATCATAATCAATATAGTAAGCAGTAGAAGACAATAAATATCAATTTTTTTAGTTGTTTTACATAACCAAATAAAGCCTCCAAGAAAAAAACTAGAGTGCCTACCATTGTATTTTATTGGATATTGTTACATTTTTCTTTTGCAAAGCGCATAGGTAACCAAAAGCAGTACTGAAACCATGTTAGCATTAAGTATTATTTATCAGAAAAGAAAAAACAACCGTCATTTTCATTCTAACCTGTCTAGATTCATCTTATTACATCAAAAACTCATGTCTATCGTGTCCTTAAACAACATCATCCTTTAAGGTCACGATGTATGACATTATTCTGATGCAAATATTTCATTCCTTCGGAAACATAAATGGCCACTTTGAGTAAAGATGGAAGAGCAAGGGTTGTATTCTGTTTATGCAAAAAGTCAAACATACTTCCACCAGGCATGTATTCTGTGAAAAAAAAAATGTGCATTGAAATTGACAATATCTTTTTCCCATTACATTGACCCATTAATCGATGAAGTAACAAGAACCAGTTTTACCTGTGACCAGGTACAGGTTTGGGGGTTTTGTACAAGCGCCAACAAATTTAACAACATTTTTGTGCTGAATTTTACTGGAAGAATTAAATTTATAAAAGCCATGTATTAACAACAATCTTCATGAAACATTAGTGAAACTCAAAAGTGTGGCAGGGGAGATGAGTGGAAGTAGTTGATAAAGCTAATAGCAACTTTCATTGAGGGATTGTGTCATGTAGGAAGAATGGGAGTGTCACCGACGACGATGCCAAACACAGTGTCGATGACGTCTTCGGTTGCACCGGGACGGCGCGTTGGCGGATGCTAACGTTCATTGGTTTTTGGGTGAAAAAGTAAACCCTAATATTTTGAAATACTAGGTGCCACATCATTCAGGCCACACAGTTGCCACATAATAAAAATTGGACAGGTTGGCCAAGTTTCGTTAGTTTTCTAACGCCGTAAGCAAAAAGGATCAATTTGAACCGTTTTTTACAAAACATGGGATAACTTTGAATGACTGAAAAAAGGTAGGACTGCTTTGAACAAACCCTACCAATCTAGGGACCAAAATAGATATTAAACCTAACCGTTTTCAACCATCTAGCCCTCCAAACAAGTCCCAATTTACCACATGATAGTATCAAATCAGTTACCATAACACTTCCGTACCTATTTCTCAAATTCGCTAACCAAAACCCCCTCTTTTTAAGCTTGAAACCTAAGTGACTTAACCAATACTTTCAACAACCATTTGAATTCAGTTTTAAACAATGAAACATCATTATCATACACAACTATACAATATCCAACATCATCATTTCATCACTCCAATTGTACACAACACCATATTATCAAAACATCAATTTAACATACATAACATTTACCCAATCACACCAATTTCACTAAAAGATCTATAAATCATAGAAATACCAAATTTATACTACAAACACAACTAAGACAAGGTCTAGCTTCCCTTACCTTATAATAAACTTTCCAACTCAAAGAAACATTTCGTCGATTGCTTGAAACGCAAGGAATCTCTAGACGAACCTACGGGACATCAAATTGAAAATGGACAAAGTCCTTAGAACTCTAAATCAACCAAGAACAGGAAAGGATGGCCAAATGATACATGCAAAACAGTTTCCATGCATATCATGGACCGAAACTAAAAGGTAAAAATGAATAGAAACTTACTTGCTCTAAGACGGAAACTGATCAGTTAGATTTGTAGACCTTGACGTTGTGATCGTCTAGACACCTCCGGGTCATCAAACAAATGAGTTAGGAGACAAAACTCTTAGAGAGAAGGTAGAGAACTTTAAAAAAGTAGTTTCTAAAAAGATGATACGTTTTAAAATAACGAGACTCGTTTATAACAAAACTATTTATAATTAAATCAATTAATATTAAAATAACCGAATCTCACTATCTTTAAACTATCATCATTTCTAAAATACTATTTTTTCAAGTTTTACATGACCTTGTACCCTAAACTTATTTATAGTTCTAATTTACCAAAAATTTAAGGTTTAAACCCTCCCTTGGTCCTCATATTTGTGTGTCAATCTCAAGTGGGTCATCGTTTTTTTTTTTCGGTCTCAATCGGGTCCATAAACTTGTAAAAATAAGCCAATTAAGCCATCTACGTTAAGTTTTCATTGACGGCGTCTAATTATGATGACGTTGTGCACTAATGTGTATTGTTTGATTACGTATAATTTTTATTTAAATTAAGAGATTATGACACGGCAAAATTTAATTGGTTTATACTAAAATTTTGGGATTTTGTTTTAGTCAAAGGCTTTGACTCAGGAGTGGAGGGGAGAGGTGTCAATTTAACCCATAGCCCTAGGGCCAGCCCCAACCCTCTATTGAAAAAGCCCTATTTTAAGAAGCCCCTCAAGTAGGGGGGCAGAAAAAAGTCCCAACCCACAAAACCCCTTTTAAGTGGGTTAGGGTCAAGGGTTAAAGTGGGTTTAGCTTCACTCCAAAACTTTAATTAAATTTTAGCCCACTCCAAAACTTTAATTAAATTTTAGAAATAATATAATGTATATATAAATAATTTATTGTAATTTTACTCTATATATGTATATATATTTGGTTTCTATAAAAATTAATAAAAAAAACGTGAATTTGAAAATTTGAAAGAAAAATCGTGGTAAAATAACTGAATCTTTTTTCGAAAAAAACCTTAAAGAAAAATTATATGACAAGATTTTGGTTTTAAAAGAAGTCAAATTCAATAATCACATACTTACAAGAAAATGTATTAATAATGTATAATATTTATAAGTTTTAATTGATTTTCAAACTTAATATTTTGTTTGACGGTTCTTCTATAACTTTTCTATTTTTTTCTTTTATTAATAATTTTATATGAAGATATATATATATATATATATATATATATATATATATATATATATATATATATATATATAATTAATTATTTTGAGATACTGGATAATAAAGTTACGTAATGATATTGATGGGTCTTTTACGAGGGAATTTGATTGGTAAAAATTTAAGTTTAATTCACTTAAAAATTGATAGTATTTTAAATTCAAAATTTTAAAAATTTATGAGCTTTTGTTTTATAAGTTTTATCTTAAACTAATTCATAATTACATTCCAATAAATATAATATTATATATATATATATATATATATATATATATTTATTTATTATAGTAATGTAAAAGAAAGAAAATAGAAGTAGCCTTTTTTTTTCTAAACTAAAATTAGTTTATTTGTAAAGTAATTTATAAAATTTGTTTTATGCTTTTATTTAAAACTAAATTTTAATTAATATAAAAATTATGCAAAAGTTTATTTCATCTTCCGTTTTATTTTATTCTCCTCAATATTCGTAAAAAAAAAAAACATATCCACAAATGCCTTTAGCAATTTTCAAAATATTTATTCTACTATTAACACAAAGAAAAACATTATATTTCTTTGAAAAATCGAATGAATTTTTATTTTGAAAACATAAATCTAGCATCACTTCTACTAATGGTTAGACTCAGAAAAGTCAAATTGACGTAGCTTTGCAATTAATATATTTAAATTGTTAATTTTAATTTTGAAACAATGGTTTAACAAATAAATAAATTAAATGTATACTTAGTGAATGATAATTATAAAAGTATTAAAAATAAAAAAATTTAGTCTCTTAATTTACTTTTTAATATTTATATTTATTTATATCAGCATCAATTAAGTAAACACTAACTACGAAAAAGCAATTAACATCCCTTAAATCCACTCTAAAATTATTTGTTTTTAATATTTATTTTGTAGGTGTTAATAAAAATATTTATATAATAAAAAAATTATAAATATATTCATTCTTTTTTATTTTTTCTAAATTAATCTAGTGTCATATTACGATAAATGTTACCTTTATGTTTTCTTTTAAATAAATAAATAAATATATATATATATATATATATATATATATTAATTATGTAATGAAGGGTGATAATTAACGCTGTGTTCGCTTTAGAAGAATTTACTGTTGAAGATGATTAGAAAGGATGGATTTGCAGGATCATGGTTGTTCGTTTGGAGAGATTTGAAGGAATCAACGAAGACGGATTTGCGAAGATTTGCGAGATTTACGTTTTTTTCTAATCTCACTCATTTGCTCGGATTTGAGGAGATTAAATCTAAAAATTCGATTTTACCCTCACACTTTTATGCTGAGAAGGGAACTGTTATGTGCCAGCAAGCATCAAAGCTCAACTCAAGTAAATGTTTTTGTGAATTTTTTATTCTTTTTGGAGGCTGGAGATGAAGAAAATTGGAGATTGAAGATGACCCATGCTATCTTTCTGTATTCTCTCCGGGGATATTTCTTTAAAATTTTAAAAATATTCCTAAAAGCACTAATCAAACAATCTTTTAAATGTACTTAGGAATAACATCTATAATATTTTTAAATTATTATATTTAAATTATAATTTAAAAACTCATACCACTTAATATTAAATTATATTTAAAAAAAATTATTTCAACTTACCAAATTATAATTTTTTTACATTTTCAAAATTAATTTTACTAATTAATTTTAATTTTTTTTTCTCTTTATAAATATTTTTACAATTAAATATATCATTAACAATTATCATTTTATATAACTTTAATAACTAGGGATATTTTGGTAATCTTCAATTTCTACCAATTAAACTAATTTTTTAAATCTCTCACATCAATCAAATCTTACATTAATTCTCACAAACTTTACCCTCAAATCCACTCTCAATTACCCACAAATCCACTCAAAAAAACAACAAAAAAAATTATCCTCAAATTCACTCAAATTCATTCAAATTATCTCCCTCAAATCATCTCCCTCAAATCCATCCAAAAGAACACATCCTAAAGGTCATTCCAGCACCTAATACATGAAGACAGATTTTGGAGTGGGGTACTAATAAAGCTAATAAAATAATCATAATATAGTTTAGACGAAGGAATAGGGTATAACTGAAGAGACATACTTGCAGAGGAAATGCTCTTCAAGGAGAGTTTCGTGACCCAAAAACGACTTACAATTAGAAATTAGAGCTGTTACTTGGACTAGTCCTAACCCATTCTTAATAAAAACTCTTCTTAAGAAGCTCCTCAAATGGTGTCAAGTTATAACACTTAACATAAGTGTTTTTTTTTCAGTAAAAATATAATTTATTGTTGAATATTTAGTTTTTTATTTTTAAAAAAGAAAGTCTATAAACTGATTCTGAGTTACAAGACTTTGGGGGGTTTTTAACATTAAACACCTTTTTAATAAAGGGGTTTTTTTGTTCTGTGGGCTTTTATTTGCCCAACCCACGTAGGTTAGGGGTAAGGCCTATTATACGGACCTATTTATTTGACACGTCTAGGAGTGACGAACATGCGTGGTATGATGTTGCGAAAGAGGGAAAGGTTCCGCTGAAGCAGGTTGAGACGGGACTCACCGGCGATTTGGCGGGCGCCGGCGGTGACAATGCAGAGATCGAAGCCAGCAATGACGTAAGAGTCAGTGGAAGCGTGAATCTTGGTGCGGTGGAGGAAGGTCGCGACGTGCTGGAGGTTGAGCATCTCGCCGCTGGAGCTTGTCGGTGTTGTCAACATGACACCTGCAGCCATTCCATTGCACAATCCAACCCACTGCGGATCAAGCTCCACAAAGAAGAAGGGCAAACGAAAATTTTGTGCCTCAAAATGGGGGTGGTGGAAGGAACTTGGAGGCCAAAGCATTTGGATGTGAAAGAGGGGTTTATGGTTTGGCGGTTGGAGAAGAGGCCGCAAACGACGGGACGATTCTGGGAGGGTTTTCGGTGGCGGTAAAAGAAGTAGAACTTGTTAAGATTTCAAAATTTTTTTACTTCAATTCATTTTTCACATTTCTGCTCTTTGATTCAGTCTCGAAGACGGAGAAGATGAAGAAGAAGAATGCAGGACGCCACATAAGGAAAGAAAATTAGACATCTACTTCGTGTAAAAATAATACAACTCAGCAACTGTTAGACGATGTTAATTAGTGAAAACTTAAAAGAAATGACTTAATTAATTTATTTTTACAAATTTATGAATTCGATTGAGAAAAAAAATAAAGATAACCCACTTGATATTGACACATTGAGGGTTTAAACCAGAACAAAAGTACATAATGCGATTCTTCACGCATTACAATGTGCATTCTTCACGTAACTTTCTATTACGTACACATTTAGATCTTTATAATAATATATGAATAATAATGTATGATGAAATATCTTTATTTTATAGAATTTTATGTTATTATTTAACTTCAATTATATTTTAAAATTATAATATTTTACACTTCAAAATTATTATTTTGTTAAATAAAAATAATAAAAATAAGTCACCTATTTATTTAATTGTAAATACAAATGTTCTATAGTATAATTACGTTTTTTTATTCTTCTTTCAAGCCTAAAATGCAATCTATATCATTTGACTAATTAATACATGTATCTTTATTTAAATAAGTATATAAAATTAAAATTAATATAAATAAAATAAATGTTCAATTCATTCTTATTTATTCATTTTTATTTGTTATATGTTATTTTGATATTTATATAATTATAATTTCTTTTAACATTCAAAATTTGAAATTAAAAAAAAATTAATGTTAAATATTTGAATCATCACTTTTTTTATTATGATTTTTATATTTTCATAAAAATTATTTAATTAAGATTAGAATAGTAAGAATGCAATTACCAAAACCCCAAACGTATATAACTTTCTGTTCCGTTCTCTGTCCATCTGTTACTAATTTAAGGACATTTCGAACACTTTTATCCTTTGGGAAGTGTTTGCATCAAAGTTTATTATTTTTGCCAGCACGTTAGAGTCCGCTCATATATAAAGGCCACCGAACATGCCCCAAGAATGTAAGAACACGTATACAGTGGAGTACGCTATCACAACTGTTTGGAATAACAAGAAAATGAGAAAAGATATGAAATTGTATATTTATTTGTAACTACTGTTTTCTTAATTAGGATAATTAATTATAATAAATGAGGGAACTGAAAATCAATTTAACAAATTGTAATCATTTTGTATTTATATGAAAATTATCCAGGAAGACAGTTTTTCTGCCTCAGTTTTCTCTAAGTTTAACATGGAAAATACCACATTTATAACACTTTCAATTCAAGAGTAAACACAAAACCGCCCTTAATATAAGTTAAAACCAGTTATCAAAACATAAACTGTAGTAATATATATATATATATATATATATATATATATATATATATATATAAAGTATATTTCTATACGAGAGATTTGTGGTTTGTTCTTTGAACAAGAGGAGGAAAGAATCATGGCTGCTTGGAATTCAGTTCCGCTGCATGTCTCCTATGAAGTTATGGGTTGGTTTGCTTTTGCTTCCTGGTCCATCAGTTTCTACCCACAAGTCATCTTGAACTTTCGCAGAAAAAGGTACCATTTACGACTAGTTTTTGTGATTTTTTTTTTCTTTTCAGTTTCTTATCTTATGACTTTTTGCTTCTATTTTATTGTGTTTTGTATTGCTTTTGTTGTATAGTGTGGTGGGCTTGAACTTTGATTTCGTGTTGCTGAATTTCACGAAACACTCTTCCTATCTCATATACAATGCATCTCTGTACATCAGCTCTACTGTTCAGAAACAGTACAGAAACAAATATGGTCAGAAAGAGGTTTGTTCATATCCACTTTTTTTATTGATGTTAAATTCATTAATCTCAGTTTGTGTTAAAATGAAAGGGGAAAGTTATGTTTGTCACTTTACAGAGTTTCCTATCGAGATATTTTGATAATTTGATATTCTTGCGTTCCAACTTCAAATTCTTGCACTGCATTGTTAGGTTATCGACCCTTAGATTGTCCACGGTGGTTCTTTTTGGTTAGCACAGTTTTGTCCTTGGTTAAGTGTTTGGGCTTTGTCGTTTAATATTAGGAGAAACTACACATGGGCCAACAAGCCCACTAATCCATGAAAATGCCTATTATAGAAAAAATTGTGCAGACTCATGATTATATAATGTGGAGTACTTTAAATATGATGACAAACAAATTTAAGGTTGGAACAATTTGTAAATTATTATATAACTAATATCTTTGTTCTTGGTATATTGTGTGTGTTCATTCTGTCATGCTTCAGGCATATGCAACTTATGAAAAGCTAGAAGTTTTTTCTTTCTTTGTTTAATGTCTGCATAAATTCAGTATTAGCTGAAGGTGATTCAGCATTTTTTGATATATTTCAGATGATACCTGTGGCAGCAAATGATGTTGCTTTTTCAGTCCATGCTGTTTTGCTGACAGCAATTTCCTTGTTCCAGATTGCTGTATATGATGTTAGTACTATGCTCCCTCTAATTGAGCTTATTGTTCTTGTTATGAATTTATGATTATCCTGAAAGAGGTTAAGTTTTCATGTAGCGGGGAAGTCAGAAAGTCTCTAAAATCGCATATGGAGTTCTCCTTGTTACATGGACCTCTGCAGCAGTCTGTTTCTTTGTAGCATTGCACAATCATAACTGGCTCTGGCTAATCTCAATCTTCTCGTATGTTTTCTGTTTTAGTTTGTTACATGACAATTGTCACTAATTTGACTTCCTATTGTGGATTATTAAGTTTTTTCCCATGCCATTGTTACATATAACATGCATCATGAATGATGAATGTGTTAACAAATTTCTTTCTGACTTTTCTTGAAACTGATTCACTTGCAGTGACATTCAAGTTTGTATGACGGTTATAAAATACATTCCCCAGGTCAGGACCTATTCGAGTTTTTATGATTTCCTTTTTTCTCGTGTTTATATTATCTCAGTTTGATTGCTGAGATAATTTAGCTCTAGGAACTAGGAATCAGTAAGATTATGCTAGTCTTGTCTTCAATGAAGCATATTTTGGAATGCAAACATACACAATCTGAAGAACTGCTGCATATTTCTTTGGTCATAAAGTGAACTTATTGTTTGTTGAAACATGCTAACCATTTTATCTCAAGTAGTAAGTTGTGATATTGAATATAGGCAGTGATGAACTTTATGAGAAAAAGTACAGAAGGCTGGAGCATTGTTAACATTCTACTCGACTTTTCTGGCTCCGTAGCTAACTATGCGCAAATGTCTATGCAATCAATCGATCAACGTAAGTCATCTTCTTTACCAAAGGATTTTGTTCCATTTATAGTTATTAAAAAAATGCTAGTAACATACTCTTTAAACACTCTACTATTGATTGCAAAACATTTAAAATCATATCATTTTGGCTGTTGAACTTTTTATTAACAAGTCTCAATCATTATTTTGCAATGTTTAGTAAGTTCTAAAAATCAATACTATATTAGAAGAGAGTATGTTGCTATTATCTTCTTTACGGTTTAAATTGATATCCAACTTTGATTTACAGATTCTTGGGTGAACTTCTATGGAAATATAGGGAAACTGCTGCTATCTCTGGTGTTTATTTATTTTTTTTTTTTTGCAAGAGATTTTACTTGTTAGATTGTTATTCTGATCCAATAGAATTTTTAACTAATATTGCTATTCATAAAATGAACCATTGCAGGTGTCTGTGTTCTTTGACATCCTTTTCATGTGCCAACATTATCTGTTATATCCTGTGAAGAAACGAAAATTGGAGGCATCTCCTGAACATGATAATGCCAAGTCTTCAGATAGACCATTCGTGAATGTCTAAGATGGAACTTATGTCATGATCTCTCTTGTAATGAACTCAATTCTAATTGATCCTTTTGCATTGAAAATTCAATAACCGTAAATGCTATAAAGATAAAAGCATCAAACAAAAAGTTGTTAGTGTCCTTATCATTTTCTTCTTTAATTTTCAACCAAATTATTCACCCTCTATAAGTATTGGATTGTGTGGGTATGTGAGCTGTTCTTGTTTAGTAAAATTTAGCATGGTCTGTTTGACCACAATGGCTGACTCGGGTAATTGAGATCCTAAACAAATTTTCTTTAGTAGCTTGCTCCAGTATCCCAACACAACTTTAACTGTATTTACGTGATCTTGCTAAATATTAAAATCTAGTATGTGCTCTTTTTTTAGTATTCAGAGTGTGTATTTTGGATAGAAAAAGAGGGTTACATTTACCTTGTGTTTGGACGTGACATTTCAACAATTTCAAGAAACTGAGATACATTGAATTATTTTCATTTTTTAATTAGTTTGTTTGGATGAATAAATTAAAATATTTTAGATTTCGATTTTTTTTATTTGGACAAAGAAATTTAGTTTCTCTTTTAAACATGATTTTATTTTAAAAATATTTAGATAACTCCACTTGATCCTTTAATACAAGTTCACTTAACTTCACCTTTGACATAAGATTATGAGACCAGACCAGCTCGACACTTATTGACCCACCCACCCCAGGTATTCATGAGAGTAACTAGGAACACGTTACTGTAAGTGCTTGGGATAGGAATGGCAAAATGGACCACAGCCCCGTGGTTAGTCCAACTCTTACTAGCCCCTTTTTTTAATTTAAAAATAAAAATCAAAAGTAATTTAAAATATTTACTTTTTTATATTGTATTTTTTTAAAGTTGTAAATATTCAATAGTATTGTAATTTAAATCATTAACACTTAAAAATTAAGTTCCAATAATTAGTCATAATAGAATAATTTAACATGTAATTGATTAAATAAGATAAATGCACTCTTCGCAATATGCTATATGTTTTAATTGATTAATTGATTTACATAATTGATTAAACCCTCTTTTGGTTCTAATTTTTATATAGAAATCTCACTTCGGTTCTCATTTTTTCAACTGTCTCAATTGGGTCATATTTTTGTAAGAATAAACACATTTTACCCTAACCGTTAACTGGTCTCAGACGACGTTAAGTTTTGCTGACGTGGTGCACAATGAATGCATTGATTTTTATTATTTGATTTGTTAAATTTTTAATTAAATAAACAGTATTGATGTGACATTGTTTCACATTAATGTTGAGCTCTTTCCTCCTTCACCGTCTCTTATCACAAAACTCAAAATGCTCTCTCTGACACACACTTTAGGTACAACGTTGTTGTTTTGGGAACTCACCAAACTCACACTCGATCACACTGGATCAGAGATTCCGGCAGGACGGAGGGGAACCCTCCGGTGAATGTTTCCAAAACTTAGGTCCAAGTAGTAAAGATTGTTCAAAGAGCTCAAACTTAGGACATCGTTTAACTTATTGGACTACATTTCGAGGGTATAGTTCCAGTGAGGGAGTTTCCCTCTCCAAGATAAGGAAGAGTGTGATATTCGGTACAACCTTTTCCCTCTCCAAGATGGAGACAGACACCAGAAATAACAAGAGCCCAGGTGACAATTGCGATGACCTTGTTGAGTTTGTCGAACATGGAGAACACGCTGCGCAGGGTGACGCTGAGTGAAGAAGGTCGAGGAGTTGTGATGGCTCCATCGAGATTGGCTTGGTCTGAACCCTCCTCGTTTGGCGGTGGCGGAAGAAGCAGCCGTGGTGGCAGAGGACGGAGAGAAACTCGCCGGAGACGTCCTCTGATTCCCTGCATGTTTGAGGAGCGATGGAGAAAACATGATTCGTGCGAATTGGTTATCGGCGGTGGCTTTCCGATTTGGGGGCCGACCATGGTTGCGCGATCGGAGGCGTAGGGAGAGAGCTGTCGTGGATGTCGACAACGATGGAAACGGACATTGGGGGCTAGTCAGAATGATGCGGTGGGACTGTCTTGCAGGTGACGTGTGCAAATGATGCCGCCAAGAACCAAGTCGCCACGAACCCAGTTCATGAACGCTCTCTTCCCCCTTGCTAGGTCACGACTTTGGAAGATTGGTAACTGACGTTGCCTTTGAAACCATTATGGCACCAAGATCTCTTTTTGGTGAAAACTGCAGTATACGTGCAATGATATGCAACCTTGTTAATGGCTTTCTTCCTTCAAGAATTCTAGTTGAGAAATTGATACAGATCTAGGGCGCTCAGAAATGCATTCCTAAATGAGCTTTAGTGGCACACTGGACAGGGTGGAAAGGAATCTTTGCCACATATTGTAACGCTGAAATAAAAGTTTCCTCAGCAGTTGATAAAAGGTCCAAGTCTTGAGGTTCTAGCTTTGGGAGACAAAACAGAGATCTTGCCGATCTCGTTCTAGTTCCGGTTGCGAGACTGATTGCACCGGTTGCGCGAGTTCCCCGGTAACTTTATTCTCTGGGTCGATGAGTTAATCTGTGTAAAATTTTTGGTTAAATCAAGTGGCACATCTGAGTGAGAAGGTGTTTGCAAGAGAGAAAGAAGAGGGGTAATTGAAGCTGGCCGAAAGTGGAACAAAGAGGTTGCAGGAACAGGATCAGGAACCACCCAAGACGAAGATAAAGTTCCTAATTCTCACAGTGAGGAAATAAAATCCCTAATTCAAATAAACTAAATAATAGGCATTATGCCACATGAAATATTGTTTATTTTAAAAAATATTCACACAATCAAATAATACACATCAGCACATTCACTGTGCACAACGTCAGCTAAACTTAACGCCGTTTGAGACCAGTTAACGGTTAGGGTAAAATGTGTTCATTTTTACAAAAAAAATATGACCTAATTGAGACAGTTGAAAAAATGAGGACCGAACTGAGATTTCCATACAAAAATTAGGACCAAGGGAGAGTTTAAACCTTAAATTAAAGACTATTGTTGGGTTTGCAGGGCAATAACCCAAGTATATCAGCAAGTATACTAGGTAGTTAATAGTATAACAAGTGTTATACTACTAACTAGTTCGATTGTTCAATGTAAAGTAACAAAGATTTTAATATAAACAAAACAAGTTTGATTCGAGAAATAATTGTGATATGTGTTAAAAAAACAATTTAAATTGCTAAGTGAGTGAATTTCATATGATAGAAATGTGTTGGAGTTCGACCTCTCCACTTTTTCCCTCTCTTATAGTGATTTTATCAATACATATGATGTTGCTAGTGATCAAGTCTTCGGAGTTCTCTTAGGTGTAACTCTAGGTCCATTCTTGGCACTTAAAACTTAAAATCATTACCTTTTAGTATGATTCTTCAGTGACTGCTTAAACGGATCACCTACATTAAGATCAAGACTCTATCTCCATATGCAACCATAGATCTATTCCTAATATCTAGAAGCACACAAAATAATTGATTTGACCACAACTTAAAACTAGTTCGCACTAAATCTTAAGCGAGTGAAGTAAGACGAATAATCACTTCATCCAACATTAAGCATAAATCAATTAACAAACTTTGAATCAACAAAATACATACATAAATAAAGATAATACCGAATACAAGAGAGTTCAAAGCAGTTACACCTTATTCCAATATTTAGGAGATTTAGTTCTTCATAATGGATAGAAAGAAGTTACAACATGGAAGAAATCCATTCCCTAATCCTTTATAAATATTTTATTTAATAGAGGAAAGGTATGATGAGACTCTCTAAAGTCTCTCTTTAAATCTCTCTAAAAATCTTCTAAAAAAATCTCTCAAAGGTCTGATATGTAAAACAGAGGATAAACTTTGTTTAAATAAAGTAACATGGCTGCAGCGATGACTCCCATAACTTCAATCGTAAGGTTTTCTTCCTAAGTGAATTTCCTCCGTGATTTAAGTTGTGTAGTTATGAGTTGAATCCTCATGAAATTGCTTCCTTATGAAATATTCTTCATGGCTTGAACATTATGCCAGAGTTTTAAGAAACCTTTTTTGATGTTTTCTTCGTGTGGAAGAACATATTTGGTATCACAATCAGGAGGTGCACAAAAAAAATTAAAGATAAAGCCATATTTCAGTTTTTGTTATTGAATGGATGAAATAGATTATTTAGTGTCTTTAGGTCAATAAAGTCCAACAAAAAATTTATCTTGTTCAAAAATTAAGGTCAAATGGTTCTACTTGAAGTTCGATAAATGCCCAATTCCTTAGTTATTGGATTATTAACCTTTTAATTCGAGTATTGGTCAAAATAAGATATATAAATAAAAAAGACTAAATATTCATAAAACGGTGGTGAACGAAATAAGAACGGAACCTTTTTATGTTGAAATGATGTAATTGGTGAATTTTTCAGATATTTAAAATAGATTCAATCGTTTACGTCAGCGTGACAGTCTTTGATATTTAAGGAACGCACCTACGCAGTTGGTGATCGCTGTTGCGCGAGCGAAGAAAATGGCTTCGTGGAATTCGTTTGAACTCGAAGTTGTGTACGAGGCTCTGGGTTGGTTCGCTTTCGTTTCCTGGTCCATCAGTTTCTACCCTCAAGTCATCTTGAATTTTCGCAGAAAAAGGTACAATCTTCTTTTTCTCTCATCATCTATGTCTTTGATTAAACTTAAATTTTTTATAATTAATTTTTTTTTTTTTAAATTTAGTGTGGTTGGGCTCAACTTCGATTTCGTGCTACTGAATTTGACCAAGCACAGTACCTATCTCATATACAACGCTTCTCTCTACTTCAGCTCTGCTATTCAGAAGCAATACTTCGATAAATACGGTTATGGAGAGGTTCCTTCTCAAACACTCTTCAATCGTTTATCAATTCAATGAACACGACAACGTTTCATTCATGTCATGCTCTGAAAGGCAATTTTGCCCATGTCTGAGAGAGTGGTTCTTTGCATAAATTTCTTAGACTTCCAGGAAAATATGAAGAAAAAATAAAATCTACTTTTCTGCATGGTAAAATAAACTTATTTATAAGTTAAAAAGTTCAGATTTTTGGAAAAGCTAATGTAAAATACTTTATGATTAATAACTCTACATAAACTTTTACTGTATGAGAAAAAACGTATTTTATTTTTTCTCTTCTAAAAGTGGTTACATTGAAGTTTATTTAACAGACCCTATATGAATTATGTTTGAATCACAAATTGTCGTATAAGTTTCGTTTATTGAATGTACTATATCTTTAGAGTTGAATGAATGATGATTCCCGATCGATTGGCTAGTGTAGAAGTGGTTCATATCATGAGAACAAAAATAAGAACTGCTCTTGAAGGAACTGTTAAGGACTCTTTTGTTGTTGTTTTTTGGAGAAAATTTTGACGATTGGAAAATTGTGAATTGTTTCAGAGTTGAAGTAATATTTGTTGTGTGTATAAACATTTAAAGATCGATGATATAGTTTTAATTCCGCCTACTTCAGATGATACCTGTGGCTGCAAATGATGTTGCTTTCTCGATCCATGCTGTTCTACTGACGGCAATCACATTGTTCCAGATTGCAATCTATGAAGTAAGAATGATATGGTTGAAAAATGAGAATATTCTTCGTTTTTGTTCTATGGACTGAGTTCTCGATTTTTTACTGAACTTAATAATTGTTTGTTTGTAGCGTGGGAGTCAGAAAGTATCCAAAGTTTCTATTGGAATTGTCTCTGTTGCTTGGCTTATTGCAGCAGTTTGTTTCTTTATTGCTTTGTCAAATCATTCCTGGCTTTGGCTTGTCTCCATATTCAAGTATGTTGTCCATGCTTATGTGGTTAATTGCTTTTGTTTCGTTCTTTATGGCCTTCAATTTAATCTCAGAATATATTCGTGGATATACTTTTGGTTTTATAGGGGATGTTAATTGTTTTAATACTGAAGATTTGATATTGTTTAGTTTCTGACACCAATTTATGGAGCTCCCATGTGGTAAATTTTTCGGTGCTTTCTTGAGACCACTAATTCATCTCGAGCTGGCATGCTATTCACAGAATAGGAGAAAGCTTATTTCTTTTTCATCAATTACTAAGGAGATAATGTGGTTAATCTAGGCAAACATTTTCTGTTTACTCTTTATTTGGGTTGGCAGGTGCATATGAAATTGAAGACTTGGCTGAAAGTATTTATGTTCTAATTTGAGAGCACAGATGAATTATTGAACTAATTTGTGCCAGCTTAAGAATATTAGCTATCATTTGAGAACCTTTATGATTTATTATTTTGTGACCAATCTTATAAAGAAGACATTTAAATTTTTCATGTGTTGGGGTTCTTACCACCATGGACTCAGCTTACGGTATGATTTTAGGAAAAAGCTTAGAATCTTCTTCTGTATATCGAACTACATCAGATCAACCTTTGCTGTAGTGCTACAGTCCATGTTCTGTGTTAATACAAAATATTAGGTTGCTTTAGTCTTTGGATGTAATTAAATTTTTTCTAATTTTTTTGTTTACATTGACTTTGTTGCAGCACAATTCAAGTAACTATGACTGTTATAAAGTACATTCCTCAGGTTGGGATGCTTTTTCAAATTTATTTGTCTTCTTTTTTTATCTTCAGACTGTCATTGACATCATTTTTTTAAACTAAAATTTCATGGCAGAAACTAATTTAAGTATCTGCTCCTAAATACTAATGAACCAATTCATGTTCTTTTCCAATGTCCTTCTAGTCATTTCTACTTCAAATTAACACTTTCCTGCTAGTGATAGAAAAACCAAGTTATTAAACATAAGGAGTCAGATGGCAGAGGAAAGTTGGAACTCAATTCTTTCTCTCTATTCATGGTATCCTCTAATAGTTTAAATTATTCCTGTAGTGATAGTTGAAGCACCCTTTTCTATTGTTGACATCGTTCACAATTTGGGCTTTAGACATATACTTCATGTAAAATAATTGACTGGTTTGGAAAAGTGAGCTATCGTACTGTCCTAGACCCCTTCCATTTAAGTGGAAAACGTAACTGATCTAGCTCCAGATCTGTAATAATAAACTCTGAAAACTTGAATGGATTGTGTCTTCGATGAAATGGACCTTATTTATCTCTTTTGTGTGAGTGCATTATAACAATGAATTAAAGGAAATTATATATCATCATTCATTCTCTAATCTCTCAACAGAATCAGGCCTGGCTTGCTTTACATCCTCTTGCAGTCCATGTAATTATGTTTCTTATGAATGTAGGCAGTTATGAACTTCCTGAGAAAAAGTACTGATGGCTTCAGCATTGGTAACATTCTACTTGATCTTTCTGGAGGAGTAGCAAACTATGGACAGATGGTTGTGCAATCAATAGATCAAAGTATGTCATTACTCACCTCTGCTAATGATATTTCTTGTCGTTTGATTATATATTTTCATATGAACTTATTTTAAATCCCATCTTTCTAGATTCATGGGTCAACTTCTACGGGAATATAGGAAAAGTGTTACTATCTCTGGTATGGGAAGCTCTCTTGAGGATTCTTTTACTTCTTTCTTGCGTTATAATTGTTTTTTTTTTCATATATTTAGCATGCAGTTGTGATTCAAATACTGATTCTCTTTTTGTTTTGTAATCTTTATTCTAATTTTAAAGTCATACTATTATTTTCCGTTGAAGAATGATTTCTTTTCTATTCAAAAGTGATAGCTCACTACTTAGTAGATGGATGTATTGAGAAACCAATTTTTCATTTTGCCTAGATCTAGACGGAGCTTGTGCCTGGTAAATTATACATGTTTATTAGGTCAGTCATACACTGTTGAGAGAGGCTTTTGTGACATTGTTTTTTGTGTAATACTCAACTGCAGGTGTCTGTTTTCTTCGACATTATCTTCATTATTCAACATTATATTCTGTATGCTGGAAATAAATCCTCCAAATCGGATACCACTACGGAGCATGAAGATCAAATCAGAGAGCACCTTGTCAGACCTTCTGATCAATCACCACCAGAGAATGCGTAAGATACGATTTGCTTCATTATGTATATTAAACTTCCTACTTGTTGATATTTGTGTCGAAATCAAATTAGGATGTTTTTATTGTCCCATACATTTAGGTACACTATATTATTGGGAACTTCAATAAACAGTGTAAAGAATTATTGCCGCGTATTCTTTTATACTACTTTGTATCATAAAGTTACATATGATCAAGTGACTAGCATGATATTACCAAGCTGCTGAATTTTCTAGTGGTTTTTGTGGCTAACGATCGAATGAAAAACAGATGCAGTACCCAAATAACTTCACATCAAAATTAAGTTTGCAAAAACCAATTTCATTTAAATTTGGTGGTAATATAATAGTTTTGTTTATACTTTTTATACATAATACTGTGCACACGTTGAATCATACGATACCTCTACTATGAGGAAGATGCCCCCATTTAAATAGAATGCTTTGTGCAGGAGAAAGCATAAATAACATTCTACCAGTAATTTCTCTGGACCAAAAATGCAAGGCATGCATATCCAACTTTTGCTGGATGTAATTTCATTTGATTAGGTATCCTTTTGAAATCTGAATGCTTTTTAGTGATCAATCTGTTGGTTTTGACCAAGCAAAAAGCAGGGAAAATTCTCAAGTCCTCTTTCACTAACACAATGTATATGCAAATTGAGTAAGAGTTTCCCACTTCCTTTTTCGTGAAAATGATGATATTCAACTGAACAAAATTTTCACTCTTTCATATTAAAACAATAATAAATAGAACTTTTATTCCATTATACTTTATTACAGTTCATTTCAATTCATCCCTTGTTTTTTTCCAACAATCAAACTTGCTATTTCTTGCACCTCCTCTCATTCGCGGCACACCTCCTCTTCTCATTGGTTCATTCCTGCTGCACATACCTTGACACTATCCTTTAAGCATGGGAACAATATACATTTGAGAGAAATCATGGTGATGAACTATTGAAGGAGAAGGCAAATTTGGAGAATTCGAAAAAGCTATTTAGGGTATTTAAAAAGAAAACATGCGGTTTGGGCATTTCAGAAGATATTTTTGGATCAGAAAAACCTTTGGAATACCCAATTCACATAATAAAAAAAAACTTCAATGACTGTTCTGCAAAATATGTCTGGATACCAATAATGCCTTCCAGAAACTCGTTTTGGATCTTTTTTTTTTTTTATATATACTGTAATGGATGAAAAACTTTTTTGGATCCAAAAATAACCTCCGGAATGGTCATTCCAAAATATAAAATAGAATCTTCGAATTGAGTGTTTCAAAAATTATTTTCTGGGTTCGGAAATATTTTCAACAATACTTATTTCGGAAATCATTTATATATTCCAGATTCGAAAAAACCTTATAAAATAGCTATTTTAGATCATAAAAAAGATTTCCGAAACGGGTGATCTGAAAGATATTTTTGAATTCGGTTCATAACACTTGTTTATTTTTTTGAGTGTTTCAGGATGTATTCTTCCCAAATATTCAATTCAGAAAATATGAAAAATATGAAAATACAAGTGGAGTGAAGATTTTTTATCATAATTTAATGAGTGGAATTTTGGGAGTTCTAGATTTTGTGGGGGTGCAGGAAGAAGAAAGTGGAGTGTAGTAAGAAATAGCCTATTTATCATGTTAAGATTGAATCACAGTTCGGCCTCATTAACTTTTACTCCTCTTTATATTTCCTAAGTGCTACTTCTAGCACTTCCACAATTTCTTTGCACACCCCCAAAAATTTTCAAAATAATCATTTTACCATCTGAAAAGGGAAATTTCAGAATGAATATTTCTTAAATTTTCTGGATTAGGCTTTTAGGAATTTTTGGACTCAGATTTCTAGAACAAAATGTCCATAATCGGTTTTGGTTGTTTTGTTTTGGTTATTCTTCAATGGAAGAGTCTAAATGCATTCTATAATGTATTTAAAAAATTTAACGGATTTCAAATTTTGAAATGTATTATCACATTTTGAAATGAACAATCTAAAATATATTTAAAAAACATATTTTGAATTGTACATTTTAGATGTATTTTTGGATATGTTTCACAATGCATATTTTGAAATGTATTTGAAAAATCGTTTAGAAAAAAACAAAATTTTGAGATAATGATTGGATGGAGAAATATGTTGTTTCAAATATGTTTTTAGGCCATTTTTTTTATATGTTTTTAGGTCATTTGGAATTTGTTTGGATTTTTGGTTTATCAAAATGTGATTAATAGTGATTTGGATATTGATGAATCTAATGGATGAGAAAATAGTTTTAGTGATGCTTAAGTTTAATCATAAACATATTAGTAACTTGGACATAGACTAGTGGTTCGGTTCATATGTGTATATTGAGAGGTAAGTTTGAGATAAGGAAATTTAAGGTTTATAGGTTCAAATTCTCCAAAATTGTTATTATGTAGAATTCTACAATCATACTGAACGAGCATAATTACTGGATTCTGTATTCACATAAACTTGTCAAATGCAAGATTGTTATTAGAGGAATATAAGCATGTTATGTAAAACCTACACAGATAAGAGTATGAAAGAAAAAGGCTATAACTAATCTTCAAGCAAGATATGGAATTATGCAAAACATACTAGTATTTGAAACATTAATATTTGTGTATATACTTGTTCAAAAGCAAGGATTTTGCTCTACATTGCATAATAAAGTTGGTCTGAAACACCATCAAAATAAATGATAAAAGTGCGGATTTCCATTGGAGAAAGCTCCAGCTTTAGCTCTTTTGGATCAACGGGTCCTCCTCTTGAAACATGTCTATTTCCATAAGAGCCTTCTACTTTCCAATGAAGTCTTTTTTTCTCCATCTCTGTTCTTTCTTGATTGGCAGATAAGTTCATCTCCTTGACCTCTTTGATCTATTTTTTAAGGAAAGAACTTGAGTTAGAAAACAAGCTAAAAAAACTGTAAAAAACAATTATATACTCTCATGAAATGAAACCTATCACTTACCTTCCTCCCAGGGAAGAGCTTTTTCAGCTCCACAGTTGCCGTTACAGAGAGATCCTTGTCTTCTTCAATCTGTCCATTAGTTTGATGGGCCAAGAAAATGAGGGACCAAAGCATGAAGCAAATTCATTTTCTATTAACTATTAATTATAGTACAAAAAGACAATGAATAATCTAATGAGCTTAAAATTCATAAGTGACAACCATGATGTATTTATTTAGTTGGCAAACAATAACCATGGCAGTAATTCATCTCTATACAAAACTTGTGCAAGTCTTGGAACAGTTTTCTCCAACACTAATAGGTTCACTGATTTATTCCAACAAAACTGCAATTATTATTTTAGAAGAAAAAAATGCATTCTCTGCATTCATGTATTAATCAGTGCACTTTATTTTTAATGCCAAGGCTTATACTTCATTCCAGAAAAATCATGAAATAAACATACAAGAGCAATGGTACCAATAAAACATTACAACTTCTCTTTTCAAAATCCTAAGTGAAAGAAAAACTAGAGAGAAATACTAAATAAGATGAAGTGGATATACCTCATATAGATGTGCTAGCCGTAGAAGAACCCTCCCATCTTCAAGTTCCTGCAAAGTCCAAGAAAATAGATATATTAGAAGCCATAGAATTTGAACACAACAGATTTCATAGCAAAATTGAAGGTCTATCTAGAAGGAAAAGAGATCATTTAGTTGGGTAAGGTGTTATTGTTATACAACAAGTAACACGTGTTATGGTTTTATTGATTAATTTCTCAACCCTTTAATTCTCAGGTTTCAATTTGTGCTGCGAGTTCCAGAAAAATTATGGAGTATAGTTTCTTATTGCTTTCATAGCCATCAGTTGTTGAACATTGGTTATATCAGTAATGTGTATTCGATTAGTTATAACAAGAAGGTGAAAGACATATGTATCAATTCATAGAAATTCTTTTTGGTGAACTGAATGTTCCTTGATTTCTTTTTCTCTACATGTCTTTCTCTTTCTCTCTGTTTCCAGCTTCTGATCTTGATGGCCTAAAATATGTGCATTTCCTCACACACAACACAAAGAAAACAAAGTTTTGATACCATTAGCCCTGTAAATTCACTTGTTACTGAACTAATACTATTGAGGATAAGGAAATCCCTTTAAGCTGAAAACATATATACCTGTAATGTTATAATAGCGATATTATCAGGTAATGCGTAAGAAGAATCTATTCCTGAAAATGTTAATACATGGGAATTCATCCACTGATCTTTATCATCCTGCACAATGAAATAGACCTTTAGTACCTGATACAAGATATAATTCTAAATGTTCAAAATTTATCAAATAAAAAGTAGATATATGTTCAAGAACGTTGAATATAGTAAACTTAGGTATATGATAAATCTTCCTTGTATAAAAAATATGTATAGAGCAATGTAATTATAATAATAAGAATGTGGTTAAGCTCAAATACAAATAAATAGTAAAAATAACATAATTAACATAGGAACTACGTTTCCCTAATTAACATAAAATGCAATATATCTAACACTTCCTCTCAAATTAGTGCATATAAATCGTATGTACTAAGCTCGTTACAAATATAATTAATTCTCGGTCTCCGTAAAGACTTAATGAAAATAACTGCTAATTGATCATTTGCGTGTTGACAAACTCAGTCTTGATATCTCCAGATACAATCTTTTCTCGAATGAAATGACAATCTGATTAGGGAAGGGGGGGGGGGGGGGGGGGGGCTGTTGCCGTGGGAGGGGTGGGGGGTGGCGGGTTGTTTTTGGATGTCTAGAAAATTGTTGATAGGATCATTACCATCCTGTGTGAAGGGAGCTTTGTCCCTTGGAGGCATTCTTGCTATTCTGGGTGCTTTGAATCAATAATACCATATCTTTTCGGTGAGCTTTGGTGTTTTCTAGTAGTTTTCTTGGGTTTCTGTACCTAAGCACCAAACAAATTGGTTCGAGTTGCCGGATAAAGGAAGAGGTGGAAGCATGGAAGACAGAGTAAATACTTTGGATAGAGGCTAGCAAACAAGGAAGAGCCATGACAGGAAGAAAAAAAAGACAATATCCAAGAAATAAGGGAAATCGTCCAAGAAATAAAAGAAATGCTGCAAGAACTCACGACTCATGGGAGGGGCTTAGAAGGAAGTGAGAAATCTGTCATGAAAGGAAAGAAAGAGGGAAAAATAGGCATGGATGCTGAGAAAGATAGTCTATAAAACTATGCCAACATGTGTACAAGGGCAGAGGTGATAAAGGACGTGCGACTCAAATCTGGTGCCAAATATCTGTCCTGAACTCCGGTCCTGTAAACAAATAGAGTTTTTGGTAAAAGAAATAACACAATCATGAGAACAAATTAGACTACTAATGGATAATAAGTTAAAAGGGGTCCCAGGGACAAAAAGAAATGGAGAAAGATTAATAGTACCAACATGAGATAAGAACCTAGATCCATCATAGGTCAATTATCCGGAAGAGGATAAAGAAGAAAAGTAAGGTTTGTTACAAGTGATGTGATTTGTGGCACCTAAGTCAAGAACCCATGGTCCAAGGGAAGAAGGTTGAGTTAGGCCAAAAAAAAATATAGATGTGCGTGCAATAGAAATAGTGAAACTAGAGTTTTGACGATCCTCACACCATTTAAGAAATTCATTGAAAAGAGTAAATTGGTCACTATTAGAAGAGGCAGCAGAAGATACCACAGAGAGAGAAAAAACCCTAAAAAACCAAGGTTTTCTAATCAAGGCAACAAGCACAGATCCTGAAAGAGGAGAAGGAGAGCAGCTCAATGCAATTGATAGCTGCCCAACTAAGATTGAGATGGAAATCCCACAATCTAGCAGATTGATGAGTTAGTGAAAATTTGCCACAACAGCCTCAATCTTTGATAAGAAAGAGTGTTCTATGACAAGGACCAAGAGAATCCTGTCCCAATGAATCCAAAATTCAAATATTGACTATCAAGAGCTTTAAGCTCTAGATACCATGTTAAATAGAGTAAAACTAAGTATGGAATTAATCTTCCTTGTATAGAAAATACACATAGGTAATGTATTTATAATAATAATGAAAATGTAAGTTAAGTCCAAATACAAATGAATATGAAAAATAACATAATTAACATGGCGACTATGTTTCCTTAATTAACATAAAATGCAATATATCTAACAAAGAACTATTTTCTTTGCAGTATTCAATTTCACCTTTTCAGCAAAGGCTAAAAGAAGTGGAGAATATATTTCCTGGCCAAAAGTACGACGCCACTTAGCACCCTCGCCTAAGGGGTCTATTCTGTAGTAATATTTGCCTTGGACCTACAACATAGATTGTTAGTGACATATTACCAGTTATGAAAATCTAAATCATACAGCAGACATTTTCCATGAATGACATTAAACAAAATGCAGGAAACTGCTCCAGCCAAATACATTAACAGCCAAAACTACACACTGCCAAAAAATTTGGATAGGCATAATTTGTTGACAACATTGGGAATAAATCCTTTTTAGAAAGCAATTGAAAATATACAAATTTCTTTCTCATTTATATATCAATTAAACATTTCTAAATGTTAGAAAAATGTTTCTAATATTCTTGATAGAGGAGAAATTGCTCCTAGATAGAATACAAAGACTTAATAATTGAAAATCCTAATTTATAATGAATATAATCTATTCCTACAATTTAGAATCAATGATCTGTACAAAAAATATAAAATATACTATCAGCTTATTTATCCTCCTAATTATGAAATGTAATTAAATCTCCTAGTTATGTAATTAAAACTTTATAAGGAAATATTAAATCATAGAATTCTGACACCCCCCTCAAGTTGGTGAGTGGATGTCATTCATTCCCAATTTGCCAACACTAGACTGAAATGTAACATCACTTAGCCTTTTTGTCAATACATCTGCAAGTTGATTTCCAAAGGATACAAATGGTTCTGCTGTTACCCAATTTCTCCTTTTATGAAGTGTTGATCGACTTCAACATGCCTAGTTCTATCATGTTGCACTAGATTATGTGCAATATTTATTCCTAACTTGTTATCACAATACAATCTCACAGGGTTCTTCCAATCAATATTCAGGTCTTCTAAAATTATCTTTAACCATAGTATTTATCAAATCCCTAAGGCCATGGCTGTAAACCGTACTTGACCTTGCCACAACGTTTTTTCTTTTGCTCCTCCAATTGACTAAATTTCCTCAAAGAGAAGTGCAATATCCAGAGGTAGATCATCTATCATCTATAGAACCTGCATAGCCAGCATTTGTGTAGGCTTCTAAGATCATCTCATTCCCCTTTGTAAATAAAATTCCTTTTCCAAGAGTTTCTTTCAAGTACTGTAGAATGTGATAAACAATTTTGAGATGAGTCTCCTCTTGAATTATGAATGAACTGACTTAGAACTCCTAGCGAATGGGAAATGTCGGGCCTAGTGTGAGACAAGTAGATCCATTTCCTGACCAGTCTTTGATTAGATTGTCTATCCACAGCTACATCTTCAATTGTTTCACCAAGTTTGTGATTTTATTAAATGTCTCTATTCGTTTGCATCCTAATTTATCAGTTTTAGCCAATAAATACAGCACATATTTTTGTTTGGAGATGAAAATACCATGATGGGAATGAGCCACTTCAATGTCCAAGAAATATTTCAGTCTAGCTAATTCCTTGATTTCAAATTCTGTTATCAAACATTTTTTTAAGGCTTCCATTCCTACCTAATCGTTTCCGGTTAGAACTGTATCATCTGCATTCAGAATTAGTGCAGTAATTCTGCTGAAGTTGAATGCTTAATAAACAATATACGGTCACTTTGCCTTTGCTTGTACTCCATGATCTTCATTAATATAATAAACCTGTCAAACCATGTTCTAAGAGATTGTTTCAGTCGATAGAGTGCCTTCCAGGGTTTACACACCTTTCTCTCCTTGACTTTAAACCTAGGTGGAACCTCCATGTAAAGTTCTTTCTCAAGATTGACATGTAGAAAGGCCTTTGTAACATCAAATTGTTGCAAACTCTATTTATAGTTATTCATAGTTAGCTGCTAGAGACAATAAATTCTAACTGTATTCATTTTTGCGACAAGTAAAAAAGTTTAAAGATAGTAAATCTCATATGTTTGAGTACTCTTAGCTATAAGCCTAGCCTTATATCTTTCTAGCCTTATATCTTTCTAATGTTCCATCTGCCTTGGATTTAAGAGTGAATACCCGCCTACATCCAACAAGATTTTTTCCTTTAGATAGATCCACCAATTCCCAAGTTTTGTTCTTTTCTCGATCAATCATTTCAACCTTCATAGCATTTTTTCGATTATTACTATTCAGTGCCTCATCCATAGCTTTTGGAACTGTGACAGTGTTTAGATGATCAAGAAAGCTTTGGTGACTACGGGATAGTTTGTCATGAGACACAAAGTGTGACAATGGGTACCTTGGCTTTTGAGTACATCCTCTGACACCTTTCCTTACTGCAATTGGAAGGTCCCAAACATCAATGGCTAGCACATTCTATTCTTCATTAATGTCAGGTATTTTAGGTATAGATTCATATTCATGGACTTGTGGTGATTGAATAACAGAACTTCTCCTTCACGAGTATACCTAGAGTGGATGGGTAACAATGAGTTTTTTCTCCAATTATTTTTGGTGAAGTAACATGACTAGACTCAGTAAATGGTGAAGTATTAGTTTCAATAGATGATGAGGTGTTAATGGGACTTAATTTTTGAAGAATGAGGTCTGTTTATTGAGAATGAATTATCCTTATCTTCAATACACGAGCCTTTTGCCTAAACACATTTTTATCAAATTTATGTCTAACATCCCACTCATTATAATTCATCCTTACTCCTAGTCAATGTGGGATCTTTAACACATCTCATTATGAGGAATGATCATCTCGAACATAGGATTATATATTTGTGAGTGGTCTAAGATAACAGTGGCATAATAATCCCAAAGAACTTGAATAGGATAGGCTCTAAGTGACTTTGATACCATATCAGAAAACTGTTATGATATTATTCATTGAAGAGCAATTGGTTAATAACTGAAAATCCTAAGTTATATTGGATATAATCTATTCCTACTATTCAGGACCAATGATCCTATACAATAGATATAAAATATAGCGCCAGCCTATTAATCCTCTTAACTATGGAATGTGATTAAATCTCTTAATTATGCAATTAAAATTGTATAAGAAAATATTAAAAGCAGGTAATGGGATTTTGACACTTAATGCAAAATTATGACATTGACATTTTCGTCAGCTTTAGCAAAAAGTGGATTGACATTGATTTGTCAAACCTTTTTCTGCCATCAGCATTTTAAGACCCATTTGAGAGAAATTGTCAGCTGATACAAGGAGAATATATACACAAAATACACATCTAACATTAATAAAAGAAACAAACAACTAAATAACATAAAAAATATGCATGAAATTCTTACAGTTAGACCCCTGCAATCACCACCAACACAATCTGTTTCATTTAGAGCCTCTGCAACACCTTTTGAATCATCAAGTAGTAATCTCCTGTTTATGAGAAGAATTAAATTTGGTTCATCCTTTAAAAATGAAACAAAAATACAATGACAGAATCAAACAGTGAAAATAGACACCCTCAAAACAAGACTTAAAAAAAAGGGGTTGCTGCTGGTTGCATGGGTAAGGGGTGGGAGATGGGGGAAGCAATCAAAAGCAATGAGAGGTCTCTTGACCATTTGTTAGAGGATGAAAAGTATATGAGAGAAGAAAGAAGAAAGGAGGGAACTAAGAGCGGGAAATGTGGTTGTTAGTTAGTTAGTAGAGGGGCAGGGGGAGTGATACCATAAATATGAGTCTGTTTGCTTAAGGGCGGGGATTATTCTTTTGTAAATTTGTGTATAGACTGGATCTTTGTTCCAGTGGAGGAAGAGAGGCTTCCTAGAAGGGTGTAATTCTTGTATTCAATTCACATTACATCAATAAAACAGTGTACATTCAGTTCTGTTTGTGCGTGTTGTGGTGAGAGGAGAGTTGATCGACTTCTTGACTAAAGAAGTTTATCACCATTGTTGAGAGGAGAGTTGATCGACTTCTTGACTAAAGAAGTTTATCACCATTGCATATCCCCCGCTAAGTAGACCCTCCTCACCCACCAAGGCACCAATACATTAGACAGGTATGGTTGGAATTCATGAAAACTTCAAATTGTTAAAACAACACACCATGACAGATGTTTTTTTGTTCATCAAAATGCCAAATACTTTAAATCAATTGCATATTTCCTTTATAAATACCAATAAATTTAATAGCATTTTTTTTTCAAAAAGAAGTATTGAAGAAAACCTAACATACTATGTAGTACGTTAATAAGAAATGCAATTCACCAATTAAAAAGATAAGTAAACAATTATTGATGGCAAGGTCAAACTAGTAAGAATAACATCATTTATTCTTCATAAGAAAAAAGACATAAATGACAGAAAATTATAGATTTTGACACCAAAAAAATACTTTTCACAGTTCTTGTGAAAACTTTAGAGCACAAAACATCATGTCAGATCTCAGATGTCCAAAATGTCCAAAATTTTGACTCACGGGTTAATCCTATCACTCCTATCACTCCGAAAGAAGCAATCCATACTCTAGTGTGAAAAAATGGAGATCGTGATGCTGAATTGAGCAATTCATCCCCCACCTCTTAAATGATGAAGACACAGCCAACATACCCACACTTCAAAAGCTGAAGCAGATAAGTTATCTAAAAAACGTTGCACTATGCTTCAGTAAAGTACCAAAGCACTAACTAAATTGTACATCTAAGAAATCTTCCCCTCCTTTCTTCCAAAACATTTTAATTATTAAAAGCTTTGCTCCCTTCTATATGCTCACACACTTTACCATAGATGGAAAAAGACCACATTTCCAAGAAACAAGGCCTTGCAAAGTTCTAAATAAGAGTAGTTCAATTATAATTTCAAGTAACTCCAGTATAATATCAATCTATTTAACACATCATTTGAAGAACAACACATACCTGTGGACCATCAGCTCTATTTGTCCATCTTGTAAGCTGGATCCTCCAATAGATCTGTCCACCAAAACTGAGAATTCTGTTTTATTATCCTCTACGTATATCCCAAGATTAATCTGAAGGATAAAAATAAATAATATTAAGAACCTAAAGAATGGATATAACTTTTGGAATTTATCAAACTCCTGTGCCATAAAGAAAGCAGTCTGAATTCTGAAGTGTGGTTGGGCATACATGTCTGCAATTAATTCTAAAATGGATTTGCATGTGGTGACTTACAAAGCTCATGAAATAATGATTTCAATAAGCCAAATAAGTTAAAAAAAATGAAGTTTATTATTAGAAGTTTCATATTTTATCATACAAGAACAAGCAACAGTTTGCAAGCACAACAGTTTCAGCAATAGCATCCCTGCAGGAAAGAGGGGGAAACTAGGTCTTGAACACCAATGATGAATATAACAGAAATGTTGTATAAGAGTTCACATACAGGATAGTAATTTCCAGCAGCGGGTTGGTTCACTTCCAGATCCCAGTCAGTTCTGTAATCCCGTATCTGCAGTGAGATGAGTTCCAAAAATTTACTTTACAACTGAAGGAAAAGAAATGAATTTTTTTTTGCAGATACTTCTATATGCCATGAACAAATTTAAGATCAAATAAAAAGATATGTTGTTTCCATTTCTTGACTTCCATGAGAGAATTATATTTTGCAACAAAACCCAGCATCTGGAAATAGAAAGATGTTGGAATATCTTAGAATATCAATATTACATCTTTCAGAATATTTGAGTATCTGCAAACATATCACATCAAGTCAATATCAGTTTTAGAAATAACACAATCAGCTATTTTATAGCCTGATAGACTCCCTTGTTTCTTCTCTTAGGCTCCCACAACCAAGGTCATCTAGCAGAGTATCTTGTCGATATTATATCTTCAGAATACCTTAGAGTATCTTAAAAATATCTCTAAGGATCAAATGCTTTATTTTCTCAGTTTCCACGAACTTTAGTAGTTTATGATTTGTTTCCTTTTTTAATTCGGATTATTAGTATCAATCTTTGTTTTCTCCATTCCCTCTCTCTATACCTTAAAGCAAAGAATTTCAACAAAAGAAAATAATGAAAACATAAGCAAGGTAACATCTGGTGCCAACAATTATGAATGATCTAAATTACTTAGATGTAGTATTACAAGGAACATTAGTCTGATCTCATACCCTTTTGATAAAATCTCGCCCGTTAGAATCCGTGTAAAATGTTTTGTTGCTTTCCATAGTAGTTGAAATCTGAGTGGCAACTTCTTTACCAGTTCCATCTTCAATTGGTATAGGGCCAACCTGATATTCCAACATTATCCATAAAATCCATATAAGAATATATCTCAATAGTTATCACGGTATTTACAAGACTACAAAGGAAATCAAACTATCACAAACAAATTGTAACATGACTAGGAGAATGATAGGATCTGGAGGGTTTATGAAAGGAAGAAAAGAGTCAAAAGTAAAGCATAAGCAGTTGGGGGGTCGGTTAGGACAGTTAGGGAACAGGGGGTAGGATAACTGTCCTGGTGGGGTGTTGTGTTCTGAGGAGGAGGAGTCTTTAAATAGGAAAAAGTTTGTCTGGAGGAAGGTTGTTGAGTGAATTGTATCTGAGTGACAGGACATTAGTATTCCTGTGTGAGGGGAGACAGCGCCCTTGGAAGTGTTCGAATTGTATTCTTTGTATTCTTTTCTTACAAAAATAATAATATAAGGCTGTTTCAGTGTTTCTGTGTGTTTGGTGTTGTCAAGGGTGTGTTTTCAGATTTCTTGTTTCAGACACAAATGTAAATATAATAACCAATTATTTAAAGCTTACGATAAACTCCACTTCAACATGCTCTTTTCCTTTGTATAGTCTGGTAATCTGCGGACATATTTGAAGCATATTAATTTCTAATGTCAGGTAAAAAGAAGATAAAAAGTTTCATTCATCAACATTTATTACTATAATTATAGAAAAAATTAGGTGCTGGAGCAAATAGAAACTGGAGTAGAACAGGTACTGATTATGGGATTGGTTCCACTTCGCTAGCCCTCATTCATGAAGTGGGACCTACTTTATTAAGTGTTTGGGCCAATGGATAAGACTGTCTCCAGGCTATTTATGGCAAAATTCATTTATTATTTTGCAACACTTGAGACTGCAAAATAAATTACCAGGAATGGCACTAAGGGCATTCCCTAAGCTTTATTTACTCTTTTTGTTTACTTAAAGTAAAAGAACATTAAAGTAAATTGCATAATGTAAAATATCAAGACCTGTTGCACCTAAAATTTTGAAAGTAAGGTGAAACCATAATTATCATATAGAGGAAAAACTATAATAAAATCAATTGTATTGTCTATATAAATAATTAAAAACTATCATATTAAGATTGTCAAGAAGTTAACATGCAGTTCCCGTCTTCCTTTTTACACACCACATTTTATTTAAATTATTATGTGACCACAATTTCATGTAACTAAATGGGAAAGAAGTTTATTATTATTAATAAGAAAACAATATGAAGATGCTGTTAACGATGTAACAAGTAAAACACCTGATATATCCATGGATTGATTTGTTGATGAACTTCATCTAGTACCGGTCCATTCAAAACAGATAATAGAGCCTGAAAATTCAAGTGAATGTGACACTTGTTATGGGAATTCGTTTGTTGGGTTAGAATATAGCACTTCAAACCTTTTTTTCATGGTTTATTGGAAATGTGCCATTTGGACGGAAGACATAGGCCCCGGAATTCTGTGAGGGGAATTAAATTATGAAGTTATATCCAAAGTACAATTGCGAGAGACTTAAGGGGATAAATATGTTTTTAGTTTAGCATTTGAAAATAGGTTATGTTCACTTTTAATTCCTGAAAAAACTATCCACTCTTTGGTCCCTCCTTTGTGGAAATGTGTCATGTATGGTCCCTATTTCCATAAACAAGGGAAAAAAGAAGACAGCTTTTGGGTACTAAAAGTGAACATTTCTATATTTACAGAGATTAAAAACATATTGAACCCATATAACATTGATATTTACAGTCAAAATGTTTATCTACCTGCGGATCCTTTTGATTGGTTCCATTGTATCCAGAGTAGTAGAGGTAACTTAGTTTAACCTGTTCCTCAACCTTACATTTCAAAAAATAACATTGTTAATCAAGTTTTACTTCTTTTGCTTTTACATTTTTCTGTCCATGTAAAATTCGAAGCTAAAGAATATATGAAAACATGAAAACAGGAAAGAGAACATCACAAATACAGAGGCATGATTGCACAGATAAAGGTGAAGTATCACAAACCAGGTTTCTTATATTAACATAATTGGTACACTTCTCTTGATCAGTAGAAAATGTAAGCTTCAAATTTCCTTGACCTACTTCAAATTTAGACTTTTCACTACTTTTATATGTTGCTACTGATGATCTAGTTGATCCTGAAATCAAATAGAAATAATTTATTTGTTATGAACATGGAAATTAACTCTTGTAAATTAAATACTAAAGCAATATATATTTGAACCTGTTGTTTTCGCAGTTGAGACAGTGTAGGTGCTAAAACCAAGTGGGGGTACAGAAACTGTAAATGCAAGCCAATACTTAGGTGTCTTAAGTGGAGCCTGACCCATATACGCCTTCGCATAGTAGTTTCTTAAGTCTAAATATTTCTCAGCCAGAGGAAGAAGTTGGGATTCTATTTCTGAACCGTTAGAGTCCTGAACTCTAACATTGGCCTCAGTAACCTGAAGATGGTCGCAACATTAGTTACATCTACACACACACAACGAGTAAGTACTATAATAGTTAAAGAGAAAGTTACTAGCCCATTTTAGCAAATATTATATATATTTAAGTGCATTAAAACATCAATCTCGAAAACCTTTAACATCATAATAGCTGCCCTAAATAAAAATATATTAGGAAGTTAGTAGCCAAGGGTACCAGCAGGCTTTGTTAGCTATATATTGGCAGATTCAACTTAAAACCAATTTGGATTATGCGAACTTTCCCAATACATATATAAACCATACTCCAAGAATTGGGACAGACAATGTTGGACATTCCCAACATCACCCCTCTATAGATGCTTGTCAAGCCATGGCAGCCTATCAAAACTAATTGTTATCAATAAGCTTTGATACCATGTCAAATTTCAACTTAAAACTAATTTTTATCAATTGAAGTTTTCTAATAGTTATATAAGCTTCACTCCAAGAATTGAGGCAGGCGATATCAGACTTCCCAACATACACGCTTAGTTGGTAACTGATTATGTCAGCTCATTTGATAACCAACATAGTCAGTTGGTGTATATTACATCTAACTTTTATTAGGATGTAATAGACTCAAAAAATATAAATTTGGTGAGTGTGTTTTGGGTATTTTGGGTTTCTGCTATCAAGGGTACCCATTATAAATGCTCCCTTTTGTATTCAGCTTCACACAGATAAAAATAATAAAACATCATATCAGTTTCTCCAAGAACTTTCTAACATATTGAAGATACATTAATATTTCATGATTGAAGACCACTAGAAGAGCAAAAAAGATAAAGATTATGGTTATTTTCATCATATTAGTTTTAATTTCTCTATGTTCCACCATATACTGAATTTAGAACAATCAACAAATACTAGAGTGACATCACTCACCGGAAATCGAATGACTTCATTCCTCCACCAACCAAGAGAGTTGTAAACCACAATTACCTAAGCATGGAAAAATCTCGTGAGAAGATAGAATTTAAGAAATAAATATAAAACAATATAACTGATGAAAGGATAACAAAATATTTGATGAATTTTACCAAATTCTTCCCTGGAACCAGATCAACTTCTGATGCAGGACAATAACTTATGTTCAAAAGTGGACACTGTAAAATATGAAAAAGGAAAAAGTATATTGGAAATATTAAAAACTGGAACTTAAATATGATAATAAAAAACTATCATATCTAATAGTTATTATAATCTTTTTTGTGATAAATGGGAAGGCACAAAGCTCATTTATCAACAGCTAAAACAAAATCAGGTTTGACATGACATACACCAAACGGTAATTGAGCTACGGAATAATAAAGGATAAGAAATCATTTATCAACAGCTAATAAAGGAAGAAGCAAGCCATTTCAGCAAATAATACAAATAGTGAACAAACTTAAAAAGATTCTAGATCTTTTACTTGTTGAAACTTTGTAACTGGGTTTTGACATCTAGAACGCAATGGTGATTCAACCAAGCAAGCCAGTGATGATGAAACCAATTCCTCTGCCTGCAAAAAAGCAATATGCCACTAGACGATTCACTAACAAATGGTTATACACAGTAACTTGAAACAGATTCTGAAACTGCACCTCCTTGTAGCCTATTGCCAGCCGTTTAGAATAATCATTGGCAACATGCTGCTTTTCTGTGCCAGTGACTGCATCATGGTGTTGTGCAATTGCTAAAGCATCAGCTAATGAGTCTGTATTTGGCCCTGAATTCATTCTCCCCCTAAAAAATTCTAGTTGTCTTGCAGCCTAATAATTTTTTTGTAGAAAGTAAATATCCAAACACTAGTGGACTACAGATTATTATTACCTTGTAAACTATAAATATACAAATCATACCAAGTAATAGCCACTCATTAATCTGACATAGCGTTTGATAGCTGGTCTACTGGTAAAGTATCCTGTCCAGTAACCATTTGCACGATCTGCATAACTGGTATTTTGTTCATGGATATATGAGGAGAAACGTCATACCATACAAAAATATAATAATTAAGCAAAATGGATTACGAAACAGCTACATATTAAACTCACGGGAAGAAATCATCAGTCTTGATTGGCCAGTACTCATTGGTAGCAAATTTTGCATCAGTATATATGGATGGCGTAGAGTACAGAGCATTAACACGTCCATCCTAAAGTTGAAAAATATTTAACAATCAGAGTTCATAATAACAAGAATAAAGACATGAAGTCAAACTACAAACAAATAAATTCATGTATACGAGTGAGTTACCTTGTTTACATAATGAATGAGTTTGTCCAGCTGCCGGAACCATGTATGTGCATATTGATACTTAAAATCAGTTCCCATTGTCCACATTATATGATTTGTTCGAGTTATGTTTGCCTAAAAATAAAATAGTGTAAGATTGCGATTAAGATGATCCTGAATAAAAGCAATTAAAGTTCCCGCTATTCCAAAAAACTCAATAGCAAAATTAAAATTTATATTCAAGCTTCAAGTCAAGAACATGTCAGTTTGGTTGAAATAGATTTCCTTTAAAGAATGTCGGAAACATCTTTTAAAAGCACCAACTATAAGAAAATCTGATAGATTATTACATACTTATATCATCTTTTTCTGTTTTTTCCATTTGCTTTAAATTTAAGGTCATGGTTGAGTTCTTGTTTACAGTTTAATTTATTCCTTTTGAAAACTTTGAGGATTGTGACTCAGTAAAACCCTTTTAAGGTTCCTAGTTCGTCTAACTCTTCCAGATCATCTAATGGTTCAAGTGAGTCTGACTTCATCAGTACATCTTCATTAGTGCTTTTGTCTTTTATAAAAGCATTTGATGACATCAGGTTGTCTACTTGCATCCAGACTTTAACTTCCTCTTAGACTCGTATCATCTAAAGAGTCTACATATGTGACGTTTCAAACTCAGTAGTGAAAGCAATGTTCACATAGCTTTCTTGGCTTGTTTAGGTGTGATTTATGGAACTTAATTAAGGTAGTTATGCTGTATAAATAGGAATATATATCAACAATTTTTTCAATTGAAAGTTGTTGTTCAACTTCACTTAGAGAGAAACTTCAAGCTGTAATATTTAGCACTTCAATTTAACCGACTTGTTTTCTATTGTGATTTTTCCTTATTCTTCCTTTGTTTACCTTCTAAATGTTTATTTTGCAGTTTATCTAATATCATGTTATTGTATGGTATACGCTTCTGCAGCGAATTTGTTTTGAGTTATTCCACAACAAAAACCAATTATGGAAATTGGAACAAGCTGGTAAGGCTAGTCATTCAATTTTTTGGTTGTTGATTCGATTTGTATAGGAGAAATCTTATTCAGCTAGATAGTAAACACATGCCTTATTCAAGACATAAAATAGAATTTTTTTTTTCTGATTGGTAATTTATGCAATTATACTACGAAATCTAATGTGTCTGAGTTTTGTGTTCGTAAGTATTTTGTCATGGACAGTAAGCCTGGTCATTGTCCCCGTGACAATAATGACTTTTTACATCACTAAAGATTTGTTTTCCTTCTTTGAACCCTACAAATTTTCTCCACACAAGGAAGAATATTCATAAACCGTTGCCATAAGGTTTTACGTTTGGTATAGTGTGATAAGTACATTTTTATACACTTTTAGAATACTTAATTATAGCTATCTTGAGCTATAATTGAGTTTAAATCCATTGTTTTCACTGGGATTTGATCAATTGTGATAATATGAACTTCAAATCAAATTATGCATTAAAATCATCTTTTTAAACCATGTTAGATGATAGGTGTTCTAGGTAGAGGAAAGGCACTATATGATCTAGTTAGATAAGTTTAATTAGAGAGTCTTGTCTATGGAATTTGCCTGGATGACTTGATAAATCATGTACGACATGAGCGTTGATGATGTTATATAATTGGATAGATTTTTCCTAAATGTTATATAAAAAGAAAAAAAAAATCTGAGACGGGTGTGTGAAATGTATGCTCTGGAAAGAGGTCACACGTATGGGCGGGTACTACAGTGGACAGAAGCAGCAAACGAAGTGTGGTGGTCGCCAGAGGAAGACAGTTCTGGTTGGAGTGGTCACCAAAGTGAAGGAACATTCAGGGACAGAAAAAAGGGACACATTGTGGCTGCGAGTATTGTTCATCCGAAAAAATAGAAAACTGGAGATCAAAGATCGAAAGCCTAAACTATGTACAATATAGAATGGTATATTTACTAAATATATTGTGTGTGTAATGCAGACCACACAGTATGTATTTATACTAATTTACAAAATCAATTATATAACTCTTAATAATGAGGAATCAATCATCCTAATTTCCTAAAATATGTAACTGTTAATTTCTTACAAATCTGTAACAGATAATTACATCTAACATTATATAATTGAATAGATGTTTCCTAAATGTTCTAATGTGTGCTTTGTGTAGTTGAAATGAAAGCAATCTCATAAGTCATCTATCTATAGATGATACAATTCTGAATCATCTAATGCCCTATAGACAATGCAAGCATGGCTGAATTGGAGATTTTTTCAGTGGTTAAGAGAAGCTAAGATCATAAGCTTGGAGAAGTGTTCTTAAAGATGGAAAAGAAAAGATGGTTAAAGATAAGTCGCCTAGCCAACATATTGTCTAATCAATGTATTTTTGAAGTCATCTAGTACATAGTTGGATTTGTCTAACATGCTTTGCTAGACTATCTAACGGGTGTATCATCTGATGGACTTGTTTGATGCACTCGTCTACTGACACTCGTTTGATGGTTTCATGTATCATCTAGAGAACCTCATCTACACCTATTATTGTTAGTTGGATCTTTTACAAGATAGAGTTATTATTAAGGTTTTATTTTGTGAGAGCTATTACGGAAGAGATGGAGAATCAACATGTCCTTTTATATTTGTTTATCTTTGTTTTATCAATTATTGTTTTAACATCACCCGGTTACTATTTTTTATGTTCTATAGCTTATTACAGATTCTAACAGGTACTATTTTAAGTGAAATAATCAATCAAATTCATTGGGAGATAACTCAGTCCTACAAAACCGGTTTATAAAGTAAGGTTTATACACACTTATATACTTTAAATTGACTAGAGATGTGGGACTTCCAACACTTACATTAATGTCTTATGCGAGTTTGGTTCATTGAATCTCCTTGGTGAATTCTCCTCGAAAGACCCAACACCTCTCAATCACTCAATTCAACTTTTAATTTCTAATCATATTCTTGCATCTCAAAATTCAAATAACATTTTTAAGAAGTTGAAGATAAACATTCTCAACTTACTTGTGATAATGCAGCTGCAACAAAGTCATTCACTCGTTCTTGGACATTATAGTCAAACAATTCCATGTTATCCTTCAGGAAGAAGTAAGCAAAGTTTAGCATAACAATGAACTAAAATAGTTATATGTGATAACAAAATTAACAAGTTCTTATAATATTACTTGAACTATCGGTGAGTTATCATTAACTTCAAAGTAAAATCCAGCAGGTGGCTCATAATTTTCAGGGAATGCTCCAGCAAAAATCTGCAAGAACAAAAAGGATACTCAACATAATAAAAGGAAACATTTAATTTAAGAGAAACCAATCATAAAAATATAAGTAAACTTATGTCTAATTCAACCTCATAAGATCCCACAAAACCGGCTTATAAGATGAGGTTTGCACCTATTTATATACTATAAACTTGTCTAATCTCTAGTCAATATAGGATCTCCAACACACCTATCTCACATCTTGAATATGGTACTAGACATTAATGAGTGGTTCAATAGCTACTCGATACCATATAGCACGATAGGCCTAAGAAATAACAAATTTCCAGATAGCAAGTGGCATGATAAGTCGAACAAATAACAAATCTTTGTTAGGATATGCTTTAACACATAGCTCTAATACCATGTTAAAAAGTGGACTTTAAGCCTAACTTAACCACACAAAACGAGCTTGTACGGTGAGGTTTGCACCCATTTACGTACTATAAACTTATGTTATTTCTAGTCAATGTGAAATCTCCAACAAATACAAAGACTCTTAGTAAGTGAACTTATGTCTAATTCAACCTCACAAAGAATTGCACCCTACTTATATACAATATAATTCGACCTTATTCGTAGTCAATGTAGGATCTCCAATAAAGACAACCATAAAATATTTATAGAGAAAAGAAATATATTTCTTGATATTCACCTGGGCTGAAGAGCCAATAAAGACAACCATAAAATATTTATAGAGAAAAGAAATATATTTCTTGATATTCACCTGGGCTGAAGAGCCAAGGCTCTTACTACCCTGCCAGATAACCTCAAGACTCTTCTCCTTTTTGCGGTTAGCCCTATCTTGGTAGTCTATCCGACCAAAAAAAAGTGAGTCAAAGCCAACCTGCATACAAAGTAGAACCAATTGATAACCCACATAGCAAATAATGCTTCTGACATATATCTTCTTCAAAATATATTCATTAGTCATTATCAAAATCATGCTTTGCTCATTATGTATTTTAGAAAGTTTTTATTTCATTCCTGCTATAATTTTATTCTTTATTGCATGTGTATCTTGGTATTAATGCTAGGATTATGTATTTAAAAACAATCCCATAGTTATAGGGATTTGTTTCCTTAGAATTAGCTATCTATATTTCCCAAAATAACTACCAAGCTTATGTATTTATAGGTCCATTGCCCTCATTATTGAAATACAAGAGAAACATATTCTTTCTAAATTTGAGAGTCATGATAAGATTCATTGCTTGAAGATCTATGCCATACTTCAGCTCCCAACAGGTAGGCCTGCACAGCAGAGTGTCCAAAAGGATCAATTTGCCAACCAATTCTAGGAGTCACACCAAATTCCTCTTTCAGAAATTGATGACCAAGTGCAGTCTGATCAATCATGTCTATGTAATGTGTAACTGCCTCATCATGCATAGACATGGCGCCATTTCTGTAACAAGGAGAAAATAAAGGAAAGAAATAGCATCATTCCCTAAATAAAAGACGATTGAAGAATACCATAATGGAGAGATAATTGCCCATAGATATTGGAACCCTCACAAAGGAATTCTTAATCAGTCTGTTTTCACAGTGAAGGATGGCTTTCATTTCACAATTGAAGAATGACTTTGTTCTTAATCACATTGAAATCTGTATTCAGAAAGGTATTTACATGAACTCTAGTTGACCCGAACTAACAAGTTTCTTAACAACATCCTGAACAGCTTCACTTTGATCTCTCCACCATCTCTTGAAAAATGCCTGCATTGACGAAAGTGAAAGAATTAAGAAGAAACAGCCAACACGTAAAATGAACATATAGTTGCATGCCACGTTCAAGCATATAAACATTGACAGGGTAGGAACAAAAACAGGAAATGTAGAAGGAATTTAAATATATATATATATATATATATATATATATATATATATATATATATATATATATATATATATATATATATATATGGAGTTGACGCCTTGGTGTTAGACAAATCCTCAAATTTTCTCGATATTCCTATCTATCAATTTCATTAGCTAGTTACTCCTATCACAAAGCCGCACCGAGTTGATCCCGAGAGATTATTACACATTAGCATTTAAAGAAAGCCTTGAAAGTAGTCCATATTTTCAAAAACATAGTTTTCCTCATTTTCTTAGTATTCCTATTTGTCAATGTCACGAGCATTAACAGTCTAGGTAATTCAAACTTGTTGTAGGAGCAACATTAATCTGTTGCCACAAGAAGGATGTGAAATATAAATCATGAATTTGGTAAAAAAAAGTTGCAGAGGAAGGCACGAACTACATAAAGGAACTGAAATGCTTTGCCGGATTGTGTCTTGGAACATCACAGCACTACTTTTAGCCCAAAAAAGCAACTTCAAAATTTCCGCTTGTCACGAGCAGTAGCACTTTGATCCAACAAAGAAACTCAAGAAAACAACATATAAGGGATTTAAAAGAAGCCAACTTACCATCTCAACATAGATAAACTTTCTGTTCTTGTCAGCCAACAGCGCGTGCACCATAGAGTCCAACACATTCTGCACACAAGCGCCCTGCACATTGCAACATAACAAACAAGACCCTCAACTTGCAATCTTCAGACACCAGTGTTCACAAGTTTAGCCAAAGAAAGAGAATTAAATAAACACCTGAATTGAATTGTTAGAACCAACATAGTACTGATCAACGGTCTTCAACCACCCAACATCGTCATGGGTATGAGCTACCAGATGAACATTGAGCTTGTCAGGGACTATACCCTGTGATGTGTTGTACACCATAAACTTGGATTGCCCACAGAGGAGTATTTCCAAAAGGGTCAACAAAAAGAGCAATATTTTCGCCATTAGATGCTGAAAATGAGGAATGGTGGATTCACCCATGAAAGGAAAACAGTTTCAGACGCCAAAGAAAAGCTGAAAAAATATAATTTTTCTTAATTTGTCTGCGAAAATGGAAGATGGAACACCTTCCACTTGGTGATCATGCACAGCGGTGATGAAGCAAGCTCGTCAGAGTCACTTCATGTGTTTTCTTCGAAGGTTACAAGCACACACTGGTGATTTTATCGGCTCTTGATTTTTTACTTTTTTTATTTTTTTACTTTGTGGTAATCAAGATCTCGTTTTGGTAATCATCGATTCTTACGCTGACTTCGCTTCTAATCTAACCAAAATAAATGACAGAGAAAGTACATTTTAAAAATAAATGTATTTCGGATAAGATTGTTTAAATTCCTTCACATTTTCGTAACAATTGATTAAAAAAGAGTCTTAAAAAACACTGTTAACACTAAAAAATGATGAACTGACATATATAATGAGTAAAGTTTTTTAACATTCTTTATCAATTTGCATAACACGACTTAATAAATAATTCTATTAAAAAAACTACTAAAAAGAAAATCATGGCCCCTTATTCATACAGTCTGATGCTGATAAAATCTAAAGAAATACTTGCTTATTTTAAAAAAGTTATTTCAAAGGTTAATTAAATAATAATTATTTTAAAAGAGTTACTAAATAAAGAACACAATAAATCACATACAAATAACAAAATAATGAGTTTAAAACGTGTATTAAAATATATTTTATCCGTAATCAAATCGTCTGTCAAAATCAATGGAAGTCTCCTCCATCAGTTGTTAGCATTGCTTCATTTCGTCTGACATAATCACTACAAAGCATTTTCCACTGTATTTTTTAATTTAATAATTAATTAGGTTTTAGGATAACTGACCCAATTTAGATAAAGAGAAGTGATTTTTTTTTAATTCAGATCATAATACACACAAACACACAAATATATATATATATATATATATATATATAATCATTTATATTTTCTTTTCGACTTTCTATTTTATCATATTATATATTTTTAAATATTTTTCTTTCTAAATATATTTTATAGGTTGATCAATGTGTTAGATATTTATAAATTATTTCCTTTATTTTTATTTTTCCAAAAGAAAAATAAAAGTGGGGTTTCAGACATATCCCAAACCTGTATAACTTCTTATCCATTTGCTGACTCAGGAATAATTTGAAGTATCAAATGTGGGTCCCACACATCATTTAATGGATTTAACTTAATCCATGTCTAGTGTAGTTTATAGTTTTTTTTTTTCCTAACTTCATCTTGGATTATATTAACCGATTACGTTGGTCTACTTTACAACATAAATTTAAAATTTAATTTATATTAATTAAAATAATTTTATGTTTAATATTTTGATTTGATGCATAACTTATCACATGTATTTTTCATGAAATAAAACTATTTTTATATTTTGATATAATTATTATTGATGTCATACATTTTATTTTATTTAACCATGTTCATTTTATAAATTTATAGAACTAACCTATCGGATCAAACTCATTTTAATAGTTTTATAAATCATGATTTTAAACATTTAGCTATTCTATTTATTTTAATAACATGTTAAAAAAAATTATATTGTTTCAGCAAGAAGTGCAAAGAAATTTATTTCATATTTATTGTTTGGAAACTAGCTTAAAAAGTTGTAATGATTTTAATGATATATTTTTTATTATTTTATTCATAAAATGTAAATAGATTTCTCAATATAATCAAGTTTTCCTTTAATAAAAATATCTCCTCGTTTTAAATCTTTCATTTATTTTCTTTTTATATTATTGATTTCATCACATACTCATCACATACTATTAGTGGACTCGTAACACACTGATGATTATAATTTTAATCATAGTAAGTTTATCTTTTATCCTTCTTTTTATAGTCATTTAAGAAAACATGTTGCATGTGAGATATTATAGGTTTACATGTGGTTTTGAAAAACTCAACATGAATCTTTGTTTGGTTAGGATTGTGAGGGTGTATTTTGTTCGTTAACCAAAGTTCTTTTTGTGTAGGTAGAACAACTTATGTAAGTAAAATATGTGGAGAAAACTTTTTGTATCTAGGAACGTCTATTCAAGTAAGGAAAGTTAGTAGTAATTTTACAATTACTTATATTTGTTTTTACCTGTGTAATGGTTTCAATTGAAATTATGTAATTGTTTGATTTTGGTTTCATTTGATTGAGAATTAAACTCTGACGAGCAATGAGAAACGTTTGCAAATAATATGATATGAATGGATATGTCATATATTGAATTGTACTAGTGAAGTGTTTGAGTATAATAATGGAATTGAATTGTGATGTTATTGCTTGAACTTTTGTTTTTGAGTTGTTTTAATATTGTTGTTTATGGAGCTGAATTTATTTGGTTAGGATTGGACAATTTGATATAATTGATGGTTATTTTGAAATAAAATAAGGTTTTTTAAACTAAGAAGGAATTATAATCAAGTTAGAAAGCCTATTCAAGTCGATATGGAAGTTAAAATCTCACATAATTTAAGGAGGTACCATAGAATCATTGAATGTCACTAACAGGACTGGAGTTAGTGAGTTCCAATGGTCTAAAGTGTTAGGCACAACTTTACCCCTAGACGTTCACTTTACATTGAACTTCAAAAGCCTAGGGCACTAAGCGGATCCCCTAGTCGCATTTGGTGCTCATTTGACGGTGAGCACCAAGGGTTCTAGTGTGTGGCACCAAGTTTAGGGCATTGGGCATCACATGGACGATCGGTATAGAGTCATGTGACATGCATAGAAAGGAAGAAGTAATCCACATTGGATGGTCAAAAACATCAAAGTCGAAAGGTTAACACAAAATGAGACTGAATATTGTAACATTGGAGCTAGTTTAGGCTATAAGCTGAATGATGAAGCTGGAGAGATCGAGCGGTCTATGCTTGATGCTTCAACGAAGATGGTATGCAGTAGAAGGAAAACGCCATTGAGATTGAAATTGAATGAGATTAGTAGGTTGGCTAGTCATCCTCCCCTTTCCACTTATCTGACTCCTTGTGATTGCAATGAGATGTTCGCTTGAGTCCCACAGCAGATGCCAAAATGTTTCGTGGTGTAGCCAAATTCAAGGTTGGAGATGGTTGAGGAGCACTGTAACAGACCGGGTAGAATATGCAAGAGGCAGATTGAGTATTGTAACAGATCAAGTAAGACGTGTAGGAGACTGACCGAACACTATAGTAAACCGAGTAGGACGTGCAGAACGAATGGACTACTTTGGAGACTGACCGAGTTGTTGGGAAGCTTGACTACATTTTTTTTCACTCATCCAGAATATGTGGAAGGATACTTACAAAAGACACTCTGATGAGATACAGTGAAATGATAAAAGGAGCTTTTTCTAATATTATGATAATGTAGTTAGTAAATATGGAGATATTAGAAAAATATTATAAATCAAGGGATGGATAGGGTTGTGTGCTCAATGAAATCGTAAAAACTAAGATTGTTAATCAATGAGAGATTCTGTAACAGAAATAGACAAAGAATTTCTAGCAATTTGTGTTTATGTATCTCTTCACATCTTATAATTTGTGTTTCTGTGTTTTGTTTAGTTTTAGATTGATGAGGTTATGACATGGTAGCTAACTATGAAAGAAAGATTGTAGCTAGCATGAACAATACCCAACCATAATCAGTGAGTTTTGAAACCAGAGGAAAAGACTTCTAGACTATGTAATGCAAAATCGATGCTCTATTATGAAATCTGAGATTTTTTAGCACAACCCTTCAATTTATGGTTAGATTTAATCACTTTGTAGGATAACCCTTCAGAAGTTCAAATTATATTATCTGCTTTTCAATTAATTCTACAGTATGTATTGTATTATAATTATATTATGTTATATTTTTTCTTTATTCTTGATATTATTTAGTTCAATATTTTTTGTGTCAATTCTTTCGAAATTTAATGTACTTTTTTAAAAAACTTAGCACAAGTAAACTTTATTAACATTTTTATCCCTAATTTTACAATGGGATACATAAATCTAAATTTTCCAAAAATTAAAATTATTTTGGAGAATCTGTCAGACAACTCTGTGACCATCCTAAGCCACTGCTGACCAGGAACGATCCTCTACAGCTGGGGATTTCACTAATCCGAGGAGAAGTTCATCTAGCCGTCAATCACGCTCTGATCCCAGAGTTTTAGTTCATCCACCAGATTTCAGTTCCTGTCTCCTTAGAACTTAAGGATACAGAGGTACGAGCCTATAGAACAGATCCTGTTCAAGTAAGGTCGTGGCCATCTCTGTTTCGTTGAACTATATAACGTGTTGTAACTTTCAAAACGTTTTCGATGTGGGACAATTCCGATTCGACAAATATCCGCATTGCTTGGGTGCAGTGTTGTGTGTGTGCCATCATGTAACTGAAATATTTTATTGATTACTCCTCTGGAAACTACATTCCATCATGTCTCTAAATATCATATAAAAGCCTTCAAATTAAGAGTTTATGAAGCATTCAAATCACTCAAGCATTTATAACGTTTCCAATCATCATATATCTTGCATACCCTCGAGTCAATTGCTGATATGTGAAAGTATGCACTTGCTTGTTTAAGGATAATGATTCATGACTAGTAATTAACCTTAGCTGCTCTGAAAACAATTTCAATTCATAGTTGCGTACCTCTCAAAGAGATTCATGGAATAAATGTGTGAATAAGAATCATGTGCTTCTGCAAAAACAGAACATGTCGAAACTTTTGATGGGGGTGCTTGTAGAATCAGGGATTTGCCTCAGAAACAGTTCTCTAGCCATGGATTTGTTCTGGGAAAGACTGCCTTATTATGTCGCTAAGGGCTTATGGATTCTCTTTTTCGTATTTGTTTAATATTTTAATGTTTACTCATTAGGACTTAGACATTATAATTGTTGCAGAATGAAATGTATATTGGCCAAACCAGTCATATTGGTTCTTTCATAAGTCTTCCTTTCTCATCTTTAGGAGTTAGCACTTTTAATGATGGATGCATGAAATAGTAGTTTATTTTGGGTTTAGTTTAGTAGTATACCTTCAAAAAAGGGCATCCAAACTCGGATTAATTCTGCATGAAAATTTCTATGGAAAACTGATACCTATATCATTCAAGGAACCACAGATTCTGTCGCCGCTCAATTTTTGTTTGAAGATATGCACTTTCAGATGAGGAGTTCTGTTTTTTATTTATTTGGGATCCTCAAGTCTTCGATGTGGGTCTTCAAAGTCCAATGTCACTCGTTTCGAATCTTGAATTTCGACTTATATGTTGAAAAGTAAATTTGATACTAAATGATTTTAAACTAAATATGAAACGTTTTTTATTGTGTTATTTACCTTCTCAGTAAACATAGAGTGAGCTACTTATGGCAGCTAAGCTAACGAATTTTTGTTTATGGCCCTCATTGTGCCACTTATAGTTATTGTTTCGGATATGAGATTGAGGTTCCTTATTTAAAACACTTCAAATTGTCTTGAAGATCATATGGACTCCTTAGTGATCCTTCATCATCCAAGTTACTTATTGTCGAAACCGTGTGTATAGATACCTGTTCAAGGCATTCCGACGCTCAAGTTAATAATATAATTGATTGGTTAGCACAACAAGTGATTGATGTAATGTGCATAATGATCCTAAAGTCATACTCGTGACCTGTATTTATAATAGTTGTGATGGGCCTTTATTTTCACTGGCCTAATGACGGTTTAATCACATCTTAATTTGCATTAGAGGCTTAATGAGTCATTACCACTGATAATCTGATCATATTGTTAGGTCATATTCGGCACGACCTAGGCCTGAGTGGATGGCCTAAGTGTTCGGCCTGGGAGGACAACTTGGGTGGACAACCTGAGTGGTCGGCCTGGGAGGACAACCTAGGTGCTCGGTCCCAAGGCAGACCATACGATACACATGGGTATGGCAGACTCTACGGTACACAAGCTCCCCAAGCCTGAACATGATGTTATTCTGCGAAAGGGTTCTGCACATGTCATTACTGATAAGGATGGGTTCTTCGGTTGGCTTTTTATCTTTGTGCCCTCTTTGTTTGTTGATTAAGGTGAGTGGTTGGAAGATTAAAACGAGTCGTGCCTTTGATGGCCAATCTGGATAGGCTACTGATCCTACTTAAGTGACATGTCCCCTGGAGATCTACGGTCATCAAATTCTGGTGAGGGGATTTCTTTGGTGAAGATCCACGGTCGTCGACCTTCGATGAAGCCGGCTAGGATTCCTTTGGTGAAGATCCACGGTTACTGACCTTCAGTGAAGATCCACAATCACCAACTTCAATGAGGCCGACCATAATTCCTTTGATGAAGATTCACGGTTGCCTACCTTCGATGAGGCCGATAGGGATTTTCTTAGTGAAGATCTATGATCGCCGACCTTTGACCTTTGGTGAGGTCAATTGGGATTTCTTTGGTGACAATCCACGATCACCGACTTCGATGAGGTTGGACTATTGAGACCAAGATAAGGCCAAATAGTTAAGACTGAGCACTTGTGAGGCTATGATTGACCGAGAAGTTGAGACCCAGATATAACCAAACCATTGAGGCCGAATAGTTTAGATCGAACATTTGAGGCCAAGTTTGGCCAAATACCTGTGAAATTTATTTTCTAAAACATAATAAACAATCTTCTTTTTTTTTTTGAAAATCAATCATCCCCTCCTTTTACGAAAATTTTTATGGGTGGGAGGAGATATTTGATGGGTGCGGAAGCTTACCCTAGAAAAATATCTCCAGTCTCTACAGAGAGGTTGAATTGGTTATAAAACTAAAAGGACAAAATTTAGCAATTTTAAAAAAAAATGGGAGTGTATGAGGAAAATACGTGCATAAAATAAGTTATTGGTTGTTTCTCTTTTATTAGTATCCATTGTGTCTTGTACGCTAAAGCTATGTGGATTATCCTTTTCATGGAACTTGCTATCTATAAGGGATAAACTTAGGTATGGATTCAATGTGACATAGAACTTTCATCCAAGCTTTTCATAATAATAATTTGATTTTACAATAGCAACGGTTATTATTTTTTGTTAAAAAAAGCGTCGTTTTAATAGTCACCAGACACAAACCACGCAAAGTTTTACTTATATTTACAAGAAAACATACATTCCAATAGAACATCATCGGATTGCAACCAGACACAATGCATAGATGCTACTTTATTGGATGCTTCGATAATTTGCCATATGATTTTCAGCTTCAGAAACTGTTTGGAGAGGATTAAAGTCAATGAAGAATGTCCGGATCTCCATTGGAGCAAGTTCAACCACCAAGTTTATAGGATCAACAGGTCCTCCCCTCACCACCTTAGGTTCTTCAGTGGAACCTTCTACCTTCCAATTTAACTTCCTCTTTTCCATTTCAGCTCTTTCTTGATTAGCAGACAAACTCATCTCTGTTACTTTATTTATCTGAAATGGATGAGTTGTTAAAAGGAAACCTATACATGGATACATGATATCTGAAAACATAACCTGGAGTAGTTAGTTATCGCTCTTACCTTCTTGTCAGGAAACAACTTTTTCAATTCCACACTAGCCATTACTGAGTAATTATTGTCCTCTCCAATCTTTGTATGTAAACAGGCACCAAACAACAATTCATGAATATAGGTTATGTGATGTCTGAATACAGAGCAAAATATGTGATACTCAGGGCTAATAAAAATAATGGAAAAGTTGTCGTACTTCCTAAAGATTCAAATTGATATCATAAATCATTCAAAGCTAGATTATTAATGTCTTTGGTGGTTAATCTTAGTCTATGGTAGCATTGACAAGTGTTATTGATCCCTAACAGTGACGTAAAAAATATTGTTTCCATTACTTTGATAGAAATGTATACATGTTTGCATTTTCATAGCATAGGTTAATAGCAAGTAAAACATGTACGTGTCAGAAAATAATTCCAATCATGATTAAGAATATAAGATTCCAAGCAATCCTTAGAAAAACATTTTGTAAGGGGCAGTTTAAATCTTTAATTATTATCAGTACATAAGTAAAAGAAATTACTATACCTCGTAAAGGTGAGCCAATCTTACGAGTACTTTTCCATTTTTAAATTCCTGCAGAAGTACATAAAAACAACAGATACTTATCAAAGATAAACATAATGTAAAATCTTAGAGCGAATCTTAAACTCATTCTATTTTATCTCTCAATCTTCCCAATCTTCCTTGCACACCTGGAGGGTTAAAAGAGCAACGTTGTTTGGTAAACTGTAGGAAGAATCTATGCCTGAAAATGTTGATGTAGCAAACTGTAACCAATTATCCCCATCCTGCATAACGAGTGGAAGACAGTTAATCAAATGATTAAGCTACCACCTTCTCGGGGGTCTCCCTTCTTTTTACCTGTTCTGTGAAGGCCAAAAGCAGTGGTGAATATAACTCCTGGCCAACTGTGCGACGCCACGTGGCACCTTCACCTTTATTGTCAATTCTAAGGTAAAGTTTTCCTTGAATCTGTAAACATACAAACTTGTACTATTAGTAAATTGTAAGTTGGTGATATGATGGGAACCAAATTTCAAATGGATTAGTGACGAGGACCACAAAATTTCTCAAGAAAGAGAAACATGAGCAGGAATAAAGAAGTTAGCGGAAGGAATTGCAGACCATAAAATAGACAATCTATTTTGTAAAAATGAAACTTTTTGTTTTTAGATATGTTAGAATATTCTAGAAGCTTCAAGTATATTCTACAATGCAATTATTATCTAAAGAGAGCTTTCTCAAAATGCTTTTGACGAATTGAAGAAATCGGTCTCTCAGTTACCAGTTTTGGCAGTCCCTGATTTTACAAAATCATTCACCCTAGACAGATGCTTCTAGCAATGGTCTAGGGTTGTGTTATTACAAGAGGGGAGGCCTCTCGCTTTTTAGAGTCAAGCCTTATCGGATAGAGCCCAACAAAAGTCTGTCTATGAACGGGAATTAATGGCCATAGTGTCCATACAACCACTTTTCAGACTCTCTTCCATCCATTTCTCTCACAACAACTGCAAATTTTATAATATCTTAAATGTTCATTGCAAGCAGACCAGGATCCACAAACAAGAAAATGGTACGTATGGAGAGATCAACTAAATAAAATTACGTACTTGCACTTAGTAAGACAACATCCATCTCTCAACAACAAAAGTCAATACAACGAGACCTTATCAGAGCATAAAAAATTTCCCCTCACAAATGAACACAAACAGAAATCATTATGCAAGCAGTTGTAGATGAATTGTTGGAAAGTTTTACTTAACCGTTAAGCCCTCGCACTTATCAGCAATGCAAACTGTTTCATTGAGTACCTCACCTACACCTCTTGCATCATCATGAAGCAACCTCCTAATAAAATATAAAACCAAATCACAAAAACGAGTATATGTCAATCATTATTCATTATTTCATTATTGAACTTGGCCAATATAACCCACCTATGTATCATCACCTCCATTTGGCCATCCTCCAAGCTGGAACCTCCAACTGAGCGGTCCACCAACACTGAGAATTCCACACTACTATCTTGAATATATATTCCTAAATTAACCTGAAAGAATAGTGAAAAGCCATAATATTTATTAATATCTATTCGAAGAAAAAAGCAGATGGTCTAAAATGCAGAAATATCTATTTCAAACAAATAAACAAGCTTAAGAAATAAATAAAAAAAAAAACATGTCTTGCAAGTGAAGCAGAGAGCAAAGATCAATATGAGTGTAAAACTCTGTATATTGGTTAGTTAGTTATTATTAACTACAACTTGTTCTTTACTCTAGTTAGTGTAGCTTCTTTGGTTAGGCAATTACAACTAACTAACTTATAACTGGATCGTTATAAATGTAGATATTTGTAAACAAAGTCAATGAGTGAATGTAAAATCTTTCAATTCATAGTTAACAATTTTATTTTCATAGTTAGCAAATATTAGATACAACAACGTCGCATACCAGGGTTGTAGCGTAGTTGCACAGGGTCATTGACAAATATTCTCATGTTTTTAAAGCTCTTAGTATAAATAACTAATGGAATTGGTTTTAAATCGGACTCTCAAATACCAAATATTAAGCCATACAAATATCCCCACTACCAGAAGACAGATTGAAAAAGTGGTGATAGAGATGTTGGGAAAAGGCATCATTTTCCGAAGTGTAAGTCCTCATGCTAGATCTATTATTTTAGTCGATTAAAAAGACGAGGGATGGAAATTTTCTATTGAATTTAGAGCTCTGAATAAAATTACAATGCCCAATAAGAAAACCAAGTACATCACACACAAAAAAGACTCCACACAAGATGCAAAGAAGAAACACACGAGCTCACTCCCTAACATCCCCAACATCCTCCTAAAGAATCATAACCTAGCATTGATACCAAAAATGTAACCCCATCTAGGATGTCATTGATAATTAACAAAACACTACTACTTAACTTTGATACCATGTAGGATGAGATCTTTGGCTAAAAAGTTGAACAAGAAGTTGAGTCCATGCTATTATGGTCCATACAAAATTCTAGCCAAGTTAGGGGCAACAGCGTATCAGCTGGAGCTTCCACCTCATTCTAAAACTTCACCCAGTACTCCATGTGGCACCCAAGAAAAAAAGTTATAGAAACAAAAGTCTCAACCCCTGCCCAAAGTACTAACAGAAGGTCATGAGTTCAATTTGTTTCCAGAAGAACTGTGTTGCGTCTTTTATCTCTGTAAACTTCATCTTCCTTAAGATTTCTGATCCAGTTTTGATAGGTATCCAGAAATCACTAAATAGATGTAAAACAGATTACAAAAAAGAACTTAATTAGAAACCACAAACTATTCTACTAAAGTGGTAAAAACAGAAAACATCAAATTACAATTCTCCAGGTCTTTCAAGAGAAGGTCTTTCTAGAGAACCGATCTCTCTAAATTTTCTCCTTTTCAACCAACTAAAAAAACTGCCCAAAATAATCTGACATAAACAAAATATAAATGATAATTACACAATACAACTGCAGGAGGTCATAAGTACTTGCTAGGAAGTTATAACTACCTGCCTCCTCTATTTCTTTTTACATAAACTTTGCCATTATCAAGTTTCTATAAGTACCACAGTGCACGAACATAATATAAGCTAAAAATTGGAAAATGGATAGTGAGTCTTCAATAAAATGAAACATACTGGATAATAATTTCCAGCTATGGGTTGGTTCACTTGCAGATCCCAATCTTGCCTGAAATCTCGAACCTGCAAAACAATTTGTATCAATTGAAAAAGAAAATACATTAAAGAAAAAAGGGAACAAAGCTAGACAATAAGCCATCCCCTCAAGAATAATACAAAAAAGAAACATCGAAAACTAGAGATTGAATCAAGTAACATGGCTTCCCAAACTCTGCATATCTAATGAAGAAGTGATGAAAAAAAAAGTGTTCAACACAACACTATAAATAAGTTTGAGAAAAAGTAAAAAAACACTGTCCATGATTTTGTCTAGCATGCTTTCCTGCAAATTCTAGCATTCCTTTCCAGCCAAAATCATCAGAGAACAGAGGAGAGCATGGCAACCGTTATTGACAGATGAAACCCTAATTTTGATGAAGAGAAATTGATGCAACCTTTAAAACAGATTCAACTCTCAAAAAAATCCCAAATAATCTAATTTCAGAGAATATTTGCCGCAGAACAATTTAAAATAAGAGTATTTCTTGTTTCCAAACTATAACAGGAAAATGAACACGTTAGGTCAATGCAAAGCACTTTCAGGTAGGCCAGTGCTTTGTCAGATATCATTAGTGTTAAACCTAAATGAAGTCTCTTCGCATTTCATCCACCCATCATGGATCCTATGTGTGAGATCCCCATTATCAAGATGGGTTCAACACAGGGTTTTCCTATTAATTATATTATATCTTCTGCTTGCAAAAGTGTAGAAATTCTAATAGAAAATTTGAATAGTTTATCATAATACAAAGGCCAGCAGAGTTGATACTACAATCTAATAATCACTTGTATGCATAATTTATAATACTAGGCGGAGAGAAAACAAAACAAACCCTCTTAATGAAGTCACGTCCATTAGAATCGGTGTAGAATGTCTTGTTGGTCTTCATTGTCGTTTTAAATTGAGTAGTAATTTCTTTCCCAATGCCATCATCCACTGGTATAGGCCCAACCTACATACATACATATATAAATATATAAATTTAAAATGCAACATCTCAAATGTTTCTGATAATTGAAATGAAACAATCATTTGCTCTTCCAGTTTGATAACGTGAAAAGTAACCTACTGTGAACTCAATTTCAGCATGCTCTTTTTCCTTGAATACCCTTGTAATCTGTATATGCAAAAAACAAAATTAGAATTCCATGCTTAAGCTGTAAGGGAACAGAAAATTACAAGAGATATAACTTCTAATTTAACTGAAATTTGAGGGGACAGGGGACGCTGCAGGCATTGCGAGTGATGTGTGAAAGTGCACATGAAAGATTATTCATATAATAGCTAATTTAACCATATTTTACCTGGGATACCCATGGATTGAGCTGTTGATGCACTTCATCCAATATTGGACCATGCAGGACAGTAAAAGATAGCTGAATGCAAACCATACAAAATAAATGTAAATTATTGTCTGGATTGACCATAAATTAAAATCATCAACCATTGAATGTTTGAAAAGAAAAGTCCATAACCTGATTATCTGATTCAATGGGAAACGAGCCATTTGGACGAAAGACATATGCCCCCGAAGCCTAAGAAAAATGTAGTTTGCAGTCAAAACAAATATTTAACCAGGATCATTAAGAATATTACAGATTAAAGTAAGAAAGTGATCTTATCATAGTTCTAACTAGAAGACAGAGTAAAGGAAAAGCCAGAAAAAGAAACTAAAGAAAATGAGAAAACATGTACACATTAAGTCAATCTTCTGATTGACAAATGCACTAGTTATCCTGCATTGAAAACGGAAAACAAATGTTGGCTCTTTTATTGTTTCTATTTGCTAGGTTATTGAGAGCATATAGGCTCGACTTGAGGGTACTTTGTGCTGCCTATACTACCCTCTCAACACGGTATTTCATATGGCATAGGGAGACCATGCTATACAAATCATCCCCTTAGAACATAATTCTCTTTTCTCCTTTCACTAAATGGTATGATGAGTATATAAAAGCAGCCACCAACCATCTAGGGCAACCTGTCACCAAAAAGAATCCTACCAGTCAGCCAACAGCTACTGGTGGGATCATGAGACTTGTATGGTGGCCAAATCCTAATAAAGAAACCAACCACATCCGAAAACAAAGGGTGTGGCAACAGTCAAGTGTAGATGCTGACGATTAGATGATAAGAGCAAAACAAGTCTCCTTTCGGCAACAGAGAGGAGAATCTCTCTGATCTGTTGAAAGCCCAGTCATTTTCAGGGGCTTTTTTTGGTACTGTTGCTATTTTTTAAGCAAATTGGTCAGTTACGATGCTGTTAGGTGAAAAATGTAATTCTTGGCTGTTACGATGCTCTTTACATTTACCAAACGAAATACTACACCAAAATATGCCTAACAAAGAAATGTCATCATCCGGCTAGGACAACCTGATATATAACATTGCACAGAGCAGAATAGCAAAGACAACTATATCAATCAAAAAATTCTTCCTACTAACAATGTCATACAAAATTAATAGAAATGATATTCAAATATATAGAAGCTTCAGTATATATGTAACCTGGGGATCCTTCTCAGTCCCATCGTTTCCAGAATAATAACTGTATGATTGTTCAACTGATGCTGTAACCTTCAACCAAAAATAAAATAAGAAACTTCAGCATTGCTAACTTTATTCCTTAAGCAAATTGAACTCAGAAAATAATGGCATCCCTTACCAGATAACATCTGATCTTGGAGCATATTAAGACTACAAATAGAAAAACTAATAAGCTCATTGAAACTTACCAGGGTTCTACTGTTAACATAGTGAGTCAGTTTTCCCTCATCTGCTGAATAAAGTAGCATTAGATTCCCTTGTCCAACTTGTATGCTTTTATTAGTACTTCCTTCTGGACTTGAAATCTTTGAGATTGTTGAACTATCATCTATGTCATTCAAAGAGTCATAAAGTTGAAGTTAATTAGTATTATCTTTCAGCCCCACTACACTGACACAGACAACAGACCAGGGACAAATAAACAAAGTTAAGAACAAAGCAAGAACATATATCACTAACTTGATTGATCAGAGCTTATCACTGTATAGGTGCTGAAACCAAGGGGAGGTACAGACACTGGAAATGCAAACCAGTACTTGAGTACGTTGCTCCCAGGAGCTTTTCCTCTATATGCTTTAACATAATATTTTCTCATAGTCAAAGTAGCATTAGACAGAGGCAGAAGCTGAGACTCAATTTTCTTCCCATCCGAATCCTGAACAAAAACATTTGTAGTGGAAATCTGGCAAATATGTTCAGGAGTCAGTCACACAAAGCATAAATTAGTGACTGAAGTGATTGAATAGTTATAATTTATAAATATTCAGAATGATAATCACTAAAAGTTGAATCACAGAAATTTGTTCGAATATCCTATCTGATGTGTATGCACATGCTGTTTCTTTCAGCTTGCTTATTGGTCCAAGTATGCATCAATGCATACAATTAAAGATCCAAGGGGAGGTACGAATAAATGAAACAGTATATGAATGCCTATAGATCCCTCAATTATCTCATTCCACCAAACTTGAAGAAATTATCAAAACAAAAGTATGTTTTTCTTGTCATCTTTAAGCCTTCTAACACGCAATAAATAAACTTTGTGATCCTTCAAGAGGCAAACAAAAACTCTAAAGAATACAATTTGCAAGAATAAGTGAATTAATATATTTTTCAAGACAAGAAAATGACCCAATGATAACACCCAAGTAAATGGAACATGGCAGCAACCACAGATTTTGAAGTGATGGAATACACCTTTCACAGCCCAAACCCAAGTCTGAGAAGAAATAAAATAAACAAACTACCAGTAGAACTTACAGGAATTCGAATCACATCTTCCCTCTTCCAAGCAAGAGGATTATAAACAACAATCACCTAAAACGGGAATAAAATTTGTGAGAGACATTTTATTAAGAAAAATTCATATCTAATTATCGTCATGCAAAAAATCAATATTATCCTTACCAAGCTCTTTCCATTAACCAATGTAGTTTCTGAAGGAGGACAGTAACTTATATTAAGAAGAGGACACTGAAAATAGATTCACATAATTTAGTATAATATCAAATGTTCTTAAACTAAGAAGATTTAGGAAGCCTAAGTTAATAAAAGAATAAGTGACTGATAATAGTTAATAGCATATATCAGAAATAAAAAACAGTTAAAAGCAGCCAAAAACATTTTCATTGGGATAAATAACTCCTTTGTCGTCCATTTATATCACTTATCAAGAACATAATAAGACAAAAGAAATAGGAATCCTTATAAGCTAAGAAAGGTTAATGTAGAGAAATGTGTAACACTAAATGTATAAGTTTAGATTGACCATGATTCCGTATAAGTATTAAGAGAAAAATGGAGAGAAAAAGAGCTTTGATACCAAATTAAAAGATGAAAAGAAAAGTATAGGGAAAAGAAACCTTTGTATTGAAAACTGAGTTTGAAAAAGTAGCTAGCTTGTTCAGAGCAACTACAAATGTCAAGCGGAGCTCCTCTAGCTTGGTCTGTGTTGGAAGTTCTACATCAACTATAGATAAGGCCAATTCACAATATATAAGTGGGTGCAAACCTCACCTTACAAGCCGGTTTTATAAGATTGAGTTAGGGTTATAGTCCACTTCTTAACATGGTATTAGAACCACATGTTAGAGTCTATCTTAGTGATATTTGATGTTTGTTGGGTCTATTGTTCCACTCTCTATCGGATCACCCATTAATGTCTATGCACGAAACATATATACCTCAGCATGATGGCGGTATGTTGAAAGTTCCACATCGACTAGAGATAAGATCAATTCACAATATATATATATATATATATATATATATATATATAAGTGAGTGCAAATCCTATCTTAAGCCGCATTTATGGGGTTGCGTTAGGCTTAAAGTCCACTTCTTAACCTGAATGAGATGCTACTTTTTGGTGAAGACCCTAATGGAAATGGAGATTAAGTAGAAGGTCAAAACCACTACTTGTCGAAGACAAAAATCAACACTATTGAACATTTGTTGGTCACCCAAGCAATACCCATTGTGTAGGATAACAAAAATACCATCCTTGTAAATAACATGGCTTTTCCAAAAAAATTAATAAACTTTCAAAAAACCTTGTTACTCAATTAAATTCACGTGATTAAAAGTCTTCTCTTCAAGTGAAATTATGTTAGGGAATAACTTGCACATATTGCTACAAGGTGGACCAAACAAAGTTCAATGTGGGAACGGTCAGATACCCCCATAATCTAATCCCAACAGAGAGGGGATATGTAAAACAACCCTTAATCACAAAGTCAAGACCCAATTGGAGAAGGGAACACCAAGGCGAGTTAGGGGCCGATGGGCATGATTGAAACATTGGCCAGACATGCCACAACCTGCGACTGCCAGTGACTGCTGGAGAGGAAAGAACATTTGCATCTAGTTGCATGTGGTAGGTTTGATGGCCAGAATTTTGGTGGTGTAGTGGTCACCTAGACAACGCAACTCTAATGGTGAGGTAGCTGGTTAGAAAGCTGACAACAGCAGCGGTAATGGCAAAAATGATGGAAAACAACCGGAGAAAAATTGCATAGTGAAGAGAGGATGCCAAAAGTTAGAAAGAAACTGATAGAGGTTGGAAAGTATATGAGAGAACAAGGTATAGGAGAGAAGGAGAAGGCCGAATGGCGGAAGGATGGGAGAGGTCAAGCCAAACGGTGGAAGACGGGAAGAGGTCAGGCCGAATGGTGGAAGACGAGGAGAGGTCAGGCCAAACGGTGGAAGGCAGTGAGGAGTCGAGCCGAACGGCTGAAGGCGGTGAGAGCTCGAGCCGAACGGTGGGAAGCAGCGAGGACCCTAAGGCGAACAATTGAAGAGTTGCTATCCTAACTGTTGCAACGGTTAGGATGGGCGAGAAATAATTATAGTAAATAGAGCTATATCCTAGGGAAATATTCAGTACAGGATAATTATAGTAAATAGAGCTATATTCTAGGGAAATATTTAGTATAAGATAATTATAGTAAATAGAGCTATATTCTAGGGAAATATTTAATATAAATAGAGCTAGACGCTATTGGTAGGGTTATGCTTTTGATTATTGAGTTTGTTGACAGGCTGCTATAATAGTCGTGTGAGGGAGGCTATGCTCCCAACTATCCTTGTTTACTTTTGTTTATTCAGAGAGTTTTATTACCGTTAATAAGAGAATTTCCATTCTTTCATTATCGTTTTTGCTTACTTTGATCGTGGATAATTAGGATTCTTACTCAAAAACCTAACAGAAACACAATTTTTAGAAAAACAATTTGGCACCTATGGACAGTGAGTCCATTGTGAGGGAATGGATTTAACTAGGCTTTGGATACCATCTAGAAATAAATAATAGAGTCTCATGATGGGATCCTTGTGTATCTCAAGCACATGGGAAAACATAGAGATGGGCGGCCGAAGACCATATAGTAAAATACATCTAACAAAAATCATTCATCTTTGATTTTTAACTGACTTTCAAGTCAAACTGTACCAAATAGTAGGTAATTTATGATTGATTCTTCCATAAAAAATTAAAGAAACTTATGCTATGACTGTGGTGCATTGCCTGTTGGAGCCTTGTCACTGGGTTCACCCTATGCGAACTTAGTCTTTGATTTAACAAGGAAGCAAGTGCAGATGCAACCAACCTTTCTGCCTGAAAATTAAAAAGTTGTATGCCTAAGTTTATGTTTATGATATGAATACTAAACGAGAAAATTATTAATATATACCTCTTCATATCCCAATGAGAGTCGAAGTGCATAATCAGAAGCAACATGCTGTCTTTCTGTGCCACTAACTGCATCATGGTGTTGGGCAATTGCTAAAGCATCAGCTAATGCATCAGTATTTGGTCCTGTTTCATCCCTCCCTTTAAAGTACTCCAATTGTCTTGCTGCCTAAACATCAATAAAAGAAAAGCAATAAAGATAACCCAAACAAGAAAACTGAGCCTTTAGCTCACAAGCACTTAACAAATTACTTCATAAAGTAAAATAGATCAAAATTTTTACCTGATAGTAAGAACTCATCACTCTCACATAGACCTTCAAACCTGGCCTACTTGTAAAATATCCAGTCCAATATGCATTTGGGTGATCTGCGTACCTAACATGTTGTATCTTGAATTTAAAATTGGATCTTTAAACTATGTGGAAGCTTTAAAGTGAAGGAAGAGATGGGAAGGGAAGTAAATGAAGGTGGTAATCTTCCTATTGGTCAAGATCCAACTCTCACAAAAGTTTATGTTAGTGTTAGAATGAAGTTGCACATATTTAATAGATCTTATCGCATGTATATAATACTGAGAAGCTGTTATTGAATACTATTTCTTAATTGATCAAGTCATTAATTTCTGCAAAATTGGCCATCAGAATTAGGCATCAGATTCCATTGTGTGGAATGTTGTACAAATTATGTTATAACTATATATGTGTGGACTGATTATTGTTGGGTTTGTTATAAACTTTGTTGTAATTAGAGGAAATATCTATAAAATCTTCTTAATTAGAGAAAATATCTATAGAATCTTCCTAATTAGAGAAAATATTTGTAGGATCTTCTAGATTATTTTTTAGTATATTATTTCCTTATTTTCCTGTTTTAGAAGATTATATTGTTAAAAATAGAGGTAAGGAGAAGGTAATAGAGATGAATGAAACTAATAAAAGTTATTCTCTTTCTCAAGATGGTATCAAAACTCTCGATCTTGGGAGCTCCGTTTTTGTTGCAACAGTAGCCACTGTCATCGTAGTCTAGCCACTACAACGAAAATCGCTTCGGGAAAGAAGCTGCCACATGCCACCACCGTCGCCGGTCTGTGCAACCCATGCACCTAGCTCCGGCGAGACTAACTCGTCACTGTCCATGGAAAGGGTCGCCGAAGCCTCCTGAGTCCGTTCCACGGGTTGGTGAGGTCCAATTTGGCCTAAATTTGAGTAGATATGATTTTTTAAGTTTCACTCCTTTTTCCCAGTGTAGCCCACATGTTGTCGTCATCTCGAATAGGGTCACTGGAGATACAGATTGCGTTCCAAGCCATGTTTGAAGTACAAATTATACCTTTGGGTCCTAATGATCTTCCAAATGTGGTGAGTGACTATCAGTTGGATGGTCGGAATTTCTAACAATGGAGCCAATACATTCGAAGGATTCTCCGGGGACGTTCAAGACTAGATCAGATAGATAGAGGAGGGCCAGGACCAGACGACACTCATTTTCCAATTTGGGACAATGAAGATTCACTAATTATGACTTAGATGTGGCATTCCATGATTCCTGAGATAACTCGAAATTATATGTTTCATTCTTCTACCAAAGAGATATGGGATGATTTACAGAGTACTTTTTCATTGAAAAAGGATTTTGTTGCATGTTATGATATTGAAAGCAAGATATTTAATACAAAACAGGGCTCCCTTTCCATATCAGAATATCATGGAATCCTGAATGGACTTTGGATTGAATTAGATCAGTACCAAACAATAAAGATGTGTAAAACATATGCAACCACACATGCTGAAGCCGTGGAAAAAGGAAGAATCTTTAAATTTCTCCATGGCCTGAATCATGAGTACTCCCCAATCCGAGTACAAATCTTAGGAAGAGAAAAATTACCATCCCTATCATAATTATTTTTTATGGTAAAAGGGGAAGAAATTCAGAGAGCTGTCATGCTTGATAATAGGATCTCCGACACAGGCTTTGCCATGACAACTAGAAAGGGAGTTTACAAGGGAACAAATGTTGGAGGAAAATTGTTTAAAAAAGGTCTGAGCCACTCATAACTTGTTTGGCTTAAGCAATTGTTTAGAGAGTTACAATTTGGAGATGTCACTCAAATAACATTTAAATGTGACAATAAGACGGCTCTTCTCATCAATTATAATCCTGTCTTTCATGAAAGAACCAAACACATTGAGATTGATTATCATTTCATTCAAACAAAGATTGTATATATAGACATCAAGACTGAATTCGTAAACTGAAATTATCAGTTAATAGATATTTTCACTAAATTTTTTAGGGGACCGAGAATTGATTATATTTGTAACAAGCTCAGTACATATGATTTATATGCACCGGCTTGAGGGGAAGTGTTAGATATATTTCGTTTTATGTTAATTAGGGAAACATAGACTTTTGATATTGTTTGATATATTGTTGATATTGTTTTTAACAATATATTCTATTTACCATATTTATGTTTGGTTGCCATATATACTTGTATCATTCTTCATTAGAAATATATTATCCTATGTGTGTTTTAGATACGAGAGATTAGTCCTATATTTAGTTTCACTATATTCAATAGAAAAAAAGGTTTAATTTCTTCCTTTTGTTCGTTGGGAGTTAAAGTTAAAAGAATGGGAATTGACATTTATATCTGTTATTTAATTTAAAATAAGTTATTTACCTTTCTTTTCACTCATTAAAAAGCTCCCAAACAGAAGGTTGTGACTTTCCACCCCTTCCCTTCTCCTTCCTTACCTCTAATTTCAAAGATAAATTTAGAACATGAGTATCATAAACTCACGGGAAGAAATCACCAACTTTAAGGGGCCAATATTCATTAGCTGCATATTTTGCATCAGTGTAGATAGATGGTGTTGAATATAATGCATTGACACGTCCATCCTGAGAAATGTAACATGATGTGCAAGTACAAGTTGTAATTCCAAGGCCCAAAAATCAGTAAGTCTCATCAATGATATAAAACAATAACTCCAAAGAAACACTTTAGACAAAAACACAAGCTAGATTACCTGATTAACATAGTGAATGAACTTATCCATCTGCCTAAACCATGAATTAGCATATTGATAACGGAAGTCTGTACCCATTGTCCACATAATGTGATTTGTTTTGGTCACATTAGCCTAGAAACAGGTAGAAAATTTATTTTGTATTTTCCATGATATACAAATAATCCATTTCAAACAACACAAAACCAACTAAAATATATGAATAAAAATAAAAGGTTTACTCTCAGAAATATACTGATTTGTCAAGCTTTTCAAAGGCCGTGGTGTTATAGATTCTTGAAAAAAGATACCTTGCAAAATTGTATTAAGACTTTAACTTAAGGCTACAAATTTTCTTTGGTTACATCTAACAAAAGTACAAAAGATGGATGTTATAAAATTAAAATGGGTAAATGTTTTGGTTAAAGGAAAATTGTTACAATTAATAGAAGCTGGATTCTTTTTAGGTAATTCATATTCTTTATCATCCATGCCTTTCGTTGAGTGATGAGAAAATATGTTAAGTTACAAGGAGATATTGTAATTATTAAAAGTGTGCTAATCTATGATACTAGAAATCATTGTAAGAGAGTTTAAGGAGGGAGGTAATCGTAAGGGTTGGAAAGTATATAAGAAGGAGAAGAAGGTATAGGAGAGAAAGAGAAGGAGACCGAACGGTGGAGTACTGGGGGCAAGTGGACCGAACGGTTGACAAAAGGGGAGCGAGTTGACCGAATGGTAGGCAAGTGGGGACGACCAGGCCGAACGGTTGGAAGCAGCAAGGAAGCATCCTAACTGCCACAACAGTTAGGATGAGCGGGAAAATAATTGGAGTAACAAGGGAGATATTCAGAGAAGATATTCCGAAAGGATAATTAGAGTAACAAAGCCATATCTCAATATATATTATTCAGTATAAGTTAAATATAGTAAATAAGGCTAAATATATTCGTATCAGATACTTATAGTAAATAGGATTAATTTCTAATATTCAGTACATTTTTGGGAGGGAATTAATTAGTATAAATAAAGAGGAAGCCTAGGATTAAAGGCATGCTTTTGAATTGTGAGTTTTGTAAGAGAGGTTATGCTCTCAGGTAACTGACAGAGATCCTACTCCCAGTTATTGAAAATAATTGACGAAGGTTATGCTCCCAATTATTGTTTACTTTTGTTTATCCACATACTACCATCAATAAAAGATTATTCATTCGTTCAATTTCATTCTTTCGTTATTCTTTTGCTTGTTTTGAGTGTGTGAGAGGGTGATTTCGTTACGTCTCCTACTCATATATGTAACATTGAGTGATGAGAAAATATGTTAAGTTACAAGGAGATATTGTAATTATTAAAAGTGTGCTAATCTATGATACTAGAAATCATTGTAATCATTACTCTAGAGGGTAGAGGTCTCTGCATATATTGAACTGATTTACATTTAATCAATTCAACCAAAGTCTTTTTTCCCCTTATATAGCAAGCCCTTTTCAAGTTGGTATAGATCTCCCAATCTTAGGGGCTTTGCATCCGCATCTTACACATTGTCAGCTTAGCTACAACTCCTTCGTTTTAGCTCAAAATTTTGCTCATGACCTAATTTGTTTTGTAACTTTCTTTTTCTCACATTGTGTCTTTCAGGATATTGCTACGAGGAGGATGATTAGAATTGTTAAGGAACAAGAACAGTCATATTGCCTTACAAAACTGGGAAGTGTGTTACTTTACTTAAGAACCTTTGAAAAATTCCTTGAATAATTGTGAACCTAACCTTGATGACCAACCTATTGCTGTGAGAAAACGAACACGGTTGTTGAGATGTAATGTTATTTTATTATTATCTCTTTTTGTGTGTACTCAACTGTAGGATTAGGATTTGAGGTAAATGCCTTACCTCTTTTTGTAACCTATATATTTACATCAATAAAGTACAGCAATGTAGGTCGAATACACCATTTTCCTCTATCTTATTTATTCAAGTTGTTATCACGTTGGATACAATCTTGCTCTATCTTCTCCTCCGTTGTCCCTAGCAACATCTATCATTATCACCATTGTCAACATCATCATTTACCATCACCAAATGTTGTTCTACTGGAAGAAGTCAGGGTTAAGTACACCTCAAAGGTCATGATGAAGTCAAGTTACCAATCCACCATCCAGCGTCATCAAGGGTCAATCTACATGTATCCAATTTTTGGCGCATGTCCTCCACATGCCACCTTCCCATTATCCAAACCACTTGGCAACATCTTTGTCTACTCATTGGCCATTTTTGCTGAGTTATGATAGGAACCCGAAAATAGTTAGGTCCAAACCCAAAATATCTAAGGTGTATGTTAGACAAAGAAGGAATGGCAAAGTATGGGATCAAAATGGCAGGATAGAGAATGAGAAGAATCCTTCCATGTAACAAACTGCTGAGCTGTCACAGAAATGAGTGATTCTGTTGTATGGGTATAAGGCGTGGGAAGAGATGTGGGGGAGGGGGAAGCTGGAATTGACTGGGAATTGGGAGAGATTAGGCACTCTATAACTGTCTAGTGATATTTTTTACTTTTTTTACTGCTCTATAGTTTCTTCCTTGAGATATCATACTGATGCAATCTTGTTTTCTTTACTAATAAAGTGATTATTGAGTGTGCTTTCTTATTTCTGGTATCTATCAAGTTATAAGGAGATATTGTAATTATTATATGTGGTATTGTAAGATACTAGTAATCATAATCATTATTCTAGAGGGTAGAGTTCCTTATATGTATCTTGTTGTATAAAATTACTTTGAATTAACTTTTCTGTCATTATAGCTAACCCTTTCAAGTCCTTCTTTAAGACGCATACTTTAGGTGTCAAAAAGATCATGTGGCAATTTTAAAATTACAAGAAGTTCATAAAATACCTTTCCCACCAACACGTATTTTTGGCCTTCAATGTGAAAGGTAACAAATCAAAATCCACTACATTCCTAGTTTACTAAGTAGAATTTAACTTGCATTCTTACACCTCCCTTTAGCATTTGAGCTATCAATATAGAGATTTATATATAAAACAAAAAAAAAAACAAAACAAAACAAAAGAGGTTCAATTGTCAGCTAGATCTCACCTGAGCTAAGGCAGCATATACAAAATCGTTGACCCTTTCTTGAACATTATAGTCAAATAGTAGAATGTCATCCTTCAAATGGTCAAATAGAGAATTAAACATATTCTTCAAGTAAGTTTTAAATAAATAAACGAAGACTACCTGAATAGGAGGGGAAACATCATTTATCTCAAATGTAAAACCATCAGGAGGATCATAATGCCTAGGAAATATCCCAGTAAATATCTGCAACGAAGTTTACCCATAGGGATGATTCCTCTAAAGTACTTATATGAAGGGAAAAAACTCTAACTTCTAAGTAGAAACATAATCATTAGGGAACTAACTTGTGAAGAAGAACCAAGAGACCTGCAACCTTGCCAAATAACCTCAAGAGTTTTCTCCTTCAATCGCTTGGCTCTATCTTGGTAATCAATTCTAGCAAAAAAGAGAGAATCGAATCCTAGCTGCAGCAAAGATACAATCACATAGGACTTGCAAATTCATAATGACATGCGACAACTTCAATATCATTGTGTGTGAATGACTTTACACATAATAGTACAAACTTCAAGTGACCAGAAGTGAAATAAAGCATGTTATGCTAGTAATTAGTACACATAATTGTCCAAATGGTTCAGTTATGATGAACATACCTCAGCACCAAGCAAGTAAGCCTGAACCGCAGAATGGCCAAATGGGTCAATCTGCCAACCAACTCTTGGAACCTTACCAAATTCCTCTTTGATAAATTGATGCCCAAGCGTGGTCTGGTCAATTAGATCAATGTAATGCGGGGTGGCCTCATCATGCATACACATACCCCCATTTCTTCAAAAACAGAATCAGGAACCAAAACAAAAAATAGCACAAGAATAAGAAATTACTAATCAGATTTAAAAGTCACTGACATAATATATGCCAGTTATAAATTAGGCAAAAGCACTCTCCCAAATTAAACATGAATTTGAAAAGAACTAGCTATTAACTAGCTTCAGGAAGAATAACGTAGGGTAGACACATTACATGAATTCCAACTGACCCGAGTTGACAAGCTCCTTGACCTTAATTTTCATTACTTTACTTTGCTGTCTCCACCATCTTTGGAAAAAAGCCTACCCATAAAAAAAAAATGAAAACTCAATTAAACCCACTAATCACTTAGTTCTTGCCATTTAAAATCCATCATGTAAAAAAATAAAACATCACGAAAAGCACAGGAAGGTACTATTATTTATTCCTGTACACAACTTCAAAACTCACTCGCATTCTTAATATTTTCTCCCTTCTTTCCATTGTTGATGTATTTCACACATTATGCTTGCAACTAATTAAAAGATTCTCTCAAACCATCGTATTTTTTTCTTTATATGTATAATTAATATTTTAATCACTTCTATTAAAATAAATTTTAATACTTTTTTAAAAAACTCACTAGTTAAAAACATATTTAATCATTATGCAAAGTCCTCATTATTAACACAAAATATAATTTATATATTCAAAGACATCTTCATGAAAGAAAGAACTATGCAGGAAAAAGATGCCCATGGCATCAGCTAATAATCAATCCTGTAATTCTAAAGGAGGAGAACTTTGAACAACAAATGGCATGGACGCTAAAAGCACCCTGATAAGGATCTAGTTGGACAAAAGTATTCAAGTTTCTTCATAATTAAAATTAGTTTACACATCAGTTAATCTGTAAAACCTCTCTAATATAACTTCTTTAATTTTGTTTTTACTTGTACATAAGCTAATTTTAACTTACAAAGATTCCCATTTCACTTTTATCATCTACAATTACTCAAAAGAAATTTGTCCAAACATGAGTTTCTTTGGACCAGCCCATATTAATTGGTAGAATTTCTCACATATAACTTCTCAAATATTTATTTTTAACAAATTAATTTTAGTCATTCAGATTTATCATTATATTCGTCTCTCCTAAAACTCTTTGCAAAAAAGTTCATCCCAAATAAAAGCTACGCAGTGCTATGCAATTGAAATACCATAAACGATCAATTACCATCTCAACATATATGAACTTGCGATTCTTTTCCTCCAAGAGCGAGGATATGACAGAATCCAGCACGTTCTGCACACATGCACCCTGCAACCACAAGTCACCTCAACTAATTGTTCATATTACAATTCCCAGCTTTGCAGAGAAAAATAATAATAATAAATTATAAAAAGAGAGAGAGAGAGAGAGAGAGAGAGAGAGAGACAGACAGACCCGAATGGTGTTGTTGGCCCCAACGTAGTACTGATCGACGGTCTTGAGCCAGCCAACATCGTCGTGGGAGTGAGGTACCAAGTGCACGTTTATTTTGTCTGGTACTATCCTCTGCGTCGTATTGTACTCTATGTACTCTGATTCCACAACCCAAATCGCCGCCACCAAAAGGGCGAATACCACTGCCGCATTGCCCATCGATGCTGCTACCATTTTTGTACTGATTTTGGCTGTATATGTACTGAGTTTTGTTTCCTGGTTTATGAATTAAGTAACTGAGGAGTGCAAGGAAAGGCGCAAGAAAAGGGCCCTACGTGAATAATTAACTGTCTTTCTCAAAGAAAAAAACTTCTTTGGATGTACTGACCTGAGTGGATAAGTTTTCATAAAAGTTGAAAATAAAAAGAATAACCAGGGGAAAGAATAAAACCCAGTAATTCGAATTTTGTTAATTCGAATTTTGTTTTATGTTTTCAATCCCACTTCGTTTCAATTGCATTTCGTTTCTGCACTTTAAATCCTTTTTCATTTATGCACTTTAAATCCATTTCAATCCATTTCGTTTTCCAGTTTGATTAACGTTTCATGCTGTTTTGAAGTTCGTCTTGTGCTTTAAATTGCGTTTTGAGTTGTGCTTCGTTTGCATTCCGTTTACTGTTGTTCAATTCACTTCCGTTTTCCTGCTGTGATTTCTATTTAATGTTAGTTAAGGTTTTCTTGGTTGGTTATTAGTGAATTTGTATTGTTTTCTTGATAATTCTGGACATAATTGTGTTTTTGTTGTTCTGATTTAGTCAAGAATCTGTTTTATATTTGAGATTAGGTATACACTTAACTGTTTTGGTATTTAATTTTCGTTTACTTGATAAAACTGTATGGTGTTGAATTGATTGAACATGAGCAAGACGTTTGCTTAATTCGTTTTTTGAAAACATGGTTAATCTTCGCTTAGTTTGTTAGCTTGTGTGGGATTAGGGGTCAGAGTAGTGTGGTGTTGATCAATCTATGATTGGAAGCATTGTAATTGAGTTAGTGAGCAATCGATTTCAATTAGTGTTCAATTCGGGCTTTAATTTATTTGATTTCACTACACAAAATCTCTTCACAACCCCCTCCCTACCAAGTGTTCAATCTAATGACTGAACCAATATTTGGTCCTTGAGAAACAACCCAGGAGTCATTTCCTAGTTTATACTACATTTAATTGCTCATTAAATGTACGGCCTCGATCAATGTGTATCAATCAAATCCATTCAGTTAATTTTCAAGTGATGATGTTAACTTTGTGGTGATGTGACAAAACACATTTGTAACATGTAACCCATAAAGGTTTTCTAGTGTGGAAATTTAAGATTAAGGTTTAGAAAAAAATTATCGAGTATTGAAGCACTTAGGGGCCTCCTCCACCACCATGTTGGACTCGGAGCAGAATGGGAGTCTCTGGCTATCCCCAATCGTGCCTACACCTTTGACATGGGATGCCCCCTATCTACAACACGTAATATTTAAATTTGGTAAGCTTTTCAAATATCAATTAATCTATTTTAAAAAAATCAAGTCATTATTTATCATACTTTTATAGACACGGAAAGAATGAGTTTATCATCATCCTCCTTATAATATTTCTTCATTCTCTTTCTTTTACAGTGAATCAACTTGAACCAAAATCCACTTTTGCAAGCACTCCTATGACCACCATGATCGACACCACCTTCACAATCTCTTCTTTGAACAATATCCAATGAGCTACACTTACCCATTGAAGTAGATTGAGATGTTACGTAGGTGGATCTTCATGATATTGTTTTTGCTACTGTGAAATGCCACATAGGATTGTGCGACCAAGATTAATATTGTGATGATGAAGAAAACTATATGAGACACCTTTTGTAATATTGTGATGTTCATTTCCTTCCTCCCTTTCCTTTTTTGGGCAAAGATGGGAAACCTTAACCCTAATTTCATTTCTCTTCTTCTTTGTTCGAAATCTCAAGTTCACTTCTTTTCTTCTCTATTCAAAATCTCCAATTTCACTTTTCTTCTTCTCTATTTGAAATCCCCAATTGAGCTTTTCTTCTTTCAAATTCCAAACCCCAAATTAAGCTTCTCTTCTTCCCCCTAATTTCATAAACATTCAATTTTCTTTTCTAAACTTAATCCCAAAATTTCCACATCACCAAGTTGATATTGCGTTACATATCACCAAACAAATACCACGACAATGCCTTGACATCAAAAAGTTCTCAGCACAGCATGACTGAAAGTCAAAGTTAACTATTTAAATAAAGTGAACAAAAATGGACTCAATTGATGCTTGACACTTTTTTTTATAAAAGCGGAGATCAAATAAACACACAACCCTAAAAGTGAAGATCATTCAAGTAATTAAATAAAATAATATATTATCATAATAATTGTTATTAAAATTATGAAAACATGTGCGTTGTGTATGTATTTTCTTTTTATAATAATAAAAAGTAATAAAATTATTATTACTTTTTTATTAATATAATTATAAAATTAAATATAAGTAACTTTTATAGTTTATTGTAAATTTTATTTATTAGTTTTTTTAACTAATTTTATAATTAAAAATAGTTAAATTTTAAAGAAAAAGGTCAAATAAAAAAAACGGTTACATTTTAGAAAAACAATTACTTGAAAAATAAAATTAATAAAATAATTATTTTAATTTATAAAAATTATTTAAAGGATAAAATTAGAAAAAAAATGTTGTACCATATAACTATCTAATATATGTACCAGAATAGTTAACTCTCCCACAACAATGAACCATTTTTCAAATCCCTTCACCACTTACTCTTCATTTTGTAACTGGTATGTCGTCAATCAAATGTCAACTGAGCAGTAAAGCCAATATAAAACCATCTTCATAAAGCCAACATATTTAGTAAAGTAAAACATACTTATGGACTCTTGGGCTGTAATTGAGTCGATCCTAATTAAAAGTCCACTTCGAAACCTATAAAAACATAGGTAAGGTAAAGATGTAGGTAATTGCCTTTGTTGAGAATGATTGATTTTTTTTTATTGATTGGTTGTTGTAAGTTGCTTGTTGGATTAGTTAAGTTGAGTTCAATTGGAGAAATGAGAGCTTGATCCATTGAGCCAGATTGGTATTGCCCTAACATTAAAAATTGTGACTCAAGCACTAAGAAGGAAATACCAATTTCATCATTTGAATAGGTTCACTTTTCATAAATCATTGACTGTCAGTTCATTATGTAGGTCTAGGAGCATTTTAGCTCCAGAACACTGAGTGTCACTTTTCACTACAGGTTTGGGACAATTTATTTTTCATGTCACTGAGCGGTGGTTAGGTGTCGCTGAGCATAAGGTTTTGCAAGAGGAATGGCGTTGAGCGCCAAAACCTTTCGTTGGGCATTAGAACCAGTCATTGAGCGCCATATTTTGCAAAAGGTCTGCATTGAGTGCCACCTTTGAACGCTAGTATCTATGTTGTGTTTTTCTATACTGCAATTTGTTTGAGATTGTACCACTGAGTGCTAAAAAATGAGAATATTTTAGTGTTGAGCAAGGGTAGGCCATGTCGAGCACCACTTTTCACTACAGGTCTGGGACAATTTATTTTCCATGTCGTTGAGTGGTGGTTAGGTGTCACGACTTTTTGCAAGAGGAATGACGTTGAACGCTAGAACCTATTGTTGAGTGTCAGAACTTGTCGATGAACACATCTTTTACAAAGGTCTATGCTAAACGCCACCTCTAAGCACTAGCTAGTGTTATGTTGTGTTTTTCTTATACTATAACTTGTTTGAGATTGATTTATTATGGTGCTTATGTAAGTTTAAGATGTATGATTATGTTTTTATTGATGGAAAATATTATTTGAAATGTTGTGAGAGAATTTCAAGGAGAAATTCTATGATGTGATAACCAGTCAGATTCATTAACTAACTTGAGTGTCGGAGTACTTTTGACCGATACAGCCCCGCTCGGCTTGAAGATCAAACAAAGAGTGTTGATAACAACGATAACGAAATCGAAGGTGATGCAAAAGACCAATAATTAAGTGTAGATGAATAGTTCTTGACCCCATTATCTGAAACATTTTCTCACCCATCGTGGGGCCCGAGAACGAGCGAAAAATCCAATGGTGACCACATGAAACATGGGCGAACAACAAGATCCTTTGGAGTTGAGGAGGGAAATGTAGAGACAAATGCAGGAGATGCAAAGAAGGCACGAAGCTGAGATAGTCGTACTAAGGGTCGACACAACACTCGGTGCCACTCATCCCCATACCCTCGAAGGACAACAGTTAAGTTGAAGGACCAAGCAAGACCGATCAGGAGATGAGCACCACATCTACGAAGACGACCCTCTATGTACTGACTATGCAAGTCAAAGGCTTGTTACCCTTTACTACGGTCGTTATGGAAGCACCGATGCCCGAGAAGTCGACAACTCCTACACTCGAGAAGTATGACGGGTCTACTGACCCAAACGAGCATCTTCGCTCGTTCGTGAACACAATGACATTCTACTCATCAAGTGATTTAATATGGTGTCGAGCCTTCTCTTTATCATTGAAGGGAAAGGCATTGGCATTGTACAACACCCTGCCCCAAACACAATGGAATATTTTTCCACTGTTTGATCTCTTTTCGGCAAGTAGTACGCTTTCAGTCACGTCCAAAGTTTGACACACCTTGCGTTGATCAGTACCAAGCAAGGGAAGGACGAATCGTTGAAGGATTTTAGGGAACGATATGACAAGACTGCTCGACAAGTGAAGGATGTTAGTCAGAAGTTCGTGCTCAACAACCTGTCGATTGCCCTAAAGGCAGGGCCCTTCGTGGACGGTTATATGGTACACCATATAATTGTCCGGTATACGTACTCGAACGGTCAACTCTCCCACAACATTGAACCATCTCAAACCCCTTCACCAGTTACCCTTCATTTCGTAACCGATTGGTTGCTAATTCAAGACCAACCAATCGACAAGGCCAATATCAAATCATCATTATAAAGCCAACATTTTTAACAAAGTAAAGCATACTTATGGACTTTTGGGCCGTAATTAGGTCAATCCTAACTAAGAACCCACTTTGAAACCTATAAATACAAATGTAATGTAAAGAGGTAGATGATTGCATTTTTTGTAAAATGAAGATTGTACTGTAATAACCTATTAGATTTATTAACTAACTTAAACGCCGATGTGTGTTTAATAAGTACACCTTCGACTTGAAGATCAAACAAAGACTATTGATAATAACAATAATTGAAATCGAATGCAACGGAGAATGACCAATAATTAGATTTAAAAAAATATTTCTTGACCCACATAAACACGAAATTTCTTATATTTATATTATCTATATTTATGTAATTGTTTTAGTTAAAAATTTACTATATTTATATTATCTATTAAAATAAGTAATTATTATAAATTTGTAATTTGAAAAACTATCAAATAAACCTGTAATTTAAACAATCTACATCGAATTAATTTAACAAATCAAATAATTAGATATAAATTTTAAAATATTAAATTTGAGTTATATAAAATTGGATGTAAATTCAATCCAACCGCATTGATATTTAAATTTAAAAATAGCTATTTGTTAGTTAAATTTAATTTATATAAATTAAAATATTTGAAAAATATTTCGTGTAATGTTTCAAATATTTATTTTTAATTTACAGATAGGATATTTTTATATTTAATGATAATTTTTATTTATCAAAAATTTATTCTATTTTTATTTATATATTTTTCTATAAAGATTTTAATTTATGATTTTGATATCATATTAAAAAAATAGATGTTTAATTTTATAAAACCAAATTAAAATATGAAATTTTCACTTAATTATATATTATAAATAAATCTCACATCTATTTAACTTATAACAATTTCTCGATAGAATCTTATTATTGTTTAGTTAAGAAGTAAATAGTCTTTGTTTTTTTTAGCTTATTTGCATCTTTCTGTTAGAGACCATTACGTTTAGTATTAAGCTTAGATGCAATTATATACTTAAAACTTAAATTTAATATGATATTATTGGAAAGAAGTGTTGTATCTATGAAGTGAAAAGTGTAGTAACTTTAGAAATTGAGCTAATCTTTCTGAGAGATGAAAGTTGAGTTGTCCGTTAAGAAATAAGAAGAGATCATAATATAAAACATTCTTCAATGGTCAAATTTAAAAGAGTTTTGTATTGGAATAAAAATATATTAAAATATAGAATAATAAATAAGTATTTCGTCATGTATTTGTATGGCGTTGGACCTCCTACAATAAAGGCTTAAATAATCAATAAGATAAATTTAATACACAAATAATTGAAAAATATCTTACATTTTTTATTAATTGTTTATTCGAGTTATTCCAATATGGATAAGTATTTTGTCAACCATATTAATATATGATTATATTTCTAAGTTGCACGAAGGAAGGTAGGTGGCTACATATGCCCCTAAGCTTGAAATACATAAATGTGGTTTTGTAAGTGAAATCAATTTCTTAGGATGAATAAGCTTTTATTATAAGATAATGATATATTGATAATATATTTTGACATGGATCACGTGTCAAAATTTTACTAGTTTTTTTTTAATTTTATTTTTTATATGGATTATTGAAATTTTGATACGTTATTCATATCAAAATGTTGTCCATATATTATTAAAATATCATTATTTTTTATTATATTAATTGATTATACATAGACTTTGTTCAGTTAACTAAGATTAAATTTTTAGTATCATCCTTTCAAAAGGTAAATGCTTCGGAAACCTTTCAATCGAGCTTATTTCATTCAACTCATGTTGAATGCTTTTAATTATACTTTATGACAAATGTTAATTTCAAAGTTCATTTATGAGAAGTTCTCAACATTAATTTGAGACATTGCAATATTTAGATTGTTTTCTTGTTTAAAAATAAACTTGGAGAGACTCTATATTTGAAAGTAAAGTTTATATTGTTTTTTTAAAAAAATTAAAAATAAAAATCAATAAATTTAAAAGTAAAAATTGTGAATAATTTGATTAATATGTTCAAAAAATATTTTAATAAATAGAAAAAATATATAAGAAAATAATATTATTGTTAAAAGTAATATAAAATAATTTTTGGATTAGCTTATATTAAATTTTAAAAAGGATGTTAACGAATAATTTGAAAAAATAAAGTTAATAATTGTAATAAATGACGAAAACAGAAAATAAAACTTTAAAAACACAATGAGGTATACTATATGAAAGTTTTTATGATGGAGAAAAGGAACAAGTTGATAAAGAGATTACTAATAAGATGGAAGCAATTGCTTCAGCTAATGATATATTCAGAAATGTTATTGCCCCTACTTTAAAAACAATGAGGTTCACGAGAATCGGTTTAATCCATAGCAGAATCGGTTCCTCCACATGCATGATTCACATAGAATTGGTTCGAGAACTGATTCCTCTCTTGCCATACACATTCACAGAACCAATTCTAACACCCCAGACCCGATTCCCCAACCTTTGCACTTCCACACAACCCCATTCCCAGATGATCTGATGAACCATCCCAAATTACCCAATCTATAAAATCATCTAATGATTTTGATGATAACAAACACTCTAAATAATATGAATTAATATTACAATTTTTTTTAACATGTGTGTTGTTTATGTAGTTGAAGGATCCTTAGACAAGTTTATATTATATGCCTTTAAAGACCTTATATATCTAATGTTCTATCAGACGACGTATGATATCAAATTTCTTTATAATAAAATCAATCAAGTTGTAATGGTAAATGTTTTTCAGACTAAGTCAAAATTATTTTCGAACGGCTAGTTTGATGAATTGGTGTTAATGAAATCATCGTAGTATAAACTCTTTTGAAAATAAATAATCTGATGCGCTTATGATTAATTACACTTAGTTGCTTATGATTAATTACATTTAGTTGTTATATTTGAATATTTTGTTTGAATTATTTGGATTTAGAAATATGAGTGTTGAGAAGATTAGATCAAATATTTTCAAAGCAAGATGTCCTTAAAATAAAGATATGAAAGATTGATAGTATTGTCATTGATGTTATCATATCAATATAAAAGTTTCAATATTGTTATAGTAGCCAACAAAATAAAAAGATATAAAGTCAACTCTGGAATAGTTTTCCGACAAACACAAAATTGATTTCAAATAAATTAATTGTTATAAAATCTATACACTATAAAGATAATTAAACACAATAAAAACAATATAAGAAAATAAAGATAAACAAAATAAATGAAAGATTAGATAAAAAAACTAATAAATGAAATAAATAAATAAAATTAAAAAGAGAAAATAATAATAAAAAAAAAGGTTGATTATGCTACTTTTTCAAAATATGATTCATTATTGATTATCTAAAGATTATTGTTCAATTAATTATTGTTTTAGATTTTCAAATTAATCAATGTAAATTCTCAATTAATTTGTTGACATTCTCACTATTAATCAAAGTACATTATCAATTAAAAACAAAAACCTTTTAGATCAATCATAGTAAATTTAACCAATTTTTGTTTTAAACATATTTTTGTTTAGACTTTTCTTTTCCTTTTTAATTTCTTTGTTTTCATTTTATATCCCCGCCTAGTTTAGATAATTAGTAAATAATAAAAGACTTTAACTTTACACTTTAAAATTTAAATTCACTGAGTCTCCAGATTGATCCCCTAGTTGCCCTATACTTCATTAGTGGGGACTAGGATTTATTGTCTTTTTGTGCGACCAAAAAGCCTTTCAACAAAGACCATTAAGGAACCATCATCTATTGAGTCTTCTGACTTCCTTAGTGGTAAAAATGATGGGACAAAGCGTGAAGTATTATCTTTGGGAAGAAATGTTTTGATGATTGGAAGGTTTTTAGGAAGTGTGAGTAAGAAGGAGGATGAGACCTAAAGGAAAAATATTTTCCATTCTAGATGTCTAATTGTGGAAAAGTTGTGCTCACTTGTCATTGATGGATAAGGTTGTGCAAATGTGGCAGGTAGTAGGCTAATGGAGAAACTTGGGTTAGAGACATTCATACACCCTAATCCTTATGATTTGTAATGGTTAAGTGAGGATGGAAAGTTGATAGTGGATAAACAAGTAAATACTGCTTTCTTTATATCCAAGTATGTAGATGAGGTGGTATGTGATGTGGTACCAATGGAGGTGAGTCACTTGTTATTGGCAAGGTTGTGGCAATACGATAGAAGGATGGCAAATGATGGCCTAACCAATAAATATTCTTTATTGTTTAAAGGACAGAAGGTGTCCTTAACACTTTTATCACCTATAGAGGTTTGTGAGGACCAAACCAAAATGAGGGTGAAAAGAGAGTAAGAGAGAAGAGAAGAAAGAGAGAAAACTCAAGAAAAAGGCAAGAAGGAGGTGAGTATAGCTAAAAAGACAAAAAGTGGTAAAAATCTTTTTCTTGAAACAAAAAGAGGTAAAAAAATTGTTGGTAAAAAACAACCCTTGTATTTTCTTATGCCAACAATATTTGTTTGTCTTCTATGTAAGAATCTTTATCTCTGGGTATGGAGCAACTTCTTAAGGAGTATGAGGATTTGTTTCCTAGAGACATTCCTTGTGGCTTACCTACTCAAAGGGGGTATTAAGCATAACATGAATCTCATTCCTAGTGCATCCCTTCCTAATAGTTCAACCTATAGGAGCAATCCAAAAATGACTAAAGAAATACAAACATAAGTTGAACAACTCATGAAGAAAGGATAGGTTTAAGAGAGCTTGAACCCATGTGACATGTCGACGATCCTTGTTCCTAAGAAAGATGGAACATGGAGCATGTGTGTTGATTATTGGGCCATCAATAACATCACTGATGAATCATTATTTTGTACTATTCACTTAGCTTTCCGCACCGAATTGTATTAGTGAATTGTGTTTAATTCTCCATTATTGTCTCATTTTCACTATTTGGCTTAATTTTACTATTAATTCTTATTTTAATTAATTTGAATTGTTTGGGCTTAATTATTTCAATTATTATTTGCAGGACAATTTTGGAATCATATTTTGGGACAACAAGTGTGCTTCCACGTCATTTATCATTATCCACGTCAACATTTTATTCTTATTTCGTTTTTAATGGCTTTAGACCCATTTTTGGACAGATTTTGTAGAAGCCCATATGAAAGGCAAATTTGTAAAAGGGTTTTTTCAGAAACCCTTGAATCAGATTTGGGAGCTCTTTTCCTTTCTTCTCATTCTCGTTTTATGCATTGGGACGTTTTCAGCTCCCCCTATTTTGGGGTTTATGTTTGCTTTCGTTATCCCCTTTCTTGTAGTGAATCAATTTTGTTTTTAATTGCAATTTCGTCTATTGTTCTTGTTGTTGTTTAAACTCGTATTAGCATTTCAATTTCATCCATATTTTCGCTTTGCATTTTGTTCCAACATTCCATATTTCGTTCCAGCTGTGCACTTTTGTTCCAAAATTGGGTTTTTGGTTCTATTATTACTGTGATATGATGAATTCAATTCAATTTTGCTGTTTTAAATTCATTTTAATGGTAGCTTAAGTGTGTTTGGTTGGTCATTAGTGAAATTGCATCATTTCCATGAGATTTTTGAAACGTAATTGCGTTTTTATGCTCTAACCTTGTTCATATTCAATTTGTTTATGCACTTGCAATTAGGTACACGCTTAGTTGTCTAATTGATGTTTAATCTTTGCTTAGCTGATTAAACTATATGGTACATAATTGATTGAATGTGTGCACTACATTTGCTTAATTCACTTTTATGAAAACATGGTTAGTCTTCACTTAGTTAGTTAACTTGTATTGGATTAGGGGTTAGATGAGTGGACAATTGTTGTTAATTTGTTATTGGAACAACGCAATTGAGCTAGTGATCAACCGTTTTCAATTCGTGTTTTAATTTGGTTAATTTCAATTCACAATTCTTTTCACAAAATTCCCCCCCGCACTACGTGTTTGACCTATTACCCGAACCACATTTGGTCCTTGAGAGATGACCTAGGAGTCACTTCCTATTAAATGATGCACATTAATTATATAGTAATTTGATTCGGGTATGACATCGATCAATCACCATCGAGTATAGACATCTTATCCTTAAACTTAATGACTTAATTGATGAAAGGCATGGTGCTTGTTATTTTTCAAAGATAGACTTGAAATGTGATTATCAACAAATTAGGGTGAGAGAGAGATGAATGAGAAACTACTTTTAAAACTAAATTTGGTTTGTATGAATAGATGGTTATGCCTTTTGGGTTAACCGATGCACCTAGTACTTTTATGAGATTGATGAATCATGTGTTGAGGAATTTTATTGGTAAGTTTGTTGTTGTGTATTTTGATGACATCTTGAAATGTAGAAAAACACTTGATTCACACATAAGGCGTTTAAGGGAAGTTTTATAAGTTCTTAGGAAGGAGAAACAATATGTCAATGTGGAAAAATGCATTTTTTATAAAAATGAAATTATTTTCCTAGGGTTTGTAGCTAACTCTAAAGGAGTGAAAGTTAATGAAGAAAAGTCAAGGTCATTGGGGAGTGGTCCATTCCTAAGAATTTAAGTGAGGTGAGAAATTTCCATGGCTTGGCTAAGTTCTATAGGAGGTTTGTCAAGGATTTTAGCACCATAACATCCTCATTGAATGAAATTTTTAATAAAGACGTGGGATTTGAGTAGGGAGAGGAACAACAAGAGGCTTTTGATAGTCTCACTAAACAAAAATCGCGTATAACGTCGAATATTTTGGGCTTTTAACGGAAAATTAGCAAACGACGTTATATCAGGAGACGTTAATATACGACGTCGAATTTTAAAAACTTCGACGTTAAATTAACTTCAAATTTTGTCAAGATACGACGTTAATTTACGTCGAATTTTGTCACTATACGACGTTAGTAAATTTTTATTTTTAATTAATTGTCATCCTTTTTACAACTCTACGAGACCTGAAAAGCAAAAAAACAACAAATTTCAGTTTTTGGTATTTTATAAAGCATGAACTATGAAGTAGCAACAACAAACAACAATAACCAACAATAAACAAGTTCAATCAAACAACAACCACAACAAACAAGTTCAACCAAACCACAACAACAACAAACAAGTTCGAAAAAAAAAACAACAAACAAGTTCAACAAATAAATTCTTCAAAACGAAAATGAAAACTAACTCTTCAAAAGGTGGGTTCATCGGAATAAAGTGTCATCACCAGTGATAGAGAAAGCAGAATGCGTCTATGAAGGATAAGAGTACGAAAATATACGGTCAAAACAAACTAAAATCATACATAAAGTAGTTAATTAACATGCATTTGTATCAAATGAAAGAAAGATTACCTGTAATGGTCGTCAAACTTCGTTCGAGAAAAGTTTGAGAAGAGAAGAGGGTCTCGTGCGCTAAGATAAAGTGAATGAATTTTCAATCTCCTGCTCAAATTTTTATTGAATTCACTAACATTTTAACGTCTAACGCTGGGGCATTCAACGTTTTATATTATTTTACGTCGAATTACAATTATAAACGATGTTTAATAATTGCATTTATTTTAAAAAATGTCATCGGTCATTTTTAACGTTGGTTATTAATGATTGGACGTGTGACTTTATGCATTGATTTTGCACTAGTGTCTTAAATACAAACTCATACATGCATCTATCTCAGCTTTACTAAATTTTTAAAACAAATTTGAGATAGAGTGTGATGTTTCAAATGTAGGCACAGAAGGTGTTATCTTGCAAGAATGTCACCCTATAACCTATTTTAGTGAAAAGTTGAAAGGGATAATGGGAAACTGTTCCACTTATGACAAGGAGCTATATGCCCTAGTGAGAGCTTTGCATACTTAGCACATTATTTTCTTCTTAAGGAATTTGTAATTCATAGTGATCATAAATCCCTTAAATACATTAAAAGCCAAGGTAAACTCAATGAGAGACATGTCAAATGGGTGTTTCTTTACGAAATTAAACATAAACAAACCAAGACAAATGTTCTAGTTGATTCCTTGTCTAGCAAACATGCCTTATTGTCCATGGATGAAACTAAAATGCTTGGTTCTGAAATGTTTAATGAATTGTAAATGATGACCATGATTTTGGGACAATTTATGAAGGATTGTGAAAATATAGCTTCTAATGATTCTTATAGGCAAGGTGACTTTCTTTTTAAGGAATTAGATAGTGCGTGCCTAAAAGTTCAATGAGAGATTCTTTTTCACAAAAGCTCAAGAAGAAGGGTTAATGAGATATTTTGGAATTCAAAAAACATTGAATGTATTACATTATCATTTATTTTGGCCTAACATAAAACATAATGTGTTTTCCTTTTGTAATAAATGCATTACTTATAAGCGTGCTAAATCTAAATTTATGTATCATAGAATATTTATGCCATTACCTATTCCTGACTCTCCTTGGATTGATTTTTCTATAGATTTGTTTTGAGACTTCCACGATCCAAAGGAGGAAAATGTTATGCTTTTATTGTGGTTATCAAGTTCTTAAAGACTACTCATGTAAGACCCGAGAAAAATTGTGGTATTAGGGAATAACGTGGTTGTGAGACTTGAGTATTATTGTTTGATAATCGGTGTTTAATACTTAGATGTTTCTTAGAATTATAATTGTTATGTTGATTATTTATAGTTATTATTGATAAAGTGCAACACATGATTGATATGTTATTAATTTGGTAATTTGTGTGTGTGTGTGTGTGTGATATTACCGATGTGATATGTTGATTGTTCATAGAAGGGTGGTTTAAGATTAAATGAGTGTGGGTTCAATTTTAGTAAGAAAAAGAGTTCAGAGAAACTAAGGGTCTTTGACCTATAGTATGTGGTGTAAAAACTAATATAAGGAGGTGTAAAAGGTAAAATAATAAAATAAAAAGATTACGTGAATCTTTAAGATATTTGGTGGATAGTAATATTTTAAAAAGTAGATAGATAAAATAAGAGAGAAAATCTTGGTGGTTTTAAAGATTAAGTGGGAGATCTTATTTTAACCAAAAAGTTAAAGATAAAATAAAAGAAGATAAAAAGGAAAAGAGAGAAAGAGTTATGCACATTGTTACTCTAATTCTGAAAACAAAATTGACAGATAAAAAAAACGTTTTGTACGAGAAAAGAGGAAGAGTTGTAGAAAACCTTAGTGCAATGGAGGATTTGTGGTGTTTTTAAAGTTAGATAAAGCTCTAGATTGGCCAAGGTATGGGGAAGCTTACGATTATTTGTTTGTATGAAGAATAGGGTTTGCTTGTGATTATCTTGAAAGGTAATGTTATTTTGATGCATGTGAATGTATGTATGATTTTGTTGGGTTATTGATAACGGTTGAAAAACCGTTATTTTCATATGCTAATTTGGACTAAATTACGCCCTTTATTGCTTAGAATGAGTTTGAAATCAAACAAAACTCAATAAATGAGTCAGCCGAGGGTCAAAAGCTGTTTTTAGCGATTTTATGCTAGTTTTGCATTGTTTTGCAGCAAAATTGACAGAAGTGAAGATTGGGAATAAAGATGAAGGTCATAGACTCAAGAAAAGAGAGAAAATCAGAGAAAAGAAGAGTCTAAGCACCGCCCGGCGGTAAACCCCTGCCGCTGGGCGGTTTTGCGGCACGAGGGAAACCGCCGGGCGGTAGACCCCTACCGCCGGGCGGTGGTGCGATTCAAGGTCCACCGTCGGGCGGCAAAGTGTGACGTCGAGCGGTGGTCAGCTGGGCTTGAGCCTATTTTTCTGCTGCGCTTCTCACCTATAAATAGCCCTGTTACGAATTCCAATTCATTCTTTTGACAGAGGAGGGCGGCCAGACCTACTTTGCACTCTTTGGAGAGGATCTCTTGGATGCTTAGGCTCCTTTTCATCTTTTCTAGGGTTTGCTTTCCATATCTTCCATTATTTTCATCTTGGTTCACCATGACTATGGTGAACTAAACCCTTTTTGTTGTTGGGGGAACAATGTAATCTTTTGATACTCTCGATTATTGAAACTCTTGTTTGAATTCTATGTGTCTCATATGCGTTTATTATCAATTGTTAGATTCTCATACTGTGCTTAATGCCTTTACCGTTTAACTCATTCGGTAATTGATGTTTGACTTTATTGATACGGGGACGTATAGTAATGACATGAACTGGTGAGATTTTTCCTTGGTTAAGCAATACCACCTAGGGATAGGGGAGTAGGACGACCAATTGTATTTGCTTCTGTTTGTAATGTGTTGCTAGTTGCTAGGGGAGGCTAGGGATAGCAAGCCGGTAATTAGTAATAGGCCCTTTTCTCCGAGGGATCGGGTTAAGGGGAGGCCAAGAAAGTTTGCATGCAATTAGATAATAATGCCGTTTAAACAAGAGGAGTAAATAAAAGAGAGAGAGGATTAGATGAAATTGTAAACCCCCAACAACTTCATTCATCCATTGCTCAAATCTCGTCAATTGAATCACGCATTGCATATTTATTTTCTGTTATTGCATCCACCACAACTATTGATTTTTCTCCGCAAGTCTTACTATTTTAGTTCACGTGAACGATAAGGCCTTTCGAGTCTCATGGGAAGAACGATAATGGGATTTACCATTTTTACTACTTGATACGATTTGGTACACTTGCCAATCCGCTAACAGTTATCTCATAATAGGGTTTGATGCCAAGGGGGAAACAAAGTTATGATAATTGGAAATTTTATCATGCAAATATATGTTATAAAGATGGTATGATAATCATATGCAAAATATTTGGTTTTGTTTGGGTTATAATCTGCATAATGTTGGGTTTTGGATGATTCAAGTGATGTAATGAATGTATTAAGGTTTGTTCATAAGGATAGATGAGGTCTGAATACATGCATGATGTGTTGGGTATTTTTGTTCGTGATTTAGGATTGATGTATGTGTGTTTTGAACACTTCAATCTAGGATGTGTTTCGATTCAGTAATAATCAATTATCAGTAGTTATAATTGATTATTTGCGCATTGTTTGTGAGTTGTTTTGTGGGAATATTCGATTATCTGGGATGATAATCGATTATCCTTTCATATGTGATGAATCTGGAAATTAGTTTGAGATAATCAATTATCTTAAGTGATAATCGATCACCACAATGTAATTTTGTGTAAATGTGAACGTTTTGGGAATAATCGATTATCACTTATGATAATTGATTATCCAGTGTAATTTTGTTGGGAAAAGTGTGTTTTGATGAAGAATGGATATGAACCAAGCTTGAGGAGTTGTAGAATGTGATGATAAACGGAGAATGAGATTAATGGTTATGTATAGGGTCAAGTTTTTTACTTGTGGTTGAAGTTGGAGCATGAGTGAGTGTTAGGGTGTATCTGAGTATATGGTTGATAAGCACAAGAATGGAGGATAGGTCTACTAGATGTACCTTGTAAATCCTGGTTCTATCTGCAGATAAGTGCTTCCATTTGCCTTGTGTGAGGAAGGATTGTTCGGGTATTGAACCTTCCTTGTGTGGGGGCGATGGTGTCTTCCTTGTCCTTGTGTGGTAGGATTACATGTTCCTTACCTGGATTGCAAGACTACTCGAGCATATATGTAGGGAAGGCTTCAAATGATCTATAGAGGAGGCTATAGATGTCCTGTAGGGAAGGTTACAAGTGGGTTATAGGAGCGACTCCAATCGGTGAGGTAAGGTACAAGAATGAGACTGAATCTTTCCACTGTGGCGTTTATGGTACGGTGATGCTCATGATGTTTTTCATGATTGAGATAGTCATGATAGTAGTGTATCTATGATGATGATCATGGTATTGAAGATGCTCAAAGTTATGCTATGTTAATGGTGGTGTTACTATAATGGTTATAGGAAGTAGTTAACATAGATGCTAATGAGTGGATAAACCAAGGATCTATGTGTGAAATGTTAGGGATGACATTAAGTGTTAGAGATAATGGATTGAGAATCAAGATCGAGTAATTTATTATGATTGAATTGTTTATGTTAGAGGATTAGGAATCCTATTGTTATTACTACTATGTATGGGGTGTTTGATTATTGTGGATATAATCAGTATGTTTATATCTTTTTATTATGATTGTTTTATTGGTAGCTTACCCCATACAAGTTTGTGTTTGTGTGTTTGTGAATGATATTATCGACGATGATCGTATAATGTGCTTAATGTGAACATATGATATTGTAGATGTTCCAAAGGCATGATAGATTCCTGAGGTGACGGGGAAAAATTTGGGTTCTTTAAAATGTTCTTTTGTATAGACTTTTGAAAAATGAAATTATAGTTGTTTTATTTTCTTAGTCATTTTAATTATTTTTGGAATAATGTAATTGGACAAGGCTTTTGGAACTACTATGTTGTGAATAAATTATGCATGTTTAAAAGTTAAGGTTTATGAAAAATATGTTTTCACGCTATAAGAAAGTTTATAAATATTCAGTTTTTGTTGGCATCCCAAAATTTGGGGCGTTACAACTCACTTCATTATGTTAAGACAAGATCATCTAGAGACTATATTGTCTAACAACTCAAGTTTTGAAGTCTAACAAAAAGCATTAAATGATTGAATTAAAGGTTATTTTAAAGAAATAACATCTAAGAGAAAGATAATTTGTAACATTTTTTCTAGTGCAAAATATGCTTACAATAACGTTTTCTAAACTATATTATCGGACAAACAGATTTATTAACAACATATAGAGAAACAAAGCATCTTAATTAAAGAATCATCTAAGAGATGATATGTGTCACAAACAACATTGTACGAACATAAGTGTTTACCTCAAATGCTAACATTGAAGCTTAAAATTTATTCAAAACAGTGTTAATTCAAGTAAGTGTCTTATGTAATGTATCGTTTAATGAAAGCCTGTTAAGCGCTATAATTTACAAACAACTTTCAAACATGAAGCATCTAATTTTCACATTGTCTGTCAATTATATGTTGAATGCTTTATTAAACGATGCATTTATTAATGAGTATGATAAAATGTTTTGAACACGTTATACATGTTAATGTTTATCAATGTTCAAAATATTTAATGCATGTATGATAAAATGCTTCGATGCTTGTATATCTTATTCTTGATATTTGTGCAGTTCCCAAAAGTACAAAAGACTTTATCATAATCACTGCACACAAAAAAAAAGACATTAAGAGATATGAAGAAAATTATAGGTATGTTTTCCTTGAAGACTTCTACTCTAACACATCGTACAAGCTATGTTTTGCTAAAAGCTATGACAAAGCACTATACCTCTGCAAAGTAGACTTGAGTTTGACTTCTCACCTGAAAAGGTCACTTCTCAAGAAAAGTTATAGATAGATAGAAGCTTGAAGAGAAGACAAGAAGGATAATATAGTGAACTTGTGAACATTCATACAAACTTATTTTTGCTCTACATCGTTTGAAGCTAAATTTTCTAAGAGAAAGAACCTTAGCAAAATCTCATATTTCATTGTACTACTTGTATCCCCTCCTTGATAGTTATCATTTGTATTTGATCTTAATACTCATTGTGTTGTACATTCTAAAGAGAATCAAAACACTTGGTGTTTAGCTCAGTTGAGTTAAACAGTCTAAACAATTGTCTAGGATTGAACCAAAAGTGGTTAGAATACTTGTATATTGGGAGTGGTTAAACTCGGACTAGTCTTGTTGACTAGGTGAGCCATGAGTAGTGCTAATACTCGTTGTAAACATGAAGAGGTAAAATTTGTGTAATCTTCTTGAAGATTAGTGGAACCCCGTAAGAGTTCTTAAGGGAGAATTGGACGTAGCTTAGATTGAGTGAATCAGTATAAAATATGTACTTTATTGCTTTTCTTCTTCAAACATTTTCCTTAAAACTCTTTTCAAATACCATCGTCTGAACATATCTTTTGACTATCAATCTTTTGAAAACATATTAGATGTTGATTTTCAAAAGGTTTTAAAAACACTATTCTCCCCCCCCCCCCCCTCCCAGTGTTCTCCTGTGATTTCACATTCCTTACCATAAGAGTGAAGGCGCTAACCATGTGGGAAATTTACTTTTCAAGAAAGTGGTAAGACTACATGGCATTTCAAGGAGCATTGTGTCAGATAGAGATGTAAATTTTGTCAGCCATTTTTGGAAGGTATTGTGGGGTAAGTTAGGTACAAAGTTTCTCTTCTCTACAATATGTAATCTTGAAACAAATGGACAAACCGAAGTAGTAAATTAAACTCTTTCTCAACTCCTTGAATTGCAATCCAAAAGACCTATGACAAGATCAAGGAGTAAACACTTGGAAGAAAAAATCTCTTCGAGACTCATGATGCTCTATGAAGATTGAAATTCAAAGGACATGACGACCATGACTTGGAACACAATTATAGAATAGTTTAGACAATTCCAAGTATTTGTAATTTTCTTTTAATTCTTAAATAGGTTGTTTCTGCTTTTAAATTTTTAAGTTATTTTGGGTATGATGTCTTTGGGTTTTCTTTTAGGATTTCTTAGGTGGGTTAAACATTTGTGGCTTTATATGAGGACACCAAATACATATTTGTTGGTTAATATATGAGTTTTGAATTTAATAAGAGATTATTCTCTTGGTTCTTGTCATAGAACTCTAATTCTTATCAAAGATGGACTGTTTTGTGACGAATCTTTATTAACTCATCAATCTACTAGATTATGGTGTCCCCCCTACTCTGGTTCTTATCAAAGACGAAAATCTTTGTAGAGAATCTTCATTGACTCATTAATATGTTAGATTGCGACACCCTCATCTCTGTCTTAATTTCATGTTTTTCTTTGATTTATTTTTGTTTGTGCCTCTTGAAGATGTACTCTTTCCTGCATAGGATCATATCACTAATATTAGAATTCCTTAAGCCACACCTCATTCACTTTTCAATTCCTTTATCCCTGACACCTCCATCACCTAAATTTTCAAGAGCTTCAACTAATGCACCTCCATTTTGGTTCATAGGTTCCTCACAATCAATGTTGCGTGTCATAGGTTCCTCATGCCTAATAATCCTTTAAAAGGAATAAGTGTCATAAGATAGTGTCTCACCAAATCAAGCCATAAGTGCAAATTCTAATATGCTAAAAGCAAAGCTATACGAGATTTTAAATAACAATCTACAAGTATGTTTTGATTACTAACATCTAAGGTTCTTCTTGTATTATCTACAAGAGCATCACAAATTGCAACTACATTTATAGTCAACTTTGAACAATATTCAAAATTACAACATTTTCTAGATCGAGTATATGTGAAAAACATAATAAATTAAATTTATGATTTGCATTTCAAATTTTACAATCCAAAATATATAAAAAGTATAAAGAGTGAGTTACCCATATTTATTCAGTATTAATATAAATTATCTTGTATTTTTTTTTTGTCTAAAATTTCACACAAATTTTCTATTCATTTTAATAACACTATACTTTTCACTATAGTAACTTCTATGTTGAAAAAAAAAGAACATTATATTTTTTTATTGAATTTTTATTATTTAATTATTTTATGGTGACATGAATATTATTTTACATCATCATTTTAATTTGTCTCCATGAAAAAATATGACATCAACTCCTTACATTTTTGTTTTTAAATGTTGAAAGAGAAAAATAAAACAATCAAGTTATTCAATTAACAAAAACTTAAGAAATATAACTTATTTAAAAAACATAAAATTTTTAAATATTTAATAGACAAAAAACTTTAATAAAAAATTGATTAAAAATATTTAAATTTATAAAACCTTAAAGTTTAATTAAAAAACATAACCTTTAAAAAATGTAGAAAATATCATATATAAAACATGATTCTAAATAAAAAGGTACAATTTCTTTTATTTTATTATTTAAAATATTTTATAGAGTGTACACCTTTATGAATGGGCTAATAAAACAGTTTCAAAAAGAAAGAAAAAAAAAAGTACATAAAAGGGTAATGTAATGATTTAGTTGAAACCATGGCTAATGTGTGAGAAGCATCCCAAAGACTTTCGAGTGACGCCAATAATACCCTCACCCTTTCTCCCTTCTCACCGTCTTTCCCTATATAAACAGATTTCTGTTTACGACTTGAGTCACTGCAACGGCATGGAGGATAGTTTCAGAGTGCGAGTAGAAAGAGCCTTTGGTTCTCTTCCAATACCCTCTTCTTCTATCAACTCTCTATGGTCTCTCACCGAAGACGAAATCGATAACGCACGCTCCAAACCAACCCTCCAACCCCAACCCTACCCTTTTTCCACTTCGCGGGTTCAGCCGGAGGACCTCGACGATCTTGAAGACGACGACGGCGACGAAGAAGAACCACCACGTGGACCCTCTAAACCCCCCGATTACGATGATGAACAGTGGCAGATTAGGTCTGGTATTGGCCAAGATTGCACCCTCGATTACGAGGTATATATACCGCTCATCCCTCTTTATTCTTTTCCCCCAATAATATGTTATCATGAACTCACATTATGCACTTATAATTTTAATTCAACCAATTTGATGATGAAAATTGCTTACCTTTTTCCTTTTTGAAAAAAAAAAATCATTTAGACCTGCGATGAAGGAAAGCTTTTTCCTTTTAATTTGGGTTTACTACCCCTCTTTTTTGTGTGTGAGGAAATTGTGTAGGAAGAAGATTTAAATATATTGAAGAGTCTGTTACTGTTACACCTAGTCCCCCCATGGGTTCATTGTTGTTCCACCTTAACTAGTGTTCTCTAAATTTGAGGGTTTTTTGGTTTAATGTGAAAATTTGTGTAGGAAGATGAGTTTATTGAAGAGAGTATATAATGAAGGGGATGGACTAAGATTGTATACTTAAATTTCATATATAATGAAACACATGGATCTAATCGGATGGGGTTGTTTCATTTTAGTCAAATGGTTTTGTGTTTGAACCCATGGTATGCCTGCCTGTAGAGTAGTCCTACCCGGTTCAAGCAACTGTAGAGGATACTTGCAGTCTGCACCAAATTCCTTTTATTGTTGTTGTTATCATTTGCGTAAGCAAATATATAATTAAACTTGAGAAGGTCTCTCTGTTTTTTCTCTGTGATTCTTGTTGTTGTTGTCAGTTTTTGTTACCAGTTTTTCACCGTCAAATTTTGGATTGGAAAAGAAAATTGAGTGAATCACACTTTATGTAGGAAGAGGAAGATCAATATGACAAACAGGCTATTGGGAAAGAGGATTCGGGTGATCGTGTGTACATGAAGGATGTTAAGGACGATGGAGTTGAGATTAGTTCTAGCAGTGTTTTCCCCACCTCGTTTAGAGATTTTGTGCGAGATCCACGTGCAAATCATTTGGCTGCGAGGATTAGGCTGAAGCAGGATGATGAAGCCGCTAAAAAGATTGATGCTCTACATGTCTCTGAGAAATCCACACCAGACGTAGGCAGTGGCGGAGATGCTACTAACCCCAGGTCAATTTTGAAGAGTAAGGATAATTCTGGGGAGTCCAGGCCTCAGAAACGGGTTCGGTTTGACCCTGAATGTGATGATAAAGATAATTATGATGATGATGGGCACGAAGAAGCTAGGGATGTTCGCATGAAGACCTCTTCAATGGAAGAGGTTCCTGCTTCGGACCAGTTGTCGAAGTCACAAGAATTTAATTCAGCAGTTCCGGATTACATTCGAAATCCTTCAAGATACACTCGATATACCTTTGATGATTCTCCTAGTGAAATGGATGACAAATCAAACAAGGAAGCATACATGAGCTTCCTTTCGCAGTTGAATAAGGGAACTGCATCTCAAGCGGATGATGTTCTGGATGATCTTCCTTCTGTAACCTTTATATCAAAGAAGAAATCCGGTGATTCCTGTATGCGTGACAGTGAGATGGTTTCAAAGCAAAAGCTTGATGCTGGCGCCGTGAATAGAAAAAGCTTCCCTGTTGGCATTGCTGCTGGTGACTCTGAAAACAGTGACGTTTCTGCAATGGAGGAGGATGAACAAGAAGCTGGGGATGTGAAAAAGAGCATGCAGAAGTTCAACCGCAAGTACAGGAAGAAAACCCAAGAGGAGTTGGAGGAGCCAATTGTGTAATATGGTGTAGTTAGTTAAGAAACAATCTGTGTTATTTGCCATAATCAGACTTGTACCTTTTCCCCCTTTCATACATTTTGTTGAACGACATCATCTGCCTTCAGTTTCTGGATGGATAACTGCTGTTGATGTAAACTTTAACTCAAGCGTTATAACAAGAGGTAAAGATTAAGATGTGTTAAAATATTCATATGATTAAGAGTATCAAATACTGAAGAGTTGCCCGTAATTTTCATTTTAATTCGTTAATTTCAATCTGTTTCGCTGAGTTCATAATGTCGCATGTTACTATTAGTTCTTTAGGTTGTGTATTTCAATCGTATGCAAAAATTAAAAGAAGCATTACTATATTTTAATAATTTTTTTATAACGAAATATTATTATTTTATTGATCTGTTTGAATTTGAATTTATTTTTAAAATAGATGAGAGACAAACTACTGCATCGATGCATCTCCATCCATTGAAAAGAAAAAAAACACGTGCAGCTCCCTGGCAGTGTAATCCGTTTTCATTCTGCCTCCCCTGTTTTGTGTTGTACAGAGAGGTCGAGTTGAATGAGATGTTGAGGGACATTCTGGTGGGTTATTTTGTGGACCATTCTGAAACGTCTTTTCGAATTCAGAAATATGTTTTGAAACGGTTATTTCGGAATAAACAAAATTATATTCTAAGTTTTCGCTCATTAAAATTTATAATTAATACAAATTTCATAATTTACAACAAAATTTCCTTCTTTTTTATTGAAAATTTCTGTTACAAACATTTTCAATAATAAAAAAAAAACACAAACTTAATCAACAAAACATGTCATCTCAACTATTTATGTTGTATAATTACAATGTCATTATTCTTTTTAAAAGCTCTGACCTACACAATTCTCATTTGCTATTACAAGAGCCTAGATGAAGTATATAGGTGTCACTTCTTATTACTTTTTTTCTTTAGTGTCGTGACAAAGTTTACTTCCGTGTAACTATGTAGAGTTACTTATCACCATTTTTGCTGAGTCACCAAATACAAACATGTAAGAAGCTAATAAAAGAAAAATGTAAGCTCCTCTTTATTTTCTACTCTTCACTTCTTTCTTCTTACTATAAAAACTCAACCTTTAAGACTTTTTCCATTCTTCCTTAACTTGTCGTTGTTTCTATTTAAACTCTCTTCCAAGACCTTGTTATTTTATATATTTATTGCCTGATATTTTTAAGGGAAATACAATTTTTATTCTCACTTATTATTATCTAACAATAATATATAATTATATTTAATATTTTAATATATCTTTTAATTTATAACAATATAATAATAATTAAGAATATCAACTCATATACAATAGTATCTAAAATATCTTTTTTCTAACTGAATAATTACTCTTCAAATCTTATTTCTTAGAAAATCTTTTACAATTAAAATAAATCCTTTAAATTATAATTAACAAACCGTTTTATCTTTTTACTTAAAATATATAACAATATTTGTATATTTTTTAATTATTAAAATTTTTAGGATCTTACATTCAATATATGCAACAGAAAAGTTTGTAAAGACATTTAAGTTTGATGTTATTTTAATGATAATTTTGCATTTTATATAGTATGACACACATTATGTATACAATCGAGGAAAATTAAAGTTGGTAACAGTCACAAAATGGGTTAACTTGGCTTGAGGCCTGAGTCACATAGGAAATCCTTTTTAGAAGGAAATCTCCACAGTTGTAGCCACGACATCATAACTGAAGTCATGTCTTGGACAACTTATAAATTCAAACCTCATGTCCTCATTCTGAGTGAAGGATTAAATGTGTAATGGTAGAGTAGGGATGTGTTTGTTATGCTTGAGAGAGATACTTTCATTGTAAATCTAGATTTCGCTAGGATTACATTGCAATATTCTATGAGTAGCTGAACTCTCTTGTATTGAAGTTGGATGTAATCAATTCTATACTTCTACTTCTTGGATATTCATTTATGCTTGTTGTTGGATGAACTGATCACTCGTCTTATTTCACTAGCTTAGTATTAAGTAGGAACTGGTTCAAGTTGTGGTTCTCCTCCTGCATTTAGATGTTAGGAATATATCTAAGGCTCTAACTAGTTATAGAGTCCTAATCTTAACGCAAGTGATTCATTCAAGAAGTCAATAAGGAATCAAACATAAGTTTGATGATCTCAGACTTCGGTGTTAAGAACGAACCTAGAGTTATATTTAAATATCACTTCCAAGACAGTGAATGATTTGCATAAATAGATAAACAATATCAATAGTGGTGCAGTGGAAGAGGATGGGGTGAAATCCATTCATAGCCTCTACTTCACTCAATCTATATAATATACACCATTATCAATATTTCCAAATACAAAAACCCAAAAACAAATTATCAATATGTTTACTAAATCCCTATGGATACAATAACCCCATTTAGTTGCACTACAAATGTTTTAGTGCACTTGCCAATTGGTTACACAACTTAATAAATCTTTTAAAATTTAATATTGTGTGATGTTAGGAATTTTAAGATTTAAACCAAATAAACATAAAAATCACAACCCAAGTTTTCTCCCATCAATTCTTTGATGCCATTGTCAGGGATTTAGTTCTAAGTATTTGGTAATCTAACCATTATTTTTGTAAGTATGTTGATATCTTCTAAATATTGGATCTATATAGTTGTACAGTATCATTTTTGCACTTTTGTATAGGTTTCCTTTTCATTTTCTATTTTGCTCTAAGATATCTTCTAACCATTATTTTACTAATAGTTATTAATTTGCAGATATAAATAATACAATGTTTAGCTTAATATAAATAGGTTAAGTACTTTTTTCACATCCCTTAATTATTATTTACTAATACTAAAGGTTAATCAAGATTCAACGACTACTAAATCATTAACCCTTAAACAAATACCTTGATCAGTTACACAGTTTAAAAAAAAATACTTTTGATATTTGAATCTTGAAAAAGTTATAAATATGAAATACACCATATACATAACCGGTTATTCCTGAAAAATATAAAGCAGGTTATTTCGAGAGAGAAAAACATATATATATAATTTGCCTTGCATTTGCACAAAATTACAAGGTCCCTTTGCTATCATTTCAGGTGAGGTCAATGTATACACTTGCTACTCATGTTTAAAAAATGTATATCAAAAAAACCCTTTAGTTTTTCAAAAAGAAAGATCAAATACAACTTTTCCTGTGAAGAAATGAACAGCGTTTAGAATAATCGCTTCCTGCAGTCTGCGGCCCCACAATAGCATGGCATTTGCTTGATCTTCCCATCCGAGCCCAACACGCTATCTAGGGCGTAACCATAGTCATACGTTAATTCCTGCAAGCAATTCAAGAGATTCGAGACATTGGTATAAATACTCCACAGAAAAATTTGGGAGAAATAAATAAAATGAGATACCTGCAAAGGGGGTATGTTGTCCGCAGCAAAAAGCATTACACGAGCCAACCTCAAATCATCGTGTGTGCTCAAAACACACTGCACGAACAGATTAGGCTCACAACAATGGTTTATAAATCTAGCAATATTTCCAGTAGATCCTGCATCAATGCAAAACTCTGGCACACTTTCGGAACTTGGATCTTCATATTTGTTCAATATATCTTCAGGAATTTCTCCATCTTGTGACCGCCTCTGTTAAAATTTACAGAACCCAAGAGACAAGACTTGTTTAGATGAAACTAAAGTAGCTGACACAAACGATGTTACAAGACATGATAGGATTCAATACCTCTCTACCACCAAGGCCCTTGATCGTTTGCAAGCCATCTATCTCAAAAATATAATTGTTTTCCAACATGCTATCCATGTCTTCCGTTCTAGCAAGTATTCCTGTGTACTCACAAACTGGTGCTCCAGAAGGTATAAAATCCCAGGATCTGACAGCCCATCCTTTTTTGGCAGTCCGGAAAACCTATGCAATAATTTAATTAAATACACAATTAAAATGCCAATATATTTTTCATTGATAGTCCAAAAAATGTGGAAACCAATCAAATATGCAACCTCCAGACGATATCTAAGTCCTTTCTGAGAAGTTCGGTTGACACAACCAGGACCACAACCACATTTGGGGCCACATTCAAATACTACATCTTTAGCTTCTACTAACCTGTCAATACAGGATAGCCCCATCAAATACAAAAGCAAATAAATTCATAGGCACCTGACCAATCGAGTTTCTAACCTGCCACCATTCCGAGATACATAGGGAAAATCAGAGCCATTACGCAAAGCACATGCACATGTTGTTGGGTCATTACACAAGCCTTTGCATTTGCATCCAGCGGCATTAGAGGGAAGCTTCACATTTTTTGCTACCTTAAGAGACTTACAATATGTGAAACCTGTAACAATATTAAAAAACTAGACATCAAATATATACTCTCCATTTTTCTCTCAGTACATATCCTCTGCTATGTGTAAGACTATACCTATGTTGAACGGTAATGCATTTAGGAGTCATTCTGAACAAGAGTTTTTTAGGAGTTCTGTAAAGAGAGAATTTTCAAAGATTTTCTTAAAAACTTATATCTTTCAAGCTATTTGTCATCTTTATTTACTAAATTGGGTTTTATTTTTTTTAAATAACAATAGTTAATATTATCTATATTATCACAATAAATTATTTAACATTAATCTAAAACATGAGCATATGATAAAAATATTTATTTATTATGAAATTAATTATAATAATAAAAACTTTAGTTATTTAACGGAATGGAAGGAGGGAGCAAATGGTATGGCTGATAGTTGATACCTCAAGATTTTGAAAAAGAAGTAAACATAGATGAGGAGAGATTCATGAAAAGAAGAGTTGCTGACTAATAACATATAAACCATATCATAAATTTTGTTTTCAAATTCCTCCCACTTCAGATAAATATGAAATCGGCACTGAAGGACCAATACACAAGTTTTTAGGGTATGTGTCTTTGTTGAGGACGTAACTGTTAGAATCTGTTTTATTAGCAATATTATTTCTGTCAGGATTTGTGTTTTATTGTTTCCTTATTTAGCAGATTATAATTACAGTATATGATGGGGATATCCCTGAATCATAGGGATCTAGTTATCTAGGAACTATTAATTATACTTCCTAAAATAGCTTTCTAGTCTTGTATATATAGATTGTATTCTCATCATAATAAGATGAATTATTCTACCCTAAATTATAACAGTAACCAACACAAATACTTTTGGATAACTTTGAGATCTGTATCGGGAGAGTGTTCCCGAGATTTAAAAAGAACAACCTGATACGATCTGGTTTAGGAACTATTCATTTTTGGATATGTTTACGAAAGAAAACTTTTAGTTTTCTTATTCCTTCACATGTTCACCAAGACTGCTTGGTGCAGTGCATGTTCAGCGTCTTATTCCTTCAGTTCTATTTTTGTCTTCTTCCTGTGGTATTTTTCTTTCCTATAAATATAGGCTATATTTTACTTCATTTTATCCTAATACTTTAAACGTGCACTGCACTCTCACATTTCGTTGAATTGGCTAAAAAAATAGTGAAACCTAAACATGCTCCTTTACCTTACCCACTGTAGACATGAGAACACTTCATCAGGAGGAAAAGTAACCCTCTAGATGGGCGATTTAATTTGGCAGATAAAGACCATCTCAAAGCTATACATAAAGTGATGAAAAATACAGTGAGTGGTTTATTGTCAGCTGATATGTGTGTGTACATCTCAAAGAGAGATTAAGTACCCAGACCTAAAGCTAGGTACTCCAAAAAAGTAGCTTAATGTAAGCTGTACAGCAATAGTCATAATGTTAAGACTCCCTCAAAATGGAGCATGTAAATTGTATGCACCAAGCTTAAAACTTATAAACTGGATTCTAAGCCCTCTCAAGGACTTAGTGAGAATATCTACATACTGGTTCTCAGAGTTGATAAATCCAGTAAATAGTTCCGTAGACAACCACTTCATCCTGATAAAATAACAATCAATCTCTATGTATTTGATCCTTTCATGAGATTGGAATCAATTTGAATATGGTTTTTATAAAAATGAAAATAGCATTTAGGTTATTCTATGCACTATACACACACACATACATATCCCAAGCCTACTGTATGTTATATTTTTCGAGTCAAATCATCATATCGGATGTGTAGCATCCAATACTCATAGCATTCATGCAACAATGAAAATCAGATGGAGGGTCACTGGTCAAGGGAGCAGGGATGCAACAGTAGGAAATGGAATGATGCTTTCACCACAGAATGGTGAAATGTATAAGGTTGGTCTACAGATTTTTTTAGTCATTACCAGTTAGAAATCATTTGAGGAGTTTTAGAATCAATTACAAAAGTCAACAATTTTCAAATATCTAACAATTAACAATTGAAAAGACAAATGCAAAACTAATTATAGATCACACACACACACACGTGTGTCTGTGTGTGTGTATATATATATATATATATATATATATGTATGTATGTATGTGTATGTATTGCAAATACTTTGTTTAAACTTGCCTGTGGGTGGAACAGGGGGATCGTCTACCACATTTGTAGCTGGAATGGGTATATCTTCTTGACCTCCGGTGATATCCTCACAAACCAATCTAAGCAAAAGTGAAACAAGATTTTAAGCCAACATAAGTTGAATAAATCACATTAAATTTTCAATTTATATGCCGTTTTACCCTCGTATTTCTGCTATAGATTGAGGAACACGTCCATAAGTAAAATAAACCTGTTAACAGAGTAAGATAAGCAAAGATATTTTAAAGCCCCACTGTTTACATTACAAATTAAATTACCTTTGTCTCAAATCATAATCAATAAATAGCAAATTCATAAAACAAACTATTCAATATAGTAAAACTAGGTATAGAATCAATGTCCCGTCTCTTAAACACACACAGTAATATATTTATAATGAAGAATGATACAAATATATATGACAACGAAACATAAATATGGTAAATAGAATATATTGCTAAAAAAAATATCAACATTATCTACCAATATCAAACAATAACAAAAGACTGTTTCCCTAATTAATATAAAACGCAATATATCAAACACTCTCCTGGTACATATAAATTGTATGTATCATGCTTGTTATAAATATAATCAATTATTGATCCCCTTAAAGACTTAGTAAAAATATCTACTAACTAATCATTTGAGTCAACAAATTCAATCTTTATATCTCCAAATACAATTTTTTTTTCAGAGAAAAAAATAATCTCAATTTGTTTGGTCTTTTCATGAAAGACAAGATTAGAACTGATACGAAGAGTCGCCTATGTTTTTTATGAAATTAAGGAATAATGCTAAACCTGATTTGTGGTTAATGTAGGTTGCCCTTCAAGCCTCCTAAGTCGAAACTTAAAGACTTTAAATCCAGATAACCCTGTCTCACACCAATAATTGACAACCTGCAAATAAAGAAAGAAAAAGAAGTGCATAAGGAATTTTAACTTGCATACAAATGTTGCCCCTGTTTTGAATCTCATTTCTTAATCGGCAATTAAAAATTGCAACATTTGAGTCACGAGCAAATGCCACTATGAGAACAACTACAATGCAATAGAATTAGAAGAAAGTCAACATAAAATACGTCCCACATCACCTCTACCACGAGAAAAAGATTGTATGACCAAGGCAAAGGAATTAGAAGAGTTAGGGTGATGAGTGCAATGATTAGAATGTGATAAAGGACCAAAAAAAGGTTTGAGGCTAGAATAGGAATTGTGCATTTTGATTTGGGTATTTGTATTTGTTTCTAATTTTTTTTTAAATAGAAAATTTATTTGTTCATTAACCTTTTGAAATTAGATTGTTATTGGATGGACCTTGTAGGCTTAAGTCCATAGTATAAATAACCTTTCGAAACAAGTTTTAAACTCTTTTCAAATAAAAGCTTTTGCTTTGTGAGAAATTATCTCCAAGTCCTAGTGAATAACTCTTTATTCTTGTTTTTGAATTGTTAATTCAAAGTGGTGAATCTTCTTTGATTTATCAATCATTCTTAATTATGGCGTCTTCATCTACTTATATCCTTCCAGATTTTTTATTTTTTAATCGTTTGGTAGAAACTATCATTCTCCCTACTTGATTAGGTGTTCATCACATGGGGATGCCCAAAAGCATGCAAAGTTGTTCACAAATCATATCATAGGTAAGGATAATGTGCCCAAAAGATATTTGGGTACACACAAAGTCAAGGTGTAACAAGAGACCAAGACGAGCAATGAACCATATTGATACAAGTAAAAGGTATGTGCATCACTGGTGAAAGAAGACATTAGATTGTTGTAATAAACAACCAAAGGATCAAGCTTAACAAGATACATCTACATGTCTGTATTCTCAAGCTTGATGCCCAAACAATTTTACACTACAAAAACAATAAACATTGTTGGAGTAGAGTTTTTTGGCTTTGACCCATAACTTGTAACAAATTGGAAACGTTGATATTGAGGTTAGAGGTTGAAACAAATAACAAATGAAAGAAAAATGTGAGAATTTGTTGCCAATGATCCCAATCTTACGCATGTGTATAATAAATTGCCTGGTTAGTCAAATGGTTGTTACCACAACCTTGAGATTGGAACCATAGGTGGACAACAACAACCCATCTCTTGTAATTGGCTAATCTAGTCAGTTTTTCACACTAGAGTAAACGGTTGTCTATAAAACAAACAATCACTTATTACAAACAATTGGGGCAACATATGGACTTCAAAGGAGATGTCGAGGAGGCCATGAAACAACCAAAAACAAGTGTGTTAAGTAAAAAATGGCTTCATGTGTTCTTCTAGTGCATGCCATGAAGTTTACAAACCGAAAAAGAAAGGAGAATCTAGCTCTTCAAAAGACTCTTCCACAAGTGATGCAAGGATTCGACAAAATTGGATAGGCTTGGCCATAAAATTTATCCTACCCAACAGAAAGGAGAATACATCCCGTCGCTACAGCAAAAGTGAATGATATAAATAGTATAAGACAAATCCTTTGTAAATGATTTGATCCTTTGCCCTTTATGATAATTGCCCATCCTCACAAGCGCCAAGCAAAACAAGATAAACCACAGGTCAGTGACAAACTACAATAGACTAGATTGTCATCAATATCGGAAGATGGGCCCTTTAAGGAGAAAATTTGGTTTCATCTTAATCTTGTGATTTTTTAGGTCAGGGTAATCTAAAGCTAGCTGCAAAAGAACAAAACAACAATGAAGGCCACCACTGCTGTTACACGAAATACCCTATGCGGAAAATCTCTTCTTCGTTTTGCTAGGGAGGATTTGCCTCCCTGGATTGGCTCCACAATAGAACAAAGAGTAGTAGGTTGTGCTTAAGAAATTGAGAAATTGACAATTTTCGATTTTAGGGTTTTGCAGAGAAATTGGGATTTTCCAATTGTGTGCCATGGTTCGAAACTCACAAGACACAGGAGAAGACCCAACAAACCAATGATGGTGAGATTCAATGGTTTATACGTTTAGGGTTTTAAGAGAGAGAAGATATAGAATACCAACCAATTGACTTCGAAATCAGGAACCAAGGACATATATGGACTCAACATGATACAGTGAGTCAGGCGATGATGAAACAAAGGAGATCTGATCACGTGGGTGAAGCGTCTGGCATGCGTGGTGAAGAGTCTGGTTTTTGCTCAAGGAGACGATCCAGATCTAATGGTCACCGAACAAAACTATGACGGCGGATAGTCGCAGAGGGTGGCCAAAGGTGGACGGAGACAACAGACAATGGACAATAGTGAAAAAGACACTGCAGATAACTGAAATTAGGAAAGCAAGACCAAGGTACTCATACACACTTGTTGAAAGACAAAATTCTTAGAACAATCGTCGGTCAACATCAACAATAGTGCTGGAAGAAACTCAGACAACATGCTCTAATACCATGTTGAGATTAAAACAGAGAAATATATTTCTAAAGGGCTTAAAGAACCCTCTCATGGTTCACTATTTATATATGTTGATACAATAGGGAGATGAAACATCAAAAGCACTATCCTAGATTTCTTGGACAGAGAACTAGGTACAAAGGTTATCTAACACTCAACCCCTAACCTTAGATGTAATGATTACATAGATTTACTAATTATTTCAACAAGTATTAATGTGATTTTCCTATTTCTTTTATTTAAATATTTCAAATGCCTATTAAAGTGGTTAAATCAATTTTTTGTACTTATATGCTTCCCAAACCATAATGATAGTGGAATAGTAAGGAGTCATTTCTAGTGGAAAATAAGTGCTAGTGGGAATTTATTTCTAAGTGGAACCTTAATGGACATTCACTACTTGTTTCCATATAACCTTATAAATAGAAACCTTTTCAAGATATTCAATTGGTTGTTGGATATTTTTCCCATTGAGAGAATTGTCTCTCCAGGTTCTTAGCATGTTTGAGGGATTAACTTCCAGATAAGTTAAAATTGACTTATTTAAATAACTTCCAGATAAGTCACAATATGCTTTGTGTAGAGGATAGAAGAAATCGCAACACATTGAGAATAGACTGAGATGTCCTCGCTTAACAAAATCCTTCCCCAAAAGTGTGACAATTCAAATTTAACATTTTAAAAATACTTGAAATTTTAAGCTCTCCAGGAAGATATTCATCAAGAATAAAATCCAATTACTGATGAATAAATTGAGAAAGTCTTTCAAAGAATTACCTTGTACAAGCCATCATAAGTGTATACTTTCCCAGAGTAACTACTTGAAGAATCATGACCTCGAATCACTCTTACAGGCACACATTGCTCCACACAATTCTGCAATTATAGTTTAAGCATGTTAGGCGTGCCTTGGTAACATCAAAGAACCCTACTTGAAAATACATACAAAAATAATATACAAAAGAACAACCTGAAAAACATTGATACAACACGAACACCCAATAAAACAAAATTCAAACATTATAGCATACAATGGAGACATTAAACAACACGAAAAATCAGTAGTTTAAACAGGAAAATGAGTAACTACAAGCATAACAAAATACTAATTTATTTAATTTATTTTGAATATTGTGAATTGTTATTCACATATGATTAAGAAGTTAATTTTATGCATAATTCAACTTTACAAAACTGACTATATATATATGTGTGTGTGTGTGTGTGTGTATACACATATATATATGTGTGTGTGTGTGTGTGTGTATATATATATATATATATATATATATATATATTGTAAATTAGTTTTATCTCTAGTAGATGTGGAACTTTCAACACACAAATTGTGATTTTCATGTTTGCATAAATATTAAAGTTATAAAATAAAAGTAAACAAAAAAAAAATATGCAATTCAAAGTATTTGAATTGTCTATGAAATGTTTGAGACTATAAGACTCAGGCATATCTAGCATGAGTGTGACCAATGTTTTGTAAAGTGCTAGACAATTTATTAATGTACCTATAAGTCATACATAATTCTGCACCTAGATGTGCAGTCCCTTAATATTCCGTGTAATCTTGTATCAGTTTTCTATTATAAATAGAAGATTGTAAGAGGGATCTCTTAAGCCCTCTACAAATATATTTATTTGTTTTAATCTCATGTGATGCAATCAATTATACTAGCAAGAAAAAAAAAATTATTAACAAAAATCAAAAGTATTGAGAGATAACAAAAATGGCAAACCTTGAGAGCTAGGTTCCCACGCTCCAACTTTTGATCCTGAATTTGACGCTTATCACCAGTAAGATTATGACCACCTTGACCAGTGTACACAACATCTTCAGCATTGTCCTGGTCATCCTCATACATGCCCGACAAAACAATTGCAATAGCAATTGGAAATTCAAAGCTATACTGTGACAATGAAAGCGGGGAAAAAGAACAAGGAGCATAGGTTTAGGTTTATATTGACAATAAGAAATTCCAATCAAACTCTAAATAATTATTCAAAGAAAATCAATACAAGAAAGAGCTAGAGAAACTCTCCATGAACACCAATGCAATTCAAAAAGTCTTACCACCTAGTATTCCTTTATTCCTTCATGCTGGATTATGCATGGGTAACTTGGACTATAATGTTGACCACATTTAAAACAAAGTTCCTTGATTCCATTCATCAACTCCCGATACAACTTGCTACATTGATTTGCTTCACCTCCTCTATCCATTGTTTAAACTAATTATCCAAAAATAATCAAAACCAGTGTAACTTCCCTAGACCACAATCTTCTACTGGATTCAAGGTTGTAAATGCAACAATTCTCCAAGTACGGCATGTATTTTTCCACTTACCATCCCTCCAAAGAAAGGCACCCAATCCAAACGCTACTCTTGTAGTCACACATTTACATCAATGGCTCCTCCATCAAGCCATCCAAAACACAATCAATAGATTGATCCTCCAACATTGGTGGAACCAAAATCATTAGAACCTCAAAAGTTTTTATAGACTTACTGTTGGAGATCTTACATTAACAAGAGACATGTCCAGATTATAATATATAAGTGGTGCAAACCTCATCTAAAAAATTAATTTTGTGAAGTCCGGATAGGCTTAAAGTTCAGTTTCTAAGATAGTATCACAGTTTATCCATACAAAGGTTATTGAGTTTATTATGTCACCCACTATCAAGCCACTTGTAAATATTTAGTCTCACGTCAAGATATCGAGCCCTCATGATAAGAGAGTTTATTCAAGATCTCACCTCAACTAAAGGCATGTCCAATTTATACAACACAATCGATCAACCTCAAACCCATCAATGATGACTCGAATCTCTCCATAGTTCAACTACAAACCAATATAGTGATTACTTTTACCTAGTGCCACATCATGACTCGCACATGAATCTGCACCAACCAAATGTGCATCTTCAGCAGTGTTCCCAAGAAAACAAAGTAGGTCTCAACATTTGCTACCCACCTTTTTCTCCAATAAATGAAGCAAGCTCAACACACAGTGATTGTCCCTAGATAGCAGTGATTGTCCCTAGATAGCACTAATAGATGAGGTATGAGACTATTAAGAGAAGGAAAGGTGTTTCATGTCTGCATTCAACTTTAATAAATGAGGTGCTAGCCAGCATAATGCATCTAGAAACAACCAAGCAAGAATAGGATGAACTAAATGAAAAATATGTTGATGATTGAAGGCCAAAGTCCATCAAGCTATTTTAAATAGTAACAATTGGGTTGTATGTTCCTTTAGTGTTTCATCATGACAACACTCCAATTGATCCTTCCCTTAGAGCAATGCTTCTTAATTTTTAAGATTCATATCATCCAGCCTCTAAAACATCATTTTTATTTGCATACACCCAACTCAACCTAAAATTGACTATTATTGAAAAAGAAAGCAAATTTTCAATCAATTAGTGATTACAAAAAAGAACATAAAAAACATGTATTCAAAAGGAGAGTAAAACACCAACGATAAGAAATTACTATTTTAGTGAAAGAAAAGGTAATTCATTAGACAAAACTCTCTAAGCTCCGATCAAAATTCCAAAACCCCTGTTCCCCAGTAACGTACTACTATTTTCTTTTTCCAGTAACTAACCCTATGAAAATAACATTTATAGTTATGGTCTATAAAATTCCAAATTAGAGTATTAATAAAATATACTATAGAAAAAGATATTTCATTACCGCTTTGGCATAAGACTGGCCCATATAATCAATGCCATTTAACCAGTGACTATGAAAACCAACTGCAACCATTTCAGCACGAGAATAGAACTGATACCCAACTTCAATACCTACCATAACAAGTAAAATTAAACCAGCTGAGTAAGGAACTACCAGCACTACAAAAGTTTATCAAGAGGCAGTGTCTATCAGTGTGAAGGGACAACAAGAAATAAATCCACTAGGTATATACGCTAAAAGTAATAGAAATGAAAGATGGCTATTGGCTACTAACCTGGAATGCTGCCAATTCTTTTCTCAGAGTACAGTATTTCATTATTTTCCATCATCTGCAAAAAAAAAAATGCCCAAATTGGAGATGGTGTCAAAAGAAAACAAGTTCACCTTACAAGGTACAATTAAATTGATTTCAATCAATGAAATTATCCAAATCAACCAAATGATAGTATAAATAAGAATAATAAATGCATAGATATATTTAAAACAGTTAACTTTATTGTAGACATAACTGAAATAGTCCATTGAATTGTTTCAAAGATACAGCTCATAATTAACTAATTAACAAAGTGAATTGATAAAATATTATGCATCCACCGGTAAAAAGAATAATGGCAATGAAAAATGGATAGTGTAATCTTATGACAATGCTATTGACAAGGATCAAAACAATAAAATGCTATACTAGATCATAAATAGAAAAAAGAATCACAGGACTTATAACCAATATTCTACCAAATAAAAGAAAGCCGATGAATTTTCACTTGCCTTGGATATGGCCTTCAGATCTGGTCGTTTAGCAGGTTTCTTTGAATCTACATGTGGAGCACCTTTCTGGACAAATTAATAGATAAAGACTTTCACTTAGTTCATAGTAAGACAATTATAAAAGAAAAAACCATCAGCAAAGCAGAAACTATACTTCAAAACTGAACCACCCTATATGCTACGTTACACAGTTTTAGCACAACAATAAAATAAAAGAAACATCATCAACATCCCACCAAACATGTCCACCCACCAGTTAACCATTCCGTCATTAGACATTTCAATAATATCATAACACTAGCCCTACATTAGACACACTTAACCATTAGAGCCAGTAGTATTAATAAATATTGGAATACAATCACAGTCATTTGTGGGACAAAGTTAACAATATTTTTACATGTGTGACAAGTGGACACTGAAGGGAGAATACCCAGAAGTACACCAATTAGTACTCTAAATAAAATTCATCCTGAAACTTGCAAGAAAATTCTTCTAATGATCAATCAAAAGTTCAGTCACATCAAGCAAAAAATATCACTGGCAAACCTAGCAGCAAAATGACATAATAGACCATAATTCTTAGATTAACTCCCCGTTGAAAACATTCAGAATGCTTCTTTTACTTAAAACAGGGACCTCGAGAAGCTTTTTATAGAAAATATCTAGGACCAAAACGAAGGGAGTCATAATCACACTCATGTTATAATCCACAATTAACAAGTAATGGATAATCAGACACACCAACCTTTGATTTTGAAGCCTTCTGAGAAGACTTCTTAGGAGAGTTAGCATCCTTAGGCTGAGTCTCAACCCGTACACACCTTTTTTCTTCTTCCTACACATGACAGAATTACAATTTCAACAAATCAGCATTGGATTGCAGAAACACATTGTCTTACACTGTAACTCACCTGAACTAATTGCAGATAATATTTATTGAATAATCGTATGGTATCTTTAACTTTAACTGTATCACTCTTATCTTCAAACTGTCCAACAGCATTCTCTACTTTCATCTCATCCTTGCCACACGCCAATGGCTTTTTCTTCAACAGTAAAACAGACTGTTCTTCCACCACCAAACTATCCACAGGGCCACTCTTTCTACTGCGCTTCTTACCCTTCCCTTCCTTAACATTGTCTTCACATTTGTCCTCCCCTTTAACTACCACTGCATTTGGTCCGGCTACTGTCTTCTCTGCTTTCTGCAGAGCTTGAATTCGAGCGCTCGATCTACGCGGCGCAGTTGGAGAAGCCTTCGATTGTTTCAACTTCTTTAAATCCTTATCTTCTTTAACGCCATTCGTGACAGGGGAATTCGATGTTGCACTCTGCTCGGCTCTGGTGAAAACCATTACTAGATACTGATGAACAATGTGAAGAGCTGCGCAACCTTAAAAATAATCCTAGGGTTTGGAAATATGGGAAATATGAAGAAGAAATAGAATGCGAAACGCCCAAGGGAAGGGTTTTTTTTTTTTTTTTAATTTCCTTCACTCTAAATTCAGAAGCGCCATTCCCGATATATTGATACTTATTGTAGTCTCTCTTTGTTCTTCATATTTTTTTGGTTTTTTCTTCTTTTCATTTTTGGGCGTTCCCGCTCTCAGCTTTGGATTTTGATCTCTCTCCCACCCATAAATGAAACGCGGACTTGCAGTGTAAGGAAATTAGGGGATTTATAGAAGCTTGAAATCCTATTAATTACCTATCTTAAATTGGACGGGAGAACATGCATTTTTATTATTTTGAAAATAAATTATATGTATTGAGATTTTTAAATTATTATTTTGTATTAATATAATGAAATTATTTGCCTTATACATCTATAATAAAATTAATTCATTTAATAGATACTTTTTTAAAAGGTTATGATTTCATTTTAGATTACAGAATTCAATGTATTTCCTTCTAGTGTAAATAAGTAGATTTTACTCAACTAAAATTTAGGCTGTGTTTGTTTTTTCTATATATTTTAAAATGGGAGGGAAATGTTCATATTTTCATTTTACAAATTTTCTTTTGTGTTTTTTTTATTATGTTTATTAATTTTGTTGGTGAGAAAGATATGTTCAATTCAGCTTTGGTGAGAGATATGTTGAATTCAGCTATAGGTGTAAAAAGAGATATGTTAGAATAATATTATTAATTTATTAATTCAACAAATCATTAAAATGATTTTTCAATCAATCATATTTTATTTAAAATTTATTATATTTACTAAAACTTTATTCTAAACAGATTATAACTTTTATTAATTCTAAATTAGTTTTACATAAATAAAATTTCTTTTCTATTCATTTTAGTTATAAAAAATTATATTTTAATTTATTAAAATGTTTTTTATCTATTACATCTATTAAATTATTTATAATTTTTTTTTTCAAATTCTTTCATATATCTCCTAAATAAACAATACTATAATTACATTTTTATTTCTTCAAATTCATCTAATCATTATTCTTGAAATCCTCTTCTCAATCCAAACACATGTTTAATTGTATTAAATAATAACAATATATAAACAACTTTTATATTTTTCTTATAATGTGCACACATGGAAAAACTGAAACCAATATGATTTTATTAGAAGCCTTTAACTGATATTAAATAGTAACAATAAATAGAAAACTTTGTGTTTTTCATAATTTGCATACATGGACAAGTAGAAACTAATACCTATTTTTGTTATTTTAATAGAAGCGGTAAAGAAAATTAAGACTTTTTCTAATAATCTTTTACAGAAAAATAAATAAAATGCTTTATTTAATTAAAATACTTTGATTTAAGTTAAAAATAAATTTATTTTGATGATTAATATATTGGATTAATTGTTCTCTTTTTTATTGTATATTATTTGAACTATTTTTATTTAAAAAATAACTATATGATATTTGTTTTGGTTTAAAATATAATTTCAAGTTAAAGAATTCAAGTATCAATGACCTTAAATTGTACTCATATTTATATAAAAAATATATTATAATATTATGTCTTTGATATTGTTAAGATGTAAAACTATCTTAGGTCATAATTTTTATTGATAAAAGAATCTTTCTTTGATATTTTTTTCATTAATTAATCTAATTATATTTTTATGAGCTACCAACACCAATTTGATTAAACTGAGACTGAGGTACAATTATTTAATAAATTAATAACTGGTGATGAAACTCAGAATGAGAGTTAAAATATTATTGTCATTCAGGTCAATTCAAACAGATTGGTGCATGATTCATAAAGAATCTGAATTCAATTCTAAGGGGATATTCTTACTTATAAAGAGTAAAATATTACCATTCATTTTCTTACTACTATAAACTTCTTTGTATTTTTTACTATTTATCTCTTCTAAATAGACACTATTCCTTCTTAAATAATCAAACACAACAAACCCTTTTTTACTTGTTTAACTAAACATATCTTACTCATTTTAGAGTGTTCACTTAAGGACTAGATTTGAGGGAGATGAAATAGATAGATTTGATAAAACTTGAGAATAAATTGTGTGGTGTTTTTTTAAAGAATTTAAAAGTGATTTAAAATGGATTTAAAAGTAAAGTTTTTATTGTGTAGAATTTGACCAATAAAAAATACTTTAATTAATAAAAATTGAAGATTAGTAAAATATCTTAATGGTAAAAGTAATATTAAATGATATTTATTAATAATATATTTTTAGTAAAAAAATTATAAGTAGAAAAAAATTTAAATTAATTAAAAAATAAAATAAAAAATTATTTAAGTAAACTCAATTTATTTTGTTTAAAATTTAATTTCTTTTTAGAAATATAATTTAGTCATAAGTGGTATAATTTTTTGGTTTTTATAGTGAAATTGAATATTCATGATTAACCAAATAATAAAGTGAAGTTAAAATATTACACGAGATACAAATTGTATACACATAATTAGGTATAACTATATTTTATCATAATTCAAAATGAAGTTCTTTCGTTTAGATATGAAAGCAACATATTCAAATGATATTATATTAGCATCTCTTTTATATATCATGTATGGGATGGGTGTGAAAACAAGAAATTGAAGCACTACTTGAATAAGTTGTCGTCTTGAATTTCATTGTCCTTAATAAGTTACCAATTTCTTCTGAGATATGATAAGATAAATGAATTTCAACAATTTGGTTGTTTGTGGCTATTAACAATACATTTTGACGTTCCATAGCTGCAAGTTGTCATTCAACAATGGCAAACAGTCTTCTTGTTTCAGTATTTGCTTTATTCATTTTCATCAATTATTCTAGAATATATCTTATTTAAAGTTTAGTATTTGCTTTCTTCATTTCTTCATTTCACTGGCCTTGCATTTAATCATATGTTGCATGGTATAATGAGCCCAATTGATAAATATATTATTTTTTAGCTCTCATATCATAAAGATATCTTCTTGCAAAAATTTTGAAAAATTATTAATTCAAGGAGTCAACATACACACGACAACATAATCGATTATAACTAATGATAATCGATTATTGCCTAATCCAACATATCCTGAACAAAATTCAAGTCTTCAAACACACATGCAACAACCTTAATCACAAGGGAAACTCCTCCAAAACCTCATGCATGCATTTAAGTCTCACATACGCTTACGAACAGATCCTAATACATACGTTACATGACTTGAATCATCCAAATTCAATCATTGACATGTTATACCCCAATAAAACCCAAACATACTGCATATGATTATCACCACACCCTTACAACATATATTTCCATGGAAACCCTGTAGCATCATAACTTTGTTCTCCCTTAGCATCAAACGCTTTGTTAGGATAACCCAACCAAAAGATACATAATACATTCATAGGGAAACTCATCGCAAATATTACCAAAAACTTATTCTCATACACACATAAACCCTTGCCCAACAATATCAATAAATAATCATAATCATAATCATATATGCATATATCAAACAAGGATTTTCATGCAAGTAACTCAAGAATGCATAGCATACAACAAACAATGGTATGCTTTGGCCAATACTAAGGCTTTATTTATCTACAACCCCAAAACACCATCAATCTTCCCTTTGCCCTAAGGGTTTCTGTTGTTATTTATCTTCTCTCCCAAACATCTCTATCTCCTTTGTTTCTTTATTTGATTTAGAGTTTTTAGGGTTTTTAAACACAAATGTCACCACTCTCTTTGTATCTTGATATTTATAAAAACAACTCAACTCTATCTCTAATATCTCCTCACTTATAATAATATATTTTAAAATCAGATATATCTAAATCTTTATTCTCCTTCTATCTCACGTCCATCATCTACCTTTTATTTTATTTTATTTACGTAGTTTTACTTCCTACACCACCCTTATTTAATTTCTTCACCAATTAAATAAAGTTAAAAGACCATTTTTCCCCTAAGCAAAAATACAAATAAGACAAAGGTTTCCCTTAACTTCCTTTCTCCCTAAAATTAAACCCACATCCATTCAATTCTAAACCATCCTCCCATTAACAAGCCAACACATCACATTGATAATATCACGCACATATTAATCACTCAATTATCAACATACCTATCACATGGAAAAATAGTTTTTGGTTGTGCATCATAAAAAAAGGGGGAGATTATTGATAGGGGAGCTATCTGAAAGTTAAACCCAATCCCTTATGTGTTTTGTTTTTTATGATGACAACAACAGAAATGTTTCTATGTGTTTATTTGAGGATGACATTAAACTGAAATGTTTCTATATGTTTCAAAGCACTAACAAACATGCTTGAACTGAATGGTTTGCATACTTATGTGGACATACATGTGTTTATATTTGTTTGTATGCATATTCATGTTATCAAATGACAAAACTACTTGCACAATGTATATATGTATGAAGTAATCAATTATAGTGTTTATTGTTAACGGAAACTGGCAAGCGTACCAGATCGTTTCAAGTAATATAATTGATAAAACCCAATATCGTTCTTCCCAAGAGACTCGAAGGCCTTATCGTTCGTGTGAATAGAAATCGTAAGACTTGTAAAGAAAAAGTGATTGGTTTGAATGCAAGAAACAACAATAAACATGCAAATGTTGTTGATTCAATTGACGAGAAAAAGACTATGGATGAATGGAGTTGTTGGGGTTTACAATTTCATCTTATCCACTCTCTCTTATCTACTCCTCTTATTTAATTCGCTTTGTTATCTAATTGTCATGCAAACTCTCTTAGTCTACCCTTAACCCAATCCCTCGGCGAAAAGAGTCTATTAATAATTACTGGCTTGCTATCCCTAGCCTCCCCTAGTAATTAATAATGCATTATAAACAGAAGAAAAAACAATTGATCGTCCTACCCCCTATCCCTAGGTGGTATTGCTTAATCAAGGAATTTCCCCCAGTTCATGACAGTATCGTACGTTCCCGTATCAATAAAGACAAACAACGATTATCGAATGAGTTAAACGATAAAGGTTTTAAGCGCAGAAGAGAAACCCAACAATTGATAATCAAAGCATACGACAAGCATATAAATAAATAAGAGTTTCAATAAAAGAGAGTTTCAAAAGATTATTTGTTCCCCAACAACAAAAGGGTTTAGTTCACCATTGTCATGGTGAAACTAGATGAAAAATATTGGAAAAATGGAAAAACAAACCCTAGATTGGATAAAAAGGAGCCTAAGCATCCAAGAGATCTTCTCCAAGGAGTGAAAACTAGGTCTGGCTGCCCTCTTTTGTCAAAAGAATGATTCTGAAATCGCAATATGGCTATTTATAGCTGAGGAGTGTCACAGAACTCAGGCCCAAGCCCAGTAGACAACCGCCCGGCGTCACACTTATGTCGCCCGGCGGTTTGCCCCTAATCGCGCCACCGCTAGGCGGTTTGCCTCTTATCACAAAACCGTCTGGCTGCACCGCCAGGGCGCGAGACAGTGGCTCCCCCTCGCATTTGGCCGCCCAACGTTGGATTTTGGGCGCTGGGCGGTTCCTAGACTCTTCTTTCTTCATGTTTCTTCATTCTTCTCGAGTCTAAGACCTTCCATCTTCAATCTCATTCTTTATCTTCATCAAAAATGTTGCAAAACAATGCAAAACAAGCATAATATCACTAAAAACAGCTTTTGACTCTCAACTAACTCAACTAACGTGTTTTGCTTGATTCTAAGCTCATTCTAAGCTTTATTTGGTGTATTTTGGTCTCAAATGAAGTATGAAAATAACTGTTTTTCAATAGTTATCATTTATTTAATCAATTATATTCATCAAATATCAGTTAATGCTTAACTGTGGCAAATTACAAGTTTTAACCGATTACATTATATGCATAATCGATTAAAACTAGTGTTTCTAGGAGAAAACGTTTTCAAAAATTACTTAAGTGTAATAATTAACCGATTACACTATTTTTCTAATCGGTTAAACATTATGCACATTGAAAATTGTTTTCATGATAAGTCTTAACTAACATAACTATCATATTTTGAATTGTTTTGACTTATGTTAATTGTACAATCGATTACATTAATTGAATAATCTTTTAAATCAATTCTGATGTAATTATGGTATTGTACTGGTAAAAGCTTAATCGATTACATTAATTTTGTAATCAATCAAACTGCGTCAAACTTGAGGAAATATATACATTGACGCATAACACTCTGCATTAAAAACTTATTAGCAATTGATCTTTAATATCTAACATAAGAGAGTCGAGATAAATTTTTGTAGGTGTGTTGTTTCTCCAAGAATCAAGAAACGAAAGTTTTGACATATTTGAAGGATTCTTAACGAATTGCTTTGGACTTTGATTGGTTGATCGTAATCCGCACATTGAGGTATTTTCTTTCCAGATCAGTATTGTGTTTTACAATCCATGGATTATGGCTTCCCTGTTGCGTATAGCCAAGAAGAGAACATGTGGTTCTTGTATCTTTGAAAAGGTCTCAAAGGGGTATTGTAGAAAGATGATTGTTCTTTATATATTATGTTTGTTCCTATATTAGATTTGGAGTTGGAGAGGATATTACATTGAGAAAGGGTCTTTGTATGTCTTGTTGTATAACTCATTCATTATAGTGAAAGGACTTTCAATCTCAGGTTGATTGAAAGAAATTGGATGTAGGCATTGAGGCCAAACCAGTATAAAAATTAGTGTTGGCTTTTTTATCGCTTGACTCTTTTACAGCTTTGTATTCTTTATTGCCTTGTGTGATTCAAGAAAGTTCTACAGATTTGCAAAGATTAATAAAAGAACATATTTTCAATAAGAACCAATTCACCCCCTCCTCTTGGTTGGAGAAATAAGGCCTAACTATTCTTACAGCTCCCATGTATAGATTGACAACCTTATCCTTCTAATTATGTCCATAGTAATTTGATTCCACTAATTCATAGTGTTGAATATAGTGAAAACTATAATTGAGATTTATCTCCCTTGTATTGAATATACACATAGGATCATCTATCTATAATAGAAGAAAAATGGGCTAAGCCCAAAATAAAAATAAAAAATAATAACAAGCCAACTAAAGATAAAAGTTAAAGAAAAGATAAAGATAATATTTTTAACACTCCCCCTCAAGCTAGTGCATACAAATCGTATATACCAAGCTTATTACTAATATAAACCATAAAGACTTAGTGAAAATATATGTTTTTGCACTCGAGGACACCAAATTTCTAATGATTTGCAAGACGACATAGAAGACGAAATACCAACCTAAAAGATTCCCCTTAAGCAACAAATTTGGGAGGTTACTCCATGTAAATCTCTTCTTGCAAATTGTCATTGAGGAATGCATTGTTGACATTCAGTGGATAAGAGGTCATTGTTAGAGAGCCACCACGGCTCTAAATAAACTAACAAAAGTCATCTTTTTCATGGGAGAAAAAGCATATATGGACGGGTCAAATGTAATGATGACAAAAGAAGCTATGCATGAACAAGAGAGAGAAACCATAAAAATCCAAGATTCTCCAATCAAGGCACCTGAAAAAGGAAAAGAGCAACCTCGTTGCTCTGAATAACTGCCTGAGAGGAGACAAAATATGCAACAACACATGATGAACCTGAAAGAGGAAAACGAGCGACCTTAACACTCTGAATTGATGCTAGACATGGCACCATGCACGACAGAAAAGGTGTTGAGAGCGTGTAGGAGCTCCGATGAATGCATCATTGATGGCATGGTAGTCACCTGGCCGAGACGATTAGAACCATGTGATTGTCAGTTGAAACTAGAACTTCGATAATGACAACAATAGATGATGGCGCCATCAGTAGTGGTAGATAGAGTAATCGCCGACAACGGTGGGTGGTGTATTGGTAGATGCAAAAAAAATTCCTCAAAAGAACCTTAGGCTCTAAATATCATGTTGAATATAGTGAAAAATATATATGAGATTTATCTCCATTGTATTGATTTACACATAGGATCCTCTATTTATAATAGAAGAAATATGAGCTAAGCCCAAAATACAAATAAGAAATAGTATCAAAATAAATAAAGATAAAAGATAAATATAAAATTAAAATAATACATCTAACACATAGCATAATGTTCAAACTCCAAGGATGCCATAAGAACCTTAACATCTTTGCAATCGTAAGAGTTGAAGATTTTGTTAAGCTTCATTTCCAATGCCAAGTTGGCTTTCGGGTCAGTAGCTCCATTAAATTTAAGGATTATAATATTCCTCCACATTTTATCTCTTATAGGCATATAGTTTCTAAACTCCTCTCATTTTTGCCCTCATTTGGGTCTAAAACCATGCTCCTCTTCATCATTAGCCCTCACAGGCACGTGGTTCCCAAACTCATCTTGTTTGTTGCCCTTCCTTGGTCTAAAAACATGCTCATCTTCATCATTATGAGAATAATGGTCTGAATCATCATGTCTCATTCTCCTTCTCTTCATTCCCTCAAATCTCACACTTATATCTTCATTAGACTTTTAGAGTCTTTCAAACTACAATTCAATTTGTTATTTGCATTTAAGCCATTTGTAAGTTGAGCTTCTCAAGTGAAATCATAATTATCACAATTTTAGGTGATGAGGGATCACTATTCTGGGAATAAGCCATGTCTTGCAAGAAAATGTTAGTAAAATAATGTTTTTTAGGACCTTTCCACTCTTCTAAGTGTTTCACTCAAATTCCACTTATGTATCACACTTATAGGCTTTTTCTTGATAGTACTTTCTTGCATTTTACTACTTAATTTTTCTTTAGTGATTGGTAAAGAACTCCTGTAGCTTAAGAAAAAGTGAACAAATAATGTGAAAAACATTGTGAGATCTAAATCTTAACTCGAAAGGTCAAAGAAAATAAAAAATTCTTGACAAAACTTCAAGGAATTTTAAAAGACATAAAACAATAAAATTATAAAATAATAGGACTACTAAAAAAAGTTAAATAAGACAACACGGTAAAAAGGATGACTGAAAGCAAATCAACAAATATAAGCAAAAATAATGCAATGAAAATACTTTGTTCCGGAAGATCTTATGCATAAACACAAACATAAATCAAAGACACAAATATAAAATAACCCAAAATAGAAAATCTACTAAAATGAGATTTGGATCCAGAAAAAAAAACAAATCTCTATTATTAAAGGGTTGAAGGTCTACCTCCAGGGTTAAATATCCATATGCAACGAACATCATACAATTTTAAAGTAAAGACGTTATGTTTAAATAAAATTAAAAAGAAAATTACGGATATAAACAACCAAGCTATATGTATGACTTTGATTGCCCATAGGTTTATTGAGCATATACAAACAAACTTATGTGCATGTATTTCCAAGCTTGTGTCCTCTTTCTCGACCATACTTTCTTCTTTCCATTGTTGATTTTGCTCCTTGAGGAATAATCCTTCTTTAGGTAATATTATTTTTTTATTTCCATTGTTGTTGTCATTGCTTCTTGATAAACAAGTCTTCCCTAGACCATAAAACAAAAAGAGACGAGTTAGTATATTTTTCTAATAAGTCAAGATATTGTGTTTGTTTTCTAATTCTTCTTTTTTTTCCTTTTTTTCCTCTTTCTCTTTTCTTTCTTCTTCCTTTTTTTCTCTCTTTTCTTCCTCATATTTTCCCCTCTTTCTTTCTTCCTTCTTTTCTTTCTCCTTTCTCTCTCACTATTTTTTCTTCTTCCTCTCTTTCTCCCTTTTCTTTATCTTTTCTCTCTCTTTTTTCTTCTTCATTTATTTCCCTCTTTTCATTTTCTTCTTTCTCTTTCATTTCTTTGTCTTCTTTTTCTCTCTTTTTTGTTTCTTCCTTTTCTATTAGTGTTTTCTTTTCGTATGCTCTCTTTAGCTTTTTCTCTTGCCTTGCTTTCTTTAACACTTCTAGTTTTCGTCATGTCCTTTCTTCTTTCTCTTTAAAGTATAAAATGTAGTCTTGAGGTCTTCATTATTCATGGGACTTGTATTCCAATTACAACATTGATGAGTTTCATGGTAATAGCCTTCACATCTGAAACATCTAAGAGCCCTTGTCCTATCCCTTGGTAATGGTTTATTGTCCAACTTGTGCTCTCTTCTAAGATTAGAAATTTTACCATTCAACTTTACAATTCTAGACACCAAGGCATTGACATTTTCCACCAAGACCAAGGTTAAACTCCTATGAGGCGTCTCTTGTAGTCCATGCTCTTTTCTCCTTGAAAAGGCCTTTAAGAGTTGCAATTCTTCCCTTGTATTTTGCAAATTTGTAGCATTGTGTGTCACTCTCCTAGTACTTTCAAGTTCTCTAACTAATGGAGCTCTATAAGGGGTAGGATACATAAACCCATATATAAAACCACTTCTAGAAGAATGTCTTTCCTAAAACATGTGGAATTGCTCTCAATAGATAGATCCTGCAAGATAGGATAGTAAAAGAAAAACCACAAAAATATATTTAAGACCGCACCACTCGTCTAAGTGTTTCACTAAAAAATCTCACTCGTGTATCTCATTGATAGGCTCTTTTTTTAAAGTACCTTTTTGTCTTTTTGGACTCAAATTCCCTTTAGCGTTTGGAAAATAACTCTAGTACCTTAAGCAAAAAGTGAACGCTTAATGTGAAAAACGTTATAAGATCTAAATATTAACTCAAGAAGTCAACGAAAATACAAAATTGTAGACAAAACTGCAAGAAATTTTAAAAGACAAAAAACAATAAAATTATAAAATAATAGGGCTACCAAAAGAGTTAAATGAGACAATGTTGAGACAGTAAGAAAATGACCAAATATAATTCACATATCAAGCAAAAATATTGTGTTGAACTCTTCAATTTTATTTTGCTTTAGATCCTTTTCTTTTTCTTTTCCTTAAAAATGTACTTTTTTTTACTCTTAGATCCTTACTTTTTCTTTTTATTTTCTTTCAATATATTTCCTTTTGACTTGGATCCACTATTTTTTCTTTTATTTTCAATTTTGCAGTTCAACACATAAACAAAGAAAACTAAATAAATTATCTTTCAAACCACAAAACTCTTGCAAAACCAAAATAAAAAGTTAATTAGGGTTACAATTAATACAAAATCAAATAATTTTCGCTAATCAAATGTAGAAATGAACAATTTAAACAAAGAACATGAAAAGTTAAAAAATATAACAAAATTGGATAAAACCTTGGGGTTTTACTCCTTAAAAGAATTATAAGAACAAAGAATGAAACAAAATTTTAAAACAAAGCATAGAACACAAACATTCAAAATTTTCTTTTTATGACAAAAAAGATTAAGATAGAATAGGAAATTCAAACCAAAATCTTATTCTAGATACTAGACCATACAATATGGATACTAAAATATACACTTTGATACCAGATAACACGATCCTATTCAAGAAAGATTATGATCTTTCTGAATTTGATTCCTCCTTATACCTAAACAAAGAAAATCAGAGAAAAACAAGAAATAAATTGATAAGTCAAGTAAAGATTCACCACAAAGATGTTAATCTTTGATAATAACCAATGTTCTAATTCAAGAACCAAGATAATCCTTTCTTAAAGAATGGAACTACATATTATATGACTAACCGAGATGTTTACATATGTATTTGGTGTCCTTATACATAGGCACAATTGTTTAAGCAACCTAAGAAATCTTAAAAGAAAGCTCAAAAATATTGGACCTAAAATAACTTTAAAATTAAAAACAAAAATTAATATTAGCCAACGGACTTGCAAAATCAAAATAAATTATAAACACTCTAAATGCTTAAAATTTATTCTATAATTGTGTTTCAAGTCATGATCTTCATGTCTTCATGTCCTTTGAATTGCAAATACTCCTCTTAAAGTTCTTCTTGTATTGGATAAGGAGATAGTCATCTATCATATCCCCCCTTCTTGAAGAGATTTTGTCCCTAAATTCATTCAACTTGAAGATTACTTCTCTTTTGTATTGGTTGAAGAGATTTTCCTCTATCAAGAAGATAACTAAGTAGTGAGAGTTAAAATTGGTTCTTACAATCCGAAGAGAAGGTATATATGAAATTAGGACCACATCTTTAGATGGATAATATGAACTTAGCCTTTTTGAAGACTTAGTCCAATGGGTGAGTGGAATTCGTGTGCAAGGCATAACCCACAAACTACCAGGAGAGTCATATGATAAGTGAAAATTATTTGAAGTTTGAGTCAATACCTTAATCTTTAGGAGGTAAATCATGTTATCATGTAGAAATGCAAGTTTGTGATTGATATGCATACATGATAAACTGTGTGATTCTTTGATGAAATGTATGTTTGTTTTGATATTATATGTTAGTTTTTTTTTCTATTAGCTTACCCTATGTTTTGTATTTGTGTGATTTTTGTTATGGTTGTGTGTTGTTGCACATTAGTATATGATAATGTAGGTGATGATGTACAAAAGTAGAGCATTAAGATGTTGCTTTAGTTTTAAGGAATTTATGTATGTATATTTTTTCACAAGGAATGTAAACATTGTATACGTGTGTTGCATTAGATGATAAACTGTATTGATATGCTCTAGAATATGTTGAATTACATTTGGTAAATGTTTATCTACGTGTGTAATAGAGGTAATGTAACACTATAAGTGAGTGCTAAAATAATTATTTTTCAACAAATTTCACCAAGAAATCAACTTAATATTCCTTCAATAATTAAAGTATGTTCCTGTTGATGAATTGAACTAAAATCACTTTTAAATTATCAAATAAACTTATTAGCCAAAGAGGAGTTAATTATATGGAAAATCTTGTAAAATGAACCTTTTACACTTCTTTTATCATTTCACATTTTTTTTTGTCTTTATTACTATTCTTTATCACATAAATCTAAAAATTTATATTTGGCTCTTTATTCTTTTAGTATATAAAATGGTTCCTTTATTCTTGTTTTCTTATTACAAATAATTTAATTAGATTTTTTTATTAAATAATTATGTAACAAGTCTCTTTGGATTTTATATTTAGACTCGTGTTCATTTACTACTTATAACAAATTGGTAGGCTTGTTAAAGCATCATCAATAAGCTTCTAATGAATGCTCTAAGTAAAGTAAACTATTAGCTCAAAAAATGAAGTTGAATAAAGCTTAAGAAATGTTTTGGATTGTTTTTTTTAACATGATATCAATTAGATATTGGTAAAGGATTATCTAATAGGTTTAAAATACATTGACAAATGTTTGTTAGAACCAACTAACACTTGTGTATGAGTAATAGAAAATAACAGACATTTTAGTTTATCTTAGTTCATCCCAACTACAATTACATTTAATTTTCCTTTATAAACTAAAAATTGGTTTCATTGATCAAATATGATTACAAGTGCTATATGTTTCTAAATATAGATAAATACAATAGAACTTTTGTTCTATAAATCAATACACAAAATCAATTATTGTATCCTTTATCTACTCTTAAGATAAAGAACGACAACATTATGTTACTATTGACCTTGGTTCCCAATATCATTCTTAGCAATTCAACAAAAAATATTTGATGTTTGCAAGAAAAACTCTTAAACAGAGAATATTGTCACTTGCTTTGTTTTTCTTGTCTTTTGTGTCAACAATGTTTTTAAAAATACTTGACTTTTCCCTCACAACTTTTACTATTACACTCAACATGCATGATGAAATACAACTTTTACTTTATATTTTTTCTTTTATGTTTCTAGCAACAATGTGTTGACAAACTAAATGGCTGGTATGCTTTCTCAAATTCAATTGGGAATTGTGATTCAACTTCATTAAGATAGATTTTCTTATGTTGACTTACATGTTTAGTAATTTCCACATATAAGATTTATTTACTATTTTGTCACAATAGTATAATTGTCATATAATATATTATTCACTATTATATTCACGAGGATATTCATCCTATTGTCATATACATATAAAATTATTACTAAGTAAAATATAAATAAATTTATTGGCGAGAATGGTAGGAAAAGTAAGATGATTTCATAATGATAGTCAAAAACCTCATTTAGACCCTAATATTAAGCATTAACCAACTACGCATCCCTTCCTAAGTTTCCATTTCATATCAAATTTTGGTGCACAAATTATTCAGAGTTGGTTAATCTAGAGATACTAAAAGCTTCTCTTTATTAGCTTTATCTTTGTTTTTCTTCTTGATGTCATGCTATAAATCCCCTTGATTAAAGTAATCTTGCTCAAAATATATTAAGCTAAAGTTAAGTCATTAAATTGTGTATCCAACTAATAAAATTGACCAAATTAATTTGGTGATACCTTCGTCGTCACGAGTTTAATTTTTTGTTTCTTTATTTCTCTTCTAAATGTTTTCTTTATTAATGATTCTTTTTGCTAATAATATACACAAGAAGAAAAAATTACTTTTGATAATTAGAAATGTTTTAAAAGTTATTACAACATATTTATTTATTCATATCATCATTCATGTATACATAGATAGTGTTAGCAAATCTATTAATTGATTTGTCTTACAAAATTATATCATTTTGTAATATATTAAATACGAAACACTAAACCCTAATTATGATTAACTGAATTTGAACTTGTTGGGATTTCATGTTTAATATGATAATCATTACTAGATTGTAACAAATTGTTGTGGAGATGATTTGGACCTGATGGGACTTCTCGTTTAATATTTTAACCATTACTAGATTGTAAGAAATTGTTGTGGAGATGATTTGGACCTGATGAGACTTCTCGCTTAATATGATAACCATTAATATTATTGAATTGTAAGAAATTGTTGTGGAGATGATTTGGACCTGATGAGACTTCTCGCTTAATATGATAACCATTAATATTACTGAATTGTAAGAAATTGTTGTGGAGATGATTTGGACCAGATGAGACTTCTCGTTTAATATTGTAACCATTACTAGATTGTAAGAAATTGTTATGGATATGATTTGGACCTGATGGAACTTCTCGCTTAATATGATAACCATTATTGGATTGTAAGAAATTGTTGTGGAGATGATTTGGCCCTGATGGGACTTCTCGCTTAATATGATAACTATTACTGGATTGTAAGAAATTGTTGTGTAGTGGATTTGGACCTGATGGGACCGTACGTTTAATATTATAAATATCACTTGATTGTAAGGAGTTGTGATGATTGATATATGAATCTTTTGGACCATTCCTTAAAATATGATCAACATTTCTTGTTTGCATTGAGTAATGATGAATTGGTTCTAGACCAATTAAACTCTCTCTTACACTCCTAGGAAAGTTTGTGGCTATTGCATTGTTAATGAAGAACGCATAAAGAACAACGGTAGCAATTGATGCATATGAAGCCATGAGAAAAATTGCCAAAATTTATGAAAATATAGTTAGGTGAATTTAACTTGAGAAAAACTGGTAATATATATAAGCTCAATTCAATAACTTAGTGCATGTTTGTTTTGTCGTTATAACTTCGGAGATGCTTGCATCTGTACACTATTAACTTATGAAAAAGTAAGGAGTTAGATTTTTTTGTGAACGTATTTTTGAGGATCATGAATTGTAACTAAAACTTATTATTATTAAAGTTGTTTTTTTTTTTTAATTTTAACGATCAGAAAATAGAACTCCCCTTTTTGGAATTTTATTTAAAAAGGCGATTTCAAATAATTCTTGTGATAATATTATTCAATCTACAATGTGATATATTTGTGAGATAAATTTTCTTTAATAATGAATGTTAAAATTTTAGGTTTTTATTTTATTTTTTATGAACATATTCACACATTTTGGGTTGCTTATTAGACGCATATATTTGAAATATTTTTCAAAAAAAAAAAAAAACAGGGATGTTTACAGTTTTTAGTTGCTATTTTAACTTATAACCATTCATTATATTTTAATGCTACCATAAGTGCTCGATAGCATATCTCAAACTTTATTTAATAATATAAAATTTATGTAAAACTTTTTCCTCCCAATATTTTACTGTTTATTTTTTGTTATTAATTATCTATATTTCGTGTAAAATAATTTATCTATAAAAGATACTATTCACTAAGAAAAAAGTCTCTTTAACAACTCTTTTTTGACAATTTTTTGACAACGCATACGTGGCAGTCTATGATTAGTCTGTTTCAAATACTTTTTTAAACATAAATTCAAACAGACCAATAAAATGATGACACGTGTCCTGTTGTCAAAAAGTTGTTAAAAAAGAGTTGTCAAAATATCATTGTCCATTCACTAACCTTCGCACAATGTCAAATCGTGATGTTTCATGAATATAAAATTTAGATATGTAATCCATAAATTCTTAGCTATTTTGGAAATATGAGTTTTATTAAAGAATGAGATTCTATATTGTTTTTGTTGTAAAATGAACATTTAGGATCCACCTATGATGATGTGATGCTAATTTAATTCTATATTATTTTGGTTAGTTTGGAATACAAGATGAAAAGGTAGAAAATAATTTTTCCTTATAAAACCCTTCTCATTTTCATCTTTCCTTATTTTTTAAACTTTTATAAACAAGGACTTTTATATTAATTATTTCAACTACCCTTAAATAAAAAACCAAAATAAGTTATTTAGTAACTAAAGTTGTGTTGTGGTTAAAATGGGTTCAAAACAGTAATACGATCATTATATGCATTGTTAAGCACGTCAAGTGGAGTATGTAGCTATCTTAAGAATTTAAACAAAAATTAAGATAAATATAACGTGAATATATATTTATATATTAATGAGTGTTATTGTCTCAGCCTATTAGTGAACATTAACGTGAAATGCGCTCACTTATATTCACATTACCTTTAATTAAAAATATCTTAACACAGTGAGCTTTAATATTACTTACAAGGATGAAAAAAAAATGTGGCCATGGATATTTGCAGATAAAATCTAGAACGGATAGTTGATACTTGTCATATAATCCACGAGTAGCGAATATTTTAATACTCGTTTATAAATGGATTGGGTGCGAGTATTATACTATTTGTACCTGCAAATATCCGCAAAAAATAAAAATAAAAATTTAATTTAATTAAAATAAACATTAATTTATATTTTACAAGGTTAAATTTAATTAAAATTAAATTTTAATTTATATTATATTATATTTTATATATTTTTTGTAATTTTATTTAAATTTTATTTAATATTTATAAAATATATTTTTTAAAATATTATGGGTATCTACGGGTTTTAAAATATCCGCGAATATTTTTTAAACGGATATCTGTGCGGATAACGGGTCGAGTAGCGGATGAATTTTTTTTGTCAGGTTAAGTTGCGGATAAGCATTATCCATACCTAATCCTACCCGATCCGTTGTCATCCCTAATTACTTATATGTTTTATTAATATAAAGACACAATACTAAAGAGATCTAAGTTCATGATTAACACCACCATAATCTAAAATTTTAAAACAATAAATTTATCATTCTTTTTTATTCTGTGAGGCTTAGACCCCATGTTTAACTTTCTCCTATTTCACTTTCTGTTTTATTTTCATATTATATTAATATTGCATTAAAAATTCACAATAAATAACACCAATATAAAATAATAGAGAATGAAAACACAAACATATTAAAACACAATAAATAAATAAATAAAAGTAAATGTAAAATAAACTAACCAAAAAAAAATCTCAAATAAATTAATAAAAACAAAAGTATTAGAAGTGATAAATAAACTATTATACCTGATTTGGTCGAATTTGTTGAGACAAAGTGATTTGATGTATTAAAATAAAACAAAATCAACACTTTTGCTCACATTTTTTAAATATCAAATTTTTAAATTATATGTAGAGACTCGTATGCTCATGGATTAACACGTAAAGCATACACAAAGGATATGTTGAGATAAATTTAAATTTTAGAAAATTATTATTTTATTAGTTTTAAGTATAATAATATTTGGTTTGATTTTATAGAGATAAGAGAGGAATGAGTAGTTATGATTTTGTGTTTATTAGGTAGAATATTATTTTATGATAGAATAATGAGATTTTATTTTTAGGTGAGTTGATATTTGATTGTCAGTTTTTATTATTTGTAATTGGCCTAAGGCCCGATTTGCACCTATTTAAAGGGTTGCCAAAGTTTAATGAAAATGAACCCCCATGGATTGAAGAGTAATATTATTTGTGTGGGTCAAACTCACAATGGATTGGAGAGTAAAATTATTTGTGTGGGTAACCTTATGTGTAACACCCCTATTCAGGCGTTACAATTACTATGTTTTTCAAAAAAACATATACACTTGGATAGGTCAAAATATCTTTCTACATTAACAAAAGTAGTACATTATTACAAACCAAATAGTTCAAAAATAAAATATCCATACATAATTCATGATAAAAAAAAATAAAATAATCTCAAGCCTCTTATCCCATGTCTCTCATCCTTTTAAGCATGTCCAGAAGCATTAGTCAATTCATCTGTAATAATATCTGCTCCCGTATAATATCACGCATTATACGATCATCGCATTCACAAGCACACACAAGCAAGGGTGAGCCAATGAAAACGATTGTGTAACTTGTTCAACATGTAAAACATATTAGTCACATCATATTACATAACCCTATAACTTATGTAACACATTCATTCAACTCCTGACTCTTATTCGAAAATTCGATCGGTCAATATGATCCAATGTATGCCTAAAACTTGTAATAAAATTTTCAGTTCGATCTAACTGTTGGTGAAGTAAAACTCTAGATTTTTCTTTAGGTGGTTTTTGGGACAGAATTAAGCTGAAAAATCCTATACTTAAAGTGCGAAACCTATATCTCTAAATTTATATATATTTCTAATAATCGGAACGGTCAAATTTAATATTTATATCTCAGGAACCCTTTATCAAAATTTCGAATCAATCTAACGTTTAACTAGTCCATAATGTATGTTTTAATGATGATAATGTAGTAACAGAAAATAAAGTTATAATTAACTTATACAACTTGTGAAATTTAATTCTCTAACTATAGACCACACAACAATAATCCGAACGGTCAAAACAAAGTAATATGCCTTGTATGCAATATATCAAAAATTGGGCTACATCTAACGGTACACAAAGTTAAAATTGACGATTTACTAAGATAACCCGAAAAATAGAAATCAATAAAATCATAGATAAGTAAATTAAATATCAACCATGTCTAAAAATAAATAAAATAAAAGTGTTGGAGAAATAAGAAGTTGCAAACACTTCTCATCCTTCTAAAATTGCAAGAAAATAAATGAACGTAAAGTAAAAATAAAATAAAAATATTGGGGAAATAAGAAGTTGTAAACACTTCTCATCCTTCCAAAAATTGCAAGAAAATAAATGAACATAAAGTAAATAAATAAAAATAAAAGTATTGGGGAAATAAGAAGTTGTAAAAACTTCTCATCCTTCCAAAATTGCAAGAAAATAAATGAACATAAGGTAAATAAATAAAATAAAAGTATTGGGGAAATAAGAAGTTGAATCTCGCAAAGCCGGTTAGACATCTTCTTATCCTTCCAAAATTGCAAGAAAGATAAATTAACATAAAGTAAATAAATGTAACAGAAACAACATATAAAAAAAAAGAAAAGAAACTCCAAACATATGCAAGAATTTATATCATACAGAAACAAAGACTCAAGATTAACTCCCCTTACCTTTATTCCAGACTTAAATCTTCTGCTCAGTTGTTCCCCAAAAACTTCCAGAATTTCCTCTCTTGCAACTACAATATGTTCCAAACTCTCTCCTCTCTCAAAATTCCAACTTCTTGGTGCCAAATTTCCTTCCTCCCTCCTTGGCTATTTATAGCCAAAAATTTTACTATTCATTTTTTTATTCAATTTTACTATTCATTGTTACTATTCATTTTCACTATTTAAAAATATTATTTTAATAAACTATGACTCAACACTACGTGGATCTCTTATCCTCTTTTTTTTTTACTATTCATTTTTACTATTCACTTTCTACTGTTCACTTTTTACTATTTATTTTTTTTTCATTTTTTTTAAACAAAACCTTATAAAATAAGTTCTCAGAATTTTAAACCCCTCCTCTTGAAATTATAATAATTTTCTATCATAAATTTAAATTTTTCTAACCTTAATTATATTTTCTATTCATTAAAATTATTATTACCAATAATAATGCTAAAATTTGCTATTAATTATTTTTTTTAAATAGATATTTTTCATGGGTCTTGCATTCTCCCCAACAAAAAAAAATTTCGTCCTCGAAAATTGAGTCACCAGGACAACATTACTTTATCCAAAAGACTACTATCTTTCAACCAAAAATTATTTCCTAATACATTTGAAGCTTCCCCATAATTTTACCAATATAATCCTCACATTCCAAACTAGATGACATATATCAATATATATTATTATTTGTTTATTATTATTATTATTATTAATTTTTATTTTTACCAACCAAATCATAGTCCATATACCCATCTGCATCACACACCAAACCATGTCACATGCTTAGCGTCACTCCCATCACTCTATACAAGAGCTTATCAGGGCCGATACACATCCCCCTTGATGTGTAGGGTTGTCTCCCACCACTCCTCTAGTGAGCTTATCAGGGTAATTCCCACCGCTCAAAGAGCTTATCAGGGCAACTCCCACCGCTCACCAAGGGAGCTTATCAGAGCCGACAACCACAATGCTACCTTAATTGTGGCGAGCTTATCCGGACTAGCACTTTTGCGTCACTCGCATCGCTTTGTACAAGAGCTTATCTGGGCCATTACACATTCTCCTAATGTGTAGTGTTGCCCCCCACCACTCACCATCTAGGGAGCTTATCAGGGCAAGTACACAACGCCACCCCCCATCGCCCATCCGGAGCTGCACCGGGCAAGTGCAAGTGTACCTCCCACCACTCTCCTAGGGAGCTTATCAGGGCTGACAACAACAGCGTCGTTTTAATTGCAACATGATTCCCCATCTCCCAAGGATTTCCAACATATGCCAATTTGCGTTAAATTCAATACATTTTTTTAACTCTGACCTTTGCTTAGTGTTTTACTCATAACACTCTCTTCAAAGCTCTAAATAAGTTGATTCTTGTTTTTGTTGGATCCTAGACTCCAAAAATATTTCCAAAGACTATTAACTCATAAATTATTTTTTTTTTTGACAACAAAGCTTAACTACACTAAAATTATTAAAATCGAAATTTCAATCATGCTTTTGTATTTTTAACTTTGACCTTTACTGACTCTTTCGCTCATTTTCTCTCCACAACTCCGAATGGGATGATTTTTTTTTTTTGAATGTAGACTCAAATTTGGTCACCAAACTCCTAATAATTTTTATTTATTTATTTATTAGCCCATTATACTACTCCTGATAGTAAACATCATTTCATAATCAACTATCATCCATCTCAACCAATAATCCCAAACCACTCATGCTCAACAAGCATATAACCAATCAACGTTTCTCATTCAATTCTGTCTACTTATCAAAATAGCACGGACTAATCAAATAACATTTTTATAACATATCTTTCATAATTTGAATATCTTATACTTTCAAAATATGAGAAAGATCATATTTTGGAACTGGGCTTGTGAAATTTTGAAATTGTCAGATGAGACTGGGCTTTTGAAAATTTGAAATTGCCAGATGAAACTGGGCTTTTGAAATTTGAAATTTTTGAAAGTTGTAATTTTTAGAAGATTATTATTTTTTGAATTTTTTTTGAAAATTGATTTTTTTTTATTTATTCTTCATTTTTTTTTCGTTTTTTATTATTTTTTTTATTTACCGGTACTATTGAAAGCCTCCGGTAAATATGACCGGAACTGTAGCTACAGTGAAACTTTTTTTTTTGCTATAAAAGGAGGAGCGGGAAGCATTCATCAGAGTTGCGACTTTTATGAGCGCTTCTGAGAGAGTGGCCGAGAGCTTCTGAGGGTTCTTGAGGGAGTGAGAAGGTTCTGAGAGTGAGAGTTCCGAGAGAGTGAGGTCTGAGCGCGATCTGAGAGAGTGGGAGATATGAGATCTGAGTGCGTCTAAAAGCTTCCCAACGAACCCTCTGCCGAGTAAAACTCAACCTCTGCTTCTGCCTCCACTGGTGTAAGTTCCTTCATTCTCTCAACCTTCCTCTTCTCTTTTGCTCGTTTTTTCTTCTTATTCTTTTTTTTTTGTATATATTTTTCTTCTACGCTTTTTATTTAGCGTTCCTTTATATTCCTTGCATTTTACTGCTTTTTTTTTGTTCATTTTTTTTATACACACGGGGTATATAGGTTGGAGAACCGCCACCTACCCCATTTAATTTTATTCGTATATATATATATTTTTTTTCTTTATTCTTCTTTGTTATGTACAAGTTGTAAAAATTGATGAACACGGGTATATAGGCTGGAGAACCGCCACCTACCCCACTTAAAATCTAAACAAAAAAATAGACCCATTGGACTTAGATCTGATTAGGATCCGTTGCAAGGACCATGAAATAGACCTATTTTATGGACATTGAGAAACTGGGACTGGACAATTAAATTAAAAAATGAAAGACTTGACTTGACTTAAATCTCACAAATCTTATCTTGTTTTGTTTTGTTTTTTTTTTTGTTTTTTTTTTGTTAGAAGTAATATGAACAAGAGTTCGAAAGGCATGGACGCGGGTTACAAACGATGATGGTCCACTCCGGAGCAAGTTCAGATCTTGCTAAACATTTTCAACCATGGGATCATCAATCCCAATCGAGATCAGATTCGGGAGATTGTAGAACGACTCCGGGAGTACGGGGAAGTAGGAGAATATAGCGTTTATTGCTGGTTTCAGAACCACGGAAACCGACTCAAACATTGACGCTTGCTGCAAGACGTCCCTGGGACATCTGGTGCTTCATACACTCTCCTGCCGCCATACATTTATGGTAAGTTTTTCGATTTTTTTATTTGTTTTTCTTTTTTTTTATGACTAATATTTTTTCATCTTGAGATCCTTCATGGGTCATTCCGCAGTTTTTACAAGCTCCACCGACTTCACAGCTCCTGGATCTCTTCCCTATCCCCCTCATACGTGAAGAGGAAAAAAAACTGACTTATTTCGTGCCGTTCCGTATAAAAGCTCCTTCCACAGAGCTTTCTCTGAGAATGCCGTCTCCTTAAGGAGAACCCTTTTTATTTCTTTTATTATTATTATTATTTTTGGACTATTCAATTAACGGCCACTTATGGTCGACACTTGAACATTTTATTTTATTTATGCACTGTGATCATTATTTGCTTTGTTTTATATGCTAGTTAATGATTTTTCTACAGCGCTATACGATACGGTTGCTTAGCACATTGGTGGTACCATTTTCACACGAAGACTAAGGCATCTGGTTTTACCTATGAAATTCGGACCATACAAAATTCCATCATTTGAAAAACTGAGTAGTCCTAATGACTTTATAGACCTGAGTTATATGATTTATATGATACACCATTGTTTTATTCACTTCCAATAATGAAATTGAAATTTCTTTGATACTAGCTCTCATTTGTATACTCTTGTGCTATCACATATTTGTAATTCAAACTCAAATTCAAACTATAATGGAATAACTAGCATAATTACAGATGACCACACAAGCAAAAAAAAATCATATTCAATGTCGTCTTTACAGAATTCAAAAGGATTGAACACTATAGGATTATAATTATTGATATGACACATTTTATCAACTAAATACACATATCATGTATTAATAATACTACAATCATGAACAAATAAAAACATATCCTTCAAAGTATAAATTATACCAATAATCGCGTCAAATAGTATATCCATTCAAGCATCAATCATACATATATAGACTAGTTTTGAAACAACCCTAATATGTATACATTTATATATCCTAGTTTCTCCTCTTACAACCTTACTCCTAAAGGTATAAAGAACTTATGCATAATCAAAACATGTCATAACACCGAAACCATTGTGCCAACCACCATTAATCTCATACATGTTCGAACATATCATACTCAATTCAACTCACAGTTTAATTATCTTCAACCATACTTAACAAATTATATTCTTATTTCATATAATTCCATTCACCATCAAATTCATAGTTAAACTATTCTCATTCATACTTAACAAAGTATTTTCACATACAACTCATCTCCATATCACTTTACCTCTTTAAACATGTATCAAAACATATCACATCCAAAATTAATCACAATTATCACAAACATCCACACATTCATTTTCTCGTGCAAAACTAACTTCTTTAATTACATACCAAACAAATTGTTTTTTTTTCATAAATTCTAACAACTTTTAACCAATCATTTATCATACAACAATGAACTTTTAACCAAAATTTTAAACACTAAAACAACCCCAAAATGTGCTACATCAAATGCCAAAACAGTTTACACAAACACCATCCACTTATCAAACCTTAAAACATATTTGAAATGGCATATTTTAAAGCTAAACAGCAAAAAATATAGAGAGTTGGTAATAGATAACAAGTGATTTAAATACAGTAACAACATCCAAACAGTACCAAACAACAAGGTTTATTGATGTGAAACAGATATGAAACTTCATGGATTGCCATAAAAAAAATTTGTACAACAACTAAAAATGTTGTATATAACACCTTTGAATTATATTCACATTTTGTTTTGTTTTTTTTTTTAAAAAAAAAACTTCTAGTTGGCTACATTCAATTTTAAACTTAGAAAGACATGACAAATCATGTCACCTAGACTGAAATCTTCACGGAAAGGCAGATCAAACACACAACCCGCAGGTCATCCTAAGGACGAACTGCTCTGATACCATTAACGTAACACCCCTATTCAGGCGTTACAATTACTATGTTTTTCAAAAAAACATATACACTTGGATAGGTCAAAATATCTTTCTACATTAACAAAAGTAGTGCATTATTACAAACCAAATAGTTCGAAAATAAAATATTCATACATAATTCATGATAAAAAAAAAAAAACATAATCCCATGTCTCTCATCCTTTTAAGCATGTCCAGAAGCATTAGTCAATTCATATGTAATAATATCTGCTTCCGTATAATATCACGCATTATACGATCATCGCATTCACAAGCACACACAAGCAAGGGTGAGCCAATGAAAACGATTGTGTAACTTGTTCAACATGTAAAACATATTATTCACATCATATTACATAACCCAATGTATAACTTATGTAACACATTCATTCAACTCCTGACTCTTATTCGAAAATCCGATCGGTCAATATGATCCAATGTATGCCTAAAACTTGTAATAAAATTTTCAGTTCGATTTAACGGTTGGTGAAGTAAAACTCTAGATTTTTCCTTAGGTGGTTTTTGGGACATAATTAAGCTGAAAAATCCTATACTTAAAGTGCGAAACCTATATCTCTAAATTTATATATATTTCTAATAATCAGAACGACCAAATTTAATATTTATATCTCAGGAACCCTTTATCAAAGTTTCGAATCAATCTAACGGTTAACTAGTCCAGAATGTACGTTTTAATGATGATAACTTAGTAATAGAAAATAAAGTTATAATTAACTTATACATCTTCTGAAATTTAATTCTCTAAGTATAGACCACACAACAATAATCCGAACGGTCAAAACAAAGTAATATGCCTTGTATGCCATATATAAAAAATTGGGCTACATTTAACGGTACACAAAGTTAAAATTGACGATTTACTAAGATAACCCGAAAAATAGAAATCAATAAAATCATAGATAAGTAAATTAAATATCAACCATGTCTAAAAATAAATAAAATAAAAGTGTTGGAGAAATAAGAAGTTACAAACACTTCTCATCCTTCTAAAATTGCAAGAAAATAAATGAACGTAAAGTAAAAAAATAAAATAAAAATATTGGGGAAATAAGAAGTTGTAAACACCTCTCATCCTTCCAAAAATTTTAAGAAAATAAATGAACATAAAGTAAATAAATAAAAATAAAAGTATTGGGGAAATAAGAAGTTGTAAACACTTCTCATCCTTCCAAAATTGCAAGAAAATAAATGAACATAAGGTAAATAAATAAAATAAAAGTATTGGGGAAATAAGAAGTTAAATCTGGCAAAGCCGGTTAGACATCTTCTTATCCTTCCAAAATTGCAAGAAAGATAAATGAACATAAAGTAAATAAATGTAACAGAAACAACATATAAAAAAAAAGAAACAAAACTCCAAACATATGCAAGAATTTATATCATACAAAAACAAAGACTCAAGATTAACTCCCCTTACCTTTATTCCAGACTTAAATCTTCTGCTCAGTTGTTCCCTAAAAACTTTCAGAATTTTCTCTTTTGCAACTAGAATATGTTCCAAACTCTCTCCTCTCTCAAAATTCCAACTTCTTGGTGCCAAATTTCCTTCCTCCCTCCTTGGCTATTTATAGCCAAAAATTTTATTATTCATTTTTTTTATTCAATTTTACTATCCATTGTTAATGTTCATTTTCACTATTCAAAAATATTATTTTAATAAACTATGACTCAACACTACGTGGATCTCTTATCCTCTTTTTTTTTTAGTATTCATTTTTACTATTCACTTTCTACTGTTCACTTTTTACTATTCATTTTTTTTTCATTTTTTTTAAACAAAACCTTTTAAAATAAGTTCTCAGAATTTTAAACCCCTCCTCTTGAAATTATAATAATTTTCTATCATAAATTTAAATTTTTCTAACCTTAATTATATTTTCTATTCATTAAAATTATTATTATCAATAATAATGCTAAAATTTGCTATTAATTATTATTTTTTTTAAATAGATATTTTTCATGGGTCTTACATTATGAGTATGTATGGGTTCACCGATTTTCCAAACAGTGGTATCAGAGCTGATGGTTCAAGTCTGGTGACCGGACTCAGACGAGTATGTCCCTCCATGATCAGTGACCACCGGATGAATCATGAGAGGTAGGGAGAGCAAGAGATGCTCAGTGTTTGTTTCCGCTGGAGGGGGAGTGAGGGAGAGGAAAAAAAAGTGAGAGGAAGAGTCAAATATCGAAGAGAGAAAAAGGAGAGGAGAGTTTAGAGAGAAAAAGGAGAGGAGAGTTTAGAGAGAAAAAGAAAAAAAAAAGAGTCAAATACCTAGAGAAAAAATAGGAAGGGAAGAGTCTGAGTGTCCGAGAAAGAGAGAAAATGAGAAAGAGAGTAAGAGAGAAAATGAGAAAGAGGGTAAGAGAGAAAATGAGAAAGAGAGAGTAAGAGAGGGCTAATCTTGCAAAAACAGTGGTCTCGGTGCGGTGAAAAAGACGCACTATGGTGATTTGAGTGCGGTGAAAGAGACGCATTTGAAGACGCGGAGACGCACGCGTACAATGGAGACGCGGAGACGCACGCGTGAAGGGGACAACTGTGTTAAGCAAGATCGGCTTCAAATTTTTGAAAAGTGGAGAAGTTCGGAACACTCAAGACATGAGGAGAAGATCAAGACCGTAGATTGGCAGAATATAGAGGAGAAGAGGTCTAGGAGAAGAAGTCGAGAATAAAGGAAGAATTTAAGTTTATGGGGGAGTTTGTTGAGATAAATTTAAATTTTAGAAATTTATTATCTTATTAGTTTTGGGTATAATAATATTTGGTTTGATTTCATAGAGATAAGAGAGGAATGAGTAGTTATGATTTTGTGTTTATTAGGTAGAATATTATTTTATGATAGAATAAGGAGATTTTATTTTTAGGTGAGTTGATATTTGATTGTCAGTTTTTATTATTTGTAATTGGCCTAAGGCCCGATTTGCACCTATTTAAAGGGTTGCCAAAGTTTAATGAAAATGAACCTACCATGGATTGAAGAGTAATATTATTTGTGTGGGTCAAACTCACAATGGATTGAAGAGTAAAATTATTTGTGTGGGTCACGTTATGAGTATGTATGGTGAGATTTTCCCAACAGTATACACATATAAACATACATGTACACTCTCACACGCACACACAAAGACATAAATATATACACTTGCCCATCCACACACATTTTAAAAACATATTTAATAATGTAAATATTTTCTAATTTTTTAATAAAATAATTATATTTCTAATAAAATAAATAAAAATAATTATTACTTTCATGTTAAATTACTTTATTATAATCAACAATTAAGGAATTAAACTTAATTTATAAGTTAAATGATTTAAATTAAAATAAAATTATACATTTACATAATTCAAATAAAATAATAAAAAATGTTATTTTTAATTTTTGTTAAGTGTACTACTATATATGGTCAAGGACCCTTCAACCCTACTAACGACAATCTTTAAATGAGTTACTTAGGAAAATGAGATGACACAGTTTACTTGGTACCTAGTGTCAGATAAGCTATGGTCAATATTGTTGGCAAGACGACCACCAAATGCTCTACAAGGGATGAATCACCTAAAACCAAGACCAAAATCATATCTTTTGCAGATTTGCTTAATGACCGCAAAGAGACCTTAGTCATGGTAATAGTGGATGCTTGCAACACATGACAGGTCAAAGGTCTATGTTCCAAGACCGTAGGAGCAAGAATGGAGGAACAATCACATTCAATGGAAATCAACAAGGCAAAATAATAGGCATTTCAAAGTTTGGTATAAACACCTCCCCTTCTACTAATAATGTCTTATTAGTAAATGACCTAAAATATAAGGCATTTCAAGGCAATAATGTTTTCTCTCTTAAGAACTTATGGACTAAAGCAATAAATACATTTTATTACATTCAAAATGGCGTTTATATTAGACCCACCTTATGCAAAACACAATATGAATTATAAAATAATAGAAAACCCAACATTTCTTATTTCCATCCTTTCGACTATCAATGTTTCATACTAAATACCAAAGATAATTTAAAGAAATTTGATTCCGAAAGGGATGGAGGAGTTATGCTTGGATATTTTGAAACTTGGCATTCACAGTTTATAACTCCTGCTCTTCTAAAGTGGAAGAAGTCAACCATGTAAAATTCAATGATCTTAAGCCTGACTATAAAATGTCAGAATTAGACGATGATTTTTCATAGGTTTAAATCCTTTTTTGGTCCCTAAGTTAAATGCTAGTGTTCAGTTTAGTCTCCCCTTTTAAAAATGTAAACCTTTGGTCCCTATGATGAGCAAAATGTATCAAATCAGTCATATCCGTTAAATTTTAGGAAGAAATTTGCTGGCATAAACCTAAGATAATTACTATGGAAGGCTGCAACATCAATAACCCCTGAAGCATGGGAGTTAGTAATGAGACAAATCAAGGAAGTTAATAAAAAACAGTTAACGGATAGGACTGATTTGATATATTTTACACATCATGGGATCCAAAGGTTTAAATTTTTAAAAGGGAGGACTAAACTGAACACTAGCTTTTAACTTAGGGACCAAAAAAGGATTTAAACCTTTTTCATAATTAAAAATAGACGACATAACCTTTAAAGATGTCAATGCATCGTTTGAACCCGAAGTGTCTAGAGATCAAAGTGAGACCAAAGTGCCTGAACTTGAAGATGAAGAAATTAAAGAGAAAAGAGAACCCAGTGGCGCACATCATCTAATGGAGAAGAATCATCCAAAGGATAAAGTGATTGATGACATCAAGGAAAATGTCAAGACCAGGTCCTTCTACAATTAAGGCCAAACTGCTCTCATCTCTCAAGTGAAACCATCTAATGTGAATGAAGCTCTAGAAGATGACTTTCGGGTAAAAGACATGCAAGAGGAGCTGGATCAGTTTTAGAATAATGAAGTTTGGACACTCATGGAGCCACCACAAGGCAAGAACATTGCTGGAACAAAATGGGTGTTTCACAACAAGCTAGATGAAGATGAGTAATAAGAAACAAGGCAAGGCTTCTAACAAAGGGTTGCTCTTAATGGGAAGGTATTGACTACACTGAAACTTATGCACCTATTGCGAGGTTACAAGCTATTAGAATTTTATTATCCTTTGCAGCATTTAGTAAAATTAAACTTTACCAAATGTATGTAAAGGTGTTTTTTTAATGATGAAATTGCGAGGTTACACCCTCTCGGTTTTGAATGCTCAATCAATCCTAAACATGTCTTCAAACTAAACAAAGCTTTATTTGAACTGAAACAAGCTCCTAAAGCTTGGTATAAATTAAAAAACATACTTCGATGCTTGTATACTTTATTATTGGTATCCGTGCATATCAATAAAGTAGAAAGAAATTATCAAAATCACGACACCTAAGAAAAAAAATGTTGCTAGAGAAGAAGAACATTTTGGGAATGTTTCCCTTGAAGCCCTACGGTCAGTCACATCATATAAGCTCAATTTTGATCAAGGCTATGAGAAAAGTTTATGAACCCTACAAAGTAGACTAAAGTCAAACTTTACGTCTAAAGGTTATCTACTCTCCTGAAGTCAACCATTTGTGTAACAATCATCTTTTAAAAGAAGTTATATATCGAAGAAAGCTTGAAGAGAAGTTGCTCTTGATGAAAAGCGGAAGAAATATAACATATAAAGAATAACAACGTAAAAAGAGAGAAAAGCTCAAAGTGCTCCTATATCGTCTGAAGTTCAATATTCTTTGAGAGAAAAATCTTAGTGAAAGAGAGAAACACATTTAAGTATCACATTATATTGTATTAGAACACATATTTTCTTGCTGAGAGACAATTATTTGTACCTTGTGGAAAATCCATTTGTGGATTTGTTGTAAGTTCTGAAGAGAACTCAAATACTTGATTGTTCACCTTAGGTTGAGTTGAACATCTAGACGTGTTGTCTAGGGTTATATCGTAAAGAGGCTAAACTCAGTATAGTTGTGTTGACTAGGGAACCATGAGTGATACTAATACTCGTTGTAACCAAGAGTGGAGAGAATACTTAACGAGATCCTGAAGATGTAAAATTTGGGTAATCTTGAAAAATATTAGTGAAATCCCTTAAGAGTTATTAAGAGAGAACTAGACGAAACTTAAATTTAATGAACCAGTATAAAAATATGTGATTTATTACTTTTCTATCCAAATCTGATTTTCATTCACCTATCTTAATAAAAACCAGCGTTTAAACATTACAATTAATATATATTACCTTTATAAGTAATTAAATGCTACTTTTACATATATATATATATATATATATATATATATATATATATATATATATATTATATTCCTTTCTTTTTATTTCTATTTAAATAAAAATATCAATAAACAATTATATTTTATAATAACCTTTTTAAAAAATTCTTTTAAAATAATCAATTTTAGAAGAAGAACTTTAATAAGACTTTTTATAACTTTTTGTATAATAACATCACATAATTTCTAAGAATATTAGGAGTAGAAGAATAAGAGGGAAAGACACATGAAGAGTTTTTAATTTCCACACTTTCAAGATTGTATGTTTGGGTAACCACTTTTGCATGTACTTTCAAGTCATGTGAAGGTTGTAACCACTGCACACATTTTTCTTTTTAAATTGAAGATTTTTTTTTTTTTTTTAATTTAGAAATGTCTTGTGTGCTATTTCATGACACTTCATCTTCCAAGGATCATTATGAATAGGAAGTTAACCTTCTGTTAATCATATATTAATGATACATTAAGTGCAATAATTAGTTAATGATCATCATTAGACTTGTATTCAAACTTAGGATTCTTTTATGTTCACATTACTTAAAACTTGTTTTATGAATTCTTAGTTGAAGTTTTATGTTTATAAATAAGGCTAAACTCTCTCGTAAACTTACAATTAAATATCAAACATGAATTTGTTTTTTGTAGAAAAAATTGAGTATCTTAAAATATTTTTAAAGAGATTCATTAATGAATCCTTAAAATATTATTCAAAGGTGAGGTGTTCAATTTGTTTTGTTTTCTAAACCATGATAATGTCACAAGGTTTCTCTAGCCTTGGATTTTTACTTCTTCAAACACCTTTCAAATTAATAGATTCATCCTCTTGTAAGAAAAAATTACCGTAAAAAGAATACATAAATATAAACTTCTTTATATGTAAAGTTAATACAAAGAAGAAAGTAAAAGCTTTGCATAGAAAATAAAATAATTCATGTTATCTTTTATAATGTCTCTAATTTTGTATATATGGCTTGATGAATGTGACCACTCCTTGACCATTTTTCTTTCAATATTTTCCCAGTATTTCTAACAATGTAATCTTTAGAAAATGTTGTGCAGAATTACTTGGACAAAGTAGCTTAGTTTTGCTTTGCGTCATTTCGTAAAATATCACATTTTACTCTTTTAGCTTTAATTGTATTAAGACACAAACTAGGCAACATGTATATTACAAATATATCATATATTTTCTATTAAACATTTGTATTTGATTCTATATCAATTATTATATAATCATTATGAACTGATTAAACTCTATATAAAAAATAAAAAATTAAGTACATTAGACTCTATTTAAATATTTAGCTTAGTTCTAATTACGTATTTTACCATATATATATATATATATATATATATATATTAATTATTGTTGCTTATAATTGATTTAACCTTAATTTAAGAATTTGGAATTTTTAATATTTTATTTTATACGTACAATCTTATATATTTATAAAAGTTATATATGAGTAACTTAATGAAAATATTTGACAATAATAACCAACATAAATTAATAACGTAATTGATCTAATATTTAATTATATTTATCATGATCAAATTTTAATTTAGTAAACATTTGTCTAGATTATTTTTTACGTTGATCTTGGCATGGAGATAAGTTGTGAAGAGCTTTCTAATTCAACTCTATCCCTACTTTAAAAAAATACAATACAATAATATAATATAATAAATATAATAAATCATAGGATAAAAATAATATCCTATAAAACAATTACGATGCCAGGATAATTACCTGAAAATACATTTTGATTCCTATTTTCCTTTTAATATGAAATATATAATTCCGGCAGCGTTTGGTGGAAGCTTCCAGGGGAAGTTTCGGAAGCTGGCGGCATCCACGTTTGACGTTTGACCGAAACCCAAAGCAAATCATTCTGGGATCGAATTTTGGGCGCAGACGCGGCAGAGAAGCGATTCAATCAATGGAACTCCTCTCTTTTGCGTTGGGAGGCGTTGGATTCATTCTTGTCGGAGCACACGAAGCGCTTATTCACGTTTCCCCATCCAAACAATCCCCAATCTCTTCTCCGCCCAATTCCCAAACCAACAAACTCTTACTTCCGATCTCCGTCGCAATCCTCTCCTCATTTTTCATCCTAAACTCCACAGTGTCCCTTCTCAGTGCACACAACTCAAACGACGCCGTCGGCACCGCGCTTCAGCTGCAGGTCCTCCCCATCGCGTTCATCTTCCTCTTCTACTCCCTTCTTCCTCTCTTCTCTCTTCCTTCGCCGTTGCATGGTCTCGTTGGCCTCTTCGCTTTCGCCGAAGAGTTTCTCCTCTTCTACCTTCAGCGCAAGGACCCCAACGGCGTCGAGAACCGTTACTACGATCTCTTGCTGGTTCCCATCGCAATCTGCCTTTTCTGCACTCTTCTCGATGTGGGATCTCCGCGGTCAAGTGTTCCCAAACTGGGCCGCGGCGTGGGCTTGATTCTTCACGGAACATGGCTTCTCCAAATGGGCCTCTCCCTCTTCTCGGGCTGGGTGGCCCAGGGGTGCTCTCTGCACCGCGTAAGCAGAGGGAACTACACGCTGAGGTGCAAGGGGCACCCGGAGTATCATAGGGCCAGGGCCATAGCCACGCTTCAGTTCAATTGCCACCTCGCGTTCATAGTGGTGGTTCTTGTTGGCTTCTTCTCCCTTGTTTGCGCCAGAAACGGAGGAAGCATCCACATTGACTCTGTTTCCACGCGGTACGCGCCGCTCGGTGCTGAATTGCAGAATATGCAGGACTCGACAAACTTCACTTTGGACTCTGATGAAGATGATGATGGTGGCAGACAAGAGGGCCACAATGTGGGTAACGAGAAAGGAGTTGCTGTGGAACATTCTGTCAACGGTAACGGGGTAATGCCTCTCACCACTCAGTGAATCATGTTAGGAACACGCTCTCTTCTGAAAGTTGTTACACATTAAAAACCATGAAGCCAAGATTAAGATACACATTACTTAATATGACATGTGACATAGAAATTTTGCATTTTGAATAAATTTCAACCCTGAGAGCATGTATTGGAAAGAGTATGCCTGAGAGTGTCTATTTCTTCTTATAGTGTATTTTGTTGTCTTCTATTGTTTTCTTCTATGTTAGGAGAACAATTCTTTGTATAAAGGAGTTGGTTGGTTTATATTATTGACTTGATTTGTTGCTGTTTTACGTTTCGTATGTTTGGCTGATACCAGTGCAACGTGCCCTTAATTAATATTTCAGATTGAATTATGCAATTCTGTGTAGCTGTGGTGCAAATTTCTTTACAGTCTGGATGTTCGTATTTTTGTTTTAATTTGTTTCGAATTCTATACTTAGTTGTCATCATCGTTAACTTGTTGAGATATAATGTAGTACCTTCTTTGTATGTACTGGAGAGATTGTAATGAAGTTCTATGAGGGAGACCCGCCATTTTTCTGTTTGCTTTTTTCATATTGGATATTGCAGCCACCGAATTTCACTGCTGATTATTATTTTGGGTTGTGTTTGGTTGATTGCAATTATCTTCTTTTGTTTATCTTTGCGTCTAATTGCCTCCCATGAACGTGAAAGCGGATTCTCTTGTCAACTTTTTAGTTGAACAGTCATTTATTGCCTCTTCTCAGCAATGAGATTGGTATGAAACGAATATGATGCACTGCAGTTTTACGTACCCAAGCACTTGGAGAACCTTCCCTTACAAGTTAGCTGTTTAGGACGGAGACCCATGCTACTCTTAAATACTTCACTCTATTTCATACTGGATGTGAAATTTAAACATCCCATAATACAACTCCTATCAATTTGGCTGAGGAAAAAATTCTGGCTTATTCCAGGTGAAACCAATAATGGGCACAAGGTAAAAGTTATGCACTATTCTTCGATGATACTATGGAAAGCTTATTCACTACCCTGTTTATTTCAATGTTTCATGATTTCCTCTCGTTTCAACCATTCCATTCTTAGCTACAGCAGTTAAACCTGCACCCTTAATAGTGGTTAAGCTATGTGCTACTATAATTGTGGTACTGTTCACCATAACTTGATGCAGAGCATCCTGAAGTCCTTTTTCAGACTTAGCATCGAGGGCACTATCTAGTAGTGTTATTTTTGAATTTTTCACCATTGCTCTTGTAGTTGCAACATGTTTGACAACCCTACACATTTTCTTTCAAGAATTCAGACTCATCTAGCCTTGTTATTTACAAAATTGCAATGTTAATTAATTGCATTAGAGAATGGTATTTTTAAAGGGTGATTGAGCTTATTCACTTTGAAATTTACCAGCCGCACATGCTTCTAATGAACATGACCGTTATATATAGCAGCCAAGATTTCTGCCTCTGGCATCTCGCCCTTTACATATGCAGTACTGTCTCATTAATTCTCATTGAACAACTGGGGCTCTCGGCATCATACCCACTGTTACCTTAACCAGTTAGCTTCAAGTTTTTGAATTTCAATTCCATTAGGTGTGACGTGACACGGATCAGGATCATAAAATCTTGCAATACTGAGATTTTGTTGATTTTTCACTTCCAGTTTCTGCTATCTGTGCAACTTTCTGATTTTCGTTAGTGTAAACAGATTGTTGGTATCCTTCTGATTGGAAATGTGACGTTAATCATTTGCTGGTGGATACCATCTATGCATTGCGCTGTACAAATTTGAAAGAAACAACCTTGCACTAACTAGTGCTCAAGCAAAATATTTTAACATCAGGTCTGGTGGGGTACTTGAAACTGACATGATGAAACCCCAACTTCTCTCCTCACGTCTTCTAGAATCCATAAGAGTCATCTCTGGGTACTTACCATCAATAATGGCTACTGTAGATGCAACGACATTTTTTTTTTGCTTTGGTTAAATCAGTGGCCTAGGAGCTAGATTGAGAGAGATCCCAATAGCTGTCATATTAGTTCAAAATATATCTTCAATAATCAGAAATCAATATCATGAATATTAAATGACAAGACACCAGGAGGGCGTGTCTCTGACATATTTGGCCTGGTAAATCAGCGAATCAAGAAGAATCGACAATGAATAACAATTTTTACAAAGTGGTAAAACTTTTAGGAGGACTTACGAAAAATCTGAGAATGATGTTTTACCATCCCCTACGAGTTTAGCTCCAGCATACGGACTTCTTTGTATCCCTTTTGTTTTTGGTACAACTCCATTACAACAAGAAGCTCAACTGTGGGTAGCAAATGATTTTAGTCGCTGAACAATCATTGTAAAGGAGTGCTTCGTATCCTCTTTAAAAAAAGAATATAGGTTAAGATATGTGGCTAATCCATGTAAAATATAATTTGTTGATTCCTTATAAAATTACAAGTAACTCATTTCCATCCCTGATATTATTTGACAATGGATAACTATTTGTATTCAACAAAAAAAAAGTAATAATTTAAAGTTGTGTTTATTAGTATTAAGATATAATGTTAATAAGTAACATCTTTTTAAGAAATTAAGATTTGTAAAATATGTTATTTGTCTATTTTAAAATAATTGTTAGAGAGCAACTTAAACATTTCAATTTTTGGAAGAATGCAAATCGAAGAAAATTATTTTACAAGGATTATGTCACTTTTGGCTTAGCAAATAATGTCACTTGACAATATAGCAAAATTTCATTAGTTATTTACGTGCAAAATTATTAAAGAGAGGATATGAGAAATAATCACATTTTATATTAAAGCTCAACCTTTTGGAATTGGAAAATTTACAAAAAATAAAAATAAATAAAATAAATAAAAAAATAAAATTCAGTTGTCTACCCGACAAACTTTTACAACAAGCACTTACAAGCTTTGAAAATTTTTGCATGCAAGTCTCACATAATGATCGTATGGGTGTAGAGTAAATTTGGACAGCAAACAATGACTCATTGAGCTGTATAAGAGAAGTTAATTGGTTGAGTCTTTAATTATTTTTAGTCTGATTTTAATTTTTAAACGCAATTTGAGAATGAATATAGGTACGTCAGAAATTAGGGTTAGATGTGCAACTTTATTAGATTAGATCCGCACAAATTTTTGGCATATGAGTGATTTAGGGCAAATGTGTGAAACCGATTTTTTTGAATTCGAGTAAGCATAGAAAAATACTTAGTTTTTTTCACTTGAGATGATTTGAGGGAGAGTAATTGAATGAATTTGAGAAAATTTGAGGATAAATTTATTGTTGTTAATTTGAGTGGATTTGGCTATGATTGAGAGTGAATTTAGAAGTGAAGTAAAGTTTGTGAGAATTAGTGTAGGATTTGATTGATCTGACAAATTTAAAAAAATTGTTTAATTGGTAGAAATTAAAGATTACCAAAATGCTCCTGGTTATTAAAGTATTATAAAATGATATTTGTTAATGTTATATTTAATTGTAAAAATGTTTATAAAGAGTAAAAATTTAAAATAATTTACAAAAAGTAAAAAATTTATAATATAATTTAGTAAAACGAATTTATTTTTAAATGTAGTATTTGTTTGTAATATTATTTACTACCAAGTAGTATGAATTTATTTGTTATGGAAGTGAGATTGATTAATTTTGAAGAAACAAATAATTAAACGAAGTTATAATATTACATGACATAAAAAAAAGAGCGAACATAATAACATACAAATATATTTGTAATAGTTTATGATGAAGTTGCTTCAATGAGGTATGTAAGCAATCTATACAAACATATAAATATATTTGTATTGGCATCCCTGTTAGACGTCTTGTATTGGATGGATGTGAAGATAAAAAGTCGAAGCACTGTCTGAAAAAATTATCATCTTGAATGTTCATAGTTTGTAATAAGTTATGAATTTATTCTGTAGTTGGATTAGATGATTGAATCCTAGCCGTTAGCAGCGAATTTCGACGCTCCATGGCCTGTATTTGTCGTTCAAGAATTGTACATAGTCTTGTTCTTTGAGTAATTCCTTTTTCCAATTCATCAATGATTCGAGAATTCATCTGATTTGCACTTCATTAAGTTGACAATAAATAAAAGTATGAAAACTGATGTAAAAGCAAGTAGAATTCAAAAATAGGTAATATAAGTTATCAAACACATAAGTCAATTTAAGCAAATAAGTCGTGCAATACAGTCCCGGAATAGTAAGCAACTTAATAATCTAAATGGTGAAGAATTAAGTTAACATTTTGATTCAAGTGAGCAAATTGTCAGTTCATGTCGAGGGATAAGTTTGCCAAGTTATCTTCAATCCATTGAACCCGCAATTGCATTTGTTCCATACCCTACATTCTGTGTTGCAAGTGTTGTACCCCCTCCCACATTTGAGTCATCATATTAGGATTTGAAAGATGTGGAGGAGGTTGCACAAGGTTCTCATGATGGTGTGGTTGCTCTTCGTCTTCATAATCATTGACGTCGTGTTGCCAAACTTCGTTGACATTAAGAGTATTCAACCTCTTCAAAGAATTACTTGAAAAATGACGTTTTGTCCCAATATGAGTGTTGGCACCGTCATCAACATGTACTCCACAATATTCCATGATTTGGGTGATAAGGACACTATGGTAGGGGTGTGTTACCGACCTTGCATTTAAGCATATGCTGCATCATGTGATGATGTCAATTGATAACTATATTATTTTTAAGCACCCATAACATAAAGATATCCTCTTGCAATAACTTTGCAAAATTTCTAGGTTGTGGAGTCAACATGTGCACAATAACATAATGCAAAAATCTATCATTAATATTCAAACAACCAACCGTTTTAACACGTTGACCTTGCATTTCTGGTCTAACCATAGTAGCTAATGTCATCTCCCGGTCATAGGGAAAGTCATTTGGGATATCAACATAACAAAATTTTTGACCCTCGTACTTCATATTAGCAACATTCAACCAATCAACAGGTTTCAATCTGATTCTTCTATTATTAACCTCACTGAGAAGATATCCATTTCCAGAAATCTTAAGATTTGAATAAAAAACTTTGATCAAATCCGGATAGAAGGGTCCCTGCAATGTCAGAAATTCTACCACTCCTTGAAATCGAAGATGATGTTGAAAATATAAGCCTGAACCAACAAATGATTTGAAATTCATGATTTTTGGAACAATAAAATTTCTTGTGTAGAAATCAGCTGCATAGTATTCCATCTGATGGCTGTCACTAAAGAAATGACGTTGATCTAATTGTTCTACAACAGATGGTCTGACATAGGTGGCAGCTTCTGGCTTAGTTGCGGTTTCTTTTCCCTTACGACTTTCTCTAGGCCTTTTAGTTGATGATGAGGCCATTTAGCAATTATTTCAAGAAAACCATAAATAAAAACAATAACAAGTTAAGTCATAACAACATATTCGATATTAATAATAACAACAAGCACAAATAAACCATTAATGAGCCATAACGATAACTTAAATATTGAAAATGGTTAAAAACCAAGAAGTCATAACTACAACGCAGGTACATCTAATAGTATAATAGTAATGTAACTAATATTATGACATTTTAACAATCACCACCCGAGATCATTTTACATAACTTATTCCACCTCTTGTGTAGTGGAAGTCCCATCAACCTCTTTGTACATGTGGGGTTTCTACAAAAGAAATCATAACATTGCTCGAGCAAGTTTTCATCAGCAATATTCATAGCACTCAACATGTCATATATGTCACCCTCTGTGTATGTGAATGTCGGGGTGCGATGTAGGATCTCGATTTGGGAACATAGTATTTCATTTCTATTTTCCATTGCATTGACTTGACGCACGACTGCATTTGAAATCTTTTCAAAATGAACATTTGTAGATCCAAGGATATTTATGAAACCATCTAAGTTGGTCGTCAATTTATCAAATTGAACATCAATTACATCGATCATATGTGCCTGCCTTTTGGAACCTCGTGAGGATGAAGTTCCTCTGGATGGGACGAAGGCACATATTGAGTTTGCCTTGGACTGTACTTATTCACAGATGGAGGAGGTGATGGTGGAGTTGGGTCAGTAAACCCTGGATAGATGGGCTCTTATGGAATGTACTCTATATTTTGATTCAGATCAACCTGTACGCGAGGCCCAACCCGCTGTCGACGTGCTTGACGAGCGGTCCGAACACCACGCCCAGTAGCTCGACCCGCCGCCCATAAATCCATTATTAAGTCGTAGTGTCTGATACTGTTAATCTCCACTTTGCCGCACTTGGCCTCGACTGAAACAACACACATTATACATAATGTGGTTCATATTATGTATTTAAAGAATCCACAAATCCGAGTATTTAACAAATATCTGAATGAGGTCCTCCCAGACTTCGTCCTTAGTTTCAAATCTCATAGTAACGCCATTCCAAGAAAATCCACTCAAACCAGCAAACAGGTCGTGTACCTCACGCCATTTGTCTTTCAACACTTTCTATCGATTATGAACAATGTTACTATAAGCTTTGGATGTCCAGCTTCCATCAACCCTACCCAGTCGTGATTCCTTAATCATGGTGTGTAGAAGACGTGCGTCCATGTCCTCTTTCCACTTTATGAACTCTCTAGTAGGACCAGAGGACTCAATGACGACTCCCTTACCTCTGTTCATTTTAAAACTAATTGATAAACAAAATGGTAAGAAGTTAAGATTAAACAACCATAAAACCAAGTTCTTGTCATTTTCAAATAACATAGTCATACAACACAATCAAATACAATAACTACGAGTTTTGATAATCTCGCCACATTTGATCTGCTATGGAATCCCTAATACTACTACCAATCCTACGATCCCTTTATCTAACTTGAGATGATGAAACATTATGGTCTTTCCTTTCATTCAACTCATTATCAACTTTAGCAAGTAATGAGTCATCGTTATCAACGCCACGAAGGAAGTTGTGTAAGATACAACAAGCTAATATAATGTCTGTCATTGTCTCTAATCCATAATGTGGTTCAATGCCACTTGCAATGATAGGGAATCGTTTTTTAACACACCAAAAGTTCTTTCAAAAACATTTCTCAACGATGAATGTCGATGATTAAACAACTCGCGTGGATTCTATGGTCCTCTACGTGTATATTCTTTAAGGTGATATCTAACGCCTCTATATGGAGTCAAAACTATGCTTTTCAACATAAATCCAGCATCACCAAGATAGTATTTTCCTACAATGTTGTACACATAGAGGTATTTAGTCACTAATAAATAAAATCTTCAAGATCGCAATATAGACACTGACCTTGGGGGATAACCAACAAATCATCTCGATCAAGAACATTTTTTAAAATTCTTGAATCAGATGTAGTGCCTTCCCACCCAGCTAGAATGTATGTGAATTTCATATCAAAATCACACGCCGCAAACACATTTTGAGTTGGCCAATCTTTCTTCCTCGAAATCTTAGAGCATCTAATCTTGACACCTTTACAGGAACATGAGTACTGTCTATGGCCCCTAAACAATCCTAAACATGCAATTATCAATTCATCATAAAACTCAAAATTTTTTATCATCCTTTGATAAAATAACATCTTCAAATATGTTCAATTGAGTACCTTAAAGTACGGGTAAAATCGATTGTTGTTCAAGACATATGGCTGAACCTCATTTCCTGAGTGTTGACTTAAAAATTCAGATTCCAAACTTAAAATAGCATCCAACACATTGTGAAAGTGTTTGCTAACTGTCGCCCCAAATCGATGAAAGAAAAATGCGACACTTTGATTCTTAACATTATGGCCAATTATATGAAGAAATTGAGCTATTTGTTCCTCTACTGTCGACCAAATGACGTCCTTAACTAACCCAGTTGTTCTTAGTCTCTCACAAAGATTAATAAATTCATGTGGACCCATTCGAATAATGTCACGACACAAATTAATATGAACAAGGTACGACAATAATTGGTCCGTGCGACCGTCTCTGTCCGGTAGGAAATTGCTAACACTACTTGCATCACTCGAGTACATATTCAATATACTCAATGCATGTCCAACAATGCATAACATTGTTAATGCGGCCAGTGAGGTGGTGATTTGTAATTCCCAATGTAGCATTACAACTATATTAAAGTCTACACCAACCATATCACCATCATCTATTTCTTCATCGTCCAAATAAGACAAATTTAATTCTTCTTCAATCTATATTTACTTAAACAAATATACATACTATAATTAAAATCATGCATTCATATATTCATTAAACATAATTCATTCATATAAACATAATTCATATATTCATTCATATATACATAATTCATACTATAATTAAAATCATGCATTTATATATTCATTAAAATTAAAGAAAAATAAATAATGTAACACAATAAGCTCATTCATAGATTTATTAAAAATAAACATTGTCTAACACTTACCTGTTGAAGACTTTTGAAGATTTCAAGTAAGATGAAGCCAAAAATTAACATTGGACCTCCAACCAATGTCACTCAGATTGTCCAAGATTCACTTATTCTCAAATTATGTCCTCCAATTAGATAGATGATTGAAATGTCAATTTTGAAAGACTAGAGTCACCCTAAACCAAACCTGTAAACATGACAATATTATATCATGCTTGAACAAATGATAAAATGATAACTTTGTTAAATGAGAATCTACCTTCAACCAAGTGCAAACAAAGAAACAACCAATTGAAGAGAAAGATTCAAAATTGCTTCAATCTTCCACCTCTTCCACCTCTTATATATACATCATCATCTTTACTGCTAGAAAATATGGACAAATAACCACAAACAATGTCTACCCAAACAAATAACCTCCTCACACTTCAACCACCTCCACAATATCAGCAAACAAACATCATAAACTACTTCGCCTATCAACAAACAAAACTCGAAATCCAAAAATCATACAATACCAACTACAAAGAACACCCTTGATGAACTTCTTTGTCGTTGCCTACCCTACACAGCAGCACAAATGCTCCAGGAGCTGCACAATCTTCACTACCTTCACGGTTGTCGTAGGTTCATCACGTTGAGAACACCTCCAAGAGCTCCACTCAACACTTGCATCACAAACAAAGGGTTAATTACGAGTGCATCTATTTGAACCACCTCCTTCAGCTTCGTACACTGCTTCAACAACCATGCTATCATCGCTGCATCCTCCACCATGACGGACATCTTCGTCTTCATCATCATCAACCATGGGATGCTCGCTGCATCCTCCATCATCAGGAACACCTTCGTCTTCATCATCAACGATGATGCATCCTCCATCATTAAGGACAACTTCCTTGAGTGCTTCAACGAGCATGTCATGGCCGCTGCATCCTCCACCTTCAGGCTTCCACCACCAACCTTCGAACCAAACACCACGCTGCATCGTCCACCTTTGTCAGATGCGTAGGGCACCATCCTTTTAACCTTCACCGTCGTGAATATGCTGCCATAACCACCAAGCTTGCAAGTAAATTCCTCCATGCGAACTGAATACACCAATTGGAACCGAATCTAAGGTCCAACGTCGACAACCATGGGAGCCGAATACACAACTTTAGATGGAGGGTTGGGTAACCGAATACGAACCCAGGGGAATCGAATACAACTTCGCTTCTTTGTCTTCATAACACTGGAACCGAATACCAGCCAATGGAACCGAATTAAGCTTCGGTTATCCGGTTTCTTTGCGTGGAACCGAATACTCCTTAAATGGAACCAAATACATCTTGGCGTTGTTTTTCTTCATGGTGCTAGAACCGAATAAGGGTCCTCTTGGAACTGAATACGCTTGGCTATTCTTCATCTTCTCCAGCTTCAAACAATCCTTCTCTTCATCAACCACTTTCTTCTTCATCTTCCATCAACCTTATCTTCATCTACCACCAACCCTGCAAAGAATAAACAAGAAATACATGCCTAAATAACATTACACTCATACTAACCTCACCTCAACTTTCTCTTCTTTCTTTTCTTTCGCACTCAACGCATGCACATTACACTTTCATACACTTGCAGAACAGAATGCTCATGCACAAAATAAACTCCCTCTTTTGGCTCAATGAACAATACAACAACCAAATACACAAAGCTCTTCTACCTCAATTAAGACAACAACAACCAAATACCAACCACATATTAATGCTTGTTCTACAGTCATAAAGCATTCAAAATGTTATAGTGTATTGTCAATAATGCACGAATGTTTTATGTGCAATGGCTGTGTGTGAAGGAACAAATCTTTTCTGTGCAATGGCTGTGTGAAGCAACTTTAGAGCTTCAAAGCTTCAGGAATCTCTGCAACTTGAGGAAGCATTGTGATTCGTTTTAATTCTTTATGGTTTGGAGGAATGAGAGCTAACTAGGTCTTACTTTTATTTAAGTATGTTGTGTCTTGTGAATTTTTTTTTTTTGTATTGTTACTTATTTGAAGTACTGATATGAATTGTATAGGTATTTTTAGTTTTTGTTTCTTGTTTTGTTGCTAGGATTGTTTGTGAATGATTGGGCATCATTATCATAATGAGTTTTTGGGTTCGTTAACGGTGGCCAAAGAGTTGGAACCGCTGGCCTGGGGTATTGATGGCTAAGCACCAAACTCTCTATTTTTGAGGCGTTGGGAGACAATAGAAAGGTGTTAGACGCTACCTATTTGAGGTTGAATTTTGTTTAATAGTGTTGGGCACTAGGTCAAGGACATTTGGTGCCACCTAACTAGTACACAACTAGCATAGGTGATGGAAGCCAACTCCAGCTGGATTCAAGCCAGTAACAGCTCCACATAATAAGCAAATCAGATGCAGCAAAAATGGTAGCAAATGAGTTATGTTTTGGTGGAAGGAAGCTAGAGGAAAGGGTAGATAAAGTGAAGAGAAATAGTGACTCAAGAGCATATAGGGCTGGAATCAAATTTTGCAGCATTTCACTAAAGCTCAAAAGTGAATTTTACAATGGAGAGACCCTCTTATTTATAGGGGAAGAAAGGCCTCTAATCTGACCTAATTCCCTCCAAAAATTCAAATATTAGTCGAGCTTGGGGGCCAAGCTAGTTGGGTTATGCTTCCCACTCCAAGAACACAAGGAAAACATGTGAAAATTTGAAATCAGCAACGCAATGGTTGGGTGCATCAGGGTTTTGGCTGGGCGCATATTACAATCTGGAAGGTAAAATCCTTTGTAATTCTAATCCAGAAGCATAACGCCAAATCCGGAAAGTCTTCATTCTTCTCCCCTTTTTAGCTCCTTTGCTTTCCTTGGCTTCTCAAGCTTCTCGAGTGGCTCAACCATGGTCTCCAAGCTTTATTAGACCCTACAAAACAATAGTACAAATGTTTTAGACAAGAGAAGAAGGATTTTGATAAGTAACCTTTCATAGAAGTAAAGTGTTAGGTGATCCTTCTTCTTCTTGAATCTTCCTTGTCATGGCTCTAGTAAGAGGTCAAATGTCCTTGATGGTCTTCCATCAATAGGTTTAGGGGTGTTGGGCATCACCTGAACAATGTTTTGAGGAGTTATCCTTTATGAGTAGAAATTGTTAAGTGAATTTCAATTGTTGTAAGTTGATGAAATGAAAAAATATGCTTGTTTGGAATTGCGGATGTGTGTGGTAACTCATAGAAAGGTGATGCACTCTTTCAGTCTCTAACAGTGAGCTTGGGTGTTGACTCTGCCCATAAGACTCTCTAGGAGAGCAATGTAGAGTGGTATTTTCCCATAAGTCTCTTTAAGAGAGCATTAGGAAGGGTAATTCTACTTAGCTATTCTAGAGGTGGACTTCATAGGTGAAGTTCTCGTAGAGAGTGGTGAGAAGTGTCACCTGTGTACTCTATCACATGACGCTCTAGGAGAGGAGTGGAAAATGGACCCTGTTTGTAAGAATTGTGGGAAGCAAGAAAGGTGGTTTCCCTAGTGGTGAGTGATTGTTTGGTGAACTATGCGTATGATTTATTGTGAAAACATGATTTTTGGTGTTGAGACCATTAGTAATTTTATTCACAATGATAAAATGTTTTTAATTGTTGTGCAAGACAACAAGTTTTGCGAGACAACTAGTGGGTTGAATGGTGTTATGAGACATCGTGGTTATGTAATGTTTGGGTGAGTTGTTTCATTTTGTTATTAATGTATACTTATGATTATGAAGTTTGTTGTTTTTTTTATCTCACCATTGGTTTATTCTGTCTAACTAAGATAATCATATTTTATACGAGAGCATATGTCAGTGGAAATGCAACCGAAGATGCACAATTGTGAGGAGACGTAGTAGAGATTTATTAAGAGCATTGACGAATAATGTTGTATGGATTGTAATGTTATAAACATTGTTTCTTTGATGGTTATATATTATGAAAACTTTGACTTTTGTTTTTTAAAGAAATAAACAATTTTAAAGTTTTCATTTGGATATAGTGGTATGAAAGTTATATTTTATTTGAATTAAGTATTTTTCATAAGAGTTAGTGAAATCCTAGACAAGGTGTTCCAGATAATATTAGTGTCTTGTTAATACTTTCTCAACCAAAACCTTCATTTGAAAAAAAAAAGACCGAGGTAGGAAAAAGTAAGTGAACTTTTACTTGGTTTAACTAAAATAAAGCTTTAAATGCATCACGTTCCATCTATTAAGAACTAATTTTCCTGAAAGATGGTTTAAGGGATATGATCCTTTGGTAACCTCATCCCTAATTTAGAAGGGGCCTTACCAATTAACCAAAAACTTCTCTTCATTTTTCCTAGCTTTGTTAACCATGCACAAACGAGGTAACCTTGGTGAAATTATCGCGGTTTAACCTTGGAGTTATACCTTATGGTAGCTTTTGCTTACATGTTTTTTCTCAAATGTGTGCTTCGTCTTACAATTCACTAATGAGAGTTAGGTTGCTCATATAACTCGCGCTGGAGGGGTGGTTCTCTGAATTGTACTAGGGTCATAATATCTACCCTAAAAGCAAGGTTAAGGGGGTTTCTTGGGTGGTTGATTGAGGAGCGCATCTGCATGCTCACAAAACTTCTATAAATTCTTCTCTCAACCTTCCCTTTGTTCCAACCTTGTTTTATTTTTACTTGGAGAGGATCACTTTGTTAGTGACCTCTACTTGACCATTTGTTTGAAGATGCTCGATCGAACTAGTCATTTGGTGAATATTGAGATCCTTGTACAACTTAGCTATCTCTTTGTCAATAAATTATTTTTCGTTACTGACAATGCAAGTATTTTCTAAAACTTTTTGCAAAGGGTCTCTGGTGAGTTTTTCGGAAGATTACTAAATAAGAACATTTTTCAGATGATGTTAAAAAAACTTAATAAAAGCTTTTAATAAATAAAAAAACATTAGAAAAACATATGAATGACTAAAATTTAACATATAATTACATTTTCAGCTGTAAATTAACTTCAATTTATGTAATTGTAAAAACAACAAATTGTAAATATGGATTACAACGAAATAAAGATTTTAAAATACGAAAGCAAAAAATAAAACAAAGGAACCTAATTGCTCTTCCTCCTTTGGACTAACAAAACTCACTAGCTCTTTTTCTCTCTCATATTTCCAATGGAGAAATAAACCCTATGTCAAAGTAACAAGCAAGGTTGTTATCTTTTGCTTTTTCCCTTCTAGTAAATATTCGTTCTTTTTAACTCCTCTTTCTTATTTAAAAGATGATGGGGGCAAGAGTATCCTTCTTTTGATATTGGTTTCATTCATATTCCATCACTCTTCTCTATAAGAAATTCTAGATCTGCTTTATAAGAAGGCATATATATAGCTGCAAGGTTCTGAGCAAGAGTGAGAAAAGAGGTTAATCAATTTAGTGTGTTGATAGATAAAAGACTACAGAAGAACCTTTCATAGAGTTGAACAAGGTGGATCGAAGGCATGGAAAGAGGCCTCTCCCTTCTGATCATGCATCAAGGGAGAATAGGGAAGGTTTCAACTTCCCTAGCCAACAAGGGGAAGAACCTTCTTCATTCCCCTTTCTTCAACAACCTATCAATACTGCTGATGATAGCACCCCTTCTACACCAGTTCCACAATATGCCCAAATAGCCACTTCTACCTTGATTGAGACACAGGACCCATCTCAGCACCCTTTAAATCAAGGTAAAAAATTTGCCAGGTTCATGCACTAACTTTATATTTTTCAATTTATATATTCATCTATGTCATACTATGCAACCCTATTTGTCAAAGATTTCACCAGGATCACTTTCTTTTCTCCTTTTTCAACTCCAGACATATTTATATAGAAGTAAATGCTAACAGAGATCTACTTATTTAAATGGGGTTTCAAGATGTCTATGATTTTTTTTTCATCACTAGCCTGAGTGCAATTTCCAAATCTGAATTGAAAAAAGGAAAAATCAAATGGGGACATGTCTTCTGTTTCTCTAAAAAGGTTGTTTGTTTGATGCACATGTAAAATATGTGTTTTAAACTTGCAAAGATAAACCAGTTGAAATGACACTCTAGCACTCCCTTGAATGTTATTATACAAGGTTGGTGTCTATATTGTTACGATGATGTTGATTGTGGGGACAAGAAGTTAGGTATTTTCAGTGAGCAATATTTTCCATTGGTACTTTAATTTCTTAGGGTGGCTATAGTTGATGTGTTTTCTTAAATGAGAAATTGGACCAAACCAAAACTGTGTGCCTAACCAAAGCATTGTTGTGATTGATATTGTTGTTGTTGCTGCTTTGTGCAATAATTGAAAGGGAGAAAAAGACACTATCGTGGAGTTCGACAGAGACCATGGGGGAAATGGGCTGCCGAAATCCGTGACCCTAAAAAGGCTGCTAGAGTATGGCTTGGCACTTTTGACACGGCAGAGGCTGCAGCTGCTGCTTATGATGCTGCTGCTTTGAAGTTTAAAGGATCCAAAGCAAAGCTCAATTTCCCAGAACACGTTCTTCTTGCTTCAATACCACCTTCACCTTCTGCTCAAAACATAAACATTAACAGTAATAACAGTTATGCTTCTTTTTCTTCACCACCAGTTTATCAGCCACAACCCTTGTTATCACCATCACAGGAAGAAGCGTTTCCAAATCTAATGCAGTACGCACAGCTTCTTTGGAGTAGGGATGATGATGATCTACAACGTGTTGCTTCAGGCCTTCACCATAATCATAATCATAATCATAATCCCACTGAGTCTTTCTATGGTTCCAGTTCTTCAACTATGTTCTCTTTCTCGTCCACTTCAGTTGTGACCGAGTCTGATAAACAGATTGGAGGTGACGCCGGTGACTCCAAGGAGGGAGAGTATTATGGTTCTTGCTTTTCTAGAGGGAGTGATTTTCACGGCAAGAATTGAACACAATGTTAAGTGTAAGTACTATGCTGTGTGTTGAAAACCTAGCTACTTTTTCTGTCTATTGTTTTCATATTTCAAATAATGGTTTTTTCGCTTCAGGTAAACCTACATTTTCACATCAGAACTGTCAGTAAAACAGTCGTATATATGTTTCTCATATTCTGTGTTTTTAAGGTTACAAGCATAATTATCATATAAATATATATATATAACTATTTCCATTATAAAACTCGGTTTTTAAGTTTTTTATTAGATATGATATAAATTGACACCTAAAGAAGAAATAAATACAAAAGTATACTGTATGAATTCCTGTAAACATATATTTCTCTTCCTCTTTAGGCCAATGGTTATAAAATTAATGGATAAAGTATTCATACTGAAATTATAGAGAAAATAAAAACATTAATACCATTAGTTGTTAATATCTGTCGTTTAAATTAATTTCTCAGATTTTTACAAAATTTATTATATATGGATTATCATTATAAAACTGCCTTTATCTGATGAACAAAAACATTATTGATAGTTAACATATATGTAGTTAATCAAGTATTTAAGTATGATATCAATAAGCTTTTTTTAGAAAAATAATTGAAATGATATGTGAGAAGATATATATTAAAATATGTACAATGATTTTTTTTTGTCATATTTAGACTCGTAAATATTATAATTATTTATACTAAAATTTCCTTGTATATATAGTTTGCAGCCATATCCTTCCGCATGATTCAACTATATATATATATAAATTTTAAAAGAAAAAAACAAACACGCAAATGAAGACTTCAAAGGTCGAAAACGAAAGTGACTCAATCTTTTTATAAATTTTACGCATGTCAGACACCATTTTCAATATATTAGTATTGCGTATATATGACTTGCATCATATAAAGTAAGATTCATATAAATTAATTTCATTCAATAGTATTTACATGTTTATATTTTCGAATGAATATATTTTATCTCAATTTAGTTTAGTTTATGGAACATGTTTTTTATTAATAGTTTCCATTACTCGTTACGATTTTATCCCACATGTTGCTATGATTGTTTTGGGAGAAAAACTTGGTGTTTGGCCATTTCAACAAAATCAATGGTGTGATGTCTATCTCTAATAAACAGGATTTTTGGAAGTGTGATTTCTACAACTGTTATTCTATCAGGGACACAAATTTCAAATTATTAGTTTTTGTATGTGGTTGCTGAGTTGCTTTTCAGCATAATCCAAACGAAAGAAGAGTATATTATCTTATGAAAATGATTTATTTTATCTTTTCTTTAATTTGGAACAAATATCATGGATGCTTGTTCTCTGATGAGGTTTGACAACGTTTTAATTTGTGGGGGGTTCTAGAAAGGGCGGAGCTATAATTTAGTCTACGTGGATCGAGAGGGAGTGTTGTGTTTAAGAGTGAGAAACCTCGTGTGTAGAAGGATTTTCATGATTTGGATCGAGGTCTTTTATATTGAAATTTTAAATTGATTTAAATTCACTACATATAAAAATGGCATAATGACAATATTATAAATATGATAAGTTTTTTTTTTTATACCGGTTAAACCCATAAGTGGTACATAACAATAATAAATTACAAAAATTTTGTATATTGGTTACACTTAAAATCGGTATAAAAAGTTAATGGTGACAAAAATGTAATAAATTACAAAGGCTTTTTATATCAGTTGTACTCAAACTGGTATAAAAAATAGAAAGTGACTTTTCTATACTGGTTAGACCTAGAATCGATATAAAATTTGTCCAGAGGCAAAAATGTAATATTGGATAACATTTCTATACCGGTTAGTCACTATAACCAATATAAAATTTTTAATATTCATCTCTATCTTCCTTTCGTACTTCACTTTTGTTTGCTTGGTTCTCTTCGTTTCTTTTCATGCTTGTCACACTCAAAATGTCGTGGTGTTTTTCTGATTGTGGTGTTCATGGTTTTTTTTGTGATTATGGGTAAGTTTTGAACTTGTATTTACTATTGAGGATTGTGCCTAGTGGTATTTACTATTACATTACATTTCTTGTGAGGAAAATTCAATGTTGTGAGGTTCTCCATTTCTTAGAGCTTTACATGGTGTCATTACCCTTCTTTGTTAGAACCAATGAGAAAATAATGAGGCACGTGTGATCAATGGGTTTGAATCCATGCAAACAGTGAGGCTGTAAATGAGGCAACAATTTGTTTTACCATTTGAAATAGGTGGAAAATATGCAAAGTTATGTTGCGTTTTGAAAAGTAACCTCCATCACCAAAAGTTTATGTCGATATTATTATATGTCAATTTTTTTTCTTTTCATTGAATCCAATGTCAAAGGTGGTGGATTTTTAGTAGTGATCAAAATCACTAAATAAATTATAGGAAAAATCAAAATGAACATCGATACAATTCCTAATTAGTAGGAATATTTAGAAATAAGATAGTCTCTTAGATACTTTGAAGTAGGGTGTATTGAACTAAATCCATTGATTAATTGTTTGTGTTGTGGTTTGGTAGCAGAGTTGAGTTTACAAATTGAACTATGTGTTTATTTCTTAGCTCCACCTAACAACAGAGGTGTTGGCTTTTACAGATAACAACAAATCGGAGTTTGATAGATTTTATACGCACCATAAATGAATATAAAAGTGGAGTATAATAATTTCTTGAATTTCCAAAGATTGAGGTTCGAAACAATAATGGAAGATTATATTGCACGTGTGTTAATTGTTTAAATGAGAAAAAAACTACCAATTGAAAATTTATTCAAGAACATGTTCTTTGTGATGGATTCGTAAAGAGCTACACAAAATAAACATGGCATGATGAATTAATAGACATGTCAAGTGTGACTGAGTCTCAAGTAAGAGCATAAAGAAGTTGATTTAGAGATGGTTGACAAATTAGAGGACATGATATATGTGATGTTGGACATGATTCCTTTCAATGTGCTCATGTGTATGACAACTTGTACAGTGTCACAGAAAAACCTTTGTATCTAGAATGCATTAAGTATACTCGATTTTTAGCGATATTAATATTGTTCAATGTGAAGGCAAGAAATGGGTGGACTGATAAAAGCTTTACATAATTGCTTGAGTTGTTGAGTAACATACTTCCTGAAGGTAACACATTGCCAACACACAATTATGATACATAGAAGATAGTATCCCATGGGTATGGAGTATAAAAAAAATCATACATACCTAAATGATTATGTCTTTTACAAGAGGAAGTTTTCCAATTTACATTAATGTCCACAATGTGGGGTATCAGGATACAAACAAAAAGGGGACGAGTTTGAATGTGATATTAAAGGTCCTCATACAAAAGTCTCGTGATATCTTTCTCTTGTTCCATGGTTGAAATACTTATTTAGTAACCCAAATGATGCAAAACTCATGAGATGGCATGCAAATGGACATATAAAAGGATGAGAATTTGAGGCATCTAACAGATGGTTTGCAATGAAAAAATATTGATTCCATGTTCCCTAATTTCTCTAATGATTCAAAGAACATTAGGTTTGGACTTGTTACGATGGAATTAATCCATAATGCAACTTGAGCAATAAACATAGCTTATGACCCATGATGTTAGTGATTTACAACTTACCTTCATGATTGTACATGAAACACAAATATGTGATGTTAACCTTGATGATCTCAGATCCAAGACGACTAGGAAATGACATTGATGTTTATTTGGCCCCATTAGCTAAAGATGTAAAGATGTTCTAGGAGGAAGGTGTTCATATGTTTAATGGATACATTGGTGGTTTCTTCATGCCAATGTTATTTTGTACAATCAACAACTTTCTAGCTTATGATAATTTAAGTGGCTATAACACTAAGGGTCACAAAACATGCACTATATGTGAAGAATGAACATGTCACCATCAACTTATGGAAGGAAAACATTATACCTTGGACATCAAATGTTTCTTAGTACAAATCATCCATATCGTAAATTAAAGAAAGTATTTAACGGGTGTCAAAAAAATGAATTAGCTCCAATGGCTTTAAATGGATCACATGTATATGAGTGTGTGAATGACATTGGGGTTGTTCTTGGAAAGTTAAAAAGAACACTTCAAGAAACATGGAAGAAAATATCAATTTTCTTTGATCTCACATATTAGAGGGTGCTTTATGTCAAACATTATTTAAATGTAATGCATGTAGAGAAAATGTTTGTGATAATATTATCGAAACACTCTTTAAGAAATATTTTCTTTTGAATCTATAACATCTTAAGGAGAATTGTTGTTATTATGCAACCTACTCTCTCAAGGAGTCAAAGTGTTTTGGTGGAAAAGTTACTTCAAACAAGAATTGCAACTCTTAAAATTTTTTTCTTGGATATGGCCTTAGTTATATGTTATTCACCTATTAATATAATGTGTGTTACTTCAAACAAGAATAATAACTCCTAAGCATTAGTTATTGGATATGCTCTAAGTTGAAGCAAAAAGATCCTTAAACTTATTTTTTTAATGCTTTGAATTGATCGTGGTGTCATAATTTTGTGCATGAATTTTCTCATTAATATCAAATATTTCTAATATGTTTCCTCGATAAAGTTCAACAACTTATCTCCTTGCTACTCAACATAAATTAGAACATGAATTGCTTTCTACAAAAGGAATTAAATCTTAAACGGTATTATGAATGAATGTGTTTGTTACTTTTGATAAAAGTCTTGTGTTTCATTTATAATTTTTCTCATAGATGGATGCATGATAATACAAATCAGCCTACCTAAGAAATGAATGTATTTTTAACCATGCATGAACCGAGAGTTAAAAAATTATGTTAGAACTGAGATAAGTTTCTTATTTAATATAAATGTGTTTACCAACTATAATAAAATAGTTTAATAATAATTAAGATCAAGTTGAATATTGTTAATTAAGTACCAATTTACATAAAAAAATTCATGATTTTAGAAAATTTAAATATACTAATTATTTTTATTTTAAATTGTTGAATTTTTTTCGTATATTTTAGTTTCAATAAAACAATTTAAATTTATTAAATATTAAATTCTTTGTTTGCATATAAATTATCATTTCAATGTTGAAAAATCACTTAGTTAATAATGATTAAGAGATGATCATTTCCATGTTGGTCGACAAAACTCTAACTTACGTCAATGGAGAAATAACCTTGATCAACATTGGCTAAGAAATAATTTTGGTGAACATTGGCAAGAAAATACTCCTAATGATATCAATTAAGAATAATTTCACTAGTGTCAACAAAACAACCATATTTGACATTAATAAAAAAAATCACAACAAATATTGACAACCCGAATTAACATTAGTTGAGAAAGAACTTTAGTGAACATAAAAAAATCTTGACAATGTTGCCTCAAAAGTAATAATAATAAACTTCAAGTTTAAATAAACTTCTATCAATATTAGCTTTTAGTTTTATTTTTTTTATCGGTAACGATAGTTGTTAATTTTTATTAATAAAAAAAAGTTAAATCCACATTTTTTTTTCTACAATGTTATATTTTCCAAATGTTAGTAAAATAAGTTAAATCCACATTATTTTTAATTACCCTTTTCTAATTTTACCACTAAGTAAAATTTATATCTTTTTTATTTATATTAGATGAAAAAGTGATAGCAAACTCATGATGCTCTAAGAAAATCATTATTAATCATAATAATCTTGATGAAACCAAGCATAGATGAAATCGAGAAAGGAGTGTAAAAAGAAAAAATAATAAAGAGAAAGATTATTAAATATTTCATATTCCATTAGTGGATGTCCTTGTTCTTAATGCTTCATTTGATGTTTCCTAGTGTGGCATAAATTTTTGTAACATAATGCTTTTGGGACCGCATAAATTGCATAATTTAGGTAGACGAAATACACGACTTTTAACATAGCAAGAGTGACCAAGATGTCTTTCAAGCAATAAACGCAATTCATCTTTTCAACGATGAATTATAAGTATCATTTCTTGTCCTTTTCCATTCCAAAAACCTACCTAGATGGGAAGGAAGCAAAGGAAATAGATTTGAAACATTAGCTTTTAGATCAAGATATCTCGAAAAAAAAGAAAGAAAGAACGAAATCTCTTAATTTATTAAGGTTTTGTTCACTTGGAAGAATTTGAGGGAGAGTAATTGAGTGAATTTGAAGATAATTTTTTATTGTTGCTTATTTGAGTGAATTTTGAGGTAAACGAGTGTGGATTTCGAAGTAAAGTTTGTGATAATTAGTATAAGATTTAATTTATGTGACAGATTAAAAAAATTACTTCCAAATCCATTATCGATTCCCTCCAAATTCATTTAAATAAATAACAAAAAAGAGTTATCATCAAATCTTCTCAAATCTACTCAAGTGAAACAAATATAAAGCTCTTTATTTTCCATACGTGGTTTTATAAAGATCTTTTCTACTTTGACGGAAACGTGACAGAAGTTAAATTTTGGCCGCCGGCGGTGGAGCTCTTTCGAAAATAACCAACTTTTATTTCTGCAACTAGAGCTGTTTACTGTGCACGGAAACAATTCGCTTTGCTAGCAATCGAAATTCGAACTAAATTAATGTGTTATACGTTGAATTCCCCGCTAAAATTCGACTCCCGGTTAGTCAAATTTTAGGCAGTTTTTAAGCTCTTTTTTTTAATATAAATTATTAAATTGAAAAAAATATAGAAATAGAAATATACAATATAGAAAATATAATTTAGATTTTCTTTTTATATTTAGAGAAAATATAAAAAAAAAATTTTAAAATGTTGTAAAATATACAATTTTTTAATACAAAAAGATAAAAATTTAAAATAAGAGACTTGGTAAAAAAAATTAAAATTATTTTATTTAAAAAATATAAAAATTTAAAATTAAAATATATAGAAAAATGTATAATTTTTAAACAGAAATTTTAAAATTTTTGAAATGAAAAATTAAAAATATAAGAATATATAAATTTTAATAGAAATTATTAAAATAAAAAAAATATAATTTGGTTTATTGTTATTATGATAAATGAAAAAGTAAAAGAGAGAGATTGATTTGAATTAAGTTGTGAAATGTATATTTATTTAGTTACAATGACACCATATGTACAAGTGTGGGTTTGTGTTATATATTTTTTCTAACATAGCATTGTTTGCTCTTTTAAATACACACATAGCATATTGGACTTTATGTTTACCTGAGTCATTGTGGCAAATTGCATGTGAGAACACTGATTGAGAGACTGAGTCATTGAAACATCTCTTAAGTGATATTAGATGGAGGTGTACTAAAAGTAATGTTATGTTTGGCATGCATACCCAATAAAAGTGTTCGCGACACTGTATGAGAGAATATTCATTGAGAGACTAAGTCATTAGAACCTCTACCAATGTCATAGCATTGATTGAAAGATGGAATCTTTGTCACACTTACCCAATAAAGTTGAATTGTTAAGCCTTATGAAGTTCATAATGAAGTCTAATCAAAACTAAATTGTCTCATAAGCATTTTATATAGAAGGGTTAGAAGTCTTGTTATAGTTTATAGTTGAATACTATAAAAGGATGGTGGTATCATGTTTAAAAGTTGCGCAATTGGTTAGTATAAGAAGTATAGATGGTCTTTGTCGAGGAAAAGAATGCTTTTAATTCCTTTAATGTTTCGGTAGATTTTGAAGATGCAAGGTTCGCCTTTTGTATTTTACCAAATGGGGTTACTATCAGTTATATGCGAGAAATCATTAGGAGTCATTTGTTGGACCCATGGGAACTAGAGTTAAGTCATTTGTGATATCGCGTTCTAATTTGCTGAAAAATGAGCTCTTGACTTCGTTTTCTTAGCGATTGACGAAGATGTTCAAAATGTAATTCATTGATATTGAGTCATGGTCCTGATGTAGACTATCTTTTTGTGTCAACTTTCATGAATGTTGAAAAGCCTAAGTATGTTTGTGGTCCATCATTCACCGATGATGGTGAAATTACTGATGCTAGTCTTTGGGATATTGTGTAAGCAAGACAATGTAATATGATTTTCTTTATGTATGGTAGTGTTTTTGAGACGATTGTAATTGTTTAAGACACATGAATGCAATGTTTTAATAATTTTACGTCAATTAATTATTTCAAATTTTATTCTACCAACCACCTTAATGATAAAGTTAAAATGATGAAACAACTATGACTAGTGCCTCCTTAATAGTTGTGTTATGAATGTTATTAAAATATGATAATCAATGTTTTGTCCAAGTATTTTTTCCCATTTAACATAATGGAATGAAATTCGAAGTCACAAAAATAAAGTTATGTTTTTTTTTAAAGATAGTTAAGAACACCATCAACATCCTTAATCAAGAGTGAATTTGGAGCATAGACCTTTGAACATGTGGCAAGACCCAAATGATGACTTGAATGTTTCTCATGACTATTGGAAATAATAAGAGAGCTTTAGAATTTATGAGAATAGAATAATGAATACAAGAATGTGTGTGTTTCTTGGTGAAATACTATGTATATTTATAGGGTTTTTGAGCCTTATAAGATTTGTTGTAAAATTTAATAATATTAAGAGAACATCAAATAATATTAACAAATATAATAACTTATCATTTATATTTTAATTTATAGAGTTTTTAAGCTTTATAAGATTTATTGTAAAAGTTAATAATATCAAGATAATATCAAATAATATTAACAAATATAACAACTTACCATTTATATGTTAATTATTATAATAATAACAAAAATAATATATTTTACCTGATTAACCATATATTCTTATATTGATATAGTATTATTATATAATAATTAACTATTAAACTTTAATCACATATTTCATTAATATATAATAATTACATTAATAAATATCTCTTAAAATAAATGAATTAGATCAAGTTAATATATTGGTTTGTTTGATGGCGCATACTTAGAATTTCTAAATATCATTCCTCTTAACATACATACATTTCAGTTGAGAATACGATATTAAGTGATTTATTAGTCACAATAAATTAATATTAGAACTTAATTTTTTTCCAAAGAAAAATAATCTAAGAGCAGTTTTAGCGTATATTTTATATGAACTTATAGTAGAAAGAAAATATTGACTAATGATAGGTTGAAGTCCGAAAAGTTTGAAGTGCATGCGAATTCAGAAATGCAATAATTAATAAGCTATGTACTAGAATCTGATTCATTGCTGAAAATGAATGCTAGCTACATTATTTGCTTTCGGCTCCATCCTCGTCAAGTTTTGCGGCTATCATATTATTCTCTTCTCCCTTTGTCCCCTCTACTTTCTTCCATACCATCCACATATTTACAAATTTTATTAAATCAATTTATCAAATATATGCATTTTTCTATATAGAATATGGGTTCTTAAATTTTATAAATATGTAAATATAATCTTTTTATCAAATTGTGAAAAAAAATTTGATGTATAAAAATTAATATTTAAGTTATTTATACTATTTCACATCTTTCAAAATATATCAAACTTTTTAATAAATTTCAATTTTGTGTTTAAGTTTAAAAATTAAAAATGTATTTAATTATATATTCATCTATATAATATAAATTGATTTTATTTTTAAATAAAATATAATTAAGGTTTCTTGCATATATATATATATATATATATATATATATATATATATATATATATATATATATATATATATATATATATATATATATGATTAGATATTTACAAATGATTAAGATAAAACTAAATGTTCTAATACTATATTAAGAATATTAAAAAATAAATTTTAAATTTGACTTAATTTTATAATATAAAATTAACTTATAAGATAAATATTAAATTCACTTATAAATTATAAATTATGTATGATGGACGTAAAGTATTCTTTATTGCATCTTCCTTTTCTTTCTGGTCACTAAGAAAGGGATTTTTTTATTAAGTTTTACCATCATTATCACGAAATTGATATTGAGAATTGAAATTTTGATAATGAGCATTTGAGGTTGATGCACGACAGTTCTTGGAGTAAGAGGGTGAAAAGTTTAGAAGAATTATTGGTTTGGTCCTGAGATGGGAAAGTTTGTTGAAGAAATCTTGAACGGATACTCATGAAAAAACTATAATTACCATTTGTACATTTTATAATAATCTGTCTGCATATGAAGGGAAAATGGTGCCTATACATTTTCAAAGCGAATATCATTTACACCATTGTAGGGGTTGTCATGCTTTTTCTTCAAAGCCTTTTGAGTTAAACATGCACAAAATATCCACATTTTCCTCATAAGTGCAAAATCAATATTTTTTATGTTAACGAACAATTCAATACAAAAATTATAAAACCTAACAATAATTAAGAAATCTCACTTGGATATGACTCGAAAAGAGAGAATTAATACAGTAATTAACAAAATGCCATTGTCAATTTTCATTCTTATTCTTATAAGAATAATGATATTTAAATAACATTTGAACATTGATTACGTGTCAATCTCTGATTGGTCAAAAATTATTTCACAATCAATAATAATAATCATAAACATTATTGTGGAATAATTTTTGACCAATCACAGATTGACATGTAATCAATGTTCAAATGTTGTCAAAAAAATGTTGTCTAAATATCATTATCCTTCTTATAATGGTCTTTTATGTCGTTGTTTCTTTATTAAGAGAAATGGAAAATCATGATTCATGCCGATATAATTAAAGTATTTGAAACATTAGAAATAGGTGGAATAGTATTAATGGAAAACTTTTTCATAATCAATTTTATGTATATTTTTGTCGAGATTAAAAGATTTTTCGTCAAACACTTAATCTCACGACTAGTTTAAATGATAAGTTTTTTTCAAAATGTTATTCACAATATTCGCTGCAATGTTTTAATTAGAGCTGTCAAAATGGGTAACCCGACTCGACCCGGCCCAGCCCACTACGGGTTGGTCATTTAGTGAGCCAACCCAATCCGGCTCATTTATTAGCGAGCCAGAAAAACTTGAACCCGGCCTGACCCACCACGGGTTGGTGGGTAAACGGGTTGGCTCACTAACCCATTTAATTATTATTTTTAAATAAAAAATACAAACTTTCTGTAATTTAAATTTAAACAAATTTCACTCTCAAAAAATTATGTTAAAGACAATTCAAAATAATAATAAAAAGTACAATATAATTCAAATGTCATCAAAAAACAAACACAAAAAACATACAAATAAGTTTCTTATATTCATCATTTTTTGTTCCTTATCCATTTACGATATTAGAATCTTGAATAGATATCCACAATATTATGCTCTCTTGAATCATCCTGGATGTCAAACCTAACTGAATGTAGTCTATCATATTAATTCTTGTAACCCATGACTCTTGTTCTTGTTGTCTCTAAATTCACTAATAAAGATTTTTCTAATATCAGAACCAAAAAAGAGAACCAATACTCAATAACATCAACAAAAAATATTAGTCAAAAAAAGAGAACCAATACTCAATAACATCAACAAAAAATTAATAGTTTAATTTGTAACATAATTTCCCAAATTCAAAGATATCAAAAAGAGCTTGTTCAAATAATATATACTCAAATTGTTTAAATAAAATGAACAAAATCTGATACAAGCATGTCAGAACATGAAAAAAAAATCATTCCATGTCTTCAAATCCCCCAAAACAAAAACCAAATTCACAAACCCCTATTTTTGTCATTATAGGGTTTTTGAAAAAAAAAAGAAAGAGAAGTGAGAAAACAAAAATGTGGAGAAAAGAGAAGAAAAAAGGAAGGGTGTTTTAACTGCTCCTTGAAGAATTTTAGTGAAGTGAGGGTGAGAGCACCGTCAAATGAGAGCAAGTACCATGAGAGTGATTTGTGAGAGCAGATGTTACTTTTTTGTATACACAATGAGTGAAAAAAGTATTTTATTTTTTAGAGTTTCATAAATAAAATAATGAATTAAAAAAAATAAAATTAGGTAGGTGGGTTGGTGGGCCAACCCGGCTCACCACGGGTTCAACCCGCATGAGTTGGGTTTAAATGAGCCGGGTTGAAATCTGACCCGCATATAAATGGGTTGTATTTTTCAAACCCAACCCGACCTGAACCCGTGACGGGCCAGGTTGGCTCGCGGGTTGTGACCCATTTTGACGGCTCTAGTTTTAATGAAACTTCGGTTAAATAAACTTAAATTAAAAAGGATTTATTTGTAATTTTTCCATAAACTTTATTTGTCCACGTCGCAATTAGCATTTAGTTGGTTTTTATTTTTCTAGTTTCGGTTGCATGGTAGCAACTAGGTAACAGACCTCAGTGGTCATTATATTTTAACAGCCCGGTCGTTTAGGAGATATTTAGTTTTTCTGTTTTCGGCAGTAACTGTTTTTATTTCATTTGGCATCTATAAGTGGCTATTTTAATAGCCTTTCTCTCAATCAAATGAATGTAGCCGTAATATACTTTGCAGAATATATTTTGTTGTGTTTGAGGTTATTTTAATAAAATGGTATAAAAGAAGAGAGAGAAGAGTCAAACACCATTAAAGAAAAAAAATAGGTGTTTGAGTCTTTATGTGAAAAAGATGACAAAGGTAGTTAATGTGTACCATATTTGTCAGAAAATATATCAATTAAGATGATAAATGTTTGCAGATGAAGGGTTTCTTGATATCCAAGACGTATGATATAGTGGAGAGTGGGTATCAAAAACCCGCAGAGGAAGAAAACCAGACAATAGCACAAACTACCACATTGTGTAACGCCTCAAAATAATATGTCACGAAACAATTGTCTCATTGTATAAATGCATATAATCATTTTGACGTGTAAAATTAAGTCAAAACTTTCAAATATCCTTAATTAAATTCAAAATAACAAATTAAAACATCAATTCCATAAACAACTAATATGTATTCAAAATTCACAAAGAAATAAAATCCTCAGGTCTCTCATTATCCTTGTCGCCTTAAATATCCATTAGACTACCTGTATCATTATCTGCTTCCGTATAACAATCCAAGTCATACAATCATCGCAGGTGGAAACACAACTACAACCAAAATGCAAGGGTGAGCTGACATAAAGAAAACATCAAATCAATCGATATAACATTTATATTACGATTGTTAAGTCTTTATCATAATTCTACCCCATCAACCAAATCATCCATACTCAATAAGATTATAACAACCATCATCATACCCCTAAACCATTCCCTTAACCAGAATCTATACCATTCTCATTAGCTCTACATCATCTGTTAATCACAGGCAACACGTGCCTATTCCAAAGTCTACTATACATTTTATCAATTTCTATACTTCCACGTACATTTCATTTTACCAAAACAAAACAATTCAACTGGTCCTCCACCATAGCTTCGAACCTGTCTCCCCTGCTCCCAGATGTCCATCACGACACTAAACTCAACTTGAGTCGGAACCTTACGGGCGAGACCTTCATCCCTTTCTACCCTCTCACAAGAGGAAAGGTAACCCTCAAATCCTCAGTCTCATCCTCCGCCCCTCTAGGACGAATAACACTCTGGCAAGTGTACCAGGATCAAGTAATAATAAAATGGTAAGTCCAAGTATCGTTTTCCCAAGAGACTTATGGCACTAAACTGTTGTGCTTTTGCATAACCAATCAAGACTATAAAAACAATATTTTGGGATTTTTGAATATAAAGTACGGAAAAGTAAACATGAATGCAATTTGATAAATTAAGGTTAAACACAAAAATGGATGGATGATGTTGATAATATGAGATGGGTTTGTTGTTTATGTTTAGATTTCACCTAATCACCCTCGTATATGAATGAATTCATCTTCTTCATTAATGTTAATGCAAACTTTCTAGTCTACTCTAAACCCGATCTCTCAGCGAAAAGAGCTTATCACTAATCACTAGTTTACCATCTCTAGTCTCCCTAAGTAATTAGCAATGCAATATATTAGAGAAGCAAATACAATTGATCGTCCTACCCCTATCTCTAGGCAGTATTGTTTAATCAAGAGAATTTCCCAGATCATGATTTGTAGATATCTCATGATACCAATCTTAGGGAGAGAAGAGGAGAGTTGTCACCACCTCCAAATTCACTTACCCTAAGAGTGCGATATCTCCTCATGATATTTACAAATCATAAGATTTATGCCAAATATGAATAAATCATAACAAACATTTGAGCAAAGAAGAATATATCTAACAATTAATGGAAGAAGCATATATATTCAAGAACAATTCAAATACAAGAGAGTTTAGAGGTTATATCTTTTTCCAGCAACAAATAAGATCCATCGTCATGGAAAAACTAGGTGAACAATGGAATGAAAGAGATAAAAACCCTAAAAAGGAGAAAAAGAGAGTTGTCACCATCTCCAAATCTACCCCCAAAGGGGTGAAAAGTGTGTTTCTGTGCCTAAGCCATCAAAAGGTACAAACCCTAAGACGTTCTGACCTTTGAATAGGGCATAAAAATAACAGAAAACAAGTCCAAGCCCAAATATATCATAAAAATAACAGAAAACAGGTCCAAGCTCGCGTCCCCAGCGCTCAGCGCCCAAAATCGGCGCTCAGCGGTTTGCCTCACTGGCGCTCAGCGCCCAAAACTGCCGCTCAACGCTCTGGTCAACATTCTGGTCAACTAGTTGACTTTTCTGGTTGACTGGTTGACTTTTCTGCATTCTATTTGACTTTTCTGTACCACAACCCTTTGATACTTCAACCTTTCTTTCAATTCATTCCAAAAACTTACAAAAACAAGGGAATTTAATGATAAAATCATAAAACATGTCCTCAACTCTTTTATTCACAAAACTAACGAAAAATCATGATTCCAAGTAAGTTTCTAAGTCAACAAGGGCGCATTTGATATCAAGATTAAGTATAAAAATAACGGTTTTTCAACCGTTAGCAGATACCTATCTCTTCCACTGCCTCTTAAAAAAAAGAGAACTACCTTTCTACCCTCTCATAAGAGGAAAGGTAACATTCGAATCCTCAGTCTCTTCCACCGCCCCTTTAGGACGAAGAGACTCATCTCTTCCACCGCCTCTTAAAGACGCAGAGATCTACCTTTCTCCCCTCTCGCAAGAGGAAAGGTAACATTTGAATCCTCAATCTCTTCCACTGCCCCTTTAGGACAAAGAGACTCATCTCTTCTACCGTGTCTTAAAGACTAAGGGATCTACCTTTCTACCCTCTCGCAAGAGGAAAGGTAACATTTGAATCCTCAGTCTCTTCCACTGCCCCTTTAGGACGAAGAGACTCATCTCTTTCACCGTCTCTTAAAGATGAAGAGATCTACCTTTCTACCCTCTCGCAAGAGCCTAGCCTCTCCCAGACGAACCAAGCGGAAGCTGGTGGGCATGTGACATCCGGGCACTGACGAGGGTGGGTAGTGATCGCGTGCGAGAGGCACAGAGTGCAACTCCTGTCAGGCTTCTAGTGGAAGGGCCACATGGACGAATCGAACATACACCGGAATGAGAGGGATCTAGAGACTGTATAGGTATGGGACTATACAGTTGAAGGATAGCTTAAAGGAATTTATTTGGTTACTCATATCAACAAAATGCATTTGCTTTTCAGTAGCCTAACCCATAAGAACTTCATGGTTAAGCGTGCTTAGCCTGGAGTAATTTAGGGATGGGTGACCTTCTGGGAAGTTTTCTCGGAAAGTGTGCGAGTGAGGACAAAACACACTGGAAAGCCTCGTGTTGATGTGTGGGGGCAGTCAAAGGAGATATCTACGCGAGGCAGGTCCGAGTATATAGCTCGAGTTGTTGAGTTTATAGCTCGAGTGCAGAAGATGGACAACCAACTCAGAATCAACGGAGAAAAGGTGTCTCCTAACCGGCTGTGAAAAGGATCTTGAGAAATCTGGCGGAAGATTTTGCAAATATTATGGCCACCCTTGAAAAGGGACAAAAGATCTGTCAACTCTCATCGTGGATGAGTTAGTTGGATCATTAAAGGCCCATGAACTGAGAAAGAACAAATTCATATATGTTAATAGTCACCAAACCAACTAACATACATATTTAGATGTATCATTTTAATTCAAGCTTATTAGTTTTAATTTACTCATGAGAAAGCTTTTATTTTATTAGTACATTAATTGAGAAGTCACAAAAAGTCTCAATCTCCAAAATTTTCTTTTAGAGTGGGTTAGTAGGTAAAGGTTAAAATGAGTTTGGTTTTATTCGAACAAAGGTCAAACCAAGTTAAATCGTGTCAAATGTTGAATCTAGTCAACACACTTTGAAGGTTGAGACAAGTAAACTCGAGCCAAAGGTTAAATTGAGTTTATCAGAGTCGAAGGATAAACTCTTCAACCTAGGATGACTCAGTTACACCCTTCGGCCCGACTTAACTTTTTTTGACCAAACCAGCTTAGTTCAACCTTCGGTTCGAGCAAACTTAGCTCAATTCTTTGGCCCGCTTGACTTAGTTTAATTTTTTATTTGGGTCGACTTTGACTCAATTATTCGACTCAACTTGGCCTTCGGTTTAGCTTGACCATTGACTTAGGCCGTCTTAGTTTGCTTCTTCGACTAAGTTGTCATGGCTCGGTTCTTCAGTTGAACCGACTAGGCTTGGCCTTTAGTCTCATTGACTCAATTAACTTTTGACCTATGCTGATCGATTTGACAATTTGGGTCGATCGAATCGATTCTTCAACTTAATTGATTCGATTTGATTCTTTGAGCCAGTCGACTCAACTCGTCGTTCAACTCATTTAGTCCTTGTTAGCTTGGCTCGACCTTCGATTTGGATTGACTGGGCTCGACCTTTGACTTAGACTAGCATGACATGACATTCGACCCCAGCATACTTGACTTGACCGACTTAGCTTAATTCGACCGACTTAGCTTAATTTTCAACTTGATTGACTTGACTTTATCCTTCATCATAGTCGACTCGACTCGACCTTCAACAAACTTGTTTGACCAACCATTGACTCAAGCCGTCTCAACTTGATTCTTCTACCTAATTAAATCGAATCAACCTCGATAAGAATTAACTTAACTCTACTTGAACTTTATCAACTTGACCAAAACACTATCTAATTTTGATCCAACTTAGATTACTTACTAAACTTTTTTCAATTCAATCCTATCTACCTTAACCTAAAAGTGACTCGCATATACTTATATAGACTTATACGTAGGTTAATTTTGACTCATGAAATTTTTTGTTGCTATTTTAATTCTATAAACTCTTTTTTATGTGAGCTTTTTGAGCGAGTTTTTTTAGTCCAACCTATATACTATGACCAAGTTACGGAGATAGGCCAAATTAAAATCTCTACATATATGGTTGTTTAGTAAAAAAAAAACATCTTTCACTCTCGTATAAGAATAAAAACTATACTATAGTTATAATTCTCATAGTTTGTGATTATTTAATTTAAAAAACCATAAACATAGGCCATACAAAGTAAACTTGTGCTGGTCTAAGTTAATTTCATTTTTATGTAAATTTAAATTTTATGTTACCGAGAAAAGTAGTTATTAATTGTTTCTAATTTTGAAATTTCTCAATAAATTTTAATTTTCGTAAACTAATAATTTTATTCTATATTTTATAGTAAAAATATACTTAAATATGATACATAAAGCACTTATTAGTAAATAAATTTATATTGAATTTCAATTATATTAGATTTGTATAAAAATTAAAATAAAAAACGCCGTCTGTGGGAATCGAACCCACGACCACGTGGTTAAAAGCCACGCGCTCTACCAGCTGAGCTAAGACGGCTTGTTCTTTCAACATTAAATTTAATAATTTCAAACCATACTTGTGTCCGAAAAAATTCATAATATAATTAATACGCAAGGGTATCCGAAATTTTAGAATTGTAAAATAGAATGATATGTTCAGCTTCTCTAATTACCAAACTTTTATAACTTTTTTACAATCTAATTTAATATCTTAGCTCGTATTTTAATTTAATTTATAATTTTTAAAAAAAAAGTCATATCGTCAATAGAGGAGGGAGAAGACCCGATGGTTTTGAAAATAGGAGTAACTCTAGGTTTGAAAACCAGCAGGAAAATTCTCCATCATTCTTTTTCTTCTTTTTTAGAGATACTCTGATAGGTTCCTAATCGGGTTAGGAACATATGGAAACACACTTCACCCACACAAAATACACACCCAAGAATGTTGTATAACTTTTTTGTATTACTGAGCAATCAAGAATACAAGTATAGAAAGCTTAATCTCTCCCTTCAGGACAAACAAACAAGTCTTGTCAATCTGTTACTAACAAAAGCAATAATCCCTCCTACAATCAAACCCCAAATTATTTATACAAAACTCTTTCCCCGCCTTTCCTAACTGCCAAGGCAATTAGGCTAACTAATGTCTAATGCCTCTTCCTTTTCTCATAGACCAATAACCTCCTAACAATACCCCCTCCCTTCAACAACCTTGTCCCCAAGGTTGATATTGATCCTGGCTAGTCACCATGTATAAAACTCCAATCTTCACAAACCCGAATTGCTATTTCGGACGAATCCCAATGAATACCAGACTCAACATGTTAACAAGCAAATGAACAATCCCAGCGTGTAACCAAATGCAAGTGACAAGTCTCCATCCTTGATGCCCGTTCACAACATTATCCCACCGAAGGGCTTCCCTCTTGGTCAATGTTGAAGAAGAAGGACCAAGCAACAAATTCTCCTGCATAGGTTCGGAGGAGAACCTTCTAAGGAATTTGGCCACGCAGCCACCTTGGGAACTGAGGTTAATCTTGGGACAATTGTTGATGTACATGAAAATAACAAAAACAACAATATTAGCAACCACAAACATAGGAACCAGCCATGATGTCCAATGGGTATCAGCTTCGTAAATATTAGTAGACTCATGCACAATGTAGTTTTCCTCTGTTATGTTGTTCTTGGATCTCCCACCGCCAGTCTCAAGATATCTTCTGGCCCTAATTTTTTTGCTCTCTATCTAACCCAATTTCCAAGTCTCGAATTTTTTTCTATAAACATGCTTTATATCATGAGGTAGGGGTAAGCTTTCTCTCTCCCGAAACACAAGATAGTGGGTCTGCAACACTGACCTTAATTCCACTTTCTGTTCCGCTGTCAAATCTCTCATACAATCACTGCATTCTTCCTGCTCCACTTTGCCCCGATCCCAAACAAAATGACTCAACATCCACTAACTTCAACAATGTCTCAGGTTCCTCCAGCTGGCGGGAAAGTGTTGGGTCCTCCTCTATTGTTACCTTCTTACCCTTTAACATATATTCCATGGACATCTCCCCCCAATTGATCATGACCTTCCCAAGCTTCGCTAGCTATGCAATTCCCAAGATTACATCTCCTCCCCCCAACCCGAACATGTACAACTCCTCTTCCACCGTAGCTTCCCCCAAATTTATTCATATTTTCTCGCAACGTCCACGAGATGTCCTCTTGTGACCATCCCCGAGGCTCACCGTATATGGGTTTGTATCAGTTACTACTAACTTCAATTACTCCACCACTCTTCGATTGATATAGTTATGGCTGGCCCCGGTATCTATGAGGACCACCACTCTTCTTTTTCCAATTTTCCCTGTTAATTTCATGGTTATGGGCGGTGTCAACCCCTCGGCTGAACAAGCAAATAGTTCCATGGGTTTCGCATCCAGGTTCTAACCTTTTGTCACTTCATCCTCCTCGTCTTCTGCCAAGAGCAGCACCCGCAAGCTCTTCTCTGAACATCGGTAACCCGATGCAAACGGATCCCGCATCGAAAACAGCGACCTTCTTCCCGTCTTTTTAGAAATTCTGGGTAAGGTAAATTCCTTACAATTCTTCCTCGGTTGTCGCCTCCTCTAACAAGACCACCTCTCACGTTATTTGCCGTCACCGGACCTTCCCTTAGGTTCGACCACTTCCCTTCACCTTTGGAACGATTCAGCAGTTGTCGATCAACCTCTCCTCGAACGACAGTGGTCGAGGATCGCGGACCCACGACGTTTAGATTTATGTCGTTCCAACCTCCTCCTCTCGTTCTCGATATCGCGTCCTCCACGTCACGTGCGATTCTTATCGCACCCTCCAATTCTTTGGGATCTTGAATACGTACTTGACCCTTAATCCTACCAAGAAAAAACCTAATGAAAGTTCCTCTGACAAGCCTTGCGCCTGTCCCAATAACATCTCATAGCTTCTGGTGAATTCCTCCACCGATCCTTCTTGTCGCAGTGTCGCTAACTGTTTGTACACCGTCCCACGACATCCTCCTTCGAAATGATTTATAAGTGCTGCTTTCAAACCCGCCCAAGAATGGTTCTTGGTTTCATCTTTCCAGATTTTGAACCAATAGGTTGCAGTTCCCTCCATGCTAATATAAGCAAGCTCCACCTTATCCTCCTCCAACACCTTCTATATGTCAAAGAAGCGCTCTGCCCTGTTGATCCAGGTGTACGGTTCTTGCCCATCATCAGTGTTGTTAATTTTTTTTCATATTTTGTTGTTGAATGTATGATTGGTTTTTGAATTGTTTTTATGGTATTTTAGGTTAAAGTTCGACATCTATGTAAAACTGAATACATTGTTGAAGTCAACGGTTTATTGACATTGAGACATCACTCTCGGATAAGAGTAACTCCTTTTAGATGGTGTGTTAAACTTGAAAAATCATTGTATATTTGGGTTCCAAATAGTGAATGTATACGTATCAGGCAACACTTTGTACTTTTATCTGTTCTAGATATGTGTATCTTTAGGTTTGAGTGTCGTTGCGCTCAATGTGAAATTCAATAGGGTTGTTTGCGAGGTGGTTGGGTAATTGTTTGAAGAAGAAGCAATAACGATAAAAGACATTATTAATAAGATTAAGTTTTTTTTATGGAGTAAGGATGAGGATGAGGAGGTAGATAATGTGTGTCATTTGTATTTGTTACTTCATTTTTGCTATTTTTTATTTTCTTAGGTCTGTTACAAACATGCCCTTCAATTTGTTAAATAACCTTAACAATTTGAATGAGTACAACTGAGCAACTTCTGTCCATTCTTTTGGTTCACGGTTTCAATCATAGATGTGAGACTTTCATATGTACACAAAATGCATATTGCATTACTGTATCTGGGTCATTTACAATCCTTCAGGTAATTGTTGACTTCATAATTTCTTATGTTGGGCTTGTCGATGTCTTTCATCAGCCTCCTATAAGTGTGATGCTATTTTCTCAATATTTTACCTTTGCTACCAAAGCAGTTTCTGGACCATGAGTTTTATAAATATTGTTTCCTTGGACATGAAATTGTATATAAATGTGATAATAATTGTCTCAACATCACTTTTATGTTCAAATATTATTAAAGAAGAAATTGAAACTTCAAAATGAATGTCATTTTCATAGTTGACCTGCTTGTTTAGAACTTTTGCCTGAATTCTCCACTTATTTTGCCGTTGCTACCAAAGCAGTTTCTGCACCATGAGTTTTATAAATATTGTTTCCTTGGACCTGAAATTGTATATAAATGTGATAATAATTGTCTCAACATAACTTTTATGTTCAAATATTTTAAGGAAGAAATTGAAACTTCAAAGTGAATGTCATTTTCATAGTTGACCTGCCTGTGCAAAACCTTTGCCTAAAGTCTCCACTTATTTTGCCTTTGCTACCAAAGTAGTTTATGCACCATGAGTTTTACAAATATTGTTTCCTTATACCTGGAATTGTATATAAATGTGATAATAATTGTCTCAACATCACTTTTATGTTCAAATATTGTTAAGGAAAAAATTGAAACTTCAAAATGAATGTCATTTTCATAGTTGACCTGCCTGTACAAAACTTTTGCCTGAAGTCCCCACTTATTTTGCCTTTGCTACCAATGCAGTTTTTGCATCATGAGTTTTACAAATAATGGTTCCTTGGACATGAAATTGTATATAAATGTCATAATAATTGTCTCAACATCACTTTTATGTTCAAACAAAACAAGGTTAAACAATATCTCAACAATTGTCTCCTCAATGACACTACACCAAAACCAAACAAGGCTAAACAATATCTCAACAAGACCCATAAAACAACAAAACCACTAAATGGTCCAAAAAATTAGAGAAGAAATAAAACACATCGAACAACAACAAACGACTTCCCAAATGAACGCTCCAACGACAACGAAATGGTGAAAATGTGTCATGTTCGGTGCCCATTGCTTCTAAAGCTTCGAACGGCGGCGAATGTTCGGCCAGTGAACAATGCCGGTCAACGAAACGGTGAAAACTTTCTCAAACAATGATTCTTCTCACCGCGACACGAGTATGCTGGGTGGGAGGGAGGGAGGGAAGTCCTTCTCTCTAGGGCTCTTTCTAACCCAAACTCATATTCTAATTTTGAAATCACAAAAGGAACCCTACCACTTGAAACCCTACAACACTTTCTTTCCACGTCATTTTCTTATTTCTAATTTCTTTTTCAAGTGGATCACTAAAATTTTGACACGTGATTTGTGTCAAAATGTTGTCAGTATCATTATCATTCTTCCAATTAAAAGAGGAACATTTCATACTACATATTACAATTTCTCTTTAGTAGAAATATGACAGAAAACATAATTGTAAATTGTAAAGTCCAACAAACAAAAAACAAATTTTAATTTTTCTTAATTTTCTCTCAACCATGAATCTTTAGTTTATCATTCTCTTCTTTTTCCTCCTCCTTCTCTACTGCCTCCACCTCTTTATTGCCTCTTACACGTCTTTCTCCTTCCTTCCTCTCATTATGTCTTGTCTTTTGCTTCTCTTCTTTTTACCTATCTAAAAGTAATTTATAACATATATTTTGACAAATTTATCAAAAAAGTTGATACTCATTTTATTGACAAAATATCGATGAATTTAAAAAGAATTTAAATAACAATGAATTTATTGTTGAATTAAAAAAAAATAAATTACAAACAATCTTTTTTAAAAGAAAACATTATTCCTAACAGACTCTAAAAAGTTCAATTACTAATGAATTTTATCATGAAATAGTCAATCCTCAAAAAAAAACTTTAATGTCTATTTTATCAACTTAATTTATTGACATATATTTTCTTAGTAATAAAAATTCTAAATTATTGAAAAATATGTTTGTCGATAATAAAAATTTTAATTTATGGATTCATCATTTGTGTAGGTTATTAAATTTCTTAAAGCCATTGCTAAACAATAAATTATGTTTTATTGATGATTTTTTTTCATCAATAATTTAAAATTTTCTTGCAAGAGAGGGTTGCTAAATTCAATTAGTAAATTATAAAATCTGTTGATGGATATTTTTATGGGTAATTAAAATTATAAATTCGTTGCTTCATACTGCATATTGTGTCAAATCCAATCAAGTTCCACTAGACTAAATTACAAGTTACAATACGAGTATCCTTTCAACCTTCACCAATTTTAATTATCAACAACCTAATTTTTGTATGCCATGTAAAAACAATATAGGAACAATAACTTTGACTTCCATATTCCATACTCTAGAAGTGCAAAATTGTATTAAAGATTATATAATCCAAAATGTAATTTTGAAATTATGAATTATATAACAAAAATTGAGTAATTCATAACATAATTTTTCGATTTGAATTACACAATTTGAAACTTCAAAATTATATTATGAATTACACAATTGAAATACAATTTTTAAAGTCAAATTATTTATGTAATTTATGATATTATTTTCAAATTTCAGATTACAAGATCCCAAAACAAAACACTTTTCACTTAAGAATTGCGGAATCTAAATAACCTATGGATTTCACAACGTAAAAGAAAAACTCCAAATAGAAAACCCAAATATCTTCGAAAGCAAAAATGAAAATGCTAATATTAAACAATTACCAACCTTCAAGTTTAATAGTATACTAATTTTTTAGTTTAGCTCAGCGGGCCAAAATATTGCTTTCATTAACTCTTCAATGAAAAGAAAAACACTAATGTAGCTTATGGATGCCTGGAAAAAAGCTTCATTGCCATTTAATAAAAGAATAGCAAAGTGTGATAAGTTTAAAATTAGTAGGTGCAGGAAGAAGTTATGAGGTGCAAAAAGTAATAGCCTGAATTCAAAATCTACAAAACCGAAAGCATTTTGGTCTGAAGGTAAGATCCAAACGGGTTCAGCCCAGCCCAAACCGGAGACAAATATGGCAGTGAATAAGCACATTTGGACACATTTTTGTTTTCTCTGTACGTTGTTGTGTAGAAGAGTATAATCGCAGGGCGAGAACCAAGGAACGAAAGAAAGAGAAGGGTGAAGAAGAAACATGTTGAGGGTTGCAGCAAAGAGGCTTTCGTCTCTCTCCTCCTCTCCGTGGAGGGCCAACCACGCCGCCTCCGCAGTTCTCTCTCGGAACCCCGTTGCGCCGTCCCTTTCCACAGAGGAGCACAGATCCGACCCGTTTTCGCTCAGACCCGAATTCTTCCTTCCCATCAGAGGTTTGGGTTCCCTTCTCATCTGTCTCCCTTTATGGATTCATTCGAAGCTTTGAATGATTTGTTTCACTCGTATTTTTTTTTTTGCTTGGATCTTTCTGTTATTTGAATCTTAGGGTTCCTCTCCTTATGATTATTATCCTTGATTGGATGCTTTTTTATGCTTATGATCATCTGTAAAGCTCAAATTTTTATATGATCGATGTACTTGTGGCTGATTTACTTAAGTGGGTTATAGCATCCGGAGGCAGTTCGCCTTTGTGAATTGCGACGTTCTTTGTTCCCTTTGGATGATAGTTTTTGGATTTTTCATGGATGTTTTTTTTGTTAGAAGATGTTGTGGGATTCGTTCTCGTGTTTTCCTGTTGGAATTGTGAATTTGGATTCCGAGCTTTTTTTTTTTTTTTTTTTGCGTCTGTTATTTGATATCTTGATTTTGTTTGGTACCTTTTTTTTTCTCTTTTTAATTCTTGGATGACATTTGGTTGGAGTTTTCTGTATTCCACTGCTTTGAGGAAATTTACGCAACCTCGTTGTAGCTAAATGTTTCAAGGTCACTTATTCTGATGAAAGGTAACTTATTCTGCTTCTATGATGGAAGTTTAGTTGCTTTCTGATGACATTGTTCATCAAAATTAGAAGGGGTATCTATACAGATAGTATAGACCGTTTTCTACGCCATCGAATTTTGATGAAATCAAAGGGTGGTAAGGGTTATTCATTTAGGAAATGTAAAGAAAAGTCGTGAAAATAGAACTTCCGTTTTCCTAGTGGTACGGATGTAATCTAACAAGTCCTAGATTTTACTACCTAACTATTTTTATTCTTCTGTATACGGTACTGCTAATTTCTAAAGTTTCATTGCTATCTTGAAAAATGTAAAGGAAACTATGTAAATAGTTATTAAGTTCTGATTGTTCTGTGTGTGCCATGTGGTATCTATTTGTATCATCACTACACTTTGGGATTCTTCTATGATTTTGTATGAACAATTTTTTTCTGAAGCATTTAAATGAAAAGATAATATGATGGAAACTGAATAAGCTTCTCCTTTAAGCTAAATTTAGTTTATGCATAAGTTAATATGTGGTTAGTTTCATAGTTCTAACTTCTAGAAGAGTTTATGTTAACATGAGTATAGAATTTATTGGAAAATTTTATTTTATTTTTTCTTCGTATATTCCTTTCCTAGTGTGCTATTCAGGTATCTATCCAACAGGGTCCACATTACTGGATCAGTGATTTTTAACAGAATATTTATGATTTCTGTTATTTGTTAATTATGCTTATGATTTACCACTCGTGTCTCTGGATGAATACTTTCTTGCAAAGTATTCTTGAATTTGTTATTCCTTAAGAAGATTTGTGTGTTACGGTGGGCCTAATATGCTGCTGTATGTTATGTTAATTTAGGGTTTTGGTTTTGTAGTTTTAATTGAGCTTTGTGCATTTGTTGATTCTTTGGGTTATGCTCTTAGTTTTAAGGCTTACTTTTTGATGGGTTAATTGGTTTAATTTTATCTTGTCCAGGTTATGCTACTGATTCTCTGTTCCACCCTAAAGAAAACAGCCTTATTCCTGAAATTCCTGCAACTGTTGCGGCTGTTAAAAACCCTTCTTCTAAGATTATATATGATGAACACAACCATGAGCGGTTTCCTCCTGGTGATCCAAGCAAAAGGGCATTTGCCTACTTTGTCCTAACTGGTGGTAGGTTTGTTTATGCCTCCTTGATTCGTCTCCTTGTCCTCAAGTTTGTGCTCAGCATGTCAGCAAGTAAGGATGTTCTTGCCCTGGCTTCACTTGAAGTTGATCTCTCCAGCATTGAGCCAGGCACTACTGTGACTGTTAAGTGGCGTGGAAAACCAGTGTTCATCAGGCGCAGAACAGAAGATGATATCAAGCTGGCAAACAGTGTTGATGTTGCATCTCTTCGTGATCCTCAGCAGGACGCTGAGAGAGTAAAGAACCCTGAGTGGCTTATTGTGATTGGGGTGTGCACACATCTGGGTTGCATTCCCTTGCCAAATGCTGGTGACTTTGGCGGATGGTTTTGTCCATGCCATGGTTCCCATTACGATATTTCTGGCAGAATTAGGAAGGGACCGGCACCATACAATCTAGAGGTACCAACTTATACCTTCTTGGAGGAAAACAAGTTGATGATTGGTTGAAAACCTTGGATTGGTTCTAAGTGGAATGAGTCCACAATTTTTTTGATTTATTGGATAATGTCGAAATGTGCCATGGATATCTTTGGTCATGGACTTCTCATATTTTATGTTTAGCAAGTGTTATGTAACTCGGAAATTTGAGTATTACTGCTTTACGAGACTTGTATCAATAATCGCCTGACTTTTTTACTTTTATGGATGTTCAAAGTCTGATGCATCAGGCATATTGCATTGTATTTTTCATATCATGAATAACATTTGGAGATCTGCTTAGCAAGTAGGTTGGTATACAACATTTTTATAATTTGTTATGCGTACAATTACAACATTGTTTCTTGTATAGTTGACTTGGTTATATTCCTTTACTTTATGGCATGCCGTATGGTAAAATGGAGTTATCTTTTGAAGATCCATTGAACCTAAACCCTCCCATTTTTTGGCTTAATTTGAGTTCCTTAAATCGTGTTTTTCTATTTATGCACCGTCGTTTGAACACCGATCTTTGATAAGGTTCCATCATCCGGAAGGGTTACACGATACCTGTTTGGCCAATCATGGAACCATCATGTATTCTTAGAGCATTTATAATGCAAAAGCTCTGATTCTATTTAAATTATTTTTACTATGTCACATTATATATATTCTTAAGGCTATGTTCACTTCAATTGATTTACTGTTGAAAGAGAATTTGAAAGATTTGCGAGTAAGTATTGTGTTCAGATTCAATGATTTGAGGGGAAACCAAAGTGTGAATTTGTGGGATCAACAGAAAATCTCATCCTTTGAAGAAAGGAGATTTGCGGGAAAAAGAAGTTTTTTACAATATTAGCCCCATTGTCCAATGCGAAATTGAAAAAAAAAAAAAAAAGAATTGCTTCTTGATTTTATGAATGATGATTTTTGGAATCGAATAAGAAAAAAATAAAAAATATACATTCTAAACATCTATCTAAATATTTTTACAATTAAATATAACATTAACAATTATAATTTTATATTACTTTAATGATTAAGAGTATTTTGATAAGTTTTAATTTATATTAATTAAAATATCTTTTTATCTATCACGTTAATTAAAGTTTAAATTAATTTTTACAGACTTTATTTTCAAATTCCTTCAAATTCATTTACTCGCTTTTCCCAAATCATCTCCTTAAAGCGAACAAAGCGGAAAACTTTTGTAACAGTTCAATTTTTAAACTTAATTTTAAAATTTAAGTTGTATAAAAATCGCCACGTCATAACGAGAGCTTTTCTAGGTTATTTCTAATGTAAAAGAATGATGTGAATCATAACGATAAGTTTTATTTCATTTAAGCATACAACGTTCTCTTGTAAAATTTAAAATTATATATTATAATGGTAAAACGCTTTGTGAAAAAATGTAACTGTTGGTATTGTTATCAGAAAAAAAAAATAACAACCGTTAAAAATCGAATTGAATAATATTTTATTATATTTTGATAGTTAAATCTATCAATATATATATATATATATATGTTATTAAATTTAAATATAATATTACAAAATATTGTTTTTATCTGTGACATCAATTAAATTTAAATTAATTTTTACATATTTTACTTTTAAATTCATTTTAACTTATTTTCAAATTCACTCAAATATACAACACAAAATTTATATATATATATATATATATTGTTTTTAAACATTGATTCCGCGAGTCTCGTACTTCGAGCGCAAGAAATTTTGTTGCCAACTTCTTTCTATTTAGTTTGCAATGTTTTTTTTTATTAAAAAAAATCATTTTTACTAGTAGATATTTTAGATTGACTTTGATTCACGAGTTCTATAAATAAAACATTCTATTTTAAAAGACACTAAAAACATTTCTCTCACCCTCTCTTTCTCTCATTCTCTCTTTCCTTTCAAGAAAAACTTGGTTTATTTTATACTCTTTTTAGAGATCATTGCTAGTTCTAACATTATCAGAAATTTCTGAGCTTAGAAGTTCTTGTTGTATCCCGGCGCTTGCGCAATACACCGTGAATAAGTCCTTTAGGACAATGATCTTCACGTCTCGGGAAATCCTTTATTCGTGATCTTTATTCTTTTATTGTCAGCTTCTACAACAATCTTAAGGACTTATGACTAACATTAACAACTCAATCCCAGAGAATTATAATATTGTTTACGAAACTCAAACGGTCTTCGCTAAACATTTTCCGGATGTATCATAAACTGAAGTCTTCTCTGGTAAGAATTTTCAGCGTTGGCAATAACATGTGTTAATCCTCTTAGACATGTACGTAGTCACCTTTGTTCTTTCATCTTCAAAACCCAACTCTAGTCTTCCTCCAAATTCAAAACTAGTTGAAGATTGTGTTCATGCAAACAAGGTATGCCGCCATACTTTACTTAGTGCATTCTGTAACGATTTGTTCAATGTGTACTGTTTCTATAAAGAGGCGAAAGATATTTGGGATTCATTGATTCTTAAATACACTACTGAAGATGTCGTCAGACAAAGGTTTATTATTGGGAATTATTATCGTTGGGAAATGGTTGAAGACAAGGATATAAAGTTGCAAATCAATGAGTACCATAAGTTGCTCGAAGATATTAAAGCAAAGAACATTCTTTTACCAGATGAATTTGTTTCAGAGCTTTTGATCGAGAAATTGCTGCCTTCCTAGACTGATTACAAGCAACAACTGAAACACAGATACAAACATATGTTAATTTCAGAGGTCATCACTCACCTAATTATTGAAGATATCAACAGGAAAGAGTGTACTGCTGCAAGGGCCAAAGCTTTGTTTGCAAAAGCAAACATGGTAGAAGACATACCTGTTGCAAAAAAGGTATGAACACAAACCTGATCATAATAGAAAAAATAATTTTCAAAAATCTTGTTTCAACGCATCTAACCCCACCTTTAAGAAGAAATGAAATTGATTCGTGTGTGGGAAGTCGGGCCATCATACGCTACAGTGCAGGAGCAGACCAAGAAACGACAATCCTCCTAGGGCAAATATAGCCAAAGGAGATGACATTATTGTCGTAGTCGATTCTAAAGTAAATCTGATGACCAATGTGAGTAAGTGGGTGGTAGACTCTGGTGCTACCAGGCATATGTGTGCAAACAGAAGTGCCTTTACCTCTTACATTAGTGTAGGGGGTGGAGAAGAACATGTATACCTCGGTGATTCCAAGACCACTCCTATTTTAGGAAAAGGGAAAGTTCTTCTCAAGCTCACATTTGGAAAGACTCTGGCCTTGAGTGATGTGCTACATGTGCCATCAATAAGAGTTAATTTAATCACTATAGAACTACTGGGAAAAGTGGGGGGTTAAAGTGTCATTCGAGTCTGACAAGATTGTAATGACAAAAAATAATGTTTTGTGGGAAAGGAATATTGTGATCAAAGTCTCTTTGTACTTAACATTTCTAAGAATATTAATGAATAGTCTTCTCCTGCTTATATTGTTGACTCATATGGTATATGGCACGATAGATTAGGACATGTGAATTCTTCCTATGTTATGAAATTACAACGACTAGGATTAATTAATTTGCATGATAAATAGAGTAGTAAATGTGATATATGTGTAGAATTTAAAATAACCAATAAAACATGTTATTCTGTAGATCATCAAACTGAATTATTAGGGTTAATTCATACTGATCTAACTGATTTAAAACAAATCATGTTTAGAGGAGGTAAAAATTATTTTGTAAATTTTATAGATGATTATTCTAGATACATTAAAGTGTATTTAATCAAACATAAAGATGAAGCCTTTGATGTGTTTCTAACCTATAAAACAGAAGTAGAAAATCAATTAAATAAGAAAATTAAGAGGATTATATCAGATAGAGGTGGTGAATATGTATTGTTTAATGAATTTTGTGTTAAAGAAGGTATCATCCATGAAGTAACCCTACCATATTCACCTGAGTCTAATAGAGTAGCTAAGAGAAAAACTAGAACTCTTAAAGAGATGATGAATGTGATGCTTATTAGTTCTAGTGCACCAGATAACCTTTGGGGAGAAGCCTTGCTTACTACATGTGTTTTACAAAATAGAATACCTCATAAGAAAACTGGTAAAACTCCTTATGAGTTGTGGAGAGATTATCAACCTAACCTTAAATTTCTAAGAGTGTGGGGGTGCCTAGCTAAGGTGATGTTACCCGATCTTAAGAAAAGGAAAATAGGCTCTAAAACCTCTTATCGTATGTTCTTAGGCTATGCTGAACATAATGCTGCCTATAGGTTTCTAATTCTTAAAAGTGATATACTTGAAAGTAATTCTATAATGGAGATGAAAAATGTTGAGTTTTTTGAACATGTTTTTCCTTTAAAGATCAGTGAGACATCTCAACCTATAGATAATAATAATAATAGTGATGCATTGTGTGAAGAATTAAGAAGAAGTAAAAGACAGAGGAAGGAAACTTCATTTGGTAATGATTTTTATACCTATCTAGTTGATAATGCTCCTGATGTGTAGAAGTCATTAGTGCTCCTAATGCAAAATAGTGGGATAAAGCCATTAAGATTGAAATTGAATCAATTCAGAAAAATAATACTTGGACCTTAGTAGATTTGCCTAAAGGAACAAAACCCATTGGTTGTAAATGGATCTTTAAGAAAAAAGTATCATCTTGATGGATCTATAGAGAAGTATAAGGCAAGATTAATATCAAAAGGTTTTACTAAAAAACCCAACATAGATTATTTTGACATTTTTGTCCTTGTGACTAGGATTTCTTCTATTCGAGTTTTGTTAGCCTTAACAGCCATCCATAAGCTAGTGATACATTAAATGGATGTTAAAATTGCCTTTTCGAATGGTGATTTAGGAGAAATTTTATATGACTCAACTTGAAGGGTGTGTTGTACCTAGTCAAGAGAATAAAGTATGTAAACTTTTAAAATCTTTGTATGGGTTGAAACAAGCCGCAAAACAACAACATGAAAAACTTGATAATGTATTTCTATGTGATGGTTTTTCACCTGATGATGTTGATAAATGTGTGTAATCTAAATCTGAAAATGGTGGTTGTCATTATATGTTTGTATGTGGATGACATGTTAATATTTAGTACATGCAATGAGATTATTGCTAGAACTAAACTGTTTCTAGGATCGCACTTTGAAATGAAAGAGATATGTGAAACCAATGTAATTTAGGTGTTAAAATCATAAGGAAGGGAGATAATATATTACTATCCCAAGAACAATACATTGAGAAACTTGTTAAGAAGTTTGGGTATTATGATTTCAAACTCGTGAGTACCCCTTATGATGCTAACTCTAAATTAATGAAAAATAGAGGAGAATCATTATCTCAGGCTCAGTACGCCTAGATAATTGGGAGCTTAGTGCACTTGATGAGCTTTTCTAGACCTGATATTGCTTATGCAGTAGGTATACTGAGTAGGTACACTCAATGTCAAAATCAGAAACATTGAGATGCACTTGTTAGGCTTATGAGATACTTTAAGAGGTTCAATGGATTATGACATTGAATACAATGGATTTCCCTCTGTACTAGAAGGGTACATCGATGCTAACTGGATCTCTGATTCAGATGAGACAAAATCCACTAGTGATTATGTATTCACACTTGGGGTGTTGAGATTACACGGTGATCAACCAGAAAAACAACTATTGCAAGATCAACAATGGAATATCAATTTGTCGCTCTTGAGATGGTTGGTAGTGAGGTTGAGTGGTTTAAAAATTTCTTAGCAAACATTTCACTAGGAATGAAACCAACCCCATCGGTATCAATACATTGTGATTGTCAATCATCAATAACTATAATTAAAAACAAGAATTATAATAGATAGAATAAACATATATAATTGAGACACAATTTTGTGAAGTAGCTGCTAAATAGTGGAACTATTTCCATTGACTATATGAGGTCATAACGAAATCTAACAGATCCTCTGACAAAACACTTGGAAAGAAATATGATCTTAAAAACATGGGGAGAAATGAGACTTAAGCCACTAGGAAAGAAACAAGTGATGGTAATCCAACCTTTGTGATTGAAGATCCCATGAATAAGGTTTATATGGGTACAAATAAGTCACTTGTTAGTTTTGATAGCACTAATTTGATTTTAAATCAAATATGTTCATTCCTATGGTGTGTGTGTGAAAGTGCTAGAGACTACATTTTGAAAGGTTAAACTTTGTAATTAAATAAAGTTTTTAATGATCTTCATATCCCTTACGGGTGGTGTATGATTTACAGCATACACTTGATGAAATCACATATATGAGTGTCAAGTAGGGCCGCTTGTATGAGATCATGGCATGACCTCTAGAGCACTCATGAATACCGGGCACGCACATGGCCTAGTAAGCGCATCAGAACGGTAATAGCAAGGATTGTTGGGGTGTATTGTGATTGATAAACCTCTAACACACTCAAGTGTCTTTGATTCATATAGTTTGCTATACCAACTACGCTATGTGTTAAGTTTCTCGATCTAGGACTGGTTAATATAGCTTGTTATACCAGTTCTGATGCATTACATCTTATAAAATCCAAGATTTTTCTTCTTCTTTTTTCTTTCAATCGTTATTTCTTATCTTTTGTAATATGTGGGGGACTTTTATTAAATTTGAATATAATATTGCAAAATTTTGTTTTTGAAAGTTGATTCCGCAAATCTCGTGCTTCCAACGTTTTTCGCAAGAAATGTTGTTGCCAACGTCTTTTTACTTAGTTTGCAACGTTCTGATTTTATTAAAAAATCATTTTCGCTAGTAGATACTTTGGATCTTTTGGATCATGGGCCTGGTTCACCAGCTTTATAAATAGAGCACTTGTTTCACTCCAAAAGACACCAAAAACATTTCTCTCATCCTCTCTTTCTCTCATTCTCTCTTTTCTCCAAAGAAAATCCTAGTTTATTTTATACTCTCTTTAGATATTCTTGCTAGTTCTGAGATCCTTAGAAATTTTTGAGAAGTTTCTATTGTATCTTGAGGGGACTTGAGCAATGCACTGTGAATAAGTCCTTAAGGACAATGATATACACGCTTTGGAAAATCTTTTCTTCGTCATTTTTATTCTTTTATTGTCAACTTCTACAACAATTTTGAAAGTTAAAATTGTCAAAAAAATTATTTGATTTTTTTTTTGTAAATTTCAAAAAATATTTATTAATATTGTTATATTTAGTTACACTTAAGTATATTGGAAGACTAATAGAAGTTACAGGATTTGTAAACTAGACATAGTCCTAAGAGAATCAAACAGAAAAAACAATTTCTTTTTGTAATTGAAACCTATTTCCCACAATTGATCGACATGATCGTTTGAGAGTTGATACCATTATTATGTTTGCTTTGAATTTTCTGATGTATCCTTATTAGAAGAAATAAATTAAGTCATATCTTTATCAATTCAAATCTAACAAATGAAACATTTATAAAATAATGATATTTTGAGCACTTCCCTTAATTTTAAAAGCCTCTGAAATAAAAATCCAATGAAGGAAAAAACAAAGTATATTACTTTTGAATTCAGTTATAATCTTGTTGAAGATTATAGTGGAAACTTATCAGAGGTCTTAGATGAAAACTGAACATAGCTTCATGGAGTGAACCAATGTAAAATAACTATGTGTTTATTACTTTTGTATTGTTAAATGTTTTTCCTACAAACCCTGCAATTGCTTATATTATCAACATTTTATTAGAGCTCTTGTCACCAAACGTTATTCTTATTAAGAACTATCTTTTTTAAAACATTACGTCAAATTTAACTAGAGGATTGAAAAAGATTTATTTTGGAAGTTGTAGTTTGAACAAAACATTCTAACTCTAGTGTTTAACAACTTTTATAAACCGTTAAATATTTAACAAGGTTGTTAAAGTATCTTTTTGGCGAAAAGTTTTCCTTCAACACTATTTGACCCCTTTTCTAGTGTTTTCCAGGTATTTCATTATTTTTTTTATGTGTATATAGTAAGAAATATATTGATTATATTCATTGTATTATGGGATTGTTATCTATTTCAAAACTGAATTTTAAACAGGTCTATATGTGTAAGGTAACACAAATAAACCTGATATTGAAAAAAATACTTCTTATACCCGTTCTAACCTTAATCAATATAGAAAATAATTTTTTATACGGGTTGTTAGAATAATTGCTATAAAAAAATAAAACTTTTTATACTAGTTAAAGTATTAACTGATATAAAATAAAAATAATTAAAAAAATTAAGTTTTTTATATTATATTTTTGTAAAAATATAAATATTTAATATTATTATAATTTAAATCATTAATACTTATAAATTAAGTTTCAAGTATAATAAATTAATTTAATATATAAATATAATAATTATTTTATTTTGTTTAATTAAAAACATTAATTAATGAATTAAAAGTTTAAGAAATATTTATATGATACAATATACTTTAAATATATTTTTATAAGTATATATACAAACAAATTTTAAAATAAAAATTAAAAAAATTGAAAAAAAGTGGCAGACTAGCCCGTGAATTATCCTATGGTTAGACGGTTTGTAATTTATGGTGTAATTTTTTGCGACGTATCAGCTCAGCGAATCTATCTAACTGAATAATTTTATCATCATGATAATGGACGTCGTAATGTTCTAACATAACATAGGATTAGGTTAAACCAAAAAAATAGATGTATGGTGTTGAGGATAAGTGTTATTTTTATCCTCTCTTTTACTGCCATGTCTATTTATAATATAAGAAAAATCAACCACTTTCGACGTAAAAATTTATCACTGACATGCTTTGAAACGGCCCTCGTTAAAAGGTAAGCATCGTCCTTTAAGTATCTTTCCTTCAGTGGGCGATGCATTGGAGACGTGTCTTCTCATATAGCATCGTCTTTGTTTCTTTTTTTTTTTAATTGAATTTTGAAAAGAGATTGAATCCGTGGCTGCAACATAAGCACAAGATTAGAATAATTTACAAAGTGGGCCCAGTTGGTGATAATTCATAATAGATAGACTCTTCATTTTGGGGTCGGGCTATGGCGACAACGACCACCACGAGATGAAGACGCTTTTTGTTTCTTCTTAATCCGATCAACCATTGCAAGATGATTAGTAATTTTAGATGAAGTTCAATGTAATAAGGTTAGACTAAGAGGTTAAATACTTGGAGAAGATGAAGTGTAGGGTTGGTTACATAGGGAACGTGGAGAGACAATGGGTGTGAGTGGGTAATTAAATGGATCCAGCATCAAAGGATAGTTGGAGAACGTGGGGGCAGGACGTTGATAATGGTGCATTTAAAGCAATGTTGCAGTTCGTGTAATCGTTTACACACTTTTGGTAAACGATTACAACTAAATAAATTGTCCAATTAACTATATTTCAGACATTTAATGTTGGTTTTAAGATGTGTGCATGGGTTTTTGATTTTTTTGGTTTTAGGTTGTGTTTTGGGGGTGGAGAGTTCATTTTAGGGACCCCAAATACCATTGAGGGAGGTGTTGTGTTCACACAAAGTGCTTGGATGAAATCCAAAGTCAAGTGGCTTGAAAATGGGTGGTGTAAACGTTTACCAATAGGTGCTAAACGTTTACGTGAGAGCTTTCTTGAATTTGTACAGAAAGTCCTTCACAAGGGACCACTTTTTTGTACACAGGGGACCAAGATGTCAAATTTGAATTTTTGGCAAACTTTGCATGGGTTTTTTATTTTTTTTTGTTTTAGGTTGTGTATTGGGGGTGGAGAGTTCATTTTGGGGACCCCAAATACCATTGAGGGAAGTGTTGTGTTCACACAAAGTGCTTGGATGAATCCAAAGTCAAGTGGCTTGAAAATGGGTGGTGTAAACATTTACCAATAGGTGGTAAACGTTTACGCGAGAGCTTTCTTGAATTTGTACAGAAAGTCCTTCACAAGGGACCACTTTTTTGTACACACGGGACCAAGATGTCAAATTTGAATTTTTTGGCAAACTTTGCATGGGTTTTTGATTTCTTTGGTTTTAATATGTTTGTTAGGGGTAGTGTGTTGATTTTGGGGCAAATAACATGAAACATATATTTTATTAATATGGTGACTAACAAGTGCACATTCCATGAACCTTGGGTGCCCAACCATGACCTCCAACACTCCTAACACACTTTACCAACCATTCCCAATAAAATGCACTGGTCTCATGTGAAAAAATCACAAAAATCATAGTTAACTTGTAAAAACTGGCTCCTTGTGAACAACTTTCTGTACAACAACTCACACCTATTAACTTAAGTTGCTCAATATGATCAATATACAAACAACAATTCACATTCGTATACATTTTAAATAAATAAATACACATTGTACATAACATTGGTTGGATATAAAACATATGCCATTCAAATTCAACAATCTGCACATATATTACTGTCTGTAACAATCATTATTTTTACAATTGAAGATGAACAATTGAAGATGAATTGGAATATCATTGTTCATCTAAATACATATGAAATGAACACATTAATCTTTTGTAGATATCCATCAAAATCCTACAACAACCCATATTCATCTAACGCATCAAATAGTCGACTGTTGTCGTTGTCTAGGATCCAATATTTGACATAGTTCTTCCTTATTTGACTCAACTCCTCCTGAAAAAAGTTAGTTGTAAACTTTAGATATAATTAACAAAATCATCAAACAATGCTACCAATGAAATCCACAATCATATCTTAAATAATACAACCATTTATAAGTAATCACAATAAACGATAAGAAAATATCCAAATATTTCATTACAATTAATAAAACAACTTACAAGTTTGGTTGGGATGAGATATTTGTTTGTTAGCAACCACAACTATTACAACTTACAACGATTACCATAAGCTGTTAACAACCACAACTATTACAAGTTCACTTTTATTGACCAAATCCACACCATAATGCATTGCAGTCATTGAAATGCATTGCACTCATTGAAATGCATAACAATTATGAAGAGTGGTCCTCTGCATTACTAGTGTCTTATTCCATACAATAATCACATAGTAACAATCGAATTGCAAATAATATTTATTCCATATAAATCCAAATGCCAATTGCTATACATTTACAGATGTCTGTAAGAATCATTACTTATTACAATATAAGATTAATACATATGTCATTGTTCATCTAAATACATACATATTAATATGTCCATATACATCCAATTCTACAAGAACCTATATTCATCAAGCGCTTCGAATAATCTAATGTTTTAGTTGTCTAGGATCCAATACTTCACATAGTTCTTCCTAATTTGACTCAACTCCGCCTGAAACAAAATATATTTAACCTTAGATAATATAAACAAAATCATCAGTTGTTGCTAACATTGAAATTATTACTTACATTCGTGTACTCTGGCATGCTCTTCCCGTTGTATTTGTCCTCTCCATCCCAAATTTCCATGGCTTTTAACATGATAACTCCACATTTCATACCTTTAAAAATACATCCAAAAAATTATTGACTTTATTACAACAAACACTGATACAATATCCACTTATTACAATACAATTATGTAAACAACTTACAATATCCATTAAGCCTTACACTTGGTTTTCGAGATGCCATTGAACCTGCAGTCAAAAGGGCAAATGTGCAACAAATCTTTAGCTTTCACCAAATAAGAACAAAACTTCTGTACTGGACATTACAACACTATTCCACCACTTCCACTTAACAATATAACCAACACAACAACACAATGCACCACAACGACACAACGACACAACGACACAGTGCACCACATGCTCTCGCTTCATAACACACACATGTGCGAAAGAGTAACCATTTCACCACAATCAATGGTGACTTTACCAATTCAACACTCACAGAAAACACATTCAACAACATGAACCGTGGGTTCACACACAACACACTCATCAACGACCCACCAACGCTTCAAAACAAACATAAACACATGCGGTGGCTTTACCTCAAACCCACCAACGCTTCAAAACAAACATAGACACATGAGAACAAAACCCACCAACGGTTCAAAACAAAGACAGAGACAAGCGGTGGCTTTACCTCAAACCAAAACGTTCACCGGAGAATCGTTGACATACCCAAGGAGAAAACACTCCACACAACGATAATGAGATGATGGAACCAAAATGAGATGATGGTCGAGGATGACAACGTCAATCCCTACAGAGAACGAAAACCAAAGTGAGATGGAGATGATGGAACGAAAATTACATGATAGTTGAGGATGGAGATGGAGCCCGTCTCTTCACAAGCCCTAGACACAACGAAAAAGGAACCGCCAAAGTGAGATGGAGATGGAGCACGACTGATAGAACGAAAATTAGATGATGGTTGAGGATGGAGATTGAGCCCGTTTCTCCACAAGCCCTAGAGAGAACGAAAAAGGAACCTCCAAAGTGAGATGGAGATGGAGCACGACTCTTGAAAACCAAAACGAACAGCCAAACCCAAATTTCCCAAATTTTCATATTTCTATTTCCAACTATGCCCTTACCAACGTCTCAAATTAAGCTTTCTTTTTAAATTCAATTGCTCCAATCACCAATTGACACGTGTATAGTGTCAAATTGGTGTTAAAAAAGAGTGTTAGAAATATCATTTCGCTTTCTATATTTGGGTGGTTCTCATTGCCTAAGGAGGTTTATATAAGGACCCAGCATGTAGTGAAGGAATCCATTGTTAAGCACACTAGCTATCTTCACTCCACCATGGTTGTTCAACATTTCCTTCTCGTCACATTCCCTTCACAAGGTCACATAAACCCTGCTCTTCAGTTTGCTAAGCGTCTCATTTCCATGGGCGCATATGTTACTTTTGTTGTTACTCTCTACCTCTATCGTCGCATCACTAAAAAAATCAATATTCCTGGCCTCTTTGTCCTCCCCTTCTCTGATGGCTTTGACGATGGTTTCTTCGTCGTCAACAACGCCGCCATGGATTATAACCTGCTTAATGAAACCGCCACAGTGTTGGACATTCTCTACTACTACTTTCACGGTTACGCTAATTACATTAATGAAGAAACCATGACTGAAGCTTCGTGTTCCATTAAGCTTCCAGGGTTACCGTTTTCGCTTTCCCAGCGAGATATACCTTCTTTTTTGTTGCTATGGAAACCAACCATGTTGTCTTTTACTTTCCCAGCGTTTCAGGAACAGATTCTGCAGCTTGACAAGGGAAAAAAACCCTACGGTGCTGGTGAATACTTTTGAAGCATTGGAATCTACGGCCCTGAGGGCCGTTGACGGGATGAACATCATCCCCATAGGGCCATTAATTCCTTCTGCGTTCTTAGACGGGACAGACCCTAATGATGCTTGCTTTGGTGGAGACATATTCCCTATGTCAAATGATTATGTTACTTGGCTTGATTCGAAGGAAGAAAAGTCAGTGGTTTATGTGTCATTTGGGAGTTATCTAGTGCTAAGCAAAGGACAAATGGAGGAAATTGCACGAGCATTATTTGATTGTGGACGTCCATTCTTGTGGGTTATACGAGAAAAAGAGAATAAGGAGGAGGTACTGGAATTGGGAATGGAATTGGAAAAGAAAGGGAAGATAGTGATGTGGTGCTCTCAAGTGGAGGTTTTGTCACACGGTTCTGTGGGTTGTTTTCTAACCCATTGTGGGTGGAATTCGACCATAGAAAGCCTTGTTTCTGGGGTTCCAATGGTGGCGTTTCCACAGTGGACAGATCAGATGACTAATGCAAAGCTTGTAGAAGATGTTTGGAAGATTGGAGTGCGGGTAGACCATGATGTAAATGAAGATGGGATAGTGGAAGCGAGGAAGATTAAGAGATGTTTGGATGTGGTTATGGGAAGTGGAGACAAAGCATGTGAGTTGAGAAAGAATTCACAAAAATGGATGAGTTTGGCTAAGGACGCTGCCATGGAAGGTGGCTCTTCAGAAAAAAACCTCAGAGCTTTTGTTCATCATGTTGGAGATAAATTTATGGTTACTGAGAACAATCAAAACTAATTGTATGTCTTGTAATACGTTATGCAAAAATTAAGTTTGGAAGATCAAATTATCAATAAATGAATAAAATCCTAGAAAAAATATCTTTGCTTTACAACTTTTTTAATAATAAAATTTTGGCTTAAGTATTACATTTATTAAATAAGTTTAATATTTATCGAGTTTCAATATTTATTAATCAAATAAGTTTAAATTGGCTTTTTTTTATTAAATTATTTTAAAATAAGGTTTAATATATCTTTTGGTCCCTATTTTTAAGGGTTTGATTCAAAATATTCCTATTTTTGAAAAAAGTTCAATAAGATCATGTTCAATTTGGTTCTTTTAGTTTACACCGTTAAAAACTTAACCATATAACTGCCAGCGTGACACGTTGTGAAGTTTGATGACTACATGACACCTTGTAGTATAAATATTTTAAAAAATTAAAAATAACGGAATGTAGGTAGCAGATTACTTTTCTTCCTTATTCTGATCAAGAAAGATACTTGAAGTTGCAGCACCTTCACCCACACTGTCATTGCGAAAAATATGTACTCACCCAATGGAATTTAATTTCCCTAGCAGCGACATTTTTTAATCCAATAACATATACTGATGGCTTGAAGACAGTCTCCAGCAGAAACAAAAGCAATATAATCATGGCCATCCACCTCAACACTTTATAATGATAAATACAGGTGAGAAAACAGAAGAAACCTGAAAATTGGTTCTGAAGAAGGTAATAGTTCCAAAATACATCAAAACAAACGAAAAAAACATAATACCCAGTTCCTCCCATTAGTGAATGAAATGATCTTTTTTAGGCTAGAAACCATCAGAAGAGCTGTAAGCATAATTAGTACAGGAGAACAACCATGATAGAACAGCAGCCCAATAATTACACACAAAGTACACAACCATATAAAAAGTCTTGGGCTGTTGGGCATCCCATGGCATAATAATTGGAGTAACCAAGTATCTTACAAAAGTTGGCATAATTCTTTCCCGTCTTTGGAGAATGAAGAAAAAAAAAAGTTACTAATTGATGTTAAACTTTGTCAAATAATCGACAATTGCACAGTAAAAATTTGGCAATTACTGTTGTTTTATTAGATAGTAAAGAAAATATCAATAAAGTAAAAGGAAAAACTATTTCATTTATATGCTAAAATAAGCTTTCTGGACATAATTCTAATTTAAGGACCAATCCAACAAAATACATAGAAACAAAGGTATGAAACAAGTAGAGGAGTTTTTCTCATGTCTTCATAGGTCCCGCGGTGGTGTTGTTCCTTCGAGGGTGGTAATGTGAAAGATTTGGGATCAGAATTCATGACAATCGATTGTAGAAGGTATTGCCGCCGATTCGGAAGAAATAAGTGGTGGCGATGACCGTGGCGGTGGCGGTGCTGCAACTTCAAGTGTCTCCCTTGATCAGAACAAGGAAGAAAAAGTAATCTGCCACCTACATTACGTCATTTTAATTTTTTTTTTAAATATTTACATAGTGCAAGGTGTCACGTAGTCATCAAACTTAACAGCTCAGTAAGGTTGCGTCACGCTGGCAGTTGCACCGTTAAGTTTTTAACGGTGAGCGAAAAGAACCAAATTGAACATTTTCTTAACAAAATATAGGACTTTATTGAACTTTTTTCAAAGATAGGATCATTTTGAACCAAACCCCTATAAATAGGGACCGAATGATGTATTAAACTTTAAAATAATTTAAAAGTGTTACATTTTAAAATCTTTTCATTTTTTACCGAATTTGTTTCTTTTTCTTTCTTCTTTCAACTCTCACTATCTTTAAAATTCTAGAAGTGTAATTAAGAAAACAAATTTAAAATTTTAAAGTTTGTCATTGTTTTTAAATTCTGGTGAGAATCTTATTTTTTAAATTGCATAAGTAGAATTTTTTTATGCCATATTTTATATTTTAGAAACTGTGCAAAATGAATATTTTTGTGAAAGGTGGAGGGAGGTGATGAGAGGGATAGAAAGACCAAATGAACTCTATTTACTATTAGTAAAATATAAAGACTAAAATTAATCATAAAATTAAAATTTTATATTTAATTAATAAAAATAAATATGAAAAAGAAATTTGAATAAAACCATAATATTCTTGTTGTTAAATAGAAATATAAAAAAGTATAAAAATCCAAAACCTTAAATGATTGACGTTAACTTAAAAATAAAACTAATTTAATATATATATATATATATATATATATATATATATATATATATATATATTATAAGTTGATGTTATGAATTAAATTAAGTTTAAAATCTATTTTTTAATATAGTATTATAGTTATGACATAAAGATTGATAAGAAACATACATATATATTTCAACTTAGCGAAATGATATTCCAACACCACAATTTGACACCAATTTGACACTATCCACGTGTCAAATTGTGGTTGGGACATTTTAAAATATAAAAAAAAAAAACTGATATTCAGTACATGTAAGGGTAGAGTTGGAATAAAAAATCTAAAATTTGAGTTTGGCGGTTTCTTTTATGCTTTCAGTTTTATCTTTCGTTCTTATTTTCGCTTCTCTGCAATGCTTTTCTCTCAACCACCGAATGCCCTACCGTGCTGCACAAACTCTACCCGATTAGCACTCTCTGTTTCGTTTTCTCCTATGAACCCACTCTTTCGTCCTCTCAGTTCACCATAACGTCATTTGTTTTGTCTTGCAATCTCCGGTGAACCCACCGATTGGGTCTTTCGTTCTCTCCGAAGAGCACTCCGTGTTTCATTTTGTGTTCGATTCTCCGGTCAAGCCACTCATTGCAGTATCTCTTTGATTTTTTGGGGTTCCGTTGTATGAACCCATTCCGCTGAACCCACTCCCTTGCTCTCTTTCTCTTTTGGTCATTTTTGTGTTGTGACTCATTGGTATTTGTTTGTCGAAGTGGTAAAGGGAGCGTTATCTCTCTGTCTGTGGTTTTGGTGAAAGCATTGGTCTTTGTCTGTTTAGGTGAAAGGTCATCCCTGTCGTTGTGATTCTGTGTTTGTTTTTGTTATTTTGTACCTTCCTCAATGGTATTTGGGGTCCCCAAAATCAACTCACCAACCCCAACAAACATCTTAAAACCAAAAAAATCAAAAACCCATGCAAAGTTTGCCAAAAAGTTAAAATTTGACATCTTGGTCCCTTGTGTATAAAAAGGTGATCCCTTGTGAAGGACTTTGTGTACAAATTCAAGAAAGGACTCGCGTAAACGTTTACCACCTATTGGTAAACGATTACACCACCCATTTTCAAGGCACTTGACTTTGGATTTCATCCAACTACTTTGTGTGAACACAAGACCTCCTTCAATGGTATTTGGAGTCCCCAAAATGAACTCACCACCCCAACAAACATCTTAAAACCAAAAAAATCAAAATCCCATGCAAAGTTTGCCAAAAAGTTAAAGTTTGACATCTTGGTCCCCTGTGTACAAAAAAGTGGTCCCTTGTGAAGGACTTTCTGTACAAATTCAAGAAAGCTCTCGCATAAACGTTTACCACCTATTGGTAAACGTTTACACCACCCATTTTCAAAGCACTTGACTTTGGATTTCATCCAACCACTTTGTGTGAACACAAGACCTCCCGCAATGGTATTTGGAGTCCCCAAAATGAACTCACCACCCCCAACAAACATCTTAAAACCAGAAAAATCAAAATCCCATGCAAAGTTTGCCAAAAAGTTAAAGTTTGACATCTTGGTCCCCTGTGTACAAAAAAGTGGTCCCTTATGAAGGACTTTCTGTACAAATTCAAGAAAGCTCTCGCGTAAACGTTTACCACCTATTGGTAAACGTTTAAACCACTCATTTTTAATGCACTTGACTTTGGATTTCATCCAACCACTTTGTGTGAACACAAGACCTCCCTCAATGGTATTTGGGGTCCCCAAAATGAACTCACCACCCCCAACAAACATCTTAAAACCAAAAAAAATCAAAATCTCATGCAAAGTTTGCCAAAAAGTTAAAGTTTGACATCTTGGTCCCGTGTGTACAAAAAACTGGTCCCTTGTGAAAGACTTTCTGTACAAATTCAAGAAAGCTCTCGCGTAAACGTTTACCACCTATTGGTAAACGTTTACACCATCCATTTTCAATGCACTTGACTTTGGATTTCATCCAACCACTTTGTGTGAACACAAGACCTCCCTCAATGGTATTTGGGGTCCCCAAAATGAACTCTCCACTCCCAAAACACACCCTAAAACCAAAAAAATCAAAATCCCATGCAAATTGCCAAAAAGTTAAAGTTTGACATCTTGGTCCCCTATGTACAAAAAACTGATCCCTTGTGAAGGATTTTCTGTACAAATTCAAGAAAGCTCTCGCGTAAACGTTTACCACCTATTGGTAAACGTTTACACCACCCATTTCCAATGCACTTGACTTTGGATTTCATCCAACCACTTTGTGTGAACACAAGACTTCCCTCAATGGTATTTGGGGTCCCCAAAATAAACTCTCCACCCCCAAAACACAACCTAAAACCAAAAAAATCAAAAACCCATGCAAAGTTTGCTAAAAAGTTGAAGTTTGACATCTTGGTCCCCTGTGTACAAAAAATTGGTCCCTTGTGAAGGACTTTCTGTACAAATTCAAGAATGCTCTCGTGTAAACGTTTACCACCTATTGGTAAACGTTTACCCCACTCATTTTCAATGCACTTGACTTTGGATTTCATCCAACCACTTTGTGTGAACACAACACCTCCCTCAATGGTATTTGGGGTCCCCAAAATGAACTCTCCACCCCCAAAACACAACTTTAATGTAACCAACGAAGATCAACGAGATCACACGCCAACACCAACGAACAAGAAAAATGTAACCAACGAAAAGATGCGAACAACGAACCCCAACCGCACCGGAATCAACAAAAATGGAGATGGAGAAATCGAAATATTGCAAAAGGGAGATGGCGGCAGTGAGACGAAGTGAGAAGGTGAAATGAGATGAAAGAGAACGTTCATGCGCCTAGGAAAGAGGTCAAGGGCAAAACGGGAAGGCAAAATTTCAAATCTGAAAGTTTCCAGTGACGTCATAAATTTAAATTTTAAAATAAAAAAATATAACCAATCATCTGCCGACACCTGGCGGTGTCAAAATGATGTTAATATTTTGATGTCAAAATATCGGGACGCTCGAGTAATATGTTAGAAGTCGTAATAAATTTTATTTAAAATATATATATAGATGCAAACTTTATTAGCGTACAAAATAAATAAGCCAAGAGACGGCTGTAGTTTTCTTGTCTATTACACTTACACCTGTACTTTGCCTTGTTTATAAAAGACACAAACTGTATCCACTTTAATATACACTACACACATAATATACTTCAGATATTACACTAGCCTATGTTATTTTCTCTCTCTGCTATATTTTCACGTGCTATTCAACTGGTGTTCCTTCAAACTGGTATCGAGAACCAGGTCGAGTAAGGACTCGAGGAGCTTCGTGATCACGGTGCAGTGGTTGTTGGAGTGCAAACAAAGTCCCACATTGAGTGAAATAAGGACTGGTCAAGGGTTTATATACACATAGATATCTCCAATGGTAAGAGGCTTTTTGGAGTGGTACCAAAAGCAAACCCGTGAAGAGTTCTATGTGTATGTCGAGCCTCCCCCAACAGTGCAGCTTGCCAGAGTGATTGAGGTGAGAAAGAAAGGTATCTAAGATTTTGTTTTAGTTTTTCTCTTCTATATATGTCTTTACATCAGTTTTTTCTTTTAATTTGAAATTGTCCAACCACATTTTGACACGTGTGCAGTATCAAAATGGTGTGAAAAATTAGTGTTGAAATATCATTTTCTTATCCTATGGTTAGACGGTTTGTAATTTTTTGCTACGTATCAGGTCAGCAAATCTAACTAGCCATTTTGCCATCATGATAATTGACGTCGTAATGTTCTAACGTTAACATAGGATTAGGTTAAACAAAAAAATTATATGTATGGTGTTGAGGATAAAGTGTTATGTTTACCCTCTCTTTTACTGCCATGTCCATTTATAATAAAAATCTATCACTTTCATCATAATGAAATGCTTTGCAAACGCACTGTGGATGGAATTCGACCATGGAAAGCCTTGTTTCTGGGATTCCAATGGTGGTGTTTCTGTTGTGGGCAGATGAGATGACTAATGCAAAGCTTGTAGAAGATGTGTGGAAGATTGGGGTGCGAGTAGACCATGATGTGAATGAAGATGGGATAGTGGAAGGGAAGAAGATTAAGAAATGTTTGGATGTGGTTATGGGGAGTGGAGACAGAGAGCATGTGAGTTGAGAAAGAATTCATATACATGGATGGGTTTGGCTAGAGACGCTGCCATGGAAGGTGGCTCTTCGGAAAACAACCTCAGAGCATTTATTCATCATGTCTAAGATAAATTTACGCATACTCAGAATACTCAAAACTAATTGTGTGTCTTGTAATACGTTATGCAAGAGTTAAGTTTGGAAGATCAAATTATCAATAAATGAATAAAACCCTAGAAATATATCATTTACTTTACCACCTTTTTAATAATAAAATTTTGATTTAAGTTGTACATTTATTAAATAAGTTTAAATATTTATCCGATTTTCAATATTTATTAATCAAATAAGTTTAAGTTTCGGATTTTCAATATTTATTAATCAAATAAGTTTAAGTTGGCTTTTTTTAATAAATTATCTTTCAAATAATTTAAAAGTGTTACATTTTAAAATCTTTTCATTTTTTACCGAATTTTGTTTTCTTCTTTCGTCTTTCATCTCTCATTATCTTTCCTCATGTTTAGAAAACAAATTAAATTCTAGATTATCAAGTGAGAAAACAAATTTAAAATTTTAAAGTTTGTCATTATTTTAAAATCTGGTGAGAATCTTATTTTTTAAATTGCATAAATAGAATTATTTTTCTATGCTCTATTTTATATTTTAGAAACTGTGCAAAATGAATATTTTTGTGAGAAGTGGAGGGAATTGATGAGAGGGATAGAAACACCAAATGAACTCTATTTATTCTTAGTAAAATACAAATACTAAAATTAATCATAAATATAAAAAAAGTATAAAAATCTAAAACCTTAAATGAAATAATATTTATTAAAAATTACACGTCAACTAAAAATTTTATATATATATATATATATATATATATATATATATATATATATATATATATATGTGTGTGTGTGTGTGTGAAATTAAATTATATATAATTAAATAACTTTTTATCTAGATATATAAAATAAAGCATCTTACATTAGTGTGCAACTTTCGTTACCCATTTTCCTTTGTCTTTGTTCTGTTCTCGACTTTAGGTGGAGGATAGAATGGAACAGAATAAAATCCAAAGCTTTTAAAACACGTAGTTGATTTTTCAATTTATTTATTCTCTTTCTTTCAAGAAAAATAAACATGTTTAACATACAATTCTACAAAAGGTGAACTTTGTACGGTAATGGTATAACTTAGGAAGGGAATGATACAACTTGTCGTCTGTCATTCTTCTTTTCTTTTCCGTTTTTTAATTTCTCCCTAAAACATTATATATTTGCATAACCAGATTCTAAAGGTCTGAATGCTATAACATTGCATGAAAAAGAAGTTTAGTTTTTGTGCATCATAGAAAACTTTAGTTTCAATTTAAAATAGTTAAAAGAGGTTGGGCACCAATAACGTAACATTGCATGAAAAAGAACTAAAAGAAGTTGTGAATAGTGAGCACAACTTTGATTTTGGTAAGTATGTTTTGATTGATTAAATCATTAGGAAAAAAATTATTTGTAATTTTATTTGCAAAACCAAACGTTGTGAATGCAGTGCACAACTTTAGTTTAAATAAATTGTTCAATAATTTATTTAATAAAATAGGTGATAATATATTGAATATGTTATAAATTATTAAATGAATGATTTATTAGTTTTGTAATTCACGTTATCAATAACAGACACTAGTGAAAAAACGTTGATTAACGTCGGTTATTTTGGGCTTTTAACGTCTGCAAACCAACCGATATCATTTCTGGTGACGTCAATGGGACGTCGGACATAAGTATAACCGACGTCTATCGTGACGTCAGTCACTGCCATGTCCGATGTCACGTCGGAGGAGTAAGACTAACTGGACGTCTAAAGACATTATGCCGGCATCGGTCTGACCAATAACCGACGTGTACGAGGCACTAAAGACTTCTAAAATAACACAGACTGACATCTAAAAGGTACTATAGACGTCGGTGTATACATTTGGTAAGGTATGCTAAATATTCTATTAAGGGATATTAGGTAATCAAATATTGTGTTAGTTATAATTTGTGCAGATTTGTGCACCTGTCATTCCTTTAAGACATGAAGAATTATAGGATCCTTGTATGTATATATATATATATATATATATATATATGATACTCTACTCTTTCAAATAATACATCAGAATTATTCTTTAAACCTTTTATTATGGTATCAAGAGCCAAACACTTATATCCTCTACAATATAGGAATCAGTGCTTTTTTTCATTGAATATTTGTAAAAGGTAAGGGTGGTGCCGAGATGCCCCTACAACAGCTGTCAAATTAAGCATTGTCCTTTAAGGTTTCTTTCTTTTTAATTGAATCCGTGGCTGCAACATAAGCACAAGATTAGAATAATTTAGTGTAGAAACTTTACAAAGTGGGCCCAGTTGGTGATAATTCATAATAGATAGACTCTTCTTCATATGGCGTTTTCCATATCTTTAAATAGAATCTAACACCACATGGAGAATTGACTTAGTGCGGTTGAAATTGGGATGGATTTTTCACGTGAATTAAGAGATAAACATGCATTTTATCAATCCTTTGATCTTTTCGAATTTATTCACTAGTATGGAACTGCAAATTGAAAATTGAGTGCATCACCTCTTACTCGTTCCATTATTCTTAATTGAGAGAAATAATTTTGAGTTAAATAACGTTTTAGTTTACTTGCTTGGTTTTACAATTTTCTATTAAAAATTCTACACATATTATCTAGATATTCTTTATAACCTTCACACAAAATAATCTCCATTAATAAAAAAATATCAATCACTCTAATTATAATTTTATAATTATAAAAAAATGAGTGTATTATATGTGTGTGGTTTCCAGTACCTAATAAGCATGTCTATATAAGGGTGAAGGAATCCATTGTTAAACACAGTAGCTATCTCTACTCTCACAATGGTTGTCCAACGCTTCCTCCTCGTTACATTCCCTTCACAAGGCCACATAAACCCTGCTCTTCAGTTCGCCAAGCGTCTCATTTCCATGGGCGCACATGTCACTCTTGTAGTTACTCTCTACCTCTACCGTCGCATCACCAAAAAAATCAACATCCTCGGCCTCTCCATCCTCCCCTTCTCCGATGGCTTTGACGATGGCTTCTTCCTCGTCAACAACACCGACACTGATTACCACCTCTACCTGTCTAAACTCAAGTGTCGTACCTCAGATTTCGTGTCCGATCTCATAGTGTCCACCACTGCCGAGGGAAAACCTTTCACGCACGTAATTTATACTCTCCTCGTTCCCTGGGTGGCTGACGTGGCACAAAGCTTTAACCTTCCCACTTCCTTGCTATGGATCGAAACGGCCACAGTGCTAGACATTCTCTACTACTATTTTCATGGCTACGCTGATTACATCAATAAAGAAACCATTACTGAAGCTTCGTATTCCATAAATCTTCCAGGGTTACCGTTTTCGCTTTCCCAGCGAGATATACCTTCTTTTTTGTTGCTATGGAAACCAACCATGTTGTCTTTTACTTTCCCAGCGTTTCAGGAACAAATTTTGCAGCTTGACCGAGAAAAAAACCCTACGGTGCTGGTGAATACGTTTGAAGCATTGGAATCTGAAGCGTTGAGGGCCGTTGACGGGATGAACATGATCCCCATAGGGCCGTTGATTCCTTCTGCTTTCTTAGACGGGAGAGACCCTAGTGATGTTTGCTTTGGTGGAGACATATTCCCTGTGTCAAATGATTGTGTTACGTGGCTTGATTCGAAGGAAGAGAAGTCAGTGGTTTACGTGTCCTTTGGGAGCTATCTAGTGTTAAGCAAAGGACAAATGGAGGAAATTGCACGAGTGTTATTTGATTGTGGACGTCCATTCTTGTGGGTCATACGGGAAAAGAAGAATCAGGAAGAGGTACTGGAATTGGGAATGGAATTGGAAAAGAAAGGGAAGATAGTGACATGGTGCTCTCAAGTGGAGGTTCTGTCACATGGTTCCGTGGGTTGTTTTCTGACGCACTGTGGGTGGAATTCGACCATGGAAAGCCTTGTTTCTGGGGTTCCAATGGTGGCGTTTCCGTTGTGGACAGATCAGATGACTAATGCAAAGCTTGTAGAAGATGTGTGGAAGATTGGGGTGCGGGTAGACCATGATGTGAATGAAGATGGGATAGTGGAAGGGAAGAATATTAAGAGATGTTTGGATGTGGTTATGGGGAGTGGAGACAGAGCATGTGAATTGAGAAAGAATTCACAGAAATGGATGGGTTTGGCTAGGGAAGCTGCCATGGAAGGTGGCTCTTCGGAAAACAACCTCAGGACTTTTGTTAATCATGTCGGAGATAAATTTATGCATACTCATATCACTCAAAACTAACTACCTCTGTCTTGTAATGAATAAATAAAATAAAACCCTAGAAAAATATCATTTACTTTACAACCTTTTTAATAATAAAATTTTGGCTTAAGTTTAACATGTACTAATTTCAACATTTATTAAATAAGTTTAATATTTATCGGATTTCAATATTTATTAATTAAATAAGTTTAAGTTGACTTTTTTATTAAATTATCATTAACATAATTTCAAATTTTAAAGTGTTACATGGTTAAAATCTTTTCATATTTTACTTATAATTTTTACCCTCTCTTTCCTTTTTTTCATCTCTCACCATCTTTTCTCCTTTACGTAGTTAAGAAAACAAATTAAAATTTTAAAGTTTGTCAATTTTTTTATTTTGGTGAGAATCTTATTTTTGAAACTGCATAAATAGGATTATTTTTTTATGTCATACTTTATATTTTATAAACTGTGCACAATGAATATTTTTTGAAAGGTGGAAGGAGGTGATGGGAATAATAGAAAGACTAAATAAATTCTATTTAATATTAGGAAAATATAAAGACTAAAATTAATCATAAACTTAAAATTCTATATTTAATTAGTAAAAATAAATATAAAAAATTTGAAAAAAAATCATAATATTTATGTTATTAAATGGAAATATAAAAAAATATAAAAGTCCAAAACCCTAAATGGAATAGTATTTGTTATATATAAAGCTTGGTACGAGGATAGTGTGTTGAAAGTGACAAATCCATTAAAGTTGGCCCAAATACATTTTCCCTTAAAATTAAATAACTTTTTTATAATGATGTATAAAATAAAGCATCCTTAGATTCGTTATTCTCTTTTGTTTTGGACTTTAAGTGGAGGATATAATATAATGGATGAGAATAAAGTTAAAAATATGTAGCTGTTTTTTCAATTTTTTTATTCTCTGTTTCTTTCAAGAAAAATAAACATGTTTAACGTACTACTCTGTAAGGTAATATAACTTTGGCTGGGAATGATAGTACGACTTGTCGTCTTTAATTTCTCCCTAAAACATTATATATTTTAGGAAGATGACTTATAATTTTATTTGCAAAACGTTGTTACTGTAGTGTACAACTTTAGTTTAAATAAATTTTTCAATAATTTATTTGATAAAATAGGTGATAATATGTTGAATATGTTAAAATTATTAAATGAATAATTTATTATTTTTTAATTCACGTTATCAATAACAGAACATTATAAAAATAAATCATTAATTTAAATAATTTTTTAATACATTCAATATATTATCATATATTTCATTAAATAATTCAAATAAATTATTTAAAAATTTATTACATAATTTTACTTAATATTTTAAAAACATCATTGTAAAGACTTAAAAAAAGTAGTTTAAAGAGTAAAATTATTTTTTTATAAATGTCATTCCATTATTATATTATTAAAAGGTGAAAGTATAAATAGAAAAGTCACTTATTCGAGTTTTATTTTATAAAATCTATCAACTCTTTAAAAATTCTTTATCTTTTTTCTATATTTTTTAGATTTCTAATCCCATCTTTCACCTCTTTCAAAATAAAAGATTATTCAAGGAGTGTTAGTTTAAAACACAACATTTTTATTCGATCATATTTGTTATTAAAGTAAGTTCTTATGTTATTTTCTTTAGTCATTTAGAAAATTTATATCAATATGGTGTCTTAATGATTGTATGGCTCAAGAAAATTTAAAAAGAATATAATTATCTATTTGTGGTCGTATGTTCAAATAATTGATATGATTTGTGAGCATCCCATGAGAATTGGAGTTTTGTGAGCATGCTATTTTATAATTAGTTGATAACTTTTATTTTCTTTGTTTTGTCTTTATATAAAAATCTTCTTTTAGGTTTGAATTTTCTAAAATTAGCTTAGAATTGAGTTTTTGTTTAAAATCTTAGGTTTTTTGAATTTTTTTTTTAAAGGTGTTTTCATAAGTTTTTTTAGCAATAATAAAATGTCAAGAAAAAAAATCAGAATTTGAAAATGCTTTTTTCATAAATAGGTCTTCTTTCTTTGTATTTGTTGTTTGATCCCATTTAAACTTTTTCTTTTTGCAAATAAGTCCCTAGTCAAAGGAGGTCAATTGGTTAACATTAAGGTTGGATTCTGTCCTAGGGTTAGAGCAACAACTTTAGTGAAATGTTGCGTTTGAAGGAGCTTTAAATTGAAGGCAGAGCCACGAGCTTAAGCAAACGAGAAAGACATTAAGAGTGCCTTCGCAAAGAGAGTTGCGATAACTTTCACCGAGTGGGTTCTTGTATGACTGAGTGTTGTTGTTGTTAGGAGAATATTTTCATTCTTTGTGTGACTCAAATGAAGTGTTTCATTCCTTACGTGATTCAAGGAATGTGTGTTTCATCTTTTGTGTCTTTAAGAAAGGTCTTCTCTAAACCTTAAACTTTTTTTTTTTGTAAGTGTAAGTTTGATTTATTTTTAATGTTTGAGTTAATTCCTTTTTAGAGATTAACAATTAGATGTAGAGTCTTTTGGTCCGAAGTAGTATAATACGAATTTTCTATTCCTTATTCTCTTTATTTTATTGAAGTTATTAAAATAAGAAAAAAGGTTTTAATTAAAAAATAAATTTTGAAAAAAAAAAATTAAAGTATCATTTTTTTAAAACAAACACATTCATACCCGTCCTTGGTTTGTGTCGAACATAAATATTTCGTACTATAACTCTAATAGGATGGTTTAGGTCGAAGGTCGAGATAGATCCATCAGGATTAAAGGTCAACCTTATCCGATTTAGCTGAAGATCGAGATGTGTCTGAAAGTTTAATCATATATTTAAATAATAACATTTTTTTCAAGTTTAAAAAGAAAAACTCATTGGTTGAGTTTTTGTGGATTTTTTTGGCCTGAGCTTTGTTAACGAAGATCTTCTTGGTTCAATGATTTTTTTTTTTCCAATCCACATAAATCATGACCAAATCCTATGAATTAGACCAAATTGATAGCTCAAATTAGCACACACAATGCAATTGGTGACCCAAATGTTCTAATTCAACCATCAATAATAATTTATTGGTGTTTAGTATAAGTGAATAGATGCAAGTAGTATCATATGAATTAATTCAATAATATCATATCATTTAGGAGTTTAGTTAAAATCAATTTAAATATTTTTTTCTATTTTAATTTTTTAATATGTACTTTAGGATAAAATTAGAATTTCAAATTTTAAAATAGATAACATCTCAAAAAAAAAATGAACTGAAAATTCTATCTAGCCTTACTTTGATCAATTGATGGGCAGGTTTGTTAAAAGTTCATTGAAAGGGAAATTCTGGTTTTCTAAAGAACCTAGAAACTAGGAATAATAATTTTTCCTTTTAAAAAAAGAAGGGATTATTGCGTTATGAATACTAAATTAAAAACGATGTGTCACTGCCTCAGAACAAACCTATCATAACACAACTTATCTATTTCAACCAACTTGCTTGCAAAACTATATTATATCACACTTTTCTTCCATACAAAATTTGTCTTTTTAGGGAATAAAATTATGTCATCCATGTGCCATTACTTAAATTATTTGTGTTGTCGAAATTCACCCTTTAATCTTTGGTTTTGAAACCTACAATATAGTTAATTATATTTTTATCTTAATTCTTAATTAAAATTAAAATTAATCTCTCTTTTTTTTTAAATTATAGTCAAATTTAGTTTTTCAACTTAAAAAATATATTAATTAAATTTTTGTTAAGTTTACTTACATTTTAAATATATTTATAAATTAATATCTAAATATAAATGTGTTAAACGGTATAAATAATTTAAATATTATCATGAAATAAATAAATTTAAGAAATAATTTAGTTGAAAAAATTAAATTTACGAATTACTAAAATTAAAAACATTCAACTAAAATTTTGAAAATAAACTAATTTTAATTTTTATTTAAAATTTAAAGAAAAAATATATATTTAATTGTATGATAGATTAGGTTCTTTTTTTCAGTATTTATGGTCCATACTCTAAATCAACTTAGAATGAATTGAGTTATTTTTTATTTAATTCGTTTAATCCAAAATCTAAATGGATTTAGACTAAATTTAATTTGTTAAAAAAAATACATGTACGGTAAGAAAAATATTCAAAACGCATGTTGTATTTTAAAATTATCTATTTTAAAACCATATTAAAATGACCATTAACCCGTTTTACAACTCTTTTGCTCCCATGTTTGTTGAGTTTGAATGATTCGCAGCAATTTGAGAGATATGATAGAAAAATGAAAGAAGAAGAAGAGTAGTTAAAATAAAGTAGCATGAAGATTGGTCTGAAATAGATACATTGAATATGGTCTTACGTCATATCATTATCTTCTTTCTTTATGTGAGCCAAGTCGATCACGTTTTTGGATTTTTACCTTTGAAAAATAATTACTTTTGTTTCTTAAAAGAGAATGATACGGTGCTTACTAGGAGTGCGAGAAGATTAGGATGGATAATATGAGAATCTAATATATTATTAATTATAAACTAAGGGATTGAGTTAGTTGAATAATTACGTTCAATTTATTTTAAGTAATGGATGTGCTATTAGATGTGAATAATGACATAATAAGTATATTTCTTTATGATTAATAATGTATTTGAGATAATAAAAACTAATTAAGTAGTTGTACTTTATTTGAGTCATATTTTTAGTATGTTATATGTATACAAGTCTTCCAAAATTTGAATCCTACTAATACGTAGTTAAGTAGGTAATTTTGTTGTTGAATTTATGCATCTACTTTTACTTTTATGACAAGGAAAGGATTTTAATATGTTTTAAAATACTCAAATATAAATTAGTATGGAGCTCATACCCTTTAAAATGGTCTATCTCGTTGTTGGCTTGCATACTGGCTTGCATACAACTTAGTGTCATTCTTGAGTTTATAGACACCAAAGTGTTTTTATAATAATGCTTTTATTCTAAGTCATTGAGTGATGTTCAAAATAATAATTTGGAAAAAGCATTACTATAGCTATTTTCAAGTTACATATCCTTTTAAAATAATTTACATTTATTTTTTAGTTCTTATTTATTGTTTAATGGTTATATTATATAATTATTTTTGGGTTAAATATGTTTTTAGTCCCTATATTTTGGGCGATTTTGGTTTTAGTCTCTCTTTCAAACTAAGGTATAATTTAGTCCTTCAACTTTAGAAAACTCATGGTTTTAATCATTTTTACCAAATATTTTTAACTTTATTTGTTTTTTCAAACGCGTTTCTCAGTTAACACTGAAGAAAAATGTGTCAAACAATGTAAATAATCCAAATGTTATAATGAAACATGCTTGAAACAACAAATAAAGTTAAAAAAATTTGGTAAAAAGAACTAAAACCAGAGTTTTCTAAAGTTGAAGAACTAAATTGTACCTTAGTTTAAAACAGGAACTAAAACCAAAATCGCCCCAAAGTATAGAGACTAAAAACATATTTAATCCATTATTTTTCTATTAGCACTTATTTTCAAAATATTGTATTGTATAATTCATTTATAGTAGAATTGACCAAACTTTTTTTTATAATTAACTGGAGTTCAAGTTATGTTTAAGGTGTGAAATTAATTTAATAATCTTTTAATTATTTAAGATGTGAAATTGAGTAAGATGTTTAAGACGTAAAAATGAGATAAAAGTAAAACTAAAAATATTTTCATGCTTATTAATAAATTAAATAATTAGTGCATAGATTTAAAAAAGTTATTTTTTTAAATTATTATTTATTTTAATTTGAACTTAAAAAGACGTGGACTAACAAAATAATGTGTCAAATCTTTGGTCCGTCAATCTGACGGGATGGAATAGATTAAAAAATCTAACTTAGCCTATCAAATCAACCCGTTGGGTCAAATCCATTTGTAAATGGTAATTAAACCTAAATTTAGTTTATTCACTATCATTTTGAATAGACAGAAAACAATTCATTTTAGTTTTAAGATAACAACATTCTTTTTTAAATATTTTAATATCATTTAGGTATTATTTTATTATTTATCCAAAATTACATGATAAATATAAATCAATTACGATAACATGTAAATAAAATTAAAATATTATAAAATATATTATAAAAAAAATAATTAAAATAATATTATTGTTAAAGAAGCGGAAAAAGAGATAAGCAAGAAATATGAAAGGACAATAGTGTAATTTAATAGGAAGGTTCCCATCCTAATAGCTTCTTGGACTTAAATACTTAGATTGAGAGGATATTCTGAGTCACTTGATGATGGTTTTCCTGTAAGTTTAAGAAGAGGTTGTGTTGTGCCTTTGAAATTGAAAAGAAGATAGTTTCAATTCATATCGATCTTAACCTAATCTTCAGGTAATGTTTTCTTCTTAATTCTTCATACCCTTCCTTTTGTTCTTGAAAGGAAGAAACAATGGAGTTGATGTTTTAACTGTGCAGGTTTTGAGAAGATGAACATCCTTCGTTCTTTCTGGAATAGTCCCACAGGCCTCAAAACAACGCATTTTTGGGGTCCTACCTTCAACTGGGCTCTTCCTCTTGCGGTACTTTTACTTTTCCCATCTGACCCAAGCAAATATTTTTAGGTTTACACTAATTTGAACCAATTTGTGACTATTATTTATCAGGCAGCAATGGACACAAAGAAACCACCGGAAACCATTTCTGTCAATATGACTGCAGGTTAATTACTACTAACTATTAACTTAATTAAATCTATTGCTATTTCAATTCCAATTTATTTTTAAAATATTTTTAGATTTTGAAGGGATGAAATAATTACAAAGAATGCATTTGATATGCTCCTAATTAAATTTCTAAAATAAATATGAATGGTAGGAGTGCAGTTATGTGTGTTTATTCAGCATCGTTCATGAGGTTTGCTTGGGTGGTGCGACCCCGCAACCTTCATCTTCTCGTTTGCCATATGACCAATGAGACTATGCAATTATATCAACTCTCTAGGTGGATCAGAGCTCAAAGGTACTATGCTATTAACACATTCATCAAAATTATCATTTTGCATAATTTGAAAACGATTGCTAGTTACATATATACAGAGAAATACATGCATTCAGAGTAACGTTATTTGCTTGTTTGATATGCAGGGTGGAACAGAGCATAGAGGAAGCTAATGCAGAGTGAAATATATTTGTTTAAACTCTCAAGGTGAAAGAAAATGTGTTATAGCTTTAAAAAACAAGTCCTTCTATCAGTCATCATTTTCTCTTTTGCTGTTTTAATATGCTCTGTAATATTGTCATAACGTAACTTCTTTTTATAATAAAATTGTACTATAAATTTGATATATATTCATTAAAATAATTATGCCAATAAACCCTTACGAAAAAGTTGAGAATATCATTATTACAATGTAAATCAGAAACACAACTTTAAAGATCAAGTAAATTTATAAAAGTACAATGAAGAAGATTCTCGAGAACGAATGAATTGGAATGGAAACAATAAATATGGTACGGTAAATAGATGTAGAATACGAAGACAATAACGCGTAATAAATATCTACATAATTTATTAATTTAAATAACTAACTTTATGTTACAATATAACGAAGTTATAAAAAAAGATATTTGACGTATAAACTCCAGATATAGAAGATTCAAATCAGTACATTAATTTTAAAGGTGACACTTATAGTATGTGTGTTACCACTATTCGTCACCGGATGCAAGCACAGTTCTTGCAATGTTTATCATAAGTTATCTTTCAAACACAATAACTAGTACGTATATTGAAGAGCTGTAGCGAGAAGCATGTCAATGGTCAAATAACTCACGATTGGGTCATCCAGCTTGGCGAGATTGGGATAGTCTGCAGCCAAGAAGAGTTTTTCTATGGTTTAATATCGCTCTTCTATGGGTTGAAGAGTCTGTCTTCTGAAATATATTGGTACTGCTTCTTGCCTCTTTCCATGGTGAGGACTGGGCTTATCGCTGAGCGTGATATCGACTGGTACAATGATAAGGGTTGGTCTGGTTGAGGATCCTGAAGTTTTGAAACAAAGTTTCACATTCCTTGGTCTAAACGTAGTTTTGAGCCCTTTCAAGATCCTGAAGAGGGTTTCGGCCTTTTATGTTAGGCATGGTAAGATGTGGGCTAGAGACCAGCCTATGGTTTAAACTTTGGATCTCTTTCAGGTTGGTTGGGATTCTAATGTTTAATAAGGCTGCACATTTTTCTTGGTTGAACTCTATCCCTCACAAGGTTATCATGAAGCTTAGAACCTTTCTGCCACTTACACCAAAGAAACATTTTTTCAGGTCGAATCTTATGTTATGACGATATGAAGGTGTGTTGGATGGTTGATTTCAACGATAAATTTGATGATGATATCATCCACATAGACCTCTATTATTTTTCCTATGGTGTCGACAAACACATTGTCGAACAGACATTAATGTTCTTCAAGACATGACCTTGTAGCAAAAGTTGGTCTTTTCTATAATGAAGGTCGTTTTCTCTTTCCTTTAGGTGGGTATATTCAAATTTGATTTTATCCTGAGTATCCATCCAGGAAACCCAGTAAATTGTATCTCGTGGTGTTATCTGCAAGCCAATCAATACTGGATAGTAGATATGTGTCTTTTGGACATGCATTGTTGAGGTCAATGTAATCAACACATATGCGAAATTTTTTGTTGGCTTTCTTTATCATAACAACGTTAGCAAGCCATATAATGTAGGAGACCTCTTTAATAAATTCAACTGTGAGTAGTGTTGTTATCTCCTTGTTAACGAAGGTTCGACGTTCTTCTTTGAGTTTTCTCTTTCTTTGGGCCACAAGTTTGGCCTCTAGAAGGATGGATAGGTGGGGTTGATGCTTGTCATGTTAGCCAAACACCAAGTGAATAAATTATAATTTTGTCTGAGGACTTATATTATATGATTGTAAACCAACTCACTCATGTTGTCACCGAATTTGGTGACTTGGGACGATAAGTTTCCCAAGGTGCATTTTTGCATAGACTCGTCAAAACAAGGTTGGCTATCATCTGGAAACTTGGCCCTAGGGTCGAGATCATGGGCATTGTCATTTGGGTAAGCTTTAGTGATATGGAAACATTGGTTGACATGATTACATCGATTCCCAGGTTTGGCTTTATCTGCAACGAGGCGGGTTGTTATATTATTGTTGGTTGGGGTGACACGTTGATGCATACCGAATTGGTTAGGGGTACGTATGGTACTACCTTCAGGCTGATGGTGTAATAGGTCTTTGCCTCTTTTAGATCCGTCTTGTGGTGATAATGGTCGAATAATCCTTGGCCAGGAACTTCATGGCCATATGGGAGGAGGACACATCGACTTCAAGCTTGTTCAATATTTTTCATCCAAACAAGATGTTGTAAGACATGTCTTACTCCATTATAAGGTATCATACCATTATAGTGTGATAAGTTTTAGGTGTTTCGAAGGTCGCCAACAAATTGATGTACCTTTTGTTGTGGACCCATTCTCTTGCCAAATCAAGCAAATGTTTTCAGTTTGACAGGGATGTCTAAAGTAGACTCGAAGAAGATGAAGAAAAGGCAAGGGTTACGAACTCAAAACAAGTGAGCATATTACTGGAAAAGAAGTAAGAATGCAAATAATGCTTAAAATGGAACGAGAACAAAGAAATAAATCAAGTATAAAGCAAGGAGTTTGATACGAAACAACTTTCAGTCATGCAATGTTTCCTTCCCGCATGTAACTCTTAATGTTTCATCCCTGAATCCAAATTCAATCGTTCAGATGGAGTCACATTAGCCTCAATCAGAATCATTTAATGTGAAACAACATTTTACACTGTAGGGAAATCATTGTGATGTTTCAAAAAAATTCCCTCATTAATGCATAATTGTCCTTGATAAAGTGATCATCAAGTCGGCAACACGAAACAAAGTCTGCCCAAGTTGGTAGCACTGAGCTTGTCTAAGTTAAGAACACAAAACAAAGTTTGCCAACGCACGAAACAAAGTTTGCCTATGCACAAAACAAAGTTTGGCCAAGCCAGCAGCACAAAACAAAGTTCGTCCAAGCCGACAACACTAAGCTTGCCTAAGTCCGCAACACAAAGCAAAGACTATCCTAAGTTGACAACACTCATACAACCAGACCAAATAGGCAATCCACCGATAAATCTTAAAAGTTGGGCACAACCCAGCCAAGATATCATTGACAACCACGACGGGCACCTTTCATATACTAATCAAATTTACAAGACTGAGGGATTATGTACCTATTCAGTCCAATAAATGTGATAAAAAATTTGGTCTAGTAAGGCCTAATATGTATATTGTCTTGGAATAACCCAAAATAGGGGGAAATATTCACATTTTAACGATAATCATGACTAACCTCACCATTTTTATATTATTATCGTTGTTTATGGTAAGGTACTAAGTTATTATTTTTATTATTATTAACGGTAAGTCCGTATTTTACTAATATTATTTTATACCCCATAGTCACAATCATAGTCATTCTCTTATATCATAAAGATTCAAACTCTCTTATTAACTTGAGCGTCAAATAGTCTTTTGCAAGTGAATCTCTTTTGTGTTTCAACCCTCAAAGAACACGTTAGATTCCTTATTTTGCTCAGATCTGCCACCTATCGTAAAAACCATACTCAAATCTCAAAAACAACAATATTACTTATATTAAAGTAGTAAAAGACAAATAATATTTTTTAAAAATGATTAAAACATAAAATAAAACAATTAAACACAGGGAAAAACAAAATAAAACTACACAAAATTAACATACACACAATTAATAAGAGATATCATAAAAATGATAAATATAAATTATTATGTGATATTAAAATAGTGTGACGGTTTTTGTCCTCAGTTCTAAAAAATATCATGAATTACAGAAAAATCTAATATCAAGCGATTACAAAATCATACAAAAATTATTAAAATTATAATTATAGAAAATATAAAATAATGTCATATATTCACAATAAGGAAACAAATTAAATTGATCTTACTCATTTGAGTCTAACAAAAAGAAATTGAGTGAAATAGCTTGCAATTCAGTGTATTATTTTATATAATCGAGTTTACATTATTCATACCAAAGGATGGGACTAAACCTAATAAGCCATTCAAACCATTATTAAAAGCATAAAGTCCTTAACACGCATTGCTTTTTAACACTATACTCTTTTCGTGATTTCTTTACTAGTAAAGACAAAAAGAAGAGTATTAAAAAGCAAGGATAATGATACTTAGACAACGTTTTTTTATAACATTTGAACATCATTTATGTGTCATTTTATGATTGGTCCAAAATTACTCTACAATCAATAATAATAATCATAAACACTACCATAGACCAATCATAAAATGATATGTAGATGATGTTTAAATGTTGTCAAAAAGATGTTGTCTTAAGTATCGTTATCCTTAGGCAAATTGATCAAAGAGACATTTTTGCATTTGGGGCACTTGAGATCATTCTCATTCACCATTACATACATCAGGCAGTGAGGGCATCCTAGTATCAACAAGGAACTGATTTCATGATTGTTGCAGTTTCCAAGATTGTTGTGTTCTTGGTTGAGTTCAACAGTCACACATGACTTTGGTGAGTCTGGGGGGGACTCAATTCTATCACCCATGATTATGTCTCTTCTTTTTTTTCAGTGTATATTACCTGGTGACTCATTGTTAGATAAATGAAACATATATAAAAAAAAATTCACTTTAGAAAATAGAAGCAAAATGAATATACATGTACCTTATAGGCTTGAAATATCGATCTAAAGGTAATTCAAGTTGTGGAGGGAAAACATAACTAAGCTGATTATTTAGATGAGAATGGTATAGTAAGCTCCAACACCAACCTCGAGTGATATGCTTTGAAGAGTGCTACATTATGTCCTTTTTATAAGAAAAAAGAGAGGAAGGAGTTGTTTTCCATTCTTGACATAGATATGTGATTTAATAATTAGTTGCCAAAGTTATATTGTTAAGTTATTATTTTTCTAGAGATGGAATTAAGAGTTCAGAAACTAAAATAAAATAAAATATAATTAAAAATTCATGTAATTTATTATCTTATTCTTTTTATAAGAATTTAATTCATTTATATTATTTATTTATGACTCGTATTGATTAGTGAGAGAAAAAATCAATAAATATTTAAGATAATTCCACTTTCATAAATAATCATTTATTAAGCGTAACCTTCGGATAAAAAGATAGTTTTATTAATTTCTTTTAATTATTCGTTAAGACATGTGAAGAGGTTTTATCGCATATTGTGAAAAGTATGAAAAACAAAAGAAAAAAAGAATCAGACAATTCATTTGTGAAGATAATTTATTCTGACGAATATTTTTGTAATTTGAGTATTGAAGATTTTTCCTTCTTTAAGTTAATTTGAAAAATATAATATGCAATTTTTGCGATAACCGGAAGTACTTATCTTTTTAGGTTGTATAATTTTATTTTATTTTACTTCAAAAGTAATAAAAACACATATTATACGGAGTAAATGGCTATATAAGAGTTGACAACGTATTTGTGTTAAGATATTTGGTGGATATTTAAGCTTTAATTTGAATCCTAATAAATATTTGAATGAAACTTGTATTTGGCACATATTGTCTTAAGAACATTGGAGATATGCCCCCCACATCATAAAAATAAGCTTAATGAGTGAGCGAATTTTACATTATAATGTACGGGTCTTAGCTCTCCAAAATACTTTCAAATGTTTATTAATATATGTTTTATTAGAATTCTGAACAACCTTATAACAGACGGTGAGATTTTAGTGAATCGAAGAACCGTGACAAGTATTCTTTAAGGGTTGGAAGAAGATTCACATGCAAAAGACTCTTTGATACTCAAATTAGTAAGAGAGTTAAGATCTTTTGAGTCAGCGAGAATGAATATGAGTGAGTGAGTATTTCCTAGGAAATAACATATATATTTATAGAACTTTTGGACCTTAGGATCCACGTGATAAAACTGGTAATATAACATCAAATAAATTCAATAAAATGACAACTTACCTCAAATATATAATAATAATAATAATGATGATGCGACACCTTACCATAAATAATAATAATATGATAACAATATTGTGGTATAATTAAACTGATGAGATTTCCCATAAATACCATTAATATGTTAGTATTTGCTCTAGTAAACGTGTTTCTAATTGTTCCAAGAAGATAAGGCTTAAAGGGCTTTATTGGGTCTCATTCCTTAGTAAATCTATTGGGTCGGTAGGTACATAAGTGTCTCCAGCCTCGAGAGTTTGATTAGCATATAAGAGGTGCTCATTTTGGCTATTAGTGACCTTTTGGCTAAGTTGTGGCCGACTTTTAGGATTTGCAAGTGGGCTGGCCGTTTGGCCCAACTATATGAGTATTACACACTTAGATAATCTTCACTTTGTGTTGTCGACTTAGGAAGTTTTAGGTACTTAGTGTTGCCAACTTGGGTAGGCTTTAGTGCTTGTTTTGTCGAGTTAATGATTAATTTATTGGTGACTATAGAGCATTAACGAGGGTTTCTTCTGAAACGTCACATTGATTGTCTTGTGGTGCAAAACATTGCTTTGCGTCAAATGGTTTTGATTGAGGCTGATGTGCTTTCCATCGAGGAGTCTATTGAGAAAAGTGTGTCAGAGCGGCTGCAACGGAATGGTTAGCATGGAATAACAAACGAAGAAGGGTTTTAATATAAACATGTGCCTTTTAATTTCTTTTCAATTTATCTTACTATGCAAATAATAAATATAAATAAAAGAGTAAGGTTGAGAAAATTTGCACAGATGAATTTTATACTGATTCGGATCTTACCAATCCTACATCCCGTCACTTATCTCAAATCAAGATAAACAGTTCACTAAGCACAAAACAATTACAAACTACATTCACAAAGAACCAATTTGTAAAAGTTTATAAATCACCTCTCTTGATACAACAAGAGATGAACCCGCACCTCCTTGGAGTCTTCACAAAGGATGAAACACCTCCTCTGAATACTTCACAAAGGATGAAACACCTCCTCCGAATACTTCACGAAGGATGATCCTCTTCTACACACCTCCTCAGACGCACTAAGGATGAACCAACTATTCCTCCGTCCGTAGCAGCAATCCACCAGCTCCACAGACAATAGTTTCCTTAGCTCAGTAAGAGCACACAATTCTCAAAGAGTTCTAACTATTTGAGCATAAGGGAAGAGTTGCTGATGATAGATAAAGAGAGCCTATTTATAGACTTAAGCAAATACTCTTCCATTCTTCGTAACTGGCCATTTAACGTTTTTAATCGATTAATATAAGTGTTAATCGATTAAAATGAGTACAATGACTAGTTTTCAAAAACCAGAAAACTCCAATGACTATCTTTAATCAATTATTTTAAGGATTAACTAATCAATTAAAATAGGTATTAATCGATTATTCTCATGCCAATTGAGTTTTCAACACCTGTAACGTTTTAATGGATTAATACTTAGTTTAATCGATTAAAACCGTGCGTTTTTTTATTCTGAACAGCAAATACAAAGTATGAAGGTACAAGAATCAAAACCTACTACAAATCTAAGTCCTAAACATCAAACTATAATTATTACAAAAGCTTTTAATAGCAAAACAAGTCTTCAAAGGATCTTCATGAATCTTGATAAATCTTGACTTGATTTGGACATCATCAAAACTTCATCTTTATCATTTTGCTAACGGAGTGTGCCTACGAAGGTGGTGGACCAGACTTTTAACAATGTATCTGAGGAGGTGGTAAGGATTTACAAGGATATTGAGCTTAGTCAAACCTTCATGTTGAAGAGACTCGTGAGGGACTGGCGATAGAGGCTCCCTCGAGTGGTGCATCTTCTGGTGGGACTCCCTTGTTTGTCAAGTGGATTGAGCAAAACGAGATTTGGTAGGTGAATTAATATAGTTTTTTCTCTTCATTGAAATCTTGAGTTATTCGTTGGATAAGTAGGTTCTCATTGAAAAAAATACAATTAAATTTGATATTTGTAATTTTTAATTATTCATTGAACAATTTATGGTTCCTTGTCTGAATTCATTATCATAAGAAAAACATGTAATTAAATAAGTTTAAGCAAACAACATCTAAAACAGTATTAAGTCCTACTTGGAACTTCCTTCATCATCCTGGCAAACAAAGACTCACCAAAAATAGTATAAATAAGTGAGTCTAGGTTAAAAAGTCAGCTTTCCCGAGTGAAATATCTAGAACAAGCTTTATGAAACATATGTGATACCTTTTGGAATGAGTTTTTTGGAACATATAGTATTTATTTCATAATAATGTTTCCAAAATGAGCTTTTTTAATAACGATAATAATATACTGACGAGTGATATGTTCCAGCAAATAAAATTTTTAATCTTTTCCTATTAACTCGGGTGCAATTAGTAATAATAAAGGGGCTAAAACAAGTCCTATTCTTTTTCATTTAGTTTAAGCCCAATCCTTCTAATGTAAAAAAAGAAAGGATTAACGTCATCATTAATAAAATATTTATTTGAAGAATATCAAAGGGTGTAATCTCATCATGTTTTTATGAAAGAAAAAAAAGCTAATAAAAAGTGAGACTTTTTAGATAATGAATTAATCTAATGATTTTGAAAAGACAGCAGGCAATATATCTTTCCCCATACTAAGGCTTGTCCAATCAAATTCACTCATTCCACCGACAGTGCGTAAATACTAGAAGACAAAACATTGCCAGGATTTTATATATTTTTATATTATTAATAAATAATTCTAAAATAATTATTATGAAATTGAAACTTTATAATATACACACATTGTGGTTAAATAAAAATGTAAAACTGTTTTATATTGTTATTGCATCAACAATTAACTTTAACCGGATTTAATTTTTATTTCCGAACTTTTAGTTTTTACTTTAGTCTTATAAATTTAAAGATTTCACATATATTTTATTATATCAAGTTATCATTTATTGATATATAAATCAAATTTATTAACTCAATGATATTTAATAAGATATAATAAACAAGGCAGCATAGTAGTGAAAGAACTAATGGAATGACTAATTTCACTGTAAAACTAATATTTCCTTAATACATTCTTACATATGAACCAATTAAAGTTTATGAACATCTTATCCTTAAAAAAACAAAAAAAAAATGTAGAATTAAATAGTCAATGTATGAATAAATTTGTTACCTTTTATAGGATGATTTGTGATTTATTTACCATTTACCATTACAGTATTTGGATATTTTAGGAAAAGACAAAGGTATGAAAATTGAGCAAGGAGGACTTTATTCAAAATAGAGCAATGACTTCTCCATTTTCAACTTGATTTTCCAAATTGCGAAGTTCAGAAGAAACCCGAAAGTTTAGTTTGGTGGAAAACGCATGCTTGCGTTGTGACCCACCTTCACCTAAGAGTCGTTTCATCTTCGTTATTGGTGTTGCGGTTACAGCACTGTGAAGTGTGACTGTGAATTTGGGTTGTGGAATTAGAAACCCTTTGTTTAGTTTACTCCTCTCTGCACCAAACTTTTTGATATACCGAATAAAAACGATTCCTTTACGCCCTTGCTGCTCCAAGTTTTGATTTTGTAAGGAGTGGTGCTGTAGCTACCAAGAGGATTGGCAGAAGCCAAAATGGCACATTTGCAAGAAGTGGATCGAAGAAAGGGTGATTTCATCCGTTTAGAGCGGGAATCTGTCATTCCAATTCTGAAGCCTAAGCTCATAATGACACTGGCCAATCTTATTGGTATTGCTTTTGTTTGAACATTCTTTTGCTCAGTTTTTCCATCTGAAATTGGTCTCTCTGTTGTTGATGATGTTGGTAGTTATAAAGTCATTTTTGGGGAGTGTCTGGACTTTGTTGTGCTCTGATTGTGTTGTGGTTGTCCTTGGAATTGAGACTATTGTTGAGGGTGGCAAAATCAGTGCTGCTTTTCCACAATTGAAAACAAAATTGAGATTGGTATTTCCGACCCTTTACATGATTTAGTTTTTGAGTGCTAATTTGTAGTTCAGAATTTGTAAATCTTTTACTTTAGAAGATATTTCGCTCGTTTTTCTCCTTTTCTTCAATTCATTGTCATTCAATTCTGTGACTTGAATTCTTTTTGGGTATTATATGCAGAGCATAGTTCAGACCGGACTGAGTTTTTGAAGCTCTCCAAGAGAATAGAGTACACTATTCGAGCTTGGTACCTTCTACAGTTTGAAGACTTGATGGTATTATTCGTTCCTTGATCTTTCTGATATATATTTAGATGTCTGGTGATTGTGGAGCTTTGATTCATTTGTATCTCCAGCAACTTTATTCCCTCTTTGACCCTGTACACGGAGCACAAAAGTTGGAACAGCAGAATTTATCCCACGAAGAAATTGATGTGCTTGAACAGAATTTCTTAACATACCTTTTTCAGGTACTCTCTCTACTTCGCATTCAAGTGTAATCTCTTGGGGATATCGTTAATATAATATAAACTTGAAAACCTATCATGGATTATGGTGTTACTATAAAATGTAAATGCACCAGTCCCCGAGTGATTATGGTGCTTCTAGATTTTTCCTCTTCAGTTTTTTTGTCACCAAATTAGTTCCTCTAAAAAGAGCAACATCTTACACTAATCTTCAAAGATTATATTACCAAATTATTTTCTCTATGATCTAAAATGTCTCCACACGCGTTTTTACGAACTACTCAAGTTGTGACGCTGAATGGATGAATTTGGTAGTGGTTATCCTTTGAGGGATTAGTTTGGTGAAAAAAAAAATTCTTTGTAAGACCTATGTTGGTGGCACTCTAGTCTTTGGAGAACCTAGTAGATTTGCTTCAATATATAGTAACCAACGTACGGTATTGAGGAGGGATGAGGCAATGTTGTTGCTACAGTCTTGATTTCACCTGTGTTATTAGGATGGAACAGTGAAAAGTCAAATGGCTGCTTTTTAACATAGAGTAACTGATAGGTTTCTGGATATGAAACCTATCTGACTCGACTTCAAGCACTCACACACAAACAAGAACTCAAATTGTAAAAAGAATGGGTTTCTGTATTATTAGAGAACAATGTACAAGTAACGTGGTTTATACGAGAGCTTAATCCCCCTCTTCTGGTCAAAGTCCAGGCTTTACAAAAGAATACTCAAAAGATGTCCTCTCTACCAGACACCCCCTGCCTTCTTATAGAGGCAACCCCCACTTCTAATTACCCAACAACAATTAATTCCTAATATCGTTCGACTTCTAACTCACTTCCTCCCTGCCTTTATACCGTTTGACTTCTAACTCACTTCCTCCCTGCCTTTATACCATTTGACTTCTAACTCACGTCCCTCCTGCCTTTATACTATTCAGCTTCTAACTCACTTCCCCCTGCCTTTATACGGTTCGGCTTCTAACTCACTTGCCCCCTGCCTTTATACCGTTTGTCTTCTAACTCACTCCCCCCTGCCTTTATACTGTTCGGCTTCTAACTCACTTCCTCCCTGCCTTTATATCGTTTGGCTTCTAACTCACTTACCTCCTGTCTTTATACCGTTTGACTTCTATCCTAAATCCATTGTATCCTTTTACCTTATATCCTATCAGTAAGTGTTAGGTTTCTTGGTGACAAGAAACTCTATTAGTTCTGGTTTGGTCCAGAAAAACACCAGAGTCTGAGACTTAAAACTGGAAAACAACTTTATTCGAATACAGCCATGGGACAATGCTTTTCTTCTGACAGGATGCCACAGATCCTGTCTATTCCTCTCAAATACAAAAACAACGTCCCCTCTACAAGACACCCCCCTACCTATATATAGTCTTCCCCCTAGGAAAACTATAAGCCTAACAACCCCAAACCACCTAACAACCTATGTTCTGTTTTTAACTCCCTTTCTCCTAACATAGACCCTCATAATCCTATCAGTAACAATGTTAAAAGTTTGTTGTACTGCACACACTTGAAGAACTTGAATGAAGTAAAACAGTTTATTTTCTTATTACCCTGTTACAATTTTACTTCTGTATTTAGAGTACAAAGGAGCATAATAAAAAAGGTCAAGGCACTTCCTTAAACCCTAACCTAATAGTTGGGTTCCCATACATAAATAATAATAATAATAATAATAATAATAATAATAATAATAATAAAGAAACATTACATTTCAACACAAACAGTAGGGTCCTTAATGATTAAGGCTAAAAACATGGGTTTTATCTTAAGGTAATCATAACAAATCTCATTTTCAAAACCTAAACAACGAAGAGATATTTTGTAAATAAAATTTATACCCCTTAGTGGTTGAGTGAAGACTCTTTGATTCTTTATGTAGGTCATGGAAAAGAGCAACTTCAAGATAGTGACTGATGATGAGATTGACGTTGCACATTCAGGCCAATATCTTCTAAATCTTCCCATTACTGTTGATGAGTCTAAGGTTTGTGCATAATTCACATTCCTTTAATGGTATATTTAGATGTCTGTTTTTGATGTTAGTAGTTGCTCATATCTGTATTTTTGCTAATGAAGCTTGACAAGACACTTCTGAAGAAATATTTTGCAGAGCATCCTCATGATGACCTTCCTGATTTTTCTGATAAGGTATGGCTCTTAATCTAGTGTAGGAGGTACTTATCCCAGAGAATTTCATGGTTCTGTGGGGTTTGTTATTTTATTATCTGGCTGGGAATGACCTTTCATTTTCAAGTTTATTTATTTTTGTTACAAATGATAGACATTCTACAAGCTGTTTAAAGTTCAAAACCCTAACAACTGGCTTAGACAATGTTATATTTAAAGTTCAAAACCCTAACATCCTTGTTCGAGAAACAGAATCTTAAATTTTTTTATGAAGTTGTGAGTTTTGGACCAAATCATGAATCTCATTGATTGATGCCACTGACTTTTGGTAGTGGTCCAATATCGGATATTGTGATGTTAAGTTTTTAAATGAAGACCAGAACATTGTAGACATCAGATATTATTTAGTTTTTGTTACTTGCTTTGTTTGATGCTGATTTATTGTTGATCTTTCCCTCTCTCTCTCTCACACACAGTTGTATACTTGCAGTAGAGGCTGGTTCACAATTATTATTATAATTATTTTAGTTGTTTGCAGTAGATTGGAAAAAATTATAGTTCCTCAAAATAAGTGAGCTGAACCAGCACAAACAAATTCCAATCTAGAGATTGTTGTTGTCCCTTGAGTTTAGTCTGATTGTGAAATGCCAAGCTAACAAAGCATATTATTTTAGTATGTTATCTTTCGTCGTGGCATCGGAATTGATCGAACAAGTGACTACTTTGTCATGGAGAAAGTGGACATGCTTATTGGACGGTTTTGGGCATATCTGTTGAGGCTAACTAGGTAAGCAGACTCAGTTTGGAATATTTAGTAGTTGACGCTATGAATATCCACTATTGATTATTATATTAGCTTGTCACAGCAGGACATGTAAAAGGCCAATATGAAATAATTTATTGTTTCCATGGGTTATAGTCAATATGAGCTTCGTTGGTGTAGTGAAAGGCCATAAATTTTAATCTATTCATGTATGTACCATAATATACACAGCATGCTTCTTTAGGTGCTTTTTTTCGATACATCTTTAGAGAGCTGTACTGTTTGCAGGTTGGAAAAGCTCTTATCCAGAAGGTCAAAAAGGAGAAATAAGAAAAATCCAAAGGACAATGAAATTAACTCTGAAGTAGATGAACAGGACCTTTATGTTGAGCGAATACGTCTTGAAAATATGCAACTAAGGTTGTAAAATGCTTCTCTTTAGCTGCGTCATTGTTCTTGCTACTGCTATATTTCTTGTTTTCTTATTTTCTTTCTGGATGCGGACCAGTGCCTTTATATAATTTATTAATTGTAATAGAAGCTTATTGAATGAGATGAATTTTGGCATGTAAGATTGACCATCATCTGCAAGTTGAATGTTGATTCTGAAAATTGATTGTTGGCATCTTTCATTCAACTTACTATTTAAATTCTCAGTCTATGCTCTGTACCACATAAAATTTTGGTACCGAATGTTCATTACTCTGGAAATACAACCATCTTAGTAGTGTAACCTCAATATTAGGTGAATGTCATGAAGCAACTGTCTTTAAAGCTTTAAATTAGTAGGTAAAGATGCATGAATGGTTTTATTTTATATTTGTAACATGTCCCTTCACTTAAGAGCCCTTTGGCCTTGTAGTATCAATAATTCACTGGTCACCTACCTTTTACAGAATTTGTCGTTTTATTAGAAGAACAAGGACAGCGAACTTTAAACTCTAGATCATGTGAACCCTGAAAGTCTGATACATTGTCCTGAACTAATTATCCCAGAAACTTGTTTGGTGACTGAACTATCTCTAACAATAAACAATGACAATTTCTGAGATAATTGTCAACTTGGATTGAGGTTTTTGGCTTCATTAAGCTTGAGTACATGAACATGGAGAATTTTTGCCAATACATCTTCTAGTTCTAGTAGCCTGCTAGTGGATGACATAATAGCCCTAACAAACCTTGCTAGAATAGATTTTGATACCAGCTCAGAAAGTGAGTTTAGGCGTAACTTTTATGCCTACAAAACTAGCCTGCATGGTAAGACTTTTACACACTTACATACCTTAATTTTGTCCTATCTTTAGTCATGATGTGATCTCTGATATATGGGATCGGAAATTATTCAACTGTCGTAAAGTTCCACATATATTTAGTATATCTAGTGATTTGTCTTTGAAGTATATTATGTTTCTTTCTCACCAAAATGCAGTGCTTATGCATTTTTTTTTCATAAATTTTTAATGTGTTGATCCTGTCACTCATGTGATTATTTGCTGCAATTGCTAGTTGTCGTAATTTGCTGGGCAAGACCTTAATCCAAGAACCGACGTTTGATAGGATAATTGTTGTTTACAGGTAGATCTTCCTTATACATCAAACCTCTGTTGAAAATTTAAATCTAAGAAGCAAATTATTTTTCAGGGGAGCCAGAACCAAATCAAAAGATGAACGAGGAATATTTGTGAAGCATTTTAAAAACATTCCAATGGCTGATATGGAAATAGTTCTTGTGAGTTACCTCATTGTGAAGACTTGATATACTGAATATTATGGTTAAAAGTTTGAATGTCTCCTGCTACATACTCAGCTGAAATATATATATATATATATATATATATATATATATATATATATATATATATATATATATAATATATATATATGAAGTCAAACAATTACACTAAGAAATTGAAAAGGAGTACAGACTCTGCCACCTATGGTAGCTGGCTACAATCAAAACAGAGTCTGGAAACATCTTTGGCACAAACTAGAAAAGACATATGCCATCAAACAGAAATCTAACATGAATCTCTTATAATTTTTATTAATAACTTTTCCCGAGTACTAGTAATGACCTTTGTCAAGAACTTCTTACTTGACAGCCAGAAAAGAAAAACCCTGGATTAACACCAATGGATTGGGTAAAGTTTCTTGGATCAGCTATAGTTGGGCTGGTTAGTCTTTTAACCTTGATTTACTGTTTATGCTTTAGTGTTCTTGTTTTCCATCATCCTGAACTATTGAATCTAATGTTCTTATCAGGTTGCTGTAGTTAGTTCACTTGAAATGCCTTCAGCTGATTGGTGGGTCATCATTGCTGTTCTATCCACTGTAATTGGTTATATTGCCAAGACATACTTCACGTAAGTATGTTGTTGCTTGTTCCCTGTCATTGGTGATATATGCTGTTAAGATTTTCCTTTCAGCAAGCATACTGAGTAGATGTAATACTTTTAACAAGTGTTGTATCCACAAGGACTTATGTAAAATTTATAGTAACCATAATTTGTATTTGACTGGAAGTGAAATCTATAGAAAATAGTGATGATTTTAGTTCCAATTTCAAAAGTAAAATCTGCTAGATTTGGAATAACAATGCTAAGTATCGAGATTGAACTTCACCTATTTCGTTTACTGTACTCTCTTGATTATGTGTGTATGTATTCGCTAAGTTACTTGGTGATATTGAAGCTCAAGAATCCTTCTAGATCAAGTCTAGGACTATAACTTCTGATTCCTCAGTCATCATAATAAAATCCTTGCTTTAAGCTCAGAATTTGAATTAACTAATAGAAGATTATGTGTGTGTGTGTGTGATTCAACCTCAAAACCTCAAATTTAAGATTTGTTTTCCAACCCTAACCTAATTATGTTAAAGAAGATGAGTGATCTGTGTGTGTGTGTGCTCTTCTTTCTGTTTGAAAGCAAAAAAGTGAGCTTTGAATCTTCTTGAGTTGATTGAAGGCCTTCTTCTCCTCCTTGGTGCTCTTTCAGACCTCTCTCAAACCCTCAGCAAAGACACTACCAACCAAACCCTTTTATATTCTACAACTTTGCTCAAGCAAATCCTATGTGTAAAGATGAAAAAGGTACCTTCCCTTGAGTGAAATTGGGGCCAAGAGATCCAACTGCTTGTGCTGATTTTTGCTCAAGCGAAAAGTGAGTCACCTAAGCAAATCCTTCCCTGCATAGATGGCTTGATCTAAGATTATAAATTCTTATGCTTTCCCATTTTTCTAAGTTGTTGTTTTCTCTGTCCTTGATTGGTTGTTTTCCCATGAAATTTAGCACTTGCTCCTGCAAAAAGATATACAAAAGAAACTATTCTATAATGAGAGGGACTATGATCTAAATTAAGGAAAATAAAGTTGTTAAGCACCCAATAAAGATCATACTTTAACTGAATGTTGCCACTTCACAGCTGTGAAAATTGCCTTCATATAGCTCTGAAACTAGATCTATTTTTGTTGGACACTAATCTATAGAAATCTCTCCACTTGTTGACTTGTTAAATTGTTGTCTCTTCGTTTTCTTTTTCATACTAGTTCATGTAGATTGTTGAATTGTGTTCACATTATCATTGTTACACTCCAATAACTTGAGGTGTATGGAAGTAAAAGCATTTGAATATATTTAACCATCGTGGCCACTAATTTATTTTCCCCGTAGGTTCCAACAAAACATGGCTCAATATCAAAATTTGATTACACAGTCAATGTATGACAAACAACTTGACAGTGGAAAGGGTACACTTCTTCATTTATGTGATGATGTCATTCAACAAGAAGTAAGTCCCAGCTTCATGTATTGATATTGTTTTTCTTTTCCTTTTAAATTAAATCATTTTTGATAATTTTTGTTAATGATTTTAGAATTGTTGCTCTAATGGTACCTGAGACTTGCCAACTTATTTCTGCTCAATCCTCAATCTTTCTTCCTTCAGTTTGATTCTGGCTGATCTGGGATTTGATTGAACTCTTGTTTCTTCAATTTGTTTGTTTTTGTTTCTGTGGGGTGGGTGCTAATTGATTTGTTTTTGCTTCAGTACCTACTGGTTTGTCAATGTAATTGTGCTTTGATTTGGTGTTTGGTTCTCTTTTGGATGGATTTACCGTTCTCATGTATTGCTGTTACCATAAAATGTCATTTCGGGGTGCTGCTGTTGGTGTGAAAAACTGTCAATGTAGTTCCGATTTAAGGTTGCTTAATTATCGTAGTTCTCATGTATCTGCCTGAATCTTACTATTCCATTCAACATTAAAATTCATATATTTTGTGTCATAAGATCCTAGGTAGTTAGTTGTCTTAATTGAAAGAACACTTATGAACTTGTCCCGTGAACCCAACCCTATTGACATGATATTTTATTAAAATTATATATACCTATATATATATATATATATATATATATATATATATATATATTGTTGGAGTGCAAACAAAGTCCCACATTGAGTGAAAGAAGGGCTGGTTAAGGGTTTATATACACATAGGTATCTCCAATGGTAAGAGGCCTTTTGGAGTGGTACCAAAAGCAAACCCGTGAGGGCTTGGCCCAAAGCGGACAATGTCTTACCATGTGTTGAGTTCTATGTGTGTGTCGATCCTCCCCCCAACAGTGGTATCAAAGCTCATGGTTCGGGTCTGGTGACCGGGCTCAGACGAGTACGTCCCCCCATGATCAGGTGAGCCAGGCAGGAGGCCAGTGGCGGATCGCCAAATGAATCATGAGAGGCGAGGAGAGCTAGAAATGCTCATTGTGACCATAGATTGTGACCATGGATTGTGAAAGAGGGCAAAAGAGAAATGCTCCGTGTTGACCATGGTGTACTCGGTGATGAAAAGACTTCCGCAGCGAGGGAGGAAGGAGACCATAGACCTTTGTTTGAGGGAGGATGTTGGAGTGCAAACAAAGTCCCACATTGAGTGAAAGAAGGACTGGTTAAGGGTTTATATACACAGATATCTCCAATGGTAAGAGGCCTTTTGGAGTGGTATCAAAAGCAAACCCGTGAGGGCTTGGCCCAAAGCGGACAATGTCTTACCATGTGTGGAGTTCTATGTGTGTGTCGATCCTCCCCCCAACAGTTTTTTTTTTTTTTTTTTTTTTTTTTTTTTTTTTTGTGGAAAAATAAAATAAAATATTATGTATCTATTTCCTCTAATTAGGAAGATTCTACAGATATTATCCCATATTACAACACTCCCCCTCAAGCTAGATCATACAAGATTGTATGAACCAAGCTTGGAATAGACAAACTCAATTGTAGAGAGCGTCAATAAACCAACTTGGATTGCAACGGACGAAGGCGAACTAGCACAATGAAACTTCAACTTGGACAACAATAGACGAGGGTGAACTGGCACCATGAAACTTCAACTTGGATAGCAATGGATGAGAGAGATTTCCATCAAAAATGGATGATGACTTGCAACATCAAACAACAACAAACTTCAAGAACAGATGAAGGGCCTGCAGTGGCAAATAGCAACAAACTGCAGGGATTGGATTGCCATCAATAGTGACGAACATCAACAAAACTTCAAGGGACTTAACTGCCCTAAATAGCGACAAGCCTTCAGGAAACATCTTTCCTGATAGAGGCAAACAACAACAGACCTGCATGGACTACACTACCCTGCAGCGGCTGGAATTAAAAGGCTAACAACCATAAACCTGTAGGGACTAAACCACCCTAAACAGCAACAAACCTTCAATGGACTTAACTGCCCTAAACATATTGGAGGCCTTCAGGAAACATCTGTCCTGACAGAGGCAAATAGCAACAAACCTGCAGGGACTACAATATCCTGCAGGGGCTGGAACTTTCTCCTCCCCACGACTGAACAACAGAACGTGAAGGTGGAAGAACTGGTGAGAACCGATCCGTACGAGGGACAAACCTAAATCCCATAACTTTGAAAGAGTCAATTCAGCGGTCAGTTTCAAAAAACAATTCACGAGTTGTTATAACAAAGCATTGGTAGAAACCAAAAAACACCAAATGGTGATACTTAACACTTTATCACAAAAAATACGGGCTAAACTTTAGCCCAAGAAGGAAGTTCTTTGCAAAGGCTGAAAAATATTTTCCCTCACGACAAATAGCGGAAACGACGGCTAGTGCACTTCATGAGGCACTCTTAATCTTGACCGAAGAAAATACGATCAATTGTTGATGGAACATCACAACTATATGAAATACTAATATCATATCAGGAATAGTCACAAAGGGAATGGGTTTGAATCTCACTCTAGTGATACTTAGACAAACTCTCTGTTTGGCAATACTGGAAAAAAAGAACAGAACTTGGCTAGGGCAATTGGAGCCCATTAAAAACACAGGTTAAAAAAAAGAGAATTTTAGGGGACTGCCGGCGGCCATGACGGCTGGCTGCAAAGATAGCGGAAGCGGATCAGACAAGCTCTGATACCATGTGGAAAATAAGACTGATTTATTATTCAAATCATGAAAAATATATTCTCAAACCTTCTATTTGTAATAATCTAGTTCTCCTAAAAAAGGAAATAGGGAAACTAGGAAACTTAGGAAAAAATAAAATAAAATAAAATATTATGTATCTATTTCCTCTAATTAGGAAGATTCTACAGATATTATTCCATATTACAACATATATAATACACACACATTCTTTTAAATACATAAATCATCTATTTTATATATGGTGTTGTACAAAAGTTATTTTGGATGGAATTTTTAGTGCTGCTGCTGCTTATATTATTTAATGGCATGTTAAAAAAGCATGTTCTCTTATAAAAATTTATGGCAATTATTGCCTGTATATGATGTGTTATAGGATTACTGTGAGCAATATGTTTTATTCTCTTTGACTATATGTTTATGACCAAGTTGTGTTTGACTATAAAATCACACAAACCTAACCTAATATGTATAATTATGATTGGGTTAGATAATAGGCTTATTCAAAAGTGACACTATTATTTAGACTTAGCTTCGTTGTTCGTTTTATAACGGTCGGTTGTTAATTTTGTTTTGTTTTGTTTTGTTTGCCGGTTGCTTTTTTGCGCTTGTGTTGGTTATATATAGTAACCAACTCCTCCGTTTCTGTAACTTTGAACATTCAATACGATTCATTTCACATTCTCTCGCTCTGCTCTCTCTCTTCTACCTTTCTCTGTTTTCTGGGTTTTCTCGAACGCTCAAGAACCCAACAATTGGCGCCCACCATGGGGCTCAGATTCAAGAATTCCCAAGAAGCCATGGCAACCAAGTTCGACGTGGAGAAGTTCAATGGCTCTAATGATTTCGGGCTGTGGAAGATCAAGATGGAGGCTATCTTGATACAGCAGGGATGTGATGAAGCGTTGAAGGGTGAGTCGAAGATGAGTGATGCCATGACTCAAGAAGAGAAGAAGAAGATGGGAGATAAGGCAAGAAGTGCAATCATCTTGTGCCTTGGCGATAAGGTACTGAGGGAGGTTGCGAAGGAGAAGACTGCCGCTGAAATCTGGGCAAAACTGGAGTCTCTGTACATGACGAGATCGTTGACTCATAGGTTGTGCCTGAAGCAGCAACTCTATTCGTTCAAGATGTCAGAATCAACAACGATAGAGGAGCAACTTGCAGAATTCAGCAAGATAGTTGATGATCTGGAGAATATTGAAGTGAAGTTGGAGGATGAAGATAAAGCTGTCATCCTGTTGAATGCGCTTCCAAGAACCTTCGAGCATTTCAGGGATGCGTTACTCTATGGAAAAGATCAAGTGATCACGTTAGAGGAGGTTGTGACGTCAATTCGAACCAAGGAGTTCCAAAAACTCCAAGATTCGAAGGCAACCGAGGAGGGAGCGTCTGGATTGATCTCGGTGAAAGGGAAATGGAAGAAGCAGATTGGAAAAGAGAAGAAGCTGAATCCGGACGGTACGAAGCAGGTGCGTTGCTTCAAGTGCCAGAAGATGGGTCATATCAAGAAGTTCTGCCCGAAGAAAGGAAAGGGCGTTCGGCCACAAGAAACCGCTGATGTGGCAGAGGCGTCTGAGGGATATGAATCTGCTGGAGTGCTGGTGGCTTCGTCTGAAGATTCTCAAAGGAGCTGGGTCATGGACTCCGGCTACACCTATCACATGTGCCCGGTGAAGGAGTTTTTTGAGAATCTTGATCAGAAAGAGCATGGAAATGTACTGCTCGGAAATAACAAAGCTTGCCGAGTGCAAGGTGTGGGGTCGGTGAGGCTAAAGATGTTTGACAATCTTGAGATGGTGTTGCAGGATCTAAGGTATGTGCCCGAACTAAAGAGAAATTTGATTTCTATTAGTTCGTTTGATCTTGGAGGTTACACCACTAAAGTTGAAGATGGAGTAATGAGGGTTTGTTCTGGAGATTCTGTGGTTGCCAAAGGCAGAAGGAGGAACGGCTTGTACATTCTGGAGGGATCAACTGTCATTGGTCATGTCTCAGTAGCAAGTGGGACCGAGAATACCGCTCGGCTATGACACTTGAGGATGAGACACATCAGTGAGAAGGGTCTTGAAGAATTGGAAAAGCAAGGCTTGCTTCTGGGAGACAAACTGCAGAAGCTGGATTTTTGTGACCATTGTGTCTTAGGGAAATCACACAGGATACCGTTCGGTAAAGGGAAACACTCAACCGAACGTCCCTTTGAATATGTCCATGCTGACTTGTGGGGACCGGCAAGAACCTTAACTCATGGTGGAGGAGCGTATTTCTTAAGTATAATTGATGATTTCTCAAGGAGGTGTGGATTTACGTTCTAAAAAATAAGTCTGAAACGTTTCAGAAGTTCAAAGAGTGGCACACACAGATTGAAAACCAATTGGGGTGTAGGCTGAAATGTCTAAGAACAGATAATGGGCTGGAGTTCGTTTCAGAGGAGTTTAATGGGTTTTGCAAAGAGAAAGGGATCAGGAGGCACAGAACGGTCGTTGGAACTCCTCAACAGAATGGCTTGGCCGAACGAATGAATAGAACCATTCTGGAGAGGGTTCGGTGCATGTTGCTAGGATCAGGGTTGTCAAAGGCTTTCTGGGAGAGGCTGCTAATACGGCCGTCTATCTGATTAACAGGAGTCCGTCTTCTGCTCTCAATTTTAAAACGTCAATGGAAGTGTGGAGTGGACGACCGGCTGATTACTCACACTTGAGAGTGTTTGGTTCTTTGGCGTTTGCTCATGTCAGGGGTGATAAGCTGGATTCCCGGGCGGTGAAATGTATCTTTCTTGGATACGTCGAAGGTGTTAAGGGATACAGGTTATGGAGGTTAGATTCTAGACCTTCAAAACTAATCATTAGTAGGGATGTCATTTTTGATGAAACAAGGATGGCAATGCACCCTGAAAACTCTGGAAGCGAGAAGAAGATTCTCGTGGAGGTGGAGCATACTACTAATGGAGCTGTTCGGTCATTGGCTGAAGAAAACCAAACGGGTGAAGGGCAAGTTGAAAACGTTCGGACGATAGAGGAGAACCGAACGGATGAAATTCGAACAGACCTTGGTGATGATACAGATGGTATGTCTGGCGAGGGAAGTCATGAAAAAGCTGCTGGTGTTGATTTGAGAAACTATCAGCTTGTTCGTGACAGAGAAAGAAGGATCTCTAAGCCAACCAAACGGTTTGGAGAGGCAGATCTAATCGGCTACGCCCTGAATGCTGCTGAAGATCTTAACCGATCGGATGAACCGAAAAGTTATAAGGAGGCTCTTGACAGCAGCGAACGACATCTTTGGTAGGGTGCTATGGAGGAAGAGTTGGAGGCGTTGAAAAAGAATAGCACCTGGAGATTGGTGGATCTGCCGAAGGGTAAGAAGGTTATAGGTTCGAAATGGATTTTCAAGAAAAAGGAAGCTATACCGGGCGGTGAGAAAGCGAGGTACAAAGCTAGGCTTGTTGCCAAAGGCTTTACTCAGATTGAAGGTGTAGACTATCATGAGATCTTTGCTCCAGTGGTTAAGCATTGTTCGGTCAGAGTTCTGATGGCAATAGTTGCTCATTGCAATTTGCATCTTGAACAGTTGGATGTACGAACAACTTTTCTGCACGGCGATTTGGAGGAAACCATCTATATGAAGCAACCGGACGGTTTCGCTGTGGATGATAGGGTGTGTCTGTTACAGAAGTCCCTTTATGGCTTGAAGCAAAGCCCAAGGCAGTGGTACAGGAAATTTGATGATTTTCTGATAAAGCTGAACTTCAAGCGGTGCAATTATGATGACTGTGTTTACACTCTGAATCATGACGGTGAAATGTTATATCTTCTGCTTTATGTGGATGATATTCTGATTGCTAGCAGTGACAGGGGCATGATCAGTGAGATGAAAGCAAGGTTGGGGGATGCTTTCGAAATGAAGGAGCTAGGGGAAGCAAGGTAGATTTTGGGCATAGACATTAAAAGGGATAAACCGGGCGGTAACCTTTTTCTGTCTCAGGAGTGTTATTTGCAGAAGGTAATTTCAAGGTATCGGATGACTGAATCTAAAATGGCCAGCACACCGATTGGTCAATACTTGAAACTTACCAAGGAACAATGCCCAAAGACCGAGGAGGAAAGAAGGAAGATGGAATCTGTTCCATTTTCAAATGGGATTGGGAGCATTATGTACGGCATGGTCTGCACAAGACCGGACCTGGCGCACGGTGTTAGTGTTCTCAGTCAGTTCATAGTTAATCCTGGACCAACACACTGGGAAGCGTTGAAGTGGATGCTCAGATATATACGGGGGTCTCTCGATACTGGATTGTTTTTGCAGAATAACTTTCAAGGTGGAGGTTATATTGAAGGTTTTGTTGATTCTGACTTTGCCGGATGCATGGACACTAGAAAATCCCGTTCGGGATATGTGTTTACGTTGTTTGGTACTGCTGTTAGCTGGAGGTCTACATTACAGTCGGTTGTTGCTTTGTCAACTACGGAAGCTGAGTACTATGCTCTTGCTGAAGGAGTTAAGGAGGCACTGTGGCTGAAAGGTTTGGTTCAGGAACTTGGTTTTAATCCAAAATCTGTATGTGTTCATTGCGACAGCCAGAGTGCCATTCATCTGGCCAATCATCAGATTTACCATTCCAGAACCAAGCATATTGACGTCAAGCTGCATTTTGTCAGAAGCATTGTAGAATCCGGTGACGTTCAAATCTGCAAAATTGCATCCGAAGACAACCCTGCAGATATGCTGACAAAGCCGCTCGCTAAGGAGAGGTTTCTCTTGTTGTTGTCCAAGATTGGGTTTCTACCGTTCGGTCACTAATTGTTTGACCGTTCGTGTTCTTTTTGTTGTTTTTTGTTTTTTTGAAGCAAGTCTAGGTGGAGAATTGTTATTTAGACTTAGCTTCGTTGTTCGTTTTATAACGGTCGGTTGTTAGTTCTGTTTTGTTTTGTTTGCCGGTCGCTTTTCTGCGCTTGTGTTGGTTATATATAGTAACCAACTCCTCCGTTTCTGTAACTTTGAACATTCAATACGATTCATTTCACATTCTCTCACTCTGCTCTCTCTCTTCTACCTTTCTCTGTCTTCTGGGTTTTCTCGAACGCTCAAGAACCCAACAGACACAATCAGCATTGCCAATATCCCTAAACCTAACTGGAGACATGCAAGTTGCTTCTTCTGAATGCTGAGAAGCACAAATGAAAAACTATTTTGAATACTACATTGTTAAACCATACAATTTTAGAATATAATGGTATGTGTCTGTTAATATTAAAGGAACATTGATAGAGTAGGGATTTTATATATTGGTTATTAAAATTTATCATCTTGGTGATATGTCCTCGTGCTAAATTTATGACGGTTTCATTCACCGAAACATGCATCTGTAGGTGAGAGAGAGAGAGAACCACATCACCTTGTTTGTTGTTTGTTTGACCCGTACTGCTACACTAAGAATCCATTTGCTGCTACACTAAATTGATATACGAGAAGGGAATGTTAAACAATATAGGATGAGTTTCAAACCAACCTTTTATTTCGATTGGTGGATTTGTTGGAAATTCATCTGATATTGTGTGTACACTCATGCATGTGTGTATATCTTAAGCTTATTTGAAGTTCTTGTTTGACCACTTCTTTTAACAGGTTTATATGCCCATGTCTTCTTACAAGGGTAGAAAACCTATCCTATTTGTTATCAACCATAATCATATATTAGCTGTAATTGCTCTCCAGTTTACATATAAAGCTCAAAAACTAAACTATGTAAATTAAAAATTGGTCCATTCGAGATAGCAAGTCTAAGTTATAGGGCGAACGTAGGAATTGGATATATTCGGGTCTCGGTACTAGACACAAGGTTCATTTAGGATAGAAAACCCTACTTCATTTCATCTTCCTTGACAAGACTCACTACCCCTACTTCTAAATAATAAGGTGGATATTCACTATTTTTAGGTCTATAAATATACCACTACACCATCACTATAAATAGCACACATTGAATGCTTCCAGCTGAAGGTCCCTCAATATCTTTGTCAGGAACAAAACCCATATTATTTGATACTGGAAAGTAGTGTAGCACATCATTTACTGCACTGTTATCTCATATGGACAGAAATTAAAGTTGAAAGCTTGGTGAACCTAACTTCCCAAACGCAACTCCTTTAAACAATTCCCATCTGTCAAATGTTCCCGAACAGAGTGAAAAGTATAGGGATACTGTTTGGAATGTCAGCTTTTACTTCTCAAATGCTCTCCAATTTGCAATTCAATTTTTAAAAGTCTAATAATATAAGAAATGAAAGTTTGAAGATTTTGAAAGTGTTCTGGGAACTTAATATGGTTGCATCATCTTTTATTTGGGTCTTAAGATTTTGCTACTAGATATTTGGTAATCAAGTTAGATTGTTCGAAGATCTTTTTATAGAGTCTAGTTGCTTTGTGCATTTAGAGTTTGGGCTCTCAAATGAAATTTAACATGTAACTGTGCACAGTCAAACGTGTAACTAACGGCCACCAATCTGTAATTCTTTAATGTGTAGGTCAAAGAGGTAATAGTTTCATTCTTTATTCTGATGGAACAGGGCAAAGCTACACGACAGGTACACACATGATCATGAGATATTAGCAATCTTGTTTTTTTGTTCTCTATGCCACCTTCTCTATATTTAGAAATTCTATTATATACTTAGAAGAGCAAGATTTTATTAGTGCTGTCTCTAAGTACTTACATTAGTTGTTTGGTATATGACTCAGGATCTTGATCAATGGTGTGAAGAACTAATTAAAGAAGAGTTTGGTGAGGATTGTAATTTTGATGTGGATGATGCTGTTGAGAAATTAGAGAAATTGGGAATTGTTACTCGGGTGAGATTCCTCAAAAATATTTCTTTTTATTTTGTAGTGCTTATAATAAGTATACACTACTATATCTCTTTAAAGGAAAACTAACCTTTTTTGTCCCCTGTAACTTGGTTTTATTATTCCCATTTCTTCTCATATATTTATATCTCTCTAGAATTACATTTAAAGAGTGACTTGAGTTTGTTAACAGCAGTAGGAAATTTCATATGTTTCTTTAAAAAGAACGGTAAACTTAAAGATCATGAGGTTTTTCCTTTATTGCGGCATAAACAAACTTGTCTAAAATTTGATCAAATATGTTGCCTGGAAACCTTTTAAGAATGGTTGAACTTTGTGTTTTGTTTGCCAGTTAGGGTTCATTCTTGAACACATTATCATTTTATAGAGTTTAACAGATTTTCAGCCTGAATGAGAGCACCAAATAAAATTGAAACTTTTTGTTTTCTTGATTTTGCTTTGTGTTCTTTCTTCAGTAAAAGCTACTTGGTGTAATGTTATGCCATTATGATTACTAGAAGATAATTTTCAATCATTGTGACCCTTGACTGGAAACTCTTGTTATTCAGGATTCTGTTGGTCGGTATCAATGCGTTGGGCTAAAACGGGCTAACGAAATCATTGGCACAACTACTGAAGAGCTTGTTCTTAAGGCAAGACAGGGAAACATGGCTCCTTGATGGTGATGTCAGAAGGTTCTTATCTGTCTCATGTACATGTTTGTGTTGCTTCATTATGATAAAATCCAGAAATTACCTTTAGTTAGAATTTTCCGTTACACACTCTTAGATTGATGTTCCCACCTCAAGATGGAAGTTAGTTTCTGCATTCTGTACACAGTCTTCTGTATTTTTCATGTAAGTTTGTCAATGTGTACTCTATAATATATATTTTATTATTTTCCCATTAGTTTATGTTAATAAAACTACAGTGTTTGGATTCACATTATTTTCAATCTTTTACATGTAATTTAGTGTAATGACCACTTTTGCTACTTAACACTGGATTGTCTCAACTTTCTGTGACAATTATAGTTAAACCTTCATTGATGGTGGAATTTGGAAACATGAGAAGTTCTTTGAAAATTGAGAAATGTTAGTTTATGTGTGGGCTAATTATTTGTTACTGATAACATTGGATAAATGGTTTTATGTTGCAATTTTAAGGATATGAATGGTAAAAATAAAACAATGAATGAATAAAAGAGCCCATGTTTAAATTACATCTAGTATCATGGATAAAATACGTATCAACTAATAAATTATCATTTTGTGCTAGCTATTGAAAAATTTAGGAATTTATTATTACAATGATCGTGTGAAATTCTTGTATATATGGTCAACGAATAGATTATTTACACTAAGGATGAGTTAGTAGTTATTCCTTCTCATTGCATAAAAGTATGAACACAATATTATTCTTTTCTAGTAAGTATTTATAGCTTTAATTTCAAATTTAATTTTATGTAACGAATCTAATATATATCCATCTATGACCACTTCTTTTAATCGGTATAGTGATTCTTATCTTGTAATTTTTTTAATCTATACTCCTATTTTAATTTTAAAATTGAATTTTAATAATGTTTAGAAGAAAATATAAAAATAATCTAGTGTTGCAATATAAAACTTGTGTTTGAAAATATATATTTAGTATGAAGTTTAAGTATGATTATATAATAGTTTTTATATTTAAAATGTGATTATACATTTTGATTGTATAAAATTAAATATTTATGGATGAATTTTGTTTTATAGAATTTTATATTATTCTGTATAGATTTAAAATTATATTATAAAATCACAACGTCTTAAATAATAAATTGAATAAGTATGACTATATCTTAGTAGGTTATATTATTAAGCCTAAATTGGGATTATCTTTGATGGTAGAGTTGTGGGTTATCTCAGAGTTTATACAATATATTGATGTGTGATAATGATAATGTTTTCTAATTACTGTTTTAAGTGAATCTAATTGGGTATCTAATGTCTTCAATTTTTCTTCCCCTATTTTTTATAAAGAATACATCATTTGACTCTTTAAAATAGAATTTGGTGGGTTAAATAGACTTTTCTTTTATTAATTTTTCTCCAAATTATTCAGTAGAGATTTTTAATTTAATTTTTATTATATTAAGAAGAGTTTATTAAATGGATGTTGACAAATGTTGGAGAATGACAATGTGACCGTATAAACAATAACATAAGATCAAGGTGACTAAGCTTATATAAAAAAAGACATCTAGATGGTTGGATGTATATATAATATTATTTTTTATTTATATTATTTTGTTGTCATCTCTAAACAGGATTAATACCAATTTTGCAAAATAAAGCACATCCATTCTTTTTAACGAAAATCATAACTACGACACCAAAAAAAATTGAGAAAATAATTTTGACAAAAAATTAAAACAAAAAGGGTCATTAAACCTTAAAATAGAATATAAAATAAAATGTAATTTTAATTATTGATAAAATAAAGAAAATATTTTCATATATTGCTCTTTTGTACTAAGATAAAGCTTAGGTTTATGAATATAATTTCACTTCTTAAACATTCGAAATTAATTTTATTCTTTTGTTAATTCGTGTACTTGCCTCTATTAATTACATGCTTGAGTTAAATTCCCTTGAATCTTTTGTCGTTGCGCAACGTTCATTATCGTTTCAAAGGAATTTTAATGCTTTAATAGCCCTATATGACAATTTTAATACCATTAATTTTTCATAACTGCCTATTTTTTTTCCAACGATTCCTCCCAATCAAATCATTTCATTATTATTGCTAACAAATAGCTTTTCAACTCCCACAAATCGATAAGGGTAGATTTTTTTTTTTTTTCATTAGGTAATATGAATTAATATAAAAATCATTCAAATGTAGTTTAATTTTGTGTTTGTGACATCCCAAAAATATATGTATAAATCATATTGAGTGGATTGCATCATATGTAATAAAGTAAAGCAGTCAAGAGTAGAGTCAGATGAAGTATATATAATACAGTCATCCAAAATAGACCATAAATTTAAACTTTACAAGCTCAAGAGTATTTCAAAATACCTAACCAACTAAAGGTTCGAGGAGGCCTAAACATCGTTTCCACAATACAAATCATGAAAACTAGTGGAGGTCCTAAGAATTGGAGCTGCGTCTTCTTCGTTCTTCAATGTTCGCTCCAAGGATCCATCATCAACTACTGCTCACATCCAAAGGATTAGATGATCATCGCAAGGGGAAAAATAATCACAAACCACAGACAGTGCAAGGGTAAGCTAGATTTCTAAAAAGGTATGCAAGTTAAATAAAGCCAAAAAAAATGCAAGAACAATCAATCAATAAACATAAAAGACAGTTTTATTAGGTTAATTACACTTAGACTCGTCCGGACCCAGAATGAATATTGAGCTATGGCGAGTTATGCACTTGTGGTGACCTCTACTGCTTTGCAAAGCCAATTGCTATGGGTTCCACCCTACCACCACAAGGTTAGTCCGTTATCACTCACCTTGGCTCATATAAAATGGAGACAACCAAGACTAGGACCCCCTACTACTCTCATAACATGAACTAATCTTCTCTAAGTGAGATTGAATAGTCATTAGAGCATTAAGGGCAACCCCCAAGACTAGACTACCTATATTCATTCCAGAAACTTAACTTAATATCACTCATTCTTGGCCCATATAAAATGGATACACCCAAGACTGAGCTTCCTATATTCATTCCAGAAACTTAACTTAATATCACTCATTCTTGACCCATATAAAATGGAGACACCCAAGACTGAGCTTACTATATTCATTCTCAAACTTAATATAATCTCACCGTGAGATACAACTTAAATCATTGAATCATATCACACCACATGGAACACAATTATTCTTTAGGCACAAAAACAACTTATACATACTCAGACATTATATATTTTCACAAAACATCACTTATTAACACAATTATCTTTATAATATTTAATTACCCATACTTAAGTAATTCAAATAGCTTGGAGACCCTCACCAATGGCTCCGGAAGGGTCAAAAACCCCCAAAACGACCTAAAGAACGTCCAGAAATGATACCCGGAACCCCTAGAACCACTAAAAACTGTCTTGGATGATTTTCTGACAACAATAATCGATTATTACATATGATAATCGATTATTTACGTATGATAATCGATTATTACATGTGATAATCGATTATCTACGAGAACTTTGAAGAAAATATGACTTTCTGACTAAAATAATCGATTATCAAGTGAGATAATCGATTATTCTTATTAGTATTTGACAGTAACCTTATTTTTCTGCAGATTTGGCAGAACTCCACCACTCCAAACTTTTTCTAGGCACTTTGATGGAATACTAATGATCCTAATTCGAAGTATAGGTTGAATCTAACTTGTCTAAGGGTCCAATTCTAATCCAAACACTAATCTCTAACAATTATGCAGAGAATTTGGATCAAATAACTCAATTTCCTTTACTTATGGGGTCAAATTCAAATATACCACTTGTTTTCTGTTTTTGATTGGTTTAAGGTTCCTAATAAGTCAAAAATGACTTATCTAAATGATTCCAATAACCTATTCCAACACCAAAGCTATAATTCTCAGATTCACTACTCAAGTTCCCTAAATTTGACTTAAAAGCTGAAAAATTAACTTAGCCATATACTGAAAAATTATGCAGAATCTGGATTCTCATCCTAAAACAATGAAACTTGCAACATGAACCTAATCATGCAATTCAGAAATGATCTACTATCTGCTCACATCAAACACAGGCTAATACTATTATTTTTACTTCACATTTTCATTGTTTCAAGCAAGAACCATACAATTTCATACGAATTTCACACATGCATTTTAGCTACCACTATCACAAATAACAATCTCATTCATGATAACAATAAAACACAGAACAGGAATGAAATCCAGCTTCCCTTACCTCTCAACCGAATCGCTCAAACTCTCAGGAAGATCAACAGAGCTTGGCACCATGAGAAGTTTCTAGAATCACCTAAAGATCAAAGAATTGGGAAATGGAAGATAAATTTCAGAACTTAATAGGAGCTAGAAATTGGGGAAAAGTACTATGAACCACATGCAGTAAGATTAGTTCCATGATCATGGCCCTAAAATTGCAGAGAGAACGAAAATTCAACTTACCAGTTGAAGAATGGGGAAATTGATCGGTTGCAAGAGTGATTCTTGAAGCTTGAAGCGCCTAAGTAGCTCCTGATCAACAATTTAATGGTTTAAATCTGAGTTAAAGTGAAGAGGAAGTGGGGAGATGAAGGAGAGAACAGGGAGGGGAAACAGTGGTGCTTCAGACAATGAAATGAACTTCAATTATGAAGTTTTAACATTTTTGAAAGGGTAATATTTCAACCCATCATCTACTGCCACGTGTGCCCCATCAAAGTTATTATTTTCTCAATCCTTACAGTATTAGTTTGAAATTAATTGCATAATTATGACAATAATATTCTAAATGAGACTTCTTAAAGTTTAAAGAAAAATAGGATTTGATTTAAATTTAAAAATCATGGTACTCATAGATAATAACAATGTATTTCAATTTAAGTTTAAAAAGTAATAAAAAAATGTTCTAATTTAAAATGAAGTATCATATTTGAATTTGAATATAAAGATCCAATTATGCCATCAAAACTCGGTTATTATATGATTATATCAAATGCACATAGTTATAAACTTTATATATATATAATGTACATGAAAAACATATTCAATATTATTTCAAAAGATAATAAGAGTAAACTATTACACCACATTATTCTCTATATTTATATTATCAACTATTCTCCCATTATAGTTGCAAATTTGTTCCTTTCCTGCATCATCCTATGCTCCATGAATTATATACCAACACCACATCAAAAAACACAGGAAAAGTTAGAATAATTTAGATTATATTAAAAATTTAAACCATTTCACATATACCTCTTAACAAGTCACATATTACATTCAAACCATTTCACATAATAGATAAGCATCTGACAATCTTTGAAAGATTAGTTTATTGAATAGACTTTAAGACTATAACTATATAATGATTAGACAACACCCCTTCCAAAAGTATGACAAGGTAAATTTTATCTAATGCAGCCAATATCTTACTAATTGCACACAAAAAACCATCACCCGACTTTCACAACTAGGTATCTTTTTCTAGATAAGTCCAATACTTAGTAGAGTCAGGATAATCCCATATCGACATATGCCATCAATACACTTCACATATCACCACACACAATAGTATTCCTCCACTAGGAATAACTACATTCTCATTCCACATAATTCAGATCAAAGCATAAAAAGCCTTTCAAAATTTAAACTAATTTTACCATTGCATAATAGCACATCCTCACTCAGCAAATTCGTGTCTTGCTCACGAGTGTCCCCTAGGAGGAGACTCGTCTAATGACCACAATACTTCCCAACGATGCTACCTTAATGCTATTTGACTTTGCTTAAAACCTTCTCGCTCAATTATATATAGGTTTACTCAGCGAAAGAGCATTGGGATTAAATTTCCTAAAAATTCGCCAAACGAGACTCTCTTGTTCAACAATCAAGCACACATCTTGCTCTAAGGGTTTTTAGCATTTTCATACTTACCCAACTAGGCTTTAGCTTGCTCAACACTACTTTTGGCAAGCTCGCCCAGTGAGAAATAACTAGCCTAGCGAGTCAAAGTGTTGGAGTTCTTGGAATTGTAATTTTTCATTCTTGCTCATTAAGTCATATGTTCGCCCAACGAGTCTGCGTAATTCTACAAGTCATTTTTGATATGATTGCGCTCCTATGCAACCTATTTAGGATTTTCACTCAGTTGAAAACCCAAAATTTTACTCATACTACATCCTCAAACAAGTCCAATCAGGTCACACAAACAACAAAAAGGTACTATCAACATAGATAATTCAATAACATATCAAGTATCAATTCAATCATTCACTTTATACATTTAGAATCAACATTTTAAAACATCTTTCATACAAATCATTACCATAAAATTCAACTTCATTAGTCACCTATAATTAAATGTAAATCTAACTTCCCTTACCTATTGTAAAACACACTCATCTAGAAATGTTTCTAGAACTTCATATCACCCAAAATATTGTAACTACATACATACTAAAAAACTAAGCATATTACTAAGATTACAATTCAACATAAATTCACTTTGAACATATTTGAGACACATACATGAATATCACAGCTAGCTCCACCTCAAAATTTTAAAATGCCTCTAAAAATGGAGTAAAAGTGGACTTATCTTGTTTTCAATTATGACTAGATATTTATAAAGAATTGTGTGTGATAACTCCACTTGTGATTCCTGATCACGAATCCGTGAACAGTTTAGATAGAAATATAGAAAAAAAAAAGTTAAAAAAAATTTTAAATTTTTTTTAGTAAAATAGAATACTTTTATAAAATAGAACTCGATGATTAAAAAGCTATTTATAATTCAATTTTTTAATAATAAAATAATTGAACATCATATTTTAAAAACTATATCTACTGTACCTTTTCTAGATCTTAGCAACCTTGTTATAATTTTTTAAATTCTTTTAAGAAAATGTAAAGTTACAAGAAACCAAGAACACTCTTATAAGTTATTAAGTTGTTTGTGCGTATATGTTTCGTTGGGATAAGGAAGGATAGAATATAATAAGTGAGTTAAACAAAAGAAATGACAATAGGAACCTCACATTTTTAGTACGAGTAAATGACTTCAGAGTGTTTATCAAATTATTACCATTATTAACTTCACTTATTGAATAAATAAATAAATAATCTTTTGAAAAATTAAAATTAGTTTATGTAAAATTAAAACGTAAAAAATGAAATATGTTCTATGAGAAAATTTCTACACATATAACTTATGATTAAACAAAATTCATTTTTCTCTTGCAAAAATTCAAGTTTATTTAAATATGAGCTTAGAGTAAAGCTTGAAATATTTTAAACCAATAACTTAGTTTTTATATTTTTTTTTTCGTAACACAATTTTTCATTTTCCATGCCCTTTAATATTATAAAGTTTTATTTTATCAAAACTTTTCTCTTAATATTACACTATTTACTATACTTTTTAATAAAATATTTTATCCTTAGAAAAAATAACGGGTTAAAAATCCATAAAAAAAATTAAACTATAGATTGTTAAAAATACTCTCCTAATTGTAAAATAAAAATAATAATTTATATAAAAAAATTTGAAATAGGTTTTTCAAATTACTTAGTAGTTTTTAGTTTTCCATTTTTATTTAATTTATTAGTTTTCTTTTCCTAAGCTAACCTTCAAAGGTGTGGATACTTAGTTAAGGTAACATACATATTATGATAACTCCAATATATTACCATGAAACAATTCTTTTGGGATTCTTTTTTATCATCACCTTTTTGTGGATTTTCTCCTAAAATGAAGGTAACTTCATTATTGTCCTTTTTGTACTTAAACCACTATTGTGAAGCTTTTTGACATATCACATCAGGATCTTCAATCCTTCTGCAAAAGCACGTTCTGTTTCATGATTTTGTAAAAGCACGTTCTGAGAATTTTGGAGAACTTACTACCACTTACTCTTTACATAATCTGAGACTGGTGGATTTTTCTTTGTCAGTTAATATAATGATTATGATCTTGAATTCTTTAAAATACTGCATTTTAAGGCTATTTATTACTCTTAATGTTCTATTTGTGAAAGTTAAGTTATAAATTTGCATATTTGTTTTACACTGATTCCACATGTTTCCATTAAAATAACAAGTAGTCCTACATGTTCAGGAGTCAACATAATAGAATATTAACATCATTGTTGAATAGGTAACATAATATGGATTATTCATTCATCCCAGAGTCATTAAAATTTGTCCACTAATTGTGACATATTCTCCAAATTTTAGGCCACATTTGCCACTTGCATTTTCCTAGTAGTAGTTCCTATGGTCGCTATTCAAAGTGGCCTGCAAATTGCAATGATGAGTGAACAATAAACAATTCCATTCCCCGTTATTGATTTGATAAAATGCTTTTGACTGCCATGATTTTAGCTCTTGAATATGTATAAATTGCAAATTAATCACTCAATGTTGTAAATTAATAACAATAATATTTGATTTAATACCTACTGATCCTTAAAATTACAACTTACTGATTTAATACCTACTCATAAAACTTAACAAGATATAATTGGTACATTTTTCTTAAAATATTTTTTTGTTGGACTAAATTAATAATAACATGTAACATTTTTTGAAGTTATACTGGATACTTTACCCCAAAAGGAACATCTTTTTCATTTCAGGCATCTGAGAAGGAAAAAACAATAGAGTTGGATTTCTGCCCACACTTTCTATTTTCAAGTTGGAACAAAAAATCAGAAGCATCCCAATAGGTTTTATGTCAATATATATTTACAACTTTCGGTACATTTTGACAGAGAATTGACTTTCACTTTTGGCATTCCTCTGAACAATGATGATAATTGCTTCGTCCCTGTGGCATTAAATAACTTTGGATCTTCAAAAGGGGCCATGCGGTTACCAAAGGAAACCATCCAAAATGCCAAAAAAATCATAATGGCATTCACATATGGCCTCATAAGATGAAAATGATGATTTGATGGTATTCGCAAACATCCATTTAGCTATTACTGCACACATCTTCGGAAGGTGTGAAAACTGCTGGCATCAATGTGAAAGGATGATCATAGCCTTAGCAGTAACAGGAACAGCTCACGTGTGAGTCACTATGATGAGATTCCAAGTGGCAATAAACAACTGATCATTATAAGAGACTTGCAGTTGCTGAACCTGTAACATTTTGCAGTAAAATTGAAAGTATAAAAATTAAAGTTTAAGATGATCAGCATATTAAGATATTCACAGTATGTTCAGAAGTTACTTTTTTCTCCTATAACTGCAATGAACTGTTAAAATCTGTTTTCAACTTTTGAAATCAGATTCAGGAAATTTAGCATTGTCATAACCAAGAAAAGCTGCCAGATATGTTTAGTGTAGAATCATAGGGGCACAAAAGTAAAGAATGTAAAGGCCTGAGAACTTTAGATCAACCTTGTTGAAGACAACAACTATTAGCATGTGATTAATATTATAAAAACAGAACAAAAAGAACAAGTATCTTAGAGATCATTTGATGCCACTGTTTGTCAAGTAGGATTTTTACTGATTCATTATATATGATATTGGTTAAAGAAAGTGAATGGATAATTTTTCCCAAGAAGTTCCATATGGATAAAAGAGAATGATATTTTAGCCATATCCCATGCAAACACAAGCAAACATTAGAATTTGCAGAAGTAGGTTCTATATTGGAACTAGATCACTCACCTCAGTCAAGTATTTTCAAGCAGATAAAAGCAACATTGCATTGCTGTTCAGTATGACATGCAGAAAGCTTTCAACTTTTCAAATATTTCAATTTCTCAAGAACCTGTTTCATTGACGGTCGAATAGAAAGAGTCTCTTCTGTGCATGTTAAGGCAAGCTTTAAAAGGCCCAACAATTTTTCCTTAGGCCCTACTTCCCATAAAGTAGATGAAAATAGCTCAGAACAACGGCCTTCGGTCATTAGTAGCTCTGCCCATGGTACAATGTTGAATCCATTTCCATACTCAGAAAAAGATGGATCAAGTGACTTTCTTCCAGACATCAATTCTAATAACACCACACCAAAGCTGTAGACATCGGCTTTGTCAGAAACCCTGCAAGTGGTGGCATATTCTGGTGCAACGTAACCAAATGTGCCTGCAACATCAGTGGTGGCATGGGTCTCAGTTACCTCAAGCAGTCGTGCCAAGCCAAAATCTGACAGGTAGGCATTATGATCTTCATCAAGTAAAATGTTGCTAGGTTTGATATCTCGGTGAACAATGCGAGGAACACATGAGTAGTGAAGGAAAGCAAGGGCCTCTGCTATGTCTTTTGCTATTTTGTAAATAACTGGCCACTGAACATTCTTCCCTGACCTGTCATGTATGAAAGCTTCAAGGTTCCCTCCGGAAAGGTAGTTGTAAATTAAGAACATTTCAGCCTTCCCTACATAATATCCAATAAGAGTCACAAGATTCTTGTGTCGAATTCTTCCCAGTGTCCTTATTTCCGTTTCAAACTGTTGAATGCCTTGAAACCTACCTATGGACAACCTCTTTATGGCAACAAGAAAACCTGGGGATAGTTCTGCCTTGTATGTTGACCCAAAGCCGCCTGTTCCAATTAGATGCCGGATGCTGAAGTTTCCAGTAGCTGTGGCCACACTGTCATAGTTCAATTCAGTTGGAACATCTTCAAAGGTCACTACCTGTCGCCTTCTTATACTGCTAAGCCGACCAAATTTACTCCTACCAGAAAAGATTACCAATACTATTCCCAGAAGAGTGCACAGCACCACAGAAGCAGAAGCTACCACAACAATAACCAATGTCCTTAATTTTCTCCCTCTATGAGTATGATGCTGGATTTCAAGGGGGACGGGTAGAGAAGCAGGTGAGTCAGAATATGGATCAGGGCAAGGATGCAAGTGCGCATTTCCTTTGTAGGAATCACAGTCACTTGGGTGTTGAAGACGAGGAATATGACCAGAAAGATTGTTAAAAGAAACATCTAGCTGCACAAGATTGGAAAGAGTAGAAAAAGTTAAAGGTATTTCCCCAGAAAGTTTGTTGTGGTCCACCAACAGAATTTCAAAACTTTTGGCATTTGACAAACTCGCAGGTATTGTTCCAACTAGAGCATTGTGAGACAAATTCAAAACAGCAAGGGAAGTCAATTGGCCAAGTCGGGTAGGAATTTCCCCTGTTAGATTGTTTCCTCCCAGATGCATCCGTTTCATGTTTTGAAGGTTTCCAAACTGATTCGGCAGTGATCCAGATAGCTTGTTCTCACTTAAATCAAGATGCTGAAGCATCACCAAGCCACCTATAGCTGGTCCAATTGACCCATCAATCTGGTTGTATGCTGCTTCAAAATCTGTCAACTTTAGGCACTCCAAAACCGACGTTTGGAAATTCCCACCCGATAGTTGGTTCACACTCAAGTTAACTGACAATGTCTTGAGCTCGTTACAGTTTGAAACTAACTGGTCCGGTAGAGTTCCACTGAATCTATTATTATTGAGAGACAGCGCATAGGAGACTTTACGATTAGCACTAAAAAGATTATCTCCAAGAGAGAACGAAGGCAAGGATCCCACAAAACTATTCCAACCGAAATCATGCCTAACAACAATAGTGTTATTCTCCTCAAAACCAGATCCAACGAAAGCATTCTTTTGAAACCTCCAAACAGGTAAATTAAAGTATTCATCATCACTATAACCATCCAATTCTAGAAATGAGGGGTCTACTGCATTCACACCGCAACTTTCTTTCCTAAATCCTTTAAGAGTGCCAGATATATTGTTTCTGCTGACATTAAAGTACACCATACAAGGAACAGGAAGCTGCAATGAAGGCAAATAACCCCCCAAATTATTAGAACTCAAGTCCAGGAAACTCAAATTCCTACACATCCCCAAACTCTCGGGCAAGACACCGGTAACATAATTCTGCACCAAATTGAGCACCCTCAGAGAGCACAACTCCGACCAGCCACTAGGCAACCGTCCACCAAGATTTGCCCTTGGTGCCCACAACACCCTCAGACTTGGAAGCAGCAACACCTGATGAGGTATGTTCCCAACAAAGGCATTAAACTCTCCTCTGAAGCCATCATCCAATCCTCCATCATCACGATCCTCAAACAAATCAGTAAGCACAAGCACAGACAGTTTCACACAATTAGCCAACTCCTTAGGGACCCTTCCAGTCAGTGAGTTTCTAGAAACATCCAGAACTCTAAGTTCAACAATTTGGCCAATCTCAGAAGGGATTTTACCTTCCAAGATGTTCCCATCAACCAAAAGGGTCCTCAAGTTTCTACATTTGCCAATTTGGGATGGAATCTCCCCAGTCAAAAAGTTACGAGACAACTTCAAATGCTTCAACGAATCACAAGTACCATTCAGAGGAATCACACCAGAAAACTGATTATTCGACAAATCAACGACTGTCACACTCCCATAGCCAATAATCTCACTCGGAATCGAACCAGAGAAGGCATTACCAGAGAGATTAACAAGTTTAAGAGACTGAAGAAAAGCAAAACTCATCTGGGTCGGGACTCTCCCTGAAAAGTTGTTCCCTTGCAGTTCGAGGACCTCGAGAAACCGAAGGTTCCCAACGGTAGCAGGAATCTCGCCGGAGAACATGTTCCCGACGAGGGACAGCACGCGGAGCTCAGACAAGTCGCCGACGGAGGGCGACAACAGGCCGCCGCCGAGACCGGTGACATTGAGGGAAGTGACTCGGTCAGAGAGGCTCCCTGCGCCGCCACACGCAACGGAGTGCCATCGGCAGAGATTGGAGGAGGAGCGGTTGGTCCAACCGGCGAGGATGTTGGAAGGGTCGGAAGAGACGAAGCTTTTAAAAGAGAGAAGTGACAATGCGTCGCGAGAAATTGAAACATTGAGGGCATTTGCGTGATGCGAAGTGAAGAAGAGAAGGCACTGAAGAAGAAAGAGAAGATCCATGTTTCTCAGAGAGTGTGTGAATAATGAAAATGAGAATGAAAAGGAGTTGGCTTTCTCGAAAGATGCGAAATTTGTTTGTTAAGCCATGGTGGGTGAATCTGGTGGCGGAAATACGTCGCCGGCAAAGGTGGGGCCGGAAAATGGAGCTCCGGCGGCAAGTGAGAGTGAGAGAGTGAAGGAAAGAGATGTGAGTGAGAGTGGCAAAGCAGCGAATTAAGTTGAAAAGTTGTGTCCCATTTGGAGCGAAAACGGTAACGTTTCTCTCTCTCTCTGTCTTCGATTTTCTAATTAAATATATATATATATATATTTTTAACTTTATAGGTTTGTTTTACGCACACACGGGGAAATGCTTTTACGTTTTTCTGACTTAATTTTCATTCCACCTTTTCCTTGGTTTAAAGTTTAATATAAAATTTTCTTAATAAAACGTAGAAAATATTATTTAAATAACTTTTAAATTAGTCTTTAACGAAAATTATATAGTAGTTTGTTGAACATGAGGATCTAGAATATAATATTTGTCGAACTTCATCTTTGTTGCTTGTTCCAGTTCCAACCACATGTGAATGTTTCATTGTTTTTTGGTGTCATTCTGTATTTAATTTGGTGAAACAATAACCCATCAATGGCAAACCCGTGCCTGCCGCTATAAACATTTGTTTTTGGATTAAAATATCAGCCTATGGCTGTTGCTCACACTATTATATGCTATAAATATAAGCTTTTTTAATATGTAAAACAATATAGTATCATTTTAATTTATTTTATTATTATGTTTGGGCAAATATTTTTAATTGCTCAATAATGTTTGTAAAAATTATCACTCACGAAAAACAGACATTGCCACGATAAAATAAAATATACATACATTTTCAAGGAACTATTTTTGAGTGGCAAAACGGACTAATTTAAATATTGCCAATATGTAAAATTAATTTAATTAGGAGTAAATAATATAATTTGTATTATGACTTTTACCGGAAAAAAAGGTTGTGTGTAAGTGTCAATATAAGGGTATTTAGTTTTCTAATAATCATTTGTCTATAGTATATAAAATGGTATGATATATATGATACATACATATAAGAAAACACAAAAAGAACTTTCTTTGCTTCTGTCTCGGATGGGACTGATAAAGTCTATGTCATAGAAGATGACTTCATCTTAGTTTAATTAAGATTAACATTATAATTAGAATCATAGTAATCAAGGATTAAGCAGAAATCAAAATACATAGACTTAAACATAGTCAACATAGACTTATTCAAGTAAAAATTCATAATAGTAGTTTACAAGAGTATTATTTACAAGATATGACTATTCATTCAATTATTTATGCATTTTTTATTGTATTTATGCAAGCACGAAGTGTCTTTATAAGCACCTTCAATTAAAAGAAGCGAAGCATCAACATAGGCTTCAGTCAATTTAGAATCGATTTCATAATTGTGTTAATAATTTTAAAAATGTCAATGTATTTTTGAAAGACTTTATTTGATTGTTTAATTATAAGCTTCGGTCTTATATAAAAATAAAGACTATACTCTTCTATGTGAGGTTAATTTGTGAATGTTCACAACTCACAAAAGATCATGTTGCATAGCGTCATTGCAAAACTAGTTGTTCTTCTCCTCTGTTGTTTTTCTCCTTAGGATCCTTTGTTAAGGTTTATTTTTCTCTCCTTTCTTGTTTTTATTTTCTTTTGTTAAGGTTTGTTTATTGTTGCAGAAAATCTAACACTATTCTTCTTCATTTTGTTATTACATTTCAAGTTTTCCATTGTCATCATTACGTGTTTGGAACACTCTCGTTATCACATACATATATATAAATACATATCCTAAAATTCATGAATATTTGCGATGGAGTTCAAGAACTAAATATTATAATTTTTCAATTATAGATGATGTTAGTGTTTGAATTACTCTTTATATTTAATTATTGTATCTAATTTCTTATATTAAGTTTTTTGTGTCTCAATGTATGTTTGGTATCATTAAGAATGCAGGATTGATTAATGTATGAGTTCATGGACACCCAACTCATTCATAGTGGTAATATGATGAGTGACATCCAAGCACACATCACAAATTGTTTTGGATAGAGAAATAAGATATATTTTGTCCGTTATATAAATGAGAAAGTGTAATTTGTTGTATTATAATTACAATCCATCATTTTCAAGTTTAACAATAATTATTTTTTGGCGTAAATACTTTTGTGTCGCGATTTTCGTCAACTTTGTTCAATGTGGAACAAATTATTATGGATGTTCAATGCAATCCCTATTTTAGTAAATTATATTCAATTTGGTCCCTATTTTAGTAAATTATGCTCAATTTGATCTTTATTTTGATAAATTATATTTAATTTAATCATTTTTCATTATACTGTCTAAATTGTTAACAGAAAAATATACATGATAGTGTTTGAATGAATAATTGAATTTTTGCTTATATGATTTGTCATACATCAGTTGAGATTAATTGATTTTATTATATTTTGAAAAGGGAAATAGGTATTTTAAGTGTGTCTGAATTTTTCGTGAGAAGAAAACTAATTTGGCAAACCCCTCCCCTAAAAGAAGAAATCATGTTGGTTGGTTGATAACAAAAGTCCTATTCAAATACTAAGCTTTTACCAATGAACTTGAATGCATGAAATTTAAACTCCTAAACAATCGGCGACAAAAAGAAGCTATAAAGTTATAGAGTTGACGATAAAATTATATTTGCAAAAAAAATAACTAGTTATTTGAATATTGCTTCCTATGAATAAAAGTTAAACATTAAAAAAGAGAATATGAAACCCACTTATTTATTTTACTTAAGAGGTGGAGAATTCAAATAGATTAAATTATGTTTTGTTCGTAATTAAGTCAAATTTAATTTACTTCAAATTGACTCTTTTTTTTTATATATATAAATTAGTGATGAACTATATAGTTTAAATTCGAGATATCCAATCTAATGTAACTAAAATTAATAATTTACTATTTTTAATTAATTTAATTTTAAAATTTAATTTATAACTATAACTTTTATTCCACTAAACATATGATTATTATATAATTTGTTTTTTAAATATTTTAAAAGTTTTAAATGGTTACAAATTTTATTTAAAAGATTCCAAATTTTATGAATTAAATGAGTCAAAAAAAAAACAAAATACAAATATTCTACTCATGGGATTGTTTATAAGATTGGACCCAACACTATTAGTTTACAATCTAATTTTATTCGGGCTAAGCATCCTAACCATTAAAATCAAATTAGATTCCCAAATGAAAAAGCAAATTGATGTGACATTTGGGATTTTCGTACCTCGTAAATACAGATATAGGGATGGGTTTGATTATGCGCACGCAGTGACATCTTCAATAATTTTATATGAAATATTATATTACCTTGATATCGAGAACAATATAGAATTTTATGAATACAACATATAAAAAAAACTTTCAATTAAATAAGAGTTTTAAAATTAAAAAAAATGTAATGATACGATATAGTGTGAGAGTAAATTGTAATAATATATATAGGGATTATTTATTGTCAAACACTATAGATAGTGTTATCTATTAGGCTCACATATACAGTGCTATTTATGATAAAAAAAATATTATTTATGTAATCTTTTATGTAATGTTTAGGCAGTTCAGTTTTATAGACGATTTTGTTTTAACACGAAGTCTCGAACGTTACGTGTCTTCTTACCAATAGTTATATTTCTCGCAAATAACATATTTTCGAATGTGTCAATAGCCAGTTGATGAGTGCATTGTATCCATATTTAGCCTTTAACATTAGATTTTTAATTGATTTTTCTACTTTAATCGAATATTTTAATTATGATTTATTATAATTAGGTTTATTTAGCACGAGATAGAAAAACATGTTAAAAATAATTTTTTAGTTGCATAAATGTTCTTTGGATATTTTGATGTGTGTTAGTGCAGCTTTAGCTAAGTTGAGCTCATTGAGGTGTGAAAATAAATTCGTTAAAGCTTTATGACACCTTAAAGATAAATCCAAGAATAACAAATAATTAAGACCATAAGAAGTCGATCCAAGCACAACATGAAAAAATAAAGAAATTTGACTAAGCCAAGAAGAGGAAACAAACAACAAAAATTGGATATTGCGATCTTCTCTACTTTTTTCTCCAAAAAGGAGCTTTGATAAATGTTTATGATTAAAGATAATCTAGGGAAAATATATCTTAAGATAATTTATTTGATATTGTTAAATAATTACCTTAGTTAACTGTATTAATAACTATCAAAAGAAAATCTTTTTTAATCTAGCATATATCTTCTCAAATATTTATAGATCTCCACAAAAATCAAATATACATCTTGAAGATATTGGATTATTTAGAAGATAATTGGAGGAGATTACATTATCATAAAGAAGATTACAACAACAAAAAAGCCCGAAACAAAACCTAATCCATTTTTTATATAAAGAGACTTAGGAAAACATATTAGGGGAGCTTAGAAACACTTTGGGGGTTCAAATCTCTTGTAATTCCAACATTCCATGAAATGCTAAGCCTGTAGGGTTGATTTTGGTGTAATTTCTTAACTAGATTATGATGTTAGATGAATAAATTTGTTTGTTATTTTGATTCTTGTTGTATTTTATTTTTATTTATGTCTTTTGCTTCTTAATCAAGTAAAAGTAATGATTTTTACATTGCATCAAGTTGCATGATGTTAAATCTACATAACATATCAATCATATGAGTCTAGTGTTGTCAAAATGGGTTGAAACCCGTGAGCCAACCCGGTCCACCACGGGTTTGAGCCAGGTTGGGTTGGAAAAAAAATGCGAAAATTTTGATGCAAGTCAATTTTGCCCAGCTCACTAAGAACCCGATTCATCCGGGTTGAACCCATGGTGAGCCGGGTTGGCTCACCAACCCACCTATTTGTTTTATTAGAATCAAATTAATTAAATTAATTATTCAGAACCTTTTTTTATTGAAATGAAATTAATTAAATTAATTATTCAAAATGAAATAGAGCCTTTCGTTGTGCTGTTGTTTATTCAAAAGTTCTCCTCTGCAAATCAAACCCTAAATTCTCCTTTACAAATCAAACCAAATATTGTTCCTCCATTCTTCCAGAGAATGTTGAGGCACTTATTTTAACTCAAAATTGGTTGCATGGTTTTGAACTAACAGGTAACATTATTGTTATTCTCACATGTCTTTAATTATTTATTACTTTGTGTTTCAATATTATTAGTTAACACTATTTTTTATTGTATTGTATATGGAGATAAAGAAGATGATTCAAGAGAGTATAATATTGTGGATTTATCCATTCAGGACTCCAATTTAATAGATGGATAATATTATAGATTGGATAATTCACGAATATATCATTTGTTTTATCTTGTTTTTAGACCTATCTACTACAAGCATGATAGTTTTATCTTGTTTTAGACCCAAAACTCCATCATTAGGTCATAGTATCTAATGGTGATAACCATCCACTTTGTTGCAGTTGGCCTTGCCTGAAAGATAATGCAGAAACGATGAGTATGTCATCAAAGTGTTCATACTTTTTTACTAACAAATCCACTTTTGAAACATATGTAATAAATACCTGAATGAGGTCATTCCAAACTTCATCCTCAGCTTCAAATCTCATTGTTATGTCATTCCAGGCAAATCCACTCCAAGACGCAAATAGGTCATGTACCTCACACTATTTGTCTTTCAACACCTTTTGTTGATTTTTGACATTGTTTTTACTAATTGCAACATACCCACAACTACGAAGGTTATCAACAATGTTATTATAAGTTTGAGTTGTCCAACTTCCATCAATCCTATTACCCAAAAGTGATTCCTCGATCATGACATGCAAAAGTTGTGTGTCCATGTCTTTTGTCCATTTTATAAACTCTTTTGTACCACCAAAGGACTCAATGGCGACTCCCTTACCCCTGTTCATTTTAAACCTATTTCATAAACAAAATAGTAACAAGTTAAGTTTAAATAAGCATAAAACCAATTTCTTGTCATTTCAAATAACATAGTCATAAAACACAATCAATTACAATAACTACGAGTTTTGATAATCTCGCCACATTTCATCTGCTATGGAATCCTTAATACTACTACCAAGCCTATAATATTCTTCTCGTACTTGAGATGATGTTGGAGGGTCTTCCTTTTCATTCAACTCATTATCAACCTCATGAAGTAATGAGTCATCGTTATCCACACCACATAGGAAGTTGTGTAGGATACAACAAGCTAATATAATGTATGTCATTGTCTCTAATTCATAATGTGGTTTAGTGCCACTTGCAATGATAGGGAACCGTTTTTTTCAACACACCAAATGTTCTTTTTCAATAACATTTCTCATCGACGAATGTTGATGGTTAAATAGCTAGCGTGGATTTTATGGTCCTCTGTGTATAAATTCTTTAAGGTGATATCTAACGCCTCTATATGGTGTCATAATTGTACTTTTGAGCATAAATCCAGTGTCGCCAAGATAGTATTTTCCTACAATATTGTAGACATAGCGGTATTAGTCACTAATAACGAAGCCATCAAGATGGCAATGAACACATTGACCTTGGGGGATAACCAGTAGATCATCTCGATCAAGAGCATTCTAAAAATTCTTGAATCAGATGTTGTGCCTTCCCATCCAACTAGAACATGTGTGAATTTCATATCAAAATCACATGTGGCAAAAACATTTTGAGTTGGTCAATCTTTTCTTCCTCAATATCTCGGAGCATCTGATTTTGGCACCCTTACTCGAACATGAGTTCCATCTATGGCCCCTAAACAGTCCTAAACATAGAATTAACAAGTCATCATAAAACTCAAAAACATTAATGTGTCCTTTGATTCAATTACACATAATAAGTGTTGAAATGAGTACCTTAAAGTACAGGTAAAATTGATTGTTGTTCAAGACATATGGATAAACCTCATTTCCCAAGGGATGAATTAAAAATTCAGATTCTAAGCATAAAATAGCATCCAACACATTGTGAAAGTGTTTGCTAATAGTCGCCCCAAATCGATGGAAGAAAAATGCCACACTTTGATTCTTAACAACATGGATAATTATATGAAGGAATTCAGCAACTTGTTCCTCCACTGTCGAACGAATGGTGTCCTTAACTAACTCATTTGTTTGTAGCCTCTTACAAAGATTAATAAATGCCTCTGGACCCATCTGAATAATATCGCGACACCAATTAGTATGGGCACGGTATGACATTAACTACTCCCTACGACGATCTTTGTCTGGTAGGAAATTGCTACCACTACTCGAATCACTCAAGTACATATTCAAAATATTCAACGCATGTCCAACAATGCATAACATTGTTAGTGCGGCCAGTGAGGTGGTTATTTGTAATTGTCGATGTAGCATTACTACTATATTGAAGTCTACACCAATCACATCATCATCTATATCTTCACTGTCCAAATACGACAAATCTAATTGTTCTTCCATCTATATTTACTTAAACAAATATAAACAATATTATCAACATCACAATACCATAATAAAGTCCAATTAACATTTAAACAGCTTCATACGTCCAACTAACATAAACATTATAATTTAAGTAATGTATAATACATTCAACATAACATACAATTTAATACAAATTAAGTATGTATATTACATTAATTCAACATATCATACCATAAGCTTATTAAGAAATTAATCTATTGATCTATTGATTAAAAATAAACACACATTAATGCACACATTCATATATTGATTAAAAAAACATAGTATATAGAACATTCATGCATTGGTATATTCATTAAAAAAATACATAGTATAAGACATACCTATTGGAGACTTGATTTGAAGCAAGATTGACACAATTTTCCAATACAGATCCAATGCAATGGCCAACAACTTATATACACCAATATGCTAACTTCAAATGTGAATTTCTAAATACAAGATAACAAATTAAACATGTTAACATTCAATTAATACGTACTAATTAACATATAATCCTTAATAATATACTAAGTAAACATCCAATTAACAAGCATGCATTTAAAACAAAAACAAAATTAAACATGTAGTTCTTCCTCTACTACACTTATAGCGCATACCTCTTCAACACTTTTGAAGGAGGAATATAATACCAAGGTTGTTTCAAAAGACAAGCCCCACAGATTCAGTTTGAAAGACCAAATACACAGAACCTCCAATTCACAAAATATGAGTCAAGACTAATCCTCCTACACTCTTTTGCACCTTAATGAACAAACAAACCAAGTGCTAAAAAACAGACAAAGAACAACAAAACAGTCATACAAAATCACATGAAAGCAAAAATTTATAACACCATCAACTACCTCCTCCACCCTACCACGGCCAAAAGCACAACCTAAACAAACAACACCTATTCCTTCCACTAACACACATCCAAGTTATGCGTCATAGTAGATGTACCTTGCTCATGCCCACCATGCAATGAACAACCACAGTGACGAAGAGAAGACCTATACCTTCTCCTTCCAACACCGAGCGATCCTTCTTTCACCTGCAAAACCAAAGAAACAAGTGAGAACGCCATCAAAATGAAGATCTCTTGCACTGGAATCAAGTATGAAGCAGTGTATTCGGTTACACCCAACCTCATAACCAAATACGAGGTGTTGAAGCAATTCTCAAGGCCATGGAACTGAATCCCTGCACATGGAACCGAATATAGCCTCCACTTCTACATCTTCTACGAGCTGGAACCGAATACCATTTGATGGAACCGAATAAACCAACGCTGGAATCGATCCAGAAAGCTTCTTCAACGTTTCTTCTTCATGTTGTTGCTTGTAAATACACCAACTTCAATTAATACATCACCCAACCATACCAACCACAAACCATGTTTTAATGGGTCTATTGGTATAAAGATGTTTGAAGGAATCTCTGCATTGTGTTCAAAGCTGCAACGAAGGAATCTCTGCATCGTGTGGTTGTGTCAAAGTAGAGAAAGGAATCTCTGCACCTAGGACACCCTATTATCGTGCTTGTGAAATAACAGTGTCAAACACTATTACCATACAAGTACAACAACATGTTATCCAAATATTCAAAAGATAATAACTTATTAAATACAAATTATTGTAATCGATTATTGCGACATGGAATCTAATACTTCTTTGGCATGGATTATTTGAAATAAAAGGTTATGGCATTTAAGCAAAAGGTTGAGGGTAAGGATGACATTTCTCAATGAATCAACTTAAAATTTGAGCATTTTAGCGAAATACCAAAAAAGCATAAATTTCACAAATTATCTCAAATTCTTTCTCGCTAATTTCTCGTAACAAACATGAATAATCTCTCAATTCATTCTTTCGTAATTATTGTGAACAATAAATCCTCTCGTGTGAACACAACATTATAAATAATTAATTATATATATCCCTTACTCAAGTGAGTAACTTGATATGAAAAAGCTAATTAAAAACAAATGAGCTACAAAATATCATATTAAAAAAAATTCTCTATGCTGAAATTTTAAATAAATGTTAGAAACAAAAAATATTTTAATCTAAAATAAAATATGCGTAATTATTTTTAAATTATAATCTTAAATACTACAAATATAATTTCAATTATTGTAAAAAAAGTAGTTTATCTGTAAAAAAAATTAGACAAGAACTTAGATGGGAAAATAATTAATATAATTTAGTGTTTGGTGCAAGGTATCCACTGCAATTCCAAAACAGGTACTCTATTGTAATTTTGCTCTAAAAATATAAACTTATAAATTTGTTATTATTTACTTTAAGCATAAAAGATAATATTTCACACAACCAAAAAGGGAATATACTTGTTTGTTTTGGCCATTATAGGTAATAATTCCTTATATTATTAAATATCTCATGGGGAAGAAGGTTATCTAGAAAGCCAATTCTTGTTATAAGAATAGATAACCAAATTTGTTGAAAACCATGAAAATAAAAAAAAAAACCGAAGAAGAATAGATTTTTTGATACATAAAGCTGTTTTATGAGGATGGAAGAAAAATAGCATGCATGGCTAGGGTTCTCGACATGGTTTACATGGTAGATGCTGCAAGAATGGTAAAGTGATGCAGAAACACATTCAATACTGTAAGGACTCTTCTTTGTACATGCATGGAATAAGCACATTCTTAAAAGGTAAGAAGAAAAAAAGAAGTATATTATATATATATATATATATATTTGTGGAAATTATGGTAAAATTGAAATTGGGTAGATGTATATGGAAATAAAAATAGATGAAAAGGACCTTGCCTTGTCTGATACTGATATAGGGTTCTGAGCTTGTCCTCGGCCTCATCAACTCAGACCATGATCCTCGAATCATGCTGAATGTCTGTTCTGTCAGCTTTCAATTCTTTAACACATATATCATATTTTTACTTTTTAATCTGTTTTTGCTTTTCTTTTTATGTATTTATTTTAATATATAATCTGGTTACTTTTTATGTACATGTCATCATTTGTAAGATCATTCGTTCTGCATTGTCACAAGCCAACAAAATAGTATTGAGTTATTACAAATTAAAATGGGCAACCAAAAACAAATATGATTTATAGAAAAGTATGGTGGTTAATTGTTCTTTTTAAATGTTTTTGTCTTTTAATTTTTAAGTAATTAGAATTATTTATGTTATAAAATAAATTTAATTTTTTTAACTAAATTTTGTTAAATTTATTTAAACATATAAATAATTTAAATACTATCATAAAATATATTTTAAAAAATTAAATAAATTTAACAAAACATATTTTTTAATTTAAAAGACTAAATTAAATTAAAATTTGAAAGAAAAAATAATTAAAAATCTCACTGAAAGGTTAGAAATGAAAATGATATTTAACCCAACTCTTTTTTTTTTATCTATTTATGATATTATTTATTGGATTTGATATAATTTATTTGAAAAGTAAAGAGATGTGTGGATTGGAATGTGAATAATTGGATTTTGTTATTACGTGAGAGTAGTATTGTTTTGGGTTTGCAGGCATTGGCAAAGAAAGGGAATCCTTCCTTAGTTGTATTGTATTGTATTAATTATGCAGTTGGAAATGTTAGGTAGAAGCAGTGGATTCAAGCTTTTTGATGGTGAAAGGAACCTTTTACTTCATACATACATTACCCACTCTTTACATTTATTGCATTTCATGGTAGTTGTGTTCTTTTCTTCCCGCTGCTAAAAAACATTGCATATGCTGTTTTCTTACTTTCTCTTCTTCTTCAACACGTGTTTTCTTACTTTTTGAGTTCTCATGCTGTTTCTCTAATATGTCTTTCATTATTAACAATAATAATAATAATAATAATAATAATAATAATAATAATAATAATAATAATAATTATTATTATTATTATTATTATTATTATTATATTGTTATTGTTGTTGTTATTTTCATTTGTGTGGCATATTGTGTTTATTTTTCTTCAATATATCTTTAGTTGATAGTATATTATATATTAAAGGTATAATACATCATTCGGTTTCTAGTTTTGGATTTTTTTTTCAAAGTCGTTCTACCTTTTGAAAAAGTTCAGTAAAACTTTATATTTCGTTAAAAACGGTTCAAAATAGTCCTTTTGGCTTACGACGTTAAAATGATAATTATGGAGTTTTGTAATACGTGACATGCTGAGGTCAATTATGATGTAAATTTTAAAAAATAAAAATTAATGACGTGAAAAAAGTTTAATATAAGGTTAAATGAAATTGTGTTGTTGTTGTGTGTCGTGACTTAATGATATGTGCCCATCATCTACCTTTTCTTCACCTTCATCATCACCATAAACCTCCGTTCTTTTAAAACATACATGATCAGATCTCACCTATACAAATAGAAAAACAACAACCCATTGCCCCTTTCTTCATCACGAACTCATAATCAACACACCATTCCAACACCATCATTTTTCAAGTTCAACACATACACAATAACACTCTCGAAACCCACACGGTCATCATCCAAAATCTCCATTCTCTTTCCCTTTCTCCTTTGTCCATTCACGCATAGAGAATACAAAAAACAAAGGGGAGTCACCATTCCACCATCACCCAATAGAAAGCAATTAAAACCAAGGAGCAATGTAAGGAGAAATCCCAAATTGCAAGATAATGAATACCAAAGCCTAAAACGCGAAATCAAACCAAGAAAAGGAAACCCAATTCGCAAACAAAGAAAAGAACCCAAAAACGTAAAAATAAACCATGATTCAAAACCCTAATATAAAATTCTTAAAATTTGCAAGATCTGAAGCACAAGAAAAGGAAATCACAAAACGCTGCAATCTGAAATCTCTTTCTTGTGAAACACTCTCGAACTAGAACGAAAAGGGAGAAGAAACCCCATGTTGTGTCTTCAAGTTGGAGATTTTCACAACATTGACCTGACCTATGTTGCGTTTTCAAGGAATTACCAAGCTACTTTCAATTGAAGACCAATTTCACCATATTGTTCAACCCAAAAATCACAATAGGATTCTTAGATAAGGGTAATTTGATTTAACCCTCAATTAAACCTTGCTCATGTCATTCTATTTTTTTTAATTTACACCTTCAAATATATTATATGTGCCACGTATTGCAAAAATTGTACACATCATTCAGTTTTGGCCACTGAGGCAATTGTACTGTTATGTTTTTAACGTCGTAAGCCAAAAGGATCATTTTGAACCGTTTTTAACAAAATATGGGGTCTTACCGAACTTTTTTAAAAGGTAGGACGACTTTGAAAAAAAAAACCCAAAGCTAAGGACCAAAGGATGTATTAAACCTATATTAAAATATAATTTTTCTAAGATACTCATAATATTTTAATGAATTTAAGTTATAAAAGGTGCATCCCATGTATGATAAAATCATTTTATAATATATAAGTAAGTGTACATTTTATCTTATAAATTGATTATAAATTGAATTAGACTTAAAGTTTGATAATGAGAAAAATAATATATAGATGTTCTAACATATGGCTTTAATATCATATTAAAAAGTGGATTTTAAGCTTAACTCAATCTACAAAACCGGCTTGTAAGGTTGCACTCACATATATATATTCTAAATTAGTCTTATCTTTGATCAATGTGTAACTTCCAACACCATGAACAACATGTATATACCTCGACATGAGAAAGTGTTGGAAGTCATACATCGACTAGTGATAAAACCAATTTAAACATATAAGTAGATGTAAATCTTATCTCATAAGTTAGTTTTATGGAGCTGAGTTAGACTTAAAGTCTACTTTATAATAGTAAAAATTAATACAACAATAAAATAGATAAAGAAAAATAACTTATCTACAGTCAAGTATAAGTTTTAGTGACCATAATAATTATTATCATGTTCCACTATATTTTCATTTTCACAACAGTGAAATTTAGAATCAGTTTCAGATTTCCTTCTAATAATGAAGCCTTGTATAGACATTGTTGCAATAGTTATTAAAACTTGTGTTTCAATGTTGAGCTTTGTCATTTGGCGTAAACTTGAAAACATCCTATTAGGGTTGGATAACTCCATCGATCAAGTAATGTTTACCTAAAAATAATTGCTAATGAAAATTGTGAGATCTTGAAAATAAAATAAAAAATTAAAAAATTAAAAAAAGAAATGTAATCATAGAAAACATTTACCAAGAGGTGGGTATGAAAAATTCATGGAAAGGGCTATAAGACATTCTTAATTTGACTCACAACATGTAATGTTTTCTGTAACCAAACCTATCATGTCACAATCATATACAATCTTATTAAGGTAATGTTTGCATCAGCAGATTGGACTGTTCAAGAGGAAAAGCTAGGACGAATTTGCAAGATACATTGTGTTCGTTTCAACCGATATACGAAGATGAATTTGAGCTGATTTGTGGGATATGCACCTTTTCATCACCATGCTAATACGCTCGGATTTGCGGTGATTTTGATTGAAATCTCAGTTTTGCCCTCCATTATTTGTAAAATACCACGTAAAAATGCAAGCGTAAAACATCACGTAAAAATGCAAGCAATTCGATTCCAAAGGTTGGAGATGATGACCAAGAACGAAAGTTGGTCTATGGTGATTCAAGGTTGATGGTTGCTGCCATGTTAAAGATGAAGATGAAAAACTGTTGAAGAAGGAGTTGAAGAAGAGTTGTATTCATTCTGATGGTGTTGTATTCGATTTCCATTTTTTAGTATTCAGTTACAGTAGAAAGAACAAATACAACTAATACGTGTATTTAGTTCCTGTAAACTTGTATTCGATTCCATACACCCCTTATTCGATTCCCATGGTGATTTATTCAATTCCATGAGCTTGCACACTTTTCCATGCTCTCCTCCACGTGTTGATGTGTTACCATGCAGCAGCCTGCAACTTTTCTTCATCTCCTTCTTATTTCTATTCTTCAAAAACAACTTTTTACTTTATTTCTCTTTTACTTCCATGTAATGTATATTTTATGCATTTATATTTTACTTCTAATAATAATAATAATAATAATAATAATAATAATAATAATAATGGAATCTTAAAAATTAATTTTTATTTTTCTCTCTCTTTATAATAGTTTTTACAAGGTTTAATAGCCAATTTTGTCCCTAGTTTAGTTGGTAAATCTCAATTTAGTCCCTTATTATAAAGGTTTTTGAAATGGGTCCTTATTTTTAAATTTTTGAGTCAAATTAGTCTCTTTCGTTAAATATAACCTAACGGAGTTTGTCAATACCCAATTCCGTCCGGATTGTTAACTACAAATGCCTAGAGTTAAAAAAAGAAATTTCATATTAATTAATTAATTCATTTATTTATTTATTTACTTGTTTTTATTTTTTTTAAAAAAAAATGGAGAAAGAAAAAAGGAAATATTTTTGTTTATATTTTATTTTCCCTTTTATCTTATTTTATTTTATTTCGTTTATTTTTTCATCCTTCAAATACTTTTATTTGTTATTTTATTGTTTTTATTTTTATTTGTCCCTTATTTTATTTCACTTTATTTATTTTTATCTATTATTTCTCACCCTTTCTTTTCTTTTATTACTTATTTTTTCCTTTTCTTATATTTTGTACTCAAAACTGTTGTAACAAAAAAAAACCAAAAGAAAAAAAAACAAACAACAAACCAAAAAAAGAAAAAAAGGAAAGAGAAAAGATTTAATAGTCAACTGTGTTTCTTCTTTGGAAATTTTTTGGATTGGCGGTCTTTTCTTTCACCTCTTTCCTTCCTACGACGCTTTCTATCCTGCAACACACAACGGCGTGTACCTCTACACGCAATCAATCTCCCTTTTCTGGATAGGAACCCCTGGGCACCATGGTTTCTACCACTGACTATACACCAAAGAGGAATAGCGTTTGAGAAAGGTGGTGGCTTTCGCAGATTCAGAATGGATCCTCTCGGGTGGGGTAACAAGAGAAGGCTGACTTCCAGAGGGGACAGAGGTCATTCAATACTGAACTCCTTAAATCACTATCGGGAGACTCAGGGAGTTTTGGGGAGGGGGAGCGTTAATTCACTCAGAGAAAAAAAAAACTTCTCAGCGTCTTCCACTAAAAGCACACAATATCAGAAGAAGCAAAAAAAACGAAAGGAGGGGATCTTCAGCCCGAAAAAAGGAGAAGAATACACGTCGTTAGAGGGATTGATCCATTTACTTGCAGAGAGATAACGAAGCCAGCGAAAAGAAAGAGATCATCACCGGAAGTACGAAGCCGACCAAGGCAATCGGAGCTCCAAGAGGTAAGTGCACCTTGCCCACACCTTGCTGCACAATCATCATGTAAACCAGTTGTAATGTATGTTACTTGTTACTGCTCTGTTTTGAATATGATGTTATGGGTTGGATTTTTCCTTTATCTGGCATCATCCTACACATGAATACATTTCATCTTTAATCAAACCCTCTTTATCTACACCTTGACTCCTCTTCGCCCAAAATCATTGACTTGCTTCAACGTGAGATTCTATCGCCAATATCTCCATCTACGTCCTTATTGAGAGATCTTGCTGATAGCTCCCCTGCTCCACGTAAGCAAACAAGGAACCAGCCGGCCCCATTCACGGTCTATTCTCCCCTACCACCACCACGTCTTCATACACCATCCCCAAACCGACCCAACCCTTTCCATCGCATCATCCACACGCACAATACCAAGATACACAGTGAAACCTTCTTGCCACTAATTCATTTTCCACAAGCCCAACCACCGTACAGAAACCCAAGCCCCCTCTGGTACACGCTACAACGCATCAACACACATAACCATTTTCATTTTCACACCCTTCACAAATGCATCAGAGCTTTCCCACACATTCCCTCTAAACCCCTAAACCCAAAACTCAACCCCGATTCTGAGCCAGATGAAGAGGGAAACGTGCGGCAAGAAAGAGGAAAGCTTCCCTCTCACGCGCTAGTCAGAATAGAGAGAGGAGAGGAGCTCGACACCGTGGCTGGCGAAGATCCTGAGTGCAGCGCGGCGGAGCATGCGGCTTCCTCCGACACGACGCGCGGCGGCTGACTAAGGCTGGTACGGTGGAAGTTAGTTCAGCAGAGGCGACAACGCTCTCGAGCAGGGAGGCAAACCCTTCTCTGTTTGTTTCGTTCAAAGGAGGGGAGGCTAGGTCTTGGTCGTTCAATGCAAAAGTGGGGGCAATATAATAGAACCCTAATTTCTGAACCAAGGGCCGTTGAGTTAAATTCCTGGGCCAGGTTCTGCTAAAACAATTTTCCTTCTTGGTTCACACACCCTTAAATCTCATTGTTGTCCCCCATCGTCATGGGCTTGGATTATACACTCCTAGTTTTTCACATTTGCGTTTCTATTTTTTTTATTTTTTTTTTAAGCCTGTTTGTTTGAATTTTATCCTATGTTTTGTTTTTTACCTAAGTTTTTACTGTGACCTTGTAGGATAATCTCATTCCCTTTACCTCGTGTTTTATTTTTATTGGGTTTTTGTTTGTTGTAATCTAACATTCACTGCACACGGTCACTTTCCTAATAAAAAGATCCAATAAAAATCATAAACATATAATAGGCACAAAAGAAGAAGATAAAATTATAAAGTTAAAAAAATCGTTTCAGGATTTATGACAGCATCGTTGTTTGCAAGTGAACACATAGAAATTTCGACTTATTAGCTTTATATTTATATAAATTGCAAAATTATAAAAATAACAGCCTTAGTGTTTCTTAGTTATTTAATAACTACAACATAATTTTAATTTGTTTCTATTTTAGTATTTTCTTTAAAACGTAAGTAGCATTTTCACCTCATATTTTATAATTGTATTTTAAATACTTATGTAGATAACATTGTAAAATAATATCATTGTTTCAAGTAAATATCAATTTTATTTTATATTAAATCTTTATGTAACTATTACTACTATTTTTATAATCTATTTTAGACACTTATGTAAAGACTATTTTCATATTGCAAAAATTAAAAAAAAAGGATAAAAAGTAAAAATTATAAAGTAAAAAAATAATTAGAAAAATATTTTTAAAAGGTTAAGGCACAAGTGCGACCATTCTGTCTGCCTTGTGCTAAAAAAACTTTACTTCCTCTTTAAAAAAAAAAATCACGAATGGTTTTAAAAAAGTTTAAGCACAAGTGCGACCATTCTGTCTGCCTTGTGCTAAAAACATTTTTATTTCTCTTTAAAAAAATCACAAATTGTTTTAAAAGGTTTAAGCACAAGTGTGACCATTCTGTCTGCCTTGTGCTAAAAACCTTTTTATTTCTCTTTAAAAAAATCATAAATTGTTTTAAAGGGGTTTAAGCACAAGTGTGACCATTCTGTCGGCCTTGTGTTGAAAACCTTTCTCTTCCTTATACAAAAAACCTTCAAACACAAAACATCATTTTCCAAATAACAATCAATTCTCCTAGAACTACGTAACCCTGATTTCTCACTTTGAGAATACGTAGGAGCGAGGTCAATCCTTGTCGGGAACAAAAAAAATAAAAATATTTTGTTTTCTTTGGAGTTTATCTTTTTAAGGGAAATTAAACATTTTGCAAACCACATCTTTATTCGTGTATTTAATTAAAGGTACTGCCTTAGGGTAGGCGTTGTGGGGTGCTGATACCTTCCCCACACATAACCGACTCCCGAACCTAGAATCCGGTTCTTGTAAATTGTGCCTTATCATTTTTATGGTTTTTCCGTAGTTTTCCAAAATAAACTATGGTGGCGACTCCGAATCTCTAAACTCTCTTTTAAACTCGTTTCTTTTTGGATCGTCGTCCCGTCGCGATTCCGGTTGCGACAGATGGCGACTCCACTGGGGAGACTTATGAGAGTCAAGCCATTTAATTAACTATGCGATTTCGATGTGGTTTGTTTGGTGTTTGTCTTCCCTTTTTTTTTTGTCTTGTTTGATTTTTGAAATAATTGCATGCAAATAATCGTTGGATATTGAACCCTAGGGTAGAAAAATATGTTTATATCTGCCTGGGAAAATTTTCTGACTGTTTTGCAGGTGGGGGTTTGGGGGTATGCATTTATTTTCTCCCTTCACACACACACACACACTTTATATACATATCATGAGTGGGGCCCTATACCCGGGTCCGAGTGTAGTTTAGAATTAGAGGGGTTGTGTAGCGGTGCCACTTGGGCCATACTGCCTGTTTGGTTATCGTGAGAACCCCAGCTAGAGTTTGTTCTCTTCATCTGTGTCCTCACACCTAGTTGATTACTCGACTGTTGTGGAGATGCTATGACGGGGGCCATGGCTCTAGTGACCATTGACCTTTAGGTTCAGGAAGCCACCCTTGTGAGGTTGCATATACTCGACTTTCAATCTGAAGCGTTGAACCCTTTGTTTTAGGGCACAAAGGGAGACATATGTATTCCTATAACCCCCACGCTGTTTTGTTTTCTTTTCAAACCAAAATAATAGTAATATTGTCATTTACATCTTCATACTATGCATGCATTTTTATTAGTCATATTATTCTTTATTTCATTATATCGCCTTGCATTACGTTCATACATCATTTGATAACATGCTGGTTTTAGGGGAAATCACAGGTGTTCACTTGATCAGATACAAGATGGAAGTTGGCGCGAGGTCTAGTGCTACACAACAGACTGACTCTGCCGTTCTAAGGATAAAGCCTCGTTTGAGAACTCATGGTGGAAACTTAACAGGGTTGATAAATTTGGGGAAAAGACTCAAAACCATGAAGAGAGAGACTTTCAAAAAAAAGTATGGGAATCTTTTGAGTCTAATGGAAATGGAAGTGCAGCTGCCTGCCATTACAGCTCTAGCTCAGTATTATGATCCTCAACTGAGATGTTTCACCTTCCAGGACTTCCAGCTGGTGCCAACTGTAGAAGAATTTGAGCATATCCTGGGCCTGCCCCTGGAGGGTACCTCACCATATCAGCACTTGGAGCATCATGCCTCTATTCCTACCATTGCTGCCATCATGAAATTGCACCCAAAAGAATTAGAGAATAGGATGGTAACAAAGAATCAAGTGCGTGGGCTGACACAAGGATACCTTGAACAATATTTGCATGATCTGGGCGATAGGGAAGAATGGGAGACCTTCATGGACGTGCTAGGCCTCACTGTGTTTGGCATTGTCCTATTTCCCAAGCTGGAAGACTTTGTAGATTACACTGCTATTGATGTCTTCGTGGCAAAAAAGACGAGATCAGAAAATCCTGTAACAGCGGTCCTCGCAGATGTGTATGGGACTATGAGTTTTTGCCACGAGAGAAAAGGGAAAAAAATCCTTTGTTGTTTGCCGGCGCTATATGCATGGATGACTGCACGCATGTTTAAGGGGGCAGTCGACATTAGGAGTTCATCTGAGGATCCGACACGACAAGGGGGCAATGAATGGGCCCGATTCCTGGCTAGTTTGAATGGAGGGAAAGTAAAGTGGCGTCTCCCTTGGCTAGAGATGAAACCATATATCCAACATTGTGGCAACTTTCCTAACGTACCTCTCATAGGTGCTAGGTATTGTATTAACTACAACCCTGTTTTGGCCCAGAGACAGTTCGGATACCCCATGAAGGGGGCGCCTTCACCAGATTATCTCACAGCTTTCTTCATCTACTATGAGGACGGACATTGTACTGAAATGTTGAGGAGGGTCAGAAGTGCCTGGGAAAATGTGGTGCGAGCAGAGAAGGACTTGAGGAGTGGAATGATGGATAGCAGGGTTAGTTATCACACCTGGATTCTGAAGAGGGTAAAAGAAGTTAAGTTGCCTTTCAAGCCAATCAATGATCAATCGGCTAGTGAAGGACCATCCCAAGCCCCAGAAAATGAAGAGGTGAAACAGTTAAAGGCTGAGATGGAGAAGTTGAGGATGAGGAATGCTAGGTTGGAAACGGAATTACAGAGGGCGCGCAATGATTTTGTGGATATGAGGAATGATAATGAAGAAAAGTCACAAGCTTATGAAAACATTGTCAAAAGCCAGAAGGCTGAGAGGGATTATATATTCCGAGTGAAGCAGGATCTTGCGGCCGCAAGTAAAGAATTATCCATGAAGAGTGTGGCTTTAGAAGAAGGCGGACAATGGAAACAACTCTATGAAGAAGCCAAGAGAGATAAAAGAGAAGCCCTAAAGAAACTAAGAGAAGCGCAAGTCCAAGTACAAGAAGCAGGGCATCAAGTGAAGGAAATGGCTACATCATTTGAAGCGGAGTTGAATCAGGAGCGCTGGAAGAGGGCAGAGGCTGAAGAGGAGTATCGAGCCATGTTAAAGCAGATGGAGGATTACATCGAGGAGCAGGAGGAGAGATGGAGGTCGATGGAATTTGAAGAAGGGCATCAGGCCTTGATAAAGCGAATGAAAGAGCACATCGTGGAGCAAGAAACGGCTGTAAAGCATTGGAAAGAAAGTTTCTCTCAGTTGGCTGCTTTGGCAAATGGGGCAATTGAAGACATCCCCAGAATGGTGTTGGAAGCTGAAGCGAGTACCCACTTTTATAGCCCACCAGTAGAAGTAGAGCGTTTTATTAATCACCGTAAATGGTTGATAGGCGAGATGAAATCCTTCATCACTCGGGCTAGGAATTGATGTATTTAGAGAGCTTTATGTTTTGTTTCCTTTAAGAAATGTAATGAACTTGTTTTCCTTTAAGTGAAAGAGGAGGGATGTTTGTTTAACATCTGCTTATGCTAATTTCCATCAGTGATGTCATTGTGGTTCTGTGGTTTCCCCCTATCACTAGCATGCATCGCATTTTTCTTTTTGCTTAGCATATATATATTATTTTCACCTAATTTGAATAAATTAAAATAATAAAGCAGTATAAAAGTGAGGGAAAACAACGGCAAAACGTCCACGACATCCTTACAGGACCCGGGCCAATTCGAGAATTATGGAAGATTGGGAGGAAGCACACGAAGTTGTCAAAGCCGATATCAGCCAGCTGAAGGATCAGATGGGCCAGATCCTTGCCGCCCTAGAGTCTTTGAAGACTGCGGGAGACTCATCGTCAACGCGGATCGAGGGAAATGTCCCCCCTTTTCCCCCATTGTTTAACGCCTTAAGCCCGTCGATTCCTTTCCCGATGTACGGTTTGCCGCCAGGTTATACTCCTCCCGTGGGAGATTACTCTGAAGCGGATCATGCGTCTTTCTCTTTTCCCACAACCGCAAACATACCGCCCATCGGTACCCAAGGTCCTGTCTCGGCTTCGGCACCTATGACAAGTTTAGCAATGAATGAGACAACTGCGGTTGAAGGAACACGAGTGACGGTAACGCCACACGTGACCGCTAAAGAGGACTCTCCAGCAGGGGCCGCGCTGCAAACCACGGTGGTTGGGGGGTTTGGTAGCTTCAGTGAAGCTAAAAATAAGCTGGAAATTCTGGAAGAAAGGCTGAAGGCCATAGAAGGGGTCGAAAACTATGGATTCGGTGATGTCGCAAGATTGAGTTTGGTTCCCGGCGTAAAAATACCACACAAGTTTAAGGCGCCAGAGTTTGAGAAATACAAGGGCAATACATGCCCTAAAAGCCATTTGACCATGTACTGCAGAAAGATGGCTGCTTATGCCTATGATGAGAAATTACTCATCCACTTTTTCCAAGACAGTTTGGCTGGGGTAGCATTGAACTGGTATACTCACTTAGAGCCATCTCGCATACGTTGTTGGGTGGACCTGGCCGACGCCTTTGTGAAGCAGTATAAGTACAACATGCATGTCGCACCTGACAGGTTGCAACTACAAAATATGGCGAAGAAAGACAATGAGACTTTCAAGGAGTATGCTCAAAGATGGAAAGAGTTGGCTGCGCAGGTTGAACCGCCTTTGTACGATAAGGAGATGGTGGCTATGTTTGTAAACACACTCCAACTGCCGTTTTATGAACACATGGTCGGGAATGTGTCATCCAACTTCGCCGATATCGTCATAATAGGTGAAAGAATAGAAGTTGGGCTGAAGAATGGAAAAATTGCGTATGACCCGTCTGCGGCAGTAAGCTCTAAAAAACCCAGCTTTAATCCAGGGAAGAAGAAAGAGGGAGATGTGCATGCAGCATTAGCAATGCCTGTATGGAGAGGTCAAGCTCCTATTCACAATTATAGACCATACCTAGGCCAACCTCCATATGCAGCTAATGCGGCATTTGCTCAGCCAATTAGGCCTCAGCAACAACAAGGACTTTATCAACCGCAACCTATCACAAATAACGCTTGGAGGACTGGGACAAGCGCGAATCCAAGCCCGAATGTGGGTCAAAGCGCCTATCCGAGGAGGACCCAAGAAAGAAATTTTGTTCACTTCACCCCTATCCCTACAACTTACACTGAATTATTACCTCACCTCGTCAAAAGGGGTCTGGTTGCTGTATGTCCGATGATGCCTATGCAACCTCCATACCCCAGAGGTTATGATGCCGATGCCAAATGTAGTTATCATGGGGGAGGCGTGGGTCACTCAACTGAGAAGTGTATGGCCTTCAAACATAAAGTGCAAGCCCTAATTGACGCAGGGTGGTTGAAGTTTCAAGAAGATAAACCTAGCATTGAGGCTAATCCACTATCCGGGCATGGGAGTGCCTCAACGAATGCCATTGAAGTTAAGAAGCATGAATTGATAAGGGATGCAAGTGAAATCAGAAGTTCTAAAAGGTTTATTTTCGAGACGGTGTTGAAGCTGGGTATTTTAAACGGGGATTACGATTTGGGAAAAACATGTGGACTTCATCCATGCGCCGGACACTCTATCGATGAGTGTGTCGAGTTCGAGAGGTTTCTACAAGACTTGCTTGATAGGAATTTGATGCAGGTATGTCACGAAGATAAGAAGGAGGAGGTGTTTGCACAAACTGATGGGGAGTATGATGTAACTCTACCAGAGCCGTTGGTGTTCCGTTTCACTCGAACCACCCCTACACCAGTAGTTCAAGAAAGATCGTCTGTCGTTATCCATACACCATCCCCTTTTCCTTACCAGAGCGAGAAAGCTGTCCCTTGGAGGTATGGGACGCATGCGATTGACGAGGGACATTGCATTGAAAGTCAATCCTTCGGCCATGATCCAGCTATTGAAAATATATCGGGCATCGGCGGAATGACAAGGAGTGGTCGAATCTTCACGCCACCGAATTTGATGAAAGAAGGGACTAGTAGTAATGAAGCAACGACGGTCGCCAAAACTAAGGAGTTTTTAAAAGGAAAAGGGGTGCAGGCAGAGAAGACCCCCGACAGGGAAGACAAGAAGGAAATATCTAAGGAGGAGGCTTGCGAGTTTCTGAAATTCATACACCAAAGTGAATACAAAGTGGTGGAACAGTTGAATCGCATGCCAGCCCGAATTTCCCTATTAGAATTGCTCATGCACTCCACCTCCCATAGAAAACTGTTGATGAAAATACTGAGCGAGGCCCATGTAGAGCAAGGTATCTCCCTGAACAAATTCGAGGCCATTGTCAGCAACATCACTGCCAATAATTACCTCACCTTTACCGATGAAGAGATACCTACTGAGGGGAGAGGGCATAACAAGGCTCTCCATGTCTCCGTTAAATGTTTGGACCACGTCATAGCACGGGTGTTGGTAGACAACGGTTCCTCCCTGAATGTCATGCCTAAAACGACATTAGAGAGGCTACCTTGCGACAGAATGCATATGAAGCCAAGTTCTATGATCGTACGAGCGTTTGACGACAGTAAGAGAGAAGTAATGGGGGAAATAGAGCTACCGGTTCAGGTGGGCCCATGTGTTTTTCAGATAACCTTCCAAGTCATGGATATCCTCCCGGCCTATAGTTGTCTATTGGGTCGCCCGTGGATCCATTCTGCGGGGGTTGTGCCTTCCACCCTGCATCAGAAACTGAAATATGTCATGGGAGATAAGTTGATAATAGTATCTGGGGAGGAGGATCTCCTTGTGAGTGGGCCATCTTCCGCCCGTTATATTGAGGCTGCTGAGGAATCTCTCGAGACGGCTTTCCAATCATTGGAGATCGTGGGAAACGCTTATGTGGAGCCATTCCCAATAAACCCGCATTTTTCATGCGCCTCTATCATGGTGGCCAAAGTCATGCTGAAGGGAGACTATGAGTACGGAAACGGTTTAGGTAAATATGGGCAAGGGCGGACATTCCCATTGAAGGTGGTCGAGAACAAAGGCAGGTATGGCCTGGGGTACAAGCCCAGCAAGGAGGACAAGAAAAGGCTGATTGAGGAAAAAAGAGAGCGCAGTCTGGCTCGTGTGGAGAGACGGGAACCAAGGGCGAGAAAGATTCACATTGGCAATATAAAGGAGAGCTTTCGCAGCGCTGGATGGGTGAACACTAGCCAGATAGCAGTCGTGGAAGATGAAGCTGAATCTGAATGCTCGAACTTCGTGTGGGCTTGCTCCCCAGATATGCAACTCAACAACTGGAAGACTTTGGATTTACCCGTGATGTTTGATTCAAATGAAATGTAATATTTTAATTAATCCTATTGCTTTACCCGGAGCTTTAGGATTCATGACTTACGGGTTGACGCTTTTATTTTACTTTCAGTGTGATAATTGAATCGTGTTCGTTTTCGTTTTTACCATCATTTTGGCTTTCTCCATCGTTTTTCTGGTTTATTTATTCCTTTTTCGCAAACTTAAATAATGCAGATATGACAATGAATGTTTTGAAAATAACAATGTCGATATCCCTAACTTTGAGCACCCTGTCGATAATACGGAAGATGATTATGAAGATGGTCCGGAACCCTCTTCGGAATTAATGAGATTAGTGGAGCAAGAGTCTAAAGAAATAAAACCCCATCAGGAAGATGTTGAAACATTTAACTTGGGCGAGGAAGACGAGATAAAAGAAGTAAAGATCGGTACTACCATGAGAGAGGAAGTAAGAGAAAGGTTGCGAGTCCTATTAAAGGAATTTAAGGACGTGTTCGCTTGGTCATACAATGATATGCCCGGTTTGGATGCCGATATCGTGCAACATAAACTCCCTCTTAAGCCAGAATGCTCTCCGGTCAAACAGAAATTAAGAAGAATGAAACCGGAAATGTCCTTGAAAATCAAGGAAGAGGTGCAGAAGCAATTCGATGCAGGATTTTTGGCTGTGGCAAAATACCCACAATGGGTGGCAAACATCGTACTAGTACCCAAGAAAGATGGTAAAGTGCGGATGTGCGTTGACTATCGGGATTTGAATCGTGCAAGTCCGAAAGACAATTTCCCACTACCCCACATCGACACTCTAGTAGATAATACAACCAAGTTTTCGCTATTTTCATTCGCTAGTAGATGATACCTTCCCCACACGTAACCGACTCCCGAACCTAGAATCCGGTTCTTGTAAATTGTGCCTTATCATTTTTATGGTTTTTCCGTAGTTTTCCAAAATAAACTATGGTGGCGACTCCGAATCTCTAAACTCTCTTTCAAACTCGTTTCTTTTTGGATCGTCGTCCCGTCGCAATTCCGGTTGCGACAGAGTTAATAGGGTGTTGATGTGGCAGTACTTATTGGTTACGTGTCAATATATATTTTTTTACGTGCTTACGTGTTGGTTAATTAAGGAAGAAAGGGCTTTATTATGGGTTTTTTGAATTGGGGATAAATTCAGCACAATTCAATCCTAAATCATCTTCACCCACCTAAATGATTCAAAAATGGAAATCCAAAAATTGTTTGGTTTAGAGCCCATACCCTTTTAGAGTTTCATTCTCTGCAAATCAAACAACTAAGGTTCTCCTCTTCATTGAGACAAGGAAACAGGGAAAACAAAGTCGAGAGGGGGGAGCTCCAGATTCAACGCCAGTGATGACAACAACGACCTCGGTGAACGACGACAACCTCACTGGCAGAATAAGAAGCCAGTGGGAGATGCGATGTCTCTGGCATGAATGGCATTGACAACAGCCACTCCGACTGACTAAGGGCGAGCGACGGCGAGACACAAGGTCTAGTGTTGGTTGTTCATGCGATGGTGAAGTTGTGATGGAGCGATGAAGGAGAAGATGGTGTCGCGTGCACTGAGTGATTGCTTCTCGACGCCTTTCACTTTGTCGCATAGTTCTCCCCCCCTCCCCCACAGTGACCTTCAGTTTCTCCGAACGCACCATCGAGACAAGCTTCCGACCATCGACGATGTTTCGTCTGGAGCCCTTCGGGAAGAAGCAATACTCGTGGAACAGCCAATCGGGGTCCTAACAGATGTTTTGGTTCAAGTCGAAGACTCTGTGCCAGGTTCGAGGACTCTGTGGGGGTTCGAGGTTTGCACGGAGGAAGCATCCAACATGTGTGAGTGTGAGTGGGTTTGAGCCTTTGGATGGTCATGGGTGGGGTTCTACTGACTACTGTCAAGGTTGTCACCGTGTGGACGCCGAGTGTGCTGGGGATGATGGGTTTGAAGATCTTGGAGTTGTGAGGTTTGGATTCGATATTGTGAGTCTGAGTCGGGATTGGAAGGTTTTGAGTGGGTTTGTTATTGGGTCGATTGCGGTTTTGGGGGTGGTGGTGGTGACATTGTTGGTGACGGTGAAGAGGAGGGTTGAGAGGAAGAATGGAAGAGGATGGTTAAGAGGAGGAAATTGAAAGATGAGTAAGATGGGTTGAGAGGAAGAAATTGACACGTAAGCACAAATACATTTATAAAATAACACGTTAGCACTGTCTTCTACCATGTCATCACCCTATTAACTCCGTTAGGTTATATTTAACAGAAGGGACTAATTTGACTCAAAAATTTAAAACTAAGGACTCATTTCAAACACTTTTGTAACAAGGGACTAAATTGAGATTTGCCAACAAACTAGGGACAAAGTTGGCTATTAAACCTTTTTACAATTATATATATAATATTAACAATTATCATTTTATATTACTTTTACTACTAAGGGTATTTTAGTAATCTTCAATTTCTATCAATTAAACCACTTTTTAATTTGTCACATCTGTCAAATTCTACACTAATTCTCACAAACTTTACTTCCAAATACACTCTCATTCACCTTCAAATCCATACAAATAAAAAATAATTAATTCTCCCTCAAATTTCCTCAAATGCATATACTCATTCTCCCCCAAATCTTTTCAAAGTAAACACAACCTAAGGGAGATAATTGGACTCGAGATTGAATGAATATTATGAAAAATAACAAAAATATAAATATGGAGAAAAGAAGATTACTACACTACGAAGATAATAGAAGATAATGCAATATTTTTTAAGAATGCAGTTACTAAGATGTTTATTTCAATATGTTTCAAGAAAATTTAGTAAGAAAAATTATCTCGAAAAATGTAATTAAAGATATAAAAAAAGTGTTTATGGAAGTAAGTTATCAAGAGATTAAATATCATGTTTAACTTTCTTGTAATGGAGTTGGAAAGCTTAAGTTTAAGCAAATAAAGCTCAACATATACTATAAACTAGTTAAGTTTTTTACAACTTTTTGATAAATGATCTGAATGTGAAGGTGATATGGTTATAATATTTTATTTTAGGTAAGAAGTGTGTCTATAGTTTGAATATATTCAAATTGTTTAATATTGAGATGAATGTTTGGTGATAAGGTGTATCTTTTAGCAGTGAAAAGTTGAAATATTTTAATTGAATGAGTTAATATTTGTTATCTTTCATGGTATTGTTATACATGATTAATGTAATGCATTTCAATATTATTATAATGTAATGTATGATGAACTTTAATTTATTAACATCCAAGCTAAGTTGGATGTATATGTATGAATGAAAATGTATAATGGTATGATTGTGATATGACATGTGATGTATTATGAACATAGTCATTTATAAGGAGAAAATATTATGTTTAGGTTGTGTATTGAATTTGAGATTCTAAAGGAAATGATTTTGACTTCACTGCTTAAAGAAAAATATCATATAGTAAGAGTTGAAAAATGTTATTACAACCTAGTTTACAGTGTGAGAAAAATTATATTTACTAAGTAATATATAATGTCTAGATTATTAGATATCTTAAATAGATATTTAATATTTATCTTTAGTTAGTTTGTTATTATTCCTTATTTGTATTTTCAGTTTAACCCACAATTTTTTTTTATAAATATAACAACCTATGTGTATATTCAAGACAAAGGAAGATTAATCTCATACATAGATTTTACTATATTGAACATGGTATCAAAGACTAGTTATTTTGGGAAAAAAATTTCATCGCTTGTACCACTACACCCGTTGCCAGAGCCTTTGTAGTCGTCGTCTACCACTATCACCATCGTCGAAGTTCTAGATTCGACCGACGACCATACGATTTTGGTCGTCTCAGCCAAGCGACAATCGTGTCATCAACGACACCTTCATCATAGCTTTTACTCACTCTCATATGCCTCTTAAAGTTGTGTATCCACTCCCTTTTCCATTATGCATGGCGGCATGTATCGTCTCCTATCTAACATTCAAAGTTCCGAGGTCGCCTCTTTCTCCTATTTCAGGATATGTGCTTCGTACCTTGATTGGAGAATCTTTGATTTTTAGGGTTTCTCTCTCCTATTTGTCCATGGCTTTTTCTGCTATCTCTGTTTACCTCTTTTTTGTCAGCAGTGCATCTAACCTTTCCATGTATACTTTTTCTCTAGTGGCAATGATGGCTTATAAGTTTATTTATAGACAAGGTGAATCTTCAACAATGACCTCTTTATCAACTAGATGTCAACCTCCCAGATTTATTGTTCAGGGGGAGTCTTCTAGGTTGATATATGTCATCTTTTATTTCGTCTTCACAAATCATTAACAATTTGGTGTCACTCGAGTGTAGAAACAGATATTTTCACTAAGTTTTTACAAGAAATGAGAATTGATTATATTTGTAACAAGCTTGGTACAAACAATTTGTATGCACCAACTTGAGGAAAAGTGTTAGATATATTAGATATTTTAGATAGACATCTTATCTTATCTTTTATCTTTAGTTAGTTTATTATTAATTCCTTGTTTGTATTGTGAACTTAATCCATATTTATCCTATTATAAATACAGTACCTTAAGTGTATTTTTATCTATGTATGAGATTAATCTTTCTTTGTGTTGAATATACACATAGGATGTTATATTTATAATAAAAGAAATATAGGCTAAGTCAAAAATACAAATAAAAAATAATAATAAACAAACTAAAGATAAAAGATAAAGATAAAATATTTATCTAAGATGTCTAATAATCTAATGTATCTAACACTCTCCCTTAAGTTGATGCATGCAAATGATATATACTAATCTTGTTACAAATATAATCAATTCTCGTTCCCTATAAGACAATGAACATATTTGCTTATGTACTCGAGTGATACCAAATTGTTAACGATTTGCAAAGACCCCCTATAAGACTTTCTCCTAAGCAACAAATATGGGAAGTTGCTCTATATAAATCTCTTCTTGCAAATTATCGTTGGGGAACACATGTTGACATCCATTTGATAAAGAGGTCATTGTTGAAAAGCTATTGTGGTTATAAATAAACTAACAAAAACCAGTTTTGCCATTGGATAAAAAATATATAGGGATGGGTTAGATGCATTGGTGAAAGAAGTGAGGTCAAAAGAGACAACAACCAAAGAAGCCATGGATGAACAAGAGAGAGAAACCCTAAAAATCCAAGATTCTCCAAGCACAGATCTTGAAAGAGGAGAAAGAGGCGACCTCGGTGCTCTAAATCGTTGTCGGAGAATAGATAGTACGCGGGGCACGCGCAATAGAGAAAGGAGTTGATCTGCAACTTCGAGAGGCTCATGAAAGCACATAAGAGCTCTGATGAAGACATTGTTGACAACACGTGGTCACTTGGTCTCAAAACCATGTGGTCACTAGTCGAAACTAGGACTCCGACAACGATGACCTATGATAAACGAAGGCAGTGATAGCTCTGGCAACGGGTGTAGTGGCTGAGACGACCAAAGTTTTTTTTCTAAAAGAACTTGACTTAGATACCATGTTCAATAGTAAAAAGAAAACTTTGTATGAGATTAATTTACCTTTCTATAGAAATACACATAAATATTATATTTATCATAGAATAAATATGAATTAAGTCCAAAATACAAATAAAAGATTAATAACAAATTAACTAAAAATAAAACATAAAAATATCAATATAATATATTTAACCATGTTTATAATTTATGATATGAAAAGTTGTCAATGGGTTGAAAATAAATAATAATAATAATAATAATTTATATAATATATATTCAAAAACTCTAACCTCTTTTGTATTTTTGAGTAATGTTTATTAATTGTGGTAATCATGTGTATTAATGTTATAAGATAAACCAAGGAAAAGAAAAGAATTAAATATTTTTATTTTTATTTATTTTCGCTTTGTGTATATGTATTTTTATTTCATATAAAGAGGAAAAACTGATTTTTAATGTTTTTAAAAAACTGTCTGTTTGATATTTAATAGTTAATTTAACCCTTAAAAAAATACTGCATGAACTAACCTATTGACAAAAGCTATACATGATATTACCAGAAAATACAACTTGTCAATATTGTCATTTCGAAATTACGAATTTGAAGGAAAATATTGAACTCGTTTCAGACAAAAAAAAAATGAAATCAATTTGACATCATTTAGAAATCATCCTAACAATCTGACAGAAAAACCTAAAAACTATTTAAGCAGTAAATAAATTGGCGCAATTTTCCAATTAGGTTTATGAATCTCCCAAATCCTAATTTAGGTCAAACCTAACCGCATTTTGTCGTTAAACACTTTTAAATTCAAAATTTGTTGGTTTAAATTAGACAAAGTTTAGTAATTGACGAATGACATCTTTTGTTGAAATGATTATATGTTTCTTAGGTTTTGGAGCAAATTAAAAAGGCGTCTCATCATTCTACTGTTGATTTCTAAAAATTGAGTTAGTTGAAATGTATAAATGGTCAAAATACACATAATTGCTATTCGTAATATGTAAAATCATAAGGCTTTGAATTCAAAAAAGAGCAATTTAGTCATCACAAGCTATTCTGTTATCATTTACTTCAATGATGTTCAGATGTATTTTTCTATGTTACCAAATTCATGGACAAGGATTTCTCATTGACCCTTAAAAGTTAACCCCATATGCCAAATATTTCAACTATAAAGGCTCACAATGTTTAAAGTATTATTCATTGATTTTTCTTTTTTATACAACAAAATTATCCGAGAGATTTCCCCATGCTTAAGATGCAAACGTTTGAATCATAGTTGAAATTTGAAAAAAAAAAATAATAATAATATATATATATATATATATATATATATATATATATATATATTAAGCTTTTTTCCAAAGACATTGTTATTATTTAAATGGATGGTTCAACACACCTATACGATAATACTCTTTAAGAGAAAAAATAAATTTATTTATTAAACATTGTCAAGTTTTTATTTTAATTTGTATATGGGTTAATGTTAGAGGATAAAAAAGTTATTTAATTTTTTTTTCTCTTAAAAGATGTAGAAATGTATTTGTTTCTGCTGGATTAGAATGAGGATAGATCCTGCTGAACTCTCCTGTTTGGTTTGGACCAATGTTTACTTCTATATAGAGTAATCAAATTATGGAAAAGTGTGTTACTCTCAAATTAAACATTTACTTACAGAGTTTATAAGAATCAAATCATTAATTTACATTCTTGATGGTTATTAATATCAACATTAATCACTCATCAATAGTGGTTATTGTATCTATTATGTTTTAATTCAGCTCAAAAACTGTGGGACCTGACCGACTGTATTGTTCTCTTCCATAACCCAACTGATCGTTGACCCAACTCACCACGTAATAACAGTATTAAATATGTATAAAATAATTGATTGATGATGATAGACGCAATGAATTGTTGAAATAATTGTTATGGTTGGAAGAAACTTGTGTGATTGAAGATGATTTGGATAGAAAATGATAGGATGATTTAGTGGTAAAGGGAGAAGGAAGTATGAGAGGAAGCACTATTGAAGAAAATGTGCGTAGAAGAGGGCACAGAAAATAATACGTTCATGCAATCAAAGTTGTTTACGTACTGATGCTTTCACTAACTACTCTCTCTCTCTCTCACTCCATCCATCTTTTGGACCAACTTCTCAACCACCCTTCATTTCTATCCTCATAATTTTTCATATTTCTCTAAAAACTTCAACTCTTGTTCATTGATTCAACACATTTCGGATTATATATTTTGAAATCAATTTTAAACTGTGTAATCTGTAATGAAAAGGTAGTACAGGTTACACATATTCTCGAGATGTATTCTTAAATAATACATAATTAAAAAAATTATATTTCAAATTACTTAATCTGAAATATTATATAATAGAAAAGTGTTTGAGAATGAAAAGGTGGGCATTTTAGTGGTGCAAAAAGTAATTGGCTACCTAGAGCAGACTTAGTAGGTTCAAAAGCATATGAACAGTCTGATAGTTGTAAATTAGAAAAGAGAAACTAGGTTATAGACATGGAATAGGAATTTGGGGGAGTAGGAGGCATAATAGCTAGGTTTTGATACTACAATATTTCCTCTTATACCTTGTCAACCTACTTAGATTCAACCGCTTAACCTACATTTTTATTTAATCTCAATAATCTCACCTCTTCTGCATTTCATTCACAAACTATAATAAAACACACATGCTATTATAATATTAATATTTTTAATCATGGAAACAACAAATAAAAAGAGTTCCAATTAAATCTAAGTTACGTAATTCAAGAGTGTATTTGGAAGATGAATTTGAGAAAGAGTTAGTGGATCAGGGATAACAACAGGTCGGGTCGAACACAGATAGTGCCTATCTGTAATCTGACCTGACAAAAAAAAATATATCCGCTATCCGACCTGCTACCCACACAGATACCCGTTAAAAAATATCCGTAGATATTTTAAAACTCGCGGATACCCTCAAATATTTAAATAAATATATTTTTATAAATTATTAAAATAAAATTTAAATATAATTACAAAAAAATATATAAAATATAATATAAATTAAATTAAATATAAATTAAAATTTAATTTTTGTTTCAGTTGAATTAGTCGTTCTTCTTTGCTTTGTTCTCTTTTGATCTTCAATCCTGGGAATATCATCTGGTGGGCGGTTGACGTGCAGAAGACACTCCTACGCAATACAATATATTTTTGTAAAGAGTAAGACAATCTGACATATTAATTAGTGCAATCTTTTTAATTAAACCGAATAATCAATAATCAATTTAGTATATTTAATAAAAAATAAGGCATGACCTGTTAATATATGTTAATTGTCCATAAATGATAATTAATTTCGATCGGTATTCACAATTTTAATTAAATTTAACCTTGTAAAATATAAATTAATGTTAATTTTAATTAAATTTAACTTAATAAAATAAAAATTAAATTTTTAGTTTTATTTTTTGCGGATAACGGATATCTGCAGGTACAGATAGTATAATACTCAGACCCGACCCGTTTATAAGCGGGTATTAAATACCCGCTATCCGTAGGTTTGAAGTAGTAAATATCCGCGAGTATCAACTATTTGTCACAAATTTTATCCGCAGGTACGGATTTTTTTGTCATCCTAGAGTAGATAGAGTTAAGAGGATTGGGAAGTAAATTAAATATATTATTATAATTAATTGATTCTTTAATTAATTATAATTATTTTAATTACTCCTTAAAAAAAAAAACCCAATTTCAAACAAAAATGAATGAAAAACAAGGTTTCATCAACTAGAAACTATGTTTAACGACCTTCAGAAACTTCTACCAAAGATCCGCCACCTTCACAACCAGCTCCTCAGGCTCTAAACCAGCACATCCACCACAGCTCCAGAACCTTCAAAGCCACGTACACATATACCTCTCCTAGCTTCCACTTCTTAATACCTGCAAAACACAAAAATGGTTACACCTTGCTACCATTATCACATCGCGTTGCATCAGGTAGTGAACCTCGTAACTGAATACAAAGTCCCTGGAATCGGTTACTTATGCTCCTTCTTCATATGTAACATCTTCAACCTCATTGTTGCTTCTTCAACGTCTCACGGTGGCCATGCATCAACCCACGAACCTTGACAGTGACAGTGGGAGGCTGCTTTCGGCTGCTTCTTCATCTCCAACGTATAAACCTGAACAATTATAAAACCACGAGATATAACGACCAATGACACATTGTTGGGTCAGGAATCCTTTTGTGTTTGGTGTGAATGTTCATGCACGAATCTCAGCAAATGGCTACACAAAGAAGAATATTTGCATTTGCATTACAATAAATTTACATCGGAATCGATTACAAAGTTTACAATGAAACGATTAAGTTAAGATTTGAATCCATTACACCTGAGACAAATTACGAAATAAAACAATGACAAAAATGACATTTCGTATCAATTTCCTCCAAATCTCTTCCCATCTGCGGGTGATAAATTAAACATGTAACCCACAAATCACCACATTTCCTTCCTTCCAAATTGTTGCAAGCAAACATCATTTTATGCATAAATCTGTCTTCGCCATTCTTATTAAACAGTAGAATCAGCGCAAGCAAATACAACATAAATGAAGAAAATATTCAAAAGGAAATCTATTTAATTCACTAAATAAAATTATTTGGCATAATTTGTAATTCTAGTTATAAATATAAATAATATATTATGCAAGTTTGAGCAGGATTAGGTAGTACAATATCTCAAAATCATTAAGGATAGGGGGAAGGGGGTGAAAAAAAATACTATTCATACTGACCAGGGCCGTTCTGCAATATAATCCAACAGATAATTGTAGTCTCTGTTAAGAACATACTCAAAGACACAAAAAGTAATTTTAGTTAGATTTTAAAATAACTGTTTTAAAACGAATACTTTTCGTGCAGCAAGTTCTTCCAACATCAATAATTTTAGAACTTATTTTAAAGATTCAGTAAATAACTGGATAAAAACCAGCTTGTGATCAAACAAACAGGTTTGTTGCATTCGACTTTATCTGATTCTATTTCCATCCAAGCTCACCTGCATAGTATTTGCCTGATATGTAGTAACAATATCTTGAACTGTAATCTGACCGAAGACAGCAGGATATATAAAAGTATAAGTTCATCACGAGCTTGGGAGATCTGTTATACTTTGAAAATGCAGCTTGTAATGTACTGTTCAGCCTTACACTTGGACCTGCTATATACTTGATATGATCTGCAGGAGGTGAATGTAATTTTTAGCCCTTTTTGTAACTTCATATTTTTAACTAAATAAAGGAGATAATGATTTATATAATGCAAATTAAAGAAAGCATTAACAAGAGTTAGTTACTAGAAGATATTAAATATTTCTTATTAAAGATTAATCTAAAATTTAGAACATTTTGCTTAATTCATCCTATAAATCACGCAATTCTAACATAATGGAAATGTATATGATTTTGATAGAGAAAATTCTATATGAGAATTTTGTGGAATTCTGAATTATAAGAATCCTAATTTGATCTTATTAAAATAACTTACGATTAATTTCACAACTTATCATCACTATCTTCTCATTCTTTTTTCAGTGTGACATCAATATCCTTTTTCCAAACTTTCCCATCAGTGTTTGCTTTGAAGCTTTGAACCTAGCGGTGCACACTTCATAGAATGACAATTAGAATCCGGGGTGTTTATTTCTTTTATCCTCTACTGATTTTTAGAGGATTTGTTTTTCGGTTTTCTCCCACATTTATAGCAGAATCAATATTTTAATTCTTCATAAATCTCTTATGTACTATGATTCTGAATAATTGACAGATCATCGCCAACACTTACTCACTGGGGAAATTCTGCAATTAATTGTTGAGTCCTGATATATATATATATATATATATATATATATATATATATATATATATATATATATATATATATATATATATATATATCTCAAAAGTCACAAAGTTCTGTAATATCAACAGTCACAAAATTACATTGCCATTGTAATCCTATACAAAACTATTTTTACTATAATGTTTTTTAAATGCCTTGTATTTTTAACCCACTATCACGAGCATGACTTTTAATTGTCAATAGTAAGATGTGTCATCCTTTTATTTTTATAGTGAAGATCATCCTCGCTTTAACTTCGAAGACGGATATGCACTTTAATAACTTTATTGTGCACTACAGGTGTTCAAGTCACTTACTGTAAGAATAAAAGAACAGATGATCCCGAACCAGCATGACATAGAACAAAAGTGTTAATAAATTATAGATCTGCTAGTGATTTATAACAACCTAAGGTGGTGTTATCAAAAACTCAGAATTTCAATTAAAAAACTCAAGTAGTACTTAAGGTGACCTGTTCGTGAAGAAATGCAACATTTAGGACTAAAATCTGAACTGAAGAATAGGCAAATACTATTTTCTTCGCCTTTTTTGCAAAACTAAATCACAAAAATACTTGAATGAAAATCAACAAGAACTTATTAAAACAAAAGGGATGTGAGTAGAGTTTATAGCTTGAAAGGATTCGTCAAACAAACTAAACAGTTAAAACAACACATGGTATAATCCCCAAGCAATTAGCATTATATGAACAGACCCATAAAGAGATAACAACGCAAATTAACATTACTAGCACTTCAAAGTGCATCATGATGCATACAATTGATTACGTGCCATATATTATGCCGTATACTAGATGACCCTAATCTGTTCCTGAAATGTCATCCCTATACAATAGTCCTTCTAGGATCTTAAAATGTTATGGCAAGTAAAAGGATGGCCAGCACTGGCTGGCACCACTATCTCAAATGATTGAACCGAATGGTAAATACATTCAAACGGAGGAATTTAATTTCATGTATATAACTACAAATATCATATATAGAGTCAGTCTGACAAATTATAAACAGAGCCTACACCTTTAATTGCAGGGTCAGTAATACATTTTTGCCTGAATCAAGAATCAGCAACTATCATCACATAATAAACAAAAAAAACAAAATTAGTCGGAACCAGGATTTTTAAAATACAATCCAAGACCACGATTTCGATTGAAACATCAAGATTTGTGGTGTCTCGGTGATGCAATCACAGTCATGCCAACAAAATTCGACTTCAATTTCGCACAATACCATGACAGCAACAAAACTGTGACTAAGACTGTGATATAAAAACTCAAAAGGAACTAACTATAGATTTTGATGATTGCATATCGCTTTGAGAAGGGCATATCTGGCCTTGTTAACACTGTAAAAGCAGAAGTATATATGTTGCTCAAGATCCCCAAGCAAATGCTCCAAAACAGGTTGGTTCTTTGTAAGCTCTTTAAGCACCTGCTGAATGGGATGCCTCTCCCTTCCCCTCTCCAACGCAATCCGAACGAAAGCCTTATCAGCTTCCACCGCGGTTTGAAGCCGATCAACTAGGCTATCGATGGTGTTGATGTCATTCACCACAAGAGTTCCATTCTCCGCAGCCTCAAGCTGCTTCAACCTCGCAAGCTCCCTCCTCTTCTGCCGGGGAACACAAAACGGCGTCGCGGCTACGGCAGTGAAACCTATTGCAGCATGGACGGCGACGACGGCGACGGCGGCAATTACAGCGACGGAAATAACGGCGCACCCGGCGGTGGCGTGGCGAAACATACGGATTCGAGAGTGGCACCTGCGGAGGTCGCGCTGGATGTCGCCCTTCAGGTGGGAGAAGCGGTCGCGGAGCTGGTGGAGGTGGGAGAGCACGAAGGGGTTCTCCTGGCTGTCGAATTGGAGGAAGAGGTCGTAGGCGCGGTCGCACTGGGCCTGCGAGAGCGGCGGCCCATCGGCGGGGAGGACGGAGAGGAGGCGGGAGAGTGGCGCGTATAGGTCGCGCGCGCGGATGATGGTGAGGAGGAGGCGGAGACAGAAGCCAGAGGTGGTTTCGCTGTGGTCGAAGTAGGTGGAGACGAGACGCGTGAGTTTGCTGGTAGGTTTGAACTTGGCGAGGGCTTCATGAACGCTGGTGGAGTCAGGTTGGAGGAGCTGAGACAGGACGTAGCGGTGGTGTGAGTCTTGGTCGTGGGCGTGGTGGACCGGCGGAGGGGCTTCGATGATGGAGCGGATCTCCTTGTAGGAGGGGGCCTGCACGGCGCGGAGGAATTCGGTGGACACGTTTAGGCTTGCGGTGGAAGCGTCTTCATCTTCTTCTCCTTCTGATTCTTCTATCTCCGAGGAATTCCCTACGAAAGAAGGCGAAGATTCGGTGAGACATTTTGACAAACAGGTTGGGGTGAGAGCAAAGAGGTTCTGGTTTTGGTTTTACCTTGAGAATTGGAAGGTGTGGGAATAGAAGCGTTGGTGACTGAAACGCATTCCAGCATTTCTAATTAAATAGTTTGTATTATTCTTCAATGCAAGAAACTCTGCCTGTATCTGATTGCAGAGGGTAGTGACAGTTTTTAGTTTGGACTGGTTTGAGACTTCCTTCGAATAGATTGCAGACGTCGATTGTTGTGCTCAAAGTCAACTCTACCCTTCATTTTATTTTATTTTTTTTAATAAAGTTAATAAAATGGAAGAAGGAAAATGTAGCCCTTTAACGCGTCTTGGATTTGAAAATTGTCAATTTTAATTATTTTCTTTCTAATTTTTTATTAATAACATAATCCAAATTTATTATATTTTAATTTTTTATTTGACCAGAGTATTTTAATTGTTATAAGTTATAATTTTTCTAATATTAAATATATTTAAAAATGTACAAATTATCGGTTGGTGATGTTGTGTTATAAACTGTGGTTTATGGTATTTTTCAACAAAGTAGTCCATTCATGGACCAAAGTTACCTTTTATTAAGATATCTGGAAAAACAATTTAATAACAACATTTAAAAAGGATTTAATTAAATTTCAAGTATTTCATAATTTTAGATTTTTTAATTTTTTTAAAAAAATTATGTTTTATTGAGTAATTTTATGTTATTTTTCAACAAGGTCAGTCCACTCATAGACCAAAGTTATTCTTTTATTAAGATATACTTATCCTGGAAAAATAATTTTAATAATAACATTTAAAAAATATTAAATTAAATTTTAAGTATTTCATAAATTCAGATATTTTTAATTAACCTTCTTAAATCTTTTAACTCAAAATGTTTTCTTATTTTTGGGTAAGTATATTGACATTTGATTTTGTTATTAATAAAATAGTATGATTATTATTTTTATCTTTTCAATTTCAACTTATCTACCAACTCTTACTTTTGTCTCATTAGTTTTTTCTAACTCCATAATCAACTCACTTGTATTAAGGAAATAAACGAGTTCACAAACAAATTAGAGGAAATTGGAAAGGAAATGAGTTGATCAACAAAGTAGAAGAAATTGAAAAAAAAAAGTGGATAAATTGATCGATATAGTAGAAGATACGACTGAAGAATCCATCACCAAATCAACAACATGTTGGACAAGCCAAAGTTTATCCATAAATCAGGAGAGAATTGAGAAGATCGTTAACAAGGCCGAAAAATGGATATTATGTTGTCCATCTTTGTCTACCAAACCTTGGCTCTTGATAGGATAGAGGATCATGCATGCATCGTGAAGTAATTACAACAAAACCTTACTTCATAATATCAGGAAAAAAAATCTCATACAACGTATAATTGTTGGATCCTAATGAATGACATGCACTACAAGAAAAAGAAGAATTACCTACTGATATTTACATATGAATTTTGATTCGTAGATAACATAAATATTACATACGGATTTTAAATATGGATGTTAAAAAGTGACTTACATACAAATTTTTCTTACATATGGATTTTAGCTCTAGGTAATAATGATTTTTCTTGTAGTATGCTTGACTATAATAGAATATATATATCATAGAAGATATGACTGAAGAATCCATCACCAAGTAAATATGTTGAACAAATCAAATTTAATCCACAAATTCGAGAAGAATCGAGAAGAACCTTAACGAGGCCAAAAAATGGATATTATGTAATCTTTATTATTCATCTTTGTCCATCAATCTCTTCCTCTAATAGGATGGATGATCTTTAATGTATCGTGAAAGTAATTACCAGCAAAGTCATACTTCATAATATCAAGAAAAAAAAAACCTCAATTGTTGAAATGAATGTCATGTTGGACTATAATATATATATATATATATATATATATATATATATATATATATATATATATATTGTAAAATTAATAAAAACAAAAATAAATTGAATTTTCTAAGGTGTGTTTATTCATCATCCTTAATGATTTATCTATGGTGTGTTGCACAAATTTCTTAAGATACAATAACTCCTCATATTTTAATAATCTCAACACTAATAAGAAACTCTAAAAGATTAAATAAATAACCCATGATTTAATAAAAAGAAAGATAGAAGAGAAAAAAAAAAGTGAGAGAACGAGAAAAAATAATGAAAGCATGAAAATACATTTTTTGGAGAAAACCTTAAACACTTATTTATAGGCGTAGAGAAGACCATAAGGTGGAAGAGACTTATACCCCACTTTGTCTAAGAAGAAAAATTCACACTATTTATGAAAAATGATGTTCAACATTAAAAAGAAAAAAAAAAACCTTGTTATTTATGACAAAATATTTAAATAAATGACAAGTAGAGTAAAGCTCAAATAAAATGAAAAGAAAACAACTTTAAGATTTTACCTTTTTCATATAAAAAGGTTGTTTACACAACATATACTACTTGTCATTTTATTTCTAAACTTATTCAAAAGTATTCTTTACATTCATTTATATCAACACCCAACATCCAATATTGGAACAATCTTACCTTACTGTTGCTAATTAATCGTCACGTTTAAATAATTATTTGCTTTAAAATGAACAAGTTTACCACAATTTTATATTTAAAAAATGTATAAAAATTATAAAAACACTATATTTAAAGGCTTAATACCTCTTTTAGTTCCTTAGGGATTGTGTTCAAAATAGTCCTACATTTTTCAAAAAGAACAATTGATCCCAACTTTTGCAAAAACAGTTCAAGTTAATTCTTTTTGCTTACGGCATAAAAAATTAAACGGTGCAGTTGTCCCTCCTGGACAAAACTTAATGACGTGTCAATTTTATGTGATTGCGTGACAGTATTAGGTTTATTCATGTGTAAAATTAAAATTGGGAGAAAATAAATTGAGTACGTGGTAACAAGTTTTATGAGAGAGGTTAAAAAACAGAGGGATTAAGGTTAAAATCAAAATCGTGATTTGGGATTAAACATTCTGGTGAAAGCTTTGTTGAAATTGGAGTCTCGTTGAAGGTGAAATTTCAAGAATGAATTGAAAAGTGTAACTCAAGTTAGAGTGAATTGAAAAGCGTAACAAGTATTGATGGCACGACATAAAGGAAAAGGGAAAGGATCTTGGAAGGGTGGAAAATCCTCAGGAACGAACAAAGATCACAAGACCAGTGATGTAGGTGAAATAAAATAAATTGAAGCACAGAGCAACACGTGATCCTGACACTATATACTTGAAATTAGAAAGGAATTAGTTTTAGGAAGGCTAGAATAGTTTTGCTAGTTCCGTTGCAATAATTCCTGAGTAAGGGTTTTAGCTTCTTCTTTTTCTTCATCATCAGAGTACCCCAATGTTCAGTCTTGTATCTCCTAGCAGGGCTTTACCCATGGATTCTCTTCCAAAACCGCGCCACTCTAATATCACTCTCAATCACCACACTTTACCATTTCCCACGCTCTTATCCTTTTCTCTCTCTTTATGTTCTTGACCTCCATCACAGTTTTCCTCTTCGTTGTCGTTCAGGTTGCCTTCCATCAAGGCCTCCATTTCACACTCCTCAAATGACCTCGCATCTCCCTCCTCCAAAAACGCCCTCTATCCCCATTTTTCCAAACCTTAAACTCCTTCCTCGCCCTCCTCGCCCAAACCACCTGCATCGTCATTGCTGCCACCGACTTCTTCTTCATGCACTTCCACCACACTCCTACCACCATCGTCACTCTCTCCCCGCCCACTACCAACTCTGACACTACGCTCACTGAGGAGGAAGCCGAGAGAATTCTGGAGGAGCGGCTCAACACCAACCTCTCTCGTAAAACCTATTGCCACATACTCAATTTATTTTCTTCCCATTTTAATTTTACATGTCAATAAACCTAATACTGCCACACAATGATATAAAATTGACACGTCATTAAGTTTTGTTTAAAAAGTAGTTGCACCGTTTAATTTTTGATGTCGTTAGCAAAAAGATTAACTTGTATCGTTTTTTCAGAAGTTCGAATCAATTCTTACTTTTTAAAAAAGGTAAAACCATTTTGAACACAACCCCTCTTTCAAGAGATCACAAGAGGTATTAAGCCATATTTAAATCACTCTTATTTCTAAGCAATATGACCTAATGAAAATACAATAACAAGTGAACATCTATTTAAAAATTAGAAAAAATTAGAAAAAGTATAAGTATTACTTATTTAAAATATTAATGTCATTTAGGGTGTGTTCACTTGGGGTGAACTACTGTTCACGCGGATAAGGAGGCGATGAATTGCGGGATTAATCTTGTTCACTTGAACTGATCAGCGAGGAAGTAATTGAAAAGAATTACGAGATCCGAACTTTTTCCATCACTTGCACTTCTGCGAAGATTTGCAAGGAATTATAGTAAAATTGCTTTTTTGCCTTTACTGCAAAGCTGAGAAAAAGTAAAAAACATGCAGAGATCTCGTATTTGAATCCAACCTAGGTAGTCAATTCCATCACGAGTACACTGCGAGAGCGTTTCCCTCTTGCCCGTGCAGAGGTGAGTAGGGGAGGAGTTGGACGCCGTAGTCAGCAATGGTCGCCGGTGACGCGTTGGGCTGAGTGGGAGGTCCGTCGCGGTGGCTGGTCCGATTGGGTGGAGGCTGTGGCGGAGTAAGTGCGTGAGTGGCAGAGGTGGCACATGTGTAGCAGAGGCAAACCCCTCCCTGATTGCCATTTTCGAAGGAAACCCTAGGTATTTGGAAAGCTGAAAGTGTAGAATCTGAAAAGCTGAAAGAGTGTAGAATGAAGGGAAGTTGGTAGAACACCCACTAAAAGGCACTTTGGGCTTCTGGGCCAGTTTTCTAAAAAAAAAACGAAATCTCTTTTCCTTGCACCTTTTTTTTTTCAAAAATACCAAAAGGAATTATAATTTAATTATTTTTAATAATTATTTTTAATTTTTAACTCTTAATAAATATTTTTACAATTAAACATAACATTAACAAATATCATTTTATAATACTTTAATACCTAGGGATATTTTGATAATCTTTAATTTCTACCAATTAAACAAATTTTTTAAAAATGTTATATCAATCAAATCCTACACTAATTCTCACAAACTTTACCTCTAAATTCACTCTCAATTATCTCTAAATCCACTCAAGTAAACACAAAAAAGTCACCCTCAAATCATTTCAAATCCACTCAATCACTCTTCCCCAAATCATCTCTTTCAATCATCCCATCTGAACACATCCTTAATGTTGTGTTCGTTTCAACGGATGTTCCTATTTACGTGGAAATGCGAGGAACGATTTGGGAATTAAGTTGTGTTCGTTTGGTGGGATTTGCGATGATGTAATTAAGCTGATTTATGAGATGCACTCATTTTTGGTTCCGCGCTGTCATGGTGAGATTTGCACTGATTTGAAGTATAATATCAGGTTTGCCCTCGTTGGTTTCTAAAATCAACCATGCATGTGGCAACACCAATTACAGTTCACAAACTCTACATTCATTTTCCATTGTACATTAATATTTATTATATTAAAAAGACTTCCTAATATTTATTATATTAAAAAGACTTTCTAACTTTAGATAATATCATCCAATCAGGATTAATAAATGGTTGTTGCTTCGAATGTGACACCTTCAAATAACTAAATTTTTTTAAGCAAATCCTCCATAACTAAAAATCTCTGCAAATTTCCTTCAATTTTAAGAAATACATGGATGGACTCCAAAAAATAGTTTTTGAGATAAAAAATTAAAGTAAACATTCTTAATAATTAATATTAATTTTTTTTCTTTATAAACATTTTTACAATTAAATATAAAATTAATAATTACAATTTTATTTTATATTACTTTAATAATTAGGGGTAGTTTAGTAATCTTCAATTTCTATCAATTACACAATTTTTTTTAATATGTCACGTGAATCAAATTCTACCTAATTCTTTCAAACTTTACTTTTAAATCCATTCTTAATTACTCAAAAATCCATTAAAAAAAAATAACAAAAAAATTACCTTCAAATCTACTTAATCCACTCAAATCATTTTCCTGAAATCATCTCCTCCAAACATCTCCAAAAAACATAGGCTAAATCATGTAACGTGAGTGCAATTTAAAAAGGTGAAACAATGTTATGGTTGCTGTTTAATTAGCGTCATCCTGTTTGTATAACACTTCCATTTCCATATTATAATGTGACGTAAGGAATGACAGTAGTGATGTGAAACCAAATTTTCAAAGTTTTACAAAAAAAGACTTTGTCTCTTTATTGGGCAGAACGTGAAAGTGTTTAGTACACTATCACCATTATTTGCCTGCAATCTTCCTTCCACGTTAAAAATCGCAATCATAAATATAACTACCACTGAAATTTTTAACCATTATTTTTTTCTAATGATTTCATGTCCTCTTCTCGGTGCTAAATGAAACAAATATATCGATATGTTGAGATTGTTGACAAGGGAATAGTAGTTTAGCTCAACCTACAATCTTAAAGTTTTTAGTTTTGATGATAACAACACATAATTAATAACATATGTTACATATTCATTGCTTTCATGATTATAATTATATAAGAATATGTTTGTGTTGTTTTTATGATGATCATTGCATTTCATTATGTTATATATGAGATTTTATTTGTGAATGCATGACAGATATTTTGGAAAAGAAAAATCACATGTACTTTTGTTGAACTTAAATTGTGTTGCAAAACAACAGTTTTAAGTCGACTTCAGTATGAAGTAAGTCGATTGAAACTCGTGTCTTTGCACAAACTTTTTCAAAGTGTGTTGTGAGATTTTTTGAAGAGAAAGTTTTTCAAAACGTTGCTTTATATTGTTACATAGTCGACTATATGCGCATGACATTCGATTAAGTCTGTTATGTTTTTAATTCTGTTAATGCTTGACTTAAACTGTCTAACGGTTATATTTTTAATTTGGTTGACCAAGCATTAAATGAGAATCAACTGCATTAATTGCATAATCAATTATTTGCTTTAACGGCTACTAACTGATATAACTGTTTTGTTCATTAGACTGCATTAGTAGCTTAGTCGACTTAAGAGCGTCAGAATTTTGAAAAACTATGAATTGACGCAAGTTTGATTGGTAAATCTCACATTTTTTTTTGTGATATCTTTCATATTAGTGCTTATTACAAAAGGTGGAAAACGCTCCAAGAATCAAAGAAGAACACCATGGTGTTCATCTCTTATGATTTCTTGAAGAGCAAGATTGTGGTGCTTTGAAAATCTGATCCATCTACATGTTTAGGTGTTTACTGTGTGATCAGGATTCTCAATCTTTTGAAGATTGGCTTGTTTCCCTATTGTGATTACAGGAAGAAGGACGTGTTGCGTTCTTGACTTTGAGGGGTTGCTCAAAGGGTGAAGACAGCAAGAGAGGGGATTCTTGTTGTATGTCTATATTTTAATTAGAAGGTTAGAGAGGTGTTTTAAATTTTTGACTTGTGGTCGCTATAAAAGCCTTGTTGTAAAAACCTTGATCATTATAGTGCATTTGTTTTCTGTAATTAGAAGGACACTAGATGTAGACAGGTTGGTCGAACCAGTATAAAAACCAGTGTTTGATTTCTCTTATCCCTACACTTTTACTTTCAAGTCGACTCTGTTCTGCATTAAATCGATTGTATTCCGCTGCACTTAAAAATCTTTTTTCTTGCGTTTCAAGAAAGTTTTTAAAAGCATCAATTTTGCGAAAAAAATTTGAAAAAGACTCTGATTTTAAGTTTCATCAATTCATCTCCCTCTTGATGTGAGAAACTAAGCCATACTATTTTAACACTATAATTACCAAATGAAAAAAAATAACAATACTTTCTCATTCCATATAAAATTAATAATAACCTTTATAAGCCTAATAAGAAAATACAAATACTATTGTATTGGATGAATACGTCTGATTCTATGGAAAAAAAAATTATATCTTTCATGTGTTCTGTGACGGAAAAATCTAAGGCAGAATTTCTGTGAAACAAATCTCATCACTATCTTTTCATCTGTTACCATTTAACAATGTAATTTCTCTTATTACAAAGGGTTATTTAAATTTTTGCTGTCACAAAAAAATTATTTATAGTTATTAAGGGGTGAATTTTAAATCTATCTCTATCCCATAAAATCGATTTATAAAATGAAGTTTGTAACTATTTATATATTCTAAATTGGTTATATATATATATATATATATATATATATATATATATATTTATTGATGTGAGACTTTTAACAATACTTTTTCTAAATTTGTGTTTATGTTAAGAATGAGTTATGTTTAACTCATACAAAATAAATTTTTTTGAAGAATGTTTTTGGAGATGCTAATCCAAAGAAACAATGAGAGGTGTAGCATAACTAATGAAATGGGAAAAAGAAGAAAGTGCAAAACAAAGATGATGAATAGTTTACCACACCAACCCAAATTTCAGTGTCATATTAACAACAAATAATGGTTTACAAGAGAGAATTCATACATTTATGAAGGAAAAAATGGGGAAGAAGAAAAAGAGAGTAAAGAATACAGCTTTTCACTGGCCCATGAAAAAGAAAAGAAAAAGAGAGGGATAAAGGGAGATACAGGTTCTCTTTATACACTTAGGAAGCAACTGCCCTATTTTCTGGTATGCACTGAGGGAAAGCAAAGTAAGAGAGCAAAGAAGTAATTCACAAATATAACAAATAATATATATAGTAAGAAACCTTTTGTTTCATGTTGTTGATTTGAATAACGTGCTTCCAAGAGTCACATATGGGGTTCCTTCTCCCATGATTGTTGTCAATTTCATTTCCTTCTCTAGGATCCTATCAAGTTCCGTTTCCACATAGCTCATGGCAGGTCTTCTCTCACTTGAAGGGTCTAAGCATCTGATCATGAGCATGATGTAGTCTTCCATTCCTTCAGCTGTAAAACTACTCTCCAATCTCCGATCATAAGACATCATGCCACGGCCTTCATTGCTTAACACCTTTATTATGCACAACAAAAGAACACCAAAAATCAATTACATAAGCAGCTCATGGACTTTACCTGTTGTAACATTACCAGTCCAGATTCTCTGCTGGATTCTTTGGTTTTGTCTCTCTGTTAAACCTTCAAAATACACTCATATACATTGATATTCATGTTTTAAAATATATTTATTTTTTTTAATATACCTATATCAGTATACTTTGAAGGCTTAACATAGAAATAACACCAAAAACACAACAGAGAATCCAAATTCGTAAGAATACACCAAACCACATCATGAAAACTAGCTATGACACACTTCCAACACCAAGTTGTGTCATGTCACCTTGGATGTATAATTTTAGAAAATAGAAGAATATCACACATGTAAATTCTAACTTATGGATCATAGATCCTAACTGGTATATGTACTTATGTGGTGAAAGGATTTTTACACTGTGAGGTGTGATTATAGTGTTGATTCTTACCATAACTGACTTAAAAGTCAGATGTTGCAAACATTGTTTTTTGATTAGTTAGTTTGTGTGAAAAGCCTCTATAGTGATAGTACATATAAGTTAAACTTTACCCATTCAACCAGATTCTGATTAGAGTCTGGAAATGGTGATGCTGTTGCTTCTTTCCCGCTTAACAATTCCAGCAAAAATACTCCAAAGCTGTATACGTCGCTCTTTTCAGAAAATCGTCTGAACTCTCTCACCCTGCAAGGCATGATGGTGTGCGTGAAAACCAGAAGAGCACAAATAATTCATGAGATATAGAGATATAGAGATATATATTACTCTGATGCAAGGAATATTTCATCTGTTGCCACTTGAGAAGAGGAGCCTGCAGTGTCAACTCTCCCCAGAAAGTTGCGGAGTCCAGCATCTGCCACCTTAGCAATGAAGTTTTCATCCACAAGAACATTAGCAGTTTTGAAATTCTTATGCACCAAACGTGGACTCAGAGAGTGAAGATGAGCCAAACCTGCACAAAATAGTATGAATGAGCTTTTGAAAATCAGGAACAAGTTGCTGCTCATGGATTTCTGCATAGATAAGGTGCTACCAAATAACTCAGTTTTAGGATGGCTTACAAAAACAAATTGTGGGATCCATTAAGATACTTGGGTATTTTATCTAAAAGAGAAGAAAACTGATACCAGGAAAGCCACAAATGCTCACTGATTTTGCAAAGGATCACCTTTAGCTGCACCTTGAGCTATTGAAAGCCTAAGCTTGAATTCTAGCTTCTGCTGCGATTGTTGACCACCGCCTGCAGAGGAAAATCAAAGTAACCATCATGAACTTCAAGAAAGGATTCATTTAGCCAAAACAAGATGTTAGAGATTTCATGAATGGTAGAGAAATGAAGTTACTTTTTGCATGCATGCAGAAAAGCATAAAACACACGATAACAGAACTATCAGTGTATGTCAGTACAACTATGAATCTAAATAGAGATAAACTTATTAATTAAGCTTTGCAGATATACAGAAATTTACCATACAAGTGACTGGAGACGCTTCCATTAGGCACATATTCATATATAAGAAACTGAAGACTGTTCTCCTGACAGTAGCCTAAAAGAGTGACGACATTCCGGTGGTGAATGGATGAGAGATAACGTACCTACAGAAAAGTAAAGTCATGTTAGATCAAACCAAGAGAATGAACCGTCAGGGAAACATTTAGTCAAGACTATATAGTGTATGCAATTGAACATTGCCTCAGAATTATGAAGTGAAAATGTCAAAAACTGTGATACAGTTTATGCTCACAAAGTCTGACTAGTAAACTTCACAACATGAAGTCTCTGTCACAATAAAGGAATTCAGAGAGAAATACAGATTATGCTCACATGTAAGTATTTTTATCAGACATGGCTGTCACACATTAGAGTGTGAACTAATGGGCAAAGAAAGATTCATATTTCTGAATCAAATGATATGTGAAGCTAAGTGGAGTTTACTACTATATAACTGTACTCCAAATTCTGAAGCAGAAACAGAAAAGGGTCAGAAGAAGGACTAGTAAGACATGAAGAGAAAGAGGGCATCCTTTCCAAATTATAAGAAGCAGATCAAGGAAAGCAATTTTGTTGACTAATCAAATTCCAAACTCATGGAATCTCATGCAATCGAATTTTAGAGCTTGAAACTGATGAGTATTACCTCATCCACAAATTCTTGACTGGCGAGTCCACGACGTTTTTTGATGGCTACAAGCATCCCATCTTGAAGTAAACCCTTGTAAACCTCTCCAAATTTCCCTTCTCCAATCAAATTTTTGTCACTGAAACTTTTTGTTGCCAGAGATAGTTCTTCCATCTCAAAACGTCTAGTGTCTCGTATAGGCAACTCGATTGCACCATGTCTTCCAACTGCATGCAATGGAATTCATTTGCATCAGTTTAGGAAAATTATTCATCTGAGAGTATATATGTACATATGTATATCTAACAAATGCATGTAACAGATTTTACCTTGTGAAGGATCAGAGGACCCTGTCTCTGAAGTTCTAGAAACATTCCTCTGGCGAGACAAACAAAACCATATAAGTATAGCAATCCCTACCAATGCCACGGCTCCTGCAGCTCCTCCAAATATTGCTGCAAGAGTACTTGACATCTGGTGTGGGAATCCCTTCACTTATGCTGTTCAAGTTTATATGAACTATTACTATACATTAAACCTGGAGTCCTGAGAATAGAAAAAGATCAGAATAATGTACTTCAAAATATAGGAGATAGATGCAGTTGAGAATCCAAAAACTTAAGAACCATAAGTGACCAAGAGTTCTAACTCAATGAAGAAGGCATGCAGTGAAGAATGCAAGCAGAAGAACTGAATAAAATTGAATATGATGATAATGCAAAACCTAAAATTGATAAATGATGGTAGGCTAACATCACCAGCAAAAATTGGAAGAATTTTATGAAACCCAGTGAAATGCATGTATGTTCTAATAAATGTCATGCAGGCTGATAAAATTGGATCTTGCCTACTAGCATTGCAGCAACTCTGTATATAGATGAAATCTAAAAAGAGAAATGAACAAGTAAATAAAAGCAGAGTAGAATGGAAGGAACAACATAGAGAATAAAGTGGTTACTTTTTGTGAAATCTCCAGGCATATATCACGAGATAAATAATGAGGCAGGATCTCAGAAAGCCTGAGCTTCATTTACCAATGACACTTTGAAGGAGCTTCCAATGCCACTCACGGAAATCAAGATTGACCCACAAACCCCCTTCAGCTTCCCTCATATGAACCAATTGTCCACCCTCAACACAAATCTGACAATCAAACCAAGATTTTCAAGGCTTCCACACAAGATGCAAATTTGGAAAGTGGGGTTTTGGTGGCATCAAAATCAGAAAACCCCTTCAGATCAGGAGCAACACTCGAAGTCTCAGTTGGCTCCAAAGACAAGGTCAAGGACTGGTATGAATATGCTTCCTGAAAGGTAGTGCCACTCTGTAAGCAATGAAAACCCAGAAGTAAAACCTCTCTATCTCGGTGTACTTTTATTAATTTTATTATGATAAAATAAAAATACTCTTTCTTTCTCTCTCTCAGAAGTGTATCATCGTTGGATAGTGGATACAGACAATGCCGACAGAAAGTGACCTTGCGCCGACAGACACAACACACTATCAGGTTTATTACCACCTCCACCAAACACCCCAATTCAAAATCATCACCATAAATATACACATAGTATATATATATGTATGTACATGTAAACAAACCCACAAAAACAAGGGACACTTTATATTCTTTTGATTGATGGTTCCACCCCAGCTGAAGGGAAATTCAATTCAAGCTGACTAATATTGAAGCACAAGTCTTAGGAGGAGAATGCAGTTAGAGAGAGAAACAGAGATAGAGAGAGAGGGTATGACAGAGAAAGACAGAGAGAGAAGGGCAAAAAAATAATCTTTTTTTTTTTAATTTTTTTTTGTGGGCTGTAAAGTGGCATAATTGTTGTCTGGTACCGCAAGTTGAATGGGATTTATTTTTCTGTGTCGTGTACAGGGCATCTAAGCTGTAACAGATTCACACTGCTGCAACAGCACAAACAGATAGAAAGGGAGAGCCAGGAGACACAGTACATTGCAAGAGTAAAATCACTGAGATCATGTATCTCCTATTTATTTTCACACATGACATGCACAGCCACAAAATCTGACATTTTTCACATCAAATTCTTCATTAAGTAATGCTAATTTTATCTGGCTTCAACATCACAGTATTAGGTAAAAAAACACATGTGATCTACTAACAGTCTCTACTAAGTATTATCAAACACATTTTTACCACATGATTTTATGGTTTGTAATGATTTTACACATTGTATATGTGGTAAAAAGACACTTGTGAATTTGTACAAAAATAACATACCAAAAGGGTGAGAGAGGGAGATTCAAAGTTGTGGCTTGTTCTTTGTGGGGTTGTTGTGCCCCACCAGCCAGCTATGTTGACGTTGCTCCTACTGAGAATTTTAAATATTTGTGTATAATAATAATAATGATGATGATGATGATAATAATGTAAGGATCATGTTAATTCGTAAGTGAATGAAATTTAGGACAAAAAGCAAGGAATATGTAACGGCAAACTCTACGGTTCTGTTCCTCTTTAGCTTTTGTTTATTCCCGTTTCTAACAGCAACACTTCGGATTCTATCAATTATTCTTTAATGTGCCATTTGTTCTCTGTCATTGCATTTGAAACAAATATTATAATACCACGGAGTGATGATGATTACCGTGATGATTACAACAAGTCAAGAACCTCTCAGAAATGTAGTACCAATCAAAAACAGTTCTTAAAACTGGTATTACCCACTCTCAAATTCAGTCTGATATATTACTAAAAGGTAGATATGGTTCTTTCAACTGTCATTCAAATATTGTTCTTCAAAAATCACATTATGCTCAATTTGATTCCCATTAATGAAATTGATCTTGACATCATGAGCAAAAGTAACTGATAATTAGAGAGCTGAAATGACTCACACCTTTAAATTCAAGAAAGTAATTTTCTAATCTCACTTCCAGAATTAGACTGATCTGACAATTGTCATTCAGAATGACAGATCTTTGAAATGTTTACTTTACTTTCTTTGGTGAGCAAAAGAAAGATAATCCTGAGGAAGAGTATTTGAACCAATGTGAAGGAAAGAAATGACATGATTAATTTTGATTTGAAAGATTCTTAGACTTGATGAAAGAAAGACAATAGGGAGGCAATGATATGATCAATAACAGATAGAAGGATAAGAATAATAGTTATTAGTAAAACACCATTTAATTAATTACACAATGTCAACGTACAAAATTATTGAGGCACAATGATTTAGTACTACCCTTTCTGCTCATGAACTGATCAAAGTCCATTTTGCAACACAAAAACTAATTAGTTTAGGTTTGGTTTGGTCTCTTTAAAACTGGCATCACTGGCCTATGGTGTCAGTATATTAATTTAACTGGTTTTGCCTTATACTGATTCACTGCCCTTTTGCCATTCTATGTCTCACCCCTCACCTAACAGCAAATAAACTCAATTCACATTATTTCTTCCAAACTTTTCAGACAGTATAATCGATGCAACCCCACAAAGATCACATCTTTAGATCGGTGACGTAGAATACCAAATTACCCAATCCCCTGTACCCAACTGGGTACCCTTTTTACTAACCTGTCACTGTTTTCAGTTCCTCCTTTTCTTTCACATTTTTGCTACTGTTTCAGCCATTACATACATATATATATATATATATATATATATATATATATATATATATATATATATATATATATATATATATATATATATATATATATATATTATGGAGCTTTGTGAGTGAAACATTGATGAGAAGTTGGTGCAGCCCATTTTATTATTGGTTTATTCAGTATTAACCAATGACATTTATTGGTGTATTTATATGAATTTGAAACTGTGAGCATTACTTTATGTACCCATTTATGAGTCATCAGAATCTTAGATGAGACCTCACTACTCCAAACAAGCAACATTATTCCCTTTCATTACGCTGCATGATTGATTGCTATAACCCTTTCTTTCTTCTATTTTATTTTTTGTGTGTTGGCTTGGTTGTTGAAACTTAGAAGTCATTGAACATAGCTGGATGCCAAAACCTCTGTCACATGAATTGAAATTCCATGTAGCTGGAGAATCAGAGGAGCAATCCTTAACTGGGACCTCAACTCAAAAAGGTTTTCTTGTGGAAAATGCGGCTGTCCTACTATATTATAGTACTTCATCACATCTCTGCCACCAAAAAGTACAACTATAATTTCCTGCAAATTATTGTTGCAGACCCCTTTTCCACTCTTTGGGCCTATAGACACGTTTGTCCATCAACAATTATCGGCTTTTACGTTAGGGACATTTCTTTCTTTCTGCACCTCCACAATTTCTAGATAAGGACAAATTGGTTATTTCAGCTGTTCACAGGGTGCTGGATGAAAATGTGGGAATGCAGAAAGAAATAGCCTTCTTTAGGAATGAAGCGGTTACTGTGCTTCTTACCATTTAGCCTCCCCTAAATTTCTATTTGCACTTCCCTGTCCTTTGTTTCTGTTGTGATTACCAAACATACCCTTCATTTAAAACAGTTTCTTATTATTCATATGTTGTCTCCGTCATTTCAAATATATATTCTAGAAAAAAAAAATTACGGAAGGTATTGGGATGAATTACATTATTTCCTTTGAATTGATATATGTTATATTGGATTATTAAGATCTCCTAATTGGGAAGGTATGTTGAACCAATATTTGGTTCATAATATTAAGCACAAAAACCTATTAATAAAAGGAGATATTCTTAATTTACTAATGATTTAAATCATATAGATTACGCCATCATGTGATTAAAAGTTGAACAAGAATTCTTACATCATTATTACATATTTTAGGCATTTGATTATTTGTTGATGAATGTGCCTTAATTTATAAAAGTGAGAGTTGAACACCAAAAGTACTTAAAATAAGTAAAGTATTAGTTTCCTTTGTTTGTTGGACATTATAAATAAAAGTATTGTGCAAGATGTCTGCTTGTTATATAATATATTGTATTCGTGTGGACATTTAGACAAATAATGAGAGCTGTCCAAATGAGTTATAATCAATCCGGCTTACTATGGGTTTGAGTTTGAAAAAATTGTATTTTTTTATATGAGATAGATTTCAATCTGACTCTTTTAAACTCGGCTCATCTAGGTTGAATTTGTGGTGGGCCGAGTTGGCCCACCTACTTAATTTTATTTTATTAAAATTATTTTTAGTTTTATAAAAAAAAATTATTATTATTTTTGCTTGAAAAAATTATTTAAATTTCCTATTTTTGAAATTAATTAAACACTGAGTGAATTTTGGGAGTGAAATTTGTTTAGATTTGAGTTATAGAAAGTTTATAATTTTTTTTATTTTAAAAAAATGTAATTAAGTGAATCAGTAAACTAACCTGTTTATCCACCAACCCATAGTAGGTCGAATATGATTTGAATTTTTTTGGCTTGCTAATAAATTTACCAGATTGAGTTGACTAAGTAATCAATCCGTGCTGAGTTGGATCGGATCAAACAAGGTGAAGCGTTTTCAACAGTATTACAAATAAGAATTTGAAATAAATGAGATAGTACTTAAATTATTTCATGTACTTAAATTATGATAAACTTATATATGTTGGTACAGAGATATTATTTCTTGATGACCCACCCTTCATGTGTTTCTGTTTTTTTTTCTCATAATTGTATTTAATACATGGAGATACCATATTGAAGATATCGAAAATGATTTTTAGGCAGTTCTACTTTATATACACTTTTAGTAGGACATATTGGTAATAAAAAAAATGGACCCAGTTTATTATTTGTCGTTGGTGGTAATGAAGAATGAAGAGGTTGTCATCTTAATATTTTGCATTTTGGTTCCTTGCAACAAAAATTTTACATATCCATCCTATATCATATGTTCTATTAATGGTAAAAAAGAAAAAAATAATAAGTCAAAATATATGAGATAAAACATTGTGGTATGATCTAACAAATTGTGAAACTACTGGAGTCAAACTTACATTTAGATTAGGATATAGTTAATAATGTCAAAATTTTGTTTTTGCGTGGAAATGTTTAACATCTGATCTATTAGTTGATATTACATTTTCAAGTTTCCTAACAACCACATTCATATTACAATTTCCTAATAAATATTACTTTATTTAACTTTATTGGTGAATTAATGCGAGTCATTGTTTACCTTTTCATGTATTTCTTTGTAATTCTCTTTATTATATAATAATAGACTGACACGTGCATACGCACAGTTTATTTTATTAATAATTATTTTTATTTTTATATGAAATAATAAATTAGTGAAATTATTATTTAATGAGATGTGAAAAAGATAGGATATATTGTTGTAATTATTATTATTATTATTATTATTATTATTATTATTATTAAATATAATAAATGAAATTAATAATACAACTAATATCATAATATAATGCTGATAATTGATTTCATAGTTTAAAAAATTATATGAAAATAATAATAGTTTTCATTTATATGAAAAAAAATGAAATTATTATTTAATGAGATATAATGAAAAGGTTATGATAATTATTGATAGTAAATGATAAAGTGATTGATTCTTTACTGACATTTAATTTATTTTTAGGAGTTTGAAATTAGGTTATATTATTGTAAATAGGAATAATAATGGGTTAGATCGGGTATGTATAGTATTTACCCCAATCCGGTCTGTAAATGAAAATTTTACATATGGGTACCCGTTACAGATATTTTAAAATTTACGAATAACTATGGATATCCGCAAATAATAAAAAATACATATTTTATATGTAGTAGAATACTTTTTTAAAAAATTATAAGTAATTTGAGGTTAGGGATGGCAAAAAAATCCGTGCCCGCGGATATCCGCAGATAAAATCCGCTACGGGTATTTATTAACTCCTTGTTAACGGGTTGGGTTCGGGTATCATACTACCTGTACCCGCGGGTATTCATTACCCGTTAGAAAAAAAATTATAATTTTATTCTTTAGTTTTTTTTTAACTTTTTAATTAGGCTTTTTTTTGTTCAATCCGTTTTAAAATTGGGCTAAGCCCAAATCCTTTTTAGGGTTTTTTTTCAAATCAGATTACTTTTAGGGTTTCTCTTCAAATCATGATAAGCAAAGCTGCCCCCATTCTGCCTGTCGTCTTCTGTAGCTCTCGTTTCTCGTTCGGAACAAACCTCGCTCGGAACAAATCTGGGTGCAAAGCATCAGGAGATCAGACCAAAGGTCCTCTATGGGAGAAGATCTCATCCTTGATGAGGAAGCTCAGGTACAACTGAAACACGAAAAGGTGCAAAGAGAAGTGGGAGAACATCAAAAACTATTTCAAGAAAGTGAAGGAAAGCAACAAGCGAAGAGCGGAAGATTCAAAAACATACCCTTATTTCCACCCGCTGGACATGCTGTACAGGGAAAAAAAGCAAGGTAGAGAGCATGGCAACGACAGTAAAGTCGGAAAGCACGGTGGTGCCGATTATGGTGTGGTCGGAGCGATTGCAGCATCAACAGAATAGAGTGATGAAAGAAGGTGGTGGTGGTAGGTTATAGAGAGTGCAGGGTTGTCGGAGGAGGAGGTGGTGGCCATTAGGCTGCTCCCCTTTGTTTGAGAAGAAGAAACCCTAATTGTTTCTGATCTAAAAGGGAGTAAATGGGCCAGCCCATTATGTTATTATCTGTCTATTATTTTTTATTGTTTTTTATTTTTTTCTTGCATATAATAATGTATACTATTAAAAGCGGGTATCCGCAGGTAGAAAAAAACCCGCGGATTTTTTTTATACGGGCACCCGACGGGTAACGGGTACAATTTTTATTTGTGGATCGGGTTCGAGTATCACTCTATCCGTGCCCGACCCGACCCGTTGTCATCCCTATTTGAAGTTATGGAAAACGTTTTTTGGAATTTTATATTAGTATTATGAATCTATGGGCTATCTGAGCTTTCCATGCTTCTCACTGAATTATTCGAGCTTTTCTTGCCCTCTTCTAGGTTACTGAGTTGTCTCAGCCTATCTACTCTACTCGGTTGTGTTGTGGAGTTCTTCTTGTTACTTGACAATATTGTCGAGTTTTCCACTCTACTCGATTGTCTTGCCAAGTCGTCCACTCTACTTGACTATCTTACCAAATTTTTCAACATCTTTTTTTAGAAGGTTGATCATCTTTTTTCTTCAATTCTTAGTGTCAACACTCAATTTCATCAAATAAATTCATTTTAAAAAAAATAAAAAAAATAAAAATTACATGTTTTCAATTAATGGTAGATAAAAAATGACAAAAAGAATGAAATAAATTTTCTTTAGATTTTGAAACTTTAATTTTAGCACAAAAAAAAATAAAAATATTAAAAAATAAAAAATAAAATAATAATAACAAAAATATGTTGGCTGTCAGCTTCTATTCAAGCTCTTCAAGATCTTGATATTTATCTCTTCTTTGCCAAATGTTTTCCCAAGATCAAGAAGATGGTTTACAATGTGAGTGAATCTTTTTTGTACATCATATATTGTCTCACCACTTTTCATCCTAAAAATTTCGTACTCTTATATCAAAGAATTCTTCCTTGCTCTCTTGACTTCACCAGTGCCTTCATGAGTTACTTCTAAGACATCCCACATTTCCTTAGTCATTGCACACATGAAAATTATGTAAAACTCATCAATAGTAAGTGTAGAAGAAATAATGTTCTTAGCTCTAACATCATAATGAGCTCTTTTATTTTTATCAGCATTCCATTTAGAGAAATCTTTAACCTTAGTTTTACCATTCTCAACTTTAGTTGGTTCAAAGGGGTCCTTCATCACGACATTCCATACTCCTTTGTCTACGAATTCTAAGAAGATTTTCATTTTGATCTTCCAAAAGGGATAATTTTTACCTGTAAATAGTGATCATCTATTTGTATATGAACCTTCTCCAAAGGTTTGAGATATACTGACCATCATGATCAATTTAATTGATTATATTGTGAACACAATTGATTAAAATTCGAATAACTTTCAAATTCCCAGCTCTGGTGCCAATTGTAAGAAAAGAAGGTCTTATATCACAAGCCAGGGGGTGAATTGGATTAACCCTTTTTTTAATGATATTTTTGAAATCTTTATGAGTTCTTGGCTTCTTAAAATCAATAAACAAATAGAAATGAATCAACAAGAAGAGAAAGAGTAGATAAAGATCAAGCACACAAACAATCTATATTGGTTTGCTATCACAAGCCTACATCCAGTCCTCCTTCAACAACCTTAGTTGAAGGGAATCCACTATATTGATTGAGTATACAAGAATACAGAGACAACCCTCTTAATGCACTCCTCTCACCACTCAAAATCAATATGGCAATATAAGGGATGAACAACCTCACTCTCTTACAACAAACCAAGAGCAATCATAACCCTTAACCCCTAGCAAACCCGCACAGGTACAAAACACAGATTGTTTGACAAAACCTGATCTTTAACAAACACTCTCCAAGTGCAAAATCAATTAGAACCAATGAAGTACAAAGTCTTGAAAGAATCTTGATGGGTAATCAACCAATGAAGTGTAGATCCTCCAAGAATATTTCTTAAAACCACATATAGTCAAAGCTCAACAAAAATGTTAGTATTTGAAAATTGTAAAGTTATTGAAATAGGTTTTAAGTCACATATATATAGGATTTCCAAATCCTGTCGCATTATGATCGATTATGTTAATTGCATAATCAATTACGCTTTTTCTCCGTTTTAACCGATTATCCTATGTGCATAATTGATTATTTAAACACTTAAGCTTATTACTGCTTCATTTAACAATCTTAACAGATTGGGTTATTTACGTAATGGATTAGACTATGTTTTATGTTTTAATCGACTATCAATTATGTAATCGGTTATTTCTACACTTAGCCATATTAGTCATCCATTAGCTATCCTTAACATATTATCTCACTTAAATAATAGATTATGCATTTTCTCTGTTTTAATCGGTCATGCAACCTGTATAATCGATTACAACATAACAATTTACCCCTGTTAAGCTTTCTAAGTGATTATAGATTATACAGGTTTAATAGATTATTTATACCAGATATGAGATTATTCATCTGTTTTAAGCATGATTCATTCAATATTAATGGAATTAATCATCAAGCACAAACATGAATTTGAAAGGGTTTAAGCTCCCAATGTTTGTTTTGAGCATGATTCATTCAACATTAATGGTTGTGCAAGAAACCATTAACCATTCATTTTATTGTTCATCATCAAAAACTAAGATATAAATGGTTTAAGCTCCCACTATCAACCAATCAAGATATTGGCATAAAAGTCATTATTCCTGATTTCCTTGATGCTTTTAAAATTGAATGCTTTCACAGGAGTATAAGAAAGTGATTATACTTTAATGACACTAGCACCAATAAATTACAAACATGGTCACATACTTGATATTGTGTCTAGTTCTTTAGAATTTTAAAATTATGCATGACGTAAGTCTCATTCTCTATCAACCTCCCCTCCTACAAAGCTAGATCTTCTTTCTTAACCATAGTCAATATAAGGTTATCCTACAACACATACAATCATGTGGAAATTTTGATAAAGTACACATAATTGAAGTGATAAAAACTTTGATCTCCAGTAAGAAGGGTTGGCAAAAAGGGTCGGCCAACCTGAAAACTTAATAGCTTGACAGCTCGCGAACCAGGTTGTAAATTGGTGGGCTAGCCTGACCTAGCCCCAAATTGGTCGGGTTAACCCGTTTTACCACTCTTAATAGTAAGAAGATTGGAAAAACATATGTACTTTATCATCCATAACAATCATTTTCAGATACTTACTTCCATCCTTATTCTTAACACACCATAAGTAATTCATTTTAACCCCAAATATATGTGTCTTCTTTTTATCATCAATCTCTTTTATATTGCGTATGATATACCACAAAAGTAAATAAACACAAAAAAAGCAATTGAAAGAAAAAATAAAACTAATAAATCTTGCTATTAAAAGAAAGAATTGAAAGACATCAACAACAACTAAATAACAACTAAACAACAACTTAACACACCAAAATGTAAAAAAGAAAATAAGAAGAAAAAAAAGAAAAAACATAATAAAAAAACTAAAAACGTATTAAAACTAAAAAAATACAAACACAAGAAAAAGAACAAGACCTCAGCTTATAAAAGATGAAAGGAAGGAAGTAGAAACAAAACTAGAAAAACTCTAAAAATTATAAAAAGGAGAACACGATAAATAAAATATTTAGAAAATAAAAAGGACTTCTTATCATTATCTTTTATATAAAGTACTGTCGTAAAGTCAAGAAGTGATATATTTCTTCATTTTACATTTATATAAAAGAGGCTGAAAAGAAACCGAAAAACAAATCATAAAAATAACAATAAAACCTAATAAATATATTAGCGTCATTATTTCATATGAGATATTTTGGAATTTTTCTCTAAAGTATTATTTTCTATATAATTTATGTATATACACATGTACGTATATGCATATAACTTACACTTGATAAAATACATTTCCTCACGATTTCTTCTTATAAATATAGAATAAAAATTCACTCGTACTATAGATTTACGTTATGGTTATAAATTCACTCGTATTAGAAGCTATAATGTCGTTTTTATGTTTTAACTTTACAAAATCAAATTTAAAATAAAAAAATTAGTTATTATGTTAATTAAGTTAAAGTCTATTTTATATACTAAAAGTTATTGATATCTAAAATAATTTTTATTATTAATAAAAAATATAATTAAATTATGAATTAGAATTTAAATTAGTATTTAACATTAAATTAGTCTCTAGTTAAATTTTTTTACTATGTAACGATTTCCTTGTAGTATTATTAAATAAAAGTAATCCTAACATTACTACAATTTTAACTTTTAAGAAAATTCAAATTGAACAATGTTCTCATCATTGAATAAAACAGTAACTTTTTTATTTAAAATTTACCTCAAAATCAATTATTTTCTATTTATTAAATAAAATAATTTTAATTCTTTAAAATTCAAATCGAAAGTGATTAATAGTTATTTTTACATTTCTATTTTGTCTCAAAATTAACTATTTTATCTCTATAAAAATGTGCATTTATTAAGAGAAGAAATTATTTTAATATAAATATTTCAGAAAACTATTTACTCACTGTTATCAAACCCTTTTTGTCTTATAATATGTACAAAGGAATATATTCAAATTCGCATTTTAAAACTTAAAAAATGTTCTTTAATACTAATTTTATGAAAACTTACATATTACTAGAAATAGCTTAGTGATTTGTTAACCTTTCTGTTGACTTTTCTCCCTTAAGAATGAGGTTAATTAAGGAGGTATCTCTAATACGTTTAATTTCTCAACCTATTAAATTTATATAACTAAATATAATTTTCTAAAGAAAAATGCTCGTTCATTTCTTAAATAAAAATAACATTTTTAAAATTTTTTAAGGTTAAATTTGTTCATTTAACCTTTAAATTTTGACACAAAATTAATTTATCTTGATCCAAATTTTGAAATAGTTTAATTTCGAAATTTAAAAAAATTAATAGATACAATTTTTTTAATTGAATTGACTAAAAATTTTACTTTTAACATATAAAAAGAATTAATATTATATTAAAATAATTATATACCTTATTTTTAATATTTAAAGATAAAAGTATATTAAAATTTGAAAAAATTTAATTTTATATCCAATCTTTTAAGAATACAAACTATTTAACCATTTCTTTTATATTTAATAAAAATATACATAAAATTATTGAATAAAAAATATAATAAAACAGTTATAAAATAGTTGCATAGAGAAAAGACGTTTGTTTTTGTTTTTGTTAGTGGTATTATTAACGTTTGATTGTTCACATGAAAAGACGAGGGACGCAAGGACCTCGTGGCACATTACTAACAGTAGCATGAATAATTTTAAGAAAAATGATAACTAATTTTTTAACATCATATTTTTTTATACCTTAAAATATGATGGGGTAATTTTAAATTAAAAAAAATTGAGATAAAGACGTATTTGGAAAAAAAAAAATTTCTTTTAATTTAAAATTATCTAATCACATTTTGACACACGTGATCAATGTCAGAATACTGTAAAAAAAAAAAATTAGTGTTAAAAATATCATCTTCCTAATTTTAATTTTAACAATGAAAGCACCAAAACCAAATTCAATGGCATTATATTAACCACTAAAACTTTCACAAGTTCAATCACAGACACCGTTATCTTTTAACTAATATGCTTTATGCTAACATCAATCCTTAATGAAATTTGACACTGATTAACATAATCACACTTTTCCTCAAATTTTTCTTCAAAGTCTGGAGCTTTTTCCTTATTGGTAGTTATTATACAGTGATATACTGATTTTCCATATATGACCCAGCTGTATCATCACCTTCACTCACCCCTCCAACGGAACGCTGTGCAGCACAACCGTCTCAACAGTTAGACCCGGTCCGAACCCGAATAAAACCCCCCACTCTAGCCCTTCTCCGGTGCTACCCTTCCCTTCCTCCTTCGACTTCTTCCTCATTTCATCCAGAATGAACAAAACACATGCACTTGACATGTTTCCATATTCGCTCAGAACGTGCCGAGTGGACCGGAGTTTCTCCGGTTTCAGCCGGAGCTTCTGCTCGACCTGGTCCAGAATCGCCGGTCCACCCGGATGTGCAATCCAAAAGATCGAGTTCCAGTCATTAATCCCAATCGGCGCAAACGCCTCCGTCAGACTCTTCTCAATGTTCTTCGAGATGATTCCGGGCACGTCTTTCAGGAGGTGAAATGTTAGTCCCACTTCCCTCAAGTGCCCGTCGATGGCACCATCAGAGTCCGGCAGAATGGTCTGGGAGGCCGATACCATTTCAAATATCGGCCGTTCTACAGTCCTGTCAGGATCCGCTCCGATGATCATCGCAGCAGCGCCGTCCCCGAACAGAGCCTGGCCGACGAGGGAGTCGAGGTGGGCATCGGACGGGCCGCGGAACGTCACGGCAGTGATTTCGGAGCAGACTACGAGGACGCGGGCGCCCTTGTTGTTCTCGGCGAGGTCCTTGGCAAGACGGAGCACGGTGCCGCCGGCGAAGCAGCCCTGCTGGTACATCATGAGACGTTTCACGGAAGGCCTGAGGCCGAGAAGCTTGGTGAGCTGGTAATCCGCTCCAGGCATGTCGACGCCTGAAGTGGTGCAAAATACCAGGTGTGTGATCTTTGACTTGGGTTGACCCCACTCCTTTATCGCCTTCCTCGCCGCTTCTTTTCCGAGCTTCGGCACTTCCACAACCACTATGTCCTGCCTCACGTCCAGCGACGGCGCCATGTACGCACACATGTTTGGATTCTCCTTCAGAAACTCCTCCGTCAGGTGCATGTAACGCTTCTTTATCATCGACTTTTCACCTGTACAATTCAAATCACTTCCCTCACTTTTTACTTCAAAAAGTAAACACATCAGCCACAAAAATCACCTTTCCCACAAATTCTTTCAATACCACCCGTGCACTAATAAATGATTTTTCTCATAGAACTACTAAAAAAAAAAACTGTTGAGGAGTATAACAGAAAAGCAAAAGCTCTTTTCTCTTATTATCATAATTAAAACTTCCATGAACACCAGTTTACAAAGGTTAGGTCAAGTTTCACCTAACACTGAAAGTAAGCTTTAAATGGACCTAAAATTCAGACAGAAAATTCGTTTCATAACTGATTAAAAATATAAAACTGTACAGAAAGAAAAACATTCCAAATCTGAACGAATTAAAAAAAAAAAAAAAACGTAATGGCGCTAAGTGTAGGCATGCGAAAAGTGAGTGAAATGAAGAAAGCATAAAAGGAGTTGAGAGTACGTACACATGCGCTTGAACTTTTCCTTAAGGTCGGTCATGTGTTGGCTGTTGGTAATGCGGAAGTAGTAGTCGGGGTAATCCTCTTGGGAGACGCAGTTGGAGGGTGTGGCGGTGCCGAAGGCGAGAATGGTGGCGGGGCCATGGGAGCGCTGGGCGTTGCGGATTTCCTCGACTGTGACCATCTGGAGGTGTGCGGATGACAGAGGTAAAGGAGAGAAAGCGGTTAGAAGAGAGTGAGAGTGAGAGAGATGAAAGGTGAGTGAGGTGGTTTGAGAATGGATGGTGCGTGTATAAATAGAGTGAGGAATCGAGAGTGGACGATGATGAAGCGAGTAGGTTTGAGGGACGGGCAGATAAAGAGACACGTGGATTGGGGGTAGGCAGATTAACCTGCGGTAGATTTGGAGCCACATGTATTATTATTCCAAATCCTTCTTCCTATGCTACCCGTTCCTCTTCTTCTTCTTCTCCCAACTACGTCACCATGCAATTTATTACATGCTCCACTCTACTGTTACACCACCGTTTACCAACCATTCTTCTCATCATTTTCAATTCTCTCATACGTGCCTAATTAATCATTCATTACTAGTATTGTTCTTGCCTCACTGATTATCTACCAAACAAAAATATACAAAACTATTGTAAAAAGTAATAATTTCTTAAATCTGTTCACGTTTGACAATGACAGCTATTACCAACCATTGCTCTAATTTCTTATAATAATAAATACATGCCATTAATGTCTATTATCCTAAGGAACAAAACAGAGACTATTTTTAAGTTATGGACCATATTTCAACTACAATATATTTGTAACTTTTTTATCTATATTTTATTCCAAATTTTACGATCATAACAATTTCAATGTGGAAATCCGTCATCGATTAATGTCAAAATTTTCATTATGAAATGCATTTGGAAAGTCATTATACTACCAAAAAAAAAAAATCATTATCTATCTTACATTATTTTCATTATTCAAAGTTTCTTTCTATTGATATAAAGTTTCGTCAAAACCTACATTTTTAAGAACACATTTATTAATATTCGTTATGATTAACCTTTCTCTTATTATTATTATTATTATTATTATTATTATTATTATTATTATTATCATCATCATCATCATCATCATCATCATCATCATCATCATCATCATCATCATCATCATCATCATCATCATCATCATCATCATCATCATTATCATCATCATCGTCATTATTATTATGACATCCCAATAATATACGTCATGCATATCATAATAAGAATTATTATAATAAAGAAAGCAGTCAGAATATGGAATGACAGTTAAGGTTGTAAGGAATTAAGATTAAGGATTACACTTAACCAGATTCAGGGAAAATTAAAAACTTGGAATGCTAAAGTATTGTAAAACAGATAAGCTGGAACTCTTCAAATAACATCAAGGCCATAAAATTTCCTAGAGGGACTAAGGAGCTGCATCTTCATTCTCCTCCAGGGCGTTCTCCAAAGAAACTTCATTCCCTTATGCTCACATCCAAGTGGATGATCATTGCAACAGGAAAACACACACAACATGGCACAACACAACAAACAAACAATGCAAGGGTGATCTAATTATATAAAAGCATACAATGTATGAAGCATAGAATGGTCAAGAGTTAACTTTAATCAAAACAGATTAAGGCATACATCCTAACATGTTGAATACTAGACTTGACTCGTCCGGACTTTAGAATGAGAGTTGAGCTATGGCGGGTCATGCACCCGTGGTGGCTTATGAAACTTGGGTTCCCCACCCTGCCACACTCATGAGGTTAGTCCGTTCCGCGCCTTGGAACATACTGGAAACCTCCGAGACTAATACCTCCTGCTACTCCTCACCACATAATCCAATCCTCTCTATGTGAGAAGAAAGGCCATTGAAGCGTCAGGAAAACCCCAAGACTGAGCTCCAACTTTCATTCTAAAACACTAAGAATCTCACCGAGAGATTCTACATAGATGAAATTTAGTTTGCCACTTGGATCGTACTTTCATCACTTGATAATCATATACTTTTTGCCACAATCAACATATACACAAACTCAACAATATACATTACTTACCACTCACAAATTATAAAAATAACTACTCCCTAATTTAATCTAAGTTAATCAATACCATAATCTTTTATAATTTATTTCCAATGTCTAAACCCATATAAAACCTGTTTCCTTCAGCTATATTATAATAATTATATTAAACTATACTTCTATTATAAATTTTCTATTAAACCATTGCAGAAACATTTTTAATTTATACAATCAAACATTCATATTATAATATTATAATATTTTATTATACAAACTTATTACTATATATAAAACTATATTATATTAATAAAATATAATAAGTTACGTACTATTATATAATTTTAATATAATTTATATAGGCTACGTAACTATATTATATTAATATAATTCATTAACCCAACGTAATTATATAAATACCTATATATTAATATTATGTTACAATATATATAATATGTTACGTGTATATAATATTATGTTACGTATATATATAGTATATATACATATTAATATAATATATTAATGTTACATTACGTAAAAAGTCATATATATATATATATATATATATATATATATATATAATTTATACATTAATAATATAATATATTATGATACATATTATCCCAAAATAACTTACAATACTCCTTTAATTATGAAATTGTTTGCTAAATTATTCATTATCACAGAATGTTTGCTTCCAATCTCACCTCACTACCCAATTGGTCACCGGAGAGGGTTAAGATGTCTGACGCATCAGACTCACCTTTGACGCCAACACATATGACTAGTCACAACGTACTGGACCAGGCCAGGGCTGCTCTATGATCAGGGATGTGCCAACTCAGGTTTTTAAGTCCCCTTTATCCTACCAACAAAGAAAGACTCTCAACCAGTTTTAATTAATTTATTTATCTTACCTAAACTAGTCTGTTGTGCTCTAAACCTCAAATGCCAATTCTCTTTTTTAATATTTTATTTCATCTCAGAGTAATCTAAAACTGTACTTGTGTATCCATTTGCTACCCAAAAAAGCTAATTAAATCTCAATTAAGACCTTTTCCAAAGCATCACCAATCACAGTCCATAACCCATTCAGAAACAATTCATAATCATCAAAACAGGACACATAAAATCAATCCCAATAACCCATTCAGAAACAATTCATAATCATCAAAACAGGACACATAAAATCAATACCAATAAACAATTCATAATCATCAAAACAGGACACATAAAATCAATCCCAGACAAATCATTTAAGCAGTATAGTACACACCAAAACTAATTACTTAAAACAGTAACATTACAGTCTCAATAGTACATCACATTTTTAATTCAACATGCATAAAACACTAAAACAGGTTCAATTCAAAGCACCAAATTCAGAATTCAACATGCATATATTTTATAAAATAATTTCAAGCAAAATAATTAGTTCCCCTTACTTAGTGGGTTGCTCAACACAGTTCACAGATGCTCTAACAGTACCCCCTACACCGTGCGAAACTGGACAGAACCTATAAATCACCAAATTGGTGATGGAGACAATTTCTTAGGGCTATTACCAAGTAACGAATGGAAAGAAACAGACTTAGAGCACATGAAATCCATAGGACAGCAAGCCCTAGGTTCAAGGATGGTTGAAGAAAAGGGGAAAGTGTACTCACTAGTCGGAATTAAAGAATGCATATTAAAGCCCTCTGCGCCAGGAACAATTTGGAAGCACCAAATAATAGTTTGAACGGTTCAAAATGCTGGAATTATAGAGAGAAGGCAGAGGAAATTTGGTTAGGGCACAAGAGCCTTTTTAGAGAGAGAAGGGAAAATGAGTAAAATAAAAATCTGATTTGAAAAAGGAACCCCTCCTAAGGCCAAGTGCTCTAATTTTGATGGGCCTGCTTCCTCCTACTAGGGCCCAATAGCCTTATAAATTATAAGGCCTTTACATTCTTCCCAACAAGAAAATTTCAAGCCTCGAAAATAAATACTTACCGGAAAATAGATGGGGATAAGACTCTCGCATCTCTCCCTCCAATTCCCAAGTAGAATCGCCGGTCCTATCATCCCAGATAACCTTGACGAGTCTAACTGCCTTTCCTTGAGGCCGTTTAGTTTGGCGTTCTTCAACTCTAACTGGTTGCACCTCAACAGACAAGTCTTCCCTCACTTGGACATCTTCCACCTCTAGCACATGAGTCGGATTGGGCACATATTTTCTAAGATGAGAAACATGTACCGGGTGTAGGTTTACAGGTTGAGGTGGCATGGCAATTTCATAAGATACTGGCCCTATACGCTGCAGGATCTGATAGGGACCAAGATATCTAGGAGACAATTTCCTAGCACGAATTGCCCTTCCCACACCCGTGGTTGGGGTCACTCAGAGGAAGACATGATCTCCGACTACAAACTCCAAGGGTCTCCGTCTCTGATCAGCATATGACCTTTGCCTACTCTGAGACGCCCGACATTCTCTCCTGAATTAGCTTCACCTTTTTTGTGGTCTGTTGTACCAGTTCTGGCCCAATCAACAACGCCTCTCCATCCTGAAACCAACAGAGAGGTGTTCTGCAGCGTCTACCATACAAAGCTTCGAATGGAGCCATACCAATACTGGCTTGATAGTTGTTGTTATAACTAAATTCCACCAACGGTAACACCTCATCCCAAGCTCCCAGATGATCCAATATACATGTTCTCAACAAGTCTTCTAAGGACTGGATTGTTCTCTCAGATTGGCCATCTGTTTGAGGATGGTAGGCTGAGCTCATCTGCAATCTGCTACCCATCTCACTCTGGAGTGTTTGCCAAAATCTAGAGGTGAACCGCGGATCCCTGTCTGATATGATGCTAGAAGGTACCCCATGCAATCTCACTATCTCCTTAATATACAGCTGTGCCAGTTTTGTCATAGACATCCTTAAGTCAATTGCCAAGAAGTGAGCACTCTTGGTCAATCTATCTACTATCACCCATATGGCAACATGTTTCCTGAAAGTGCGTGGTAAATGGGTAACAAAGTCCATAGCTATGCTATCCCATTTCCACTCCGGAATCTCTAAAGGCTACAATAAACCTCAAGGTCTCTGATGCTTTACTTTGCCCTTTTGACAAGTAAGGCAAGAAGCAACAAACTGGGTCACATCCTTCTTCATACCCGACACTAGAAGGACTTCTTAAGGTCCTGATACATCTTAGTCATACCTGGATGTATACTAAAATGACTTCGGTGTCCTTCTTCAAGTATCAATCTCTTTAATTCCCCATCATTGGGGACACATGTCCTCCCCTTGAATCGCAAGAGACATCCGTCCCTGTGTTGAAGTCTTTCCCTTTTCTGTACCAATCAAGGCTGTGGATGTCTGAAGCTCAAGATCTAACAACTGCCCTTCTCTGATGTGTTCTATCAAGTTACTAGAGACCACCAATTTACTACACTTGATGTTGTCAGGTTCAAGTTCTACACACAACTTCAAGTCACTAAAATCTTCAATCAATTCCAATTCTCTGACCATCAAAGTGGACATGTGCACTGTCTTCCTGCTCAGGGCATCTGCTACTACATTAGCTTTTCTTGGATGATAAAGAAGGTCAAAGTCACAGTCCTTCAAGAATTCCATCCATCACCTTTGCCTCATGTTTAGCTTTTTTTGATCAAATAGATACTTCAAACTCTTGTGGTCGTTAAACACTTGAAATTGAGCGTCATACAAATAATGCCTCCAAGTCTTCAAGACAAAGACAACCGCAGCCAGCTCCAAGTCATGAGTGGGGTAATTTTTCTCATGCACCTTGAGTTGTCTTGAGGCATATGCAACCACTCGTCTTTCCTGCATCAACACGCACCCTAAACCTTGGTGAGAGGCATCACAATAAACCTCAAAAGGTCTACTTGAGTCGGGAATAACTAGCACTGGGGAGCTTGTCAACCTTTCCTTAAGCTCTTGAAAACTAGCTTCACATTTTTCAGTCCATAAAAAGGCTGATCCTTTCTAGTCAACTGTGTCAACGGGGCTACTATTCGAGCAAAGTTCTCAATGAAGCAGCGATAGTAACCCTCCAAGCCCACAAAACTGCTTTTGGTCTATCCCACTCCATCACTGCTTGAACCTTGGCTGGATCAACCGCAATTCCCCCAGCCGAGATGACATGCCCTAGAAAATGCACCTCTTCCATCTAGAATTCACACTTAGACAGCTTTGCATACAGTTTCCTTTCTCTCAACACACCAAGCACTGTTCTAAGATGGTTTTCGTGTTCTTCCCGTGTCTTAGAATAAATTAGGATGTCATCAATGAAGACAACCACAAATCTATCCAAGAACGGTATGAATATCTTGTTCATGTAGTCCATAAAGATGGCAGGAGCATTAGTCACGCCAAAAGGCATAACCACATACTCGTAGTGGCCATATCTGCATCTAAAAACTGTCTTCTGCACATCAACAACTTTTACTAAGATTTAATGGTACCCCGACCTCAAATCTATCTTGGAGAACACTGTAGCTCCATGCAATTGGTCCATTAGATCATCTATCCTCGGCAATGGATACTTGTTCTTAATTGTCAGCTTATTCAATTGTCGGTAGTCTACACAAAGTCTGGAAGTGCCATCTTTCTTCTTCACCAACAACACTGGTGCACCCCATGGGGAGACACTTGGTTTGATAAACTGCTTCTCTAGCAGCTTTTCTATTTGTTTCTTCAACTCGGCCAATTCTGCTGGAGCCATCCTGTATGGGGCTATAGAAATTGGTCCTGCTCCTGAGACCAAGTCTATAGAGAACTCTACCTCTCTCGGAGGAGGTAGACCAGGGACTTCTTCTGGAAAGACAACGAGAAATTCGTTCACCACCAAAAGATCTCCACTAGGTGCAGGGTTCAAGTTTGGAACTCCGTCCACGTGAGACAAGATCAAGAAACAGCTAGCGCCTTCAAAGATATCCTGTCTTAGCACATCGAGTGACACGAATAGGTCTTCATCTTCATTAGGAAAGATAAGCTTCTTTCCTCCGCAATCTAGAAGGATACGATTGGCGGCTAACCAATCCATTCCTAGAATCACCTCTAGCCCTTGTAGAGGTAGACAAATAAGGTTCACTTTGAACCTTCGCCCCTCAACCTCAATAGGACATTTGGAGCAAACGTCAAACGTCCTAACCATCCCAGCTCCTGGTGTAGACACCACCAGGTCGCACGGAAGCTCTCTAACTACTAGGCCGAGCCTCTCCACACAAGCCTTAGACATAAAAGAATATGTCGCCCCCGAATCAAACAACGCCACGCAAGACACACCAAATAGTAAGCAGCTGCTGACAATGAGGTTACCTGCACTGGCTGTCTCAGCCCCGGTCAAAGCATAGACCCTCCCTGCAGCTTGCGGCCTAGCACCGCCCCTCTGTACTGCTCTCCCGGCTGGGCGTGGTGGTGGTCCTGTCCTCCTGACAGTAGGACAATCTCTGGCATAATGGTTGTCTCTCCTGCAGAGGTTGCACCTCTTGTACCCTATCAGCTGAGGGCACACAGACTGGAGGTGTGGTCCTCCACACATGAAGCATCAGACAAGACTGCTAAAACTAGGTTGCCCCTACTGCACTGAAGGCTGAGAGGAGGAACCCCTGGACCCAGAAGAAGTGGACCTAGAGAAAGGGGTCGTCCTAGAGCTGGATCCCCCTCTCGACACTGCTGGTCCTTCAACCCTCAGTGGTTGGACTCGCTGACTCTGTGGCCCCTCTGGCTCTCCCTTAGTCTTCTCCATGTCACGGGCCATCTCCACTAAAGGGGGAAACTCTCTTATGCGCAACCTTTTCACCATCAGCTTGACATCCTTCCTCAGGCCGTTCTCAAACTTACGGCATTGTCATTCTTCATCTACTGGAACAGTGCTGAAACGGAGGAGGTGTTTAAAACGATCTGCATACTCAGACACTGAGCGGTTTCCCTGTGTCAGCTCAAGGAACTCCACTTCTTTTGCATATCTTACACTGTTTGGGAAATATTCAGTGTAAAATTTTGCCCTAAACAACTCCTAGGTAATAGGAGTATCTCTCCGAGTCAGGATCATCTTCAAGCTATTCCACCAATGTCCCGCCTCTCCTTTCAACAAATACTGGGTGTAGGCCAGCTTCCTCTCATCAGGACACCCTTTCACCTCAAAGATGCGTTCCATGTCTTGGAACCAATGATTAGCTTCATTCGGGTTGCATTTGCCATTAAACCTGACTGGATGGTGTTGGAGAAAGCTCTCCAAAGTCCACTCCTAAGTTGGAGTAGCAGATAAGGTAGCACCCTGTGTGGGTACACCTCTAGCCAGCATATCCATGAGCTGCCTCTGGGTGTGATCAGATTCCATCCTTGCATTCTCAGCTGACACTTTGGCGTTCTCAGTAGCTATTCTTGCAGCTTCTAGGTTTTGGAGGGCAACAATGTTTTGTTGCACCAAAGCAGTGTTTTGTTGTTGCAGTGCCTCAAGTACAGCCTCCAGTCGTGCATTGGACTCGGAAGGCTCGTTTTGAGGAGGTGGAGGAGGAGGAAGCCTAGGCGCCATTGTTCTGTTTACAAAAAAAGAAGAGACTATTAATCGAATTCAAAGAGATAGTTAAATTGCCTAGACATGCTAAGAGTACACAAACAATAGCATGACACACACACAACCTAAGAGAGGTTCCTAAGAAAGAAACTGTTCTGATACCATTAATGTGACATCCCAATAATATATGTCATGCATATCATAATAAGACGTCAATCATTATAATAAAGAAAGCAGTCAGAATATGGAATGACAGTTAAGGTTCTAAGGAATTAAGATTACGGATTATAGTTATCCAGATTCAGGGAAAATTAAAAACTTGGAATGCTAAAGTATTGCAAAACAGATAAGCTAGAACTGTTCAGATAACATCAAGGCCATAAAATTTCCTAGAGGGACTAAGGAGATGCATCTTTATTCTCCTCTAGGGCGTTCTCCAAAGAAACTTCATTCCCTTCTGCTCACATCCAAGTGGATGATCATTGCAACAGGAAAACACACACAACATGGCACAACACAACAAACAAACAATGCAAGGGTGAGCTAATTATATAAAAGCATACAATGTATGAAGCATAGAATGGTCAAGAGTTAACTTTAATCAAAACAGATTAAGGCATACATCCTAACATGTTGAATACTAGACTTGACTCATCCAGACTTTAGAATGAGACTTGAGTTATGGCGGGTCATGCACCCGTGGTGGCTTAGGAAACTTGGGTTCCCCACCCTGCCACACTCACGAGGTTAGTCCGTTCCACGCCTTGGATTATACTAGAAGCCTCCGAGACTAAGACCTCATGTTACTCCTCACCACATGATCCAATCCTCTCTATGTGAGAAGAAAGGCCATTGGAGCGTCAGGAAAACCCCCAAGACTAAGCTTCTACTTTCATTCTAAAACACTAAGAATCTCAACGAGCGATTCTACACAGATTTTTGTTTGCCACTTGGATCGTACTTTCATCACTTGATAATCATATACTTTTTGCCACAATCAACATATACATAAACTCAACAATATACATTACTTACCACTCACAAATTATAAAAATAACTACTCCTTAATTTAATCTAAGTTAATCAATACCATAATCTTTTATAATTTATTTCCAATGCCTAAACCCTGTACAAATATAAAATCCTGTTTCCTTCAGCTATATTATAATAATTATATTAAACTATACTTCTATTATAAATTTTCTATTAAACCATTGCACAAACATTTTTAATTTATATAAACCAACATTCATATTATAATATTATAATATTATATTATACAAACTTATTACTATATATAAAACTATATTATATTAATAAAATATATTAACATACGTACTATTATATAATATTAATATAATTTATATATCTACGTAACTATATTATATTAATATAATTCATTAACCCACGTAATTATATAAATACCTATATATATTAATATTATGTTACAATATATAATATGTTATATATATATATATATATATATATATATATATATAATCTATACATTAATAATATAATATATTATGATACGTATTACCTCAAAATAACTTACAATACTCTCTTAACTATGAATTGCTAGCTAAATTATTCATTATCACAGAATGCTTGCTCCCAATCTCACCTCACTACCCAATTAGTCACCGGAGAGGGTTCAGATATCTGACGCATCAGACTTACCTTCGACGCCAACACATATGACTAGTCACAACGTACTGGACCAAGCCAGGGCTGCTCTATGATCAAGGATGTGCCAACTCAAGTTTTTAAGTCCCATTTATCCTACCAACAAAGAAAGGCTCTCAACTAGTTTTAATTAATTTATTTATGTTACCTAAACTAGTCTGTTGTGCTCTAAACCTCAAATGCCATTTTTTTTAATATTTTATTTCCTCTCACAGTAATCTAAAACAGGACACATAAAATCAATCCCAATAACCCATTCAGAAACAATTCATAATCATCAAAACAGGACACATAAAATCAATCCCAGACAAATCATTTAAGCAGTATAGTACACACCAAAACCAATTACTTAAAACAGTAACATTACAGTCTCAATAGTACATCACATTTTTAATTCAACATGCATAAAACACTAAAACATGTTCAATTCAAAGCACCAAATTCAGAATTCAACATGCATATATTTTATAAAATAATTTCAAGCAAAATAATTAGTTCCCCTTACTTAGTGGGTTGCTCAACACAGTTCACAAATGCTCTAACAGTACCCCCTACACCGTGTGAAACTGGACAGAACCTATAAATCACCAAATTGGTGATGGAGACAATTTCTTAGGGCTATTACCAAGTAACGAATGGAAAGAAACAGACTTAGAGCACATGAAATCCATAGGACAGCAAGCCCTAGGTTCAAGGATGGTTGAAGAAAAGGGGAAAGTGTACTCACCAGTCGGAATTAAAGAACGTTCGGTGCAGATTAAAGCCCTCTACGCCAGGAACAATTTGGAAGCACCAAATCACAGTTTGAACGGTTCAAAATGCTGAAATTATAGAGAGAAGGCAGAGGAAATTTGGTTAGGGCACAAGAGCCTTTTTAGAGAGAGAAGGGAAAATGAGTAAAATGAAAATCTGATTTGAAAAAGGAACCCCTCCTAAGGCCAAGTGCTCTAATTCTGATGGGCCTGCTGCCTCTTACTAGAGCCCAATAGCCTTATAAAATATAGGGCCCTTACAATTATTATTATTATTATTTCGGTTTTTCCCTATAGTAACGTGAAGTAGAAATTCAATATCTTTATCACACTATGCTAATTTTAAATTTTTTAATAAAAAGTAATTACAAAAATAAATATTATTTTTTAGACTATATCTTATAAAATGATGAATCAACTAACAAAAATAATAATTACAAGTTATACTTAGGTAAGAGCCTAAAAAATAGAGTATGAGATGTAGTAAAATGTTTTAAATCATGATATTTCATTGTTTCATTTCAAAAATATCAACGGTATAAATAGAATTTCTTATTAGGAGTTTTGTTATCTAATAAACTTTATCTCTCTAAAACATCTTTTATTTTAAATTTTCTGTCTTTTCGTTAGAAATTTTAACTCTCTACTCATTTATCGAAAGATTAGAGACCATTTAAGGGTTCCTTAAGACGATATCTTCATTTCTAGCCGATTGATTGTAGTTATAGAGTAAGTTGGTTTCTATCATTATTCCTTAAACTTCGGTGTCTTTGCATGTAGGGTTTTTCTTCACTCTTTTGGGGTTTGAGTCCTCCTTAAGATTCTTTGTTGATCAGTGGTACTGAGTGTATATTATGATCAAATTGTCATGATTTGTAGGAGCAAATAGAGATCTTGGAGCCGTTGGAGGAATTTTAGAGTTCTTAGAATCGTCTAAGCATCAACCAAATAAGGAAAACTAGTTTATTTGGTTTGGATTCAATACGCATGTAATATTTGATGTTTATATGATGATGTGATGATTGATTTGTGAACTTTAATTAAATCGTGAAATTCGATATGTTGGGTGCTTGAAAAGAGTGGTGTATTGAATTGAAAAATTGATGCATGTTGGTGTGTCTGGTTTGCTGCTGTTAAAATTTGTTTATTGATGAATTTGTGAATGTAGATTTAGTGAGTTTCAGTTGATGTGTTTTTATAGAACTTGGGTATGGAAGATATTAGAAGAAGGGTGAGTTTTAGGCATAAAAAAAATGGGGGTTTTAATAGGTAATATTTTAAGATCAAGGTTTTGGGGAAAGTCTATAGTTTTGGGGAATTGTCTTGGGGCCATTTAGGGCTTAGTTGGCTTATTTTTGTACAAAAATCTGGCAGATAGTCTGATAAGAGATCATTTAGTAAAGAGATTGTCTGGTAAGAGATCATATGGTAAGGGGTCATTTGGTAAGAGATTATCTGGGTAAGGAGTTGTCTAGTAAGGGGTCGTTTGGAAATGAGTCATCTGTGAAGGAGTCGTCTAGGAAAGAGTCGTTTAGTAAGGAGTCGTTTGGTAGTATGAGTTGTCTAGCAATGACTATATGGTTTGGGATCTCGAATTCAAGGTTCTATATGTCAGTTTTGGAAGTTCTTTAGGTCGTTTTGGGAGGTTTTGGACTCGTCTAGAGGCTTTGTTTTGGTCAAAGACAATCAAAATAGACTAACCTTGTATGATAGCTTGGATTGAGCCAGCAGTATTACCATTACAGGTGTGAGAACCATTATAACTTGACATTCATACTATATCTAGATGAGTTAGACCTATGTGTATCATATGTTTTTAGAATGTTTTTGTACTTGGTTTGATTTGATGATCTATGTTTGAAGTTTAGTCATTTTATGATATTTTCTGTTACACTACCTTCCCTTTTGCTTGTGTTTGGTTGTATGTTCTTATGCTCTGTGATCTGAGCTATGATCATCTGGTGGGTGTGAGCAAAGGGTGATGAGATATCTGTAGAGCAGGCATTGGATGGCGGGACGACAAATGTTTAGTCTTCTACAGACTAGTTTCTAGATTTATAGCTTTGTTCTAAGTTAGATTGTACGAAGTTAAATTTATAGTTATGTTTTCTATAATTATGATGAAACTTTTATTCCTCGTTTTGTCGATTGCTATATGGGTGTAAGAAAATGTGACATTTCAAATTAAAGTGCCCAAAGAAGGAACCTGAGTAAAAGTTATCAAACTTTGTCTGTCATGTTGACATGGATAGATTTATACCACTCAGTCTAAATACGAAAGAGAAAATAAAAAGGTCAACTTTTGTCTCATAACAAATACATTATCTAGTTACTAATCATATGAATCAAAACCCTAAAATATACTTAGAAAACAACCAAAACACCACCAAAATACTAGTAACTATGTCTAGACTAGATTTCAACTAATTAACCACTTTAACAAATTATAGATCACTCTTAAAAAGACCCTAAAACTGAACTTCATCTTAACTTTTAATTCCAAAACTCACATACCCAAAACCTCTTATTTTGACCACAAACCTTTACTACTCATGCTAGTTCAATACTAATCCATTTTTAATCAATCTCAACACAACCGAGAACATCTCAACAACTCAAAACATCACAAACTATAAATTTACCACAGAGTCTTACAAGTCCAACATCATCATATGATCAAGCACAATTTTACAATAATAATTCACATTAAATACCAATTCAAGCATAAGTATTTAGCATCCACAAATCACACACCCTAAATGCTATCAATTCATATTTTATAATTTAACAATAAGACAATACTAGCTTCCCTTACCTTAAGGAGAACTATTACAACTCTAAGAACTTCTGATAGTTGCTTCAAATGCAAGGAACTCTAGAAACACATACAAATCACCAAATTGTGATCGAAGTGAGTCTTTAGGACCTTAGATTGACAAGAAATTAAGAAAAGATAACATAAGACACATGCGACAGAGAATCAACATGCACAATTTTGACCTAAGAATGAAAGGAAAAAGGAGTCGAAACTTACTTGCTCAATACTAAAAACTTATCGGATAAGAATGAAGATTATTCAACCGTGTTCTCCTAAGTACTTCCTTATCATCAAATAGAGGATCTATGAGTTAAATTTCTTAGAGAAAAGGGAGAGAAACCCAAGGAATAAGTTTTAGAGAGATGATTTGTGTATTAAGTAATGAGACGAGTTTAGGAAATTTTATCTATATTATTGAATTATTTTAAAATAAAATCACCAGTCTCATTATTTTAAAATATCTATCAATTCTAATACATTATTTTCTAGGTTCTTATATATTTAATATTAATATTTATATTTAATGTTTATTTATTTTAATTTATATTTATTTTAAAATAATTTGTGTATTTATTATGGCTTGGAAGTAATATGTGACGATTTAGCAACAACTTAATTTCTAATAAAAAAGGAAATATTTATTGTAAAAAATAATCATTTATTATCTTTAAAATGGACAATTATTACTCTTGTATAGAATTAACAATTTCAATTATTTTTATCACAACAAAATCAATTTTAGTGAGAATTTAAAATATAGTCATAAATATACTATTCAGGAATAACTAATTACCATTTGTATTGTATAGCCACCCGATCAGTCAAGAACTGACAGTCAACCATCCAATGATAAAATGACCGATCGATCAGGATGAGTCATTAATTGATAATTAATCTGAACAATAACAACTATTTATGGGTAGTTAATAAGAATAATAGTCATTGATTGAAAATTAATACGAATAATGTCATTTATTGGTAATTAATGGGTCAGACCTAATGATAAGCTCATTGTAATATTTATAAATATATGTTTGATAAGTGAGGTAAGGTGATTTTGATTATGATGATTCATCTTTATGACAATATTATTACACAAAGTCATTGATTTGAGCGTCAGAGTGTATTTGACAAGTACCCTGTGTTGACTCACTGGCAAGCGTACCAGATCGTTCCAAGTAATAAAATCGGTAGAACCCGATATCGTTCTCTCCCAAAGGACTCACGGCCTTATCGTTTGTGTGAATTAAAATAATAAGACTTGTAAAGAAAACAAATTAATTGTTGTGGATGCAAGAGCAGAAAATAAACATGCAATGTGGTTGATTCAATTGACAAAAAAGAGTATGGATGAGTGGAGTTGTTGGGGTTTACAATTTCATCTTATCCGCCCTCTCTTATCTACTCCTCTTGTTTAAAAAGCTTGTTATCTAACTGTTATGCCAACTTTCTTGGCCTACCCTTAGCCCGATCCCTCGGTGAAAAGAGCCTATTACTAATTACCGGCTTGTTGTCCCTAGCCTGCCCTAGTAACTAGCAATACATTATCGAACAGAAGCAAAAGCAATTGACCGTCCTACCTCCCTATCCCTAGGTGGTATTTCATTGATCAAGGAATTTCCCCCAGTTCATGACAGTACCGTATGTTCCCGTATCAGTAAAGACAAACAACAGTTATCGAATGAGTTAAATGATAAAAGCTTTAAGCGCAGAAGAGAAACCCAACAATCGATAAACAAACATATGACAATCATATAATTAAACAAGAGTTTCAATAAAAGAGAGTTTCAAAAGATTACATTGTTCCCCTAGCAACAAAAGGGTTTAGTTCACCATTGTCATGGTGAACCAAGATGAAAATAATGGAAGAAATAGAAAACAAACCCTAGAAAAGATGAAAATGAGCCTAAGCATCCAAGAAATCCTCTCCAGAGAGTGAAAAGTAGGTATGGTCGCCCTCTTCTGTCAAAAGAATGAGAATGAATTCACAATAGGGCTATTTATAGCTGAGGAGCGCAACAAAAAACAGGCCCAAGCCCAACAGGCAACCGCTCGGCGTCACACTTATGTCGCCCGACAGTTTTCCTCTTATTGCTCTACCGCCCGGCGTCAGGGGTCCACCGCCTGACGGTTTGCCTCTTATCGCAAAACCGCCAGGCGTCGCTGCCTTGGTGCCATCTCCTCGCATTTGGCCGCCCAGAGGTGTATTTTTGCCGCTGGGCGGTTTCTAGACTCTTCTTTTCTTGATTTTCTTCTTCTATCTTGAGTCTAAGGCCTTTATCTTCACCTCCATTATTCACTTCCATCAAAATTGCTACAAAACAATGCAAAACAAGCATAATATCGCTAAAAACAGCTTTTGACTCTCGACTGACTCATTTATTGAGTTTTGTTTGATTTCAAGCTCATTCTAAGCAGTAAAGGGAGTAATTTGGTCTAAAATAGCATATGAAAATAACGGTTTTTCAACCGTTATCACCCTGCCACACGGTTTGGACAAGAAGGTGAGAGAACGAACAACATAACTTGGATGTTGGAGGACCATCAAGAAGCTTATCCAATCTGCAGGACAACATTGAATGCTTTGAGTAAGGGATCTCAATCTATACCCGAAACATTTTGGCGCCCAACATGGGGCCGAACGACATCCCCTTTTGGCCACTAGGAGTTAGACGAGCACTCGGTCTCAGCATCACTACTTCAGTCGGGCCCCAACCTGTTGTCCCTGATTAGTGACGGTAGAAAATCTCACCACCAACATCAACCAGCTTTGGCACTTGTGAGCACTCGACTTTGTTTAAACATACATATATTTTGATAACTAGTTTTTAAATAACCATCTTAAATTTATTTTATTATTCTTTGTTTAATATCTGACTATGTAATTTAGTTATTCCAGCAAAAGTGGGTTGTGTAAAGAAGCATCTTGCCCATAGGTGTCGTTATCAACAATTATTTACACTATCCAAGTTCATCATCAATTGGATTGAGAAAAACATTTCCCCAAACAATTTCATTCACCCGACTAAATGATTTTAGAAGTGATACTTTGAGTTATAATTCTATTCATTTTTCAATTTTAGTTTCCGTGTCATGAAGCCTATGACATAGCCCCATAATCAGACACCAACAAAATAATCTTCAACAGATTGTTGTACCGCGAAAACCCTCTCTCCCACTCTCACTTCCATAGTGCAATACCACCACCTTCTCTGACTTCGTGTTTCTCTCTCTAGTCAACATAGAAGAAAGGAAAAAGAAAAAACACCATTTTTCCTCATTCTCTTAAAACATCTTTCACTTTTCATTTAACCGACAATAACTTTAGTTAAACAAAAAACACTAACACAATCGTCATGCAGACAAGGTGTACCCTTCTACAAAGCCTATCACGACCGTAGCCAACCCCGTTTTCCCAGCAATGAAGGCACAACTCTACGGTGCCAACCGCCCCACCTACTATTTGTGCCTTCCTACACGACAACAAGAACACCATGCTCATCAAAACCTTCATTGTAAGCATTGGCAGTGCACTCTAGAGCGATGATGCCTCGCGATTGAAGTCCAGCATGAAGAACAAGAACGGGTTGCCACTAAAGAAAACTCAAAAACCACAGTGTTGGAACAAGAAAAGCACCGCCAAAAGCAAGTGGCACATATCCTTCGATTGCTCACCTCCACCTCTTAATAGGGTCCAAACCGCCACACGTTATGTTGGGCTACATGGCGGACAAATATGGCCCCATCTTCTCTTTACGCCCCAAAGCAGCCGCAAAGGCCAGTCTGACAGTTACCGGCGGAGAAAGACATCCTCCTTCCATGGCTAGGCCACCGTGTTCATCGTTCAGCTCCACTGTCGGAAAGCATCGCCGGATTGGTGCCAGATATTGTCCTCCAAGACTCTCGTCAAAGATGCTGTTGAAGGTAGCCGTGTCAAGAAGCCTCTTGCTCGTGCGAGCGCTGATGACGCCAAAATCCACTATTGGCTACCGCAAAGGTGGCGTTGCGGCAATACGTCAAGGAAAGTCGCCGCCCAATCTCGTTGGAACCATAATAGTCCTTGAAACTCGAGCCACTATCTTCACAATTGTTCTAGAAGGAGCTGGTTTAGCAATTTGATCACTTAGCCTGTGTTCACTTGAAGGTGAAACACTGCTTCTAAAGAAAAGAGAGTAATGATTTGCGGAGCACAAACTGTTCATTTGCGCTGATTTGTGAGCAAAGAAATGCGGTGATTTGCGAGATGAAGTTATTTTTTTCATCTCGTTGATACGAGCATATTTACGCTGATTTCCTCACAAATTACGTATGTGCCCTCATGATTTGAAGAATGTGTGTATTCGGTTCTAACTTCATTGTATTTGGTTCCAATGAATGCTTGAGCAGAGCGTGTATTCGGTTCGTGGGTGCTGTATTTGGTTCCCCAACATTCTTCCTCCATCGCGTTGATTCTTTTCTAGAATCGTGTAAATGTTTCGTGCATGGATGGTTGTTTAAGCTGACACCTTTAATGGAGGCTGGTGCCATCCACAATGGCCTTGGCGAGCTACAACAGTAGCAATGAGCTCTTTTCGTTAGGGTTCGATCCGCGCACGAGAGGTAGAAGGATTGTCGTGGAGGTTTGTTCAGTGGGAGCAAGGTTTGTACAAGGAGACGAAAAGGTTCTAGCGTGGGCAACGTTGCCGATGTTGCTTTTGGCCAACCAAGGGGAGGCGCGACGATGGGTCATATGAAAGGTAGGGCCTGCCATGGATGAGAGTGAAGAAGAGACCTAAGCTCTTTGTCCTAATAAAGAAAAGAAGAAACCTAGGTTTCTAATCTGAAGGTAAAGGGGCTTTCAGCTTGGACCGAGAATATTGTGTGTGGTACCCATGACTTTCATACATACACCCCATGTTGCATGTTTTGGTATTGTCTCGCATTAAACTAGCATATTTTTCATGCACCCTTTTTTTTCGTCCATACACCTCCGCTATCTATGTCAATCTCACTTTCATAACAAATAAATTCATACTACTTGGTAGTCAATTATATTACAAACAAATATTACATTTAAAAATAAATTTATTTTACTAAATTATAATTTTTTTACTTTTTAAAAATTAATTTTAATAATTATTTTAAATTTTTTAATCTTTATAAACATTTTTACAATTAAATATGTTAGATATATTTTCTTTATTTTATATTTATCTTTTATCTTTAGTTAGTTTGTTATTATTTTTTATTTGTATTTTGGGCTTAGCCTATATTTCTTTTATTATAAATAGAGAGCCCTATGTGTGTATTTAACGCAAGGGATTAATTCTATATATAATTTTCACTATATTTAACATGATATCAGAGCCATGGTTAAAGTTTATCCTAGCGAGTTCTAAGTTGACATTTCTCTTTTTATTCCACCCATTGTCGGGCCACTATTGGACTGTCCAATTTCTACTATCATGCACAAGATGTCTATACCTCGGCGTGAATGGGGTGTGTTGGAAGTCGCACATCGACTAAAGATAAGGCCAATTTATAATATATAAGTGAGGTGCAAACCTCACCCTACAAGCCGGTTTTGTGGGGTTGAGTTAGGCTTAAAAACCCACTTTCTAATATGGTATCAGAGCCTAAGGTTCCTCTGAGGTAAAAGTTTCTGGTGCCTCTACCACTACATCCGCCGTTGCCGGCGGCGGGGCCATTTACCGTTGTCGGCGGCGCCGTCGTCTACCACCGTTGTCTATTGCTACCATTACCGGAGTTTCAGTTTCGACCGAAGATCACACGGTTTTGATCGTCTCGGCCATATGATTACCATGCCATTAATGACGCCTTCATCGGAGTTCCTTTTAAAGTTATGGATTTGCTCTCTTTTTTGTCGTGCATTGTGGCATGTTTGGTAGTTATTTAGAGCATCGAGGTTGCTCTTTTTCCTTATTTGCTCTTTTTCCTTTTTCAGGTGCCTTGATTGGAAAATTTTTTATTTTTATAGTTTCTCTCTCCTGTTCATTCATGGCTTATTCTGCTGTTGTCTCGTCTGTCCTCTCTTTTATCACCATTGTGTTTGACCTGTCCATATATGCTTTTTTCCCATGGAAAAGATGGTTTTCTTAGTTTATTTATAGTCATGGTGGCTCTACAACAATTACCTCTTTATCCATTGGTGGCATTCCTCAAGGACGATTTGCAAGAAGAGATTTACATGGAGTAACCTTCCAAATTTGTTGCTCAGGGGGAGTCTTTTGGGTTGGTATTTCGTCTTCTATGTCGTCTTGCAAATCATTAGCAATTTGGCGTCTCTTGAGTGCAGAAGCATATATTTTCACTAAGTCTTTTTAGTAACAAGCTCGGTACATACGATTTGTATGCATCAGCTTGAGGGGGAGTGTTAGATATATTATCTTTATTTTATGTTTATCTTTTATCTTTAGTTAGTTTGTTATTGTTTCTTATTTGTATTTTGGGCTTAGCCTATATTTCTTCTATTATAAATAGAGAACCCTATGTGTGTATTTAACACAAGGGATTAATTCCATATATAATTTTCACTATATTTAACAAAATATAACATTAACAAATATCATTTTATATTACTTTAATCTCTAGGGGGATTTTGATAATCTTTAATTTCTACCAATTTTAAACAAATTTTTTAAATTTGTCACATCAATTAAATGCTACACTAATTTTCACAAACTTTACTTCCAAATCACTCTCAATTACCTCCAAATTCACACAAATAAACAATAAAAAATTTACCCAAAGATCCATTCAATCACTCTCTCCCAAATCATCTCCCCCAAAACATCTCATGTGAACAAAGCATTAGAGCAGGAGTGGCAGGAGCTGACATAAAGTTTGTTACTGCTCCACCATCACGGCACTACCGCTATTTGACTTTGGACTGAAGCTTGCACTCTTAACAAACTTTTTTTTTTGGAACAGAAGGGGATGGTCCCACAATGGTTTCATTTGTATGGCCACCCGGTCAGCCAAGGACCAGGCGGTCCACCATCTAGCGAGAAAATGACTGAGCAGTCATTAATTGATAATTAATCTAAACAATAACAACTATTGAAGGGTAGTTAATGAGAATAATAATCACTGGTTGAAAATTAATAGGAAAAATGTCATTTATTGGTAATTAATGGGTTAGACCTAATGGTATGCTCGTTATAATGTTTATAAATATACGTTTGACATGGTAGGTAATATAATCTTGATTCTGATGATTCATCTTTATGACAATATTATTACACAAAGTCCCTAACTTGAATGTCGGAATCTCTTTGATAGGTATCCTCCAACACAGTTTGAACAAGAAGAAAACGAACAACATAACTTGAATGTTAGAGGATCATTAGGAAGTTCATCCAATCTACATGACAACTTTAAATACTTTAGTAAGGGATCTCAATCCATACTCGAAACACCAATGTTACATATAATATATTATTAACAACTAATTTATTATTATTGTCTTATGTAATGACAATTTATTATTAGTTTTAATTCATATTATTAATAATAACAATTTTTTTCATAACAAAGCTGTACTTTTAGTTAATTTAAAAAAATGCATAAGTACTTAGATTAGAGTACTAGTGACAATTTAATTACCACACGATTATATTAATTGTAACATGTTTTTAACTTTTTTTCTCATAAATATTTGTATCATTAAAACTACTTTTTCTTTTTCTCATACTACAATTTACTTCTTTACAAGGTGGTGGTGACCTCACACAATAAAGAGTGAGAATAATAAATAATGTTGAGTAAAAAAAAGTGAGATAGAATTAAGTACTTACTTATGAAAAATATATAAACAATATTTTGTTATATATTGTTAAATAATAATTAAAATAAATACATCTCTTAATTAAGAACATTATTCTTAAATATTTCAAGAATAATATTTATTATTATTTTTAGGGCATATGAGCGGGTATTTACGATAATAGTTTAGGACAGTATATTCTTTATTTAATTTTGTCGGTCACAGTGCGGTGCCTCTCTTTAAAGTATCACGACAGTATATTCCGTACCAAATGCTCTGTTTTTAATACTCTTACATAATTCAGTTTTGTCAAAATTAAAAGAAAAAATATAAAACTCTAGTCCTTAAATTTCTTAAAGTGGTATTTGCAGATTTAAACAATTTTATTACTTAACCTACCAAAATAATGTTAAATTTAATTTCTGTATTTTTTAAGTTAAACTTAATCTAACCTAATTCACTCTTAGAAAAATTGGATTAAGTTAAATTAATTAGGTGAAGATTTTAGTTTTTATAATAAATTGTAATTTTTAAATATCAATTTAATTAAAAAAATAATGCACAAAATTAATAAGTTAAATTATAACAAATTTATTTATGATATGAAGTAAATATATAATATAAATTACGCATAATAAAAGTATAAAATGAATTTAAAATTAAATATAGAATTTCTCAAACAAATTCATCATCCACTTATATAAAAATTAATTAATTTAAATTAAAAAATAATTTAAAAGGTCAACCCAATTTAATACAATTAAATTGGGCTGAATTATTCATGGGATAATCCGAATTAATGAATCTATTTATCTGAACCACGCAAAATAACCTTCTCTTAAGAATAATAATAATAGAAAGCTCACGAAAACCTACAGAGAAAGGCATTGTTATTGTATTATTTGCTCCGAAAAATGTAAACTTAGAAAATACAAAATAATCATAAATTTCAAAAGCTAACCGAAAAATGTATATTCAGAAATCACAAAGTAACAGCGGACATACAGCTATTATACGGAGCATAAAGCCTTTTTTATTTTTTATATTTTAATTATTTTTAATTTTTTATTAGTAAATATAATTTCCAACTACTAAAATAATTCCCACACAAACATATAGTTTCTATCCATTTTATTATCTTAAATATACTTAATGTTACTCAAATTGTGGTTACAGAGTCAAAGTGTGGTTACAGTAGCAGTTATCTTTTGAATAAATATACCATAATATTAGGAATAGTGGGTCAGCGTAATATGCGCCAGTTTCGTTTCAGTTTTTTTATTCTATTATGATGTAAGGCTATTTAATAGCCAGTTTTACGTTATTAATAACAGAGTGTGGTATTTCCTTTTTGCATTTATCTCTTGCATATTCTGTGATATTCCAACATTCTGGTATCAAAGCTCCATCACGGGGCCTGATCCAAAGTAGAAGCAGCAGTCTTCTAAGAGTACAAAATTATGGCATCAGAGAGTTCCTTTGTGCAGCCTGCTATCCCAAAGTTTGACGGGCATTATGATCACTGGGCATTACTCATGGAAAATTTCTTACGTTCAAAGGAGTATTGGGGTCTAGTGGAACATGGAATTCCTAGAGCAGCAGAAGGTCCTCTTACCGAACAGTAGAGGAAGAATATTGAAGATCAAAAATTAAAAGATTTGAAGGCAAAAAACTATCTATTTCAAGCATTAGATCGTTCAGTCTTGGAAACAATTCTTAACAAAGATACAGCAAAGGATATATGGGATTCTTTGAAACAGAAGTATCAAGGCACTTCACGAGTCAAGCGTGCATAGTTACAAGCTTTAAGAAAAGAGTTTGAAATTCTCCATATGAAAGAGGGAGAATCTGTAAATGAGTATTTTTCAAGGACACTCACCATAGCCAACAAAATGAAGGCTAATGGTGAAAACAAAGGAGATGTTGCAGTAGTTGAAAAAATTTTGAGATTCATGACTTCCAAGTTTGATTATGTTGTGTGCTCCATTGAAGAATCTAAGGATACAGACAAGTTAACCATTGATGAATTGCAAAGTAGTTTACTTGTCCATGAACTACGTATGACTTCCCATGTTGAAGAAGTGCATGCCTTGCAAATTACTCATACAGATCAACATGCAGAACAAGGACGAGGTCGTGGAGGTCGAGGTAGCTTTGGACGACGAGGAAGAGGGCAAAGTCGCGGACGCGGACGTGGCAGACAAGGATTTGACAAATCCACTATAGAATGTTACAATTGTCATCAACTCGGACATTTTAGTTGGGAATGTTCAAATCAAAGAAAGGAGGCCAACTATGTAGAAGATGAAGAAATGTTATTGATGGCCTACACAGATATTACAAAAGCAAATGAAGAAAGTGTGTGGTTCCTTGACTCAGGATGTAGTAATCATATGTGTGGGAAAAAAGAGTATTTCTCAAATATTGATGAAAGTTACAAAGATTCAGTCAAACTAGGCAATAACTCTAGTATGGCTGTAACTGGAAAAGGCAACATTCGGCTAAACATGAATGGCACCACTTATATTGTTACAGAAGTCTTTTTTGTACCAGATTTGAGGAATAATTTATTAAGTATTGGGCAATTACAAGAAAAGGGACTTAGTATTCTCTTCAAACAGGGAAAATGTAAAGTGTTTCATCCTGAGACTGGTTTGATCATGGAAACTGCAATATCTTCCAACCGAATGTTCAAGCTACATGCCATATCGCAACCTACTAAGTCCACTTGCTTTCACACTGTTGCAGAGGATGTAATGCATCTTTGGCATTGTAGATACGGGCATTTAAGCTTTCGGGGTCTAAATACACTTTACCAACAACGGATGGTATATGGTCTGCCAATGATGAAAGCACCAAAAAAATTATGCATAGACTGCATGACAGGGAAACAATCACGGACTTCATTCCCAAAGAAGAGTAATTGGAGGGCCACACAGTCACTACAACTGATTCATGCAGATATTTGTGGACCAGTCACACCTATCTCTAATAGCAAAAAGAGGTATTTGCTCACTTTTATTGATGATTTCAGTAGAAAAACTTGGATTTATTTCTTGATAGAAAAATCAGAAGCCTTCTCTGTCTTTAAGAATTTTAAAATTCATGTTGAGAAAGAAGTTGACTCCTTAATCAAATGTTTACGCACTGATCGCGGAGGAGAGTTTACATCTCAGGATTTCACCAACTTTTGCAGTGACAATGGTATTCATAGACAACTAACAGCTGCATACACACCACAAACGAAAGAACAGAACCATTATGAACATGGTCCGAAGCATGCTGTCACAAAAGAAAATGCCCAAGATTTTTTGGGCTGAAGCTGCTACTTGGTCTGTGCATATTTTGAATCGATGTCCAACATTAGCAGTGCAAAATAAAACACCAGAAGAAGCTTGGAGTGGAGTCAAGCCTTCAGTTAAGTATTTTAGAGTTTTTGGATGCATTTCTTATGTTCATGTGCCTGATGCTAAAAGAACTAAGTTAGATGACAAAAACATATGTTGTGTTTTGTTGGGGGTTAGTGAAGTGTCAAAAGCATACAAACTTTATGATCCAATTTCACAAAGGATAATAATAAGCAGAGATGTTGTCTTTGAAGAAGATAAAAGTTGGGATTGGGATAAAAAATATGAAGAAACCATCTTATGTGATTTAGAATGCGGTGATAAGGATGTGGCAACAGCTCCTATAGAAGAAGAAAATATAGAAGACCATGAGACACGCCAGAATACTGATATTTCAGAAGAGGATATTGGTTCCCCTGATTCTATGGCTAGTCCTGCTCAACAAAGGTGTAGAAGACCACCTATTTGGATGGAAGAGTATGAAACTGGGGAAGGTTTTTCTGAAGGCAGTACAGACTATATCTAATCGTGATCCTACTCACTTTAATGTTGCTGTTCAAATTGAAAAATGGAGGAAAGCCATGGATGAGGAGATGGCATCTATAAATAAAAATGACACATGGGAATTGATGGAATTGCCGGACGGAGCAAAGAAAGTTGGAGTCAAGTGGATTTATAAGACAAAATTCAAAGAAAATGGAGAAGTGGATAAGTACAAAGCCAGACTTGTAGTAAAGGGCTATGCACAAGAATATGGGGTAGACTACACAGAAGTATATGCACCAGTAGCTCGCATGGAGACAATCCGATTGATAGTAGCACTTGCAGCTCAAAAAGGATGGACCATTTATCAACTAGATGTAAAATCAACATTCTTGCATGGTGAGTTAGATGAAACAGTGTATGTGGACCAGCCTTGTGGTTATATTCAAAGAGGGGAAGAGCATAAAGTGTATAAATTGAAGAAAGCTCTTTATGGCCTTAAGCAAGCACCACGTGCTTGGTATAGTCGCATAGAATCATATTTTTTGAAGGAAGGATTTGAAAAGTGTGACTACGAACATACCTTGTTTGTGAAAAGAGAAAAGGAAGACATAATATTAATTGTTAGTTTGTATGTTGATGACCTTATTTTTACAGGAAATGATGAGTTGATGTTTGCAAAATTTAAAAGATCCATGAAGCATGAATTTGACATGACAGATCTCGGTAAAATGAGATATTTTTTAGGCCTTGAAGTGATGCAGCGAATAGATGGCATTTTCTTATGTCAAAAGAAATATGCCTTAGAGATGTTACAAAGGTTTGGAATGGAAAAAAGCAATGCGGTGCAAACTCCAATTGTTCCTGGTGTTAAACTTACAAAGGACGACACAGGTGTAAAGGTGGATAAGACTTACTATAAACAAATTGTGGGAAGTCTTATGTATCTCACATCTACTCGACCTGATATGATGTTTGTGGTGAACTTAATCAGCAGGTACATGGAGAATCCTACAGAGCTGCATTTACTAGCTGCCAAAAGGGCATTGAGATATTTAAAAGGAACAAGTGAGTTTGGAATTTTCTATATGAAGGGAGGAAACAAAGAGCTTCTTGCTTATACTGATAGTGATTATGCAGGAGATTCAGACGCAAGCATGATAACTTATATGTTATTCTATATCTCGATGAATCTAGGAACTTTTGCTTGCAATGTATCATTTGGTCTACGTACCGGAACTGATAACATTCGAGATTATGCAGGATTATACACGAAAGATCCTTATTTGGCTCTCTCTTTAGCCCTATGTCTCTTATCCTTAGGAGGTCTTCCTCCACTAGCAGGTTTTTTCGGAAAACTTCATTTATTCTGGTGTGGATGGCAGGCAGGCTTATATTTCTTAGTTTCAATAGGACTCCTTAGGAAAAGTACTTCGGGTTATGTTTTCTTATTATCTTCAACTGCCGTCTCTTGGTCATCAAAGAAACAACCAATTGTGAGTCTATCAACTACAGAAGCAGAGTTTATAGGTGCAGCTTCGTGTGCATGTCAAGCCATATGGTTGAAAAGAGTGTTGAGAAAGTTGTGTAAAAAGCAAAATGAGGCTACTGAAATTCGTTGTGATAACAGTTCTGCTATTAAGCTTTCTAAAAATCCAGTCATGCATGGTCGTTGTAAACACATTGATGTCCGATTTCATTTCCTTCGAGATCTTACAAAGAATGGAACTATTCAGATGATACATTGTGGAACACAAGAACAAGTGGCTGATATTATGACCAAACCACTCAAACTGGATGCTTTCTTAAAGCTACGAAGATCACTAGGAGTGTGTTCAGAATTTGATATAAACTAAATAATATTTAGTTTAAGGGAGGATTTGTTAGTCAAATTGTGGTTACAGAGTCAAAGTGTGGTTACAGTAGCAGTTATCTTTTGAATAAATATACCATAATATTAGGAATAGTGAGTCAGCGTAATATGCGCCAGTTTCGTTTCAGTTTTTTTATTCTATTATGATGTAAGGCTATTTAATAGCCAATTTTACGTTATTAATAACAGAGTGTGGTATTTCCTTTTTGCATTTATCTCTTGCATATTCTGTGATATTCCAACATACAAAGATTTTTATATATTAAGTAAAGTATATTACTTTTAAATATTTAAAATTTAAATAAAGTAAATAATATTTTAAAAAATACTTGTCGGTGAACTAATTTCTTTATTTTGAAATTATAAATAATAAAATTTATAAATGTTGTGGTGTGTATTATGAAAACGTCAATTCCAACTATTGGAAGCAGAATTTGAAAAAAAAAAAAATATATATATATATATATATATATAATTTGTTAATTTATGTGATTTAAATTTTAGTTGATAAAAATATGTCTAATTATAGAAAAGACCTATTTTAAATATAAGAATATTTTAGTAATATTTAGTTTTTTATTTAAAATGAATATCTTTATCAATTAAAATTTGTTATATTTTAAAAGATTATATGAATTAGGAAACCAAAGTTTATATATATATATATATATATATATATATATATATATATATATATAAGATTATTGTCTGGGAAAGTGTGGTGAGATTATTGGTTGGGAAAGTTTGATGAGAATGTTCGGTTGGGTTGTTGAAATTCGGATATAGAAATTAACATGGTCCCGTGAAAGCCTCGCTTTTGGTAAAACAAACATAAGTAGTAAATAAGTATTTGATAATTGCATTATCATCTACACTATTTTATATTATTATATAACGAAGATATGCTAAAGAAGATTTTGTTTTTCTTTACATATTTGTTTTAATTTTATTTTTAATAAGATATTATTTATCAATTTTATTTTTTAGGTAACTTTTATTTGAATTTAACTATTTTTTAAATTTGTTTATTTTAAAGTTAATCAATTTTTTTGATAAAATATTAATTATAAAATAAATAAAAGCTATCTCGAATAAAATTATATATTTATATTTAATTTTATAATTATAATTTTAATATTCTTTATTATATTAAAAATAATAATACACATGCGTTTTGCAATACAAATAAGACAATAACATAAGTAGACGATTAATAAGTTATATGAAGTTGCGAAAATATTACTTTTAAAATATCTCAACTTTTTTTTAAGATAATTACTTTGCGATTAGACTTGTATTATGTTACTTTTAAAATGGAAAATGATATTTTAACACTAATTTTTTGACACATGTTGTACACGTGTCAAAATGTGGTTGGATGATTTCAAATTAAAAAAAAAACTTTGGTTTTTCCCTTCCAAATATGCCATTGTCTTAATTTTTTTAATTTGAAATCATCTAACCACATTTTAACACATGTGCAGTGTCAAAATAGTATCAAAAATTGGTGTTAAAATATCATTTTCCTTTTAAAATACCTCTAGAAGCAGAGAAGCCATAAACGTCATTAGTTAGCGAAGTTGGAGTTACGAGAATGGGCCATCATAGAGTAAAAGTCGAAGTGGTTGAAGTTGAAGGCTCTGTGAGTAGGGTTCGTGGAGGATTGAAGAGAGTGTAAATCTCTGCATTGGTGAGGTTGGACGTGCGAGGAGTGGTGGAAGAGAAGCCTTGGGACCTTCTAGAAAAGATGTCAGATCTGGAGGCATTGGATTTTCTAACGGTGATGTGGAGCTTTCCGTCCTCTTTGATTTGGGTTTGGGTTTCCAAGGGTTGTCGTCCATCAAGCGACATGACGTCGGAGTCCACGTGGATGGAGACAATGGTGGCGCTAGTGTCTGGAAACTGCTCAGAGATCAACATTTTGGCACCTCTGTACTCGAACATGAACAACATCAAGGTGTACCAAATGATGCATTGGAGTACCACTATCTAGACGATCAAACTCCCTGAGAACTCCCCATACATTCCCTTGAGTAACGGAATGCCTATCACCTGGATTTCAATTTCTTGGAGTACCACTCTCTAGACGATTAATAAGTAATTAAAATACTATGGATTTCAATTTCTTGGAATTGTTGAAATCTCTTATCCTAACACAAGGCTAGGAAATCATATATCCTAGTAAGGGAAGAAGTATAAACTATTTCAATATTATGAAAGTTATCTTAATATTTGTAAAACTAGTTGGCATTCACATTTGAGTTGAATAAGTTTTTCTAAAAATCACATGACACCAACTTGAAACATAAACAAAAAAAAATGTCAACATCATGAAGAAAACATAAGAGAAGAAAGTGAGGTAATTTTGTTGCTTAAGCTTTGAAAGGAACATGAAATCCTCATAATGAATGGTGGTGAGGAAATGGATGTTCTATGTATCAAGAGTGCTCATATATCATGAAAGCTAAAGAAAAACAAATACTCATCATAACAAGCTAATCCTAAGAGCAATAAAATGGCTAGAGAGAATACATCACGGAAATTACTATTAAGACTAGACGATATAAAACACATGTTACACAAAAGGTCTAAATTTTTATATGATAACAAACATTATACAAAAAGACTTAATGATAACAAATATTATATAAAAATGAAGATTCAGATTAGAAGATTATTATCATATAATATCTAATGTTTATACCTTATAATAAAAATGAATTAGTTTCTATTAATAAATTGTTTGAATATGAAATTGATGATCTATGATAAGATGTTTTTACTCTAATTCATTGTGTATTCTTGAAATGACTAACATATGCTTATACGACAAAGCAAAATGTTATCAAGTATAACTTTGATACTAACTAGACAATATAAGTTCATCATCATCGGACTTTACAAATTACAAGTATCAAACACTACAAACTACAAGTATTAGATGAAATAAGTTACAAGTATTAGACACATACAAACTACAAGCATCAAACGCTACATGTTAAACTCATCACATATTACATGTTAAAAGTGTTTAATGCTACACAAAAGTGAGCTTTTTTTTTCTCTCAAATTTCATTCAGTCTCTTCCTCTTCTTCTTTGAGATGTGTTTGGTGTTCTTCATCCATGGAGAACTAACTTTTGAGGATTAATTCACAGAATCAAGATCAAACAAGTCAAATTGAGTTTTACACCGACAATTTAACACTGTAGTTTGTTTTCTCTTCTCTAATTTCAATTTTTGAACTTTGTAATTACAATTTCTAAATTTTGAAATCAATTTAGAAATTGATTGAATCTTGATTTGATGATTGAAAACAAATTAAATTGAATGGTTTGATTTGATTCATATAACAGTTTCATTGATAAATTGAATTAGTTTGTTATTTAAACATAGATTTGAATTTTTAAAGAACTATGGTAAAATGAATTGTTCAGTTTTTGAATCTATGAATTGACATTTTTCATATTTTACTTTTCATGTTGTGATTTTATTTTTGTGCTTTAAATTTAATCAATTTTGTGTTTTAGAATTCTAAATCCCTAAAGCGCCATTTTAATTTGTACAAGAAGATACTAAAGACTGACTTTATATAATATATATATATATATATATATATATATATATATATATATATATATATATATATATATATATATATATATATATATATATATATATATATATTCCATGAATAAACCTAAGTTGTTTTCTATTTTGCAAAATTTATAGAAAACGTAGTATCTTGATTTCAAGAACGACATTGAAATTAACACTAAAATCATTTCTCACAAACTCACCATATGTAAAGACATGTGTATGGTGTCTTAAGAAACAATGGAAAGTTAGAGGAGGGTAGAAACTTAGCTACCAAGCAAGAGGTCAAGAAGTGAATGCAAGTTGAATTCATTTGAGAAGATAAACATACCATGTGGCTAGCAAGCATAATTTTTGGTGAAGAAGGAAAATAATAAATGAAAAATGAGGACAAATTACATGAGCCTCAACAAAACATGCCTCAATGACACATATCATTTTCCTATATAGACTAGTTTATGGATTGATCTACAATACACAAAAACCTTAGTTTCTTAACATATTTTGGGCGCAGTCAAATTGATAAAGGACCATCTAAGACTCACATAGATTCTCTTACAAGATCCATGTCAAGGAATATTCAAGAGGAAGAAGGATCACTCAACACTTTACTCTTATGGAAGATTACTTACTAAAATCTTTCCTCTCTTTTCTAAATACACTTCTATTATTTTGTAGGGCCTAAATAAAGGTTGGAGACCATGAATAATCAACCCAAGAAGATTGGTAAGCTAAAGGAAGCAAAGGATTCAAAAGAAGGAAGAAAAAGATTGCTTTCCGAAATTTGAAGCCTGACTTCCGGATTGAGTTTCAAAGACTTTTGCCTTCTGGATTGCAAGTGGTGCCTAATCCAGGCCATTGTGTGCCCAACCTCCGCGTAACAGTTTTTGGAAATGGCACGTTTTGCATATGAACTTGGGTGAAACGTGTGACCCAAGCTGCCTAGCTTCTCTAGCACGTTTTATTTTGAAATTTGGAGGGAGAACAATTCAGATTTGGAGGTCCCTCTTCACCTATAAATAAGAGGACCTCTCCTTTGTAATTTTTCATCTTGGAAGTATATTGAAATGTTGTTGAGTTTCTTCCATACTATATACTCTTGGATTAGACCTTGTGTCACTCTTCAACTCACTCTCCTCTAGCTTCCTTCCCTGTTAGGAAGGCCTCCTGAGCTTAGAGATCTCATACACTCATAATTCCTTCACTCAAACATTCATCAAACACCTTCAATGCACCAAACATCTCATCCAATTATCTTTATTCCACTACTGCTTACTTTGAGTGGAGTTGTTCCAGCATGAAGCTTGGACGTGCTTCCATCACAAATATGCAATCATTTTCCAGATAAGGAGAGGTAACCTTCATTTCTAAACAATAAATTTCTTTTACAAATTTATATTTTTCAACCTAAGAAACATTGGTGCAACATACCAACAATTAATGGACAAATATTTTAATCAACAAATTTGTAAGAACAGGGAAGTTCATGTTGATGACACAATCATCATACCAATCTTAATTAAATACTTTTTGACTTGGGCAAAGCCTTCTTTTATGTAAGAAAATAACATTATACTAAATCACAATAAACGTGTCTTTGAGGTTTAAGAGGTTGTGTTAAATTAAAGTTAAATAGATCATTTTACTTGGTTTTGAATATACAAAGTGAAAAACATAGTGTTATAATCATTAGGTCCCTTCATAAGTAAAGGCCTTGTTTAGCTAAATAGAGGCATGTTGTTAGGTAGAACAAGCATGCACTCTATGTTACAGTCTAACCAAACTAACAAAAGTGATTTGCGTAATACTTTTTGTTTGCTAAGGTTTTGCTTTAACAAATGATAAGTATACTATGTTTGATAGATTGTAAGTATACTTCATATAATAGATTATAAGCCTTAAACATTCATTACATATATCAAAGACTTATAAATGTTTATTCTCTATGGTGTTAAGACAAGATTGTCTAGAGAGGCTAGACTTTCTAGTAACTCATATTTTGAAGTTTAACATACAATACTTAACGAAATATTGTTTATTGAGTAGAGCGTCTAAAGATGTGTTTACTAAAAGCAACATTAAACGAAATAAATGTTTATCTAAATGAAATATAACGTTTACTAAGTACAATACTTAACGTTCTAGCCGTTTCTTGTAAAGACCTATTTTTCCTCTCAATGACTCCATTTTCCCGTGGAGACCTTGGAGTTGAGAAATTATGCTTGATGCCAAAGTTTTCACAAAAGTTTTGAAAAAGCTCATTTTGAAATTCTCCTCCATGGTCACTTCGGATAGATATAATTTTTAAATTCTTTTCGATTTTTATCCTCTTACAAAGTTTGCAGAAGGCATCAAACGCCTCATCTTGTAAGTCAAAAATAGGACCCATGTCCATCTAGAGAAATCGTCTACTACTACAAGTATGTAGTGTTTACTACTTATAGACAAAGTTCTTATATGTCCAAACAAATCTATATGAAGCAACTCAAGAGGTCATTTAGGTGAAATAATATTTTTGCTTTTGAAGGATTCATTGATCTGTTTGTCTTTCATGCAAGCACTACAGAAGATTGTATCATTGACTGATACTTTTGGCAATCCTCTTACGAGGTCATGACATTGCAACTTATAGATTATTCTCATACTTGCATGTCCACAGTTGTTAAGCCATCACATTGCCTCATCTTTCATAGATACTAGACATTAAACACTTTGAGATTACAATTCATCTGGATTTATCTTATACAAGTTGCCTTTCCTATTAGCAGTAAATACTAATGAACTATTTTTATATAGGACTTTACATTAGCCTTTTTCAAATATAACATGGTATTCATTGTCACACAATTGATTTATGCTTAGTAGATTATGTTTCAGGTCATATACTACCAAAATGTTATCAGTAGAAGGGGAGAGGTTTATACCTATCTTTCTAATTCCGATGATTTTTCCTTTTTGGTTTCCTCCAAAGGTGACTGATCCTCCTTTCTTCCTTCCCAAGCTTAGGAACATACACATTTCTCCCATCATGTGTCGTGAGCAATCATTGTCCAGGTTTCATGACAGGGTTTTTTCTTTGGTCATTAAGAATACCTACAAGAGGAATTATTTGGTTCCAAGGTACCCATATTTTGTTGGGTCCTTGCTTGTTAGTTGTATACGTCTTCTTCTTCCTAATAGTTGATGTATTACTAGTCGTCCTAACAAATCTAGTATTCTTGGTTTTACTAGCAAGGATTGTATTAATTTTGTTGAACCCTAAACCTCGTTTATCAAAGCGATGTCTATTGTCTTTAATTAGAAGTTTTTACCTATCATTCTCATCAAGTGTTTTGTTCAACACTTTAGTAAGGGTGTCATTTTCAAGCTTAAGGGACTCAAAGCGTTTAACATTTTCAACTATAACTATGTCTTTTATAAGTTTTTTATTTTGAAAAAGGTTTTTCCCTTTTTCTTTTTTAGAAGTGGTTATCCTTTCCCTAAGATTGCTATATTTTGTAGTAATGATTTCACATCATCCTTGGAGGATATTACTTCTTCTTTTAAAGCATTACTATCTACTAAAAGTTATTTTCTTTGTTTTTGAAAAAGCCTATGTGTACTATATAGTTTAGATGAATACGAAAGAAATTCATAGTATGCATGAATAATTGAGTGTAAGTCAAAAAAATCTACCTCGTCATTAAAGTCATTTGATGTTCTTTCAGCATTTCTTGCCACGAGGCATACTTTTGCGTCTTCGTCTTCATCAGACGTGTCTAGGTCATCCCAAGTTCTCATCAGTACTTTCTTCTTGTCGTATCTGGGACCGACTATCCTCTTCTTCATCTTTTCGAGCTCGGGAAACTTAGATTTCATTTGTTTAGGTTTGTTGCACTTATAGCAGACAATTGAGTCCTTCAGTCGTCTGTCTTTTGATTTATTCTTTGAGCTAGACCCGATGTTTTTGCCTTTGAACATCATGCCTCTTTTTCTCCTCCACATTGAGTGAAGCTTTCTTGATATGAATGGAAGCTCATCTTCTTCATTTTTGTCCATGGAGTCTTGTTCATCATCAGACTCTTCAGAGGACTCATCTGCTTTGAGAGCTTCGGTGGGCGTTCTCTTGATGGCTTTAAGAGTAATACTTTTCTTCTTCTTGAGAAACGTTTAAAGAGAATAAAGTTATAAACACGTAAACATTTTTATACTGGTTCGCTCCACCAAGCTACGTCTAGTCTCCTCTAACACCTTAGAGGCTTCCACTATAATCTTCAACAAGACTACAACTGAGTATTCTTACCACTCCTAGTATCCCTAGACACTCCCGGTATCCTCTAGATACCATTGTCTAGTTGAGTTTCACACACTCTTGGTTGCACAATATTATTCAGCACTCCTTATATCCTTAGACAATCCCGGTATCCTCCAGATACATTTGTCTAGTTAAGTTTCACCCACTCCTAGTTTCTACTAGACATACTCGTCTAGCTATCGTTTAACTTCACCAAGTTAAACATTAGAGTTTCACCCACACCTAGTTTCCACTAGACACACCTGTCTAGCTACTATTTAACTCCTCAAAATTAAACGTAAAGTGTTTTAATTCTCTTTAGAATTTACAATCAAAAGCTTGGTTACAAGTTCTTAGATGATAATCCTTGTAAAGAGGATATATGTTTAATACAATTCAATCTAATAGACTGAGTGTTTTCTATCTTCTTTCTTCTTACAATAGTAAACTTATATATCGATGAAGCATGAAAGTATTTCTAATCTTGATTTCTCTCTCTTCTCGGATATTTTCTTTTGAGTTTGTGTGTTTTAATGAGTTTATCTCTCGGCGATGATTGTTTATGCTCTTTCTTTCTTATGTTATTCTCTTAATTTTCTCTTTTCGAATAATCTTCTATTTAAAGGCTTCCAAAAAACATATCCGTTAGATAGAGCTTTTGCCTTGATCCTTGAGTCTTATCAATCTTGTCGTATGAAGCAACCGTTGGTTAAAGTCAACTTCTCAAAGCAAGCTTGCTTTCTCAGTACTTTGACAAAAGTTGGTAGTATTATTTATCTCACATGACTTCTGATTGATTGAACATTTCGTGAATGTTTTTGTTCCTACCAAGCAGTTGATAAAAACTTCATTGTTGGATGAAGTGGACTGTTTAGCACATGGTATCGTCTAGCCTATGTAAAGGCTATAGAATTTTCTCTGTTCTATTTAGCATATCCGTTTAACAATGTGTTTTCTATCACAAATTTTTGGAACGTCATTTGAGACTTTCAACGTGTTTTCCAAAACATTGCCTTGACACTTACCTATTTAAATATATTGAGAGTTGTTTGATTACCTTCTGGTACACTATAACACTTGCATTTAACAAGACTTTTATTAACGCTTTAACTTGGGAATGTTTTTATGGTGCGTCCTATTTATACCTAGATGTTTTTCTAAGACTTTGCCTAAGTTATTTTGGTACCTACCTGAATAACACAGCTACAAACAAGACAACATGGCAACATGGAAATACTAAAATAGCACGACAACATATCATAACAACATGGCAACACACCAAAACCTCATTACCACAAACTCAAACACCATGACAACATATAAAATACCTATACAACCTGGAACCATTGTTAACAACTCGGGACAGATGAAAACAACACGACTCCAAAAGGAAATGAACTTAAGCATAAATAACACGACTTAAATGAATAACATGGTTTAGAAACAATAAGTATGGTTAACAAGTACCACGTCATGAATTTAAATCAAATAGAATGGATCAACAAGACATAAATCATACTCCTTGAGAATAGCAAGACAGCACATGGTATCATCACCAACCCAAAGAAAATATGCTAACATCATATCAAAGTACAAACACACCACTCCCAAGTTCTAAACAAACACACCAAACCAAAAAGACTATCACAATTATTTTGTCATACACATGTAGAACAAACAACACAAACAATAACACACAGTAAGAATCAAACCCATAACCTTTAAACCACAACATGAAAATCTAACCAATTATACTACACTTCACTTATATATAATTACGCTCACCACCTTTCAAAAATATTTTATTTTTCTTGAATCATACTTTAAGTTATTTAATAAATTTGATCATGATGAACAATCTTTATCTTAGGAGATTTATTTCCTTAATTAGGATATTTATTCTTTCTTAAATATCTGAATATTTATTCTTCAAATAATCAAGGAAAATTGACTCTTATAAATAGGAGACATATATTCTCTATGTACGTGTGCAGTAATAAAAAGGCTACAGAAGGAATTTAACATTTTCTTTTTTTCTGATTTGACCCATGCGTTATTACACTTATTGGATTTTAAACATCATGTCATGATTAAATTTTAGCAACATGGAGATTCATTTATGGTTAACGTGTTGGAAATGCATTTATTGGAATTATGGAAAAACAACAAACAAGAAGGGAGAAAACAAATAGAGATAATTTAAAAAAAAAAAGTTAATGGATATACGCTGCTAGGAGATTCTTATTAGATATTTCTTTATAAGTGAAATGATATATAAATTATTATTTTTAAAGTGAAAGTAATACGTAACTCATCGTACTTTTAATATTATAACGTAGAGATACATAGGTTAAAACTACCTTAAATTGCACAGAACAACTTAGGTCCCTGTCAAAAAGAGAAATAAAGTAAAAATGTGGTGATGTACTATAATTTATTCTTCATATAAATGACTGCTAGTGCCTAAATAAACTCATTATTGTGAATCAAAAGTCATAATGCCACTAATTATTATAAAATAATAAGATTACCAAAATAACATGCACATAATATAAGTTTATATTTTTATGAGTTTACATTTTTCTTATTTATTTTTCATTTTTTATTATTTTTTAATATTATTATTTTCTGTTTATGTAGATCAGTTTGTTATGATAATATAATTTACCATAATATTATAATTGACTACCACTAAAATATACTTTGATCTATTTAATTAATAGGATGATATAGAAAAAGATGTATTTTACTTTAAAGATAAAGATATATAAAACTTATAACTTTTTTCTATGCGTAAAATTCTTTAAATTCATAAATTCTTTTCAAATATTTTGATTTCGTGTTTTATAAATCATTTAAAATATAAATTACATGTAAAAGTCTTTTAAAAATTCTTAAATTGGAACAAAATCTTTTAAAGTTGAATCTTTATTGAAATAGAAAATAATTTGGAAGAAAGAAACTGCTTTTTGGTTAATACTGCACTCTCTATTGATAAAAAAAAACCATGGAAATTTTACTAAAATACAATACGGTCACTAGCATAAAAATATTGTATAACGTCAGTGTTTTTTAGCCTTTCACGTCGAATTTGAGATCGACGTCATACGGAAGACGTCAATTTGACGAATTTAAAAAAAATTGTCAATGTATGACATTAATAATTTATTTTTTATTTTTTTTAATTAATTTTGACCCTTTGTGATCTTATTTACTACTCTACTATACCTGAAAAATAGAAAAACAATAAATGTAATCCAGTTTTTGATATTTTATACAACATGAGCTATGAACGTGTAGCATAGTATAAAAAACAAATAACAATAACAACAAATAACAAACAACAAACAACAACAACAAAACAACAACAAAAAACAAGTCCAACCAATTAGTTCTTCAAAACGAAAATGAAAACTAACCTTCAAAAGGTGGGTTCGTAGGAATTAATGTGTTGTCACCTGTGAGAGAGAAAGCAGAATACGCCTATGAAGGACAAGAACACGAAAACAATCGGTGAAAACAAACGAAAATCATACATAAAGTGGTTAATCAACATGCATTTGTATCAAATGAAAGAAAGATTACATGTGATGGTCGTCAAACTTCGTTCGAGAAAAGTTTCAACAAAGAAGAGGGTCTCGCGCACTAAGATAAAGTGAATGAATTTTGAACTTTCCGTTCAATTTTTTATTGATTTCACTAACATTTTGACGTCTAACTATAAGGCATTCGACGTTTTATATCCTTTTGACGTCTAATTTTAGGGCATTCGACGTCATATGTAAGTAAATTTTCACCTTACACTAAACATTTTCGCAAAACTTACTCAATAGGACGTTAGAATTCTCGGTATTTGATGTCTTATAACAACTTAATGTCGAATTACAATTCTAAGCGACGTCTAATAATTACATTTGTTTACAAAAATGTCATAAGTTATTTTTAAAGTTGACTATTAAGTGGTTGAACGTTAAACGCGTGATGTCTGTTTTTGTACTAGTGGGTGGTTTATCTATAAAACCGTAGAACCTATGAGAAAACAGTTAACTTCCGCTCTGAATTCTGATTTGTAAAATACGGTCACTTTATATGCATCATCGGTGAAAAATATGGTTTATCATTAACCTCCCCATTGACTTCTAAATTGTAATTTTTTAATGTGGCCGTTCTAGAAAAGATTCAATGTGATATCATGCAGAAGAAAACCAACTAAAACAATACGAGAAGGAAATTAGCCGGTCCAATAGACATATTTTGTATTTGTCACAATAAAAAATAAATTACAGTTAAAAACAAAAACTCTAATTGTGTTAATTTTATTTAAATTCTACTAATTTTTAATGTTGAGTAATTTTCATGTGTGTTTATTAAAGAAAAATATTAACTAACACACACTCACATTTGAATATTTTTACTCTTTTTATAAGTATAATTTTATTACCGTAATTATATAAGAAATTTTATTTACATATAATATAATAATTTAATGTCCTTAATTTTATTCATGACCATCCAACTTAAATTAAAATTCAAAAGATAAAAATTATGCTAAATTCTAATTATTATGAGTTTAATATTTCTTTTGGTGCAATTTTCGTTCAAATAATGTATTATAACTTTTATTAATGTATTAAAAAAATTTATTAAAATTTAGAGAGAAAAAAAAGAGACGTTTAAAATAATTTTTAAACTTGAATACTCTTTTTCATTTTTAAAATATATATATTTTTTAATTTTATTTGTTTCATTAATCTTTATAAACTTAATAATTATTTTTGTTGTAATGAAATTTTATTTTCTAATTTGAAATGTTTACTATCATAATTTATTTCTAAGTACTTTATATTACAAAAATAAAAATATATCCCTTTTATATTAAATATTTAATAATATCATATTTTATTTCTCTGTATTTTTTATTTTTTATTTTTTTTTATAAAAATGAACCAATAGATATTAAAATAGTAAAAAAGTGAATACAAATTATCCAATATAGATAAGAATGAAATAAATATATTATACTTGTTGGTAGAGCTGTCAAAACGGGTAAACCGACTCGATCTGGCCCGACCCACCACGGGTTACTCACTTAGTGAACTAATCCAACACGACTCATTTATTAGCGAGCCGGAAAAATTTGAACTCGGCTCAACCCACCACGTCTGGGTGGGTAAACAGGTTGGCTCACTGACTCACTTAATGACAATTTTTTTTTTTTAATAAAAAAAAATACAAACTTTCTATAATTGAAATATAAACAAACTTCACTTCCAAATTCCACATGGGTATTTAATTAATTTTGAAAATAGGAAACTTAAATAATTTTTTCAAGCAAAAAATAATAATAAATATCTTTTTGTAAAATTAAAATTAAATTTTAATAAAATAAAATTAGGTAGGTGGGTTGGTGGGCCAACCCGGCCCACCACGGGTTCAACCAGCTTGAGTCGGGTTTAAATGAGCCGGGTTTAAATCTGACCTGCATAAAAAAAATACAAATTTTTCAAACTCAACCTGGCCCGAACCCGTAGTAGACCAGATTGGCTCGCGGGTTATGACCCATTTTGACCGCTCTACTTGTTGGATTGTTGGATATGAATATAAAAATAAAAAATTAATATTTTCTCTAAAGATCATTGTGGGACAATGAAAGTTATACAAATTATATATATCTCGTTTTCATCCCTACTAATTATGAGAAAGAGAGTATTCAAAACTACTGAAAGGAAAACCAAATATTAAAAGCACAATAACTCGAATATATATGAATATAATGATACATAGTGTTTTACAAAACACGTAACATTTATATATTGTGATGTTAGAGGTCTTACACAAAAGTTATTCTTATTTGAATCTCCTAAATATTCCCTTTCTCAACAATATCATCAAGTTAGAAAGTAGGTGTTTGAGTTTTCCATAACATAAACCAAAATTTTCTAAACTACAGGAAAATGATGACCTAAACTCCAATGAAAAATGAAAGCCCTACTTGTTACTAAATTATTTGAACCATAATCGATTTTTTCTTGTTTGAGCGTACCTTAAGTGCATCTAAGTAATTGAATATGATAGTTATTATTTATGGTAATGAAAAATATTCATTACTAGTAAAATAATAATAATTATTTGTACCTTGGAGAGATTTTCTTAAACCATCAACTACTTCATAGTTTAAGAAAGTCAATCTAACTTTATGTAATATAACTTTGGTATTAATTGTCGTTGAATTGCTTCAATTTAGTGTTTGAAAATTGGAAAATTATTATATTGAACCTTTTTAATTTAAATTTGATTTTACAACCAAATTTCTACATAACACCGTTTTAAAAACGAAGCAAAACAATTGGCTTTATTAAAACACTTTTTAACAATAATATTTAAAATGGGTTTTTAAATAATTTGGATTTATTTAAATTTAATCCCTTTTAATGGTTTGGTTTGGACATGATTTAGATTTTTAAAAATTCAAAAATTGCAACGCTTACACAAATGTATTTAAACACCCTTTCAGTAAATTTCTCTATCGACGAGCCCCTCGTTTTAAAAGAACAATAAAAAATAATTATTAGTATTCCATCTTACCATTTTCTATCCACAAATCGAATCTAGCAAACAACCTGCAATAATATTAGGTAACTTAAGGCTTTAAGAAACAAATACACCAATTCTAAAGAATCCTGCTTCTCCAATTTTTTCACATACATAGTTATGTTCCTTCTCTTTTATAACAATAATAAGCCTTCGTTCACTAAAAAAAATTATTGACAAACAAAATCCGTCAAAAATAATTGATTATAATTAATAATATATATATATATATATATATATATATATATATATATATATATATTTTGACGGATTACTGATAATAAGTAATTTATCAATAATTTTGTTGTCGTAATAATTATCAAAGGATGTTGACTTTCGATAATTATTGATGAAAAATTCATCAATAATTATTAATGAAAAATTAATCAATAATTATCGAATAATATATTCATCGATAATTATCGAAAAATGTAGTTTTCAGTAATTATCGAATGACGATATCTCCTTCGGTAAGTTCAAGTGTGATGGAGAGGTCATAGTCGGACTGGTGTGGGTTGGATTGATGTGGGATATCTATGATAGAGTGTGATGGAGAGGGTCACAGTTAGGTTCGAGGGATGGTGGAGTAAGGCTGTGAAGACTCAGGCAGCAATCTAATGACTAGTTGTTTGAGATTAGAAAACTCTTGCCTCAAATCTTTGTATTCTTGGTCACATCTTCTAGTCGCTACGTGAGTTGGACAACGACGTCGTCAGAAGACTCCCTCTGAGCAACAAATCTGGGAGATTACTCCATGTAAATCTCTTCTTGCAAATCGCCCTTGAGAAATGCCACTAGTGGATAAAGAGGTAATTGTTGGAGACCCACCATAGTTATAAATAAACTAACAAAAACCATCTTTTCCATGGAAAAAAAAACATATACAGACGGGTCAAACGCAATGGTGACAAAAGAGAGGTCAGAAGAGACGACAGCGGAAGAAGTCATGAATGAATGGGAGAGAGATATATTAAAAAATTCAAGATTCTCCAATCAAGGCACAAAAGGAACCTCGATGCTCTGAATAGCTGCTTAAGAGGAAACGAGACGTGCGACAATGCACGATGAACCTGAAAGAGGAAAATGAGCGACCTCGACGCTCTAAATTGCTACTAGACATTGCCACAATGCACGACGAAAAAGAGAGCAAATCCATAACTTTAAAAGGCGCTAAGAGTGCGTAGGAGCTCCGATGAAGGCATCGTTGATGGCATGATGGTCGCTTGGCCTAGACAATCAAATCATGTGATCAGCGGTCGAAACTAGAACTTCGATAATGACAACGGTGGACGATAGCACTGTTGGCAGCGGTAGATGACACTACCACCGGCAGCGACAAGTGTAGTGGTAAAGACAACAAGAATTTTTTCCTCAAAATAACCTTAAGCTCTGATACCATGTTAAGAAGTGGACTTTAAGCCTAACTCAACCCCACAAAACTGACTTGTAAGATAAGGTTTGCACTAACTTATATATTATAAATTTTCCTTATATCTAGTCGATGTAGGACTTTCAACACACCCATCACGTCGAGGTATAGACATCTTCTCGAGCGTGAGACTAGACAATAATGGGTGGTTAGATAGAGGCCCGATAGCGAGTGAAACAACATGTCCAACAAACAACAAATATCGTTAGTATATACTCTAACCATAACTCTGATACCATGTTAGTATAGTGAAAATTATGTATGAGATTAGTCTTCCTTATGTTGAATATACATACACATAGGATCCTCTATTTATAATAGAAGAAATATAGACTAAACCCAAAATACAAATAAGAAATAATAACAAACTAACTAAAAATAAAAGATAAATGTAAAAAAGAAAAGATAATATATCTCACAAAATTCATTAACATATGTTAAACCATATTTAAATCCTCTAATATATTTTTTAAAATTTTGTTTTTAATTTAAAAATCAGTAAATATTTAATGAAATAAAATATTTTAATATAATTTAAGACATATTAACATTTTAATATTTTATACAATATTTAATTAATTAAAATAATTAAAAATATTTTAAAAATTTAAAAACAAGAAATATGAAAAAAAAACAAAATATAAAAGTAGTGAATATGTTAACAGATTTGAAATTTGTTAACAAATTTTGAAATAGCTACGGATTTTGAAATTCGTGAAATTTCAAAATCTATTAATGTTTTTAATAAATTTTTATTAAAATTTTTAGTGAATTTTGAAATATGTTAAGATGTTTATTAAATTTTATAATTTATTAAGAATTTCAGATGATGAATTTTAACAAATAAGAAAAAGGAAAATTAATACAAGGTGAGTTTATTAGGAGATAGAAAAAATTAAAAAAATATCAAAATTAGTTGTAGAATATTTAAAAAAAAAAAGTGAAAGTGTAAGGAAAAGGTATTATAGGTGCATATGGATAAGCATCATTTTTTCGGTGGCTAAATAGGTCTCGCATCTCTATCCACAACACAAGAGTATGCTAACCTCCACATGCACTCCATTTATGGATATTTTTTAAGTATATTTTTAATAATTTAAGCATTTTAATAACTTTACATATATATATATATATATATATATATATATCATAACAATAAATGAAAAAGAATATAAATAAATAAAGTCAAATACAACTCTTTTAGATATAAGGTTTAATGTCTTAATAAGTACTTATTTTCGTCAAGAATCTCTATGTCTTTTTTGGCGTCTTAATTGGATCATTATGTTTGTTAAATTGATGTAAAAACATCATTTCCGTCAAATTCATGAAACAGTGTTAATAAATGTCATGTGGCATTGTGACAGTGTAATTTTAATAGACATGTCATTAAAAACGTGAGCTCATTAAAAACGTGGGTTAATTCTATTTTTTTTAATTTTGAATTAAAAAATTAAGTAAACATATTGGAAATATAATTAAAGAAAGGACAAAGTTGGAAAATCTCATTCAACTTTATAGTGAAAGCCCCATCCACTCGAATAACAACGCGGAGATGAACCCTAAAACTCCAATTTCCCCAATTTCATTTCTGATTTCGCAATTGCAGATTTCCCTTTGAGCTGGTTGCTCACTTCAAATGGTGGCACTACTTTCACAACCATAACTTGAACCTTCCAGAAGCTTCAAAGATCACAGGATGGTTTCACACTACCTATGTTAGGTGGTTGGAGTTTCGAGCAGACTATGTTGCTCCCCCAATTTAATCTCTCTCAACCTTCTGCATTGTGCTCTTCTTAATTCAACTTGTGGATCGAATACTTCTATGCCTTGGTTGTTTCTGGATTAAATTCAAGAAGATTAAGCCTGTCATTGATGAAGACCCCCTCAGTTCACATTATTTGGAAGGATCCAACCAGGGATATCCTATGGTGCTCATTCAAATTCCCATGTGCAATGAGAAAGAGGTGACACGCTTCTCTTAATCCTACCCCATTAAAATTTGTGCTTTCAAGCAAAAAAAAAAGTTGTCGATGCCAAAACAAATCAATCATGAAGTGTATAAAGTATCGATTTCAACAACGAGCCAACTTGATTGGCCAAAAGATCAGTTGGTTATTCAAGTTCTGGATGACTTTGATGATGAGAGCATGCCGTGGGATCAAGGGAAAAGTCTCTAAGTGGAGCCAAAGAGGTGTGAATATAATCTACCGTCATAGGAAGTTCTGTTCCAACCAAATCCAGATTTCCTCAAGCAAATTGTTTCACATTTTAAGGTTGTTAAATCTTTTCCCTTCTTCCTTTCTTGTTATTCTAAATGATTCAGACGAGCCCTAAAACTCCAATTCCTCCAATTTTATTTCTAATTTCGCGATTGAAGAGACAATAGGGCTTTCAGCAGAAAGTTAAATGTGATTTTCCAACTTTTCCTTTTCTTTAATTATATTTCCAATATATTTACTTAATTTTTTAATTCAAAATTTTAAAAAATAGAACTGACCCACTTTTTATTAAAATTACATTGTATGCCACGTGACACACTCATTAACACTATTTGATGAATTTGACAAAATGATTTATTTGCATCAATTTAATAAAAATAAAAACTTAATTAAAATAAAAAAAATAACAAAAACCTATTTGAGATTCTGAAAAAAAAAGAAATATAGATGTATTAAGACATTAAACTAAATATTAGTTAAAAAGTACAAAATTTATTATACTGAACAATTACAGTAGCCCGCGAGTTGAAAGGCTAGGCCGACCAAGCCTGTGAAGACTAGTGGGTTAAGAAACCTAATCAAACCCGCCGCCTCTATTAAATCGGTTGACGTTGGGCCCATTTATTCATCTCTACTTTTATGCAACAACTATTCCTTTTAGTACTTTTCCACCTAACCTTTACTTCAATTTGGTTCTAAACAGGATACGTTCCTTCAGTTCTGCAAACCAAAACTGTTCTACAAAATTACTTACAGTTACAAGATAAGGATCATTTTCTGGTGCTGCTAACTCAGATTAATGGTTAAGAAATTAAGGTTTCTTTTTTTTTTAAAAGCTATTGGGATGGACTTTAATAGTAAATCTTAAAATTAATAAAAACCAATTAACAAAACCATTTTGATCAAAAGCAATTTGTGGGAGATCTTGGCTACAAAAATGTCCAAATATTAGATGCTGCATTACTGTTGAAACCATAAATAATCAGAGAGAAACTTCAGCATCGAGAGACTCATTAATCAAATCCATGACAAAAAAGGAAAATCAGTGTGCACTTGAATCTGGAATTGGAGTAACATGGCAATTTAATAGAGTGGAAATCAATGATAAAACCTCAAACATGTTACAAATTTAGCAGCTCATAGAGATGAAAAAGACAGGTCAAAGGATGAGTCATTCTGTTTTTTCAGCATAGTTTATATACTACATTTCTCTGTATCTATCTTTCAGTCACCACAGGCACCTTTTCATATTCTTCTTTGCCCTTTATTCTCCAAGAAATAATGATGCAACCACCAAACCGTTGCTGCAAATGGATGATTACAGCGAACATAAGGCTCACCAGAGGAATGATTATATCCCAAGCAGTGGAGTAATAGTCTGCAATTTCATCCTCATAGAAGGATGAGCCATCCACATACACAAGAGCCTCAAAGAGATCATATGCATGGGGAATTGCTTTGACCAAACTTATTCCATAGTAAAATGAACAAGAAAGAGCATTTCCCTTGGAATTCCTGAACAAATTTAGCAAAATTTGAGGTAAGAGAAAGCCATCTAGTACCAATCCTGTGTAAGATTTCAAGTTCTCCCAAAAGGACCGAAGTTGTGAAAAGCTGGAAGAGGACACTACATCACCATGGAGGGTATTGTTTTGGTGTACAAGAAATGCAATCAAGAAGCCTGCTGCATGTAAGGTAAAAATCACATAGAAAACCCTCTTCTCAGCAATCCAAAGCTCCATTTCTTTTGTATCATTCTTTCTTGCTGACCATATTAGCTGCAAGAGACGGAGTTGCAACAAGAAACCCACCATTACAATTAGCCTTACAGAAATTTCCTTTACTTCAAGCAATTCATTTCCAAGCAAAATGCTTTTCTTGTCATGATTTTGTGCAAAGAGTGCTTCAAAGTTCAGAACAAGGGGTACCATATTTCCCAAAGTAAGAATCAATAACATGACAAAGGAGATTGAGGAAACCATATCAGGATCTCTTTTCACATGGTAGAGTTGCAAACCCAGAAATACACATGCTAGTGTTGTGCAAACTAGAATCATTATGACCTCCATATCTACTTTCTTTAAGGTTCTTGATGCTTCTGCCGTGTAAAATGCAGCCGAAGTCAAATCCAGTTGTTTGAAGTAAAGAGGATCTGAATTTTCTCGTGTGCTTACTATACTTCCTTTAATGTAATCTTCATTTTTGTTTGTATCAAGTGGTGGGAACTGAAACTTGACCATAACCTCACAATCCAAAGAATTTGTGGATGGTATTTCGTTCTTTGAGCCAAGACTTCTGCAACCTACCATACATAAGCTTCCAGATTCAGCATCATAAATTCCTTCAGCTGAAACATTCATTGCCTCAGTTACATTTGTTGTTGTATTTAACATAGACTTCTGTGCACCTAACCTGGCATTAGGTAGTAGATTCATGCTGATTCTGTAGCTAACATTGTACAAGCCATTGCTGTGTGAATTTGAAGAATTAGATGGGATTGTATAGCTGGAATTAGAAGTAAAGGTTCCCTCTGAATTCAACTCTTGGATCTGATCATTGACAACCAACGGAGCAGAATAACCCCATGCCACTCTCCTCTTAGAGATTCTAACTGACATGTCAAATCTCATGTCCGAAGAATAAACATCTGGATACCTCACTCCCTTGTTCTTATGAGGTTCTTGTCTTGGGCACATCTTTCTCACTCTGTCAAGTAGCAAATATTCATACTTTGTGCCAGAAATTTCAACTCCACTGTTGTGAAAACTTCTGAAAACAATCCTCTTGAAATAACCCGAATCCCCCACAGTTTTGTTGCTCCAAATCTGTCCTACAATGCTACTTGCATCATTCATCGACCAAATCTTTGGAAACCTCAAGCTTATTCTAGTTGAGCAATTACCCACATGAACACTTGCCATTGATTCTTCCATTCCCAAGAAATGGCAACCAACAATGTAAAGTTGGTTCATTTCCTCATCCCACCACCCTTCTCCAACTAAGGTAGCATTAGGATTGAAAGACCATCTAGCACCACCACTACTACGAAACCCAATCAATACTCTCACCCTATGCTTAACATCTAAACAAACCAATTCTTTCAGAGACATAATATAGGGCAATTGGTTTGCATCCCCCCCAACAGGACTGCAATTCTTTGCAGAGCTGCACTCACTTTGGTATTGCAGATCAAATTTTCCATTAATCATTGGAGAAATGTTTGAGCAAAAACTAGCCGGATTAATAGATAAACCTGGTACTACTTCACCTTCATCGGAATACTCATTTTTTGCTTCTTTTGTATCCAAACTAAAGTCATAATCCATTCTTGGAAAAATAAACAAAGAGATGGGTTCGAAATAACTCACCTCATGCCGAGGACTCAAACTCTCCAAGCTTCCAGTAACCAAAGTAGAAATATTACTCCTCGAATTAACAACATTGTAAAGCTTGAGAACAACCTCCAATCGTTGCATGCTATAGGCAGTTCCTGTTCCAACCATGCAAATCATCCCAGAAGATTCTGACCAAAACCCATCAAGAGTAAACGTTACTGAGCTTGGAAAACGCTTACGATTCTTCAATCTTTTCCCAGGCGTGAAGTTTCCCACACGGTAATAGGAACTGGCACTTCTGACTATCAAGGTAAGTCCAACTTTGTGTATGCCAAAGACATTGGTTTCATAGACATTCTTGAATCGAAGGGTAGCTTGTTTCTGTCTCAGTTTCTGGAAAGTGTCAGCACCAACAATTGTGTCACCACCAAGGTAGTAAGCAACTTGGAATGGACCGTGTGGGAAGTCTTTGAATTTGGACTCATTGGGGGTTGAGTTTGGAACCACAGAAGCACAATGATCTGTGTAAGTGAGTTGAGAAGCATGAGATGAGAAAGTGTTAAGGGAGATGATGGAGAAAAGAAATAATGCAAGAGGCTCCATGATCAGGCTAACCAACATTGAAACATGGATTGGAACTAAAGAATCTTGAAACTGTTTGATAGAACTTAGAATGTAAGCCTCTATATATATGTATGTATATTGTGCTAGAGCATTTTCTTTCATCCAATTATAAGGTATTATTTCTTTCGAATTTACTTCAGCTTACACGTCAATTTTCAAATGTTCTTAATGATAAATCAAACCAACCAAATATTAGCATGGCTCTAATCTGCTACTCATATTGAGAATTAGAGATTTAATTGCATATTGATGACGATAATTGATATTCCATATCTGCTTAATTTGTATTTTGTTAAGAATTAATCTGCCGACAGCTTGGTGAATGTGTTTCTTGGTTTTCTTTTTCATAAGCTTGATGAGAACGAGTGAACGATTTTTGACTCTGAACATTCCTAATCGTAAGCCATGACGTCAGCCAAAGGGTTTTATGAGTGATTCTCCTTTCCCCAATATAACGAGAGATGGCAAAGCTAGCTAGAGATTTCCCATTTTTTCTTTAATTGCTACATAATATAGGTCCTATAATTTATTATTTACATTGACAATAAGATAACCTACATAAATTTAAACCAATGTAGATACTGTTTTCTAGATAAGTTATGTGACATCCCAATTATATTATAAAGATATATAATATAATAAAAGCGTCACCATGAATAATACTATAAAACAGTTAAGAGTAATAGGATTACAGTCATCCTTAAACAGTACAATTTGGAAACTTGGAGTACTAGAGTTTCTCTCTTAAAATACAGAGAATTTAAAGAACTAGGCAGCAACATTTCCTTCCTCATCAAGAGTTGTTTCCAAACTATCTCCTCGTCATCTGCTCCCATCCAAGTGGATGATCATTACAAGGGAAACAAACGCAAACATGGCACAAACACAAGCAATTGCAAGGGTGAGCTAATTATATAAAAAGCATACTATTAAGAGCATGTACATACAAGATATTAATTTAAAGCAAACAAGATAAAACATTCATCCTGTTAAATACTAGACTTGACTCGTCCGGACTTTAGAATGATAGTCGAACTATGGCGGGTCAAGCACCCGTGGTGGCTTGTGATACTTAGGCTCCACTGCCTTGGGCTCCCTCGCCCTGCCACACTCACGAGGTTAGTCTGTTCCGGGCCTTGGAGCATGATGGAAGCCTCCAAGACTAAGACCTCCTGCTACTCCTCACCACATGGTTCAGTCCTCTCTACGTGAGAAGAAAGACCATTGGAGCGTCAGGAAGACCCCCAAGGCTGAGCTCCTACTTTCATTCGAAAACACTAAGAATCTCACCAAGAGATTATTCACAGATGGAACTTGGTTTACCACTTGGATCGTACTTTCATCACTTTGTAATCATATACTTTTTGCCACAATCAACATATACATAATCTCAACCATATACATTAACTCATTCATCACAAGTTATAAAAGTAACATCTTCATAAATTTAATCGAAATTTATCAATACCAAAATCTTTATAATTTATTTCCAATGCCTAATCTCCTATACAATATATGAAAAATTGTTTCCTTTAATTCTATTATAATAGTCATATTAAATCATAATTATATTATAATATTTATATTAAACAACATACAAATATTCATACATATTATAATATTATAAATGATTATGAACACTTCCAGCTATATCAACATTCTCTTTTATACATATTACGTATTTACTAATCCTACAAACAACAACATTATATTATATTAATAGAATTTATTATCATCCGCACATCCTCGGCATCTTTTATATATATATTACTATATTATAATGATATTAAGTAACGTAATTCCCTTCTTCTTATATATACTTATATATCTATACTATATTAATATATTATATTATATTAACTTAAAGTATATTATTCCCTGCAACCTAATCGTTCCAGTCTTTTCAATATTAAAAGACCATGTAATTTATAAAAAAACTTATACCCTTCAAGCACTTATAAAACATCAAAAATTTCTTTAGGCATAAAAGTTGCCACTGCATGCACCAGTTTACATATAATATATATAATCTATACATTAATAATATAATATATTATGATACGTAAATAACTTACAATGCTCCCTTAATTATGAAACTGCTTGTTAAATTATTCATAACCACAAACTGTTTGCTCCCAACCTCACTTCACTATCCAATTGGTCATCGGAGAGGGTTCAGATGTCTGAACCCATCAGACTCACCTTCGGCGCTAGCACATATGACTAGTCACAACTGACTGGACCAGGCCAGGGCTGCTCTATGATCAGGGATGTGCCAACTCAGGCTTTTAAGTCCCTTTATCCTATCAACAAAGAAAGGCTCTAAATCAGTTTTAATTAATTTATTTAAGTTACTTAAACTAGTTTGTTGTGTTTTAAACCTCAAACGCCCAATTTTTTTATATTTTACCCCCCTCTCATAGTACTCTGAAACAGTACCCATGCATCCAAGTACTACCCAACGATGCTAATTAAAGTCTCACCCAAAGTCTTTCCAAAACATCATCAATCACAATCAATAACTCATTCAGAAACATATTAGATTCATCAACCAATCAATGCACAGGAAATAAATCACAAACTCCTCCTTTACACAATCAAGCTCATACCAAGATCAATTACATAAGACAACAACAAACAGTCCCAACAGAACATCTTATTATAAACTTAGCCACACATGAAACATTGAAACATATTCATACTCAATAAATATATGAAACAGTGAGAAATGTAATTTGAGAAATGTAATTCAAACAGTACATCAACTTCAAATCCAACATGCATATATTTTATAAAATAAATCCACACAAAATAATTAGCTCCCCTTGCCTGGAAATTTACAACTCTATACCAAAGCTTGGTTCTACAGTACCCCGGGTCACACCGAACTTGGACCGCACCCTATAGATCACAGAATTGTGATCAAGAATAGTTCTTAGAGCTACCGTTGAACAAAAATTGGAAGGACAGAAACGAAAGGCACATGCATCAACATAAATGTTGCATGCTCAAAACCCTAGAGGCCTAAGGAAAGGGGGAAACGACTTACCGGCGAAATAATGAGAATCCAATCGGTTCAAGTCAAAGCTCTCGACTTCGGAAACACAGGGACACCACCTAAACGAAAATGCACCGGTTCAGTTTGAAGATTCTGTAGAGAGAAGGCAGAGAAATAAGGACTTAAGTGGTTCTAGAAAGAGAGTTCTCAGAAAAATGAACTCAACTTTGTTTCTTTTGTTTTTAAGTTCAGTAAAATATAAAACTGTTGTTCCTTTTTAATAAAGATCTCCCTCTTTTTAACTTAATTCTTCTTTCACCCCATCCCTTTTTATTATATAAATATATTTATAAAACAAGGTCCTTACAAGTTACACTTTATGTATGAGTGAGACATAGGACTTAATTAAAAATTTGAAACGAGATCAACACTTATATAGAATTAAGGCTTAAGTTTTAATCAAACCGCCAAAAAAGTTTAATTAGTAAAATATCACTAGAAGAAAAATATTATATTATCTATGAATGAAGAAAATATTATATTATCCATGAAAAAATATTGACAGTAAAACAAAATTTAGCAACAGATTTTATTTATGGATTTTATGATTTTTAATTACCAATGGTAATATATAAATAATGGACTTATCCATAAAATTTAATTTGTTGGTAATTTAAAATTTTTATTATCCACCATATACTTAATCGATAATGGATATTAATAGGTGCCAAAGTTTTAGTTTAGCTTTGATTATAATGTGATAAAATCCATCAATAAATCTATTGATGATGAGTTTTTAAAAATTCGTCTGAACCTTTTGAAAATTTGTCAATGATTTGTCAATTGACTATTTTTAAAATTTATTAATCGTAATTGAATTTTTTAAAGTTGATTAATAATTTTGTTGAAAAATATGTTAATAAAATGAGCATCAATTTTCTGTCAAATCTAACAAATTATTTGTTATAAATTAAATGGAGAAAGAATAAAAGTAGAGGAGGAGGGAAAAGAAGGTGTCAACACCAATGGCAACACTTGCAACAATGATGATAACGATGATGTGGGGATGATAACGACGATAACGACGACAACGACGATAACAATGATGGAGGAGGAGGAAGAGCGAAAGACCATAAATATAGTGACGATGACAACAAATAGATATAGAAATGGTGACATGGAAACAATGAGAACAATGTCAAAGGAGGAGGAGGAGAATTAGGAAGAGGAAGATAAAAACAAATAGGAAGAAGAAGAAGAATGGAAGAGAAAGAGAAAAATCAAATTACCATATTTACTTATAGATTGTATCAACAACCCAGTCGATCCACAAATATTTAGGTAATCTATAATTATCGACAAATTTTTCATCTAATAATTATCGACAAATTGTGAGTAAAATTTATTAATTGAGTTTTTTTAATGTATTAATATTAAAGATTAATAATAATTAGCTAAGAATAAAACTCACTTCCCAATAAGGAGTAAATTAAGTTAATTCTCGAAGTTAATTGATTTGTGGTTTTGAATTTTAGTAATAAAGCCAAATGATTCTTTAGAGTAATAAGACTTTCTTAATCTTACCCTATAAGAAAAATGACAACATATCTCTAATAAAGAGTTAACAAATATGAATGAGTAATTAATTAATAAACATTCAAATGAGATAAGAAATTTGAATGAGTAACAAATTAATTCCAATTCAAAGGAATTATACAAAATATGTGAGAAACTGTGAGTTTTGACTCAAAAATTGATATGATGAAGATGTGATAGAATCTAGAGACACAAAACTTGTATTTGTTGGGAAATGAGAATACAATTCATGAATGTTAGCAACTATAATGTGACTTCTATTATAAGCCATATATTAAGTATTTACGCAAGAAGACTGGAATACCATTTTGCATGGTGAAGGTTATTGTCAATTGTTAGGATAAAAATGAAGTTTAGAAGTTTTGATGATGTTTCGGTCAAATCTCAAGTTCTTAAGTTGCAAGAAGACCTTCATAAAGATTTGTTTTATGTTAAAGCTTTTGTAACTTGGTAGTTTTATGTATAGATAAGGTGTTATTTATCCTTGATTCCATGTATTGTATGTTTTAAAATTCATTTTAGAGTCAGAAAAACTCTGCAATAATCGATTAGCACTTAAGATGATTGATTATCACAGAGGTTTTTGAAAGTAGCTCAAAACTCAATTTTGTCTTTGGAATAATCGATTACCAACTAATGATAATCGATTATCCATAATCAATTATGACTTAAAATAGTCGATAATCACAACTAGTTATTGGAATTTTTAGGCATTTTTTTACCGTTATGCATTCATTAAATGCAAAATCGTGGGATAATCAATTATCATGGGAGAAAAGATTGAACACAGATTATTAGAGAATTCCTTGAGTGAGGTCTTTATAAAGATGTTTTAGACTTTCATTCTAACACACAACTACACTTGTTAATCTGAGTGAAGTGTGATCTAAGGTTTATGTAACCCTTGTGCTTTGGCTTTAAAAACTTGGTGTTGGCATAGAGCAAGAACTTTCACTAGGATTGTGATTGAGTGTTGTTGTTTTTGAGTGAAGCCTGTCATCCTTTCTGAAGATTCAAAGGAAGTGTTCATCTTTCGTGAAGCATTCGGTGTAGGTGTTCATCCCTTGTGGTTTTTAGGAGAAGTGAGTATATCTTTGGGGGTAACAAGAGAGGCGTTTCTAAACCTTAAACTATTTTTTCTGTGTGATTGTAATAGTTTATTGCTTTGGTGAAAATGGATAGTTAATCTTTGTTTGGGATTAACAACTGGTTGTAGGATCCTTGGATCTGAACTAGTATAAATTTACTTATGCAAAACTCTCTTTCCCTACACTCTTTATTGTTATTGATATTATTTGTTAAGTAAATTTTATAAAAAGAGAAGAAAAATTATTTTCAAAGCGCAAGAAATCAATTCACTTTGTCATCTTGATTTTTGTCCAAACACGTTAACCATTCTATTACACCGCTTTGACAATTGGTATCAGAGCTAGTGATAGTTATTCAATTTTTTTTAAATGTTTGGACAATAGCAAACATTTGCATAGGACGCTTCAATTGACTTACCCCCTCTTTTTTTGGGAAAATATGCTTTTTGAAAAATAAGAATGCAAATATTTTTAAAGTCTGTCGATATTTGTATTTGGGATGCAGTTGAAAATGGTCTTTTTATTCCTACTATTACTGTTAATAACGTGCAAGAACCTAAGCCTTATGCCTAATGGAGTGTTGATGAGAAAAAGACGGCTCGATATGATGTTAGGGCCAGAAATACTATTTCATCTACTTTATATAAAAGCACTCAGGAAATATGAGAAATTTTAATAGTAACTCGTGAAGTCACAAATGAAGTTAAGCATGCTCGAAAGAACTCTTTAGTCAAAGAATATGAAATGTTCCATATGAAACTATGGAAAACAATCCACGGTGTGCATAATCGTTTTAGACACATCGTCAATCAACTATCCGATTTAGGTAAGAATTTTGACATTGAAGATGTCAGAGCGGTGCAGCGGAATGGTTAGCATGTCCAACAAACCAAGAGGGAGGTGAATTGGTTTCTTATCGCAAATAATATCTTTAAATAATTTTCTCATAAAATATAAATTCCTTAACAACAATTTAAACAAATTAAAGAGTAAGAAAGAGAGAAAATTGCACAGTTGATTTTTATACTAGTTCGGATCACATAAATCATATGTCCAGTTGCTAATCTCAACCGAGAATCAATGTTTCACTATCACAAACTAACAAAGTGTTACAATCACAAAGAAAATAAAATAGTTTAAGGTTAGAATACCTCTCTTGTTACCCCCAAAAATACTAACCTTTAACTTGTTTATTTTCTTTGTGATTTAGTAGTTTGTTGGTTTGTGCTAGTGAAACATTAATTATCGGTTGATGTTAACAACTGAACCTAGGATCTGTGTGATCTGATCCAGTATAAAAATTACTTGTGTAATTTTTTTTCTTCCTTACTCTTTTAATTTGTTTAAATTGTTTTAAGGAATTTATATTTATGTGAGAAAATTATTAAAAGAACGATTTGCGATAAGAAACCAATTCACCCCTTCTTGGTTTGTTTAACGCGTTAACCATTCCATTACACTGCTCTAACAAATAATTGTGATGATATAGATTTTGATGAAAATAATTGTATGATACATATTGTTCATAAAAAATTAAAAATTGATTTTAAAGAATTAAAATCAAATTTTGAAAATATGCTTAAAGAAAATGAAAAATTGAAAAATAAATTTTCCTATTTAGAAAAAAGAAAATTTGCCTAAATTTGAAGAAATTACATTAAACAACCAAAGTAGAATATAGTAAAAGCTCTATAGAAAAGTAAAAGGTTGTTAAAAATAGGCATGTCCCTCAATATAAAAATAAAACTAAAAGAACTCGTAGAGTTTGGATAAAATAAGGAACTAAAGAACCCAAATATTGCTACTTGTTTCTATTACATGAAAAATGCTCATACACCAAATAAATATAAAATAAAACATTATGATGTTCCAAATTAAATATATACATATATTCCTATTATAAAATAAGTTGTCTATAACTTTAAAGGACTAAAAGTAATATTTTTTATAGTATTTTTGGAGACCAATATATTATTTTTCTTTAACTTTATATGCATGGATGTTATATTGTTTGTTTTAAAAGATGGAGAAGTGAAAGTAAAAAGATTTAAAGATAAAGTTTGTGTATCATTTAACGAATGTAATAAAAAAATGCTTTAATGAATGAAATTATTATATTATAATTTTTTCTTTATGATTAAAATATTTATAAAGTATAATGTAATTATTGTTATTATTAATATGATTATTATTGTTTTTATTATGATTATTAATTATAAATATAATTATTATTTGTATTTTATTATCATTAGTGTTATAATAATAATAATAATTATTATTATTATTATTATTAATAATTTATCAAAGGCATTTGATACATGTGGTCAGATGGAGGATGAAAACTAGTTGCTTGAGGTTGTGGAAATGACACAAGCTAATAATGTCTTGATTGGTTCTTCTTATTCAGTATTAACATATTGCATTGTATTAACAAATTTAAACGTAATAGAAAAATGGAATTGCCACATCTCTCCTACTGCCTATTGAAGAAGTTACTTAGGTACTAAGAAATATATTATATATTTATTTTTGAAGGATTTCCTTTTAAACAATTTTAATAATTTAAAAATATTATCGAAAGATATTATATTTTAAAAATTTTTGGACAACAAATTATCTATCACTAATTTATTAGTTTGTATATTTAAAATAGACTATTACAAATTAATATATTATAAAAAAAAATTGTTAATAATACATTTTCTATTATATATCAAAAGCTGTTAAAGACATAAAGTAGTTAGCCACTCGTTGTTGTCTTTCTTTTTGGAAGAGTATAATTTGACACCATCTTTTCCTTTTAGGTTTATTCCAGAATTGCCTTTTACAATAAAATGTTATATTAACATAATAAAAATAAATATAAATATAATATTATAATAAAATGATAATTTACGAAATTGGAAGTTAAATGTAATAGAAAAATGGACTTGTCACATCTCTCCTTCTGTTTCACAAATCACCGTTTATTCAATCACCAAATTGAAATCATTGGACCAAAATCAAACGGCTCATATTTTAATCCACGTTTTAAATTTGTTTCAAATCCTGTAAACTTTCTATGCTTAATGACATATTTTATCAATAATATTTTACGTTTTTATTAATTTTATCATTAATTTTTTAATTTTGTAAATTTTATTATTTTAATACCAAAATCATACATATTTTACTTTTCTAAAGTATGGATTCTCAAATTACAAACAACGTGATTATTAACTAATAAAAGATTATGTTAAATCCAAAATGAAATATGTAATGTATTTTAAATTATTTTTTTATTCTGTAAATTTTATTATTAAAATCTTAATTTTGTGAGTTTTATCATTAAATTTTTTATTTCACAAATTTTAACAATAAACTTTCAATTTTCGAATTATCTTCTCATTTTAAAATTATATACATCTTATTTTTATTAAGTTATATATTAATGGTACGGTGAAGCCAACCAAAAAAATATTAAAATATGACTTTTTGGGATGAATAAATTAAATTGAAATATTTAATATAGTGATTGGAAATGATTATCTCACCAGCATACTTTAAAATATTAATATATTTTTGTTTAATTTATTTTGTATTTTATTACAGGAAACTAATTTGAACTTTAAAGATTTTCGTTTGGTTATTAATATTCGTACTAAAGAAACCAAGTTAAATAAAAATATAATAACATTTTAATTATATGTTATGAGCGATAAACTATTATTATATTAACATCTTGCATTGTATTAACATATGTATTAACAAATTTAATATCAGAGATGGCTATTGAAGAAGGTACTTAGGTACTAAGAAATATATATATTCTTTTTTGAAGGATTTTCTTTTAAACAATTTTAATAATTTTAAAATAAAGAGTATAAAGATTTTTTTAAAAAAAACTCTAATGATAAAGAGTATACGTAAACAAAGAAAGTTACGTAGATAATTTTATATTGGTTTGGATTAGAAGATCTTATATCAATTTTTAGTATTTTTAAGATGAGATTAATTAATTATTAAAAATAATCAAAACTTATAATGACAAAAAATAGAATAAAAGAAGACACAAAAAATGGACAACTTTTTTCTAGTCACAACAAATGTGCAAACTCACTTAGACACACTCATCGAAAAGATTTACTTTTATCAACACTTCTTCCAAAGAATGAATAGTTCAAAATTTGTAGAGACAAAATATATATAAATCCAAGAAAATTGAAGAGTCATTTTGCAATTGTCACTAATAATCGACTATCATAACTAATAATAGATTATTCTAGAACCTTTTTCAAAAATTAATTTTTCTCTATACTAATAATCGATTATTCAATGACTTTTTTGAAAAATCTAAAATGAACTGTGATAATCAATTATTAATTGTGATAATCAATTATTTCATATCATTTTTGAAATAGAAGCTTTTTCTTAAGTATTCTATACAACCTATTGTTTATATTTATAAAGTAAGTCCAAAGTCTAAATATAAATAACTTATTATAAAAGTTTTAAATTGATATATAGATTTTTCTAACATCAATTATAATAAGTTGAATTCATCGTTAAGATATTCTTTCTTTAGTTTTTCCCTTGATCCTAATATTAAGTTGTATGTGAATATTATAAATTGATTCTTGAGAAAGTTTATTGTTGGTTGTATTTAGGATGTTGATATGTTTTATGTGATTATATGAAATAATTAATGTAATTGTATGGTGACATACCACTATGTAAGATTTGGGTGAGATGTTATATTATAATTTATGTGTATTTTGTTTATGATGTTTTTAAGTTTATATTCTTAAATAAAATAATTATAAAAGAATATTATTTTATTTGTAAAAAACTAGAAAAGAAAATAATGAAAAGTAATTTAAAATGAACTGTAGTCGCCTGAGAGAATCTTTAAAACGTTGTCGTTGGTGGTCCGGTGAATGAAGTAACACTCTCCACCACAACACTGCATCGTCACTCTTCAGAATCTCTTCTTTCTCTGTTCCTATAGTGACTTTCATTTGGTCGTGTTTCACCATGAGCAATAAAATCATGTATTTCTCGCGTTCACCTTCAAAGTCTCAAGCTCAGAGTTCTCAAGGCACTAATGTAATAATTCCTTCAGACTGTCCTCCTCATCTTGTCAAACTAATGCAGCAACGAAAGTGCTTCAATTGTGGCCAAATTGGACATTGGTATCGGTTCTGTCCTTCCAAATCCCCCAATTCTAAATCCGTTTCGCCCTCTCCCAATCAAGCTTCCCCACTTTCCCCCAACGCTGTACAGTGCCGCTGTGGCCATGGCGCATGCGAAATCAAAACCGCACGCAGTGGGAGGAACTACTATACCTGCCCCATCAAAAGTGTAAGCTTCTAACACTTGCAATTTTGTATCTTTTTTTTGTGATTATGATTTTAAAGTTGACGTTGGTGGTTGTACGGTTTAAGGGGGTAAAATGTAATGACTCTTTTAAGTGGTGCGATGAACCTGTTGCTGAGAGTGATTTGCAGCCTCCAGCGATCAAGTATCCTGAGTGTGCGTGTAAGGCTGGAGTTTGTAGAAGAGTTAAGGGTAAAGAGACAAATGGGGTTTTTAAGTACTATTTTTCTTGTCCTGTTAAGAAGGTATGACTCATGACCTTTATTTTCTGATTGATGTTATGGTTCTCTTTTGTGTATGTGTGTTATTGGGTTTTGGGGAAAGATTTATGTTTTGTACCAGTAGAGGGATGATATTGGATTTTTGGTGCCTATAAGCTGCTTGATGTATATGGCAAGTATCCTTTTGGGTTATATCATTTAACTTACTATTGTTCAATAGGGTCATGGATCTTGTGGATACCGTGTGTGGGAGGATGAGATTAAACTGCTTGATGGAAAAAGCATTGTTCCTACCCAGCGAAGAAGGCAAAGGACTCTTCATGATTTTTGGGAGGGATGCCAAAATGATGAAACTGATGATGAGCTGGGTAGTGAACGCAGAAAAAGGATGAGAGTTGGACACTGTTCTGAGGATCCCTCGGCTGTGGCTGACATTCCAGACAAAGAAGATTTTATGGTTGATGATGATGATTTCGAGTTTATAAACTCGTTATCGAGGGAGACTGTTGAGGAAGAAGCATTTCTATCATTATCTCAACTATCAACACCTTCAAGGTTCCGTTGGCGACAAATTATGTTTGAGAGGCGCATTTCCTCTGATGATTCATTTGGTAATATTTTTTTTCTTTGTTCTCGGAAATCTGTTTCTTTCTTTCATGTTTCCTTAATGTTTCTGCTGCCACTTTTGGAGCAACGTTACGTTATTTTGATTATTTTTACTTGATTCTTTACAAATTTAACCACAGGGTAATTGTTGTTACTATCAGTTTAAGTTTGAACTTAAAAAAATTGGATTGTGTCATTATTTGAAAGTAGTTTGATCATATTTAGTCTTGAAACTATATTTGAGAGAGAAAACCTTTAAAACTATCTTGATATATTGCAGGTTCTTGTAGAATGGGTTGGCTTGGCCGTCTTCTTTTCTTTCATCCAGCTCAAAGTTTAAATCTCCCCACACCTAAGCCTTTTTTCTGTTGTATGACTTCATTAGTTTTATATGTTTGTGTCCACTTTGATTTAGAATTGTGATTGATTGTGTCCCATCCTTACAGGCATTTTCCCATCCTTTAATCCAATAATTGTCCCTAAACAGAGGAATGTTTCTGATGGTCCTTGCAACAAGCTTGCTATAAAAAATGTTAGTCAACAACATGCCCAACTTTCAACTGGTTTAGTTAGTCCCAGCAAATTACAATATGGTGAAAGAAAGTCAAAGGCATCATGGCATAGAGAAATGATCTTGTTCACACAGCAACAACTTCTAGCTGGTCTTGAAACCTTGGCTCCTCAGGAGCATGAGTCCATGAAAGAGGCAGCAGAAACCACTTTTGCAATATTAAATGTTTTACAGGTTGACTACAAAAAGTTTTCTGATCATGTCTTGGACTATATCAAATTTTCGTCATCAATTGCAGAAATAGATAAATCCATGGAAAATTTGCTTACTATGGAAGATCTCAACAAAGTCTTTGAGGAGGAGAAAATGAGATTAGCTCAACAACAAGATGACCATGTCAAGACCAAAGCTTTGCTTGAAGCATCAAAAAGAGATAGACAATTGCTATGTGAAGAGGTCTCTAATCTCGAGGCCATGCTCAATGAAAAACAAAAGCAATTAAAGTTTTGTGAGTTAGAGACCTTAAAGATTGAAACTCGGCTTGGTGATTTGGAAAGAAATATATTGGAGACTGATATAACGCTGAAGAAAAGAGCTGAGCAAATAAAAAAGAAACAAAGTGAAGAAAGACAGGCAAAGCAAATTGCAGCTCAGGAAGCGCTGCAGAAGGCAAAACTTGAATTGGAAAATTCGTAACTCAGAATTGAAGTGTATGTAGCACACCTTTTGTGAATAGTGCATATATTTAAGCTCACTATTCTTATTCTAGGTTATGTATCAGATTTTATATTGTAGGCTTTTGCTTCTAACACTGACAGCTTAATACATGTAATAATTCATCCTAGAACCTTTTATGTTTACATACCTAAGCCTTCTTCTCTTTTTCATGTTGCTCTTTTGCTTTTTGGTATATTATTTTATTTTCGTTGTGCCTCTTGTTCCTTTGGTATATACAATATCATTGCAACAAATTATCAGATTATAGTAGATAAATTGTGGTTAGTTTGTGAAAGCTTTGCAGACTATTTATCAACATGAACATGTTTTTAAGTTCTTCATTGCCATGTATCATCTCCCCCCCAAAATTATGTGATTTCAAACAATTTAGCTGTAATGTAATATTGTTGTGTTATTTGCCATTTTTGTATAATTAGGCTTATTTTTTTTCTTAATTTGTTATGTCTTTTATACTTGTAACTTGTTCTTGCATGATTCATAAGGTAATTACGAGATACTCTCTAAATCTCTTAGGTGTTTTATGGCAATCTAACTTTCTATACTAAGTCACACTCATCAAACTATTTTTTTTTTTTTTTTTAATAACGAATTTATTTTTAATAATGAATTTGAGGAATATGTTTTTCTTTTCAATAATGTTTTTTAAAGCAATCACTAGTGCAGAAAGAGCTTTAGACGTCAGTTATTTTGGGCTTTTTACGTCACCTTCCGAACCGACATCTTTACAGGTGACGTTAATGGAACGTCGGACTTTTGCAGATGCAACGTTGCAATAGACGTTTGTTCACTGAAATGTGTGACGTCTATAAAGACATCAGACAGTGCACTAACCAATGTCTAAGGACACTATAGACGTCGGTTAACTGACACGTACGACGTCTATAAACTCGTCAAACATTGCATTAACCGACGTCTAAGGGCATTATAGACGTCGGTCAGTACATTAACCGACGTCTATGAAGTGTTCGTTGTGTTTCGATGCAGTTTTTCTCGTGTCTGTGGGTAGCGTAGTAGCACCTCCTGTCCTTGCTAGTTTCCTCGTAAGAAAAAATTGCGTCTTTTGCATCTCCTATGACATTTTAACCCAAAGATGAACCTGAGTCGTTGCATAGGTCCACTCTGACTGTCAATGAAAAGAATATGGTGACACCGTATTCTCACCGTTCTCTTTTTCTTTGGCGGTTGGAGTGGAAGTAGGCAACAACCCAAGTTCAACTTCAAGTTGAAATGCCATAAGAGATCCAAAAAACGTAAGTTTTTCTTAGGAGGAAACTAGCAAAGGGAGAAGGTGCACTACGCTACCCAAAGACACAAGAAAAACCGCATCAAAACACAACGAAAACTCATTTTAATCGGTTCAAATGAAAGATAATATATCAAAGATTACTTTAAACGGAGTAAAAACAACTTTAAATGGTTCACGGGACATCAAACGCACTTGGAAATGCAGTGCAACGGAGAGAAAAGGCGAAAGAAGACGATCAAATTGCTGGTTCGCAAACTGCTGGTTGGCAGCATTTAACAAGAAATTAGACGTCGGTTGCCCACAAAGCCGACGTCTATAATCGCATATATGTCGGGTGCCTCACTAATGTGACGTCCATTCCATTTAAAAATTACTATTTTTGTTATACATAGACGTCGGCTTGGTGGGACGAGAGGTCTAGTGGGCGGAAGCGAATGAATTTTCACATCCTGGTCAGACTATATACGTCGGGTGTACCAACTAAAAAAGAGCGTACGTACTTTAACAAACCCATATATACATATATATATATATATATATATATATATATATATATATATATATATATATATATATATATATATATAAGTAGTGATATTATATATTTCATAAATCCGTAGTTGTAAAGATCGTATCGGAGAATACTAATTATATATAGTCATGCTAGCAAAATAATGAAAACAAATTGATGTATTTTTCAACATATATGTCGAGTGAATTTTTTAGCTTGACTATTTTTAAATATATTTATGAATAGTAGAATATATAATAATAATAATAATAAAAATAAAAGAAGAATAATAAGAATAATAATAAAATTAGTGTAAGATTAAAAATTTACACAAGGTAACATGAAAATAAATAATTAAATTAAATAGTTAGTGATTATAATTAGGGTTAAAGATGTTTTTAGTCTCTCAACTATCAAGTAGGAAGTTATAATTTTTCATCCTCCCACACCTATATCGTTAAACTACAAATTTAGTCAAAGAAATCAATCCAGTCCTCAAGAAAACATGAAATGTATCAATTTCTCAGTCATATACACAAGATGCAACAACTTCGTCACAGAAAGAGGGAGGCAAATTACTACAATAAATGTTGGTCATTTCTATTCGAAAATTGCCACTAAGTTGTTAGAAGATGGTCATTCAAAAATCTAACACACATAAGGTGCTTGAATTTTATAAAAATAGCATACAATTCTTGGTGAAGATGGTCAACCTAAGAGAAATTTGAACTGCTGATAAATTTGTTGTTAAGTTTGATGAAATGTGATGCTGGGAAGTTCCAAAAGAATTAATCTACCATGTTCTCATCATGTTTTAACAACTTGCAAACATGCCCACCATGATTTCAAACATTAGATCAGTTCACATTATAGGTTGGATATAGTCATGAAAATGTATCACAATTTGTATAGAGAATTAAAACATAAAAGTTATTGACCAACACACTTAGGCCTATAACTTTGTCCAAATCTAACAAGAACAAAAAAGCACAAAAGAATAAACCATAATTGTTTAGAATAAAACTGAAATGAATACCCACTAGTACAAAAATACCGTATAATGTTGTTTTTTGGCCTTTCACGTTGAATTCGAAGTCAACGTCATATCAAGAGACGTTAAGTTGGCGTCGAATTTAAAAAATTCGACGTTAGTCAAATTGATGTCAAATTTTGTTAATATTCGACGATAAACAACTTTTTGTTTTTTTAATTAATTGTGATCTTTTTTAACACTCTACGAGACCTGAAAAGGAGAAAAACAACAAATTTCAGTTTTTGGTATTTTATAAAGCATGAACTGTGAACCTTTAGTATAGTATCAACAACAACAAACAACAAACAAGTTCAATCAAACAACAACAACAAACAAGTTCAATCAAACAACAACAACAAACAAGTTCAATCAAACAACAACAACAACAAACAAGTTCAATCAAACAACAACAACAACAAACAAGTTGAACCAAATAACAATAACAAACAAATTTAAAAAAAAACAACAAACAAGTTCAACAAATAAGTTCTTTAAAACGAAAACGAAAACTAACCTTCAAAAAGTGAGTTTGTTGAATAAAGTGTTTCCAGTGAAAGAGAAAGTAGAACGCGTCTATGAAGGACAAGAACACGAAATAATGAGTCAAAACAAACGAAAATCATACATAAAGTAGTTAATTAACATGTATTTATATCAAATGAAAGAAAAATTACATGTGATGGTCGTCAAACTTCGTTAGAGAAAAGTTTGAGAAGAGAATAAGGTCTCGCGCGCTAAGATAAAGTGAATGAATTTTCAATCTCCCGCTCAAATTAAAAAGGGAAACTTTTTGTTAACAAATAATACGTTGAAGCCCCTGCATAATTCGATGTATTATCAGTGGTTTAAAAGAAAAAAGAATTAAAAATACGTAACTCTTTGACTTATGACTGAAAAATAATATGTCGAAGCCCGTACAAAATTTGACGTATTATATGTTGTTTAAAAGAAAAAAGAAAAAAGAATTAAAAAGGAGATACTTTTTGGCTTCTGTCTAACGAATAATACCTTGAATTCCCTACAGAAATCGACTTACTAATATCGCACTGCTTTAAATAATTACCATAATAGAATGTACGAGACTTCCTAGTAAAATTGCATTTATTTAAAAAAAATAACTAAAAAAATATTTTTACGGTTAAACACCAAAATACACAATAAATAATTCTGTTCAAAATTTTGTAATTTCTTCTCTTCAATAAATACATGCTCTATATTCATTTATTACTTCTTTACAATTAGACACGTCCAATTATATTTATAACACAGTTTTTCTACCCTGCATCCTATAAGTTAATTACAAAATATATATATATATATATATATATATATATATATATATATATATATATATATATATATATATATATATATATATATATATATATATATATTCTCATCCTCTTTTCTCTATAAAATTCACAAAATAAAAAAATAAGTTTAAAATTCAATTTTCCAAAAACCGATTTCTTTTACTAATATTCCAACGCATATGGCAAAACCACCTTAAGAATTAAGCTCTTTAGAGATTAAATTCTGACTTATTTTGAAAACCATGCTGCTTTGAAAATATAAGCCTCCTAACCGGGTAAATAGAAAGTGGAACAATACTATTACAGAAAAAAAATCTCATAATAGTTCTTTTCCCCACTTTAATCTTCAAAATAAAGAATGATATCTCTTTGAAAATGAAAATTTTAAAATAGTTATTTATCAGTATTTTAGTTAACTACAGACATTATGATTTTTTTATTCACAGTTATATGATCTAATGTTTTCTAAATAAGTAAAAAACATGTGAATTTAATATTTTAAAACAATTAAAGAGTTTTTTTTGACAGGAATACGGAAATAAATAAATAAAAACAAGTGTAATTTATATTTTACTTTTAGCTTCTTATAATGACACGAACGAGAAATTGAAATAAATGATAGGTTATTTTTAAACACTTTTGTAAGTGTATCACTGTTAAACACAAACTTTTAAAAATTAAATATGGCTTTAGTGTATAAAATTGGATAAGAAATTGAAATTTATTTTTTATTTAAAATTTTAATATATTTTAATTTTTAAACTTTAAAAAATAGATAAATATAGTTTTTTTAATTTAATTATATTAAATTTTTTGTATCAAACACATTTTTCAATTAATACTAAAACAGAAATATACAAAAAAATATAAACAATTTAATAAAACATATTTGATACACAAAAATGTGACGTAATTTAATTAAAAGAATTATTAATTTATTTTTAAAGTTTAGATTCAATTATATCAAATTTTAAAAAAATAAAATTTAATTTTAGAATAAAATTAAAAAACTAAAAATATGTTTAACTCAAAATTTAAAATACAGCAAGCAAAAATACCATTATTATTTGTTAGGCTGAAAAAATCGCCACCGACCCACGCCACCGACCCACGTGTACAACGCGCAACCACCAAACTTGCCAAAACCAAAGGCAAAGTTAAATAAAATTAAAAAAGTAAATAAGAAAAATCTGGAAACAGAGAAAATAACAATAATAACAAAAAAAGAAACCTTCCACACTCGAAAATTGTCTGTCTGCATCTCAGCCTGTCCTAAAAACTATTCATTTATTTATTGCTTTTTATTTGTGTTTAATAACTATTCACGAAGAAGCTTAAGCACTTTTGGCGATGACGATGCTCGTGTTTTTCCACGTATCGGGCAACATCGCCGGCGACCCCACTCATTGCCGCCGGTTGCAATATCACTCATGAAAACGTAATTTCTGAAACGAGAAGAGTCTCTCTCCGTCGTTTACGTCCTCTACGGTCGTTTCCGCGTTAATCCCTTTCCAAGGTTAAAGCAAAACGCACGCATGCTCTTATTCTCTCCTTCATTCCATCCCTATTAAATCAAATTCCCTCCTTTCCGTTTTCCACATTCAAAATCACTCATTCTTGTGTTTTTTCTCTTTCCCACTTCAGAATTGGGATGAAGAAGGCATCACCTGTGACGTTGGATCACGTGCTTCTGGCGTCGCAGGAGACGAAGGAGGCGCGTGAGGTGCGGATTCGGAGCCTCTTCGAATTCTTCGACAGAGAGAATCGCGGGTTCTTGGACTACGCGCTCATCGAGGCTGGTCTCTCGGCGCTTCAGATTCCGTCGGATTACAAGTACGCGAAGGATTTGTTGAACGCTTGCGATGCGAACAATGATGGGAGAGTGGATTTCCAAGAGTTCAGGAGGTACATGGACGACAAGGAGTTGGAGATTTACCGCATTTTTCAGGCCATCGATGTAGCGCACAATGGCTGCATTTTGCCGGAGGAGCTTTGGGAGGCGCTCGTAAAAGCAGGCATGTTTCTTCTGTGTAGCGTAATCGTTTCATTTTATTCCAACTTAACTCGTGATTTTGTTGATGTTTGAGTGTTTCGGTTGTCTTTTGTTTGATTTTGTTTGTAGATTAGTTTGACATAGAATTGTGTTGTGTAAATTTTTGTTGAAATCCATGTCCACCTCTGACATGATAAAATAAAAATGTAATAAGTACAGGTTACTCTCACTAGTTTACGCGCTAGCTTGAGTTTTAGTTGGATTTAAACTCAAATACTAAGATAATACCAGAGTTTATTGTAGTCATTCGTTGGACTTATTTTAGGTCACTCATTATCACACTGTTATTAGTTATATCAGTTACAAATTATGCTATCTAGTGGAGGTTAGTATGATGATTTATAAGTTTATCAAATGAAGGAAGATTTGAACAAAGGTATGGTATTTGATGAAGGGGAAAACATTCATTATATTGAAAACAAAAAGAAAAATCTAATAATTGTTAGTTTTTTAAAAAATAAACATCTGATGCCTTAAAAGAATAGTGACATTAAAATTGTTAAGATTAGAACAGAGAAATATTTCTAAAGGGCTTAATGGATCCTCCTCATGTTCTATCATTTATATAGATCAAGATTTAATACAATAGAGAGATGGAAGATGAAGGGATTGTCCTAGACTGCTAGGTACAATCATTATAGATAAACCAACACACAACTCCCTACTTTAGGCTCTACTAACTATACTAATCATAGGTAGACTTAATGATTATTCTAACATTAAGATACACACTGATCACACACACTAACCAATAATTCTAACACTCCCCCTCAAGCTGGAGCATACAAATTGTATGAACCAAGCTTGGAATAGATAAACTTGATTTTGAACTAGATGATTTGTCTTCAAGAGTGTGAGGTAATGTGTTATCAAATGGCAACGAAAAACTAACAACAGCTTGTGAAACTTCAGCTTGTGAAACTTCAACTTCAAAAGTGGATGATAGATAGCAGTGGTGGACAATGACAATCTGCAAGGACGAAATCCCTCATCAACTAAGGATGGGGCCTGCAGTGGTTAAATGCGACAAAACTGCAGGGACTGCCATCTCTGAGACTGATGGGTGATGGGGCCTGTAGTGGCTGAAAGCTACAAATCTACAGGGACTACCATACTTATGTGGCTTGAACTGCCATACTTAACTTGCAGTGTCTTGGAACCAATGGTGGAAACAGTGAAATTGTTGATTGGGATTGAAAGCATCACAATTGTTTTAGGTAAACACACATAAATGAAGTTGACAAAAGAGATAGACGTCGTGCAGCAGCAAACAACAAATTGCAAGGACTGATGAAGTGATCCTTTCACATGGCAGAAGCCAAAACACCAAAGTTTGGGACTTATGGCATCAAAAGACCAAAGACATGCTGGAAGTCCAAAGTTCTTTACTGGACAGTAGTGACAGTGACAGAGCGGCACTGAACAGTGGACAGCAGCGGATAATGGCAGCAGCGGCGGCGAATGATGGCAGCGGACAGTGGCTGCGGACACGGCAGATGAAAAAAAAAAGGACCAATAACATCCAAGAAAGTAGTGACGCAGTAGCAGTAGCTTCGAGAGAGGTCTGCTGGGATACTCATAACATCATTGTTGAGAACAGCAGTACCTTGGTTCGGTTTCTTGAGAACAGGTCCGAATCAAGAAGAAGAAACCCATGGCATAAAGCCCTTCAGGAGAGGCTCGCACAAGTAGCGGATGATACTGTTGCTCGAGAATCCGAAACTGGAGAATGAAGAGTGAATGCAGCGCAGTGGAAACGCGAGGTTACGCATAAGGGTTAGTTCCTCTCCTCCCCGCGGCTGAGCTGGACAGTAGTCGACCCTCGTCACAGAAGCGTGTTGTGAGGAAGACGAAAATGGATCTGATATTATGTGAAGCAAACGAAGATGGCACCAATGGCCGCTATGGAGGGTCTGAACAGAGAGAGGGAGCTTAGGCGACGGCTATGGAGGAGATGCGGCGACTTTTCGGCGAGCAGAGGGCGGCGCGTGGACAGCACGCGCCTGTACGCAGCGCACAAAGAAGCTGCGCGTGACGGAGCGTGGGGAGGAACCAGGCGAACCCACCGGCGGGGTTGGCCGTCGCTTGAAGAGGCGGTCCAGATCCGCTGGTCACCGGTCGAATCTGCGACGGTGGCCGGCGGCGGACGGTGGTCGGCGATGGTTGACAGCAGAGATTGATTGGGTCTGGGCTGGCTGAGAAAGACTTGAACTTGGCTGGGACAACTGCAGGACTGAAAGACTAAACTTTTTAGGGGGCCGCCGGCGGCCATGGCGGCCGGCCGGCGGCGAACAGAAAAGGCAACCGGCAGAGGATCAGAGAACCAGCTCTGATACCATGTTAAGATTAGAACAGAGAAATATTTCTAAAGGGCTTAATGGACCCTCCTCATGTTCTATCATTTATATAGATCAAGATTTAATACAATAGAGAGATGGAAGATGAAGGGATTGTCCTAGACTGCTAGGTACAATCATTATAGATAAACCAACACACAACTCCCTACTTTAGGCTCTACTAACTATACTAATCATAGGTAGACTTAATGATTATTCTAACATTAAGATACACATTGATCACACACAACTCACACACACTAACCAATAATTCTAACAAAAATAATAATAAAAATCTGATTGAGGATATTACGTGCTCCTTATGAAAAGTTTGATTGCCATGGTTTGACCTGTTTGGCGGTTTAAAATAGTGGTCACAAGTTATGTTCATCTCAAGTCACAAGTCTTTACCAGACCCTAATTACATTTGAGTCTTTCTCCCTCCACCTCCAAGGTTTCGTCCTGCACCTCCCTATTTTATTTTAATTCCTACTGTACCCCTATAACCCGATTCCCCATAAGTCTATCCCTATAACTCTACTGCATCTCCCACAAAAACCTACACCCCCCCTTTCTTCTTCTTGCTCTCATCTGCTCGCAGCTCCCTTTCTTCTTCTTGCTCCCCTGCTGCTACTGCTGCTATCTCCCTGTTGCCTATCTCCAATTAGTATTTTTCTTCTAAGATCTCATATCTGTTTATATTGTGGGTTAAAAATCATTTGCTTGATCTGTGTGTTGCTTGATCTCGCTGCAAGTGTTGTGTGTTGCTTAGATCTCTGAGCGAATTTACAGAACCGCAATTGGAAGTGCGGTTAAGAGGAGCCGCAATTCGAAGGGCGGTGGAACGAGAACTGCCGTTCGATTTGCGGTTGATGGTTTTTGGGATGCAAACCGCTAGTGGAAATGCGGTTAAGAAGAGCCGAAGTTCGAAGGGCGGTGGAACGAAAACCGCCGTTCGATTTGCGGTTGATGTTTTTTGGGGTGCAGGGCAGAATACGCTGCTCGAACTGCGTTCTGCGTTTGTTTGATTTGGTTCTGAGACTAACCTTTGCTTGTCTTCTTTCTCGCTTTATCTTTTACTGTAGCACCACCACCAAATATCCACCAACACTAATCACCACTACTAGCACGGATCAACACCACCGATCACCAAACCAATATCTAGAGTCTCTCCGCTTCAGACACAATGAACAGTAACAGTACACACAAAGGAGGTGCATGTTAAGTGGTATTAGGGTTTATAATCAGAGTTGAGTTGTTGGTTGTTGGTAGTTAAAAATAGTTGTTAGGAAAGAGAGATAATTAAGTAATCATTAAATGAGCTTTGACTAAATTAAATTAGGGACAAAATGGTAATTTGGGAGGTGCAGGGAGAAAGAGGTGAGGTGCAGGGAGAAGCATTCATTACATTTTTATTGTAGTGAGGAGATTGTTGAACTTTTTGGCGCATCTCTTCGTAATGAATGCAATTTAACTGCAAGGTTTGCTCGCCTAGGCTTTGGTTGCATTGTAGAAAGTTGAGTGGAAAAGAAAAATGAAAATCACCTATTAAAACAACCTTTCCCTTGCATGTAGCCTTATTTGACTAACTGATTTATCTGATTTTAGGTTGTTTTGATCGATAGTTATAATATAACTGAGTACAGTAACATAAATCGAAGTTGAACTTCATTGCTAACTAAATTTTTCCTTGTTATTTTACTGACAAATTAACGCAATATAAGCCCTCGGTATCTGATTCCGTAAATTGAACTTGGATTGCTGGTCTGTAATTATTTAGTGCACTATTTTTGTGTGACTAAGATGTTATTAATTCTGTGATGTATTTCATTCAATAAGTTACGCTGGTCATTCTATTGTAGGGATAAAGATTGATGATGAGGAACTTGCCCATTTTGTTGAGCATGTTGATAAGGATAATAATGGTGTTATAACATTTGAAGAATGGAGGGATTTTCTGCTGCTTTACCCTCACGAGGCAACTATCGAGAACATTTACCATTATTTGGAGCGGCTATGTATGGTTGATATTGGGGAACAGTCTGTTATTCCAGCAGGCATTAGTAAGCACATTAATGCCACAAGGTATCTGATTGCAGGAGGAGTAGCAGGTGCTGCATCACGCACAGCAACTGCACCACTTGATCGTCTAAAGGTTGTAATGCAAGTCCAAACAACACGAGCTCACATAATGCCTGCGATAAAAGCTATATGGAGAGAGGGTGGTTTGTTAGGATTTTTTCGAGGGAATGGCTTAAATGTTCTAAAGGTTGCCCCTGAGAGTGCCATTAGATTTTATAGCTATGAGATGTTGAAGACCTTTATTGTAAGGGCCAAAGGGGAAGAGACACAGGCTAATATTGGACCTATGGGGCGGCTTTTAGCTGGTGGTATAGCTGGTGCTATAGCTCAAACTGCAATATATCCCATGGATCTTGTTAAAACGCGACTGCAAACCTATGCTTGTGAAGGCAGACGAATTCCTAGTCTTGGAACCCTTTCAAAAGATATTTGGCTTCAGGAAGGACCCCGAGCATTTTACAGGGGATTGATTCCTTCTCTTCTTGGGATTATCCCTTATGCTGGTATAGATCTCGCTGCGTATGAAACCTTGAAGGATATGTCCAAGCAGTATATTACTGGTGATGGAGGTAAAATAAAAAACTTATTCACCTGTGATGTTCCGTATCAGTTATTGCCTTCAATTTTTGTATTTAGATTTTATGGCATTCTGTAGAACCTGGCCCTCTAGTGCAATTAGGATGTGGGACTGTATCCGGAGCTGTTGGAGCAACGTGCGTTTACCCTCTACAGGTGGTTAGAACAAGGTAATCTTGGCGGTTATGTGTTGTTGTTGCTTTCTATGTAAATTGTTGCTTAAATATGTAGTGACTTCAACACTTATTGCTTTCTATGGAAATTAAAAATGAAACCCATGTCGATTTCAGAATGCAGGCTCAAAGCTCTTATAAGGGCATGGGTGATGTATTCAGGAAAACCTATAAAAATGAAGGCTTTAAGGGATTCTACAAAGGAATATTTCCTAACTTACTCAAGGTTGTACCCTCAGCAAGTATCACTTACTTGGTTTATGAGAGTACCAAAAAAAGTTTGAATTTGGAGTGAAGAAATTTCCTTCATGGTAATTAATCTTATTGACATGGCTGACCGTTGGCAACTGCTATACATTGGGAATGGTTTTGCAGTGAAGATATTGATTACAAGAATAAAATCAACAATTGCTTATTGTGACAATTGTCTAAATCCATTATTTTTTTAAATAGCATTAAATCCTTCAAAATTCTTAGGAGGACAAAATTGGTTTGTCCGGCTTGGTTCTTCATTAAACTAAAATGAAGTTTCATATATCTATTAGCTCATTTTTGTATGATAGAGAAGCACACTGTACTCAGTTAGGATCCGATTTTGTAATTGTAATTTTGTAATATTTAGTGGCTCATATTGATCATCTTACACTTAAAATTGATTGTTCGATTTTTTAGGGTTTATATATGTCAATATCGTACCTATTTGTGTGACACTCTGGTTCTGCATTCTATAAGGTTATTTTAAATCTGCTTGATTTCTATTTTAAAGGTTTAGTGTTATTCTGTTCCTGAGCTTTTGTGGTCTTGAGGATGTTATGGGGAATACTGAAAATTTGAATTCAGCATTAAGAAGTTCTTATAAACTTCTTTCTTTGTATCGTTTCGGTTAATAATTTTGTATTATTGTTACTTTGGACATCTAAAGGCCAGGGATGATATTTCTACTAATCTACAATGTAACAGGCAATGGAATGTTTTAGATATAGAAAGTGTACCTATAAGCAATAAGATATTTTATTAGAAAGACCCAACGTGAGTGTGTTTAATTAAGATTTAAACTTTATATAAATTTGGGTATTTTTAATTATATTTAGAAAATTTATATTTTTCAATTAAGATTGTACTATTTGTATTTGTTGTTAAATTGGATGACATAATTTTTATTTTTGCATTGTAATTACTTATTCTTTTATATGAAAAATAAAAAATGACTTCATTAAATTTAAATTCTTAACAAAATTGAGTATTTTCAATTTAGTTTTTACATTTTACTAATATTTGTATTTTATAATTGAATATTTGTTATTAATTGTTGTTGAGATTTAAAAATATTTAATTTTCTCTTAAAACAAATTTATAAATATTATAATTTTATATTTATTGATATAGTTGAATAAAATGATTATTTAAAAATATTTTCCTAATATTATTTAAGTTTTTTGCTTGACTGAAATAATCTTATTAAATATGAGAGATTATAGTTATACTAGTTTATGACCTTTAGAAATTTGTATTTAATAGGAAATCTGAACCATTTCTTAAAGAAAAAACATTCATTTTCATATTTATTTAGATATATAAGTTTATATAATTTGTGCTTATAAATAAACAGTCATTATAATTTTTTTATATTCTAAATATTCATTGTAAATATACACTTATTTGTTATTAAAATGGTCATTTATAGATAAATTATTTTTCCATATATATATATATATATATAATAAACTTTACTTGAAAAATAAAAAATCTTTTATATATCTATGTATTATTTAATTTAAAAATTATTGCACATATTATACATAACTTAATATTTTTATGTATTGTATTATTGTGATACTATTACAAGTTCACTGTATTATGTATGATGTATGATATTATGTATTACAATGTATATTAAAAATTAATTATATTGTTTATACAAGAATAAGTTTTTTGAAAAAACGAATGTAGATCTCATCAAATTGTAATCAACAGAGTATTAGAAAAATAAAATATTAATATTAATATAATTTCATTTTAAAAAATACCTATGGTGTAAACAAAATATATATTATTGTTAAAAATATTCTAATTAAAGTTAAAATATTTAATTTTTATAATAAAAATAAAAAATGACCGTGATGATAAAATATCTATTGAAATAGTATTTATAGGAAACAAATATAAAAATAATTTTTTTAAATATTTTAATATTAATGTCATATAAAAAATTATGCCTAAATTAAAATTATATCTTTTAATTTAAATAACAGGTTTGATATAAATAATTTTATTTCATATCTGATTTTTTTATTTAGAAATAAATTGCTTTTCTTTGGTAAGAAGAAACCTGACGTTTGGGCCGGGCCTGTTGAGAAAGATATATTAGACACACATCCTTCTTTATATAAGAACCAGAACCAGTTGATATTAACCCTAAACCTTGTTCTTCTTCAGCCGCAACGCACACCTTCTCTAGGGTTTTTAATTCCTCCAAATTCTTTGCCCAACATGGTGAGTACCCTTTTCATCACATTAGATCTAACTTTGTTTTGCCCTTGTTTTCATATTAGTTGGAGAGACATGCTTGAAAGATAGCGGAATATGTTAACATTTGTTCATTCTTCCGTTTTCCCTTTTCACGTTATGTGTTGTTGGTGGATTTTTTGAATTGTGTTTTAATTTTTTGGTCTTAATGAAAAACTGCTTCTTTGTGTGTGTTTAATAGGTTCTTCAAAATGATATTGATTTGCTGAATCCTCCCGCTGATATTGAGAAGAGGAAACACAAACTCAAGCGTCTTGTTCAGTCCCCAAACTCTTTCTTCATGGTATTGTCATATATATGCTCCAACTCTGTTTTGAATTCTCCCGAAAATTTTGCCCAAACTAATGTTTGCTGTTCATGAAACGGGTATTACTCTGATGAATATTTAGTTATTGTCCAACTGGGTTTGTTGATCTTTTTCTTCTTTTGCAGGATGTTAAGTGTCAGGGTTGCTTTAACATGTAAGTTGTTTCTTTGCTTTTATTGAGTTTATTTGGGAACTGAGGTAGTTTAATTGTATTCTTCTTGATTTGATTTAATTGGGGACTATGTCAGTTGGGTTGTATTTAGTGTATTGATTTTAATTGAGAACTAGGTCAGATGGATTGTATAGTTTTGGTTAATGTTAATTAGGAACTAGGTTGTTTGGGTTGTGTTTTTTGATTGATTTTAATTGGGAACTCGATCAGTTTGATTGTGTTTTCTGATTGGTATGGGATTTTTACTGCAGAACGACTGTGTTTAGCCACTCTCAGACTGTTGTTGTATGTGGGAACTGCCAGACTGTCTTGTGCCAGCCAACTGGTGGACGGGCAAGACTAACTGAAGGATGCTCTTTTAGGAAGAAGGGTGATTGAAAGCTGTTATCTTTTTTCTTGTTTGAGTGGAGAGTTTCAGAAATGCATTCTCATGTTTTGGTTATGATATCTTAATTGTTAGAATGGATGACATTAAGAACCACCTAATTTTGCAATTCTCATGTCCTCCGGTTTTGTTCATCTGGCTATGTTAGATGCGTATTTTTCAATTAGAGTTTGAATTATGGAATATCTAGGCATATTTCTTTTCAATATGCGGTAGATGTTCAATGATACATGTCTGATATGTGTTTTAAGTTCCTTCCTTCGTTTGAATGGTTAATGAAGTGAATCAGATATATTTGTTTTCAATCTGAATAGGGTAATTTTTAATTTTTGATTTTTTGACATACGGTGGCAATTAAATGGTTTTTCAAAGTAACTTTGTTTTCACCTTTAAATAGCAATTAAATGGTTTCTTGCTCTTGAATTTTACTACTGGATATTCTCTAGTGTTATTGAACCTACTTAAGAAAGGAAACGTAAAAGAGGATAGATACGTGGATTTGATGCATTGATGAATTTGATTGAAGAAAGTTTTGGTTGAGAAGGCGTGAAGATTGAATATAAAAAATACTATTTAGAAAATAAGGCGAGTGATTCTATTTTTTTAGTATGTAAAATTCGAGATGTCAGTGAGAAATATTATGTTTCGGCTTTAAATCTTGTAGTCCATAATTTGTAATTCATATAAAAAAATATAGTATAATTTTTTGTCATTTTTAAAATAAAATTGATAAATAAATACCTGGTAAAAAATGCAATACCCTTTTTATTAATATTTGTGGAGTCGTAAGTGAGTAAAAGACAATGAAATGATAATGAAGAAAAAGGGAAAATTTGGAGTTTTTGAAAACAGAAACAATGGGAAAAACAATGAAGAACGAAGAGAAAGTGATAGTTAGGTAAAATGGAGAAAAATTAAAGTAACTATGAGTAAAAGAGTGAGTAGAAGAATAACAGTAAGGAAGAAAAAAAGAAGAAGCGAAACATGATGTGTTTTTAGTGGGTTTTAGCTTGTTTAGCAATAATTGTGCTTCCAAGTTTCTTCTTAAACTTCTAAACTTCCTTTTAATATCTAAATTATTCTTTATGACAAGGATAGTTTTTTTTTTCTCTCTTATAATGACTTCATACTTTTACTTTCATTCTTTTTACTTTCTTAAATTTCAAAATAATCTAATGAACACTTTTTAATTTTGAAAATTAGTATTGGTTTTATTATTTTTTGTTTATTTTTATTTTTAAATATTTTTTTTAAATGTGTTTTACTTCTTTTAATAAATTATATGTAAAAATATTAAAATATTAACAAATTATATTAAACTATTAGATTAGACTAATTAAAATGTTTAATAAATTATTTTTAAAATTTTTATTAAATTAAAATTGATCAACATGTTAATTCAAATGATTATATAAAAAAAATTAAGATTTATCGAGAGAAGTAAATATTGGATTTCAAAATTTGAGAAAAATAAATATTGGATTTTAATTTTGAATTTCAAAATTTAAAAGAAACAAATATTAGATTTTGAAATGTAGTTTGTTTTTTTAATTGAATTTATCGATTTTTCAATAAATTTCTAAATTAAATTTTAAAATCAGTTGAGTTTCAAAATTGAATTTTAAAATTTGATGAATTTTAAAATTTAATAAGTTTTTTAAATTAAATTTTGAAATTCGATATTTACATATACTAGAGAAGAAGAAAACATGTGAAGAGTACATAATCAATAAATATAAGTAATAATTACTCTATCTAATTTTTTCTATTTTATATAAATCTTTACTAAAGAACAAAACTGTGAAGTTAGAGAAGGTGGAGATGCAGGGACAAACTTTGATGTGTAGGGGAAGCCCCCTTTAGTTATGGTAGTGATGAATTAGATACTTTTATTTATCTGTAATTATTAACTAAAGAAGAAGAATGATAGCTATAGATTATGTATAAATTATAGACACTTGTAAGCTTATAATTAAGAACAAATATTTCTATCAATGATAAAGGATTTGATGGATCAGTTATACAAATTGTGGTTAGTTTTCTTGGTTAAGTTTTACTTGTTACTTTTTGTCTTATAAGGCATATGATTATATCTATCATGTATTTAATTATATTTTTGGCAATAGTTATTTTATTACGAGGTAGATTTGTTGTGTTTGTTAATTATTTAAGTGAAAGTGGGTTAATTGCTTAAGTAAAAAGTCAGTATAAATAACTTTATGATAGTTAATTGTGTTTAGTGTGATTTCTTTATTTTTTTCTTTTTTATTTATTATTTTAATAAATTTTTCATGTAATGACAATTATATTTAGCATTAAAAACTTATTTGAAAACTTTAATCAAATTATTTATAACTATATATTATAAAGAATAATTGATTTTGTTAAGTAGATGGTTCATACAATTTATTTATTGCATGTACCTTTTATGCCTTTTAGTAAGAACAATTAATTTTGTTTCTTTAAAGAACAATATAGTTATCTTGTATGATTTTTATGTTTGAATATACTAATAAAAAATTTCAAATCAATGACCGCATTGATGTCCATCAAGTTTCTCTTCAACTTTTTCACTACATAATCAAGCAATATAAACTTCATTTTGTACACTAAAGCATGTGTATGCTTCACCTCAATCAACTGCCACTAACACTGCTTTCAGAACTCCATCACGGATATAGCTACCTTTTTCAATGGTTAATCTATTCTGCCATTCTGATTAGAAACTCTATATCTGATTTTGTTCATATTTGTTTAATATGCTGAGATATTTCAATACTTATATGCAGACCCCGCATGAAGCTGCTCTTCATTCACCACCTCAAGGTAGAGGAACTTCCGTGTGGAATCTGAACATGAAAAAGGTTAAAATAAGGACATTCATGCAACAAGAAAGGCCACCAACATACAAGAGATCATGGTTGATTGATGTCATTGGTAAGACACTCTATACATATAAATGCTTGCGTTCCATGCTACTTATATCAATATTTACTGTTGAAGTTGTTTGACATAATCCTCTTTGACACAATTTTGATGTCTTCACTCATGACTAATCCAAGATGACAAGCAAACACTTAAAAACAAAGTTTGGAATTTGTATCAGAATGAAAGGATTATTATATGTCGGAATGATGAGTGTCAACCCATTGAAGATGGAGGACCATTCCTGAATTAGTTCTTGGAGAGTATTGCTAAAAATTTCAAGGCCTTCCTTATTTCCTATTCTAGTTGGAAGAAGATTTCTAAAGATTACAAAGAAGATATAATTAAGAATACCGTTAGTAATGTAAATTTTCAATTTACAATTAATTTATTGGGTAATTGTTAATTTTGTTTCAAATCTTTTTTGAAGGAAAAGTTCGCAGTTAATTCCGATGTTCAAATAAATTACATCTTGATAGTGATTAATCATAAATTGAGAGATTGTCGACAATAATTGTGGAAACAAAGAGATGATGGCACACGTGAATTGATTGCGATGGTTCCAGAAAGAATAGATAGAGGTCATTGGACTTCTTTTGTTGACTATCGACTTAATTAAAGAGCAAAGGTAAAACCTATATTTCTTCTCTTAACATTGTGTTATAATTTAATAATTTTTATGAACATGTTAGGAAATTTTCCTAAAAAATAAGCACAATAGGACAAACCAAACTCTTGCTCACATAGGGAAGGGGGAGGTCCAAGAGCATCACTAGGAAAAAGGAAGAAGGAAGCTTGTTCTTCAATTTTGTATTTTCCATAATATTTATGATATACGTAATATGCATAATGATCATTTTCATAAGAAACAGAGTGTGAACACAAAGTTAAAAGCTACCCATAGAAGACTAATGGAGCTTTTGTTAGTAGTGAGACAAGAGAAATTGGTCTAAGTTACCTTAGGACTGTAAATAAGCTTTCATATGTTAGAAAAATGATTTTCGCAAATCAGTGTCTAATAGTTTGTAAATATAATGTGTAAGAGTTTTATACGCTAGGTTTTAATATTATGAGTAAATTGAAAACGCTCTAGATAGAGAAGCAGTAAACCGTAGATTTTTATACTGGTTCACTCAACCTGAGCTACATCCAGTTCTCTCTTAAGAACTCTTAAGGGGTTCTACTAATCTTTTCCAAGATTATATGAGTTTTTCCTCTCTAGGATCTCACCAAGTATTCTCACCACTTTTGGTTTCATAGTCAACTTGACTAGACTACGTTTAGCCTCTCTAGAACCCTAGACAACTGTCTAGACGATCAACTTAACCTGAGGTAAACAATCAAGTATTTGAGTTCTCTCCAGAACTTACAATAAATCCACAAATGGATTTTCTACAAGGTATAGATGAATAGTTCTCAGTGAGAGGATATGTGTTCAAATACAATACAATATGAAACATTTGAAAAAATGTTTCTCTCTTTATAAAGATTTTTCTCTCAAAAGATATTGAGCGTCAGACGATGTAAGAACACTTTAAGCTTTTCTCTCTTTTCTTGTTGCTACTCTTCTTTTGTTAATATGCACTTTCTTATTAACAACATCTTCTCTTCAAGCTTTCTTCTATATATAACTTCTCTTGTAAAATCACCGTTAGACCAAGAAGTTGACTTTTGAAGAGTTGGTAGCTTTTCGATGTGAAGTTTGACATTAGTTTACTTATTAGGGTCCAACACTTTTTCTCATAGCCTTAAGCGAAATTTGAACTCGTACAATGTGACAGAGCAAATGGCTTCAAGGAAACATTCCCATAATGTTTTTCTCTCACAAATTCTTTTTCTTGGGTGCAGTGATTTTGATCATATCTTTCTGCTTTATTGATTTGCACATATATCAAGAGACAAAGTACACAAGTATCGAAGTACTTTTTTGTACACACATTAAATATTTTAAACATTAATAAACGTTAGGCAATGTAGTGTGTTTAGAACATTTTATCATTTGTCGTTTCACTAATAAATGCATCTTTTGGTGAGACAAATGTGTATTCATCAAATGATGTGAACATAAGATGCTTTCTCAAGGCTAAAGCTTTTTGATGGTCATTTATTAGATGATATTTTCTATAAAATGTTTTGCTTGATATAACACGGTATGAAAATATTTCTTTTAGCCTTAGTGTCATATAAGAGATAAACTTATGTTTCCATAGGAAGCTAGCTTACTTTGCTCATAGAGTTTATTGAGAGATTTCAACGAGAGACCCATGTTCTTAGACGTTTATTATTTTCTAATCCATTCAATCAATTTGGTCTAGAAAACATTGATGATAGGGGGAGCTATGTGAAAGCTAGACCCACATATCTCATATGTGTTTTTGATGATGACAACAACAAAAATGTTTTAATAGTTTCTTGCACACATTAAGCAAAACTTTTGTTTATATATTTAATTGTGCTTGAACTATATGTTATGCATATTCATTATGTTTATATATGGATTATGCATATTCATTGGTTAAGCTAAACCCACATATCTCATATGTGTTTTTGATGATGACAACAACGTAAATGTTTTAATAGTTTGTGGCACATATTAAACAAAACTATTGTTTATATATTTGATTGTGCTTAAACTATATGTTATGCATATTCATTATGTTTATATATGTGATATGCATATTCATTGGTTAAGATTAATAAAACTCTTTGCACCCTGTATATCTGGACGAATAAATTGTTTACACAGTTTATAAAATCTGTTTTACTTCATCTGATATCAGTACATGTTTAATTGTGGCAAACTGTTAGCTTTAACCAATTACCTTATGTGGACAATCGATTAAAGCTCGTGTCTTTGCATATACATGATTGATGAGTTTTGGATTGAAAAAATTTTCAAATTTGTTTAAGTGTTATATTTAACCGATTACACTATTTTCTTAATCAATTAATATGTTCATTAGTTGAAAACTGTTTTCTTGATAAGTCATAATTACCTTAACAGTCATATTTTTAAATGTTATGACTTGCATTAATTGCTTAATCGATTACATGCTATGCTTAATCTATTAAATGCTTTAAATGTAATTCTGTTACATTAGTATTAATTGCTTAACCGATTACATTAATAAGGTAACCGATTGATTTGCGTCAGAGTTGCTATTTCTATAAATTGACGCATAGCTCTTTGCATAAAAAACTTTTGAATAATATCTTTCATATATGATAAAGTTTGTTGAGTTCTTAAATTGCAGGAGCGTCTATTCTCTAAGAATCAAGAAACATTTCATTTGGAAAGAAATCAAATCAAGGATTCTTGAAGGGTTGTTGAACTTTCAAAGTCAAATCAATCTACACAGAGGTGTACTACTAGAAGATCATAATCATTTGCAATCATCTGTGATTGTGGTTCCTTGTTGCTGAAGCCAGGAAGAGAACTTGTGGAGTTCTGGTTACTTTAAGTGTGGTATATCAAAGGGGTTGCAAAAATAGGATTGTTATTTTTGTGTTTTACTATAGTAGATTTGGAGTTAGAGAGGAGAGTACATTGAGAGGGTATCTCTGTATTTCTTGTTGTAGAACTCGATCTATATAGTGGATTACTTTCAATCTCAAGTTGATTGAAAGAGACTGAATGTAAGCATTGAGGTCGAACCAGTATAAACTGTGGTGTTGATTTTTCTATCCTTTATCTCTTTCAATTCTTGACATTCTTTATTTTCTTTCATTCCAAGAAAGGCTTAAAGATTTTGAAAAGGTTTTGAAAAGAACAATTTTTATCAAACGAAACCAATTACCCTCCCACTTGGTTGAGAAACTAGGCCAATCATTTTCTACAAACATAACTCCAACCCTTGGCTTTAGACTTTCTAGACGCTACTTGTTTAAAACAACTTTTCCTTCACACGTCTTTCGTTTAATGTTGATTGTTAAACTTCAAAACTTGGGTTGTTTAGACCGTTTATTCTCTAGACGATTTTTTTCTTAACACACATGTCTTTTTAAATCTGTTTATGATGCTTGATACATGAATGATGTGTATGGACTGTTTTGGTTTCATTATGAAGTGTCTTAGGAGCTGTTAGGTTTGGTTAATATGCTTGTTATGTGTAAATGAGAAATCTGGTGCATAGACTATTGTGGTGTTTGGTTAAATCTGTCTTTGAATTGTGTAGTCTTTGGTTCTAGTTTCAAATAACTTGACAAATATATTTACCATTGATGCCTTTGTTGTCCAGAACATCTGTTTTGTTAAATATGGAATTGTGTAGTGTTCTCCAGAATATCCTTTGTAGTTTTCTTTAATTTTCACCCCTTTACTCTTATTATGTAGGAAAATTTGAAGCATATCAATCCACATCGATCATGTCAAAATAAAGAAATATCCAGTTTAGATTCATTGGCTCATGCCTTAGGAACCCAAGAGCATTGTGGACGTGTTCACAATCTAGGTTTGGGTTCTTGCCCTCTAAAGTCTTTGCAGTCAATACTCGTTGTCATAGTAGATCATCTTCAACTTCTCCTTATTTATAATTAGAAATTCAGGTTAATGTATATTTTACCAGTATTTACTTGTTTTGTTGCTTTTATAATTAACTTATTGGGTAGCATTTTTCTTACTTTTTAAATAATTTTGTCCATTCGAGGTATCTTCATTGACATCACAAGTCAATAAAATGAAGACATTAATGACATTTATGTTGCAAAATTATTAGAGTCAATTGCTTTCACAGTTTGTCATTTTTCAACCATTGTGGATAATAATTGTTAAATTTATGAAATAAATTGTTTTAATATATTATTGGTTAACAATTATTTTAATTATAGGTATCTGATCAAGGTAGAGTTCCAAATTGTGAAAATAGTGAAGAAGAAAAAGATTAATAATTATTCTTGAACATTTTTTTTTTAAATTTGTATTGTTGAATAATGTTGTTTTTATGTTAAACAATTTGTTTAATTGGACAATGTTTACAATATATTTTATATAATAGTATTTAATTTTAGTTTTAAATTATTTGATTGTGTCTTTTATTAAGATTTTTTTATGATAATCAAATAATTTGTAATACAAAAAAGAAAAAACAATTTCTAGTCTCGACAGTTTTGTTAATCCCAACAAGTCCTAGTGATTCTGGATAACTTGTGCATGTAGTGGTGACATTAGAAACCTTCGAAAGTAGTGTTAGTTATAGAAACTTTCGGAAGTAGTGACGGTTCTGATAACCCTTAGAAGTAACGATGATTCTAAAAACTCCAACAACTGTCGGAATTTCTGGGAAACTCCCGAAAATAACAACAATTATTTTAAAAAATCGCTAATAATAAATTATCTATGTTATTTTTTCCAACAATTTTTATAACCGTAAAAAATTATATTTATGCGAAGTTAAAACCACCAATAACATTAAATTAAATTTATGATAAAATTGTATATTTTTATAGTGTTACTTATCTGGTTATTTAATTAATTATATATATTTTATTATATTAATCAGTTGTTGTGTACAGTGAAGTACCTTTTTTTGTAAAGCTTATTTATTTAAAAACATGATATATATATATATATATATATATATATATATATATATATATATATATATATTATTCTTTGTTAATCTCTTCTTAACGTAATTTGTAATCAATATTACACAATTTTCTTTTGTTGTTCTATAGGTTTCGTTGAAAACTAAGTGCATGACACATACCTTTTAACCTATTATCTTAGTATGATAACTTTATTTCTTCATCATGTATCTCATTAAACACATAAAAGTTTATAATAACTTTGATAAAATTCAAAATATGAAGGACTAGAAGATTTGAGGTAGTCGCTGTTAAATTATATTAATAATTAACATTGGTTCATGTAATGTAAAGTATAACTTTAATGTAAAGATTCTAATGTGATGATTATTAGAATATTAAAGTATTAAAGTTATTGGGATTATTTTTAGAGTTATTAAAATTAATCCCTCTCTTCTCACTTTAAAAAAGGGCATTTTGGTATTTTTATTAAGGTTAATTAAAATACCATAAAAGAGGAAAAAGTTATAGGATAGAGTGACGTTTTCTGAAAAGTGGAGAAGAGAGAACAAACTTCTCAGAAAAGACAACATCATAGAAAGTGTAACTTTGACAGAGAAACTTTCCTTGCAACTTCTATATCATCAAGAAGACATTAAAGAGGAGTAAGAGGAGAGAGAACAATTGACAGGAAGAAACAGGAAGAATTATACAATGGATCCAGGTTAGTTCTCTGTTACTGTAAATGTGGAAATTGTGAGTATCATGTAAATTCAAGATCCTGTGTGTTGTTTTTCATTTAATTGAAAATCAAAGATTTACTAACAGTCGCAAAACACAAATTTATATTTTCTCTCTTTTTTTTTGAAGAACCACTTGAAGATGCTCATTGTCATACTATGCAACAAAAACTCCTTTAATTCTATTATGCTTTTTATTTTTCTTGTGACCGTTGTTCTTTTTTTGTTTGTTTGAATACTTAATCCCCTTATGTGCCAATTTTTTATTCAAAACTAAAGTAAGTGAAACTAAGAGATTAAAATATTATTTTTGCCATTGTACTTCTCATGGAATGAATTATTGTTTTTGTTTCCCTTCTTTAAGAATTTTTCACTAGCAAGCATAGATTTATTGGCTCTCCAACATTGTTAAACATAAACAATAGTAAAGCTTAAGTGTATAATGTGATAATATTCTTGACTTTTCAATCATCAACTTACGGTTTTCATTGTTAGTCTAATCAACCAAAAGTTTTTCAACAAAGACATCTATTAATTTATATAATAAAAAAAAATTCATTTCCACATTAGAAAACTCCAAAAATAGATGGTCTGCTAATTAATTAAGCACCTTCTGTTAAGAAATGTACTGTTTAACTTCATTTCACAAAACTGACTTGTAAGATGACGTTTACACTACACTAATACATCATAAATTGATCTTATATTTAATTGATGAGAGACTTCCAACACCTTTAACTAAAATAATTTGTTCTCGTCCATTTTCTTGATAATAAATCTAAAACATGAATAACTTTTAAAAACAAGCTCTTAATATTAATTGTTGGAGATATGGTCTGATCCCAAAAGCAGGATACATGGACCAAATAAATGATTTTTTTTTTTTAAAAAAATGATTGATTTGATTTAGTATGAATTAATCATTTTTCTAAAAAAATTTATTTGGTCAATTCACCTCTAACTTCATTTAACTTATATTTCTAGCAATTTTCTCTTATAAATGTTTTTTTTTTTAAAAAATAGTCCAAACATTATTTTATATAATATTAGGATAAAACTTTGTAAGATCTAAATTTGTCACTTTTTCATGATGATATAAATTAATAAAGTTATAGATAAAAAATAAGAATAGGATAAGTGAGGTAGGTGGTCTTAATAAGTCTAGAAGATTTTAAATTATGCATTAAAGGTTGAGAAATTTAGAAAGAGACAAACTACATTTGGAAAATGATATTAAATTGATATAGAAATTACACAGGAAACTTCCTCGACCAACTTTAGCCATGAATCCTTCAATCTTTATGATAAAAGTTGAGCAGCTTTGATGTACTACGTTGACATAAAAAGAGATTGTTCTATGCAGAAAACATAAACTACATCATGCGAGAGGAAACACAATAATTGTATATACTGTTTTTTTTTTCCTTTTATTTTTAATCTATGTAAGGTTTTAATAATTTATTCTTTTAATTTCTCACAAAAGATACATTTATTTCTATTTTAAAATTTGATTAATATTTGTATTTATTTTATTTTATTTAAATTTACAACGCCTAGGTCTATACTTCTTAGACTTGTATAGGATAAGTGAATCACGCAAGAACACGCAAAAGCTAGTTGTACCGGTTTTAAAGTCCACAAAATTGCACCATTGAGTAGGATGAGCTTATACTTTTAGCTGAAGGGTGGAATTACTTGAGAATAATATCCTTTGAACTTGAGTGGAGTTCAACCTATCTTATAATAGATGAAACATGCAAATTAATGTTTTAAAAGAAAATATGAATTTAAATTCTAGTGTTGGTTAAATTCAGAATGTTAATAAAGTCAACCCTATGGTCACTTTAAAGATTATTTTTTTAAAAAATTAAAAAATGTAAAATTATGTTAAATTTTTTAGGTTTAATCATTCTGATAGTCCCTATTTTCGGTGACTTTTTTCAATTAGGTCCTTCATTTTTTCTTTTTCTCAATTGGGTCCCTATTTTTGAAAAATTGAAGCAATTAGGTCACTGTCATTAGTTCCGTATTAACACCGTTAAAAAGGGTGCATGTGTCAACTCGTGATTTTTTTGAATTTTTTAAATATATTTTTAATTATTTTTATTTTTATTTATTATTTTTTTTTCTTTTAAAAATAAAATTTGCCACGTGTCAAGTTGACATTGTGCCACGTAGCAATGATAGTGTGAGGTGGCACTGACAGTGCCACGTGTCACTGACAGTGCCACGTGTCACTGACAGTGCCACGTGTCACTGTCAAACCACGTGTCATTGTGTTTGTTTCAATTTGGTCCCTGTATTTTTATTTAGTTCCAATTTGGTCATTGTATTTTTATTTTGTCTCAATTTAGTCCTAATTTTTTTAAAAATTTAAAAAAATTTGTTCCTTCCCAAATAAAATACGGTATGTACAATTTCCAAATTTTTGTCTTTAAATTTGTTTCTGTTAAGTAAATTATTAGTAATGATGTATTTCAAATCGAAATATTTAACTCTAGAAACTTTTTATGAATTGTTGAGGAAGTATTGAGACTATACTTGTGTAGATTACCTTCACATTATTGAGGAAGTATTGAGATGTTAACTTTTATAGGTTACTCATTCATATTATTTAGGTTAAATGATTTCTTTACTATTATATAAATAAAAATGTGTCGTATGTTAGTTTTTAATTTTTTTTTTGTAATAAAAAAATTAATTTGTATAAATTTCTTTGTATGAACTTGGAGAGAAACAAAATTGTTTAGTTTTTTAAAAAACTAGGACTAAATTAAGACAAAATAAGAATACAGGAACCAAATTGAGACAAATTAAAAATATAGGGACCAAATTGAGACAAATCTAATGACACATGGTCTGATAGTGATTAAACCATCTTTTTATTAATAATTTTCTTCTCTCACTTTCTATATAAATTTCTTCACACTCATCTCCTTCATCTACATTCATCGGTTTCGTTCAGACTCATCTTTTTATTCAGACACATCTCCCTCATCCACATTTTCTTCTTATCTCCGTCATTCATACCCATTTTCTCCATCCAACATTCATCTTTTTTATGTACATTAATCTCTTTCTTATGCACTCATCCCATTCATTTATTATAAATTTTTTTTCTAATTGATTTTGTTTATAGTTATAATGGAAGTATTGTTTGAGAATTATTTTTAGTTATTGTCAACATAAACTAATATTAAAAATATATTTTGTTTGGCATTAGCGGTTAATGTTAAATTAAATAAATTTTAAAATAAAAATATATTAACATTAACTTGATTGACATTAAACTAGTTTAATTAAAACATGGTAGTTATTTTGTAAATAAATGCAACTTCATGGTAACACTTACCCCAAATGTCAAAAACAATGATGAGTATCATTGTGTTATGATCCTAGATCAAAGAAAACCTACATTAGAAGAAAATGAAATTAGTACGTAAAATAGAAAAAGAGAAGAAGAAATAAAGAAGAACTTAAAATACAATATCAAGACTACAAGGTAGACTAGGAATGCATAAAATCTCTTTGAAATAAAAATTTGGAAAATATATTTTCTTTCTTTTAAATAAAATTTTAACACAGTTGTTAGTTTGTAAGGATAATCTTCAAAATGACCTTGTTTGAAATGTAATTGCACCAACTAAACATATACTCTTCATTTTCCTTGACAAGGGCTTTGCTTGGAAAGGTGTGTGCACCAGCCAAAGTATCTGTACAGTATAGAATATCTGGTTAAAGATATAAAATAATCAAGAATATCTATTTAAAGATATTTAACAACTAACCATATTTTCAGGTAAGTTTGTTTATATTTTATTCTGTTTATATTTTATTGGGCTTATATCAGTTCAAGGTTCATGAGACAAATTATAAGCCAGGACCACAAGCCAGGTATCTTCCAATCACACTTCCAATCGCCTTCAAATCACTCTCCAATCACATTCACAAATATTCTACAGTGATAATAAAATCACTACATACTCAATAATGAACCGAGGTTCATCAAACCGCTCCTAACTTGAGCGTCGGAGTGCCATTGCAAGTACCTCCCCCCGGTCAAAGCTTGAAGATCACCGAACGGTCAAGGGTGAAAGAGAACGAGCGGTCAAGATCCAAGGAAAGCAAGCGATCCAGTCAATCCAAACATCAGAAAGTGATAAAGCCGTGTCAGCCAGGTTAGTTTCTCGGTCCCACAAAAATATCCACCGAAACAGTATCCAATACTTTTCATGTTCCATAACTAGTCTATATAACATACACATTTGTAACATAACTCATGAATTAAAATAAAAGCTTGAAAAGTTTTTTCTCTATTATCATGAGCTCCTATATGTATGTACATCTTTTCATGAGTCTTATCTTGTCCCTATAGGTATGTACATCTTTCCATGAGTCTTATCTTGAGTTTTCTAAATTCAAGTATTAATTTGCACTTATCTTTGCCTCTAGGAAACAATATGTTCTCTATAGGTATGCACATTTTTTTATCAATTCAAATTTCTCTTAATATAATTCTAAAGTGGTCTAACTAAATATAATTTGATGAAAATAGTTCATAATTCTTTGAAAGTCATGTTTAATAGATCTTAACTTATAAACACACAAATAAGCACTAATTATATCGAATTATTATTAAAACCACAAAATGATGACAATTATCTTAATATTAAGTTAAATTGCGAAAATGGTGAAGGTTAGCTAAGAATTATCTTTAAATTGTAAAATGATAGTTAAAATTGTAATTGTCTTCATATGTGACGTATTATCCAAAAACTACCAAAATTTGTTCATGATCTCCTTTATTTTGCATGTTCTTTTGGATTTTCTCTAAAATGCACCATTCCAAAACTGTTGTTGCCCACAAATAATCATTGCTCTCATTCCTTTTTAGGGGTGACAAAGCAAGACTATTCCAATTCGTTTTGACCTGGCCCATCGATCATAAAATATAGAGTACAAAGCAGGTTAAAAATCTTAACCCACTCCACTAAAGGGTGGATTGACGACCTGACCAGTCGAAACACCAACCTTATTTTAAATTATGTTGTGTTTTGTTTTGTATTTTTAAAATTTGTTTGTATATATATATATATATATATATATATATATATATATATATATATATATATATATATATATATATATATATATATATATTTTTTAAGACAAGATTGTCGATGAATAGTAAACGGTCTATTGACAAGATCGCCAAATACTATATGACTAAACGTTATCCTAAATGCTATAGTAAACAATCTATTGTTTATATTTGATGTGTCATCAGATGAATATTTCTTTTGTCCATTGTGTAATGCCTCTTTGTCTATGTAGATCATGTCAATGACACTCACCCTCCTAAGGAAGACTATGTCCTTAGACACTCCTATGTAAAACACTTAGATGTATTTAACTAAAAGTTTAAAATTCTAGACCACATAAACTTGAGAAATTGAGTTCTAACTAAGAGATCTACCCACTTGTACCCCTCTCTCCTAAGTAGTTGGAACTCAACATGCTACTTAGTGGGGTCCTCATTGTTCTCAATAATCACCTCCATCTCCAACCCCATAGTAATGAAGTGTTTGATGACGTTGAACTTTGATTACTAACTTTAAGATTGCTACCCGTCTCCTCTCTAGAACTCATATTTAACTCGCTACAAGACATACCTTTTAAGTAACAGACTTTTGAAATGAAGAGTTTTTCTCACAAAGAGATTAGCAACAGAGCAATCTAATAGAACTTGGTGCACAAATAGGTCAAAGGAAGCTCTTATTTGTAACAAAATTTGTAATTTTTCACCTTTTCACCCATTCCCTTCAATTGTTAGATCTCTCTAGATATGAGGACTGAGGGTCATGACTTTCACGAGTGGTTACAAAAATCGATAAAATTTTAAACTTTGATCATAACGTAGATCGTACTTTTCAAAACCTCAATAATTAAACGTGCATAATTATTGCAAAACATAATAGTTCCAAAATCCTTAGCCAATTACATTATTCATAAATAATTAAAATAACGAAGGATATAAAGAAGTCTAATTACATTGTCTCAAAGTTCAAACAAAATAACTTCAAAAGAAAATCCCAAATTTGTTCCCCGCTATCTCTCGAATCTATCATATCTCAACAATATCTACAACATCATCTGCTCACGTATAACACATTATACGATCATCATCGATAATTTCATTGACAAACACACAACACAAACATGGGGTAAGTTACTATTAAAAAATCATAATAACAAGATGTAAACACACTGATTAATCAACCATAAAAAACCACCTCAAACGTAGTTGTAATAATAATAAGATTCATAATCCTCTAACATAAACAATTCAATCATAATGAATTACTCGATCCCCGATCCTCCTTGATCCTTAACCGTTGAACTTTAACAATTGATGTCGTCACTAACATCTCACTCCTAGACCCTTGGTCTATCCACTCAGTAGCACCTATGTTAATTACTTACTATAACCATTATAGTAACACCACTATATAACTAGGAGCATCTTCTACTCCATGATCAACATAATAGATATATCATCATCATGATTATCCCAATCATGACCCACACCATGAGCATCACCAAACCATGAACTCCATCATGACAAGACTCAATCACACTCTTGTACCCTACCGCATCCACATGTAGCCTACCTTACAGGCATAATCAAGTCATCCTTCTTTTGTCTCTGTACTTGTTCCCCACTAAAGACGACTCAACACTTGATTACCATTCTATTTTCGACAATTATTTGCCAAAGAGAACATCACTCTTTTCAACAACCAATGCCAAAGAGAGTCACTCATTTTTCAACAACCGATGCCAAAGGAATTAATTATCCGTAGATATTCTTAGGATTTACTAGGTATAGTACTAATCTCCCATGCCTAATACTCATTAACCACACATTCATGTACATCCCAACACTCACTCATGCTTCAATCTAAATCATAAGTCAAACTTAACCCTAAGCATAAACACTTATCTCTTTCTCTGATTATGACCACACTCTATAGTTCCTCAAGCTTAGTCCACGTCCTTTATTCATCAAATTCACCATTTTTAACAAAAACGAACTAGGATAATCGATTATCATAAGTGATAATTAATCGATTATTTCCAAGAAGTTCATGTTTACACAAAACATATTGTGATAATCGATTATCACTTAAGATAATTGATTATCTTTGTGGCCCTGACACATCAAATTCCCATATTCATCACACATGAAAGGATAATCAATTATCATCCTAGATAATCGATTATTCCCGAAACAAAACTCAACCAATGCACAAATAATCGATTATAACTAATGATAATCTATTATTGTCGAATCGAGATACATCCTGGACAAAATTCAAGTGTTCAAAACACACATACATCAACCCTAAATCTTGAGGGAACATACCCAATTCATCATGCATGCATTCAAGTCTCACAAACCCTCATGAATAGACTATAATACATACATTACATCACTTGAATAATCCAAAACCCATCATTATGAAGATTACAACCCAAACAACCCAATATTCTACATATGATTATCATATAATCTTTGTAACATATATTTGCATGGTAAAACTCGAAACATCATAAGTTTGTTCCCCCTCAGCATTAATACCTATTATGGGATAACGTAATCAAACCATACACACTTTCATAGGAAAAGCCCAACACAAACATGACATAAACCTTATCATCATGCATAAACCCTTGCCCAACAATAACCACAAATAATCATAACCATAATCATGTACACATGCATCAAAACACATATTATCAATCAAGATAATCAAGAACATATAACATAATACAACAAACAAACAAAGGCAAGCTTCCCCATACCTTGGCCAATACTATGACTTTATCTATACTCGAAAAACACTACAAATCTTCCATTGCACTAAGGTTTAGTGCAACTCTTTATCTTCTCTCTCAAAAACGTCACTCTTCTCTCTCTTTCTCTATGTTCCTCTCTTTGTCATAGGGTTTCTACACAAATTCCCCCCTTTTCTTATACGTTAGTATTTATAATCACCCTAAACCCTATCTCTGATATTCACTCATTTATAATAACATATTTTTAAATCCAAATATCTTTCTTCTATTCTACGTTCAACCCTTTATTTCTTTATCTTACTTATTTATTTTGCATGCTTTTAATTTCTACAACCCCTTTATTTAATTTCTACATCAACTAATAAAGGTAAAAGAAAATTTTGCCCTTAAGCAAAAATACAAATAAACTAAAGGTTTCCCTTTACCCTCTTCCTTCATAGAATTGAATCCACAACCATTCAATCCTAGATCACCCTTTTATCTTCAAGTCAACCCATCACATTGGTACTATCAAACATATATATCACAATCCAACCATCTTACCAAAACATGTTTTACACTTTATTAAAATAACATAATTATGTTTTAACAGAGATATTCACACACAACATCTTATTAGTCTTATAAGCTCTTAAAAGAAAACAAACTTTAAGTCTTAACAAAACTTTATTCCTTAAACCCCTATTTTTCTCTCCACCATGTCACACTTGCTGCTTAATCATTACAACCTCTTCGTGCTACGCTTCTCGAGATTGGGGGGTTAATATAACTATAAGGCTATATATCCAAAGATACAAATTTTCTTTGCAAACTCTACAAGATGACTACTGAATACTAATATCATGGTCGACAAGCTATAAATCGCTGACCGACTACTAATTTCTGTATCGTTAGAGCTCTTCACAAGCCTTTAACATGTCATGTGTAAAGCTAGAGGAGATGTTGTACTATATATGGCCAAGTACCCCTCGACCATACCAATATAGATCTCGTCCTTGGATGAGTACATGTCAAACTACTAATTCGACATGTACTCATCCCAACTCTATTTTGCTAGTGCAACATCATAGAGGACACTTAGTTACCATGGTCATGATTAATTATGATAATATAAGAGATAACATGTATTTGGGCCAATGAGTCCAGACCCATCTATGTTAAAAAAGCTATAAACTATAAGTATAAATAGAGCATTTTACAAAATAAATTATTTACGTTTTTATTAATTACGTATTTACTGTTTGTTGAAGTTGTAGGCACACACTCTATCTAATATAAGGACGATGAGTACTCAGGAGAAGAAAGAGTACCCAAAGTGTGAAAGTTGAAAGCATTTAGAAAGTCTATAGAAGTCTCTATAAAATAGTTATTAACATAAACCTTATAAACTCAATTTAGTTAAAATATTTATTTTCATCATAACTATTTTGTCTAAATATTCTTACATAAAACATATATTCACAATAATAAAATTAAAAAAAAAAAGAATACAACAATCAAGCTAATAGTAAAAGGAAAATATTTGTTTCAGATGAGAAGTTCAGAATAAAAACTGCAAAAAAAATTATAAAATTACAGTAAAATAATACAATTTAAATTGATAATAACTATTGAATCTTACTATAAATAATAAAATATAACAACTTGGGTTAAAAATCGTTTCATGACATTACATTGTCTTGATAATGCATGTATATATAATTACATAACCTGTGTAATTAGTTGGACTCATCTCTCTATCATTAAATTATTTCTTATTTCCAAATTGAACTATCTAACATTTTCAATATAGAATATTGTATCATGCTTCCATTTGAGCCTCAACCACACCAATAGAGACAAATAATTCACTCGAGAATATGATAAATAAATGCTACTTTCGTCGTAATCTTTGTTACTCAAGTGGTAAAGATCATGTTCTTTTGGAAATCATACGTTATGAATGGTCCAAATATCAAAGCACGTGGAAGCTAACATGAGCTTTATACCAAGAAAGCCTCGTATTAGTCTCCTCAAATCAACTTAAACAAATAATAGAGTCTGGCCTTATATATACATCAGTGAATATGAAACCTTTTTAGTTGTTATTTTTTGTATAATAAGACATGCTCCAACCCCATCAACATCATAGGAAGATGATAAATGATTTTGGTTTGGCCTATTTGGAAAGAGCTGAATGGATGAGAATGCATGGAAAGAAAGTGGTGACGTCTCTTAATTGATTATTCCATCTTCTAAAGTATAGGGATCCATTTGGCCCATATGTGGATCTTATCCATTATGGAATAGACCTTGTACAAAATGAGAACACCACAATTAACTTAAAATTATTATTTATAATAAAGTTGAAGTTTATAAAACTTCAACCCACCATTAATTCGACTTAAAATTGTTTAATTTGAGTTAAGTCACTTTACTTTAGTTTAACCAATATTTAAAATAATTAATTTTCTTTTAATCTAATTTGGTTCGAATCTGTGGTCAACTTAGCTTACTTACAAGTTTCAACCTATTTTAACATCTTTTCCTGCTAACACAACAAAGTCTTAAAAAATAAATAGAATTTTCACTAAATGATCTATTTAAACACACCACTAATAAAGTATCTCTAATAATTAGTGTTTTTGTATCTTTTAATTAAACAATGTCATTTATCTGATAAGAATCCTTAATTATACATGATCTAGAAGCAATCATCACTTTATTTTTAATTTTTAAAATCTATCAATTCATTATTTTATTTATTAATTATATTTAGTTTATACAAGTGTTTTTTTTCTTTTAGAAGGAGGCAAAGAGATAAAATATACAAGGAGAGTAGACTTCTATTTTCAAAATCCTCTATCAGTAATTTTAAACACATTTAAAGTTAAATATTAATAAGACTTACTAAACTAAGATACTGGGTGAGTTAGTCTGTAATTATTTTCTAAAATAGGTTTCTTTTATTAAATAATAAATTTTAGCTTTCGTCGTGTGTTTGTTTTAAAAATAATTAACGCTTGGTTTATTTTAATAAGCAAATTATATCTACGTTTGGTAATTCAGGTGCATCATCAAAATCTTCATCGTCATGTACCATATGATGTTCCTCTTCAGCATTATTAATTAGAACTATTACAACAAAAATGGTTTAGAGAGTAGTTTGTTTAAACAATCCAAAGTTTTAAAGTTTAACCATAGTATTAAACCAAATGTTATTGTGTAAGAAAAGTTGTTTGAAGCAAGTAATGTCAAGTAAAGAAATATATTATAATGTATGAAGTCAAAAGCTGAAGTAATGCTTTCTAGACCAAATTGTTTAAATAGATTATAAAATCATAATCAATGTCTAAGAACAAGTGTCTTTCATTAAAATCTCTCAAGACTCTATGAGCAAAATAAACTAGTTTTTTTTATAAAAATAAAAGTTTAACTCTTATATAACATTAAGGGTAAAAGAGATATTTCATTCAATATAGTGATCAAGCAAAGCTTTCTATAGAAAATATCGTCTGATAAGTGACCATCAAAACACTTTAGCCTTAAGAAAGTATCTTATGTTTATACCATCTGATGAATACATATTTGTCATACCAAATGATGCATTTATTAGTGAAATGACAAATGATAAAATGTCTTGAACAAGGTACACTACTTAAGGTTTATCAATGTTTAGAACTGTTTCGGTAGTGGATCCGGTCACACTCACCTACACATTTACTTCTCAGTCCTCCTAGCCGTCCGCTCCTCTACCGTCCGTCAGTTCCTAGCCTTCTTCTCCAAACAGGCCGGTCGGATACCTGTTAAAGATACTCTGACGCTCAAGTTAGAATTATGTCCGTTCGGTCTTAAGTTCACAGTATTAAATGCTATTCAATTCAAGTTACCTACCTCTTACTGTTGACCTCTATTTATAATGTCTGTTTTGGGCCCGTGATTAAGGTTCTACTAATCAAGGCCCAATGACACTTTAATCAAGGCCCAAAAAATGTTAAACTCCTATTAAAGTTAATTTACCTCGGGAGTCTCCGGGTATGACCGGTCGGCCGTAGCCTTCTTTAACTATTTTTTAGGCCGCCCGACCATAGGTCGGTTTTACGTCTGGTGTCCCTTCGGGTCGGCCTAAAACAGGATCGGGTGACCGGTACAAGAACATTTCATGTGTGTACAAAAAAATACTTCGATACTTGTATACTTTGTTCCTTGATATCCGTATAGACCAATAAAGCAGAAAGATATGATCAAAATCACGACACCCAAGAAAAAGACGTTGTGAGAAAGGAAGAACATTCTAGGAATGTTTCCTTGAAGCCATCTACCTTGTCACATCGTACAAGTTCAAGTTTCGCTTAAGGTTGTGAGAAAAATCTCTGAACCTTACAAAGTAGACTAAAGTCATACTTCACATCTAAAGGCTACCAACTCTTAAGAAGTCAACTTCTTAGTCTATCGATCATCTTTCAAGAGAAGATATATATACAGAAGAAAGCTTGAAGAGAAGTTGTTGTTGATGAAAAATGCAAGATCACATAAGAAGAATAGTAACATGAAAAGAGAGAAAAGCTTAAAGTTTTCTTACATCATTTAATGCTCAATATCTTTTGAGAGAAATCTTTGTAAAAAGAGAGAAACATTTTCAAGTGTCATATATTGTATTGTATTTGAACACATATCCTCTCGCTGAGAGTCAGTCATTTGTACCTTGTAAAAAAACTCACTTGTGGATTTGTTGTAAGTTCTGGAGAGAACTCAAATACTTGGTTGTTTAGCTCAGGTTGAGTTGAAAGTCTAGGCAGTTGTCTAAGGTTAGATCCTAGAGAGGCTAAACTCGGTCTTATCATTGGTTAGTGAACTAGGAGTAGTGCTAATACTCGTTGTAATCAGGAGTGGTGAGAATACTTTGTGAGATCCTTGAGAGGCAAGACTCGTGTAATCTTGGAAAAGATTAGTGGAACCCCTTAAAAGTTCTTAAGAGAGAACTAGACATAGCTCAGGTTAAGTAAACCAGTATAAAAATCTATTATTTAATGTTTCTCTATATATCTAGAACAAATTCCCTTTACTCATTATTAAAATCTAACATCTAAGCATCTTAAAACTCCTGCACACTATATTTGCAAACTATTAGACATTGATTTGCAAAATGATTTTGAAAACACTATTCACCCCCTTCTAGTGTTTTCCTTGTAATTTCAAGAACCTCTAATCTATCTCCAACTTATTAACAACACTATTTTGTTCATCATTTTGAGCACTAATGTGCATGTTGACCAAATTGTGAAGAAACAACCACAAGTTAGATTGTTATCCTTATTTCATGAATTTTATATTGAGTTTTCTAAATTCAAGTGATGGATTTTCTCTTGAACTTATGTTTCTCTTGGGGATGTGGAGTGATATTCATCTATCACCTCTTCAAGATTTTATATTTTCTTGTTCTTAATTTCTTTTTCTAAGTGTTCTTACATTTTATGACAAAATGAACTATAGAATTCTTAAATCAATGGTTTATAATCATTTTTGTCAATTAAATTTGATATTCTTAGTTTTTATTGCATAAATTGGATCAGATCTATACGTTAATAAGTTAAAACTTCTTCTAGTTTATTTCTCAATTGAATTTATCAAATATAATTGCATGTTGGCAGTTCATCATTAATTGAAACTCTAATGGTTAAACCTAACCTAAAAAAAATACTCAAACTTACTATGAACTTAGTTACATTTCTAGAAAAGGAATATTTGCTAGAAATTATTACATTTACTCAATAACGTATGGATTATATGAATGAACAATATAAGTATGAAACATACTATCTTTGTAAAAGTATACATGTTGAGAAGTGCTTATGCATGAATGTGTACAATTGTGAGTTTCAAAGTATGTTTTTCATCATCTAAAGGTTATATTTTTATAATATAGGTGATGGAATTGGTAAGATGGGATAATTTGGATGTATATAATATTGTTAAAAATAGTAGGTTGTGTGACTTATTAGTAAAATATGTATTTATGGGTTGATATTGCTCATGTTGGGACTACCTCTTTAATGGAGCCTTAACGTTGAATGTTGGTTACATACACCCCTCACTATTGCTCAAGTCCCTATATGGACACTCAAGGGATAAGATGTATAATTCAAATTATTAATTGAAGCTTAAGTGAGAGTGAGATCAATATAACTCTCTCATATATAGAATAGATGACACTCAAGTGATATTATGGTCCCTCAAGTGTTGATAATTGTGATGGGGCATGTGCTCATGGACTGTGTAAGATCATGCAATTACATGCTAATGCTTAAGTGATGGTGTGATTGCTTAAAAGTTGAGGAAGCAATGAGTTTAATGTTTCTAAAACTTGTCAAAAAAGAAGTATGTCAGGTTGAATACACATTTAGGTGCGGAAGAGACAACAAATTCTTCTTTCTAAAGTTATATTACTTAAGCTGTATGAGGATGCTAAACTGAGCATATTCTCCTCAGTTTCAAAAACAAATCTTGCTCAAGTTGTGCCTATATGATGGTGATAACAAAGTTTTAGAAACACATCAATTTTGTTAATTACATCATACTTTGTATTGTATATATTTTTTGTATGATACATGTTCTTTGTGGGTGTGTTGTCGTGTGAAAAGGGGAATCCACGTTTTTAGAACTTTTATGAGGGTTAAAATAATTTATTTTGGCTTTTTGGCACCATATTGTAGGGTGGATCTCAAAAGATATAGAAGATCTCCCTCTAACTCATACATATGACTTTTAATGATTACAACTTTCCACAAAGTTTTATATGTATCTATAATATCTAGTATGAATTTTTTTTTACTCACTTGAAATTGATTATTCATTCCCCCTTTTCCTACTATTATTTGATATCTTGTATTTTACATATCCATATGATTGAGTCCTTACTTTCCAAAATAGTGTATGCTTTGAATCATTATTATTTGCCTTATACCTATTCTAAAAAAGTATAGGCATTTCAAATTGTTTGTTGACACGGACAAAGTTAAAAAAAATCTTTGAAATTCTTTCCATTTATCAATGTGTTGTGGGGATACATGGAATTGTACTATGGTCTTAAGGATTTATAGTATTAAATATGAAACTAATTAAGGATAGAGAATGTTCTACATTTGAATGATGATCGAATATGATGATCAAATCACATGGATAAGAATTTGAGTAGTGATGAACTAAAAAAAGTTCTTGTATTACCACTTTTATAGGATATGCAAGTAACCACAATGACATAAGAAATTGAGGTTTATTTTTTAATAATGGGAGGAATTTCATTGAGACGTGATTGAAGATTATTATCTTAGTTAAAAGTGAGTCAATTATATTTTATTGTATTAGTTAAAGTGATTCAATTATAAGTTGTTGTATGTATGCTATGTTGATAGTGTGATGAGATATGTTCTTACCTTGGATCTTGAGCGTGTACTTGTAGACAGATTGAAAGATCCTAACGGTGGTTTTGATTGCTCTTGTAATTTAAAAAGGGCCTTATTGTTGTTGAGAGGGGGAATATCCACTTGCAAAAGACTTTCCAAAACTCAAGTCAGTAAGAAAGTTAGGATTTTTGTAAATATTGAATGTATTTATGAGAATGAACATTTTTTTGGAGAATACTAGTTATATTTATAGGATCAACATGGATCGTGAGACTATATCCCTATTAAAATAATAGTTACCTCAAAAGTATAATAACAACGTAATAAATGATAACATAATAACCAATACACCAAATTGTCGAGATTTAGCAAAGGTTTGAGTTGCTCCACCATTCCTGAATTTGACACGAAAATAAATAATAATATAGAGTAAAACGAGAACTTCGTAGATAAAGATAAGTTATATAAATAAATATTTTATTTTCAACAAACTTAATATATATATATATATATATATATATATAAATTAATTGGTAACTTGATATTCTATTTATAGTATTAAGCAATATATACTATATAGTACTAAATATTAGTATAATAGTAAATGTACCAATTTGTTTAAAGAGAGTGTGGCATTCATTTGTTCCTTTTTTTCGCATTTTGAATCTCTGGATTTTTAATTATTCATAATTTTGGTAGCTGAATATCTCTATATACAATTTTAATTCCTTATTTTCAAATATTTATTAATTATTGAATTTTCAGTTTTAAAAATATAAGACTATGAAATTGCAAAGGCAGTTTTTATACTTTTCAATCGTGTAATGGAAAGTTATGTGTATCATGCGTTATCTTCCAATCAATGTGTCATAGTTAAACTCAAAATTGAATAAAGTCACGTACAACTATGGTTAAGAATTTAAATTTTGTAGAAATAATCAATTAGAAAAATCGTGGATAATTAAAAGGTTTAGAAGTAAGGACCAAAATTAATAATTTTTAAAATATAAAACTATTACTATGTGGTGAGTCGGGGTATGGAGAAGAGTGGTGTAGTGGGTCGAATCCGACAGTCTTGAGCAGAATTAAAACGTAATTAATACGATAACTGCTATTGATGAATGATTAATATTAACATTAATGATCATTAAGAGATAAATTAACAGGTCTAATTCTTATGAACTATATAGGTTTAATTTGGGAGTAAGACAATTTTGCATAATTTGATTATTTTGGGACCTTAAAAAAAAGATATATAAATTGAGTATCCGAGTGTCTTTTGCAGGTCATTCTCATCCAAACCAATCGGTCATCCAGAACAGAGAGAGGAGCAAACGTTCGTCCAGACTGTTGGATTGGAACGAGGAGCAAATGTTCCTCAAGAAATTAATTTAATAATTTTTAAAAAAAAAAATTGTGAATTCAAATCTTTTTATTAACAAATGCTATAATAACTAACCTTGTTGATTAAAAAAACATCTTAAAAGTGTTAGGAGTATATATAATCTTAGAAAGTAATTTGAAGTGAAGATAATATAGTGCTTGTAACTAATGAAAGGGTGTCCTCTTGTTAGAGAGTGAAAGGTTTACTTGGAAGGTCAACCGGTTTTGAAAGGTATGTGTGAACCTATTAAAAGGTGGCAGGAGTGTACCAGCCATTTCAACATACGTAGGAATACAATTTTTCGTGTATTTACAATCGCATGTGGCCAAAAACGTAGCTTTAACCACCACGCTTCTGTCTTTGCACGTGCATAGCTACAAAGTTCACGTCAATTTCCAAAATAAATATGGTGGGCTCGCTGTTGTCGATTAATTCTGCTCATTCAGTTTGCAACTCACCTAGTAAAACCCTAACTCCCCGTTATTAATTGCAGGATTCCACTATTGCTACTTACCATAATTAGATTTTTTAACCTAAAATTTACTTGGATAACATAGAGTGTCAAATATTTATATAAATATTATGAATTTTTTCATGTTAAAATTTAATTTTTTTCAATTATAATTATAATTATAAGCTACCACTATTTGTAATAATTTTTTTAAAGTGTTATTTATAGATGTTTTAAACCATTACTATGTTATTATAATTGAAAAAAAAATAAAGGATTAAAAATGTTTATGAAAATGTTCTTTACATTACCATTTTTTTCAAATAAAATTCTTACACAATTTTCATCTTCTGGTTACTTTAATAATGTTCTTAATTACGACTAAGATGATGTCGTCCGTAAGAGATAATATCATCCGAGTCATATCTTGTACACTAGTCTTAAAAGGAAAATTTTTAAAGAGTCAATTTAAAAGGAAAATTTCAATTTCTTTAATCTCTCATATCCTATCATACAAACCCTACAATCTTAAATGATGGATATTTGTTTGGGGCAATGTAGAGGTCATCTTTCGGGCCTTTGGATTCAATAGATCTAAAGATTTGAGGGATCATATATGGGTGTTTAGCTTCCTCATTGGAGGGGGGGGGGGGGGGTTGGATCCACTTTTGGTGTTTTGGGAAGTGACATCTTTCTCTGCTTCTGCTCTTAATCTAGGTATTGCTCCATCTTCTTTATCTGGAAAGTGACATATTTCCCATGTATAACACATTATACAATCATCGTCCAAAATTTCATTCATAAACACAAATATGTATGTGGTAAGGTACCGATAAAACAATCATAACAACAAGATACATATATATTGATTGTATCAACCATAATCAAACACACAACAAGATATATATCTTCTCATCAACCATAATCAAACACACAAGATACACACCTTCTTATTATATCAACCATAATCAAATATCCCATACATAGAAGTAATAATAATAGGATTCTTAATCCTCTAACATAAATAATTCAATCATATTGAACTACTCGATCCTCGATCCTCGATCTCTAACCCTTGATGTCATCACTAACATCTAACACATGGACCCTTGGTCTATCTACTCATTAGTACCCATGATAACTACTTACTATAACCATTATAGTAACATCACTATCAACATAACATAACACGAAGCATCTCAAGTACCATGACCATCATCATAGGTACATCACCATCATGACCATCCCAATCATGAACAACATCATGAGCATCACCGTACCATATACCATAGTGGAAAGAGTCCATTTCACTCTTGTACCCTACCTCACTGACTATAGCCGCTCCTACAGTCCACATGTAGCCTTCCAACAGGACATTTATAGCCTCCCCAATAGACATAAGTTAAACTGACCCTAAACATAACCATTAACCTCAATATCTTATTAGCATCATGTTTCACAGCTCCTCAAGCTTGGTTCACATTCATTCTTCATCAAATTTGTCATTTTTCACCAAAATGCACTATGATAATTTATTATCACTTTAGATAATCGATTATCTCAATGAAATTTACCCATAAACATCATGCAAGAAAGGATAATCGATTATCGTCATAGATAATCTATTATTCTCAAAACAACACTCAAAACCAACGAGTAGATAATCGATTATAAGTAATGATAATCAATTATTGTTGAAACGAAACACATCCTAGACATGACTCAAGCATTCAAACATACATATGTCAACCCTGGATCTTGTGGAAACATAGTTAACAGATCATACATGCATTCAAGCATCACATACCCATGTAAACATACTTAAACAAATATAATACCTCATTTGAATCATCCAGATCCAATAATTGACATGTTATACCCTCAACAATAGGGTGCAAAAGAGTCTGTGATAAAAACACCAAATAGGGTTTTCAATCAGCCAAACTAACTAAGCATAATGCTTACAAATGAGAACCAAGAAGATGAAAATTCTTCAAAATTGAACTACTAATGCGAGGTTGTTTTCTTCCAAACTAGACCCACGATTGATGATTCGAACGATTAGAATGAAGAACCACACATCTGGATCCCACTATCCAAACATCAGCCCGATCCAATGGTGAACGACTTCACAACAACAAAAACACCATTGCAGATTTTATGTTATGCGGGAATGACTTCTTCTCTTCCTTTCTTTCTCATTTGGCTTTTCCCTCTCTTCTAATGATTATAATGTGTCGTACTAATCTGACCCATCTCTACTAAAACAAAGTGAGACCTAATGATCCACATTATTTGACTTATTCTTCACATAGGAAGGGAACCTAACAACCCAACACTTATAACATATATTGTCATGGAAACTCCCAAGCATCATAACTTTGTTCTTTCTTAGCACCAAACCCTCTGTTGGGATAATACAACAAAACATACATAATACATTTATAGGGAAAACTCATCACAAATATTACATAAACCCTATGCCCATGCATACAAAAACTAATTATTACTCAATAATAACCACAAATAATCATAATCATAATTATGCACACATGCATCAAAACTAGAATTAACCAATCAAGATAATTAATAATTCATGGCATACAACAACAAACAAACAAAGGTAGGGTTCGTCATACCTTGGCCAATAGGGTTTTATCTAACTTCAGAAACACCATAAATCCTCCCTTGCATTAAGGTTTTATGCAACTCTTCATCTTTTCTCCTAGAAAACGTCTTTTCTCTCTCTTATCTTTCTAATTTTTGTTTTTTTTTTTGTTTTTAGGGTAACAAAATGCAGATCCGTTTTTACTCTTCTCCTTTTTATCTTCTTCTGTTCTATTTCTATCTTTTTAGTTTTAATAAAATTTCTTAGTTTATCTCTAAAACCATTAAGATTTCCTATTTTATTCTCTTTTAACTACTTTTTAAAATTTCATCAACTACCAAATCTTTTTAAATTTAACATAATCTTTTAAAATATTTAATAATATGTAATACTAATTTTTTTCTAATAATAATATATTTTTTAATCTTTAAACCTGTCAAGATTATATCTCTTATTTTTCCGGATTTTACAATAACCCTTATTTCTCAAATTTTCATAATATTTAGCTTTTGATGTATAACCCATCATTAAATTAAATTTGACAATCGATTATTTTCATTTAATTTACATTACTAACTTTTAGTCATATAACGACTCTCAATTTCTTAAATAAAATTTTCTCACTTCTTGGTATTCTAAACACTTATTGCATGTTTTTAATTTTTTTTTTAATATTTAGATGTTATTACGTGTTATTACAAGTAACTTTTCATCTTCCACATATTAATCAAAATTAAAGATATAATTGTAGAAAAAAGAAATTATGCTACTTGTAAATCAAAAAAAAAAGATAAATAAAAAAAAAAAGTTATTAAAACGGTACATTAGACAAATGAAGAGAATATTTTTGGGTTCTTGGCAAACATTTTAGCTTTAATGCTTACAATTAATTGATTTGGAGGTATGATGTTAGCAATAACATTAAAAATGCAATCGAGCACATGCACTGGGATGTTCCCAACCATCTCCATCATTAATGACTAAATCCTTCAAAGTTTCTTCAGCAACTTATTTTTCTAATAAAACTAATTTTGGTTAAATAATATAATGGCCAAACACTCCATGTTGAGCAAATTAAATATTGGCCTTCACACACAATAATTTATTACCACATTTAATACGGAACGTGTAACCAATCTATGTGAGGAAATTATGCTCGAATAAACTATATAATAAATTTTCAATTGTTGTTTCTATGACGAATTTATATATATATGTGTATGCATGGTGTATCTTAAAAAGAGTGGGGAGTCTCATCTTCACAATTTTATATCGAATAAAACGTAAAGACAAGAGTCACTGTGTTCGATAATTAAGAAGCTTCTAATTGTTTATATCATTTGTTCATATACAATGAGAGATGATATAATAAGAAAAGAGAAGTTCATCCATATAATTCTGTCGAAATTAAACATTAAAACTATACTTAATTTAAGTATATCATTTATATATTAATTTATACTAAAATATACTAAAACTAAAAAAAAAAATCATTTATACTAAAACTAACAAAATTTTGGAAGTATCCACTATATAAAATATACTAAAACTAAAAATAAAAACCATTTATATATTAATTTATACGTATGTAAAAAGAATTGCGGGTCAAAGCCTCCTTAATTTGAAATAAGTTCTGCCACTATCTCTTCGATTGGAGTTCGAAATAACTATTACGGTTTTATTTTAAAAGATTTTTAAAAAAGAAAAAGAAAAATGTATACTTAAACTGACATGAATCATAATTTTTAAATAATATGAGACAGTTGAATGTATATAGTCTATAGTCTCTAGTTATAGGTTAAACGAATTTTCATCTCTACATATAATATCAATATTTAAACCTGAAGTCCATTCATATAATATATCATTAGAATACTCGAATTATTAAAGTACTCGAGTTGGTAATTAATTTGAATTTTTTTAATAGCCTTACCTTTTGTGACTCCATCGACATTAAAAAGGCGTAGAAATATTTGTGATAAAAAGAAAATACACATATATTTTAAATGATTGCTATGCCCTAGGGCAAGGATAAGTCGTTGATTTAGCATGTGAACGTCGATGGAGCGTAACAATACAAAATATTTTTTATTTAAATTTTTTACGTATATAAATTGTCATAAAATAGTATGAGTTATGAATATATAATATTTATTTATTGATGTCTGAAATGAGGAAAGAAACTATGTCGGCATGCATGTGGTAAGCCCTGTACAATGTCAATGTCAGCAGCTAATAATGCACTGATTCTATGGCCCATCAGTTTGCTTCTTTGCACCTTCTACATACTTGATAAATTCTACCTTAATGTAGTATGTCAGAAAACAAATCGTTCCTTTGCAAAATGTAATTCAATCTTTGAATGATGAATTCGAGAAAGGTTTTCAGATATCATTTGACAATATACTTATCTAAGATAAAATAGTCCTAAAATAATTTTTTTATATTTGTAAAGAAAAAATAAAGTAAAATTAATGAAAATTACTGTTAAATATGTGTAAAAGAAAATTTTGATGTCACCATTATCTATTTTCATTTCTTATTATCGTAAATTTATTTTGGAAAAGCTTATATCATACTTTTCCATTTATACACTCATTTTGTTTTTGAAATAAACGGTCCTTGAAACTATTAGGTGCATTTTGTAATTTAAATAACATTATTCGTAGTTACAATTTTCCTTTATGTTAGTTAAAGTTACTGTTTTATCAGTAGTTGTTTTTCTTCTTTTGATATAACATTTTTGCACTCTGCTTTTCAATACAAAATTCCATTTTCATCAAACCTATCTCTGTTTAGTCCAATTCTCTGCTTGTGTTTTAGTTCCTAAATACCATTAGTGGTATTCAAAGCAAGGTTAATAGTGATCTGGGAGTGGAGTGACGAGTCAATCTTTGCGGTGCCTAGAGTGTGGGGTTGCAGTTTCGATTGACGGTGATCAAAGAAAGGTGATTTTTGATCAAGATTCGTTCACAAAGATTGCTATGGCTGATATACCAGTCACACATTTTCCAGTCTTAACAGACAAAAACTGGAACAGATGGTGTGCACAGATGAAGGTGTTGCTCCGGTATCAGGGTGTCAGCGCAATTGTGGAGGAAATCGGAGGCGTGTCCGATCTTGGTGGTACGGAGGAACAGAAGGAGGAGATTAGACGAAAGGATGATAAAGCTCTCTTCATCATCCATCAGTGCGTCGATGATGTGCACTTCGAGAAGATCCAGAATGCTTCAACAACACAGGAGGCATGGAACATTCTGGTAAGGTGTCATGCAGGCGGAGAGAAGGTAAAGAAAGTGAAACTTCAGTCTTTGAGAAGACAATATGAACATATGGTTATGGAAGATGCTGATAATGTGGGAGAATTCTTTAACAAAATCGTGTCTGTTGTCAACCAAATGAAAGGCTGCGGAGAAACTATCTCAGATCTAATGCTGATTGAAAAGATTATGCTTTCGTTGCCGCAGAAGTTTGACCACATCGTAGTGGCCATTGAGGAGTCAAGGGATCTCAGCAAACTCAAGGTAGAAGAGCTTCAAAGTTCACTTGATGCTCATAAGTTAAGAATGCGTGAACGAAACCCTGTTGAGATTGATGAGCAAGCTTTGAAGGTTCATCATTTCAAAGGTAACGAAAAGAAAAGCTTCAATAAGTGGAAAGGAAAGGCTGGAAAAGGAAAATGGAGAAAGGATAATTCCACTACAGAGGAACAAGAAGAGAAGAGTGATTCAGCGAAGGGAGATCAACAGCGAATGAAGAAAGATAAGAGGCACATCGAGTGCTTTAATTGTCATAAAATGGGCCACTTTGTGTCCGAATGCTACTCTGGTAAAGGAAAGCAGAAGAAGGGATTTCAAAGCAAGGAGGCACACCTTGCTCAAGAAGAATCCGATGCTGAACCTATTACACTGATGGTGATGACAACCACAAATAGTTTGGAGCCACTAACCAAGAATTGGTACTTTGATTCTGGTTGTTCAAACCACATGACGCATAAGAGGGAATGGCTGGTTAATTTTGATGCCACTAAGAAAAGCAAAGTCAGATTTGCAGATAACAGAATGCTGGTGGTTGAAGGCATGGGTGATATAATCATCAGACGCAACAACGGTTCACAAGCAGTAATTTCAAATGTATTGTTTGTGCCAGAGTTTAAATGCAATCTGATTAGTGTTGGACAGCTAGTTATGAAGGGATTCACCGTAATCATGGGAAAGAAAGGGAAGATGGAATTGTATGATGATCATGATAGGTTGATACTGAGGAGTGAAATCTCGGATAACAGAACATTTCAAGTGGGTATGGATGCAATAGAAACATTGCATTGTCTGTCAGCTGTTGGAGAAGGCGAGAGCTGGTTATGGCACCTACATCTTGGTCATCTTAACTTCAAAGATTTGCAAAGATTAAGAGAAAAAGGCATGGTAACTGGGATTCCAAATATCTCTGTGCCAGAGAAGATTTGTGAATCATGCTTAACAGGCAAGCAAACCAGAAAGGCGTTCAAATCTTGTGTGAAGAAGAGATCAAAGGATTGTTTGGAGGTGGTACATTCAGACGTTTGCGGACCAATTGAGGAGGAATCCTTGGGAGGTAACAGATATTTTCTATCGTTTGTGGATGAACACAGCATAATGATGTGGGTTTATCTAATCAAAGCTAAGAGTGAGGTGTTAAATGTGTTCAAGAAATTCAAGGCTGAAGTAGAAAAGGAGAGTGGCAAGGTGCTCAAGATTCTTAAAACTGATGGGGTGGAGAGTATACCTCCCAGTTGTTTGAATCATTTTGCCAAGATGAAGGGATCAAGCATGAGGTTGTGACACCATATACCCCTCAGCACAACGGTTTAGTTGAAAGGAGGAATCGAACAGTGATGAACATGGTGCGTTGCTTGATGAAAGAGAAGAATCTGCCATGAAGTTTTTGGGGAGAGGTAGTATCGACATTTGTATATTTACTAAACAGATGTCCAACGAAAAGCGTTGAAGGAGCGGTGCCTTTGGAGATATGGTCCGGAGTGAAGCCAGTTGTTGGTCATCTGCGTGTATTTGGCTCGTTGGTGTACTCACACGTAGCAGAACAGAAACGATGCAAATTAGATGATAAAGGTGAGCCAATGGTGCTTATGGGTTATCACAACACAGGCGCATACAAACTGTATGATCCTATAAAGAAGAGAATGGTATTGAGTAGGGATGTTGTGTTTTTGGAGGATGAGTGCTGGGATTGGGATCACATGTGCTCAGGAATGACGAAGACACCATTGCATGGATTGTCAGAAGATTCAAACGCTGAAGATGATCCAGTTACGATCATTGGGGGAAACGGTGATTTGAATGCAGCTTCTCGAAGACCCAGAAGACAGGTTATGCGACCTTCAAGGTTTTCTGAGTATGAGATATATACAGATGATGGAATTGATGAAGATGGTGAGCTGATACACATGGCACTCATGGCTGGGACAGAGCCAGTTGATTTGAATGAAGCTCTGAAGCAGCCAGTTTGGAGAAATGCAATGTTAGAAGAACTTGCATCCATTGAGAAAAACAATACGTGGAGGTTAGTAAATCTTCCACCTGGCAAGCGGTGCATCAGCTTAAAGTGGGTTTTCAAGAAAAATTGCAATCCAGATGGCACCATATCCAAGCATAAAGCTAGACTCGTGCCCAGAGGATTTCTACAAACAAAAGGGGTTGATTTTGATGAAGTCTTTGCTCCAGTGGCGAGATTAGAAACCATTCGCTTGGTGGTTGTTGTCGCATGTGTAAGGAGGTGGAAGATGTTTCATTTAGATGTTAAAGCTGCATTTTTGCATGGTTTGCTAGAAGAGGAAGTTTATGTGCATCAACCGCCTGGATTCAAAGAAAGAGATAAGGAGAACAAGGTGTATAGGTTGCAAAAGGCTTTGTATGGCTTAAGGCATGCACCCAGAGCATGGAACAAACGTATTGATTCATCACTGATCAGCTGTGGTTTTGAGAGATGCAAAGTTGAATACGGTGTATATGTGAAAGCAGAACAAAGTGGAGATATTTTGATCATCTGTCTCTACGTAGATGATCTACTGGTAACTAGTTCCAATTTGCAGCATATAGAAGAGTTTAAGGAGTAGATGAAGTCTGAGTTTGAGATGACTGACATGGGAGAGCTCAACTATTTTTTGGGCATGGAATTCACTCAAACTGATATGGGGATTGTAATGCACCAGCGGAAGTACACAAGAGAGTTGCTTGAAAGGTTCAATATGAGTCAATGCAACACGGCCAAGAGTCCATTAGAAGCAAACATTAAGCTGAATGCAGATGAAACAGAAGAAAAGGTGGATGAGACTGTGTATAAGCAGATTGTAGTTATGATACCTATGCAACAGTCGACCAAAATTGGCATTCAGCGTTGGGTTAATCAGCAGATTTATGCATCAACCTAGAAGAAGTCACATGGTTGCAGCAAAGAGAATTATGAGATATATTAAAGGCACGACAGAGGTGGGAATTCTGTTTCCATATCGTGCAAAAGCAAGCAAACTGAAGTTGACAGGTTATTGTGATTCAGATTTTGGAGGAGATGTTGTAGAACTAAGAAGCACATCGGGCTACATTTTCTTTGTGAACAGAACACCAATTTTGTGGTGTTCAAAGAAACAATTTGTTGTGGCATTATCAAGCTGTGAAGCTGAATACATTGCAGCTTGTTATGCAGCTTGCCAAGGCACTTGGTTAAAGGAATTGTTGAATGCATTAAAGATTACAGATGAAAGTTCAGTGAAGTTGATGATGGACAATACGTCTGCAATTAATCTGGCAAGAAATCCCGTAAGTCACGGGAGGAGTAAGCATATAAAGGTCAAGTTCCATTACTTGAGGGACATGGTGAACAAAGGGAAGGTTGAAGTCGCTTATTGTCGAACTGAAGAACAGCTGGGTGATTTATTCACCAAAGCATTGACTGGATGCAGATTTGATTTTTTGAAGGAAGGAGTTGGAGTTGTTTCCCTTTAAGTGATTTGAATTAAGGGGAAGTATTAGGGTGCATTTTGTAATTCAAATAACTGTATTCGTAGTTACAGTTTTCCTTTATGTTAGTTAAAGTTACTGTTTTATTAGTAACTGTTTTTCTTCTTTCGATATAACGTTTCTGCACTCTGTTTTTCAATACAGAATTCCATTTTCATCAAACCTCTCTCTGTTTAGTCCAATTCTCTGCTTGTGTTTTAGTTCCTAAATACCATTAGAAACATGTTTATTATAAAGTTTTTATATAAATTAGAAAGAAAGAATACACATTGGAACTGGTACAATATATGCATGATTCCATGTCTTTTTTTCTTCTAATAAAAATTCACATTAGATATCACTCTAAACATTCTTATCCCATTTAACTTATAAACTCATCTCTATCTCTATAGATATTTTTTAAATTTGTTTTAATAAAAACTTTTTGTCTATCTCTATATATATTGTCTAAATTTGTTTTAATACAAAATCTCTATATTTATTAATTATGTATAAATATGAATGTAAGTAATATTCAATTTTTCAATTAAATAAATAGAAATTATATATATATATATATATATATATATATATATATATATTTCGTATTTATCTGAATGTTTAATTTGTTTTCCTTGTTAGAGAACATACATACTTATTCAAAATTGATTAGACAATCTAAAGTTTATACATAGATATATACGTATATACACATCTACATATACATACATATATATATATATATATATATATATATATATATATGGTCGTTAGGTATATCATGGATAAGATGAGTTGGAATATCTTGACCTATGATGGTCAGATACATCTTAATCTATGGTGGTCGTGTACATATCTGTCTATGACAACTTAGAACATTTCAACCTATAATGGCCTAATCTAAGATGACTTAGATCATTTTGGTTAGAAATATGACAAAGGATTAAGGATGATTACACAGGTTGCTAATCAAGGGTTATTATAAGGTACTTATTCGTAGGTCCAAGTCCAACCAGGTAAGGGCCCATAAGTCTAGTATAGATAGAATTATTCACGAGGTAAATAGTTATGTACTCATTATTACAACATTTATGTCTATATGATGCACTTGGCTAACTTCAGTGTCAAAGTATTTTCTATATGCTCATCCCTTCTTGGTCTTAAAGAGATGTGAACCTAAAACATCTCATGAAGTTGGAAGCACACTTCCTATCAGTTTGAGGCTACATTCAAGTTTTGCAACATTTCAGTTTGAATAATAAAGAATCTTTACTAGAAGGAGTTCGAAGACTCTTCACAAGATGATTTCAGTCTTGTAAGAACAAGTTTAATAATCCTTCTTGTTGATAGGGGAACCTATGTGAAAGCTAAACCCAAACCTTTGGTGTTTTTGATTATGACAATAACATAAATGTTTTAATAGTTACTTGCACACATTAAGCAAAACATTACTTGCACATATAGTTACAAGCACAAATCATTCACATACATAAGTAAAAATGTTACAGATCAAGAATGATGCATGAATTACAAAATTAAACTATAGTTACCACATGTTATACTTAAGAGGTTAATGATATTTCCTTTTTAATCCTTCCTTGAGTCCTAGTCTGCCACATGTTCTGTTTATTTACCTACAAAAGCATCATACAGTTTTGGAAGTAGGTACCCAGATACCCAGGTACCCAAATAGTTGGTCTCTTGGGAATCCATTAAAACTTTCCTTTTGGAACACCAACTTTTTTGTAATAACAATATTTAATAGTTTGATCAATAGTATTGCAATAGAAACAAGTAACAGTAGAAGGTTTACTCAAATCAATAAATTTCTTTGAGTTAATTCTTTCATTTCTAGCATTGTAACGTATTCCTTGCTTATTGATTACCCTTCTTTGAGATCCTAGAACAACTTCTAAGTTTAATCTCCTTAGAGTAAATTTTAACAGTGTGTTTGTTAAGTAATTAATCTTTTCAAGATGAGCAGGGCAATCTTTATAATCTTCAACAACAATTTTAGCTTCTGATTTAGTAGATTCAACAGAATGTAAAGCATCATTAAGATCAATTTTCAATTTGTTATTATCTTCAACAAGGTTATCAATTCTATATTCATAATCTTTTCTTTCATTATTTAATCGATTAACCTTGTACTGCAGCTTCGTTGCTTCTGCATGAAGTTCTTGAAATGCATCTAGCAACTGATAATATATGTCCTTGATAATCCTAATTCTTACCATTATTTAAGCATCATTTTAGTAGCAAAATCAACTCCTTTATAGCTTATAACTTGCTTAATCCTCTTCTTTTGTCTTGTTTTCATAATAAGTGTGTTTTAGGCTACATTGATGTAACTTCATCACTAATCCCATTATTTTGTAGCTAAAATATGCTTGGAAGAACCTCCACCAAAGTAAAGAATTGAACCAGCCACAAAAGCAAGTAAAATAGCAAAAAGAGAGAATTTTGGAATGTTGTGGCTGGGTTGCAGCTGGGCTGCAGCTGAGCGCCCTGCTTTTTGGAAGTATGCCGCTGCGGTGCAGCTGGGGTACAGCTAAGCGCCCTGCTCTCTGGAAGGCTGCCGCTGGGGTGCAGCTGGGGTACAGCTGAGGGCCCTGCTTTCTGGAAGGCTGCCGCTGGGGTGCAGCTGGGGTACAGTTGAGCGTCCTGCTCTCTGGAAGGCTACGGCTGGGGTACAGCTGAGCGACGACGATGCTGATGTGTAAAATTTGGTCTATTTAGACCTAAAACGCGAAGGGAAAGGGGTCTTTGGTTCTTTGGAGGTGCATCTCACTCAGAGGAGAGCTTGGAGGGCTTCTAGGGCTCGTGGGAACACTCCCTTGTTCCTCTTTGGTTCTTCATCTTCTTCCATGGTCATTTTATAAGCTTAAAGGCTCTCCATGGAAATGGAGAGCCAAACCCATCTTGTTAGGGATTGTTATAGCCTATGAATTCTTGTGTAATGGATGATTGATTTGATTATATATATATATGCCTTTTCTATCAATTGCTAGTATTCTTGTTTCCGATCTTAAAGCTTGCATGTAATAGGAATGTTCATGACTTGATTTTGGGGTTTCGTTGATTATGGGGACGTAAGATGAAATCTTGAACTGAAACAAGGGTCCTTATGGTCATTGATTCTAGGGATGGAAGATGATTCACATGTTGTCTTAAGATCCTAGCTCATTAATGCGGGTTTGCTTGTTAGGTTGCCAAGGGATTGGGATTTAATGAGAAAACCTAGGCTCTTTCACCTAAGGGATTAGGGTTAGAGTGTTTTAGTGGATTGACTTTAGTAAATTGATGGAGAGGAGATGAAATTGGGTGTACACAAGAGTGAATTGGTGAAAACAAACCTTAGCAATGTCATTTCATACCATTTCTAGTCTTGTCCATTTCTAAGTGCCTTCAAACACCAAAGTCCAACCATGTAATTATGTGTTAATTTATCTTTTTGCACATGAATGTAAATGAATGTTGTTCTATTGAGTCTATATGAGTTGTTAATCGCACAACTCTCTAGTATTATGAGTCTCTTGGGAAAACGATACCTGGTCTTACCGGTTTTATTACTTGAACGATTCGGTGCACTTCTCGAACCACCCAACAGTCCTCAACATGCTCATCATTGAAGTTATTGCCATTACTTTCTGAGCTAACTGATCCAGCCATGAGACACATGTTTGTCTCTTCCTCTAGGCTTTGGTTATCTTCATCACTATAAGAATCTCCAAAATCACAATCTTCACATGCAATAAAGGCCTTTCTTTGTTTGTTTTTCCTCCTGTCTTGATTGAATATTTCCTCAGTTTTCTGCTTCTACTTTAAGGTTGGACATTCTGGTTTGTGGCCTTCTTTACCACTCATAGTAGATAGGAGCAACAACTTTGCCTCTTCTTTTACTTCCTTTTGCATTACCTGCTAAATCAGATGCATTGTTTCTAGATTTCATAAACTTTGTAAATTTCTTTTCCATCATATTAAGTACTTCTCTTTCTGGTACGTTAGCATCTGAATCAGCATTTGTATCATTGCTTCTTGAAGCTTTCTTGCTGGAAATCTTGAGAACAATTGAGTGCTTATGTTCAGTTTCTTCTTCCTCTCTCAATCTTTCAAGTTCTAACTCATGCTCCCTGAGTTTGTCAAATAGTGTAGCCATGTTCATGGATGTCAAATCCCTTGATTTAGAGATGGCAGTCACCTTAGGTTGCCAGCTTATATTCAAGTTGTGACACCCGGGCACTGACGAGGGCTGGGAGTGATCGCCGGTACAAGAGGCACGAAGTGCGGGGGGCACAAACAAGGAACGGCTCCTGGCAGGCTTCCAGTGGAAGGGGCACATGGAAGAATCGAACATACACCGAAATGAGAGGGATCTAGAGACTGTATAGGTATAAGACTATACAGTTGAAGGATAACTTAAAGGAATTAATTTGGCTACTCATATCAACAAATGCATTTGTTTTTCGGTAGTCTAACCCATAAGAACTCCATGGTTAACCGTGCTTAGCCTGGAGTAATTTGGGATGGGTGACCTTCTGGGAACTTTTCTCGGAAAGTGTGCGAGTGATGACAAAGCACACTGGAAAGCCTTGTGTTGATGTGTGAGGGCAGTCAACAGTCCCTGTAAGTTGTTGGGGCGTTACACATGGTATCAGAGCCTAGCCTCTCCCAGTACAGTGTGGTTCGAGGACGAACCAAGTGGAAGCTGGTGGGCATGTGACACCCGGGCACTGACGAGGGCGGGGAGTGATCATCGATGCAAAAGGCACGAAGTGCGGGGGCACAAACAAGGAACGGCTCCTGGCAGGCTTCCAGTGGAAGGGACACATGGAAGAATCGAACATACACCGGAATGAGAGGGATCTAGAGACTGTATAGGTATGGGACTATACATTTGAAGGATAGCTTAAATGAATTAATTTGGCTACTCATATCAACAAATGCATTTGCTTTTCAGTAGCCTAACCCATAAGAACTTCATGGTTAAGCGTGCTTAACCTAAAGTAATTTGGGATGGGTGACCTTTTGGGAAGTTTTCTCGGAAAGTGTGTGAGTGAGGAAGCACCTTCTCCAAAGGATTGAGAAACAGAGGCCATCAAGATCAAAATAATCAATTACACAAAAAAACTAATCGATTAGTTTTCGAGCAACTTTCGAAAAACAAGTTCTGGTGTCATATGTAAGAATAGTTAGGCTTTATTTCTCCAACTAAGAGGGGGTGAATTGGTTCTTATTGAAAATATGTTCTTTTATTAATCTTTGCAAAATCTTTATAACTTTCTTGAACACACAAGATAATAAAGAATACAATGCAGTAAAAGAGTCAATGGATAGAAAAACCAACACAAATTTTTATACTGGTTCGTCCTCAATGCCTACATCTAGTCTCTTTCAATCAACTTTAGATTGAAAGTCCTTTCACTATAAAGATTGAGTTATACAATAAGACTTACACAGACCCTTTCTTAATGTAATCTCCTCTCCAACTCCAAATCTAATAGAGGAACAAACATAATACAAAAAGAACAATCCTCTTTCTACAATACCCCTTTGAGACCCTCTCAAAGATACAAGAACCACACGTTCTCTTCCTGGCAATACGTAATAGGGAAACCACAATCTATGTATTGTAAAACACAATACTGATGTGGAAAGAAAACACCTCAATGTGGATTACGATCAGCCAAAAAGTCCAAAGCAATCCTTCAAGAATCCTTCAAATTTGTCAAAACTTTTGTTTCTTGATCTTGGAGAAACAACACACCTGCAAAATCTTATCTCGACTCTTTTATGTCAGGTATTAAAGATCAAATGCTCAAAAGTATTTAATGCAGAGTGTTATGCGTCAATATATAGATTTCCTCAAGTCTGACGCGATTTAATTGATTACGAAATTAATGTAATCGGTTAAGCTTTTAATAGTGTTATACCAGAATTACATCAAAACAGATTTAATAGGTTAAGCAATTAATGTAATTGATTGCACAATTAACATAAGTCAAAGCAATTCAAAATATGACAATTATGTTAGTTAAGACTTATCATGAAAACAATTTTCAATATGTATAGAGGTTAACTGATTAAGAAAATAGTGTAATCAATTATGTATTACACTTAAGCAATTTTTGAAAACTTTTTCTCCTTGAAACACATCACAACACTCAGTAAACAAGTGTTAGAAGAGGGACGAGTTTTAATCAATATGCATATAATGTAATCGGTTAAAAGTTGTAGTTTGCCACAATTAAGCATTAGCTGATATCTAATGAGTCTAATTGATTACATAAACACTGTAATTGATTACTTCATACAAATATGCATTGTGCAAGTAGTTTTGTCATTTTACAATATGAATATGCATACAAACAGATATAAACACATGTACATGCAAAGCAACCAGTTCTATATCCATATTAAGTATGCAAACCAATTAATTCTAGCATTGACAAACATGTAGATGCAATTGTGCATATTAAAGCGTTTCAGTTGTTGTGCAAGAAACATATAAAAATATTTCTGTTTTGTCATCATCAAAAACAAAACACACAAGGGATTGAGTTTAGCTTTCACATTGTTCCCCTATCAACAAACCATAAATCACCCCATACCCAATAATAATAACAATAAGATTCCTAATCCTCTAACATGACAAATTAAATCACAATGAATTACTTAATTCTTGATCCTTGATCCTTAATCTTCAATCCTCGATCCTTGATTCCTTGGCCTTTGATGTCATTATTAACATTTCACACTTAGACCCTTGTTTTATCCACTTATTAACATTTATGGTAACTACTTATAATAACCATTATAGTAACACCACTATCAACATAGTATCACAAGGAAGGTTCAATACCCGAACAACCCTTCCTATGCACACAAGGCAAAAGGAAACACCTATCCGCAAATAAATCAGGATTTACTAGGTACAACTAGTAGACTTATTTTTACTATCATGCTCATCAACCACATACTCAAGTACACCCCAACACTCACTCATGCTTCAACCTCGTCCGCAAGTCAAACCTAGCCCTAAATGAAACCATTAATCTCATTCTCTTATTATAATAACATTCTACAGCTCCTCAAGCTTGGCCCACGTCCATTCTTCATCAAATTTATCATTTTTAACAAAGATGCACTAGGATAATTGATTATCATAAGTGATAATCGATTATTCTCATGACGTTCACATTTACACAAATTAGACTATGACAATCGATTATCTCTTAAGATAATTGATTATCTTAGTGGCCCTGGCACATCAAACTTCTAGAATCGTCACACATGAAGGGATAATCAATTATCATCTTAGATAATCATTTATTCTCGAAACAACACTCAAAACTAATGCACAAATAATCAATTATAACTAGTGATAATCGATTATTGTCGAATCAAAACACATTTTGGACATAATTCAAGTGTTCAAAACACACAACATTAACCCTAAATCACAAAGGAACATACCCAATATGCCATGCATGCATTCAAGTCTCACATATCCTAATGAACAGACCCTAATACATACATTACATTACTTGAATCATCGAAAACCCATCATTATGCAGATTATAACCCAACAAACCCAACATACTATATATGATCATCCTACCACTCTTTATAACATATATTTATATGGTAAAAACCCCAAATAACATGCCTTTGTCCTCCCTTAGTATCAATACATATTATCATGGGATAACCCAACAAAACCATACATACTTTCATAGAAAAAACTCAACACAAACATGATATAAACCCTATAGTCATGCATAAACATCCATTATATAAGCATATACCCTTACCCAATAATAACAACAAATAATCATAATCATAATCATGTACACATGTCTCAAACAAAAATTACCAATCAAGATAATCAAGAATATGTAATGTATAACAAACAAGCAAACAAAGGTAAGTTTCCTCATACCCTGGTCAATACTAGGGCTTTATCTATACTCCAAAAACACCACAAATCTTCCCTTGCACTAAGGTTTTCTACAACTCTTCCTCTTCTCTCCTAGAAAACGTCTATATCTCCCCATCTCTCTCTTTTTCATTTTGAGACCTAGAGTAACAATATGCTACACATTTTCTCTCTTCTCCTTTTTATCTCTTTCTACTTTATCTCTATCTTTTTGGTTAAAATAAAATCTCTCACTTAATCTCTAAAACCACCAAGATTTCCTCTCATATTTTCTCTCAATCACTTTTTAAAATATCAATAACTACTAAATCTTTTAAAATCCACATAACCTTTCTATTTTTTAGATTTTATTTCCATTCTTTTACTTTCTACATCTCCTAACTTAATTTCTACACCATTTAATGAAGGTAAAAAGACCCTTTTGCCCCTAAGCCAAAAAATACAATTAAAATCTAAGTCTCTACTAAACTCTTTTCCCTAGGCATTGAACCCACATTCACTCCTTCATAAACAACATTCCTACCAACAAACCAACACATCATATTGGTACTATCACACACACACACATACATACAAAAACCAATTTAATAACATACCAATCATGTCTTGCACTTTGTCAATACTAATATTAAATAATCAACATAACAATTATAATTCTAAGAAACATATAAACATTAAACACCAATTACCAAACAATAATACTCAAGTCTCAAAACCACTTTATTCTCTAATTACTATATTTTTTCAGATCTTACAATATGGGTCTTCTTTGTAGGATTGAAGATGTCTATAGTAGAAGTTATTTTTGTTTTAGTTACCCATATTTCTCTAGGTCTTTAGTGGTTAGTTTTTTTTTTATAGAACATTCTTCCTTTGTTAAATGATATATTACTCTATGAGTTAGGATTTAGATTATTTTTCTTTTCACATCTTATCTCACTTTTATCATAAGAATTTCTAGAGTTTATTATTAAAATATCTAATATTTTTCATTTATGTTAGTTTGGGCTAGAATCTTATGTATAGCTTAATTTCCATATTCTATTTTTTTTGTTTCCTCGTTATTTTCAATATTTATGGGATTTTTACCAAGGCTCTCTCTCTAACAAATAGTTCTTTTTTAAGCTCATTATTTTTTATGTTTTGTTCCTCTAGTTTTTCTTTTAGATTTATTGTTTATGTTATTTAAAGTATTATTTTCCTTTTTCAACTTTACATTCTCAGTAGCATTTCATTAGACGAAGTGCTTTTTAACTCTTTATAATTATAGTTAAAAATTTTTTTAGGGACTTATACATTTTTATTAGTCTACCAATACTAGAGATTACTTTAAATAAACTTGTTTACCTAAGTCAAAATCAGAAAAATCTACCTCTTACTCATTATAGTCATCTATTGAGTTGCAAACATCTATCATAAGTCCAATGTGAGCTTTTTCAACTTTGGAGTCAAACAAGTCCAAATCTTCCCAAGTTGCTATGATATTTTTTTCTTTTGCATTTTGTTTTCTTTGTCTTTATTTAGCTGAAGAAATTTTGATTTGTAGCATTTAGGATTTTTGCTTTAATAGAAAACACTGTTCTCTTTATCTTTGCCTCTAAATCTTCTACCTTTACCATAACCTAATTTTCTTATGTTTCTTTTAAGCTTTATAGTTAAAAGAAACAAATCATCATCATCCTCTAAATCATACTTGTTTGATTTATCGCACATTGCTTCAAGTATTCAGGTTGAGTTACTTTTCTTGCTTCTATGATTTTTCTTTAAAGTAAGATTCATGCTTTTAGTTTTCTTCTAGTCTCCTTGTAATACTTGTTTGTGTATAATGAGGATGTCCCCTAGTTCTTCTAGGAACATCTCCTTCAAATCTTTTAAAGCACTTAAAGTAGTGTCCTGTGCTCTTCACTTTGTAGGTAGAGGGCACAAGACTTTATCATTAACATCATAATTGCAATAAATGGTACCAAGGAAACTTAAATTATTTAACAATGTTTGTAGTGTGACAATCATAAATTGAACAAACTTATTTTTTTCCATTGTAAGTATTTCATATTGATATCTTAACAAATTTAGTTTATGTTGTCTTACCTCGTTTAAGCCCTCATGAACTAAGGCTAAATTGTTCCCCATTTCTTTGGCTAATGACATTGCATGTACTTTCGATATTATTTCTTTAGATAGTGCGCATAATAGATTATGTTTTGGTTTAACATTTAATTGATAACCTTTGTTTATCGTCCAACTCATTGCATGGTAGCATGTCTACGTTGTCATCTAGTAATGAAGGAATGCCTTTTTCAATGATATCCGATAGATACATATTCATTGCTTTAAGATAGGCTAGCATTTTGAATTTCCATAAGTCATATATTTTCCCTTTGAACAAAGGTAGGTGATTTGTTGCTTGATTATTTCCTTCCATTTAGTCTCTCAGATCAATCCTTTCTTCCTAGTTAAAGAAATACCCTATAAGCAAAATTTGATACCACTTATTAATGCAATGTGACTCTAGAAAGGGAGTGAATAAGACTTAGACTTTTTTCGCGTATAACAAATATGAAATAAAACAGTAATCATATCAAGCATAAAATAGATCTTTATATTGGTTCATCCCTTCTTGGACTATGTCTAATTCTCTTTCCAGCACATTGCCTAAGAGGTTCCATTAATCAAAACACTTTATTATAATAAGTATTATTCTCTCCAAGTTATACAAGTATTAGTATTGTTGGTCACAAAAAGTATCAACTTCTCCAAATTACAGAAGTATCAACCTCTCCAAGTATTCTTTTTATCTTCTCCTACAATTAAGAACTCTCAAATCAAATTGTTAAGTTATTAAATATAAAAATATTTATTAAACTTCTCACTATCTTATAATCTAATTGGTTAAGTTAATTGATTCAAAGAACATTTGTTTTAGTCTTTTAAAAAAAATAATAAGAAAAAAAAGTTATAGTTTAAATTCACCCGTCTTAAATTCAGTGAATTCTTCTAATAGATATATATTCACTAAACCTTCTATTATACATTTATAATATGTTCACTTGTTTTTACAAAACTTTTTCTAAAACACTTTTTGACTCGTAAACTCTACAATAAAACCAATTACTCATCTATTTTTCCAGCAAAAGAAAATTAAGAGTTCCATCCAGCTCTATTCTAAAACTTTTTTGTTATTTTAAATGGAACTTACATTTTTTTTTCGAAAATAATAATATAATCATTATTATCAACTTCAATGCAAACACCTTTATTTTAGTTTCCTTGGAACTAGAAAAAAATAATTAGCCTATTTTTAAGTGAGTGGATCGTCTAGTCTAGTGTTCACTTAATGTTAAATTGGAACATCAAACCTTAATACTATGTTACTCGGAGATCAAACCTCGACACTATGTTAAAAGGCTCAAATACTAAACCGATTGTCTCCATAACTTTTGGGTTTTTAACATATAATTGTTAAACATTAGGTGCTATAGCCCTTACATATGGACTAGTTGAGTGGCTGGAATTGACTCATTGCTTGTACTTGGAATCTTTCAATGATCCCCCAAGGTTGACTTCTACCAGGGTGTGTCTCCATTCTCACTTTTATTTTATTAAAAACAAATACTTATTAGTTAATGGAAAAACCTTTAGTTTATTTTCTTTTCAAAATTATTCAAAACAAAATAACTTCTTCGTATTTAAAAATCAAATAAAAAAATCCATTCATTTTTGCTATTATAAGCTAAGAGTTGGTAATCGGGTACGACTATCGAATGAATGAACCCAACAGTGGGAGTGCAGAAACAAACTTGACAATTAGTTAAACAGAATTAAAGCGTAATTAATATGTAACTGTTATTGATGAGTAGTTATAGACATTAATGATTATTAAAAGATAAATTAATTTTTTAGATTTTTTTAAACTCTATAAATAGAGGTTTAATTTCAAAGTAAACTTATTTTTTCGTAATTGAATTACTTTATACCTCTAGAAAAAAATTCTGAATATCTTCTGTAGATCATCCCTCAAACCGATCTCTCAATCCAGCAAAACAATTTTAGTGAAAAAAATTAATGAAATCACTTTTTAACCACCAATGTACACCTTTATTTTTCTTTTAACATAAATCATATAACTATTATTAATACTCAATAATAGTAACTTAGTTGGTAAACACACGTTCAGTTTGTATGCGAGAGTTGAGTTCAACGGGAGAAGATGAGGAATGTTAAATATGGTTAAGTCTCGGATCAAATATTGGTTAAAAGTACTGAAACTCGTGGAGTTATTTCCACTTGAAAACCCAAAATCTAATTAAGATTATTAAAACTAGTGAAAGCACATCAGCTTATGCGTGTTTCTTTATTTCATGTTATGATAATAAAAATAATAATATTATTATTATTATAATTATAAAAGTAACTAGAATTAATTTTTACAATTTTATTATAGATTTTAATTTTAAAATAGTAGTTAAATTTAAAAAAAACATTAAATAAAAAATATCAATTTTAAAAAAGTCACTATAGAATATAAAATTAATAAAGTAATTATTTTATTTTAATAAACAGAATAAAAATAAAAAACAAATTTAATATGAGAAAGTATATATATATATATATATATATATGGTTTTATTGTTTATATCTTGAATAAATTAAAAACCATTCATTAAGAATCATGTCACTTCGTCGTAAAAGCAAGCATAAAACCTTTTAGAAATTTGATGAATCTAATGCTCAAGAAATTCAAATTAGACATTGTTTAAATATTTTTTAAAAGAAGCATAATTTTTAAAAGTGAATACTATAATGATTATAAAATAGGATAATGATATTTTGATAATATTTTAAAAATATTTTAAAATCATTTAGATGATATTATGTAATTGATTATGATAGTAATATTTATGATTATTATTATTAATTATTAAAATATTATAAAAAAAAGTTGTAAAATATCATTATCCTTATGTTAGATAATGTTTAAAAGGAGTTGGTAATTTCTCAGTCATGTTACATTAGATTGGTTAAACATACCAATCAGGTAAATCTTTTATAATTAAATTAAGAAAGAATTGTTGTTAGGAGAATCAGAATAAAGAATAGTTAAACACAATGAGCAATATATTTTTTTAAAATAGAAAAACAAGGTATTGAATACGAAGGTGAAGAGATGGTTGCTATATAAAAGGATGCCATTGCTGCACCTCGTGAAAGCTCTATCACTCTCTTTCCCTATTTTCCGTGAAAGCCTTTCTTCCTATGTCGTTTTTTTTTTTTTTTTATCATTCACTCATTCATTGTGCTAAAACAAGCATATTTTCTTCTAGATTTCCATCTTTGCAAAAGGGATAAAGGGTTGCTACCATTTATGGTTTGGTTCGGCTATTTGTAGTAATCTTGTGCTATGAAAACAAACAAAACCATTATCATGAAAGGGTTCTTGAAACTTTAACACCTGAACCTTCATCTAAACAACTAAGCCTCTCTCATGCAAGAGATTCTTTGTGTTCAGGGTTGAGCCTCACCCGTTAACGTTTCCACGCTTTTTGTTTCATCTGTTCCATTTCAACCACCCCCATATTCTAAAGTCACAACCTTGGTTTTGATTCTCCCCTGTTTTCCTTTGTCTGTTTCCACTGCTTTTTGTCTTTTGCTAGAACCTATGTCGTCTGTGCCAGCACGAACAGGGCGACAAAGACAGCGTTATGAAGACAATTTGCGCCTTGTCTCTGGGTAAGTTTTTTCATTTTCACGCCATGGCTTCTTTACTGTTCTTAGATTTCATCTCAAAATCAATTGTCATTTCCTGAGGGTACCTAACGTCTATTTAAATCTCACACCTTGTTTCCTAACACTTTTGTATGGAGAAAAATCTTCTTCAGTCCTTCAGATCCTTGAAGGATATTATTAATCTTCTTTCCAACCATATGCATATCAGAGAAAAAATGCATCAAGTAAAAGTTCCATATGCTTGTTTCAATGACTTGGAGGTGGTTTAGATGTTTATTAAAAACCTTTACAGATCAAATCTAACATGGTATATCTAACAACCTTCAAAATCTCATCTTTTTCCCTTTTGCTCCTTACCACCCCTTTTGACTTGCATCGCCTTTTTGTTATAGCCATGCATTTTATAGTACTTATTCAAAATATGGTTCCAATTCTGCATATGTGTCTTTGATGGTAAAAATCCATCTTCTTTGTGATTTACCTTTTCCTTCCCTTCTTCTCTGTTATTGTCTAGTAAATAAAGTCATGTTCAGTAGTAGAAATCTAAATGATTTTTGCTTATGGAATAGAGAAGAGGGGCATCTCAAAACTGTTGATACATAATTGTCTTCTCTGTTTGATGTTAAACTATTTTATTATTTTCATGCGGTTGTGTTCATTGCAATCATATATCAAAATAGTGGGCCATGACATTGACTTAATGTCTATATAATAAAATGCTTCAAATTGCGTGATCTATTTTGGCTTTTATCTCAATATAATAAGAAGACAATCTCGAGAGTTATCGGTAACAACACTGTGGCTCATGCAGAGTAGTTAACTGGGGTAGTGGTGGTGTTTATAAAATTAATAAAACCTTCCATGCAAGTCATGGGAAACATGTTTGTGGTTGAAGGTTGGATTCAGCCTGCTATTAGCAGTTGCAGAGAAATTTCGGATCTATTCCTTTTTATCAGGCTGGAATCATTGATCCTCATTTCAAGCAATCAATGTATCCAAGTGGCCATAAAGTAAACACAAAAGTGGATTAAACTGGGGAAAGCCACTCTTCAAATTTTTAAACCTTTTTGGCTACACAAAACAAAAACAATGAATCGGTGGGATTTGGTAAAAGAAATAATTTAATGTCTCACTTAGACAATTTAACGTTTTACTTTTACTTTTCTTTTTATCTTAACATATCTCATGGATTCTATAAAATTTGGTATTGCAAAACTGAATATAAAAACATGAAAACCACTACAGTTTTTCTTTAACACCATAATTATATATGTCCCAGAAGAAGAACCTATTTTCAAAAACAAAGATCACCTCTTGATACTATAGATTTCTACCCAAAAGAAAACTTTACTAAAAGGGTAATAAACCAATAGTGATTTGTAACGGCAGAACAGTAAGAACCTAGAAGAGCCACCAACCTGTGTTAATCTTAATTTTGGATTTCTGGATGTTGGTGATATCGAACTGAGATAAATATTCAGAGTTTCTTTTGAACAGTAACCATGATATAGATTATGAATAGAGTTTTAAGGACTAACATCTAATGAGAATTAGTAGTTACAACAGAATCTTACCACCAATGTGATTTTAATCTTTTTCTTGTGCATTTTTATAGATGTATTCCCTATAGATGGAGAAAGGACAACACAGATCTAATGGGAGAAACTGAGATAATGGAAGTACTAATGATTTCTTCACCAAAACGTGATGACCTTGTATTCCCAAAGGTTCATATTGTTTTCACCAATGATTAATGAACTTTATTAACACGAAACCCTTTATATTGAAAATTTGTATTTCTTCTCTTGCTAGGGTGGATGGGAGGATGATGAGACTGTCACAGAAGCTGCTTGCCGCGAAGCTTTAGAGGAAGCAGGAGTTAAAGGAATACTAAGAGTAGGTTCAATTATTCCCTCTTCGTTGTTGAAGTATTTGTTATAATCCATCTTCATTGAGGAATGTTTAAAAATACCAATTAGAATGATATAACAAAGGGAAGAATCGATGGTATTCAAAAATATGTGTAGAAATGATGATTGTTTGTGATGATATCATCCAAACATTTTTGGCTATGCCATAAATTTTTCATTGCTTTCAGCTTCCATTTTGTAAGTTTTCTATATCTTAAAGAAAACTTAACCATCTATGGAAGATATGAGATATCACACCTCTCTTTAAACTCAAACAATGATGCAAAGCTGTTAGTTTTCAGATATTCTCAAAACAAACATTAATTTGCTTTGCTTGCATGGAAATTCTTCACTTATACTGTGATTGATTCCATGTATATAAATTTGATTCAGCATGATGGATAAAAGATTACCATTTCATATTGGGTAGCTAGAGTAAATTTTGGTCCTGGACTTGTTGAAATACCCATCTCGGTAGTTTCATTATAGTCACCTGGTTATGGCCCAAACTAGTAATGGAATAATCTAAGTTCCCCTGAATCACTCTTCTTGCAGTTTAAAAAATATAGGATAAAGATTATACTTCTACTGTTCTACATAAACATCACAAGCCATGTATGAAACTTGCTTCCATATCATGAAGCATTGACTGCAAACATAACTGGTTGAAAATGAAACTAATGGTCCATTACGTGTACTTCATTTTCTTTTGGTTACTGAAAAATAACTGATTGAACGTGGTAATGATTTTTCCATGTAACAATTAGGATAATGATGAGATGATGCTGATTCTTACAAAATATGGTATTGAGTTTCGTTAATCATGTTTATCTAATTGCCTTGCATTCATTTTCAGGAAATTCCATTAGGAATATGGGAGTTCAGAAGCAAAAGCAGTCAAGACTTGTGTAGCATTGAAGGAGGCTGCAGAGGATACATGTTTGCCTTGGAGGTGACTGAAGAACTTGAGCATTGGCCAGAGCAGAAAAATCGTTCTCGCCAATGGGTAGGCCTTACGAATAAGTTCTTAAAGAATTATACACCCTTAGGAGAAGTTCATAATTAAAGTTTCAAATTGTTAAAAGTGCTGCAGTTAATAAACCTTCAGAAACACATAACAACTATTTGTATTTTTTGACATCACATGAAGCATGAACACTGAATAAAAGTTCATATTTTGTGTTCCTAGTTAAACATAAAAGAGGCATTCAGACTCAGCAGATATGACTGGATGTGTAATGCACTTGAGGCGTTTTTGAGAGTCATGGAAGAGGAGAGAAAGCTTGATGAGAAGCAAGAGCAGAATACTGAACTTGAACAACCTTCAATTATGGTAGCAGATGTGTCAGAATGCCAAACTATGTCACCTAACTGCTATAAAAGATCCTCTACCATGCACATGCCTCCTTCGGTCAATCTTCTGTCACGTGCTACTCAAGAAATAGCCATCCACTTTGGTTATTGACATCACCATGACACTTGTGTAAAATGTTCATGTGTTAGATCAACATAGTGCGGTAACTCCTTCAAATTGTGAAAGAACATGTTGTGAAGTTGTGACTTGGATGCACATGCCATCATCGACCTCATTGTTGTCGGGTTTATCTTTTTTCTGTCCGATGTGATCGTGATGTAAAAATGTGGTGGTGCAAGTCTCAAGTGTATATGGACTTGACAGTTGTTTGATTCACCCCACTGAAACTGAAGGCTTGTAAAAAAACATTATATGTGAAAACTAGTAGAGTACAAGGGACAAAGACTATGCTGCTTTTGACAACCTTCAATTCATAACCTTATAACACGTCACTTTTCAGACAGTACCCTTGTTTCAGTGGCTGTGTTTTCTGTGAAGTTCAACGTTTCTCTTACCCATGTTTTGATAAAATTTTCAGGATATTAAAACTTTATATCATGATGAAGAACAAAAAGACCTTTTTTTTATTTAACTTGTGTCAAGTATTACAGTGAATTTTAACATCTTAAATAAACATTACATAAAAGACTCTGCTAAGGATCAAACTTACATAAAAGACAACTAGCTAAAACAAGCTTAGAATAGCATATCCAAAATGAATAGATTCATCTTATTACAACATAAGCAAAGTAGTAATTTAAGGCAATGTGAATAAAAAGTTGTCTCCTATGTCATGTTAAATGTCCTGTTAAGTGAAAACACTAGAATGATTTTATATAACAACTCTGACGTGTCCTCTCATGCCCAGATATTTTTTTTTTTTTATAAAATTGTGTGGATGCACATGTAAGCAAGATTGATGCTCATAACGTTGAGACAAATAATTTGCTTTTTCGCAAGTCTTTGAAGGTTTGGTTTCAAAAACAGAAGATGTTATATGAAGTACCAAACAAATTAAGTATTATTTGCGATATTAGCTCTATTTTATGTTGGTACATCAGATAAAATAAGATATGGATGTATTTATATACACATAAAATAACTCCATTGGTAAGAGACTTTTTAAAATGGTACTAAAAACAAATTCGTGAGGGTTTGACCCAAAGTAATAATGCTTTGTCCTCAAAAAGCTTTCTTTTGTTGATATTTAGTTTTATTTCTAGAATAAAATTCAATTTGATTATTAATTTTATCATATATTTTCATTGTCTTTTTCCCTCACTTAGAAATTGTAATATATTTTTTATGAACTAAAATTATTGTTTTTAGGTGAAATTAGTAATGTTCAAAATAAGTTTTAGATGGGTTTTCCGAAGCCCAAATATGATTAGAATGTATGGCCTAGAGAAGGACTACAAATAGAGAATAATGGGTTCAAAGAGAATGTAGGGAAAACGTGCTACAAAGAGGCAAGGAAAACAAGGTAAGATTACTGTGAAACAAACATGGAGAGTGTCACACAAACATGAAAATCATGGTATTGATCTTAACCGTTTATTAAATCTAAAACTTTTTGAAAATTGAATTTTCTCTCCCTTCTCTTCTTCTAATTTTCAACCAAAGTTATGATGACGGTAAATAAATATATATATATATATATATATATATATATATATATATATATATCAAAAGATATAATTTATTGTAGGAGTTAACATAAATAATAAAAAAGAGCAGTGGTGAATAAGCAATTAAAGGGAACTGGGATATAAATATCGCATAGAATTTGAACTTTTACAAGAACAAAATATACACATAAAGACCGAACGATCTGATACAAAATCTATATTGAACGGTATTACAAAAATATTTACAACCGAACGGTTATCTACACTAAACAGTAAATAGAAACCTAGACTAAGGATCGGACGGTCCTACACTACTCTCAGGTACAACATCCAAAGGCTGGTCAGTTTGTAGGGCATCCTCCAACGTGTCTTCAATAATGCCTTCTGCTCACACCCAAAGGATGATCATCGCAGTGAGGAGAACAAACCGAACGGCCAAATACCGAACGACAACATAGGCAAAGACAGAACAAATAAAAGTAAGCTTATGTAAATTTAATTAATCATTTCTAACATACATATAAACATGCAAACCAAACAATACATACATCAATACATACATGTCAATATAAACCGAACGTTTGACTATCCTGACCAACCACTTAGACATTGTCCGGACTGTATGAACTATGTAGCTCGACGTCCTTAGCACCCGGTGTGGTGTAGTAGCTGCCTGAACTTATCAGTTGCCACCCAAGGTTAGTCCTACAACGATCATCTGGTCTTATGATCGCGGACCTCCTGTCATTCCCACGCATGGATAACCTTCCTCTACATGAGAAAGCGTCATCACGGAATATCAGGATCAGGACGACAGCAGAGCCTGCTTCATGTTCATACTTTACCAACCATCATCAATCATGAGATATTCCTCTAGTGGAATTCTTTTACTTAACCAAATTTCAATCCAATTTCACACCGTCACATTCATCACAATAAAAGAAAATTAAGGGAATGACTGAGTGGTCTAACACGAAGAAAGGAAAACAGAATACCAAGAAAACTTCAATAGATGACAAAACAGAAAATTAATAAGGAATTCCTCAATGAAAACCAAATGGACTTAACCAATGAAAACCGGACGGAAAGATCAATAAGAAACTCAGTCATGAAAACCAAATGGATTTAACCAATGAAAACCGGACGAAAAATCAATAAGAAACTCATCAATGAAAACCAAATGGACTTGACCAATGAAAATCGGACGGAAAAATACAATAAGAAACTCTTCAGTGGAGCTGAAGAAGTTAAACATAGAAAACCAGACGTTTTAAAATAAGAGTTCTCTTCAATAGGTAGAGTGTCAGTACAAGACCAAACACTCTTTAGGAAACAAGTGTCAATCTAAGACCGACCACTTTTTAAATACACAATATAATAAGCCGGACGTTTCAGGAATTCAAGTACTGGTATAAGACCGAGCACTACATGATCGAAGGCTAGTCTATGACCAAGCACTTCTCAAGACCTAATACTTTTAATAAACATTACCAATATAAACCAAACGCTCAGTGTATGACTGAACGCCTAAATAATTAATATGAGACCGAGTACTCAATCTATGACCAAGCACTTCCAGGTCGAACGTTCAGTGTAAGACCGGATGTCCTTAAAGTGAACAATAATACTGATATGAAACCGAATGCTTCATAAATTAAGTAACAGTCTAATACCGAACACTTGTATAACCGAATGCTAGGTTTCTGACCGGACATTCTTAAACATGTCATATATATACTAAAACCGAGAGGGAGAGACTCCCTTAAATTATTAAAAGATTAGATTAAACAAAGTAGGCAAGGAAACATATAAACATCGCAAAGCCGATCGGTCATTAACTGACTTCAGTCAAGACCGAACGGTTTAAGGGGGAGAGTCGAACGGTCCTAATGACCTTCGATCACAGATTTCAGAATTTCTCTAAGTTAAGTACATTTACACTAAGTTTCTAACCAATATCAAACAATCCATGCAACAACATATCATCTTTCAACATACCATTAAATCAACAAACATACTCACATTAGATCATGCATACAACCATACAAAGAAATCATAATTAAATCTTATAAGCTTCCCTTACCTCTAATTCCAGCTAGGCTTCTAAATTCTTGGGCAGCAACTACTTCTAATGTTTTCCAAAGTCCATAGTCTAATTACAAGATAACAAGTTTAGAGAAATGGCTTTAACAATTATATGCAAGCTTAAAGTGGCGTGCATGCAAGAATAAGAAAGAGCTTTAAGAGCCATAATACTTACCGGTTCAGAAGGGAATTATGATTGGTGCAATTTGAAGCTCTTGACACCGAGAGAAATTAATCTGAAATGAAGTTGATGATCGGAGAAGAAATGGTGGTTAGAAATTTAGAGAGAAGTTTGAAGATCTAGAGAGAAGGAGGAGAAAAATGAAGTTTCTGAAGGTTGAAGACGGAGGGTTTGCATGCAGAAAGTGGTGTCAGTTTTCAAATTTTCACTTTAAATACGGTCTCCATTAAAACCGCTCAGTCCACTCCCTGTCTGCCACTTGTCTTCCACTTTCTAGAAACTCACCCTTTCCTAACAGCCGCACGGTTTATGATGGAGGAGAATTAATTGGTTGACAGGATTTGTCTCCCACTTACAAGGGAAGTGTGGAAGGCATGACAAGTGTACCCCACTAAAAAGCGTTATTAAATGGGGTGTGACAATAACTCTATATCATTTTACATTTAATTGTAAACATTTTAGTAGGTTTTAACATAGGAATTTTGAAGGGCTCATGTTATAAATGTTTATATCAGTGTGATGTGATTATGTTTATAATATATTATCATTTGACATATTTATTTATTTTCACTCTTCTCTCATAATTTCATTATAGGATAGATAATGACAATCCTAAATATTATCCAACATGTTATATGATTGCTTACACGATATTAGTGTTGCTTGTAATTTTGCTGTTTTATATGAAATATAAATGTGATTTTACTTGTTAAGTAATATGTAAAAACTTTATAGAATGATATTAATTGAAATTACATATAAATTTAAATTGAAAGGTGCACTCAAAGTGTCAATTACAATAAATTATGAATTATTAGGAAGAGTATGAAAATCATAATAAATGGGTATCTGATTTTTATGACATTCTTTCTATCAAAATATAACTAAAGTTCATATTTAAACCAAAATAAACTTTGGAAAACAACCATAGTTCTTCTTACATCACTACAAAAGGATTAATTTATCAACGAAAACAAATTATGAACTTAAAAATCACAAAAAGTATTTGGAAAACCAATTAAACTAAGCTTGTATCTTCCAAGACAATGATGCTTCACTCAACATCAAACTCCAACTTACGACCAACCAAGTCATAGGAGCACTAATAAGTGGTCATTTGAAAAGAAAGACATTCATATTAGAATATTAATTTCTTACCTATGAACTACAGTTATTACACTTTACATGTCTCTCCTTTTCCTTCGAATATCAAATGCTCACTAGACATAAGTAAGTGACAATGATCCTTTTGGGTAAAAAAATGAAATTAATACAAGAGAATGATTAAAGTTTTAAGATTCCAATAAGATTCACATTTTCCAGTAAATGGCTGTAGTTGTAGTAGGCAGGTCCCCATCGTCCCTCGAGATGAACACATGAAACCAACTGTTCAATTCAACACCTTAACAGTTCTTGGATTCAAGTTTCACTGTTTCTGATTTGATACAAACAAGTATAAAAACACACCCATTGCTTCCTTTACATTCATTATTGCAGGTTTTAATGGCTTTTTTCTTTAAATTTATGCTAACATACAAAACAGGAACCTTAAAAATTATGCTCACTTGCCACTATAGCCGCACATGAACACAGATTCTTGTTCAAAGAGGTTGTTGTTTCCCAGAAAACCACTCAAGAACAAGAAGCATGAATCAGATCGGATTGTCGTTTTTCTTAGTGACTAAGGACGAATAAACTTCATCCACATTTAATATTTCAAAATTTGGTCCATCTAACTTTGGTATATTAGGCGCTATTCTTCGATTTCTGCAATAACATTCTTTCCAATGAAGTTTAATGAAATTCTTACATCAACTAAAAATAACGATGATGAAAAGTGTATATCAATTAGAGCTAAAACTAAACTATAATATTTAAGTCTTTATTTTACAAATTGGTTTGATATAATTAAATTTGCTTTAAAAATCCACTTTAAGTCTACCTCTTACCAGTTTAATTTATAATCATATTTGTTTTGAAAAGTTATGTACCACATTTTAAAGTTTCATTTCAATTCTCGTACTTATCACTGTCTTCATATTTATTCTTGTTTAAATTGTTAAGATATTTTTAATTTATTTAGTATTTAATTTTAAAATTTATGTAATTATATACAATTAGTTGTTTTTAGAATTAAAAAAGAGAATATCTCTGTTTGTTTTTTAATAAATTGAGAATAAGATACAACACATAAAACTTAAATATTGTCACCTCTAATCACAGGAATTCTTAATTAATGCAAGTTTTCAAAGTTTTCGAAAACATAAATATAAAACTGTATTAAAAATGAATAATCAGATTTTTTTACAGAAATTAATCATTAATGAAATTAATAAATATCTCTTACAAAAAAAAAATTACACAGTTGAAGACATGACGATCATGTATACTTTTTAAATTCCACCCTGTGTGGATAAGAACAACATTAACTTTCTAATAGGATGATTTCGTTTTTTCCTTCATTTAAATATGGCCACCATAAAATTTTTATTTGTTGTACACTTTGTACGAGATTAATGTACTCTTACAGACCAGGACTATAAAAAGTTAGAGTAAAAATAATTTTTAACCACTAATTACAAAGCAAGTCAATTTTATTTAGGGAAATTATATTTAATTATTTGAAGTTAGACTAACACTCCCATTTGTTCAATTTTAAGATAGACATTTATTTTACTTAAATTTTTAATAAAATAATAATTATATTCTTTCTATTCTCTAAAAGACATTTATCTTCCTTATATTTGTAATAAAATAATATCTATTATTTTCATAATTTTAATTAAATATGATTCACATCCTTAATTTATTTGAAAAATAATATATTAGTTGAAATTTAATTAATAATAGAAAATTTTAAAAAATATTATATATATATATATATATATATATATATATATATATATATATATATATATATATATATATATAACTGAATGACTTATTTATAAAAAAAAAATTGTACTCGTTCTTTTTAGAATTCTTTTAAATAATATTCATATTTATCCTAATTTTAAAATAGACGTTATGTTATTAATACATAACACTCAATCAAATTTATATTTGTATTAAAATTATATTTAATATAAATTAATAATGTATGCAGAGAAATGATTTAATTTTATATTAAAAAGTTTAATTTTTAGTTTTATTAGATGTTTAGTCAATCCATGTTTTCAAATGAAATAAGATAGATAAATATTACTTTACCAAAAATATGAGGAAAGTGGATATTATTTTATTAGAAATATACAAAAGAGAGGTGAGAAGCTTTTAAATGAAGGTGAAGTGTAATTGTTATTTTATTAAAAAACTTGAATATTTATTTTAAAATTAGGGGAATATAAACAAATTAATTTTATAAATTATATTAGTAATGAAGAAAAATGTACTTTCATTATTCAATAATCACTTTATCAATATTAGAATATTTTTAAAGAGAAGATCATCCTATCCAAAGTTTGTACTTGATTTGATGTTTATATTTGTGTTTGAAGAATATGGTTTTTTCCTCTATTTTTCTTTAGTAATGTTGTGTGTTATATATACTAACAAAACAATCTCTCACTTTATTCTGCCAAGAACAGTTAATTAGGAATTATTATGTATTATCAATCAAATTTGCCTTAGAACTCTAACTGATAATTTTCTACATAATCAAAATGTATTAAAAAAATCAAATCAATTCTTCTATGTGAATAGAAAAGTACATTTCATACTATTTGTTATTTATGAATTAAAATGAGTAAGAACATATTGGATAAAGAAATTAATACAAGAAAAAAAAAAGACTTATAGAAAGAGGAAAATAAATTAAAACAATGCCTTATAATTGGAACGAAAAACATATTTATGAAAAAGCTTAAAATATAAAGTGATAATGAAAATTTTCTTCAAAAGAAAAAAAAAACGCATTATATAATATACTCTTATGTCTGTAACATGATTATATAATGAGAGAAACACGTTGTCTATATTAAATAAAAAGAAATCATCTTTATATTATATATTTTAAAAGAAATTAATATTTTTAAGTAACTTTCGATTTTAATAAATCGTATGAAAAAATTCAATTAGTACATTTTTATTATTTATTTCATTATTTATGTTTATTCATTTATTCTTTATATAAACTACTTCTAATGAATTCAACAATATTGCAGAATTTGTTGGAATTTATAAAACACTTTAAATTTAATTAAAAATATTTAATGTTGAAAATTTGTAATATTGATTAATTATAATTTGTTTTACCACGTTAATATCTACTTCATTAATTCATAATGTCATTATAATTCTTTCCTCACCATTTTATTAATTTCTTTTCTCATTCCTTCCATCCTCTAAATTTTAGTCTTAATATTTGTTATATTTTAGTCTTCGTAAAATATTAAAAGAAATTCTTAAACCGTGTACCATATTTAGTTTAATAATTTAATTATAATAAAGTAATATTGTTTATGTATAATAGGAAGAATGAGAATAATGATGAAAGTTTAATTTTCCAATGTTGAAGGTAATATTTTAAGAGAAGTGATTGACTGGGAGTATCTTATTTTGAGGGTGTGGGACAATTACAGAGATGCCTTTGGACACGAACAACTACAGGCCAATGAACACGACAAAAGGACAAAAGTGGTCATTATGAGACAAACCTAAAATAATCAACAACATCAATACCATGTCCAAATCCTTACCAAACTCTCATTTATTCTTTCCATTTATCAACTCGAGAGTGCCATTAAAATTAACTCAAATTTCTCACAGCTCTTCTTGCTTCTTTCATCTAAAAGACAACTTATTTTGCCATATTAGAAATCACTTTCAAATCCCTTTATCTTCTACTTTTGATTCAATCGTATATATATATCACTATGCATTTTAATGAAAATAGAAAGTCTTTTGTAGCCAAAATTCTTATATATATATATATATATATATATATATATATATATATATATATATATATATATATATATATATATATATATATATATTGTGTGTGTGTGAGAATTAAAAATATAGAGTACATATGTACTTTGTATAAGTTATTTTAGAAATTTTGATTTTAGACGAATTATTATCGAAGTCTATTTTTTATTTTATACTTTGGTTCTTGAAATAAAGTTTATTTCTTTTTTTTTAAATTATTGTTTTAATTTGTTCTCATTCTCACTTTTCTAATATTTCTCATCATAGAATTATTGTATTCCTCGTTAATAAACAGAGTCACCACCATCCTATTCACCCCAATGTTGAGTAAAAAACATTAAAAAAATACTTGAATTAGGAATAAATGATTATGACAGAAAAAAAAAATACAAGATGAAAAAACAAACCTCTCGTCGTTTTTAAAATGGGAAGGGAAGGGAGACTCACAATGGTGACCCAACAGCATAATTTGTGTTAGCAACGAGAAAGAGAAGAGAGGAGAGTAGAGGAGTGGTAGTGAAAGCGGCGGCATGGTTCGCGTTTGGCGATGAGAGAGTGAGGAGAGTAGCTCTTATAATGAAAAAGTGATGTAGCGACACAAATGGAAAAACTTTGGTGGAAATGTAAATTTGTGAAATTTTAACCTAGTAGACGAATAAACCTCGATATTTAAGGAACTAAACCATATAGTTGTGTAAATATTTTTAAAAATATCACCAATGACAATTTTGAAATTATTTGCAAAACTATAGGCTTCGTTTATTTTATAATCCAAGCTTGTAGTTGTGCAATAATTTTCAAAAATATTTTGACAGATTTCGTTTTTCTTCAAATCAAAGTATATTAGATGGTTCCCAAAGTGTTTTTTTTTTCACTAGTTTAGTTTATATTTACCTATAATTTGGGGAATGATGGTTTTATTTTGCATGATATGGACTATACTTTCCTTGAAATTGTAGATCTAATTCTTCTATTATTGTTTGATACTCATTATTTAAGTTTTTGTTAAGGTTTTATAAGATAAAAGTATACTTGGATAAAAGTAATTAAAGCGATGCTATCAAGTCACAAATTTCAAAATATCATCATTATGTATGAGTTGTTAAATAATGAAGATGGAAACATATAACTTTATGAAAAACTTTATCATCAAATTAAGAGATGAATGGATTATGGTTGATGACATTCCATCTACGATTGAAGTAGATCCTCTGAATATTGATGCTTCAAGATATAAGTTCCATCCTCTGAGCACATTTGAAGGACATGTGGATAGAAGATTTGACAGATTGGAAAATAAACTGATTATGATGCAGAAATCTCTATCTGAGCTTCACAAAAAAATGGATTATGCGCTACATATAAAAGCATTTGAGGAATCATCAATTGGTGACACTGACAATGGTGTAAACAGTGCTGACAAAAAGATTGAGGAATCTTCTGAATCAGAATAAAGTTATGTTTACCTTATAGTGTTAGAGTCATAGGTTATGTTTTGCTTTCAGTTTTTTCTTTTTTTCGCTTAGATTGCCATCTTTTGTTTGTTTTTTGTTCCTTGTTTGAGTCTATCAATGTAATATATTTTATCAAGGAAATGAAATTGGTAATTTGAATAAATACAATTGCTTTAATCTAATTGATATTGTTTGCTCTGATTGAATGATTCGACTGTAATATGATCGAAGTCAACTATACTTGATCTGTTAAACATCTTTACATATTGACTTCTGTTATTTCTGATTATATTTCTTGCTTAACTAAAATGCTTGATTTGGAAAAGATCCTTGAAAGGTTTTGCAGGAAGAACATTGCTTTGGAAACTATAAGTGGAATTCAACAACTTTGGAAAGCAATGTATTCGACTGGGAAAATAATGCAATCGACTGTTCATAACAGGGTTATAAATTCCAATTCTGGAATTTGGTTTTTCTTTCATTGCTTATTTTTGAATATATGCTATTATCTCTGATCTAAATTGATTTTAAATATCTTAGTTGAGATAATATTGTCAGATTATTGATAATTGTATCATTGCATAACTAAACTGTTTGATATCTTTTGCTTGATACAACTATGAACTATATTGTTTGTATACTGTGTGATATATTGCATTGTGCATCTGATCTGGTTTTGATATTTATGCATAATGACAGGGGGAGTATTACATTTCACACAATTTTCTTCACATGCCTGCATTTCAGGGGGAGTTATCATTTACATGTGATTAAATGTGATAGGGAGAGCATCATTGCATCTTGAAAATTGCATATATTTTTTTATGCATCTCTATTTGAAATATCAGCATAAATATCTAGAGCATTCCTTTTTTGCTAATGCACAAAGGGGGAGAGAATTTATGAAAGCTTTATGAAAGGGGGAGAATGATTATTCTGTCTCATATTCAGCTTGATATTTTGCTGTTTTATTTGTGTTGCAGAGTACTTGAACTATGATATATCTTTTGTTACTCTATTTGTATTTGATTGTGCAAACATGGTTGGTTATTAATCATGGTTGTGCAGCATCAAAAAAGGGGGAGATTGTTAAGATTATTGACAACACAATTTCTATATCACTCTAGTTTTTTATGATGACAACATTGCTTAATAACATGCATATGTTGTTGCTGCATTACATGTTCTTATGTTGATTGATTATCTATTGAACATGTTTATGTACTGTGTTACATGTTCCTATGTTGATTGATTGATATATATACAAAACGTGTTTATGTGCTTTGTGCTATGTGCAATACATCATTACATATGTTTTACTACACATGTTTTAAAGCTGAAAACCAAAAGCACTTTCATGAACTTATCAATGTGTGACAAAGCTATAGTAGAGTCGACTATATAATTAATAGATTCGACTATGCTAAAATCTTTGTACAGATTTTGAGGATCAGTGCTTTGTGAAATTTTGAGAAGAAAAGAATTTCAAAATGTAGCGACACAAATGGCGATGAGAAAGTGAGGAGAGTAGATCTTATAATGGAGAAGTGATGTAGCGACACAAATGGAAAAACTTTGGTGGAAATGTAAAATTTGTGAAATTTTAACCTAGCAAACGAATAAACCTCGATATTTAAGGAACTAAACCATATAGTTGTGTAAATATTTTTTAAAATATCACCAATGACAATTTTGAAATTATTTGCAAAACTATAGGCTTCATTTATAATTGTGCAATAATTTTCAAAAATATTTTGAAAGATTTCGTTTTTCTTCAAATCAAAGTATATTAGATGGTTCCCAAAGTGTTTTTTTTTTACTAGTTTAGTTTATATTTACCTATAATTTGGGGAATGATGGTTTTATTTTGCATGATATGGACTATATTTTCCTTGAAATTGTAGATATAATTCTTCTATTATTGTTTGATACTTATTATTTAAGTTTTTGTTAAGGTTTTATAAGATAAAAATATACTTGGATAAAAGTAATTAAAGCGATGCTATCAAGTCACAAATTTAAAAATATCATCATTATGTATGAGTTGTTAAATAATGAAGATGAAAACATATAACTTTATGAAAAACTTTCGATTATGTAACTACCATAATTGATTAAAACATATAACTTTATGAAAAACTGTAATTTTGTCTTTCCAATGTAACTCTTTAGTGACTAGGGAAGCTAAGGGGTTCTTTGGGCTACCTTGGGTCTCGAGTAATCTTCAAACATTTTTTTTATATTAGTTGGTTATAAGGATTTTATTCGCATACGAGAGCTAGAACAACACACTTCTTTCTTCTCTTTTAAGAATGTAGATGAAATAAACGTAACTACTCCTCTAGAACCACATTTGCCTCAAGAAATCATTAAATCTATTGTATTACTACCTTCGATTCGGTTTCAAGCCATATAGTGATTTTCACAAAAGAGACACATTTCCTTCATCTTCAATAAACCCTTAAGTTACTACATGTAGAATGTCTCCTCCATGTTTTCATACAATAAAATCATTTTAACATCCAATTGTTCCATCATCAAACTGTTTTGTTTAACAATTGACATTAATGTCCTTATTGAATAACATTTTATCATAGTGAGAAGATTTAATTATAGTTTATTCCATCCCCTCCACTTGTGTAAAATCTTTTATTTCACTTCTTCACACCCAATATTCATTTCTTCTAGCAGGTTGAGCTCTTGTAACTTATCTCCTCTTAATAAGTTTTGCGTGCTAGCTCCACCAAACATTTTTCACTAATGTGCCCCAACATAAAATGTCACAATTTTGTCTTATCTTATATTATATGACTATAGCTAAAGAGATGCACAATTATTGTTGAAACATCTAAAATGTAAAGACTAATTTATTTTGCCCACTTAACAAACATAAACGTTCCCTTAAAAATATTTATAGTACCTTGTTTAATCTTGGTTAACAAACCCATATATGTTGCTTAACTATCTCATATTTACTCAATGTAGGACTTAAACTCACAATTGAATTTTCAACAATCTCCACCTCAATTATGAATCCTTTCATATTAGTATTTTTCCCTTGAGCTAACCATGAGTACCCCTTTATTTGTACATTGTTCATCAAATGGGACACAATTGTCTGGCCTTCATAAAGAAAACATTCAATGTAGGGATTCATTTTAAGTTGGTCACTAATATTAACCTTTAGCTTTAATGCCACTAATGAATCTTTCGAGGGAGGGTCATTAGAGAGATACAACACTAATGAGACATGAGTACACCGTATATAAGGGATTAACATCACTTCTAACCTAAAACTTTAAGATAATAGGTTTATGGATCTTCATTCCAACACTTGGATTCCTAATAATCTCTCCCTTAAGAGTGAGTCTCTTCCTCATAGGTACACTACTTCAAGTGAAAACATTCCAAACCACGATTACATCAATATACCATTGTTATACCACACTAGGACACGCTTACCTAAAATGCTTATCAAGAAGACTTTTAATACATGAAATCCTCACATCTAGAATTCTTCATGCATATTGTATTCACATAAGTTAGTCACTAAGATGAATCATCGACTGTAATACTACTTAGGTGTCTTTCGAGGGAATTCACTTGGGAGATATAACATCAATAAGACATGAGCTCAATCCACATAAGAAAACAATGGGTCTATCAAGGGAAGATATCACCAGAGAGATACAACAACAATGAGACTTAAACTCAATCCTCATCAGGGATTGACATCAATTCTAATCCAAAGCATTATGGGTCTTCTAACTTATATGATGTTGAACTTTTTTTTACCCAATGTGAGACTTAGACTTACACTTGAATCCCAACAATCTCCACTTCAAGAGTGAGTCACTTTCATATTGGTATACTCACCCTCGAGAAAAAACATTCCCAACCACTAGTATCCCTTTTATACTACCATTCATCGTAATGGGACACTCTTACCTATATCATTTATTAAGAATACTTTTGATACAAGAACCATATTATACTCGTATTAGTCGGTTATTAAGACAAATCATCGGCTCTATACCACTAATGGGTCTATAATGGTAGAATTCTCTGTGGAAACACAACAAGAATGAGATTTGAGCTCAACCTACATAAGAGTTGACATCACTTTTAACTCAAAACTTTAATATAATAAATTTATAAGTCTTTTACCTTATATTTAATTCAACTTTATTATTTTTATCTAATATAAAAGTCAGACTCATGCTATAATCCTAAAAAATATGACATTATCTCTAATATAAAATCTTAAGATAATGAATTTACAAATATTTTTTATATATTCTCAACTTTTTCATCTGTATATGAAAGTTAAACTCAAACTTAAATTCAAAAGTATGAAATATTTATTATTAATAACTAATATTAGGAAGAACATAACATATAATCTGATTCATTTCCAAAACTACTTAAAAATAATACCCGAAAGTAAACCTTAAACTATTTAAAACTAATAACATTTATATATATATAAAAACTTTCCTCAATTACTTAAAATATTACACCGATATGCTTAAACAATTAAAAAAAATGTATTTACAAAACAAGTTATTAACATTCAGAAAGTAGAAGTCATGTATAGTTGCAAAAAGTGTATACAAAATCTATAATTTCAGAAAAAAAAAAGTGCTAATGTAATTTTAATTTATTATTAATTAATGAAAACTGAGAATGATAATAATTTAATTTCTATTACATGACATTTTTTTCTCATCCATTATAGTAAGTGATATTTTTTAATTTTTTGGAGTGACATAATTCAGCTAACCTTGTTAGGTAATGAGACATTTGGTCAAAGTCCCTCTACGTGGAGTTGCAATTATAATTTTTTGATAGTTAAGAATTAGCTAGCCATTGTTTTCCTCAAGAAAGGTAACCCTATGTGTTTTTTCTTTTTTCACATGCTGCCCAACAAAGCTTTGCCTCATCCAATTTTCTTCCCATTCACTAATTCATTTTAAATCAATTTTAAATATTAATATGCATGTGGACTGAGGGTAGAATCCAAAATTGGCAAAATTATCAAAGGAAATATTAACAATTAAATATGATTATAATAAAAAGTGTCCCTTAATTAATTTGTTGATAAAAAGAAGGGAAGACTGTGGAGCTTATCATTGACTTTATGGCTCAAATTGGTTGCACATGGGTCAGTAATGATATTCCTTAAACATCTTATTATTATATCATAAAAGTTTATATTAATTATATGAGTTAGACTTGGACAACAATAATCTTATCAACATCTTATTCTTACAAAAAATATTGCCAAATTAGAAAAAAAAAAGTTTCAGAGTGAAATTAACAAACTAATTAATGGAGTAATTACTTTTGTAACTGTTAATGAAATTATCAAGGCAAAGGAACATTTTATAAGTAAAACTGAAATAAGTAAGGAATGACAATAATGAAACATTCAAAGGAAATATAAATGCCATTGGTAAATTAATTCCACTAAATGATCAATTTTCTAACTGATACTATTTATTTATCTGTGTAATTATGATTGGTGTAATTGTATGCGTTATAAAAATATATTTAAACATCATAAATGAGCCATATATTTGCATGCTAAAATAATTTGTAAAATGTAAAATCAAGTATAAAGAAAATGTATAATAGCGCGAGTTTTTTTCTTATATATATATTGCAAAGAAGTTGATAGACTTTATTCACAGTTATTTTAGACTAAAATGACTTTTCCTCAATTTAACATTCATATATTTTTTTTTCTACGGTGATTTGTAGTTGATAAATTTTTTATATCATATATTTTAATATTTATATTTTAATCGTCTCAGGATTCTTAATGTTAATATTTTACATTTTAAAGTTAATGATGCGTATATGATAACATCTTATCTGTCCCATTCTGTAAAAAATTGTTTCTAAGAACTAAATATATTGATACATTAATCTACAAAATTTAATTTTCAATATTTTTGTGATATATTTGATGTTAGAATATTTTTATTAGTTTTTTAAAATTTTTTGAGGCGAAACATCTTTACTATGTAAAAATGTTAATAATGCAATATAATTAATATTTTTCTTTTTCTTTCGTAGAGTACATTTCTTTTGTCACGAAAATAGCTTTCTGTTTTCTACTTTATAAGCATTAATTAATAACATGACCATAACTTTAATTATATTAGTATTTTAGTGCGTTTTAAATCCCATGATTATAATTTATTTGTTGTTTTAAGCATTTCTTCCACTAAATCTAAACTAGATATAAAAATTTATACTTGTTAAATTTATTTAATTGTGTATATTTACTTTCTAACTTAAAATGTATTTTTTGTTATATTTGATCATTTTAAAAAAAAAATAAAAATTTGTTGACATACACAAATATTTGTTGATTATCCTTTACATGATTCTTGTTCATTTTTCCTTTACAAAAAAGAAAAATATTGCATACATTAGTGGATCAAGATACTTTTTTTTTTTTTAATGAAAAAATAAGTTGCAATTTCTTTCTCAATTTTAAATTAAAAAAAAAGAAGGTAGAAGCAGCATGCTTCCTAATCTTGCAGCCAAATGAAGAATGAATTGACTGAGCATAGCACAGCCACATAATTACTAACGATAAATCTAAGTAATTTATTCTTAGATATCTTAGCTTCTAGGCTAATCATCAAAAAGGACATGGAGCTCCTCCCACCTGTAATCATCGTCAGAATGTGCAACATATCAACTTTGCCTTCATAAACAATAATCACAAACACTAATTAATCAAATTTTATGTCGATTCTATATCTTAAATAGATTCTGTAGATAAGTTCCACGTTCATGTACTATCCCATTATTTCATTCAAACTCTCACATGCACCAACTTTGGACTATATGAAGTTTATTCCTACTCAATATTAAATTTTATTTTCTCTATTTTAAACTAATTTGATTGGACGAATAATCATGAAATGGGGTATCTACCAGAACATGCTTATCATTAGCCATTTTGATTTCTAATTATGCCACCCACTGATTATATAACTCTCTTTTCTCACCTAAAAATAACATATTTATATATAATTATTATTTCATCCTTGTTTTTCCTCCCATCATTTGAAACTCATTTCTATAAAGATAGTTTTTTTTTTATTTAAAAGAATATTTAGAGTTGAATAATTTATAAAAAAAAATACCAATGTTTAATTTAACCTGCATTTTACATAGTTAAAATGTACTTTTTGTGAATGTTTGAAGCCCCCTTAAGAGTCAATGATGGATTCTGTCACCCATTGTGTCCTTTCATTGCACCCTTTTCCCTTTCTGAGCGATACATTAGATTACTCAATTATGAGACCACTCTATGGAAGATTATGAAAGCTATTACTTATGAATATGTGGATAAAGCGATCAAGCTTCAAGAACCTTAAAAAGTATTAGTTATTATTTTCATATATTCATTTTCCCTTCCATTTTATTTTTTATTTCCTTTTATTTTTTAATCATATCAATTATTATTACACTACAACATATATATAAACTCGGATAGGAATTTATAAATTAAATTTGATATAAAAAAAAAAAAAGGCACGTGCTCACAAAAGGTAGGGCAATATGGGAAAACAGAAGAAAGCAAGGGCAGAAACGAGAATGCGCTCACCCCAAGTGTGTCTTATTTAAACCAGAGACTCGACCACAACAAAACAAACTCACCATTACCAAAGAGAGAAAAAACGAAACACTGAAACGCTTCGTTTCATTCATTCAGTTTCTTTCACCAACCTTCCACGATGAACCCGCGAACGACGTCGTCATCGTCGAAGACGAAGAAGAAGCAAACGGCACCAGAGCCGCACCATACGGCATGGGGCGGGAGGTACCTCGGCGTGCGGCGGAGGCCCTGGGGACGGTACGCGGCGGAGATTCGCGACCCTTCCACCAAGGAGCGGCACTGGCTGGGCACCTTCGACACCGCCGACGAGGCCGCACTCGCCTACGACCGAGCCGCACGTGCCATGCGCGGATCACGTGCGCGCACCAACTTCGTCTACGCCGACACCACTCCAGGCTCATCCCTCACCCCCATCATCTCCCCCGACCAACAACCCCTCCCTCAACCCGACCCGGTTCTAACCCTCGACCCGTTTTCCCTCCTGGGATTCCCCTCCGGTTCTTCTTCCTACGATGAAAATGCCTCGGGCAACGTGGCAGCTTCCCACTTCAGCCAGCAACCGTTTTTGGCAAATAATGATAACAATAATTATTACAATAATAAGAATGATAATGAGAACAGTGGGAGCACGGTGGAGCTTCCTCCATTGCCACCGGATATTACAAGTTCGATGGGTTACGTGATGGAACAGCAGAGTGATGGATTTTACTGGGAGGGTAGTCCAATGTTGGGTGCAATGTCAACGTTGTCAGAGAATGTTTGTGCAGAGTCTCAAGTTTTTGAGTTGGGGAGCTCCTCCTACTTCTTCTGAGACTTTATTCTAGGAAAGTATAATGATGCATGGTGTGTTCTAGAAGAGTTAGTTTCGTGGGTTTGTGTCTGTGTGCGCGTGTTGTTTTGTTGTTTTCTCATTTGGGTCGTGAATGGGGGGAAATAGTGTTATTTAAGACCTGGGTTTGTCTTCCAGAGTGCGTAATGTAAAGTGTTACGTTGGGTGAGTTTGCACTTGCGACCAAACGCTGAATATAATCATCATTTTACGTTACTTTTGTTTTGTTCGGGTGTTTTTCCACCACAGACCACAAAACTTGTTTTTTCTTCTCAAATTCAAATCTTAACCATGTAATATACTAATGGAAATTTATTTCATTATATTAATCATTTAACATATGCTTTATCTCTCTCTTCAACTTATAAATCTATGTCTAAAGAAATTTTTCCTTTTCTTAATGTTTAAATATGAATTTTTTATTTCATTATATTCATCATTTAATCTATCCTTTATCTCTCTTCAACACAAGATGTACATGTCTAAAGACATTATTCCTTTTCTTAATGTTTAAATGCTTAAAAAAGTTTTTTTTTTCCTTCAATGTGAATGTGAGACTCCAAACCACAGATCCTATGCCATAATTTTTATATTATTTCCACTTTCGATGAAAGAAAGAGTTTTTTCTTCTAATCTTTCATATTAGGTTCATCTAAAAGGAAAGGCATGGAGGAAATAAAGATAAATATTGTGATCAAAAATATGTTTGAATAGTTAAGATGGGGAAAATGTTCTTCAATTAATCAAGCTCGTTGCTAAATTTTCCTACTCATTCTAGTCTTTAATATGATATAATTAGTAGTAAATATAATATAAAAGGTAGGCGAGTTCAAATATTATTTTCCACACATACTTATGTTCAGAAAAATTACACTTATTCACTAATTAAGGCTAAGAAAAACTTTGAAATAATAAAAAATATTGATTGTAAAATCATTCTAAAATTGTAGAAAGTAATTAAATTGATTTAAATTATCTGATAAAGACTTTACTCAGGTTAGGTTTCATGATACAATTCAATGCAAAAATACCAAACATACTTCTAATTTCCACTCAATTATCACACCACATGTAATAAGCCTTAATGTTTTACGGTTAAGTCTAAACATTAAGAATAAAAATTGTACTATTTTAGCAATTTTTATTATAAGTTTTCATTAAATTCATATGATTGATTAATTATTTGACATATATATGTCTAGATGTGAAATCTATTAGTTGTTTTATCCTAATCAGGTTTCTCAAACTAGTTTTCAATTAACAGGTACTACCAAATATGTCAACAATAAACATGTAGTTAAGAATAATAGAACTAGTTGTGAAAAAGAAATATATATATTGAAGAGTAGAAATCATAAAAATTAAAGATGTATTAAGTCCAACTCCCGCGAATGAGGGAGTTGGTTACTTCTATATATTATAAACACTAAAAAAGAATAATGAACAATGCCTTCAGCCTCCAAAATGATTCTCTATCATATCTCTCTTAGAGTTAGTTTTCTATGCTCTAAGGGTGTGTTTTATAACTATCAAGCCTCTTATTTATAGGATGTTGGCAAATTTGCTCGAATTGGCCTAAGCTTGAAATTTGTACTTGATTTTTGTAATTTAAGTAATCAAATTTATTGAAAACTAATTTTGTTGAAATATTTTTCAATCATTTATTTGATTTTTTTAATTGAAGTAACTTAGTATAATGATAACTCATTTTGTTGAGATATTGTTCAATATATAGTGATTTGTAGTTATTTGCACAATATTTTCACAAATACGAACCAAATATTTTTGTTTCCCAATTTATTAAATAAAAAGCTTAATTCTCTAAAAAATAATTATAAAAATAACAATAAAAGATAAAAATAAACAAAACAAAAATAATGATACAATTATCAAAATGTGCTTGACACATAATTTTTTTTGTTAACATAATGGATTAAAAGAACTATATCCATTCATTTTAAAAGTTTGAAGATCAATAGATATCAAAGTTTCATATAGAGATTGTTCTTGCAGGACTGAGACTATTCTTAATAGCCAAACTCCTACAAAAAGTTTTTTGATATTCAAGTAAGTGTTCCATTTTGAAAGGTTCAATAAATACAGATGGTTCAAAGTATTAAATGTTTTATCTACATGTTCTATTTATAGTGCCCTTGGTGGGTCTTTACCCTTCAGAGAGCCTAATTATGACCTAATAGCTTTCTAACATTGTTTAACATGGTAATCTTGAGTTTTACAATAAAAAAAATTATGTTTTAAACTATTAGTATACTCTTCTTATATTAATGGTTGACCGTATAGTAGGCTAGGTATAAGAGTTAATTCTAATTTCACGTCAAATTTAGAAAATAAAAATATATTTAACTTTTAATAAATATTTGAAAAAATAATTATCATAATATAGAAATGATAATTATCACAGTATTAAAATTATCATAATATAGAAATGATAATTATCTAACAAAATATACATTTCAATATTAAGAAATTGAGATAAAGAAAAATTATAAATATAAGAGCTTGACTTTGTGATAATATCAAAATGATAATGATCTCAAAATATCTACATTTAAATTTTTAAAACTTGAAAGTCAATATATATAGCTCTTATATACATGTTATTCATGATGCAATGTATCATGTTTCTCTTCTAAAATTTTCCTAAGATTTTTTCAAAATTTACCTTAGATTTTCTTTCTAAACCACATTTGTATCTGTGCTCGTGACATTTTTATCATAATCCAAAATGAGAATCCTTAACCGTTGTTTTGATTTCTATGCAAAGACTGCTTGTCCATGTGTCATACACGGACAAAGTTGTAATATATTCATTACATTAATTTGAGGTTATAAAAATATAAATACAAGTTAATATGCATATTTTATTTTATAAAATTAAATAATAATAGTTTGGTTGTTTTTGTAATGTATAATTATTTTAAATAAAGATTGAGTTAATCAATATTAAAAATTAAAATTTAAATTAAACATTTTAAGCAATGTAGAAAAATGTAAATTGTAGATTATCTAATAATAAAAAAGATGAGTCATACAAAAGTTATTGATTAGACTATGTAAAAATTCAAAGATTAGATCATAAAAAATGTGAAGAATAGACAATGTAAAATACTAAAGAGTAGATATATAAAAGTACAAAGCTTAAGTCATGCTAAAATAGACCATGCAAAAATATATAAAAAATAAATTTTATAAAAATACAAAGATTAGTGGACTCATCAATATTAAAGATAAATTTATATTTCAAACTCTTATTGAAAGTGTTTACTTTGAAATGAAAAATTGTAAATAATATAAATAATTTAATAACTTGTTGCAAAATTCAATTACATTGAATAAAATTATAAAATATATTTCTTTTAATTCAATTACCATATTTTTTTCAGTTTTTAGTGATTTCAAATTGAAAAGGCGGTGTTTATTCGGCCACCAATAAACGCTGTCTATTAATAATTTTCTAAGAATGTAATGTATTTCAAATTTCAAATATACATGATTTAAAAAAATAGATTATATTTAAAATAAATTTATGTTAACAAAAATAAAAGTTTATGTTCATAAAAATATAATTAAAATTTAATAAAAAAATATTTTACTTTGTAAATTGAAATAATAATATTTTTATCAAAAAAATATATTAAAGTTGTTTATACAATGTAATGCACTGGTTTATTTAAAAAATCAAATATATTTATTATTAGAAATTTAAGTTTTTAAAAATATGATTAAAATCTAATATAATTATTCTATTTTATGAGACTAAATAATAACGTTTTATTATTTTTTATATGTATATTATTCATCACAACTATTTATATTTATTATTTATTATTAGTTATTATTTATTATTATTTATATTATTGTTTATTATTTATTATTATACTCATTCAACCTAAAATATATTATTATTTAAACTTTACAAGCCTTAGAGTATTTCAAAATACCTAACCAACTAAGGTTCAATGAGGCTTAAAGAGTGTATTAAAATATAGATTATAATGAAATAAAGGCTATAAGTCTTTCAAAATAAAGGCCATCTAAAATAAGTACTAGCATGAGTCCCTAAGAACTAGGAGCTGGTTCATCTGCAGTCTCCAAGGCTTACTCTAGGTGCACCTCATCAGCTACTGCTCACATCCAAAAGATTAGATGATCATCGTAAGGGGGAAAGACAAACACATACAACACACAATGCAAGGGTAAGCTAGGTTGAAAAGCATGCAAGATAAGTCCAAATTTACACTAACATATACATAACAGTATGCACACAAGCAAGCAAGTAAGCATTCTATCAGATTATACATTAAATGGAACTAACCATCATATTATACAATCACAAACAGCATGCAAAGACCATAACACCATACTGACTAAGACTGAATGCACTTTGTTGATACCAATGACCAACACGTGATTTGACCATCCGGACTAGTATGAAATGTCGAGTACCAGGGGTTTGTGCACTTGTTGTGGCCTTACTGCTTTGCAAAGCCATTGCCGAGAGGTTTCACCCGACCACACGCAAGTGTAAGCCCGTTACAGTGGTATAGGCCTACAATGAAAGCGCCTATCCTAGGACCTCCTGCTATTCTCACCACATGACTCATCACTCTCTACTTGAGCTTGGATGATCATTAGAATGTCAGGATAAACCCCATCGGAAACTCCAACCATTCATACGGTCAATCACAACAAACTACAGTGACACCACCATGTAACCTCCCTTGAGGATCATGGAATTATGTCCAATAACCATACTTTTCACTTTGAAACTTACTCAAGACATGAACCAGCAAATACCATAATATTATCACATTGAAATCCATATGAAACCATATACATGTACCTTCCACTTTTATATTGCATACAAAAACATATGTATAATACTAATTTTACTTCAAAAGACCATAAACAGCCCCATACCCCTTAATCTCATACTTAGACAAGGAAAACCACTTTGAAACCATCGCCAACAGTTTCGGAAGGGTCAAAAACCCCCATAAAGAACTAATGAACGTCCAAAAATGATACCTGGAACCCTGAAAACCACCCAAAATTGTCTTGGATGATTTTCTGTCAACAATAATCGATTGTTACGTATATAATCGATTATTTACGTGAACTTTGAAGAAAACATGAAATTCTGACTAGAATAATCGATTATCAAGTGGGATAATCGATTATTCTTACCAGTTTTTGACAGCAACTTGATTTTTCTGGTTTTAGTGCATCTGGGATACTTTGATGAGTTTCTAACACTCCCAACTTGATCTATGTGATGAATTAAACATGTCTAACTGGTTCTAAGCATTCTTAATCCCATAATTTAGTGTTTATGCATTAATTCTCCTAAAAAAACTCTAAGTTTCACTAACTTTGAGATCAAATTCTAATTCTACTACTTAGCAACTGTTTCTTACCAATTTAACACTCCTAATAAGTCATAATTGACTTACCTAAACCATCCCAATTGACTAGATCAGCTCCTAACCCCAAATGCCCAAATCGATTATCTCACTTCCTCCCACATGCCTTAAAACCAGTAAAAATGGCTAACTAATCCTGTTATTCTTAAAGCAGATTCACCAACATTGATCAACTTGGTCTCAACAATATATCACATGAAGACTCAAACTTACAAACACAAATCTACAGTTTCATGCTCAGATACACAAACATCATATCGTTTACATACAAGATTACTCAAACTTAAATCAACAACAAAATTATCTATTTCCCAATTTATACATGCATCCTTCTACAATTTAATAATGCCTAACTCATGCAAAATTCTAATTCATAGAACAAAACAGAAAACCCCTAGCTTCCCTTACCTTCAATTGGTAGCACAGTACAGAAGAATTTTGCCCCCTTTTTCTTAATCCTCAAATAAAAGCAGAGTCACCTATGGATAGACAATGGTAGATAGAAAAGGGTTCTTAGGATCTAATAGAAACTATAAATTTTTGGAAAAAGAACAAGATGAATCACATGCAGCAAAACTATTGCATGATCCACAACCCCAATTTGTATGGAAAAGTAAAAAACAACTTACCCGCGGAGGAACCTAAAAATTGATCGGTTGCAATTATTGCTATTGAAGTCCTGATCAACTACGCAGCGTCTGATCAATAACTGATGGTTAAAATTTTGGATTGAGATGGAGAAGGATGGTAAGGCAGAGAAGAAGAACGTGGAGAAAAGGTGCTCCTCTTCAAAAAATGAATGAATTTAAAATGTTAAATTTATTTCACTTTACTAATATTTGTCCATCCTATCATATACTGCCACGTGCCCTCTTCATGTTTTATTTTTTTCTCAAACTTTACATAAGATCCCCATGAAATAATAATCTATTTGAATGGTAGAAAGATATTTTGAGTGTATCTAAATATATATGATAATATAAATAAAACGCATGATTAACATAATTTAACACCAGAGTCACGCCTCTCAGAAAACAACTAACAGGGGTTCTTCGAAATAAGTTGTTTTTATAGGTTTCCACCATTGGAGCTTCCTGACATGTTCTTACAGGGCCTAGTTATTTTTCATTTTCTCTTTAAACTAAAATTATATCTGCACTAACAATTATTAAAAAAAACAATTAACAAATTCAATAATTGAATTTGTGCTATTTCCTTTTTATCTTGAAAATTTTTCAGATCATATAATCAGGAAATCACTTATACAAAATATAAAATGGTCACTTCGAAAATTTAAAGAAATGTATGAAGAAATTGTGGGAGTATAGAAAATAAAAGTCTGAAGTATATTTGAAAAAGGCCCATTTAAAATGTGGGCTTATAGAGCGAAGCTTCAAAGTTAAAACGTTAGCAAACTCGTTTATATTAGCCTATTTCTTTCTGTACCTCCCTAATTACTATCAACACTATCTCAAACTCGTTTCATGTAGCTTTTTTTTTCTTAACATTCTAACTATGTTAGTCAATAAAGGAGATGACGACCACGAAAAACAGATGTTTATATTCATTTGATATTTATTATGAGAATAAAATGATAATAAAAAAATAAACTTTTATAATTTGAGAAAAAGAAAAAAAAGAAAAAAAAGAATATTAAATGAATGTAAAAAATATGTGTGAAAAATTATAATTTTTCTTAATTATAAAACTATTTCTTCTGATAATTGTGATCTTGTAAGGGTCTGTAAAAATAAAGGGGTTGCTTGGTCTTATTTGAGGCAGTCAGACCCATAAAAACTAAGGGTACCTTAGTCTTAGAAGGGGGCTTTCAGAAATCTGATTTCATAAGTCACTTACATACTCTCTCTAAAACACTAAGTTCCTAAAGTCCTATGCCTTCTCTCTAAAATTCTCTCTGCCTTCTCTCTAACCCTCACACACATTGACTCATTGCATGTCCCTTTAGGTGGCACCTCCGCGACCGCAGCGTCAAGGGCTTCGTAACCATCCGAACAGTTTTGCGTTCTTCAGCGGGTAAGCAGTTTCTCCTTTTTCCGTTGTTTCCGGACCCTAAGGCATGCAACTCTGCTGGTTGCATGTGCCTTGTGCGTTCTTCCTTCCATCCTCTGTTTATTCTAGATCTAAGAGCTGTGTTTTATCACCAGTTTGGTGATCTGTAGGTCCTATTCAAAGTTCTGTGTGGAATTCACTGTTTAGAGTGTTCTAGCAAGTTGTACTGCTCGACCTCCAGGTAAGGGGAGCTAATTATTTTGTGTGAATTTATTTTATAAAATATATGCATGTTGAAATTTGAACTGGTGCGTTGCGTTGAACTGTTGTGTATGAACTGGACTGTGTAATTGATGAGCCTGTAATTAATTTCCTGTGTCTTTTTTTGGATGAATATGATCTGTTTCAGAATTAATTATTGATCGTGGTTGATGATGTGTTGGAAAGGTCTTGGGTGAGATTTTTTATTAGCATTGCTATGGGTAGTAATTGGGTGCACAGGTACTGTTTCAAGTTACTGTGAGAGGAAGTGAGATATTAAAATTGGGCATTTAAGGTTTAGAGCATAATAGAACAATTTGGATTACTTAGATAAATCAATTGGGTTGTTGAGATCATTTTGGTAGGATAGAGGAGTCTTAAAAACCTGAGTTGGCACATCCCTGATCATAGAGCAGCCCTGGTCTGATCCAGTCAGTTGTGACTAGTCATATGTGCTGGCGGCGAAGGTGAGTCTGATGCGTTCAGATATCTGATTCCTCTTCGATGATCAATTGGGGGTGTAAGGAGGATTGAGGGAGGTAAGATCTCTAGTGTGATGATAATTAGATAAATAGTTTACCAAATAGGAACCATTTTGGGTGAGGGCATTTGGCCCGTTTAGATAAGTCAATTAAGACTTGTTAGGCACACAACATTGAACTAAAACATGCTAGAACTGGTAGAATAGAAATTGAGTCCTTGAGTTATGGAAATCAAGAAATTAAAGTTAAATCCAAGCTTAAATCACTTTAGAACCATTGTATGATTGTTAAAATCCATCTAGACAAGTTTAAATAGGTCCATCTCATGAATTAGGAGTGTTAGAAGTTAGGTTGGAATTGGTTGGAGGGGTGTGAGTCGCATGATTCTGCAGAATCATGCGTTCTGCAGATTATGCAGAGTCGCATAGCACACCCTGTGTGCTATGCAAATTTTAGCTCAAAGGCTTACCCGTCAGGAAAATTCGCTCAGCGTACCAAGGGTGGTGCGCTGTGCGAATTTTTGTTGTCTTGCCTTGCACCCTGGTGTGCTGTGTGACATGGGTCAGTGAGTTTCACACTTTTCCTCATCTGTTTGAGTTGTTTGATTGCTAGAGTACATGTATATCTATATAACTGATTTGGGTGGCTTGATTTTGCAACATGATTGAGGGTATGTTGTATTGTGTGTGAATTATAGTTTGAAAATATGTATGAAACAAAGTGGTGATTGGTGTAAATGTAACAAGTATGGTTGATGGACGTAATTCCATGATCCTCAAGGGAGGTTACATGGTGGTGCCCTACGGTTTGTTGAGATTGACCGTATGAATGGCCGGAGTTCCTTATGGGGTTTATCCTGATATTCTAATGATCATCCATGCTCAAGTAGAGAGTGATGAGTCATGTGGTGAGAATAGCAGGAAGTCCTAGCCCATAGGTTCTTGGGTGAGTTATAACGGAGTAACCTCGGGTGGCAGCTGATGGTTTTCCAGTTACTACACCACCTGGGTGCACAAACCCCTAGAACTTGACATTTCGTACTAGTCCGAATGGTCAAATCACGTGGTCGGTTATTGGTATCAGGATAATGCATTTGGTCATAGTATGTATTGTGTTATGGTCCTTGCATACTTGAAATACTTGATTGTTACATGCTTATGTATTGGTTAAATTGGTATGAGTCAAGTCTAGAATATCACATGATAGGATGTATGCTTTAAATTGATGTAAAATGAAGTTTACTTTTGTATGTATATGCTCATGTGATGCATGCTTTATATAATTAGCTCACCCTTGCTTCTGTGTTTGTGTGTGTTTTCTTTTGCAATGATCATCCACTTGGATGTGAGTAGAGGAAGATGAGGTTCCTTTGGAGTCAGCTTTGGAAGGAGATGACGATGCTGCAGTCTAGTCCTCTAGGCTTCACTTCTTTGAGCTTATGTTATTTTGAATAACTTTAGTGTGTCTAAAGTTTTAAATTCCTTGTATTTTGATGGGAGAAACTCTAGTACTCCAAGTTTTTACATTCTAGTACTTTATTTATGGATGACTTTAATTCCTAAACACCTTAAACTACTGTCTTAACTGCTTTCTATTATTATGATTGATGACGTCTTTATAAATATATATTGTTATATATTTGGGATGTCACAAATCTCATCTTCATAAAGATTATAAGTATAAGTAGTCTGTCATCATTATAAGTGGTTGATCATTTTTCTGAATTATTATTGGATTGGTGATGCATTCCTTCGGTAATATTTGAAATGATTATAAGCTTCTGTTTTTGTGGAGATAAAATAATTGTGGAAGAAAATATTTTAGTAAATTATGTAGAAATGTCACAAGTAATTATACTTTTGTGATGTTTTTCTAAAGATGATATATTTTTTTGCTTTCTTAAATAAAATAGTTTAGCGTCATTTGATTTTTATTTTTTAAATAGTTCTTAGTTTATAATGTTATTATGTAGAGTTATGAATAATTCTGTTTCTATCTATGATTTTATTAATATTTTTTTGGGTTAAATATGTTTTTAGTCCCTATACTATCACGCGATTTTGGTTTTAGTCCCTCTTTCAAAGTATGGTACATTTTAGTCCTCCAACTTAAGGAAATTGTAATTTTAGTCCTCCAAAATTAACACCGTTAAAATTCATCTGATGTGGCTAACGGTTGAATGTTGACTGACACAATTTTATAAAACATGGGACCCACATGTGACCTTATCCTCTCAACATCCCCTTACATACTCACTTTTCCAATTCTCTCTCTACTTTATTCTTACAAATCTAACAACCCTCTTCAAATACCCAAATAAAACCTATTTTAATACCATCACAAACCCATTTCTCTCATCTTCTTCCTTTCTTAAATTTCTCTTTCTTCTTCTGTTTTTACTATTTATTAACCACTTCTAACACTCTTTTCCTTCTTTACTTTATTTTATTTTTCTTTCTCAAAACCGAGACTTAAGTATACCCTTCTCTTGATCTCTTTAGCATTTTTCCTGCACTTCTTTCTTCTACTCTTCTCTACCCAATTTCTTATTAATTCTTAAAGATTCACTCCAGAACCAAACAAAAAATAAAATATAGCTTCTGCATAAAAGATTTGTGCACCACCACTAAAGGGATCTTAGTCTTCTTTCCTTCTCTCTCGGCCAACCTTCCCCATGCAAACAAACCTTTTCTTTCCAACACAAACCTCGTGTGAAATCCTTTCCTCATTCTTCCTATGTATCGAACATTCTTCCTCCTAGATGCAAGGCCCTACTCCTTTTCCAACACTCCACGGTAGGTTCTCCATAACTATCTCCATCCCAACACTTCCAGCAAGAAAGCAAAGGGTGGAATTACATGAGTAAATGTTTAGTCACGTGCCAGTTGTACTCAATACTCAATCATATGCTACGCGGGAAATCAGAATTATTGCCACAGGTTTTCTTCCTTCACTACAAACCATATATATGCCATCATTCTTTTTTTGCTACAAGGTTTCCGACAATTTTTTAAAATATAATGGTTTAATAGAGCGATTTTGGATATAATAACGTAAGTGGAGTGTATAAAGCAGTGTTGGGAAATTGTAGTAGAGTTCCCGAAAGAGCGGGGAATGGGTTTGGGGGGTGAGTGAGTGAGTGTAGTGTTGTGTTGGACATTCTCTGGCACTGAAAAAAGACAAAGACGACATTCACGAAAGCAAGAAAAAAAATCCCGATTTGACGGGCCAACCCACACGCACAAACGCATACTTCATCATCCCACCCTTCTCCACACGCGCTCTTTTCATTCCCCTTAATCAAATCTACACTCAACATTTTAACATCTTTTAATTACTAATATAAAACACATTATATATATAAATTACTATCACTTTACTATCATATTGCGTGATTGAGAAATATCACACACGAGTATTATAGAACTCAAAAGAAAGTATCAATTAGGAATATATGTTACTGGAATTTTTTATGATCATTAACTAGAGGAATAATTTACTGCTATTATGCATTTCCTTTAAAATATATTTTAGTTTTACTTTAGATTGGGTGAGTTGCATTGCCTTTTACTTTAATTTATAGGTGGAAATTCTTAAGTCAACTACATCTCATGATTTGGTCTTGGTTTTTGCAGGCAACACCTCATTTCCCACTTCGTCCACTTTACTAAAGTTTCATCCAATCCTCTTCTATATCATCCTTTCCCATTTTCTCTTCTCCACCATGACTACCAGCATGAAGGTTAATCACCTCACACGTGCATTCTGGGAGCACAGACCCTTCCTCACCCTTGGCTGCAAGGGATTACGCCCTCTTGCTCCCAAGCTTCCCACCACCACCCCTTCTCTTCCTTTCGATCTCGGACCTTTCTCAGACCAGAAACTGCTCCGAGAAGACAAGTTTCCTCTCTCCACAATAACAAGGATCCACCTTACCTAAGCCTAGGTTTGTATTATTATCTAATTATCACTGTTCAGTTAGGAAAGTATGGAAAAATCAAAGGGAAGAATGTGTTCTATTGGTTTCAGAATCACAAAGCACGCGAGACACAAAATCAGAAACGTAACAGTCTTGCCTTTTCTCATAGTCCTCCAACTCGTCGATCCCAAAGGTCTCTCCAAGCGTGGTGGTTTTGGTGGATATCGAGGGGTGGGCGGATACGGCTACAGCAGCAGCTTCGTCGTTCCGAAGCAGCAGCTTCGTCGTTCCGAAGCAGCAGCTTCGTCGTTCCGAAGCAGCAGCTTCGTCGTTCCGAAGCAGCAGCTTCGTCGTTCCGGCGCAGCGACACTGGATGTCTCAACGGCTGGGGCAGGAGGAGAGTGGGTGAGGAGTTGATGCATCTGCAACTGAAAATTGAGTGCAAGAAGGAAGGAAGAGACGAGGGAGAGAGAGCGAGAAAAGATGAAACGCTAACTCAAGAAAAAAAATTGTTAGTCTAACGTTAGCCACGTCAGATGAATTTTAACGTTTTGGAAGACTAAAACCACAATTTCCTTAAGTTAGAGGACTAAAATGTACCATACTTTGAAAGAGGGACTAAATCTAAAATCGCGTGATAGTACAGGGACTAAAAACATATTTAACCCTATTTTTTTTTAAACTTGTTTGATATTAAATATTAGTTATTAATTTTTGTTAACAGTGATTCTTGGTGTAATATGTTTTATTTTACTCTTTATATAAACCTATTATTTATTCAAAAATATAAGTTTTGATATATTTGAAAAAAAGATTGTATTTACATGTTAACAATATGAGAATAAAACTTATATAGAAATGTTTATATTAATGGTTTTGTTCATATAAATGTCTAATTCATATAAAGAAAGCCTCCGAAAGATCAAAATAATGAAAAAAAAAACTTGGACAATGTTTTGAAGATTTTGATGTTAAAGATTTAACTTTTAAAATTTACTTCTTTTTTTTACCATACAATTTATGTTAAAAAGTTAAAAATGTTTTTCTAAAGTTATAAAATTAAAATTTAAAATGTTTTAAATGGTTTTTATTCAATTATTATTTTTTCAAAAGTTTTTTTTAATATTCAATTGTTTTTCTATAGTCGAAATATATATTATAAAGACTTCAAAGGTTTAAGTCAATATCTCATTACCACAGACAATAAATGTGTAATTAATGAAAATGTCCATAATTTATCTCGTAATAAATGCTATTTATATTTACTGTATCATTTATCTCGTAATAAATGCTATTTATACTTACTTTATAAGTTTTTTTTACCCAGACGGGCCTATGCTCATTGGCTTAAATACATGTCTCTTGCATTATTGTAGTTAATCGTGGGCTATGGTAATTAAGTGTTTTGTATGATGTTGCACTAACTGAATAGAGATGGGTCGAGTACATGTCAACTTAGTGGATCGATATGTACTCATCCAAGGATGAGACCTATACTGGTATAGTCGAGGGGTACTTGGCTATATATAGTACACCAGCTCCTCAGGCTTTACATGTGACATGCTAAAGGCTTTTAAAGAGCTTCCAATAATTAGATATTAGTAGTTGGTCTTTAGTTTCTAGATTGCCAATTATGATAACATTACTTGGTAGTCATCCCACAAAGTTTTACAAAGAAAATTTGTATCTTTAGTAATAACCTTATAGGTATAAAAGAAGCAAAGTGACAAAGAGGTTGTAATGATTAGGTGCTAAATATGTCATGGTGAGGGAGTTGCAGAGGTATGAAACTTATGTGTTGCACATGAAACAATGTGGTACTCAGAAGGGGCATCGTCGCGACCCTTAGTGTGTAAAACTCTTCATTTATCTCCTTCATCAGAGTGTTTTCTTTCTTTACCTTACGCAGAAAGGGGATCCGATTACTTGGCTACCCTTAATTAGCAAGCTGAGTATGTGTTTGCAAGGTGCATATTCCCAGTCTTTCAAGAAGTTTAAGAATGGGTTTTTAAGGTTATTGATTAACTTGGTTGACTGCTTACACTTGTATGACGAAGATGGTAACAATAAATTTCTCTTCTATTGGACCAATAACTCCCCTAGATACTAGGAATGTCTAAAGGACATGTTGCCCAAGGAGGACCAGAAAATAGTTGTGATCTTGGAGCAACTTTCACATAAGTTGCTTGCTAAGAACATTGTTAAGGTTTATTTGTACCCTAAGTCAGTTATCGACTTGTACGGTAAGTACAAAATAAATGGTAACTTGAGCATTTATTTAACTGATATGAGAATTTTGTGGTGCTTGCTTAGTTACATGGCTCAACATGTTGTTAAGGTGGGAGCAAATGAGAACATGTTGCACAAGCTAAGGAGCCAATTGGTTGAGGAGGCCAATAAGACTAGAGACCATGTGGTTCCCAACTTGATCCAAGCAACTCGTCTAAACCTTCAACCTTAACCAACTCGAATCGAGCATCGACCAAGGTTGAATTGCCTTGACCTTTGACCTAGGCTCGACTAGGCTTGATCTTTTGTGTAGTTGCAACTCGGCCTGACCTTAGGCTCGATCTGACTCTGCTCAACCTTTGGCCTGGGTCGACTAAGTTAAACCTTTAGCTTAAACTGATCGGCTCAACCTATGCCCCAAACCTACTTCACTCAACCTTCGACCTTGGAACACACAACTCTACATTTGGCTTAGGCCTATTAGACTCAACCATTGGCCCAAGCTGACTCAACTCTACCTTTGGTCTAGGTCGACATGGCTCGACCTTTGGTCCAAGCTGACTTGACATGATTTGTCTTAGGTCGACTTGGCTTGACTTTCTACCCTTACCAAACTTAGTTTAACCTTCGGTTTGTATCTCATTCAGCTCGACCTTCAACTTATACCCCACTCGGCTCGACCTTCGATCTGAGGTGACTTAGCTTAATCTTTAGCCTAGGTCGACTTAGCCTGATCTTCAACCTAAGTTTACTCAGCTTGACCTTTGGCTTGAGCCAACTTGACTAGACCTTCAATCTGAGTTAACTAGATCAATCTTTGACCCGAGTTGTCTTGACTTGACCTTTGTACCGACCAACTCAACTCGACCTTCACTATGGGTTAGGTTGAGCTGACTTGTCTCAACCTTTGATCCCAACCAACTTGTCTCGACCTTCGACTTAATCGACTATCTTAACATTTAGGTTCAAGCCAATTCTTCTCGAACTTTGTTCTAGTTTGAATTTGAATTTTAGTCTAAGCTAACTTTGTTAAGCCTTCATTCTAAACTTACTCGGCTGAGTTTTCAGCTTAAGTTGACTAGATTAATCCTTCAGCCTAAGACCACTAGGCTTTATCTTCGTGAGTGGAATGAAAAGAAGTAAGATTTTAAATTTCTTATTTTTTTTGGGTATTTGAAATTATTTTATTTTATTTATTTGAAATACCTTCTAAAATTTCATAAATTTCAATTTCTTTCTAATTGCTTTATCCAAATAAATCATTTTAATATGAAGAACTTCAAATTCTTCAAATAAATGAATTACCCTTTTAAATTACCTCTTTCAAAACACAACATTAAGTTTATGGATTCCTTTTGTTTCGGGTAAGGATTGAGATCCCTTACTCAAAGCACTCCAAGATATTCTGAAGACTGGATGGGCTTCTTGATGATCCTTCATTATCTAAATTGCTTTGTTCGCTCCATCTCCTCCTTGTCCAAGCCATGTGGGAGGGTACCTGTCAAAGACACTTTAACGCTCAATTTAGTAACTTTGCGTGATGATATTTAATAGAAAATGAGTACTCAGAATTAGTTACGTGACATTCCACTCAAATATATATATATATATATATATATATATATATATATAGGCTTACCCTTACCAATAAACGACTTTTATTATTCTATTAACTAACAATCAGTTATTATAATTGATTATCCTGTAACTACCTCAACGACTTTTTTTACGGATCGGTTACTGAGTTGCTAATTGTTTGTTCGTCCGGTCCATTGACCTAACGGATATCCATACAATACACTTATATTAAAAGTCTTCATAGATATGTTTTAGACAAATACGTTCCATTGAGATAAATACATTTACAAGTAAACGATGTTTTAGGTAGGAATTAATATTATAATCTCTTATAGGGATTTATACACTACTCATTAAGTAAACTCTCCTTAGCATCATCTAAACATAAAATGTTTCATGATTCAAAATCAGTAATTCATCGCGTTCTCTATCCAATTCTTCTATTTGAAACATGATGAAAATTTTCAATTTACAGAAAAAATCAATAAAATTTAATTATGTATGATATATGTGGATCGAAACTATGATGATATAATAAGTTATTTAGGTATAGGGGAATATTTCTCCATGGCATGTATATGATTTTGGGAGTCTTGATATTTGAGTGATAAGGCCTTGAGCTATATTTAACCAATAAAAATGAACGTATATTGTTGAATTTATCGTCATGGTTCAATCATGCAAGTTGAACCTCGTTTTCTGTCCTTAAGCAGTTAAGATACACCCTACCAAAACGAATCCCTAAATATAAGAGTGAAAACGAAGACTCGAGCCGAGAGTTGTAGCGCAAAAATTGCATGGAGATAGACGTGATGAATACGTTACACAGTGTTCAAAATTTAAAATATGTTGAAAACTAATTTTATGTTTTAAATATGGGAATTAAGATTTTAACTTTAGTATATGTGTGTTGAAATACATTTTAAATTATTCGTTGTACAAATACATTCTTTTATTATTAATTTACTAAAAAAGATTACTTACATAAATTTGTTAGATGTATTTAATTTTGATAGTATGTTGGTGGCTTAAGGTTTAGGGCAAAAGAATGAGAATGAAGAAGGGCATGCATGAAGATAATTTGTGCTCCCCAACCCAGCAAAACCGGAGAAACCACTAACTCATTCTTTCACCCTTCATTCACACTTGCGCAACCGTCCAAGGCATTTTGCCGCAGAAAGCGACCACTCTCACTCAAACAAAACCTTTCCATATTTCCTCACTTCATATTCAATTTTCTTTTTCTTTTAAAAGAACTCAGGTTAGACATTCAGTTTTCACATTTCAATTAGATTCATACTTTAAATAAGTCTTAATATTGTATTTAATTAATAAGATATTTTATACTTTAAAGATATTCGAATAAGATTAATTTGAAATTTAATTCGGATCATCTTGGTTCAACCTTTAGTTAAGTCAAAGTTGACTCAACCTTTTTAATTCACTTTTTAATTTTACCCAATTCCAATCTGTCTAGGTTTAAACTGACTTGACTCAACTAAATCTATTTTGATTTTGGATATTTAAAATGACTAAAAATATTCAATCAAGATTTGATGCAAATCTAATAAAATGGATGAGATTTAATATCCAAAATTATGGATTTCGATTTGAAAATAATATTTCATTTAAATAGCCTGAATAATTATGAATTTAAGTATGTTTCAGCTTTTAGTTTTTGATGATTAACAAAATATAAGGTTATATAAATGATAGTTTTTTTTTTTCAATTAAAACTTGAGTTTAAGTTTAGTTCTAACCATTGCTATCAAAATCATTATCTTGATCATTAATATTTATTTTAGGACATATGTTTTCAATATAATATTTTATATATTTATCAGGCGTTTTTAGTAAAAAAAAATCATATATTTGTATTTCCTTATTATTATAGTAAGAAGAAAAAAGGATATTGATAATAAATGATTAATATTATTTTTGTTTTTAAATATATTTTGATTTGGCATAATAATATTTAAAGGGGTTTGCTAATTTGCGTACTCTTGTTTTTTAGTTGGTACATTTTAGCAATGTATACCGGGTTTTAAAGACAAAAGTACCTTAATATATCATGGATTCTAAGTTTTAAGGTTAAGGATATTTTAATAATTTTCATTTTCAAAACTAAAAAAAAGAAACCCTCAAACTCTTGCTCATTTCCCTCATTCCTCTTAACCCTTTCTTTTTCATCTCTCTCACTCCAACATCCCCAACTGAAAAAAAAAATCAAAAACACTCGTTGTTAAACAATTTCTTAAAAAAATGATTTTATAATGAATTTTTATTTCATATTTTTTGTCTTATCTAATATTATCTAATTTTCACAAGCATAATGATATCCAAAGAAATTAGTAATTGGCCTGGAAAAAAATTAGAAACACTCGCTGTTAAACAATTTCTTACAAAAACTGATTTTATAATGAGTTTTCATTTTATAATTTTTGTCTTATCCAATTTTCACAATCATAATGACATTTGAAGGAATTGGTAATTGGCCTGGAAGTTTTTTTATGAGATGATGATTCAATATTTGCAGATGATGAAATTAGAGAAGTTAGTGAAGATGATGAAATTGAAGAGATCTTGAATAAACCTTTTCCTGAAGGTGAATATGTCAATGACTCAACTCTTTACAAAAGCAAATTGTTTAACAATGAGTGTTTTCTCAATTGGGACTAGCATAGAGATGACAAAGAAAATGTTGGCATGAGAGAGATGAAAGAGAAAGGGTTGAGAGGAATAAAGAAGGTGAGCAAGAATTTTGGGGTTTCATTTTTTTTTAGTTTTGAGAATGAAAATTATTAAAATACTTTTAACCTTAAAGCTTAAAATCTATGATATATTAGAATATTTTCGTCTACTAAAATTCGGTACACATGACTAAAATGTACCAACTGAAAAACAAACGTACGCAAGTTAGCAAACTCCATATTTAAATATCTTGATAATTGAGTATATGTAAATGTTTTCAATTGAAATATGAAAAGTATTATAATTTTTTTTCAATATTCTTCAAATCAATTACTCAATCATGGTCATAAGTCCATGTTATTTCACCGATACAATTTTTAAGTTTCCCAATTTAAATCTCTTTTCACATACTTAATAAATATGCGGTGACACTTTTGTAAATAAAAATTCATATTTTAAGTTTGTTAATTTAGTAACAGACTTAAATTTTGATTTTAAACTAGTTAAAATACAAATAGACTTAATTTTTTTTATCTGTTAAGTTTTTTACTAGATTTAAATTAATTTTTTAAGTCTTTTCAAATAAAACACTTTAATTTTATATAAGTTAAACCTAAATCCATGTTTAACCTAATTTTTCATCACAGAGCATATAACACTTCTTTCTCCACTTTCTCCCTCCCCGTGCCTCCACCACACCTATAGCAGCTTCCTCACAGATCTTATCTCCCCTCTCATGCCATTCCTGTTGCCTCTGCTGCTTCTCGCGTAACCTTTGTCGCCGCTTGCCTTGTCACTGTTCACTTCTAGCGTCGTCGTTGCTCGCATCGCCCCGTCGCTCGCATCACCGCTTATGTTGTCGTTGCCTCTCACTTTGCTGTTGTCGTCACTGCCTCTCGTGTTGTCGCTTTCTCTCTTGTGCTGCCGCAGATGTGTCGTGTTGTGTTGTCGTTGCTGTACAAATGAAAAAAAAATGGTCTTGGTTTGTAAAGATTAAGAATTACGATCTTTGTTTTGTTTTTAGGGTTTTAGATTTTAATCTTGATGTTATAGTTATTTTTAGGATTAAGAATTTTTAGGATTTTTTTGGGAGTGATTACTAATTACTCCAATTTCTTTTTCCTGTTTCTAATTTGCATTATGTTATGTAAAGAATGTAATAGGATTAATATTCTTGGTGTATTTCTTTAGTTAACTTATGGTAACTTTATAGTTAATTTTCATATGTTAAATGACCAACTTTAATTTTCCAAAACAAAATCAGTTAAAAATAGAACAAAGTCAACTAAAGTTACATGACTTTTCTCAGGAAAAAGTTATCGAATCTATTTCGTATGAAAATTTCCTTCTATTAATTAGCTTAAAGAGAATTTTGATGGCATAGCTGGAAGTTGTCTTGGTTTACTTACATATGATATTTATAGAAGAAGTCACTTAATATGTAGATAGTTTTCTACTTTTTTTTTTTAGGAGTGCATATTGTTATTTATGTTGAGTTTATACTGGTCATTCATGCTTTGGAGATTACTTGGAAATGGGGCTTTCAACTGTTTTGATTGGAAAGTAATTTTACTTTAGTTTGTTATGGTTTGTTGGATCAATGAATTGTTTCTTAGAGTCTTAGAGGAAGATGATGTTAGTAATTGTAATTTTGTAAGAATATGTTGTTAAAATTTTATCATAAAAAAGATCATTATATTAATATATTAGCTAATTTGACTTTTAATTTCATGTATTTATTTAGATGTTTTTCATAATAAGTATAATTTATCTATATCTCATAAAATATAATTTTTACTATAAATTAATTAGTTTGTTTCTATAATGCTTTATATTCATTTATTTATTTTTTATTTTAATAAATATTTATTTGCGATGAAAAATAATTATTGAGCTTTAGAATATCAACATATATGAAATGTTAAAATTCATAATGATACCTCTTCAAAATTTATTTCAAAACTCTTACAAATTAACTATCCACCATTTAATGTCCCGTGTTATACCAGTTATGTGACTAAAATTAATTACTTTATAGAAACTAGTTAAACAATGATGCACTATTAAGTAAGCATGTCTTTTGTCAAATCACTTATTTAATGAAAATAATTATTAACCAATATTGTAACTTTTTTATTTTCAACTATTCATGTAAATCATTATATTACGAATTCTGAATACTCTACTAAAAAAATTATTTATTTCAACGATATCCCTTTTCTTGCTTATAGCTTTGAAAATAGCATCATCATTATCATAGATGATTTAAGAAATTTGATTTTCAATTTTTCCAATAATTTTTTTTTTATCATTAGGGACGGCAGCATTAGCTCTTATTTCTGTCAGCAAATTTATTATTTTTTAAGTTTGGTTTTTAATATAAGAGCTATTAGTGATTCAAGATTTTAGAGTTATTTCTCGTTCTCTATGTATGTGAGAGAAACAGAAATTCATATTACATTTTTCCATATAGAAACAAAAAAAAAAATCTAATTAATTTATATAAACATTATATATTAAAATATACTTAATTAAATGAAATATATAATTTTGATCCAAAAATTAATATTGATGATCCATTAGTAGAAATAGTGATTGGAAATTTCGATCAGCCAATCATTCTAACACTGTTGCATTTGCACGAATAGAACCCACATCTTAATCTGCCTGCAATGATCTTTCAATCTTTCACTCATGCTCCTATCGAAAAAGAAAAGATAAGCATCATCGACACAGCACAAAACACCCTTCCAAAACATTTTCAACTTCAATTTAATGTCTTATTTTTTCCCTTTTTGTCTTGTCGCATAGTAGGTTGTTTTAATTGGTTAGACATTGAGATTGAGTGGTCCGAAAACGCAGACTACCCCACGCGCTCCTGTGTGAGGGTACAAAAACAAAGTCAGCACTTAAGCCCGTTCGCTAATGGCGACAATCATGTCAAAATCTTAGTATTTATTCTATGCATCAATTATGTTCCAATGGATTCTCTTTTTCATAAACTCACTTTCATTATATTGAATTAACAAATTCTTATCGTGTCGTCATTTTTTTATTACATAACTCTTATTATTGAGAAAATATTCTATTCTACGCGCTATTTACATTGAAAACAATATACTATATATTATCAATATAAACCCTTTTTGTGTATATAATTATATAATTAAACGAGGATGCCTCCACGTCGTAGCCTTCCAGTCCTCTTAGACCTCTGAATCCTTTACTCCATTCGTAGCTAAGTGGATGAGACTTATAAAAAATAAGAGTTAAATATTTTTTTATTCCTTAAGTTTGAAGAGAAATTAGTGAAAATTAGAATTAGTTTCTCTTCAAAATTTTGGTTTAATTTAGTTTCTCAACTTTAGAAATGTATGAATTTTGTCATTTTAATTAAATTTTGTTAGGTTTATTTTATGTTTCAAGCGTGTTTCATGATAGCATTTGGATTGTTTACACTGTTTGATACATATTTGTTTAATGTTAACTGAGAAGCGTGTTTGAAATATCAATTAAAGTTAACAAAATTTGGTTAAAAAGACTAAATTCATACATTTCTAAAGTTGGAAGACTAAATTAAACTAAAGTTTTGAAGAGGGAATAATTCCAATTTTCACCTAAAGCTACCAGATCAAAAACATATTTAACCCTAAAAAAACTTTAACGCTCAAGTCAGGCATGATTAATGATCTTTAACTCTCAATAATGTATCAAAATTAATTTACGTACTTTTATTGTTTAACCTTTTATTTATAAGCTATTTTATATATCTTTAAATTGGCATAAATCCAATAAAACAAATTTACCTTTAAATCTGATCTGTTACTTAAAAACATATCAGTTATTAATAATTTTATTTATTATGTTATTAATTCACGAACTGCTTATTTGCCATCAACATAACCTGAGCGCTCGACCCAATATTAACTTGGTAAAAGCATGGAGAGATCGGTCCTTAATGTTAACCACTCATTGTATGTCCTATAACATACAAACACTTTTATTACTAATCTTAAATTCATACTTAAACACTGTTTTAATTGGTGATCAGTTTGAAAAGATATTAAAGCAAACGACACCATACCTCCATTTAGATTAGATAATATTATATATCCATTCTCTTTGTTTTTTTGACTCAAACAATTCGTGATGATATAATAGACACTCACCACGTTTCGCTAGCGAAGTATGTTCCAATTCACATGTTGTCATCATATGCAATGCACTTACTTGTTTATTGCACTGTCATATCTAAAACTATTCACATATGCCCATTATAATTAATTTATGGACATTTGACTTAACGCAGATACATAAAACTGTTTTATTCTTTTAATTTAACCGAATATTGATTCACACGTCATTATGGATTTTAAAAGGCTTTTGAACGATCAAAAAATGAAATGATATGAAGGTAATATTGTATGAATGAAGGAGTAAGCGTCTTTTATTAAAAAAACAATAATGATGTATATAAATTTAATTCTTAACAAATTTGATAAATATGAAATGATATTATGAATGGAGGAGTACAGCGTCTTTTATTAAAAAAAAAACAATAATGATTTATATATAAGTTTAATTCTTAATATAAATTTAATAATAATGGAATCACCTACCGGCACTTTTAATTAACAAAATCATCAAAATAAGTTATTTTGATTTTAAGATGTTGATTATGAGAAGACAATTCTTGCTTTATTTAAATTTTATTTTTGTACTTATTTATCTTGTTATTAAAGGGGTATAATTTTTTTAGTAAGACACACCAAAATTACTTCTTCCTTTATTTATTTTTTATTACATTAGTGATTGAGAGAGAAAAAAAATTAAGATAGAAAACAATTGTTTCCTATGTAAGGTTTGTTGTAGAAAAGCTTATAAAAAGGTATTTCTTGAGGTGTGTAGTTTTATTGTCCTTAAGAACTTATCTGCAGTATATTGCACAAGTTCCTCAAGATACAATGAACTTCTCAAAATTTTTGAGAATCTCAGAAATAGGAAGGACCTCTAAAAAGAGTATAAAATAACCCCTAATATTTTTAGAAGATAAAAAGAACTAAAGAATGAAACTAAGAAGAAAGGAGAATAAGAAAGACTGAATTTGGTGTGTCTTGGAAATGGAGTAATAGCTCCCTATTTATAGAGGTAGAAAAGAATAAAATCAATAAAAGAAATTAAAATTAATAAATGATTAACGTTGTAGCAATTAAAAAATTTGAACGTTGCTATTTAATAAAAATATTATCGTTTGCCAATTAATAAAAGAATATGAACATTGTAAAATGTTCCAAAACCAACGTTTAACTTTTGCAATATTATAACAATCCCCCACATATTCCAAAAGATAGTTGATAGAAAATATAAGAAACTTTTATTCTGGGTCTCATAGGATGTAATGCATCAGAGCTGATATTACAAGCTATATGAATCCGTCTTAGATTGAGATACTTAATACACGGTGTAATTGGTATAGCAAGCTATATGAACCAAAAACATTTGACGTGTGTTAGAGGTTTATCAATCACAATACACCCTCATTATCCTTACTGTTATTGTTGTGTTGCGCTTATTAGGCCATGCGTGTGCCCAGTATTCATGAGTGCTCTAGAGATCATGCCAAGATCTCATGCAAGTGGTCCCACTAGACACTCATATAGGTGATTTCATCAAGTGTATGCTGCAAATCATACACCACCCATAAGGGATATGAAAATCATTAAAAACTTTGTTTAAGCTAAAATTCTTCACCACATAAAATTTTAATGACAAAGTTTAGCCTCTCAATAATGCAATCTTTAGCACTTTCACACACACACACACACACCATAGGAAGGGACATAATTGATTAAAATCAATTTAGTGTTATCAGAACTAACAAGTGACTTGTTTTTACCCATATGAACCTTATTCATGAGATCTCAAATCACAAAGGTTGGATTACCATCACTTGTTTGTTTGCAAGTGGCTTAAGTCGCATTCCCCTTGATGTTTCTAATATCATTTGTCTTCCTAGGGGTTTTGTTAGAGGATCTGCTAGATTACGTTCTGACTTCACATAATAAATGTAAATAGTTTCATTCTTTAGTAGTTGTTTCACCAAATTGTGTCTCAATTGTATATGTCTATTTTTTCCATTGTAATTATTGTTTTTAGCTATAACTATTTCTGATTGGCAATCATAATGTATTGATACCAATGGGGGATGGTTTCATTCCTAGTCGAATGTTCACTAAGAAGTTTTTCAACCAATCAGCCTTATTACCAACAATCTCAAGAGCAACAAACTTAGATTCCATTGTTAATCTCTCAATAATTGTTTGTCTGGCTGATCTCCATGTAATCGCACCACTCGCAAGTATGAATACATAACCACTACTGGATTTTGTCTCATCTTAATCAGAGATCCAGTTAGCATCATTGTAGCCTTCTAGTATAGGGGAAATCCATTGTATTCAATGACATAATCCATTGAACCTTTTAAGTATCTCATAAGCCTAGCAAGTGCATCCCAATGTTCCTGATTTGGACATTAAGTGTACCTACTTAGTCTGCCTACTACATAAGCAATATCAGGTCTATTAAAGCTCATCAAGTACAGTAAGCTCCCAATTATCAGGGTATACTGAGGTTGAGATATAGATTCTCCTTTATTTTTCATTAATTTAGAATTATCATCATAAGGGGTACTCACAGGTTTTAGGTCATAAAACTCAAACTTCTTAAGAAGTTTCTCAATGTATTGTTCTTGGGATAATAATATTTTATCTCCTTTCCTTATGATTTTACTACCTAAAATCACATTGGCTTCACCCATGTCTTTCATTTCAAATTTTGATCCTAGAAACAATTTAGTTCTAGCGACAATCTTAATGCATGTACCAAAAATTAACATGTCATCCACATACAAGCAGATAATGACACAATCACCATTTTCAAATTTAAAGTACACACATTTATCAACATCATTAGGTGAAAAACCATCACAAAGCAACACATTATCAAGTTCTTCATGTCATTGTTTCGGTGCTTGTTTCAACCCATACAAGGATTTTAAGAGTTTGCATACTTTCTCCTTTTGACCAGGTACAACACACTCTTCAGGTTGAGTCATATAAATCTCGTCCTCTAAATCACCATTCAAAAAGGTTGTTTTAACATCCATCTGATGTATCACTAATTTATGGATAGTTGCTAGAGCTAACAACACTCAAACAGAGGAAATCCTAGTCATAGGAGAAAAAGTATCAAAGTAATTTATGTTGGGTTTTTTAGTAAAGCCTTTTGCTAATAATCTTGTCTTATATTTCTCTATAGATCAATCAAGGTGATATTTTTTCTTAAAGATCCACTTAGAACCAATGGGTTTTGCTCCTTTAGGCAAATCTACTAAAGTTCAAGTATTGTTTTTCTGAACTGATTCAATTTCAGTCCTAATGGCCTTATCCCACTGTTTTGCATTATGAGCACTAGTACCTTCTACAAAGCTTGTTGGATCAATATCAACAAGATAAGTATAAAAGTCATCTCTAGAGGAAGCTTCCTTTCTCTGTCTTTTACTTCTTCTCAAATCCTCATTCATGGTATCACTATTATATATTATTATCATCAACAGGTTGAGACATCTCACTAACCTTTAAGGGAAACACATTTTCAAAAAACTCGACATTTTTCGTCTCCTTTATAGAATTTCTCTGAAGTGTACTACTTTTAACAACTAGAAACCTATAGGCAGCATTATATTCAACATAACGTAAGAACATGCAATCAAAGGTTTTGATGCCTATTTTCCTTTTCTTAGGATCGGTAACATTACCTTAGCTAGACACCCTCACACTTTTAGATATTTAAGGTTAGGTTGATAACCTTTCCAAAGCTCATAAGGAGTTTTTCTAGTTTTCTTATGGGATATTCTATTTTGCAAAAAAACATGCAGTAAGTAATGCTTCTCCCCAAAGGTTATCAGGTGCACCAGAACTAATAAGAATAACATTCATTATTTCCTTAAGGGTTCTATTTTTTCTCTCAGCTACTTCATTAGACTCAGGTGGATATGGTGGGGTCACTTCATGAATAATACCTTCTTTAACAAAAAATTCATTAAACATTACATACTCACCACCTCTATTTGATCTAATCCTCTTAATCTTCTTATTCAATTGATTTTCTACCTCTGCTTTATAGGTTAAGAACACATCAAAGACTTTATCTTTATGTTTAATTAAGTAAACTTTGGGGTATCTAGAAAAATCATCTATAAAGGTCACAAAATAATTTTTACCTCCTCTAGACATGGTTTGTTTTAAATCAACTAGATAAGTATGACTTAACCCTAACAGTTCAGTTTGTCGTTCTACAGAAAAACGTTTTCTTTGTTATTTTAGATTCTACACATATATCACACTTACTACTCTATTTATCATGCATATTAATCAATCCTAATCGTTGTAATTTCAAAACATACGAGGAATTCACATGTCTTAATCTAGCATGCCATATATCATACGAGTCAACAATACAAGCAGAAGTTCTAAAACAAATTCATCCGGTAGAAGAATATTCTATGCTTTGATATCTTCGAGCAGTTTGTGGTATTCATTGATTTGAGTTTTGATGTCCTTGTCTTTAATCATCTTCCGACGTTAGTAGTTCCCTATGACAAATCTTGTTCTGACGACATCTTCTGCAGTGAATTTGAGAATCAACGAGTCCTAAACGTCTTTTGCTTCCTTGTAGAAACAATACACATGGAACAAATCATTAGAAAGTTTACTAAGCAAAGTGTATCAGCATACCTTGTTCGCGTAAGTACACTCTTCAACTAGTTTTGAGTTTGAGGGACCATTGGGGTCGGGCTTTGAAGATCAAAGAGCAGCAGCAACTCCATACATGTCTAAAAGGGTAGACACGCGTTCTTGCCAGCATCGAAAGTTCTGTCTAGAGAAAACCTCAACTTTCGACACATTCGGAATTGATTTCGCAAAGACGGTCTAAGTTCTGAAAGCAAAGGTTTGGCTCTCGAAAGTCATGTTGTTGATGTCAGCCATAAGTCCTTAAGATTGTTGTAGAAAAGCTGACAAAAAAGGTATTTCCTGAGGCGTGTAGTTTCAATGTCCTTAAAGACTTATCTGTGGTGTATTGCGCAAGTCCCCCAAGATACAACAGGAACTTCTTGGAATATGTGAGGATCTCAAAACTAGCAAGGATCTCTAAAAAAAGTATAAAATAACCCAGAATATTTTTAGAAGAGGAAAAGAGCTAAAGAATTAAACTAAGAAGAATGGAGAATGAAAAAGACTAAATTTGGTGTGTCTTGGAATTGAGGAAGAGCTTCCTATTTATAGAGCTAGAGAAGAATAAAATCAATAAAAAAAATTTAAATAAATAAACGATTAACGTTGCAGTAATTAAAAAATTTGAATGTTGCTACTTAATAAAAATATTATCGTTTGCCAATTAATAAAAGAATATGAACGTTGTAAGTCATTCCAAAACCAACTTTTAACTTTTGCAATATTATAACAAGGTTATCTTAGTACTAGTATTTTTCTATTTTCAATATAGGATGTTACTATTTTGTCCTTGAATTTAAAGAGAGAAGAGTGCTGTAATTTTATTTTCTCTTCTAAAATTACATTATTGATTATTATATTTTTAGTCACCTTCTTCTTTTCATATTTTCTTTTAGTTATGAGTTATTATATTATTACTATAATACTCAAGAGTGATATAACCACTTGATTGTTCTGTTTCCTTACTCCAAATGTTGAAATTGTATTGTAGAAAAATCTTCTCATCTTATGTGAATGAAGTTAACATTATGCATACCAATATAATAGTAGTTTGTTTCTACATTGTGTTGTGGTAGCTTGTTCCCTTTTTTCAGTTCACCTAGATTTGTTAGCTATGGTCGGGATGTATCCAAGCACTTATATCGTCACGCTTTTAAATGTTTAATTTATATTGTAATTTATACCAAGTTTTGTAGAGTTTCCTCCATACTAGGTCTATTTTTTAGAATAAATTCAAGTGTTATGGTGTCACACTACTCTTGAGGTATTTTTCATGCCACATACCTCTTCTTGTATTTCTTGTATAAAAGTTGGCTCAATCATGCATCTTGCTTCTGAATGCATTCTTTCAAGAAGTTCGGCCAATGCATAGTTGACCTATGTCAGACTCAAGCACCTTTCAATATTCTTTATCACGCAAAAGGATGGTTGTCTTTAGATTCTTCATGCTTCTGGACTGATGATTTGACGACACATTAGTGTGTAATTGTCTATCATCTATTTGATCTTTGTCATGTTTTAAGATTCTTCTTACTCTTGAGGTATTTTTCATGCCACATACCTCTTCTTGTATTTCTTGTATAAAAGTTGGCTCAATCATGCATCTTGCTTCTGAATGCATTCTTTCAAGAAGTTCGGCCAATGCATAGTTGACCTATGTCAGACTCAAGCACCTTTCATTATTCTTTATCACGCAAAAGGATGGTTGTCTTTAGATTCTTCATGCTTCTGGACTGATGATTTGACGACACATTAGTGTGTAATTGTCTATCATGTATTTGATCTTTGTCATGTTGTAAGATTCTTCTTATTCCTCATTTGAGAAATGGTTTACTTACATGGCAAGCATTATCATGCTTCCTAATTTGAGCTCTAAGTGATGGCTTTCTAGTGCTCTAGTTAAGTTCTTTTGATTTTTTATTGAAGATTTGGATCAATCTCTTTTGAGTCCTTCCCATGTGATGTTTTTATCTTCAGTCAAAGCAATTACTTTTTTGCCTTTAATTGATGTCAAGATTTGCAAAGCCCTTGATGATGTGGTACTATGAAATATGGAGGTCATCTTCAAGTTTATCTCTTTTCACTTCTTTGAGCTTAGGGTTATTCCCTTACTCGTGTGTTTTTATCGTCGTGCAACTCTTTACTTTACTACTCCTTCTCGTATTTGAGTTTCATCTCGTATTTAATGTATGAGGTTTATAACAAGTTGATAATCCTCCTTATTGTGTTTCTCGTCAAAGTGTTGTCTTGTCAAGCTTTAGTAATGGGTAATTCATTTTTCATGTAAAGATTATTTTAGTGAAGCTTTGGAATTTTAACGAAAGCTAAGCGATGCATATAAATTTTCTAAACGAAAATATTGTTGAAAGTTTACTAAGTAGACTCTTAGGAAAGAGAGGTGAGTCATAATAAACAAACTTAAAAACCTTGTCTATCCTTACCAGATTTTTCCTTAGACTCTTTTTAAAAATTTCCTCATAGAAATCCTCAATGACATCATCACTCCACCAGAGAATATATCCATTCCCATGTAGTGGAAAAGCAAAAGGTAACAAGTATATGTAACTCCTCTATTAAGTAGTTGCAATATTATTTCACCTCTAGTCTTTGGACCAAAGTGCTCTCGGGCTCTTCTTTTTAGTGTGACCACCATTGGAACTTGTTGCACTTATTAAGGCACGTGTTACCAAAGAAAAAGACCAAAAAAAGATATTTGGACATTATTATTTATAAATTTTCAATAAACGAGATATAATATTGAAGATATAATTGAAACTGGTCGGTTAAGATGTAACCGCTTTAGTAATCTGCAAGAGATATAATATCACAGATATATTGAGACCGGTCCGTTAAGATTGTAACCGCTTTAGTAATCTGCAAGAGATATAATATTGAAGATATAATTGAAACTGGTCGGTTAAGATGTAACCGCTTTAGTAATCGGTTTAGTAATCTGCAAGAGATATGATATCAGAGATATGTTTGAGATCGGTCGGTTAAGATGTAACTGCTTTAGTAATCTGCAAGAGATATGATATCAGAGATATATTGAGACCGGTCGGTTAAGATTGTAACCGCTTTAGTAATCTGCAAGAGATATAATATTGAAGATATAATTGAAATTGGTCGGTTAAGATATAACCGCTTTAGTAATCTGCAAGAGATATAATATCAGAGATATATTGAGACCGGTCAGTTAAGATTGTATCCGCTTTAGTAATCTGCAAGAGATATAATATTGAAGATATAATTGAAACTGGTCGGTTAAAATGTAACCGCTTTAGTAATCTGCAAGAGATATAATATCAGAGATATATTGAGACCGGTCGGTTAAGATGTAACCACATTAATCTGCAAGATATATAATGTTGAAGATATAATTGAGACCGGTCGATCGAGATGTAACTGCTTTAGAGCTTTGTGATCTTAAACGAGTAGGCTAACTTCCTTTTTAGCATAGCATAGATGTAGGTTGTAGCCATCAGCCCATCGGAATCGGCCAATGTGGAATGAGGTTGTAGCGCCCTGTTGCAATGTTTCTGATCAAATGAGATAGCAGCAGTGTAAGTTTTTGCCCTTGCTTGTTTCTTAGGTGGATGAAGTGGATGTAGGGAAACACAGATGAAGAAAAAGGCAATCCACGTTTTTCTTCTAAAGATTAATGCATATTAACATATCCCTTGTTAATGATGATCCATGTTGTGTAGTTTTTGTTTTGTTGAGAATTCCTGGTGTTGATCCGACGCAGTGATGTTGATACCGAGCGCTTGTCTTGGTTCCTCGTGGTTTTCATGGGGATGCTGCCCGGCCCCACGGTGGGCGCCAAAATGTTTCGGTGATATTTTGTGAGACCGAGACACTAACCTTTTCTGACGTAGCTTTCCGGCTTTCTAGCACTTGAAGGGACTGGATCGTTCGCTTTTCTTGGATCTTGACCGCTCGCTCTCCTTCACCCTTGACCGTTCGGTGATCTTCAAGCTTTGACCGGAGGGGGAGGTACCTGCAATGGCACTCCGACGCTCAAGTTAGGCGTCTGTAGTAGGATGGAAGAACCTCAGTTCTTATTAGAATGATTCCCAGTAGGACAAAATTGACAACGGGATTTCTGAGTGATTATAGTGTAAGTAGCGTGATTAGAACGTGAGTGAAGCGTACCTTGTTTGGAGTCCTTGGTTCTTTATTTATAGGCCTTAAAGTGATACAAGATCAACAGAATATAAACCGAATAGAATATAAACTAACTTACTTGATTACCCATAAACAGCTCCCTTTATATCTCTAATTAGATATTATTTGATTCTCAGTATTTTTAATCATATACCTTTTAGATTGATGGGCTACGAGCCCAATAATAAGAATTGACCCAATTATGGCCCCGATCGGTTATTCTTCGTAACCGCTCGTCCCAGATATCATACAGTACAGTAGTAGTCAATTTTTGTTTCAAAATTATAATAAATTTTAGTTGATAAGCTTATGGTGATACCTAGCAGGATTTTTTCTCCTAAGCAAATGATTTCATTAAGGAGAGGAGTGTTAAAGATTCTTTCTGTATTATTTTTAAGTTATTAATCTTTTGTCTAAAAAGATTGAAGGTGCTAATATAGCCCATCTAAGGCTTTTGATATTATTTAACATTTATTAATTCAAGTGTTGCATTGTTTTAGTTTTTATGACTATTTTTTAACGTGGATTTTGCATATATTGTAATCTGTTCATCTTTTTATTTGAGTCAATGGTGGTTTGGTTGGTTATTTCACTTAAGGTAGAGGGACTAGATAGGAGCATCCTCTTTTCATTGCTCTTTTGTTTTGTTGAGGAGGTTTTAAGTATAGACATTTCATACTTTATTTATAAAAATCTTATGCTTCCTATGGTTGGTTATAGGGCATGCAATTTCCTTCTCATACTTTATATGCTGATGAGAGGAAATAACCCTACAACATTTTTTACATAAGTATGGCCATTTCACTAGTTATTGGGTGAGTCTTGATAAAAGTCCTTTTACGCTTTCATAGTTTCTTTTTCTTTTGTTAGACATCTCAATATGCTTCTCTCTTGTAATCAAGAATCTCTTTCTTTTACTTATTTGGGTCTATAAATTCTTGTGTGGCTCTTAAGAAGTGATTTTTTTTAACCTTTGGTTGATAAGATTCGTAATAAGTTTGCTTCTTGAAAATGAAAATTGCCTACTATGATGGGGAGAAATTTAGCTAGTAAATTCTTTGAGTATTAGTTTGTTGTCTTTAGCTTTCAGGTTTATAAATGGTTTTTTAAGTTTATTCTTGAGGTGGAACAATGGATTCAAAATTTTGTTTGGATTGGGGATACACAAAATTTGGGGTTGCAGGGGTTGCTCATTGTTGAATGACTTATCTTTTGTTGTTTTAAGGTGGATGATGGTTTGAAGGGTTACTAATATTCAATTAGAAAATAAGCCTATCTATTACGTTTAGCTTGGGAGTTTCCTTACTACAAAATCACTTAGGCTAAACTCATCCATATTCAGTTTTTGAAGTCTAAATATCATAAATATATGTTCTTTAAATCATAATCAATTTGGAATGGTATTAAGAATGATATGATATTGTTCTTAAAAGTACTTTTTGGACACTAGGTGAGGATGATTGTATTAATCTTTGGTATGATCGTCGTTGTTTTGACATTTATATATCTAAATTGGCTAGAACCCCTTATTTTGATAGAGTGAGATTATACTCTATTGTTTGTCAGGCTTGTACAAGTACTCACTGGAATTTTCCTCCTTTTATTGTTAACTTATGTAATTTTTCTTCTTTGATGGTTAATAAGGATGACAATGTGGCTCATTAGGTTTTGGATGATACTAGTGTCTTTTCTCAAAAAGTTGATTAAATCTTACTCTTCTAGTACAAAATGTGTAGATTGAGAGGATTTGATTTGGATGAAAGTTGTTACACTATCTAAAACTTTGGTTCTTTAGAAGTTGATGTTTGGTTGTTTAACTATTTATTTGAGGTTCAAAAATGGGTATGATTTTATGTTTTGTGTATTCCTTATATGAGAACAATCTTGAATTTTTCTTTCACTTGTTCTTTCATTGTTCTATGACTATACAATTATGAGAATGGTTGATAAGTGTTTTCAAGATTTTTAATTTTCCTCTTTGAATTTGGTTGTATAGTTTATGAAGTCTTCTTGTATTCCTTTGCTTAAAGTGATTAAAGTGGTTGTTATTAGTGCGATTATTTGTATGATTGGGAGCATGGAAAACCATAATAGATTTAAGGTTCCAATTTCTTTTACTTCTTTTGTTTTTCAAATTAAGAAATTGGTGTGTATGACTGGAAATAAATCTAAAAAATATGTAATACCATCTCTAATTTTTTGGTGGTGAAAATTTTCAATACTCAAATTAGGGAAGGTAAGGTAGTTTCATTTAAGAGCGCAATATGGCAAGTTCCATATGCTAATTCGCTCAAGATAAATACTAATGGTGCAGCTAGGGGTTGTCCTCACTTATGTGATAGTATTTTAGAAGGAAGTCAAGGTAAATATGTGGATAGTTTTTCAACTTTTTTTAGGAGTGCAAACATTTGCTTATATTGAGTTTTTGAGGTCATTTATTCTTTAGAGCATGCTTGGAGGGAGGGTTTGTGGAGGCTTTGGTTATAGAGTGAATCTACCTCAGTTTGTCATGGTTTCTTGACTCAACGATTCCATGGAGTCTTAGAAGGTGACGTTTATGCAATTTGTAAGAATATGCAGTTCAAAAAAATCTATGTTTTTCGTGAAGGAAATCATTGTACTGATAAGTTAGCTAATTTGACTTAGTCATAAAGAACATTATAAGTTGTCTAATGGTTTATCTTCATGTATTTATTTAGATTTTTTTTCTCATAATAGGTATAATTTGCATATGTTTGTAATTTTTAACATGAGTTTGATGTGATTTTCCATCTTTTACATTTTTTTTATTTTAATAAATTCATATGATGACAAATGATTGATGACTTTGGGGTATCGGCATAACTAAGATATCAAAGCTCATAATGTTAAGAAAAAATCATCTATACACCTAAATGCTCTCATGCTTTGAAGTTTAACCAAATAACATTAAATTGAATAATAATCTGGAAATACCATAAGAAGAAACATAAGACTTAGAACCAAAATCTCCAACATAGAAAAATCTTAGGAAAACACTTGGGATTTTAGGAATTAGAAAAAGAACTAAGTCAAAATACCTAAATGCAATGCTAAACAACTATTAAGCCAAAAACGTCTAAGAGAGTTGAAGCTAAACGCGTAAAGCTTATCATACCCAAAAGGTATTCAGTTTAACTCTCAGGAAAACGAATCAATGTCAAGACAATGTCGTTGACAAAAACAATCTAAAAGACTAAAACTTAAAACACCAAAGAAAACACAAACAATGTTAAACATTATTGCTCTAAAAAGGCGAACCACAAGAAGCGTTTACATCAGTCTAAATGATACCATGAGCTAAACTACTACTTCGTCCAACAATGAAGCCTTTACTCAACACTTGGTATCTTTAGAAGAAAAACTTGATTGTTAAACGCTACCTCAACGGTATGAAATCAAAAAGCACTTTGTTGTTTTAAGCAAGCATTAAATGACATTAAATGTTCAATGTTCAAAAACAAAAAAATTAATAAGAGAAAATATATATCTACTGCATGCACAATATACTATATTTTATTCTTTGCAGATGGATGAGCTACTCTAAACGCATCCACAAGCTTCAAATTAAAATATCAAAAGTGGGTGTTAGAGACAAAAGAGATATTCGTAGAATGTTCTTCACTTGATGCGGTGTCTAAAAGAAAGTATAGCCTACTTCAAGCAAAGTATTGAAAAAGCATGTATGCTCTGACAAGTTGACTTTAACCAACAGTTATTGTAAACAAAGAAAGAGAAGACACAATAATCAAGGCCAAGAGCTTAGTCTAAGGAACACTTATCCAAAAGCCTTTAAATAGAAGATCATTCAAATGAAGAATCAAGAGGATAACATACAACGAAATATTCATCCTTTGATAAGCGTTCAAAAGAAACACATAGAAAGAGCTCAAGAAAAAGAAAATATCTAAGCAGAGAAAGAGAAGAAGAGAAAAGAAGAAAGGCACTATCTAGCTTTATTGTAATACTGCTTACTGATTCTAAGAAAGAGAGAAAAAGAAAAGAGATAACACCTGCAAGTGTTTAGACTGCATTATATTGTAATCACATCCTCTATGCAAGAATAATAGTCTGAACGACTTGTAAGCAATCGTTGATTGCAATTCTAAAGAGAATTAAAACACTTGTTGAACTCGGTTGAGTTAAGGAAATCTAGACAAGGTTGCTTAGTACCAGGAGTTGTGCGAATACTCATCCAGTCTAAGGTAACAGAAGTTTATTCACCAAACAAGGAGACCAGAAGTGGTATGAATACTCATCCAGTCTAAGGTAATATGAGGTTATTCGCTGACTAAGAAGACCAAGAGTGGTGCGAATACTCAATTGTAATCTTATTGAAATTTATAGTGGAACCTTCTGCGGAGAAGACTAGACGTAGCTCAATTGGAGTGAACCAGTATAAAAATATTTGTGCAATAATCTCTTCTCTTGTCTAAACGCTTCTCTTATAAAATTTACGATTGTGTTTTTATTTCTAAATACAATAACCTTCTGCACTAAACGATTATTCTTCAACATAGGAAATGATTTATTTATTATTAATATATAGTTATTCATAACAATAGATCTAGTAATTTATTTATAATTAATCTTATTGAATTTTTAAAGTTAAAGCATTTTATTCAAATGATACGTTTTTATTCATATGAATAAATTTATTTTTTTATTTTATACAGTTTTTTTCTTAATTTAGACTATGTATATAATATAATGATGTAAAGTATCAATATATTTTAATTAATGTACAACAATAATTTCTTGTTTTCTTTTAGTAACGGGAAAAGTCAAGAACTACTAATCATACGATATCCAATCAAAATCAATCACTTTTGGTTTGATTCCTGGCTTTTAAAATTTCCTAAACAAGACCCAATCAACTTGTTGACGTATACAACTTATCACTTTCTCTCTTTTTAATATCAAACACTAATAATACCCACCTAAAACAATGTATATATATAAAAACAAAAAAAAAAAGTTAGTGTTGGTATTTGTGAATAAAGTTAGAGAGGATTTGGGTCTATACTCGTGAAATTGGAGTAATTTGGTATTTTGTTTTTCAATTTTCCTCTTAATCTATTTTTCTTCCAATATGTCGTGGCTGCTTTTGATAATTTTAGATCACCATCATGCATGCATTTTCTCGCTTTCAAGCCAGACAATTTTGCTTCAATCCAAAATGAATCGCATTTTCTTTGATATTTAACAATTTTCAGCAGAAGAAATATTTAAAATATATACACTTCTAAAATATACCTTCAGAGAAACCAAAGTCCGAATGATTCTTTAAATATATAATTTTGTAACGGTTCCACCGTAATATATATAATATATTTGATAACTTATGTACCAAATTTAGTTGAAAAAAAATCTTTATTTATAAAAAAAATATAATTTAAATATAGAGATATTTTAATAATTTTTATTTTTAATTTAAAATAAAAAATAAAAATAAGAAATTATTTAAATACTTTTAATCTTAAAATTTAGAATCCATAATATAAGAAAATATTTTTGTCAATTAAAATTTGATACATTCTAAAAAGCTACGTAAGTTAACAAATTTTTATATAAGTTAGATATGTTTACACACCTATCGAGTCTTGTGACTTGTGCTTAATGAGGTGAAAAACATTCATTACCATATGATATCTTTTTTTTATATATATTTAGGTTATTTTTAAATAGTTAAATATTTTATTAATATGTTTCGTAACTTAATACTCATACTTGTAATAACTACTATCTTACATGAATCATCTCAATAATATCATCACATTTAAAGAGATATATTACTTACAAGCTAATAACCTAAGAAATAATGTTTAGACTATAGAACACATCATGTATTACTTTTATATAATTAGATATGCTAATTTGATCCTTTTACATTATTTGATGGTGATCTATATAGGTAACAGTCAGAAAATTTTACATGATAAAAAAGGTTTCGATTAAAAAAGTTCATGAAACCAAAATATCTAAAAAAAAATTTAATTGTCAAGGTTACCCATGACTCTTCTCTTTAGAAAAGAAAAATTATTTTGAATACAAAAAAAATGCAATTATAATATGTCAAAAATCTAAATGTTTTTAATCAAACTAACATAGATTTTATAAGAGATTTCAATAAACTTGGTTGCTTGCTTATATAGAAAAATTACAAAGTAAGATATTTTTAATTCAAAGCTCCCTAACAAGATCCATTTTGGTCTAAGGTGAATCTAAATATGAGTTCCCTACCAAGTTCTCTCTTGGTCCAGGTTGAATGTAATTCCAAGTGCCTACCAAGATCCATTTTGGTCCAGGTTGAATGTAATTCTAAGTTCCTTCTCGAGATCCATCTTGGTCCTAGTTGAACCTTAATTCAAAGTTTCCGACCAAGATACCTCTTGGCCCAAGTTGAACGTAATTCCAAGTTCCCTGCTGAGATCAATCTCGATCTGGTTGAACCTTAATTCAAAGTTCCCTACCAAAATATCTCTAGATTCAGGTTGAACGTAATTTCAAGTCTTTGTCGAGATCCATCTTGATCTTAGTTGAACCTTAATTCAAAGTTCTTTACCAAAATCCCCTTTGAATCAGGTTAAATCTAGTTTCAAGTTCCCTTTTGAGATCCATCTTGGTCCTATTGAACCTTAATCAAAAATTTCTCTACTAAGGTTCTCATTTAACCTAATTTCAAATTCCTTGTTGAGATTCATCTTGGTTTTGGTTGAACATAAGTCAAAGTGTTCTCAACCTAAGTTTACCTTGGTGGTGGTTAAACATCAATTAATGTCATAGACCAAGATCCATATTGTCTAATGATCGATTTATAATTACTTGGCATATCAGTTCGAGTTTAATTAAGGTTCCTCACTGAAGTACATATCATACAACACGATATAGTCTCTATTTATTTGAAAAATACATAAAATTAAGGAAAAGAAATGCATAAACATTGAAAGAAAAGTAAACTTCATTAATAAGAAAAAAATGGGACAATGACTACCTATCTACCTCTCATACATTTTAACTCTAAAAAAAACAAGATAACTACTCTAGTTTTCAGCATTAACTTCTTCAATGGTGGAAGTAGGTTTGGGAGATGAACTCGGGTCAGAGGGAGTTCCTTTATTGTCGTTATTTTCCTTAACATCTTCAATATCATCCTCAACGACATCAAAGACAGACATATCAGCCAGATGAACCAGAGTTTTCTAGTGAACATCTTTGTTCACATCAAAGCATTTGTCACTAACATCAATGTTGTAGAGGAGCACTACTTAGTGAAGTGTTTTCTTAAAGCTTTTTTCATGCTCAGATGCCATTAACTTTTAGGTTTCCAACAACTCCTCGATCACACTATCCCAAGCTTAGTTCTCTTCAATTTTTTAATTTTCCCTAAGTCTCAAAACAATAATTTTTCCAAGAGTTTAGCCTCTTGTTGATTTCTAACCGATAATTTTCTCATTCTTCCTTCTCAGCTTTCATAGCCATCATCTAGTTCTTCAGTTCAACTAACTAATTTGCCATCTTGATTTTTTTCTCATCCTTTATCTCCTTTTTTTAGCAAAGCAAGGATCAACTATGATATTTAAGGAACGCTTTCATCAACAAATTTTGAGAGTTTTTGCTCATTAAATGTGCCTCTTCCTTAGATAAGGATATGCTTATGTTTTTCTGCATACTTATGTTATCCATCACAATACTTCCACATTCTCTATGGTCAAATCGAGAAGTTGAAGTACACTCCTCAGGGTTAATCGACCTATTCCTTTATATCCCCTTGCCTCCTTGTTGTGGCTAGGATGGATATATTTTCACTATTGGACCTTTTTTAGTACCACAACTTAGATTGCTACCATCTTTTTTCTTGTTCTCGATAACAATCTTCTTCTTCAAGTTAAAGAAGACGTTATTCTTTCCAGTCTTAGCTTCAATTAGCAACATGATTCCTACAAGCACAGAAACATATTAAAATAAGACAAAACATAGGCCATAACTTCATAAAGAAAAGAACACACTAAAAAAAATTAAAATTATTGAAGAAATATTACCGACGAAAATAAATCTGTAAATAAATTTGAATTATAGACAAATTTTATCGATAAATTTTTTAATTTTATTACCGGCAAATTTTTTCATCAGTAATACATTTTTAATTAATCGACAAATTTTTGTTTTGTCAGTAAATCTGTTAGTGATACATATTTTATTTATTGACAAATTTTTCATTAGTAAAATTCATTAATAATTAAAAATTATAAATTTTGTCGGTAAAATTCGTCGATAATTTAAAATGCTTATTACATCGATAAAAATAGCAAAATGTTTTTCCCAAATAGCCTAGTAGGTGCATAAGTGGAAAATTGTAGATGTTCCCTTCTTCAATGTTCTTCTACATAGTGAGAGGGTTTCTTCTTTCGCAATGTTTGTGGCCATCATAGATGTTGTAAGGTGCACCTGGCAGTCACACTAACTTGCGGGAGTTAATAATATCGCTGATATTAGTAGCGTTATACTTCTTCTTTCTTGCATTAGGATTTCACCATATTCCTTCTTCTCCACCATTGTGATATTAAGGCAGTAACCATCATCGTCACTAATTGTCACACCTTCTGTTTCTCATAGTCACTGCAAATTTTTCTTTTTGTGTGTGCTTGTGTAGTGGTTTGTTATGTGTGTGGATATTGAGTGTGTTGTAATTAGAAGAAAGTGATAATAATAATGAAGAAGAATGGAGAACGTGATCTGGCTCTATTAGGCATTTGTGTTAATTGAGACCATGGGTGTTGGATTGATAGGAAAATGAAGATGAATTAGAAAAATAAAGGAAGAAGAGGAAGGATAGAAAAGGAAGAAGATGGACTAGATCACATTATTTATCGACGAATTTTATCGACAAAATATTCTATCAGTAATTACCGACGAATTGTACTGATAGATTTTTTCGTGGATAATTATCAATAGAACAAAATTCTATCGGTAAAATTTATCGATGAGAATTTTAATGACAAATTTTCTACCGCCAATAACTTTGATTTACAAACAAATTTTAAGCATTATTCACGAATTTTGATCATTGATAATATTAATTTTTCTTGGAGTGCCCAACCCTATGGAAAAATGATGTGAGGTGTATCAACCTCGTGGAGGGTGTACCAACCCTATGGATGAATGATGTGAGGTGTACCAACCTCGTGGAGGGTGTACCAACCCTATGGAAAAATGATGTGAGGTGAACCAACCTCGTGGAGGGTGTACCAACCCTATGGATGAATGATGTGAGGTGTACCAACCTTGTGGAGAAGGGTGTACCAACCCTAGGGATGAATGTAAATGATGTGATTGCCGGGTTCGACCATTGTCTTACAGAGGGCCAAAACAAAAAGAAAAACTTGAGTTTTGGGTGCCAGGCGAGCTGGGCTTTGGGGTGCCAGACAAAACTGGGCCTTTGAAATTTTGAAATTTGTAACTTTTTGAAATGTTTTTGTGATTTTCAACAAAAAATTGATTTTTGAAAAACAACAAGGAGTTGAAACCCTTCATGACAAAGTGTCAAAATCTTGATCGAGGATCAGGGTATCAAAACCCCAATATGAGAGAAAAACTTGATCAATGATGTCAACACCCAATTTCGTCCGGGTGACTGAATAATATGATTTAGTTTTTGTTTTTGTCTTATTTTATTTTTTATTTTAATTTTTAGTTTACTTTCGTTTTTGATTTAGCTCTTTAATTATTATTATATTTTATTTTATTTTGAAAAAAAAGAAAAAAACGAAAAAAGAAAAAATAAATAGTAAAAAAAATAAGCAAAGGGAAAAAGATAAAAAGAAAATAAAAAAATAATAAAAAATAAAAATACTATTTTATTTTACTATTTGCACCCCCAAATTAATTTTTTTCCTTAACCCAATGGCCCAAAATAATCTCACATTTTTTTTTACTTCTTTACCACCTATTTTTCTTCTCACACCCCACTCTCCACATCACCTTTCACATCATCTTCCACATCACAATCCACATCACCTACCTTTTTCATTTTACTATTACATTTTTTATATTTTTTTTTCTTCTTCCTAATTTTTCTAATTTTTCCACTTACTTTTTTTTATTATATTTTATTTCACCTAATTTTCCCACCAACTTTTTATATTATTTCCTTCACTTAATTTCCACATTAACTTTTACTATTTACTATATTTTATTTCATCTACTTTCTCCACCAACTTTTTATATTATTTCTTTCACATATTTTCCACATTAACTTTTTCTATTCATCTTTTTATTATATTTTATTTCACATAATTTCTCCACCAACTTTTTATATTATTTCTTTAACTTATTTTCCACATTAACTTTTACTATTTATTATATTTTATTTCACATAATTTCTCCACCAACTTTTTATATTATTTCTTTCACTTATTTTCCACATTAACTTTCACTATTTACTATATTTTGTTTCACCTAATTTCTCCACTCACTTTTAATATTATTTCTTTTACTTATTTTCCACATTAACTTTTTTCTATTTTTCTACTCACTTTTTTTAAAAAATTATATTTTATTTAACACTTCTTCATCCTTAACTCTATAAATACCCACATTCTCTTCACTTCATTCCTACACACACTTACTTACACATTTCCATAATATCCATTTTTCTTCTCTCTCACACACACATACACACACTTTCATAATATTCATCTTTCTTCTCTCACACAAAAAAATCTCTTCATCCAAAAACTCTACTTCATTTTTCCATCAAATCTCATACCAAAATTCTACTCTAAGTTCATCTTCTTTACCTCTCATCCAATTCTTCTCACAACATATTTCAATTGAACTACGTTTGTTTTCTCAATCCAGGTATTTATTCTTTCATCTCCCTTTCTCTTTAGTTTGAATTATTTTGTTAAAATTTGCTTTTTGTTTGAATTTTACGTTTCCAAAATTATTTTACTGGTTTTATTCTACTTTTTCATTTATAATTTTTTTATAAAGATCTTAAAAATATATTGATTATCATGTCAAGTCTCGGATTTGCTTGATAATTGAATTTTTCATAATAATAATTTTAATTATCATGGCAAGTCTCGGATTTGCTTGATAATTGAATTTTTCATAATAATAATTTGGATTGTCATGTCAAGTCTCGGACTTGCTTGGCAATTATGTTTTTCCTAATTATTTTGATTATCATGTCAAATCTTGGATTTGCTTGATAATTAAATAAAAAAAATTAAAAAAAAATATAGTTTTCTTATAAATAAGCGTAAATGTCTATAGGATTCCTTTTGTCCTTTTAATTTTTTTTATCATATCTATTATTTTAAAAATCATAAAAAAATACAAAACTTTTAAAAACCACAAAAACAATTTTTATATTCCACTTGTTTTCTATATCTAGCTCATTGTTTATGTTGTGACATTTTTTTTTCATAATTCAAAAATACCCCAAAAAAATATAAAATCTTCAAAAATTAAAAAGATCTTCATTTACAAATTTCCAATCAATTCTCAACATTTTCAAACAAATTTCCAATCACTTTCCAATCAAGTTTTTTCCAAACAATTTCTCAAACAAATCATTTTCAAACAAATTTTCGCCAGAACTACGTGATCCTTGATTCTCCATCAAAAGTGGAGATACGTAGGAGCAAGGCAAGTCCTTGTCAGGTTCACTTCCCAAAAATCTAAATATTTTTCAATATGATTTTCTCAATAATTTCACATAAAAAAATACAAAAAAAAAATATCTTTTGTTTTCTTTAGAATTTTATTTTTAGGGGAAATTAAACATTTTGCAAACCACATCAAATTCGCGTATTTAATTAAAGGTACTGCCTTAGGGCAGGCGCTCTGGGGTGCTAATACCTTCCCCACACGTAACCGACTCCCGAACCCGAATTTCGGTTTTCGCAGACCTTGCCTTATTTTATGGTTTTTCCGTAGTTTTCCAAAATAAACTATGTTGACGACTCCAAATCTCTCTTTTTTCCAAAATAACGTTTTCTCTTTTTTCGGATCGTCGTCGTCCCGTCGCGATTCCGGTTGCGACAGATGGCGACTCCACTGGGGATCATTTTAAGAGGGTCAAACCATTTAATTAAATATGTTAAAAATTGATGTGGTTTTTCTTTATGTTTTTCTTCCCCATTTTCTTGTTGAATATGTTTATTATTGTTTTTTTTTTAAATGTTTAGAATAATTGTATGTGTGCATTTCTATTGTAAACAATTACATGTGTGAATTTGTTTTTTATTCTTTACATAATTGTTGAATATTGAACTCTAGGGTAGAAGACATGTAATATATCTGCCTAGGATTTTTTTTTCTGGTTATTTTGCATGTGTAATTTTGAGTGGTCTTAGGTTTCTCCCTTCACACACTTCTGATAGATTGTACATTTATTTTGATATTGGGCCCTATACCCGGGTCTGAGTGAACCTTAAGGAGTGGAGGTTCAACGATTGTCATGTTAGATCTCGGATCTACTTGGCTATTGGAAGACTTCATCTAGAGTTTGCTTCTTCTTGGCATGCCACATCTGTTAGATCGTCTATCGTTGTGGTTATGTCCTGAGGTTGACTTCAGCTCTAGAGGCCTGTGAGATGATTTAGAGCTACCATTGAATTAGCATGTAAAAAAAACTCATAGACCAAAACAAATTGTCCATACCAAGTAGGACACAAAAGGGAGATTAGTTATATTTTACAATACATGTATCATGTTTTTTTATAAAAAAAAATAAAAATAAAAATAAAAGATTGAATTCATACTTAATTATTTTTCACACGTTCATTTTAAAAATAAAAAATAAAAAAAATGAGAAATAAAAAAAACAAAAAAAATGCGTCACAATTTTGAGTCAGTTATTTTTATGCAAATCATCAACTTTATGAAATTTAATAAAAAGAAATAAAATAAAATAATGGATGTCATTCTTTTTGGGTCAATTAATTAGATCACAATTTCTATTGAGATATTTGTGTGTGCATTACTTGAAAACATCCATCTTTAGCCTTCATTGAACCATTGTTTGAAAACATCTTCCAGCCTTCACTACACAAGGATTGACCACAATCATGCTTTTTGAGTCTAAATAATGAACCCAAACTTTACATTGGGGCAGATTTTCCATGTTTGACATTCATTTGGGAGATCCTCGAATTTGTTAGAAAAAATAAATAAAAATATGACTTGTGTTGAGGTCATCTAGTTTTGTCTCATAATTAATCTTGTGAAAATAAACAAATCATAATTTGAAATGAAGTGTGGCCATGTTTCTTCATCCAACAAATAAATATAGATCCATTGTTACCCACATTGAGCCTTGAAAAAAAAAATATCTTTGTTTTCTTTAGAATTTTATTTTTAGGGGAAATTAAACATTTTGAAAACCACATCAAGTTCGCGTATTTAATTGAAGATACTGCCTTAGGGCAGGCGTTGTGGGGTGCTAATACCTTCCCCACACGTAACCGACTCCCGAACCCGAATTTCGGTTTTCGCAGACCTTGCCTTATTTTATGGTTTTTCCTTAGTTTTCCAGAATAAACTATGGTGGCGACTCCAAAAGCTTTCTTTTTCAAAAAAGTTCTTTCTTTTTTCGGATCGTCGTCGTCCCGTCGCGATTCCAGTTGCGACAAATGAGAAACAAATATGGCTTAAATGAGGAAATCTAAATTTTATTTTTTTTTTTGTATTTTTGGAAAAGGATTTGACAACCATTCATATGAATGAAGAGGGTTTCAATCTGAAAAAATTTCTTTTTGATGCACGTATGAAAAACATTTGCCTTGTTAAACAAATTTGTTTCATTTTTCTTCTTGAGTCACTCACCTTACTTGCAATTATCATCAAACTGATCTTTATTTTCAATATCTTGTGAAAACTGAGGAATGTCATACATCTGAGGTCTAAACTTTGAGATTATTACATTTTGACTTTTCTTCCGAGACATCAGTGCACACATGCTTGAATTTATTGGCAAAAGGATGGATTTGAGACATTTAGAAGGGTTTGGAGAAGACCAAGACAGCCATACAGGAACATCATCCCTCATCCACTCCTCAACGGAGATGTGATATGTAAAATTCAAGGTGAAATGAGATACCCAAAAGCTGCCCTAGTTTGGTGTTTGGGAAAATGGACATGGGGTTTGGATTTATGAAAATCAGGATGAAAAATTCTAGTGAGATTCCTAAAGTTGATCCGGTCTTAAGATCACAGATTGATGAAAAACTCGTGAGAGACTCACAAAGTTGCCCCAGTTTTTGCAAAGGGTCGATGAATTTCGGGGGGAATACGCATAGTGAAATCCACAAAGCTGCCCCAGTTTTTCCTTTGGCAAGGGTTCTGTTTGGAAGAACTGGTGGGCATGAAAAGGACAGGCTAAAAGGATGGTCGTCCATTGGTTTGATTTTCTTTTGCATGCTTTTGGCTAGTTGGCAAGGAGATCCCCTCTTCCTGAGGCATTACCTTTTTCTCTTTTTTTTCATTTTTTTTTCAACTTTTTTTTTTACGACACCGTGAAAGTTGCCTTATCGCAAAGTTAAGCTTTATGAAAATTTGAGCAATCATTATTCAATCTGCGTGGACTTTATTAGGCTTGTAACGTGGCTAGAGGCTAAAAGGTATTGAAAGAAAGGGTATAAAGGCCCAAATGAATGTTTGGTAGTTATATTTTTGGAAACAAAGGTTGTCCTCTAGGCATTGCATCAACCTTTTGACTTTTTGAGCACTTTGTTTTTTTCCTTGAACTTTGGTTTTCATTCTTTTAGCTCAACATCACTTTGAGATTTTTTGTTCTTTTTGTTTTTGTTTTTGTTTGTTCACTCTTCTTGGTGAATTTTCTTCGTTTGATCATTGAGTGCTCTTTATTTAGACACTGAGTTGACTCCTACTTGATGACAACCCTTGCTTGGGGAATTTTTTGAAAAAAGAATTTATTTTTGGCTCAAATGGGGTGACAATGGATATATTTTTGTTTTTTAGATAAAGACAAGAAGGCCACACATCATTTTGAACTTTGATTTCTTTATTTTCAAAAGATTAACTCTGCGACTAGATGACCTCAACATAAGTCGTTTTTTTTTCATTTTGTTTTGCTTTTGCTTTTCTAGACTGCCCTTTCGAGTTTTCAATCTAGTGGACTTATTCTCTTTTTGAAAGTTTCTTCTTTTTTTTCTTTTTTGCTTTTTTTTTTGCTTTATAATTTTTTTTGTCTCAATGGATTCAGGGATCACCCCACTAGCGTAAGCGAGGATAATTTTGGCCAGATCAATCTGCCCCAGTGTGAAGGTTTTTATTACTGAGGACAGTGACAATGTTTGTTGGGAAAAATCCTTTATTTTGGGAAAGTAAAGGGTGAATGTTTTCAAGCAACATGCGCACCAACGTCTTTGGAAAAACGTCAAGTTGTTATTTTTATCAAGCATTGGACCTCAGAAAAGTCTGACACTGCAACTTTTGTTTTTCATTTATCAATTTTTTTCGTCTTTGCTATTTTCGAAAAAACAAGAGTTTGACGATTTGCAAGAAAGACAAATGACTCAAGATTACTTTCATTTTTTTTTCGTTTTTCAATTTTGTTTTATTTTTTTTCCACAATACCCTTTCAGGACTCGATTTCCAGCACTACTTGGAGAAACCCTGTAGAGAATGTTCGTATTGCAAGTCATGGACGATAGCACGATATCAATGAGCATACTTCCCCGATAGCAAGACTCTTCACAACATCAAATTCGCCTGTATAATGGCTTATGCTTTCTTATGTGGCCCTAAAGCCCACTTCATTGCTTCGTAGCATCTGCAAGGATATTCTCAAGCCTTGCCTCCGTGCTTGGCTGGCTTCCTTTAAACTTTAACTATCTTGAATCAATCATAGTTTTCCTTTGCGCTTGGATGCCCAACACTTTTTGGTGGAATGATCAATAACCCCTTCATGGTAACCAAATTTTGTATTTGCATCGTAAGTCTTAGAGCATGGAGGTTTTACAGGCTTCACGTAATAAGTAGAGACAAGGTCCTTTTGTAGCAGACTTAAATCCCACTTCATTTATTCATGACATCTGCATAGACATTCTCAAGCCATGCCCCAGCATTATATTGACCCTATTTTAAACTTTAACCATCTCGAATCAGTCAAAGGTTGCATATGAGCTTAAACACCCAACACTTTTGATGGAACGATCGATAGCCTCTTTGTGGTAATCACTTTTTGTATATGATGCATCACGAGTCGTGGCAGATTGAGGCTTTATAGGAGGCCCTTTATCTTGATCAACATTTTTCTACCCAACAACTTGATGGGAAGTTGAGTTTAGATTTGGTTTCCAATTTTGTCTTGAAACCATTTCAAATGGAGATTAAGGTAATGGTATTTAAGTGAGGAAAATGGTTGAGCTCTTCCTCCTCTCCTTTTCCAGGTGTAGACCCAAACTCATTCACGTTTGTTGTCATGGTATGACCTTGTGCGATCTTTCCAATCCTCACACTAACTTCAAATTTTTTATTAACACCTTTGTAAACAAAGTTTGAGAAAACATTACTCATCATATGCTTATAGAAGGATGATTCTAGAGTATTTAGGAATGTGTCAACCATCTCGTTATCACTCATAAGAGACTTTCCTTGAGCAACACTCTTTCCACCTTTGGGCATACTCTTAGAATGATTTTGACTCCTTTTTCACCATACTCTGTAATTGTGATCTATCAGCTGCCACAACTATGTTATATTTGCACTACCTCAAAAAAGTACCCACCAGATCCTCTCAAAGACGGATGCACGAATGTTCAAGAGGAGTGCCCTAGTTTAGTGCTACGCCAGCCAAACTCTCATGGAAGAAAAAAATTAACAACCTTCCATCATATGCATACATAACCATTTTCTTTCCATACGCCATGAGATGAATCTTGAGACAAATGGTCCTGCTATATTCTCGAATTTGGATAATTTAAGCTTTAGAGGTATCACCATATCTCGGACTAAGCATAACCCTACACATTTTCAAACTTAGAGCTTCCTCCACCATCTATGGCTCTCGTCCTTTTGTCCAACATTTCACATTTATGCCTGTCAGCCTCAACATCCATTGGCGTAACGACATAGTGAGAAGATTTCAACTCGAGTTGTTTTGTCATCATCGTGCTCATAATACTTGGCTGAAGCGTTTCCCTAGGGACCATGAAAGTGGTTGCCCCAAGCTCGTTTCCTCCTTCGGCTGCATTCTCTTCGGCCTTTTGAGTGCAAACTTGCCTCAAGTCCACTTCTAAGGGTGAAGTGTAATATGGGGAAAGACCATATGAGAGGAAATTTTGGGCCTCTCGAACTTTGTGTTGAGGTTGTGGTGTGCACGAATCTCTGAGGTATTTCAAGACATTCAGAACCTCTAGGGTTTAGCTCATTTGTCCCTTCAATTGTTGGATAACAATTTTCATCCCTTCATTCTTGAACTTCTCCTTGGTTCTCCAAGATTTGGTAACTGGTTCGAGTCCTTTAGGGTATCTTGGTTTTTTTTCTGTAATTTTATTAAATGAAACAAATTAAGAAGAAGAAAATAAAAATGAAGACAATGAAAAGACAATTATTCTAATCAGAAACTATAAAGTTGTGAAAAGATTGCCCCGGTATAATTTGGAAATTAACACAAGACTGAGTCAATAGGGTGGTTCATCATTCAGAAGTTCCCGAAATGTGAGTCAGGAAGTCTTGGTCAACTCTCTTGGGCCTTGGCCATAACATTCTTCATTTCTCCGATTGGCTCTTGCAGCAGTTGAGGAAAGTTTCAATCCCCTTAAGCAGGTTAAAGATTGACAATGGAGACTCAGCATCTTACGAACGCCTTCAATGGCTTCACTAACGAGGAAGCTAGCTATGAGAAAAACCTTTTCCAATTCTCGATAACTCGCCTTTGTTCAACAAAATGCTCATTCATCTGAATTATCAATTCTTGATGCCGACATTCCTTCTCCAATTTTTCACTGCTGCTCATCATTATGAAAATGCTTTTCACAATTTAGGTCGGGGGAAATTAACTTGAATGACAACCTTGACTGGCAACTTGATTATCTCAACCTGGTTATCTCAACCCTTTATGTGATCCATTGGCGAACGAAGTTCTCCATTAATAGCCCATGATCTTGGGTCTCCCGAATAGCATTGTCCCAAGCATCCCTAACATGAAACATTTCAGTAAAGGTTCCTTCCTCAGAAGGTATGCAATGTGGAAAGAGATGCAGGTGTTGGTGACCCTCTCATAGGATACCCAAATTGTTTTTTTTTTCTTTGTTTTTCCTCTTTTTTTTTTGCTTCCTTTTTTCTCTCTTTCTTTTTCTTTTTTTTTGACACACACTCAACAATGGATACCCATGAAGGGGACATTAGGGTAATTCCCGCAACGGCGTGCGATACATGATCTTTGCTGCCAAGAGACATGTCATTTAAACTTTCATCTTCTAAGCCTGCACAGAGCTGCGTTCATTAATTTGTCCCTTTTCTTTCTAGCTTACATTGCAGTAACTCCTTCACAGGACATGTAGCGTTCAAAGCTCCCTTACTCATGCGAGAGATGAATCATACATACGACCCCAGTAAACAACATAATCTCTTCCTTGTCTTTGGCTCACAACATTAACTAAGAGTCCCATAGGTTTCAACTAGGACAATGTTGATTGACTTCTCAAAGCGAACATTGTATCCAACAAATGCATTCATGGTGGTGCAGTCGACCAACTCCCTAGTATTAGGAGAGAGAATGACACCACAGTGGATAAAAGCTAGTGCTTTCATGAATGTTTCCCACTTTTCCTCCCGGTCAATCAATGCAAGTACTACTCTACGTATCCTTGAATAAGGGCCCTTGTTGTACCCTTAAGTTTGAATTCATTGTCCAACTTCATAGGGTGAACTTCCATTATTGTCACTAGTTGCAAGCCATGTATATACTACCAGAGGTAGTATGAAGTTCTTCTCTCGAGAAGTACATCAAAGATTTGTTCAAGTTCTCCCATCACAGGCACCAATTGGAAATCCTGAAAGCTGCAATAGGTTCAGCAAATTCCCATACTCTTTGAATGCTTCTTTCAAGGTTATTTTTTTCAATGTGTATCCTTTTCTTTAAAAAGTCGTAACTTGAATGCCCCTTGACTCAAAATTGCATATTAATTTCCATTTTTACCGCAATCACAACTTTATAATTTCTTGAATAGAACCCACAAAATTTGACAAGACCATAAAAACATGATCAACAAAGAAAGGAAGAAAAACGATGTGCTTGATTTTATTAAGCAACAATGAGGGCTATAAGACTGCACACATCTCCCTTTGTGCCCTAGTGAAGGTTTAATGCTTTGGATTCAAGGTCAAGTATATGAAATCTCACCAGGATGGTTCCCTGAGCCTAAAGGTCAATGGTCACTAGAGCCATGACCCCCTCCACAGCATCTCCACAACAGTCGAGTAATCAACTAGATGAGGAGACACAAGTGGAGAGAACAAACTCTAGTTGGAGTTCTCACGATAGCCAGACAGGAAGTACATCCCAAAGTGACACCGCTACACAACTCCTCTAATTCTAAGTTACACTGAGACCCGGGTATAGGGCCCCACTCATGATATGCACAAAGTGTGTGTGAAGGGATAATGCAATGCATACCCAAACCCTCACCTACAAAACAACCAGAAAAAAAAATCCCAGACAGATATAAACAAGTTTTCTACCCTAGGGTTCAATATACAACCATTATTGCAATTATTTCAAACATAAATAAAGAAAAGGGGAAGAAAAACATAAAACAAAACCACATCGAATTCACGCATCTAATTAAATGGCCTGACTCTCGAAACAAATCCCCAGTAGAGTCGCCATTTGTCGCAACCGGAATCGCGACGGGACGACGATCACAAAAAAGGAAACAATTTTGAAAATAAAGTTTGGACTCGCCACCATAGTTTATTCTGTAAAACTATGGAAAAACCATAAAATAAGACAAGGTCTGCGAAAACCGAAATTCGGGTTCGGGAGTCGGTTACGTGTGGGGAAGGTATTAGCACCCTCACAACGCCTGCCCTAAGGCAGTACCTTTAATTAAATAAGCGAATAAAGATGTGGTTTGCAAAATGTTTAACTTTCCTAAAAACAACAATATAAAGGACGCAACCGGAAAATCGCGACGGGACGACGACGATACAAAAAAGGAAACTAGTTTTGAAAAAGAGATTTGGAGTCGCCACCATAGTTTATTTTGGAAAACTACGGAAAAACCAAAAACGATAAAGCAAGGTCCACGGAAACCAGATTCTGGGTTCGGGAGTCGGTTACGTGTAGGGAAGGTATTAGCACCCTACAACGCCTGCCCGGAGGCAGTACCTTTAATTAAATACGCAAATTAGATGGGTTTTCATAATGCTTAACTTTCCCCAGAAATAACACTATAAAGAAGCAAAAGATATTTTTAGTTTTTTGGGCCCGACAAGGATTGACCTTGCTCCTACGTATTCTCATTCAAAATGAGAAATCAGGGTTACGTAGTTCTTTCTGAAAGGTTGTTTGTGTTTTGAAAAATGATGTTTTGTATTTTGGATATTTTTATGTAAAAAAATAAAAGGTTCTCAGTACGAGGACGATGCGTGCGATCACACACGTGCTTAAACCTTCAAAACAATTTTTATTGATTTTATAAAAGGAAGAAAAGGTCTCGGCACGAGGACGATGCGTGCGATCACACACGTGCTTAAACCTTCAAAACAATTTTTATTGATTTTTATAAAAGGAAGAAAAGGTCTCAGCACGAGGACGATGTCTGCGATCACACACGTGCTTAAACCTTTAAAACAATTTTTATTGATTTTTATAAAAGGAAGAAAAGGTCTCAGCACGAGAACGATGTGTGCGATCACACACGTGCTTAAACCTTTAAAATATTTTTGATATTTTATAAAAGAGGAAAAAGGTCTTAGCGCGAGGCTGATGCGAATGATCGCACACACGCTTAAACCTTTAAAGATACTTTTGTTATTATTATTATTATTATTATTATTTTTTATAATTCTTATTATTTATTATTTTTTTATTAACAAATGAGTATAACAAACAAATAATAATAAAACAAATGTCAAACAAAAATAATAATAAAAGCAAAGACAATAAAAATAAAACAGTCCAACAAGCCCAATAAGAGTAAGGTGTAGAAGTGAAAACCATAGGTGCCACTCGAAATCCTGGTCTGGGCCCAAAGACAGGGGTGCAACTGTAAAGTTGGGGGGTGCCACTGGATATTCTGTTGACCAGGCCCAAGGCCTGTTTTATTGTTTACCAGAAATGGAATGGAGGTGCGAATAGGAACGGCGCAGTGGTAGGCAGAGATAGCCCAATGACCAGGCCCAAACCTCTAAATCAGAAACACTAGGGGTTTCATTTTCTTCCCCTCATTTGCGTAAGCAACAACCAAGATCCTCTCCTCTGAACGAAAGACTCCATGGCACACACCTCTGCCACGACCATGCCTCAACCCCCACCGGCCACCATTGTATCAACCACGACGTCGTAAAAAATGATGCTCGTCGTCAGAGCCACCAAGACGAGGTCGTCGACCTCCGTCGAGTTCCCTTCTCTACTATCATACCACCATACACCTCCTTGAGCGGCCAAGCGTCACCTCCGGTGAAGACGGTGGAATAGAAACGACGCAGACGCAGGGAAAACCCCAATGACGGCGACAACGGAAGGTGTAACAGCCACTGCGTCACGAGTAGATCCGCTGCTCCCACGGCCAGCCGCTGCAAGGGCTATCTACTCTCTTCTCCGCGTAACAGCCCAGACTCACCACCGGATGCAGCACGAGCCATGGCGTTGGGTTCTGCTCTGATCTTCTTCTTATTGGCTTCAACTAACTGCAGCTTCTCTACATTGGATTCCTCTTCGCGGAGACATAGATCTCGTTGGCCCTGTGGTTTGGTTTTTTATTTTTGGGTTGTGAAACTGTGAATTGGAATTGGTATTCGGAACGGGATCTCTCACAACACAGTTGCTGTGACGAAGGCTACTGCTGATACTGTTGCGGTGGTTGCTGTTGATACTGTTACGGTGGTGAAGGTGTGGAGGTGGTTATAAATTTTTTTTAGAGCCCAGGGGACGAGGGGATTTTAGTTTTTTGTGTGTTAGTTTTTTGGTGGTTTTGTGCTAATGGAAAGTTGAGGGTGAGGGTGCTGATGTATGAATTTCTCTATTTTTGGATTGAACAAGTGCTCTGCGATTATGTCATGGGCATGGAGAGAAAGAATTTTGGAGAAGAATTTGTGCCCGAGAGGTGGAGGTGTGGTCTGTGCCTTTGAACATGATTGTGGTGATTGGTTGTGCGCAATGAAGATGTAGAATGGAGGAGTAGGAACGGCTTAGGATGGCAATGGGAAGCGTGATGGAGGTAGAGGTTGATTTTTTGTCTTCTCTGTTTTTTGTTTGAGAATATGCTGATGTGGTGTTTGTGATAAGGCTTTGTGGTGAATTTTTATTCAGTGATTGAAATCAGTAAGAATGGGCAATGAGGATTAGAGTTCCAAGATGGATATGTGGAAGGTTGGTTCGGGTAGAACAGAAAGGTGGTCTCCCCTTTCGGAATCTGACTGTGTAATTGGTATAGGTGTAGGTAGTGTTTGGGTGTGTGTGGTGAATCTATTTCGGTTAGAGGTGATATGGTAGAGTGATATCTAATCAATGAATTAGGGAAGTAGTGGTATACGTGACAGAGCGAGAATGATGGGTGTGTGGGTGATGGAATTGAGGGTCAGAAAAATGGTGAGGAAGCAAGGGTTCTTTGTGCCTGAATTGAAGATCAGGATAGAGAATTGGTTAATGGCCGTGTGAATGGTTGATGGAAAAAGCGTCGTTGTGGATGATGGATTGGAGCCTGAGGCGTGGATTGTGTGTGTTGCGTGATGAGGTGCGGTCTGTGTGAGTTGTGTGATGGTTACCTGATGGAGGAATTGGTTTCGGAGGGTCTTTCTATTGAGTAAATGGAGGAATGAATGGATTGAGAATTCTAATGGGAATGAAGGTAAGGGAATGGTATGGGTATTAGCTGCCACAAAAAAACTTCTGGTGATATCTTTGCTAATTGGAAAAAAAAACCCTGAGGTTGGACCAGCGAAAGGCCCTTTGTTGTGCGTGTCACCCTAGGTGATGAGGTGTGGGTGATGAGGTGAAAATGTTGAGTGAACAATGGCATGAGAATGGTGTTTCCACTTTGGTTGTGGCCATGAGGTGTGAATCTGCTCCTCCTCCTGTGCTGTCCTCGAAAACCAATTCTCAACTGCCTTCATTTTCCAAAACGTGCTCTCTCCTCCTTCAACAAACTTCTTTCATGTCTTTTTTCTTTTTCTTTTTCAATGAAGACAAAACTTTCTCTCTTTTTTTTATTCTTTAATTTTCATTTCCTCTTTTATTTTCTTTTGTTTTTTTTTCAAAAGAATATAGAAAAGTGAAATTAAATCAGATAATAAAAAAAATAAATCAAAATAAACTAAAAAAATAAAATAAAATGAAAATAAAAATAAAATGAGACAAAAATAAAAACAAATCCTATTATTTAGTCACCCGGACGAAATTGGGTGTTGACAGTATTCCTCTCTCATCTCCCATTTCCCTTTTTTTTTCTTGTTTCTCTCTATTCTCTATGCTCCAATTTCACTCCTTGCGCTGGCTGCGAGCGCGGCTTCCACCTCGCCTACCAATGTGTCGCCTCTAGAGTGAAGAGCAAGTGGTGGCCGTTAGGAGTGAAACAGCTTCTCGATAACATCTCCAAGGGTTTTAATTCAGATCCTCATTCCCAATTTTAGTGTTGCATGGTGAAAATTTTCAGATCTACATATCTAAAGGTTCGGCTTCCACCCCTAAAGACACCTCCTCCATCCCTAACGTCCACAAGAAGTTCTAGAAGCTCACCCGCAACGTCTCTGAAGCCATAGCCTCATTTAGAAATTCGCTAAATCTTGATTCACCTCCTTCCTTCAAAGTTGATGCCTCTTTGCAAAAACTTGCCTGGGGAAGTTTCGTTCGCAACCTCACTCAGCTTTACCCCAGAAGTCAGCTCCCTGAGAGAGAAACGTCGTTGCTCCTTCACGCCACGTCTTCGCTGAGGCCAGTCGTCGAAGCCGCCATTGCTCACTTTGTAGGAAGTCGCGCCGTGTATGACGGTTCGACCTCTACCTTTACTATCATATAACCCGGGAGACGGTTTCTCCCACCACGACCAAACAAAGATGAAAGCCCTAAGGTAATCTCCCGTGGTTTTGCTTAAGGATTCAACTCCTTTGTTGGTGATTGGAGATGAACAGAGAGGCATGGAGGCTTAATTTCATTATCTGTTTTGGTTTGTGGTCGTCGTAACCATTTCGGGGTGGTTGGGTTTTTTCTTGCAGAGGAGAGGAATCGGGGGTTAGGAAAAAATGGCTTAACGAAATTTGATGTGTTACTTAAGAAATACGGATGTATTGAGTCTCATTTGGCTGTTGGCTCCATTTGATGCAAGTAAAGAAGGAGCAGAGCACGGGTGATGTTTTCCTCTCTGGATATGGCTTATGTTTGTGTTATATGATTCTGTTATGTTATGAAAGGAACTGAATATCATTCTAGCTTGGGTGTGAGCTTTAAAGTTTATTATTTCTATGATATTTTCTTCTCTTTTTCTGGTTGTGGGACAAGAGACTGAGTTCAGATTTCTATAGAGTCGCGATTAAAAGATGATGCAATTGAGAAAATGACAATAAGCACATGTTGATCAAGTTCATGGAAAGTGCATCTGTTAAAAATAAAAATGTATATTACCCATTCTTGTAGAAAGGTTGAGGGAAAAAAATAAAAACCCTTATGTTGCCTCGGTTCACCAGCAATCGAGGCTAAATATTCTGGCAAAAATAAAAGTAAAAAAAGGAACACCCTCTACTACCTCGATTTCATTTGAACCAAGGCAAAAACATACACCTTTTTGCCTCGGTTCAGAATCGAGACAAAAAGTGATAGACTTTTTCGCCTGTATATACCTCGATTGCAGAATCGATGCGGATAGACGAAAATAACCGCTATCGTTTCCCTTTACTACACTAATGCTTTAATCATCTCAAAAATCCTGCCCTAACCATCAATCATCACCAAAATTTAGCTAACAACTCCAAAATCTCAAAATGTTTCAAAACCCCATTGCATTTACATAAAGGAAAAAGTAGAAATTTAAGAGAGAATTTAAGAAGAGAAACTCGCCTAATGTACCTAAATTTCAAACCCTAAATCTCCTATTTATGTCTACTAAATTGAAGTTGAAATATTTCCATGTAAAGGAAAGAGAGTTACGTTTCCTCATGGTTTTAGAAAAGGAAAGAATGAAAGTTTGAGAAAAGACAACATAAGAGACTAATGTAGTTCTATAAAATAAATTTGTACTTTTGTACAGATCACTTTCCAAGTCCACCTTGCCTATTTTCTTTTCTTTATTTATGTTAACTATTCTCAGCCGAACATATTTTAAAGCCTAAAAAGCAGACAGAGTGTTATTGCTATCATCTCTATAAAGCATAAGTCACATTAACATATCATTAGATAATTTAAAATTGAATATAATTTAAATTTAATTATCATTTTTTATTAATTAACTCACTTATTTATTTTTCTATACTCAGGTCCATAAAAATGTACTAACCTTCTTTGTGTAGTAAATTTTATTTTATGTTGATGTTAAGGAAACATAATAAGAACAAATGAAAACCTAGAATGATAATGCAACAAAATACTGTTGAGAAGAGAATTTTATTTGAATGATTTACAAATAAAGTAAAATATTTGTATTATTATCTCAGTAAAAATTATATGAGATATAGCTTTTAAAATAATTACTATAAAACTTTTAAACCTATATCCACGTTGACTATGCGCTGTGGAAGGTTAGTTTGCAAGTCATTTTTTAAGTACTTGCTTGAAAAGGATATAACATGTATATAATAATATATAACGAACCACACATTTTATCATAAATAAGATAGTAGTTATAAACACATTTCAATTACATTTTTTTACAAATTTAACAAAACAGTAATAAAAAATATATATATTCGTTAGGCAAACAATAGAGAGTAGCCACAACAAATATCAGAAGTAACTCATTCCAGTTTCGAAAAAAATAAATAATATAAATAAATGGAACCAATTTATTTGAAACCTCTTTCTATTAAAGTTGAAAAGTTGGAGGAAAAGTAAAAAGCTGCGAAATGGAGCAATTTTTATGTGCATTGCAATTTCGGTCAACTAGTTGAACAGGTGACTGGGAGAGGGAAGAAACAATATTTAGGTAGATTGAAATAAAAATATTATATCACTACTTGAATATTTAATATCATATAATTTCACCACTTTTAGAAAATCAGAATTGTACAGTAAGATTCAGCCGGTCAGAAGATTCGGCCGGTCGTCCAGATGTACGTGAGAGCCCAATCGACAGAGATAAGGATCTATTCTGAACTGGTGGGTCATGAAGAGAAAAGTAATAAGATGAAATTAGGATAAAACGAGATCAGAAGTACTGGATCAGCTATTGGACTGTGATTAGGACTTTGTTAATTATAGCCCACAGTGACAACTATAAATAAGAGGTCAAAGGTAGGAGGTGGTTGGTTACATTGAATGCACATTTATTCCTAGTGTTTACTTTCTCTTTCTATCTCTATCCTTTGACTATTCGCTAACTTAAGCGTCAAAGTACCTTTAACAGGTACTTGACCGGACGTGATTGAAGGAAGTTCACAACGACTTGAGAGAAATCGGACCAAAGACGTTCAGGAGAAATTGTGAAGGGGGAGCTTGACGACAGCATAACCGGAACAAAAATATAAAGTCATAATATTTAAATATGTCTTTTTTTTTAAATATAAGTTTTTTTTAATTCTTAAAAAATTGTTTGACTCTGTAAAATGATATATTTTGTTCTTTACTATTTTTGTAGTTATTATATTATATTTGCTTTGTCATTTTAATTTTGATAATAAGTTATTTATTTTAATTTAGTCTATTTGATAATATCCTGTAGAAATAAAAAAAAAAATATGAACTACATATTAAAGAGGACTATAACGATATTAAAAAGACTAAAACTCAATAGAAAAATGGACTGAAACCAAAGGCCGAACAAAAAGATGAAAATACAACTTTATTTAAAATACCAAATACATATTACATTTCTCTTGAAAATATATGTTCAAATTACTTGTACAAATTTAAATTTATAATTGTACTTAACAAAATAGTACTCGTTTTCTAGACTCTTCTCTTCCTAATCATTAGTTTCTATGTATCTTTTATACTAATTATCTTTCCATCTCTAGAGGAAGGTATTGCACGAAACAATTTTATATTTATAAATGTCATGAAATTGGATAAAACACTTTTATGTTTAAGTGTATTTATTCTGGAATCAAGTGGGAGAAGATAATATCGTAAGTTACTAAATAGTTATATTTAAATTATTGTTTGTTTCATAATTTGGTTACTAAATTAGTATCTTATCTTAAAAGATGTTTTAGTTTAAAAGAGAAGGAAGTACAGAAGATGAATTTCATAAAGATTAATTTAAAAGACTTATGATAATGTTAAGGAACAAATATTCATAAGAACAAATCTTTTGAAGACGTAATATTTATGAAAATTAAAATTAAAAAAAAATATGAAGATCATAATTTGAAGAACAATTAAATAGTTTAAGCAATTAAAATTAATTATAATTTTCTTTTAATTACAAATAATTCTTTCTCTTTTTAAATTTTTAAGTTATATTTGGATTCGATATCTTTAGACTTTCTTTTAGGGATTTTTAGGTAGTTTAAACATTTGTGCCTATATAAAGAGACACCAAATAAACACTTTTGCGTCATATTATATGTATTTGCATTTTTTGAGGAGTGATTCTCTTGGTTCTTGACAACTAAAGGGACATGAAGATCATGGCTTGAAGAGCAATCATACAATAGTTTAGACAATTAAAAGTATTAGTAATTTTATTTTAATTACATAGTTCATTTCTATTTTTAAATTTACAATTTATTTTTGTCCAAATGTGTTAGGACTTTCTGTTAGAGTTTCTTAGGTGACTTAAACATTTGTGCCTATAGGAGAAATGGAGATCTTCACTACCAACACACCAAGTTGTTTTTAGAATTGTTTGTTGCAACAAGTGTGACAATTGTGGTGGTTATGACAATGATTCATTCGCATTTTCCTCCCCTTGCTTTCCAAATTGGTATACATATTTAAAAACTTATATAAGATTAAAATTACCAATAAAAACAATTAAAACAATTACCTCCTCATAATTGGTTTTGATAATCTTACTGGCCAAAAGATAAAATTTTCAAGGACTTGCCCCACTATTTGAACTTCTTGAGTAGGCATAGGGCTTTGAGCAGTAGCATCTCAAACGTCTACAATCACCATCCTTATCATGTTTACTATAATTAGGACTCATATCGATGTCCATTTTTCTTTTTCCTACAATTTATTTGGAGATTTTGATCACCACCAAAAATTCACTACCTTTGGCATTGGATTCAATAAAAAGAAAAAAATATGAGATACCACAAACTTTCATTCTGTTTTATACCTCATTATTTTCTCATAATGCAGAAGGGTAATCACACCAATTGAATGCAATAACACAAACATGGAAAGCTCCAAAAAAATGGAGAATATCACAATATCAAATTTTCCTCAAAACAAATGCAATGTAACATTTAATACCAAAAAACACATCAGGTTCAAAACTTACTTGTAACCACAATAGGAAGATCAACAAAACACCACAAACACGACAATCAGTCAACGACCCACCACACCTTGGTAATAGAAGCATGACTAACCCATACTGCAACTTCAGCAACAACAAAATCCCACCACACGAGCAACACACTAGAAGAGCAACCATAACGAGAGCTTCACCCATCATAGACTAACGACAACTTGACCCACCACAATGAGAAGCACGACCAACCAATCCACCATGCACTGCAACTTCATTGTGTGAACAACGACGCACTTGAAGAGCAACCACGACAAAAGCTTCATCCAAAACAGGCGAACAATAGTTTCACCCACCACGGCGAGAGCTTCATCTACTACATTAATGACAACCATCAATAACAAACACGACTAAGAAGCAAAGGTGAAGGACACAAAGTGAATGAGATAAGTAGAGAATGAGAGGAAACATAAAGACAACGAGATAGAACAAGAAGAAACAAATAAGAGGAAACATGGAGAAAAAAGAAAGTGAAACACAAAAGAAAGAAAAAAAAATATATAATTACATATTATAATAACTAACGGGTATAGAAAGTGTTCTCCAACATTTTTACCACCACATTACTTTCTATACCTAGTACATTTCAATACCTAGTACATTTCAACCGATATAAAGATTTGCTATAAAAATGTTTTTTCACAATTAAATAGCTCAAAGATATCAAACTTTTCTTACTATAACAACTAATAAAGACAATAATATTCTAGTTTTTTTTTTTTACTTGTGTTATTATCATTTAAAACTGTTAATGGACTTAAGTGTTTATTTGAAAATAAATATTCATTTCTTATTTCAACAATACAACAAAAATAATTTATTAGCCTGAAATAAAGATATTGTTTATTTTACGTCCAACCATACTTTCTTTTTTGGTAAAAAAATATAAAATGTTATCGGATAATGTCTTAATGATATTGATTTAAAATATTTATTAATTTCATTAACATCTGATAATTATTATAAAACTGTATTGATAATCCTAAATTTATCCATCTCAGTTAAACTTTTTCAAACATTTAAAAGTGATGCATTCAAATGTTCTATACTAACATGCACTTCATTGTTTTAATAGAAATTAAATTATTCTTCAGGTTCTATTATTATTATTATTATTATTGTAAGTGTATGTTTAATTTGATATTTGGAGTTTCAGATTGATCGAATGAGAAGAATAAAAACTAGTTATTTCACTGTATTCTAGACCAACTAAAACACCAATATAACACAACGTATCCTTCTCTAAAGTAACATCACGAGCAACATCTAAGTCATTCACATATACATACACATGCAATAAAACAAATCATAACACAAATCTTAAGACAAATTCATGGTCATTGTCGAGTTCTTAAGAAAATAAAAATAAATTTAACTCTCTTACAATCCAGTAATATGGTTTAGTTAGAAGAAAAAGACTAACCAATGTTTATTTCATTGACTCCTGTCAATATAACTTAACTACTTACATACATTGAGTTTGACTATTTTGCTCTGTCTTCTCACGTGCATTCAATGTAAAAGCCCTTGATGATCAAAGTTTATTCTATTAATTAATTCACCCAAGGAAAAAGAAGACAAGATTATGGCATCATGAGATTGATATTAATTCAACTTTATATAACTTATTTCTAAAGTAAGATTTATACTTATTACTTACATAATATAAATCAATTTTATTTCTAGAAATTGCTGGTATTATTCTGCTACTTGCAAAAGTCGGAGTTGAGATCACAAATTTTAAATTTAAAGCTAAAACCGGAACATTATTGAATTTGAGTTCTAAACTAGATACTCATATCAGTAATGGTCAGCAATAACATTTAATTCTCAAATCAATGTAAAAATTATGTTAGTTAATTTATTTATTGCAAACTACAATTATTTTTAAACCACCATCTGAAAAAGACAAAAGTACAGTTATATTTATAGTAAAACAATAACGTCATTTAGAATAAAATAAATAATAACTAAGTCGCATTATTTACAAATTTAAAAGTAAAATAAAAAATAATCGTAATAGATATATATTTTAAAACACGTGAGGGGCTGTGGCCCCAACCTATGAGATGAGATCACAGAAGAAAAAAATAAAAATAAAAACAAGAACCATTTAAACTTGTAGGAGGGCTAGGTGGGGGGTGTCAGTGCCATAACATAACAGAGGAACCATGTAAGGAGCACGCGCAGGAGTATCGCGTGAAGTAAACGTGTGCTGGATGAGGAAGGTGGAAATGACTGTGAAATTGTTTTCTTTTAATTCAACGATTGGTTCCAGTTGGGTTCGTTCAGTGTCTCACGCATTTCAATTCATTATTTATTAATCACACGAATCAACGAAACAGAACCCGAATTGAAATGCTGCTGTTGAACTTAACTCACTCGTGACTCCTGTGAAGAGTGAAAAACCATATCGTCTACGGTTTCTTTTCGTTTCGCTCACAGCTTCACCTTCTCTCTCTGTAGAGAATGGAACCAGAATCTGGAACTTCCGCTTCTCGGAATCCTTCTCAGGTTAGGGTACTCTTTTGCGCTGTTTTAGATTTATCAAAAACTAGCCAAGTGTAGATAGAGTTTGAAGTTCTTGCCGTAATTCCATTCTCCTTGTTTTGCTTTAGTTTTAATTGATTTTAATTCAATCACTATCTGTCTTTGCTGCATAAGCATGTTTCAACTCTCCTCTTTCGTAGCTTGAACAATTCGTTGATGTGTTTAATTGATGTAATTTTGAAGTGTTCGTTGAATTCGTGTCAGACTCGAGTTCTTTTGTTTTTCATTTTAACAGTTTTTGTTTAATAGGTATTGTTATTGAATTTTATTTTTTTCTTAGTGCTTTTCGATTATATAGGTCACTGGTTCGTTTTTCGACTTTTCTGCTTACTTGAATTAGGAGGTGTTTAATATTCGAATTATCTATTTTGTGTTTTGCAGTTGTCCTGGGTGAATCTCTCTCGGAATCTAATATTAGCATATCAAAGCTTTGGTGTGGTGTACGGGGATCTGAGCACTTCACCTCTCTATGTGTTCACGAGCGCGTTCAGGGGAAAGTTACTGGATCACCATGATGAAGAAACAATATTTGGCACTTTTTCGTTGATTTTTTGGACCCTTACTCTGATTCCGTTGCTTAAATATGTATTCATCTTATTGAGTGCTGATGACAACGGGGAAGGTATTCTGCTGATGACTTTTCTTTTTTTTTTCTGTTTTACATTTTTTTTTCTTGTGGAAAAGGTTATGAACTGTATGAGTGTGATCTGAGTATGATACATCTGTTATCAGGTGGAACATTTGCTCTTTATTCTCTGCTCTGCAGACATGCCAAGTTTAACTTACTCCCCAATCAACAAGCAGCTGATGAGGAGCTATCATCCTATAAATATGGCCCATCTTCACAGGCTGCAGCCTCTTCTCCGTTGAAGAGGTTTCTAGAGAAACATAAAAGGTTAAGAACAGCCCTGCTTGTTGTGGTACTGTTTGGTGCTTGCATGGTCATTGGTGATGGTGTGCTTACTCCAGCAATTTCAGGTAAGGCGCCTGTGTTATTAATTTTTATTAGTATAATACTTTGGTAGAAATTCCCCTTGGTTTGTGAGGGAACAACTTGTTTGTTTATTTACAAGAAGATATTAACAAGAAGCTAACCCCTGATTCTTTCTCTGCAGTTCTAGCATCAGTATCAGGATTAAAAGTGACAGAAAAGAAATTAACAGATGGTGAGGGAAATCTCATTTGTTATTCTTTTGTTGTTCTTATCGTTGCCTTTCTAATGTTAAGGGCATAAATATTATATTAATAGAAATTTCCTGTTGTTTACAGGTGAACTTGTCCTGCTTGCCTGTGTCATATTGGTTGGACTGTTTGCTCTCCAACATTGTGGCACGCACAAAGTAGCATTTATGTTTGCTCCAATTGTAATCATCTGGCTTGTATCAATATTTTCTGTTGGGCTGTATAATACAATTCATTGGAATCCACAAATAGTCCGTGCTATATCACCATATTATATCATAAAGTTTTTTAGCAAGACTGGTAAAGAAGGTTGGGTTTCTCTTGGAGGGATACTTCTCTGTATCACTGGTATGCTAGTTCTTGATAACTTCCATGTAAATTTATTGTGATCTTATGCTGGTTATTCTATACTTCTGTTCCAACTTTACAAATTTAGTTGAGCTTTTAATTTACTAGACGCTGAGACTTTTAAAACTCAGATGCTAGAGTTCGCCAACTGCTTACCTTATTCTTTTGCCCCCTCTCCAGGAACTGAAGCTATGTATGCAGATCTTGGTCATTTCACTGCTTCGTCAATAAGGGTAAGCTTTTAGTTTGACTGAGTTTCAAGAATCTGTCACAGAATATTAGGATTTATTTTTGTTTTTGGTGTCGAAATATGTTAGCATTGTTTGAATGAGCCCGCTTTTGTTGTAATACTCAATCAGGAGTATTTAGTTAGTGTTTTGTACCATCATATGATTACAGACAGCACAACAAAATTCCCCGGTGTTATTTCTCTTTTCACTACAATTTCAGTTTTCAACATCAAATTGATCTCAGTTTCATAATTAATACTGTTTTTCAGGAAAGAATAATTACATACTGTACATTTGCAATACTGGTAATATATCATGGAAATTTTTGGTGTACCAGTGAGAAATTTCTTAGTATTTGTTTCCTTGTGCAGCTTGCATTTGCGTTTGTTATATACCCATGTTTGGTAGTACAGTACATGGGCCAAGCTGCTTTCCTATCTAAAAACCTCAACTCTGTTGATAACAGTTTTTATGACTCGATACCTGGTTAGTTGAACTTTCACAGTGACTTGTTGAAATCAACAACACTGCTTTTAAATCAAAACAATTTGTTAATGATTTTGGTTGTCCTGCAGAACCTGTATTTTGGCCTGTTTTTGTTATTGCCACCCTTGCTGCAATTGTTGGGAGTCAAGCTGTTATAACTGCAACTTTCTCAATCATCAAGCAGTGTCATGCACTTGGTTGCTTTCCCCGAGTTAAAGTTGTACACACCTCAAAACATATATATGGACAGATCTATATCCCAGAAATCAATTGGATACTTATGATCTTAACTCTTGCTATAACCATTGGATTTCAGGACACAACCATAATTGGAAATGCATATGGTAATTTATTCCGACACAAGTCTCTCTCTCTCTCTCTCTCTCTCTCTCTCTCTCTCTCTCTCTCTCTCTCTCTCTATATATATATATATATATATATATATATATATATATATATATATATATATATATATATATATCCACACACTCACAAAAACACAGCCATTTGTGTCTTTACACTGTATGAGGAAATAAAAAATATTTTTCGATATAGAATATGTTAACGGATAGATACTACCTCATGTAAAGTAAACAGAAAGGTAGCATTCATTGCCCTTAGTATTCATCTGATCATGTCTTCTACTTTGTTCATGTATTGCATGCTTGGCAAATTCAGATTTTGTTCACATCAGAACTTGTGTTTTATTTGTTATGTGGAAGTTAATTGTTTTCTGGTATTTGATTTACAGGACTTGCTTGTATGACAGTTATGTTTGTAACTACATTTCTGATGACACTAGTCGCAATCTTTGTCTGGCAGAAAAGTGTATTCATTGCTATAGCATTTCTTTTATTCTTTTGGGTGATAGAGGGAGTATATCTATCAGCAGCATTCATCAAAGTGCCTCAGGGAGGATGGGTTCCTCTTGTCTTATCGTTCTTCTTCATGGCTGTTATGTACGTGTGGCATTATGGAACTCGTCGGAAGTACAGCTATGATCTGCACAACAAAGTTTCATTGAAATGGTTACTGGGCTTGGGTCCGAGCCTTGGCATTGTTCGTGTCCCAGGGATTGGTCTCATCTACACCGAACTAGCTACCGGAATACCTGCTATATTTTCCCATTTTGTAACAAACCTTCCTGCATTTCACAGGGTGCTAGTTTTTGTTTGTGTAAAATCAGTTCCTGTTCCATATGTTTCACCTGAAGAACGTTTCCTTATCGGGCGAGTTTGTCCCAGACCATATCGAATGTATAGGTGTATTGTCAGATATGGTTACAAGGACATTCAAAGGGATGATGGAGATTTTGAGAATCATCTTATACAGAGTATAGCAGAATTTATCCAAATGGAAGCAGTGGAACCCCAGTTTTCAAGTTCTGAAGGTTCTTCACTTGATGGGAGGATGGCTGTTATAAGTTCTAGAAACTTAGATTGTGCTTCAAGTTTAATTGTTTCAGAGCAAGAGGATATTGGCGTGGACATATCCATCCCTAGCAGCAGATCTGTAACCCTAAGAAGTTTGCAATCGGTCTATGATGATGAAAGCCCACAAGTTAGAAGGCGACGAGTAAGATTTCAACTACCAGAAAATCCTGGCATGAATGCAGATGTCAAGGAAGAGCTTTTGGATTTAATTCAAGCCAAGGACGCTGGGGTTGCATATATCATGGGGCACTCGTATGTGAAGGCAAGGAAATCATCCTCATTCTTGAAAAAACTTGTGATTGATATTGGCTACTCATTTCTGCGGAAGAATTGCAGGGGTCCAGCTGTAGCTCTTAACATTCCTCACATTAGTCTTATCGAAGTTGGAATGATATATTATGTGTAGTATTTTAGGTCTTGGTGAAATTTACACTTGATCCATAGGTTCTATATTCCTTGTAGGTAAATTAATTGTGGCCCTACTCATGGAAAAATGTATCAGAGCGTCTTTTTGGCTACGTGTTTATATTTGCTTTTGCTTCTCTCCCAATGTAATTAAATAGTTGCAATAAGGTATTAGAATTTTATTTAGGAATCAGAATATTTAAATGCCTTTCTTGCGTGTCCTTTTGTTTAGTCCGATTTTCGTTTTGTGCGTGCGCAAAAGCAAAGTGAATGGTGGGTGTACACGCACATTTTGTTAGAAGGGTATTATGCGCCAACAAAACCACCTACCTAGATTTTTAGATAGCCCGATAGGGTGACGACTGCTTTTGAGCAAGACTATATGCCCTTTAAACGCACGCTATGGTTGGACTTATCGGTCATCATCGTAGCGATGCTGCAAGGTTTCTATATAGTGTTCGGTGAACCTCCTTGATTGTGTTCTCACCCTCTGTTTCTAGGTCTCAAATTCTCTCTCTCCTTTTGAAACCTTGTTCAGCATTGATAATCTTTATCTTCCTTTGTGAAGTCTTTACAATGACTTTAACATCTACCAACTCCTTTTCTGGGACACCCACAGTTAATTAAAAAAAAATTAATGATAAAAGCTACTTCTCTTGGTTTACATATGTTGAGCTTTGGTTCGTTAATCAAGGTTTTCATGATCATTTGGAAGATGGTGGTAAATGATGATGTAAAACACTCCGGTGGTAATTTAAAAATGGTGATAGTTTAAAAATAGTGAGATTTAATTATTTTAATATTAAATGGATTATCTATAAATAGTTTTGTTACAAATAAGTTTTATTATTTTAAAACGTACTATATTTCTATAAACCACTTTTTTCTACCTTCTTTCTAAGAGTTCGGATTTCTGAACCATCTCTTTGATGATCAAAAGGTATCTAATCGATTTCGGCGACAAGGTTTTGTTAGAAAAAATGCTTACAAAATCTCGAACTGCATTTCCTGAGGCGTGTAAATTCACTGTCCTTAAGGACTTATCCGCGGTGTGTTGCGCAAATCCCCCAGGATACAACAGGAACTTCTCGAATTGTATTCGAGGATAACAGAACTAGCAAGAAACTCTACTCTGATAGAGTTTATACCCAGGATGATAAAGAGAATAAAACTGAGAAGTGAGGAGAATGAAAAAGACTCAACTTGGTGTGTTTTGGAATGGGAAAAGAGCCCTCTATTTATAGAGCTAGGAAAGAATAAGACAATAAAAGACAATGAAAAACAATAAATAATTTGGCCGTTGCAGCACTTAAAAATTTGGCTGTTGGAATATTACCGTTGGAGCAACGTTTCTTTTGCAATAATATGATATTATTACAACAATCCCCCACTTATTGCAAAAGAAAGTTGAAAGAAAAGAAAAGAACTTTTATCCTGGGTCTCATAGGATGTAATGCATCAGATCTGGTATAGCAAGCTATATGAACCAGTCTTAGATTAAGAAACTTAACACACAGTGTAGATGGTATAGCAAGCTATATGAACCAAAGACACTTGACGTGTGTTAGAGGTTTATCAATCACAATACACCCCCACAATTCTTGCTGTTATCGTTGTGTTGCGCTAAATAGGCCATGCGCGTGCCCGGTATTCATGAGTGCTCTAGAGATCATGCCAAGATCTCATGCAAGCGGCCCCACTCGACACTCATATAGGTGATTTCATCAAGTGTATGCTGCAAATCATACACCACCCATAAGGGATATGAAAATCATTAAAACCTTTGTTTAAGGTAAAATTCTTTCACCACATAGAATTTTAATAACAAAGTTTAGCCTCTCAATAATGCAGTCTTTAGCACTTTCACACACACCATAGGAAGGGACATAATTGATTAAAATCAATTTAGTGCTATCAGAACTAACAAGTGACTTGTTTTTACCCATATGAACCTTATTCATGGGATCTCCAATCACAAAGGTTAGGTTACCATCACTTGTTTGTTTGCAAGTGACTTAAGTCCCATTCCCCTCGATGTTTCCAATATCATTTGTCTTCCTAGGGATTTTGTCAGAGGATCCTCTAGATTCCGTTCTGACTTCACATAATCAATGGAAATAGTTCCACTCTTTAGCAGCTGCTTCACCAAATTGGTGTCTCAATTGTACATGTCTATTCTTTCCATTGTAATTCTTCTCTTTTAGCTATAGCTACTGCCGATTGGCAATCACAGTATATTAACACTGATGGGGTTGGTTTCATTCCTAGTGGAATGTTTGCTAAGAAGGTTTTCAACCACTCAGCCTCACTACCAGCCATCTCAAGAGTGACAAACTCAGATCCATTGATCTTGCAATAATAGTTTGTCTGGCTGATCTCCATGTAATCGCACTACCCCCAAGTGTGAATACATAACCACTGGTGGATTTTGTCTCATCTGAATCAGAGATCCAGTTAGCATCACAGTACCCTTCTAGTACAGCGGGAAATCCACTATATTCAATGGCATAATCCATTGAACATCTTAAGTATCTCAAAAGCCTAACAAGTCCATCCCAATGTTCTTGATTTGGACATTGAGTGTACTTACTCAGTCTACCTACTGCATAAGCAATATGACGTCTATAAAAACTCATTAAGCACAGTAAGCTCCCAATTATATGGACATACTGAGGCTGAGATAACGATTCTCCTCTATTTTTCATTAAATTAGAATTAGCATCATAAGGGTTACTCACTGGTTGAAAACATAATACTCAAACTTCTTAAGAAGTTTCTCAATGTATTGTTTGGAATTATCTCCCTTACTTATAATTCTAACATCTAAAATTCTAGAAATAGTTTATTTCTAGCAATAATTTCATTCTCATTCTCTATCTCAAACTATTCAATCATTATTCATTGTTATCTAAAGTCTCACTCAAAAAAAAATAATGTCCTCAATAAGTTCTACTCAAACAATAGATAACAAACAATAAATAAATCATTCCAAAATAATAGATCATTTATTATCATAATCCATCATCAAATTCCCAATTAATTAAAATCCCAATCAAATTCCTTTTTGAATCAAATTAATTTCTCTTTCCAATTTAAATTAATTTGATTGTCTATTAATTGGTAACTAATTAATAATAATTTTTCTTCTCATAATTATAATAATTATTATCATAAAGTTTCTCTTCAATTACAATTTTTTTTTCAATTTATTGATATTATTTCAAAAACTGCCCAAATGGGTTTTTACGGCCCAATTAGTTAGCACAACCCAGATTTCCCAGCCCAACCAAATATGCCAGGAGACTCAGTCAGAACGAAGCTGCCACCGCCAGCCACCGCGACGCGGCCCCAAGGCAGCACCCACCAGTACCCTCATTGGCGCATCCCGTGCATTCAACAACAACCACACAGAACGAGAAAGAAACCTTCCAACGTGCATCAATAGAAAATCCAAAGAACCACCTCCAAATCGAAAACCAAAACTCCATAATTGCTAATTGTAAAACAAAACAAGATCAAAAGCCGTAACACGACCAAGAACACAAGAACAAAACTCTTGACCGAGAAATTCCCAAAATCATAAACTCAATTCGAGCAAAACCCTGAGGTCGTGATTTTTGAATAGAAATTGATGCTTTCCCTACTGCAAGAATACAAAACTGTAACGAATTTGGAAAGAAAAGAGTTCTCGCAAAAGCCCCAAATCGAATCCCTAAATCGCGAGTCGTGCCAACAAAGAGAACGAAACCCTATGCTGCAAAGTCACCGGAGTTCGAAATTTCGCGGAGACACCACTACTGCTACACCCGCGAATGAAGAGCGTCATGCCGCGGAGACGAAGACGTGCCTGCTGACAAAACGCCTCCCTTCCCTGCGTGAGGGAAACCCGAACCGAGAAGAGGAAGGAGTTCCCATGCTTGTGCCGCTAACTGGTACGGCCAGAAACTAAAGAAAGGAGATCCACGTCTCCCTCATACTAAACAAGTCCGCTTCTCACGTGAGAAAAGGAGTCTCATGATTGAGTTTTGTTCGAAAGAAAGAAAGAACAAAGAAGGAGAAGAACCAAAACTGGGTTTCGCCATGAGTGAAAAAATCCAAAAAAAATTGGAAAAGAGGACCGTGATTCGGATTCTCTGAATCTCTCAAGGGAATTATTTAAAGCTTGAAGAAGAAGTTCTGATACAGAATTCAATTAGGGTTCAGATTATTAGAGATTTAATTTTTAATTGCAATTGCATTTATTATATTCTGAAAAGAAAAGAGAAAAAAAAATCTAATCTCCCTTCATACAGAATTCATTTAATTGAATTCCTATAGCATTAAACCAGTGAATTCAAAATTAGAATTCAATTAAGTAAAGTTTAAAGGTTTGAAATCCAAATGGATATTAACATATTAACATACAATAAACAATGTCATCTATATATGACTAAAAGTGTCATCCAAAAATTCAAAATCATCCTACCACACCATAAACATTCAATCATAAAATTAAACATTCAATTAAATTAACCACCATTTAAATGTAAATAACTTTCCATAATCATATAAAAGATATTCAAGAAAATTTTAATTTTATTTAAACTGATAGAATCTAAAAAAAAATTAATTAGGTACAATTAGCATTCATATCAAAACAACGTATCATTAATTAATATTTAAATCTCCTTTAAAAAAACTTACTCCTAATCAATCTTAATTATGATTAGAAGAAATCAAAATCCCTTATTTGATTTTAATTATAATAAAATCAAATTCCCAACTTTTGATATAACCTTACTATTAATAAAAGAACCATAATTTTTAGTTTAAGATTCAATTATGTAAAGCCCATTTTCGTCTCCACCAACATACATAAACATTCATCATGGTATAAAACATTCAATTAAATTAATTATCATTTCAAGATCATCAAGGATGCTAAAAAAAAAATTCACATTTATCATATAATAAAGAAAAGTAAGTTTCTGCGTACCTTTTTGACGTTTGACAATATCGAGATTAAAATATAAGTCCTTAAGATTGTTAGAAAAAATGCTTACAAAATCTTGAACCGCATTTCCTGAGGCGTGTAAATTCACTGTCCTTAAGGACTTATCCGCGGTGTGTTGCGCAAGTCCCCCAGGATACAACAGAAACTTCTCGAATTGTATTCGAGGATAACAGAACTAGCAAGAAACTCTACTCTGATAAAGTTTATACCCAGGATGATAAAGAGAATAAAACTGAGAAGTGAGGAGAATGAAAAAGACTCAACTTGGTGTGTTTTGGAATGGGAAAAGAGCCCTCTATTTATGAGCTAGGAAAGAATAAGACAATAAAAGACAATGAAAAACAATAAATAATTTGGCCGTTGCAACACTTAAAAATTTGGCTGTTGGAATATTACCGTTGGAGCAACGTTTCTTTTGCAATAATATGATATTATTACAACAGGTTTACATTTCTAGCTGATCAATTTCTATCATAGAGAAAGTAAGTTTTGTCTCCTTTTTCCTTTCTCATTCCTAATTTGTTTTTGGAAGAAGCAAGTGTGGTTGCATGTGTAATCTTGCTTCTTCTACTCATTCTTGGTTAATCTAAAGTCCTAAGGACTCTGTTCGCTTCCAATTTGGTGTGTTGTAGGTTCATCTAGAAAATTCCTTGCGTTTCAAGTAATCAGTGAAGCGTCGTTAGAGTTTTGTTGTTCATTGTGAGGTAAGGGATGCTAGATGTCTACTTTTAATTGATGTTATGCAAACGAGTTTGATGCTTATGTTTGTAAAATTGATTGAGTTTAGAATTTCAAGAATTTTGTTATGTGAATTTAGGTAATTAAGTATGTTTAGTTAATTTGATGATTTGTTCTAACTGTGGTTAAAATTGTTTTCATTGTTGTTATGAATTACATGTTATAAAGTTGTTTGGACGATTTTATTTGATTGCCAAGTTGTTTAGAGTGGTGAATATCAAATAATTGAGTTTTAAGGCAAAATAGGGAGGGTTTTATTAAATGAAACTATGAGGTATGTTCCAGTGTGAGGAAATAGTTTTTTTCAAGTTTATTATGAGGTCATTTGAAATTTGTTAGAATGATGTTTTGGGTGGAAACTGATCTAGAACCAAAAATGGTGGTCAATGGTTAGTGTTTTAGTGATTTTAAGTGCAAATTAGAGGTTTGGTTAGTGAAATTTTGATGTAAGGGGTTGAAAATGAATTAGCAAGTTTAAGGTTTGTGTTTGAGTCATGTAGGACTTGTTTAAGCCTTTAGTTTGGTGAAATTAGTGTAAGAAGTGATAGAGGTGAATTTAGGTAGTCTAGAATGGTCAATTCAAGTCAAAGGTTTATTTTTAGATGTGTCTCAGTGCTTAAGAGTGTTTAGGAATAATTTAAACTTGTGTAGAGGATCACCAAATACAAAATATGAGAGTTTTAGAACCTGATGCAGCATTAGGTGAGAAGATCACACCTAGATACCCTTTGGGCGCCCTTTTTGCAAGAGGAACACGCCTGAGCATCCCCTAGACATCCCCTCCACTACACCAATTTTAGGTTTTCCAGGTTTTAGAAATCTTAACTTTTGAATTCCATATATCAATTTTTGACATTCTTCAAGTAATTATTGTATTTAATATATATCCACTATTAAATTAATTAGTATAATAATTAATGATTTTTTTTTTCATTTAATGATTGATATTTTGGACATTATTTCTTGATTTTCTCATGAATATTCATCTTTTCTCATTTTTGTATTTAGGACAATGTAACAAAAAAAATAATCAAATATTATTTTATATAATAGTAAAATTGTTTTTGAACTTAATTTAATTAAGTTTGAGAAAGTATTGCTTAACTAACACTGAAGTTTTTACGTAATAATAGATTGGAGTTTGTTTAACAGAGAAGAAAATCTTCATTATTAGAATCTCATCAATCTAATAAAGTAGAATAATCAAGTATATAATTTCAAGTTTCATAGGTTGAATAGCATTGAACTACACTGGCATGATGCTTAAAAAGTAAGAGACTTTTGGTGTTCCGTGGCACTCAATATTATTATTGCAGCAAATTTATTATTTAATTTTTCAGGTAGTATTATAATTATAGTTAAAAACTTCCGGATTAGAAATTCTAAAAATGGTTTATGAATTTTTTTAACTCACAGTTATTAAATTTGAAATTATTTTAATATGGTGTTTTTTTCAAAATCATATAATCTAAAACTTATCCCATTTTAATTAGTTTTTTTTGTACATCCATTATTATTAACTACACTCTATATAATAAAAAATTAAATATCCTTTCTTGTTGTATTATATTATTATTATTATCATAGCTATTACTGCTGTCATAGCCATCGCTCTGCTATCATTGATGCATCTCTCTTATCTCTAGTCTTCATTCGGAAAAAGAAGAAAAAAAAAAAGCTCTTTGTGATAAAAAAAAAACTCATTTCAAAAATATAATTCTCGAATGCATTTCAAAAAACTTAATTTGAAAATATTTTAAAAAAATTACTTTAGAAATTTGATTCCAAAAAGCTTGTTGTGAAACTTTTTCTTTTTTAAAAAAAAACATGTTTTGAAATAAAAAATCACTTTCATAAAAGAGATAATTATTTTAAAAATTATAATAAAAACATGTTCTGGATTAAGAAAAAGTATTTTAATTAAGCAGTCTAGTATACAAATATTGAATCCGTAACATTGGGAAGAAATCACAGTATGCAGGAAGCAAAATCCAAGAAGATATCTTAAGATTATCCAATAGTTCCTCTTTAATTTTGGTATACAGAAAATATCCGAACACCAAATTCTGAACAGCAATTTGTTGGCATCACTTCCTCCACAGGCTTCTCTTTGAAACGATGGTCGTAACATGATATCACAACACTGACATTCTTCATATTACAACACAAGATAATCCTTCTTTGTTTCCAACAACAAAACCCCTCCAAAACCTTCATCTTCCAATTATCCTTCCTTTTCACACTCTTCTTCTCCAATGGCGGCATTCTGAACACACACCCACATGGCTTCTTCTTCTTCTTTCCTCTCAAGGCCTCACCTTCCCACACCCTTCATCTCCAAACTCACCTCTTTTCCGAGAACATGGAGTCTCTTCATCCTCTCACACCCCAAACACGGAAACAAGCAAAAGCTGTCACCTTTCCCCATCAATGCAGTGTACACCCCACATAGCCCATACACCCCTTCCACACCCTCCAAAACTGAGCCCCGTAACGACCCCATCTCCGTCCTCAACGAGAGGATTCGCCGCGAGTACAGCAAGAAAGAGGTTTTCAGAACGGTGATGAACTCAGAGGAAGCGGGGAAGTACATGCGGATGGTGAAGGAGCAGCAGCAGAAGGGGTTGCAGAAGTTGAAGGGCGAGAGGGAGAAAAAAGATGGGGTCTTCAGCTACAGGGTCGACCCTTACACGCTCCGTTCTGGGGACTATGTTGTGCACAAGAAAGTGGGGATTGGGAGGTTTGTTGGGATACGGTTTGATTCTGCTAAGAATTCTTCACAAGCCTCTGAGTATGTTTTCATCGAGTATGCTGATGGCATGGCAAAACTACCTGTCAACCAGGCTTCCAAAATGCTCTACAGATATAGTCTGTGAGTTTTCTTATCCTGCATACTGCTTTGTCATTTCTTTAATCAAATGTGGAGGTGGTGATGCTATGAACTTTTCATTAAGCACATATCAGAGAAGAAAATAAGAAGGAAAAATCAGTTAAAACTTATCTTATTTATACGTTAAAATCAACTTTAGGAGAAACTAAATGAGATGGTCTGTGTAAAGGTTGAACTGCATAAGTTGATTCTAACTTTTAGGAAAAATTTACTTCAATTTATCTTCTTATTTCCTTCTTTCCTATGAGTTAAACTTATCTTTTGGAGAAATTAAATGTGAGAGTTTGGATAAAAATTTGAAGTGCGTAAGTTGATTTAGCTTATTCATTTTATTTTCTTATTTTCTTCATTTGCAAATGCTTTATCATAAGTTTATTCAAACTTGGACTTGGTTGCCTTGGTAAATGTTGTTGTGTGAAATGTCGCGTGCTTGCATGTAGGCCAAATGAAACCAAGAAGCCAAGGACATTGAGCAAGTTGAATGATACTGGTGCGTGGGAGAGAAGAAAGGTTAAGGGTAAGGTTGCAATACAGAAGATGGTTGTGGACCTGATGGAACTATATCTACACAGGCTTAAGCAAAGAAGGCCTACATATCTGAAGACTCCTGCCTTTGCCGAATTTGAAGCTCAGTTCCCTTATGAACCCACACCAGATCAGAAACAGGTGACATTGTAGTAGATGCTATGGAGATCAATTGATTGTGGTTTTTTGTTGCAATTTTATCTGTTATTTTATCTCTTATGAGTGAACATTCTTGTAGGCATTTATTGATGTTGAGAGGGATTTGACGGAGCAAGAAACACCAATGGACAGATTAATTTGTGGAGATGTTGGTTTTGGTAAAACTGAGGTTGCAATACGTGCTATCTTCTGTGTTGTCTCAGCTAAAAAACAAGCGATGGTTCTGGCACCAACAATAGTTCTGGCAAAACAACATTTTGATGTTATTTCAGAGCGCTTTTCTGTATACCCTGATATCAAGGTTGGGCTACTAAGCAGGTTCCAGGTATGATTGGGAAATTTTTACACTTTAGTTAAATTCATCTAGTCGTTAGTCTTACACAGTAAAAATAGACGCTTTTCATTAATCAAATTAAACTTCTTTGATAGTGAAACAATAGTATATTGTTGAGAAGTGCACTCTATTGGTAATCCACTTGAGTCAGCATCAGAATATTTGAAGTATCCCATAGATTAGAACCATGGCCTGGACTAAATAAATGCCAGTTTATGGGTAGAGTAACATTTACTGGCACAAACGACACAATTGCTATTTATTGATTAAACGTGACAGTCTTGTAGTATCTACCTCGTGTGAAATGCCCTATCCAGAACATCATCACCTTGGTAGTGTGACTTTATCCATTTGTACCTTTTGCATGTGCAATCTATTTGTCCCTATGACTGTGATATTGTGTTACTGTTAGAATGAGAATCTTACTAAATATTTTAATTTCAGAATGTGGTTAATTAATGCATACAATTAAGAATGTAATATATCAAGAAACTGAGAGAGATAGATCAAGACAACAAATTTTTATTATGGTTCACTCTATACCAAGAGCTTCATCTAGTTGCTCAACCACACTAGCTAAGTTCACTATAATTTTAGAGTTTTTACAAAAACAACCAAACCAGTGAAAGTAAACAACTCAAGAAACCTAATCTTGAACCCTACAAAACCTGATTAATCTCCTAGTAACACTGTTAGGAAACAAGGTATGAATCCTAACTGTCTACCTCTCGCTCTCTCCAGTCGTAAGAATAGCACAAGCAGTTGAATCAACGAATAGTATGGTATTCACATCAAGAATCAAGAATACAGAGAATTGACATGAGCTTAACCTCTTTCACCAGGTACTCAGACCGGTCTGCACAAGTCAAGTTTCTAACTAACTAACTGAACAATAAAAGAGGTCTTTATAAAGACCCTCTTGCCGCCCCCTCACTTAACTGTTCAGCAGTTAAGTGTCTTTTCTTACCTTACTCCTCTCATACACTGTCCACATCCTAACAAACACTCTGTTACTATAGTTACCTGAAAACCGTATCCAGAAACAATCTAAAAACTAAAATTGAATTTAGGAATAAGAAGAATGTCACCTGGAACAAGATCAACACAGCAGAAAAGAAAAACTCAAGTGAACTTCTAAGTTTTCTTCAAATATTCATTCCAAACCAGCCAAGAATCTTTTAACAGATTAAAAACATATTTTAATCAATTAAAATACTACCTATCACCAAGAAAAGCTCTAAGGAGTCAAGAAAGCTTTTTAATTGCAATGTAGGATCAAATCATGAAAGGAAAACATACATTAATGTCCTAAACAACACAAAACAGCCTAAAATACTTCTAGGTTTTCACGAATATTCGAAATTTTCATGGGAATGGTTGGATCCATGAAATATACGAACCATAGCTCCATCAACCAGCAAATTTTTATGCAATGATCCTTACAGGTTTCTTTCTCCTGATTCTTTATCAAGCTGTTTATGAATGCTACTCTATGCTTAATCTGTTCATCGATTTGAAACATCTCTCTGATTTACAGTGGTGAAAGTGACAATGATTCTATGGTGGTACATGTATATTGCCTGTATTTGACCACATATTAAATTCAATATTTCACTGAGAAACTGGATGCGTTGCTCCCCCTTTTTCATGCTACAAACTTTTCTTATAAAGTGGAAGCACAGGGATATTGTAGGAACATAAAATTTGGAAAATTTTAAGTTCAATCAAATATGAGCTACATCATGAGCTTCTAGGTGGATATTTATGGATAACTTACAAGTTCTATATCAGTTATAGATTATTTCACTTGTCTCAACTTGCAGACGAAAGCTGAGAAAGAAGAGAATTTGGACATGATTAAGAATGGTAGCCTGGATATTATAGTTGGGACTCATTCACTCCTAGGAGATCGTGTTACATATAACAATCTTGGTCTACTTGTGGTTGATGAGGAGCAGGTTTTCCAATTATCTGCAATTCATATTTTCCTCTTTTTTTTAATTACAGTGGCACTGCCCCCTCCTTCCTTACTGAGCAACAATTTATTGCTTGCAGAGGTTTGGTGTTAAACAAAAGGAGAAGATTGCTTCTTTTAAAACTTCTGTGGATGTACTTACTTTATCTGCAACCCCCATACCACGGACTCTTTATTTAGCATTAACAGGGTTTCGTGATGCCAGGTAAGGTAACTAGTCTTTTTTCAAATTATGAAGGAAGATTCACTCTAATATCTTTTATACTTGATGGCTAAATCATTCCTCTGCCCCCAACCGCTTTCCCCCAAATTTGTGTATAACAGGATATTCTGTACTGTTAAATAAGAAAATGTAGAGCAAAAGGCATAAATATGCAACTATCTTAGTTATCAGAGAGTTGGTTCATCAATTCCAACACAAGTCTGTGTAACAATAAAATTGGTCTTAAAAATGCCTTTAACCGTTTTTTGCTCCTTAATCTTCTGGTTCTAGTTTTACTGAGTATTTCACTTTGGGTGCTTAGATGGAAACCTCATCTATTGTATGTTTGTCTATTCCTATTGAAATCAGGACTAATCAAACATCACCACCTGAGCTTAAGTATAATTCTAGATATGATACTAATTTTTATTTCAGTTTAATATCAACACCACCTCCAGAAAGAGTTCCTATCAAGACTCATCTTTCTTCATTCAGTAAGGAAAAAGTAATCTCAGCCATCAAGTATGAGCTGGATCGTGGTGGTCAAGTTTTTTATGTTCTGCCACGTATTAAAGGTGAGCTACTAATTTCTATACATACATTTGTGTGTAAGCTTATGTATTGTTCAAGTTTGAAAGTAAGACCTTTTTGTTTGACTGTAAAAAGTGTTCTTCATATTACTCATGTGGCTGATTATTTTCAAGTGTTATGGATAGGGATTTCATTTGAGAGGAAAAAAAATAATGTTTTGAACGGATAAAAATGATAAATGCACCAAAATGAGGTAAGAGGGAAAATGGAAAAAAAGATTGAAACTATTAAAATAAAATGCTTCACAGCATACTTCTTTAACCTACAAACTTATCTTCAAACCCTTTCCGAGGGCCATACAACAACTTCTACATTGAACATCTTTTCATCTAAGCATGCTGAAAAAAAGCGGTGTAACGGCTTTTAATAATAAGATCCTTCTTTGTTCTTAAACATAAAGTAAAGGTACCCAAATCTTAATGATAGATCGGCTGCTGGTTATTTCTGAAACTTTCCAGCAAATCTTACTCTGAATATACATGGTTTTTCCCTTTTGTGTGCTGTGTCACTCACCAGGGAACTGGAAAAGGGTAAGGATGCTGCACTATAGGCAAGGCCATGGTTGTAATCCCTGATCTCAATTTGCTGTGATAATCAAAGATTTTTATGGAAATGGGGTGGAACATTCATGAGTTAGAACTTGGAAGGTCGAGTGTGGTAAAGTAACCTTAGTAAATATAGATTATCATCTAGCCAGCTGCATCCCAATGCCACTTTCCTTTCTTTAATAGTTATCTGCCTCCCAGAGTTTTAGGAACACCTTTTGTTACTTTACACCCAAAGAAATGGCGAACTGATAAATGTTTAAGGGAAAGAAATATTACATTTTAGAGGAGAGGTGCCTAACTAATTCAAATACATTAGAAGATTAATGCTAGTGTCTGAGATTTGTGGTGACGTAGCAAATTCAAGTGTAAACATGGAATTTGAAAGGAACTAATTTGACCATTGTTAGACTTGAATTTGGATACTGTAAAAAAATCAGATAGTATCTTGATCAGCTGATGTATATGTTATGCATACATGTGCACACACACACACACACACACATATATAATAGCAATTCATAATTTTAACATTCCCCCTCAAGTTGGAGAATATATATTGTATGCACGAAGCTTAAAACATATAAACTGACCCTCTCAAGAACTTATTAAGAATGTTTGTAATCTTGTTGTTAGAGCTAATAATTCCATATGAAGTTCCTCGGACGACTACTTGTCTGTGATAAAATGACAATCTATCTTTATGTGTTTGGTCATCTAATGAGCACAAGATTGGAAACAATATGAAGAGTTGCTTGATAATCACAATACCACTTCATTTACTGTTGGAGTTGTTTAATCCTCATCAATTCACAAGTGGCCAAAGCCATATATCTATATTCAGCTTTTGCATTGGATCAAACAACAGTTTGTTTGTTGCTTTTTTTTGGAGACAATATTCCCTCCAGTGAATGCACAATATTCTGTAGAAGATCTCTTATTGGGATAACCATCTGAATCTGCATCGCAATACCCTATAATTTGAGTATATCCTAAGTCCTCATACCTCAATCTTGGTCCAGGAGCCTTTTTGATATATCTGAGAATGCAGATTACAACATTCTAGTAGTCAATTTGAGGCTTTTGCATGAATTGACTAACAACTCAGACTAGATGAGAAATATCAGGTCTTATAATACTGAGATAGATAAGCTTTTTCATCAAACTCTTATGACTTTTTGCATCTGAAAAAATTTCACCTTGGTCCACAACTTTTGATTTAAATCATAGGATTATTAATAGGCTTGCAATTTACCAACCCTGTCTCTTCTAGAATGTCAAGAGGATATTTTCTGTGAAATAGAAACACCTACCTCTCATTGAGCCACTTCAAATGGTCTAACTCTTGCCACAATTTTTGTAGCTCATGGTCATACACTTTTAATTGAGTAATTCCCTTGTTTGAATTAGAGATTCTCATCTTAACCTCAGATTTGGGCAGCATCACCAACCTTGGAATAGTTTGCTTTACAGCTATCTCATGCCTCCTTAGCTGTCTTCATAAACATGTAAGCATCACTCACTTTGGTGTCATGACATTCCATAATCATGACACTACCACTGCATCTGCCTTGTCCCCACGCTAGAAATTTGGGATCTGAAAATTTGATACTGTTGAGGAGATGACTTTATTTGGCCTTCTCTTTTGAAAATATTTGACAAAATGAGACCATTTTATATATTTTTTCCCATTGAATCCCATTACCCAAATTGTCAGATTGGTTAAGGGCTTTTTGAGTATCGAACATTTTGGAAGTTTGAAGTTTGGAAATGCAGGCCTAGAAGGATAACAACGTAAGAAAGAGGGATTTCAGCAATGCCGGCTGCACAGATAATTACACAGGTTCCCAAGGATTTTGTAGCTCTAGTACCATGTCAGATAAATTGCTTCTGGTAATTTTTATACAAGAGCAATTGCTCTTAAATAGAATACAAATAATCTAATTAAGTAAACTCGAAATTTATGATAGACACAATCTATCCCTATAATTCAGCATCAGTGCAAGACAACAAAAACAAAATATTCAACCACTATATTACTTATAAAATATAAATAAATCTTTGCAAGGAAATATCCTATAATCCTGATGATAGAATTTAATTAATTCTTTGGAGGGGAATATTATCTTCAGCAAATTCCTAGATATTCTGATATCATCATCAACATATTTCTAAGGATTCTGACAAAGAATGTCCTGTGATACAATAAATTGCTGATGATCAGAATGCTTGTGTAGCACTAGAAAATTTATTAGAAAATTGCTGAAGTGTTGCTTTCTAATATCTAGCCACCTTGATTTCACTTGATTAGTTTATTTAACGTTTTTTTTTTCAATAATTTTCAAAAGAAGGTTGTAAAAACAAGTCTTTTTTTTCAGCATTTGTGAGAATTACGGGAAACAAAATAAATGAAGACAAGGTCACAAGCTCATAGTACTAATGAAGATAAATCAACAGAAGATAAACCAAATGCACCCTAATAGAGTTTGTGATTGTATATTAGCTTAAGTGTTTAAGATTCTGTTGTAAGCTAGAGATTAGCCTTTGCCACCCGTAGTTGATTATACCAGTTTCTGTTGTTAACCAAACATGCCCTTGAGTATTCTTGAAATCATTCGAGATTAGAATTTACAAGAAATAACTGTAGAATGAGCTTGGCTGGTCATTTTATCAGAGGAATGTGAGTCCAGAAAACTTAGAAAGAAGTTGATCTAAGGTCTCTCATTAGTGTAAATACATTTTGTGCACATTTGGTGTTGCTCCTCTCAGAAACAGAATTATACTATTACATGGCCATCACAGTCCTGTAAGGAGATCATCACGATGTTGCTGTTAATATATATTTGCTAATATGTCTGATGTCTATTACAGTGCTGAATCTGGTTTCTTAATGATTGTTGTGTTACAGGACTAGATGAAGTAATGACATTTCTTGCAGAGTCATTCCCAAATGTGGAAATAGCCATTGCCCATGGGAAGGTAGTTACACACTTACCTTTTTAAGGATCTATTGCATGAAGAATGTTAGTTTGCTAAAGTGTGAGGAATGTTAGTTTTGGCTGAATACATTTGCTCTATAACTCTGTGTAGGTGGATAAGTAACTAAAAAAATTATTTTTATTTTTGTATGTTGATACTCTCTCCATTCCAAAATAATAGTCTTTTATCTTTTTATTTCTGTCTGAAAAATAATATTGCTTTTAGCTTTGTAAAGCTATTTTTCCAGCAATGCCTCTACATATAGTTACGAGTAATAGTTTTTCCGCTCACATTGAAAAGAGATACTAGATTAGTTGAAAAGTTAGAGGCATTTTTTGCTAAATTTATATTAATTTAAAAGGAGTTTTATGAAGAGATCTTTTGAGATATTTTAGAAAGTTTGAGATTTTATTCTGTCAAGATATTTTAGGAAGTTTAAGATTTTATTCCTAATGGTTTTAATTCTGTATATTGGCTGTATCTAGGTTTTATTACTAGCATATCAATACCACAATCTTAGGGATTTATTTCTTATTGTTGGAAGTCCAACATCGACTAGAGATAAGACTAATTCACAATATATAAGTGAGTGTAAACTTTACCTTACAAACCAGTTTTGTAAGATTCTGCTAGACTTAAAGTCCACTTTTTAACATGGTAATGGATTAGAGCCTATTCTAGTGAAGTTTAGTATTTGTTGGGTCTTTTGTACCACTTGTTTTCAAACCCTTATTGGATGACCCATCAATGTTTAGTCTCATGCTTTAGATATTTATGCCTCAGTGTGAGGGTGTGTGCTGAAAGTCCTACATCAATTAGAGATAAAATCAATTTACTATATATATCAACTAGAGATAAAGACAATTTACTATATATAAGTGAGTTCAAACCTCATCTTACAGGTCAGTTTTGTAAGGTTGAGTTAGATTTAAAATCCACTTCTTAACACCTAAAATAAGCTATGCTTATTTACTAAATTATCCAATCAATATATTTATATATATCACATGTATGTAATAGAGAAATTATATTCTTCTACTAATTTTGAGAAAATCTGTCTACCCTGCTGTTTCCAGGCATTGTTACAGTCTACAATATCATATGTATGTAATGAGCCTGAATAAGAGAAATTATATTTTTCTAATTGTGAGAAAATCTGTCCTCCCTGCTGTTTCCAGGCATTGGTACAGTCTACAATCTACATCCATTCTTTGTGTTCTTGTTTCACTAGGCATTTGCATTTCTAAGATGACTCTAGAGATATTGCCACTGTCCTTAAGTTATTGAAACAACCTTCTAGAGTTCTGCAAGCAAGAGCCATTTCAATCTTTTTTGATACTGATTGTTAGATATATGATTCGGTTGTTAGAGATTTGATTTGAAAGGACAACATATTGAAGATTGATGGTCAGTTTCATAGTATGAAAGTCCCAGGAAATATCCACTAGTTTTATCATTATTTACTTTGTTAGCTTCGGCAACCTCCTGAATTACATGTTTACTAAGTCTCTCAAGGGGTCTTGTATTGATAAAATTTGTGACAAGCTTGTCTCATATCATAAATATGCTCCAACTCGAAAAGAAGTGTTAGATACATGATATGATTCGATAGGGAAATTTTTCTGTAAAATCATATCTTATCTCCCTATTAATGTAATCAAATCATATCTCGAACCCTTCCCCTCAAGGTGGAGCATATGTATCATGAGACAAAAGCAAAAGATGACACAGCGACTGCCCAAAAGCAAAAGATGCTCAGAGAACGTGATAGGTTCCTAGGTAGAGGAAACCTGGAAAAAGCCCACTGCAACCACCTATACTCACTGCATAGAATTATTATTATTGATTCTGGGCACAAGTACAGTATGACAGATGCTGAGAGACCATGTCCCTTCACACAGGACAATGTCCCCTTAACATGATGAAATTATCTTTTTGGATTGATCAACTCAAGTTATTGTGTTATATCAAAAGTGTATGTTTGCATCATATATGTTAACATTTGACATTGACAATTTGATCTTTAATTGTATGCATTTGACTGTTTATCTGGAGTAGCTGTTCTCAAAGCAATTAGAGGATACAATGGAGAAGTTTGCTCTAGGCGAAATAAAAATCCTTATCTGCACAAATATAGTAGAAAGTGGGCTTGATATTCAAAATGCAAATACGATTATCATTCAGGATGTTCAGCAATTTGGCCTTGCACAGTTATACCAGGTTTTCTTCTTCCTAATTTCACTCTATTATTTTTGGTTTAGAAGTTCTCATATTTTTTGTTGCTGACTCCAAACATTGTTTAGAACTGGTTATTGTTATTAAGTTTGTTATGTAATACGTATTATTAGATCGTCATTTCATTTTTTTTTCAAACTTCTAACACTGTGCTGGAGTTATTTTTTCCTCTCTTACAATCAACTTAGTATCTTTTCAAACAAGCGTGTTTTTGATAACCATGAAAGAATTTGAATATGAAATATCAGAATTACATGGATTTTGTTAAAGGAGATAAAGAGGGAAAATGAGACTATCGATAATAGTCTCTTATGCTTATTGATGTGGTGCAAAATCGAAAGGACTAACCCTTATTTATAATAGTATCCTCTTAATTCTAATCAAATTAGGAGTGGTATGTTGAAATTCAATAAAAATGGAATTTGCAAACCACTATAAGAGGCCATCCAAGATACTCTAACATATGTTATGATACAGTAATGATATATTTTATAGGTAATTCTGACATAAATATGGGATGCATGTTGGAGAAAGTACGGAATTCCACATAGTCGCTCTTCAACTTCATTTGCTAACATTGTCTAAGTAACTTATTCCTTGGAAGTTCTTTATTAGATTTTGGGCTCATTAGCCCTTAGATGACTACTGTGAAATAATATAGTTAGTTGATGTCTTGGAAATGGGTCCCCATTCCTAGATCGAGTAGTATGGGATGTTTGGTGGAGTATTAAAGTGTTTGGTTCCCTTTCTATAATAGTTGTGGGTTCCCCAAGTGTTTTGGTAGTCGTCTGAACTTTATGTAGTTGTTATCCAGATGTAAATGAAAGTAGAACCTATATGCATTTTGTTAATTTTTTCTTTTGTTGAATATTTATAGTTGCGTGGAAGGGTTGGGCGAGCAGATAAGGAAGCACATGCATATTTATTTTATCCTGACAAAGGCCTGCTTTCTGATCAAGCATTGGTATGTTTTCAATCAATCTGTACCTTTTTATTTGTAGAACTTATTGCACAAAAGAACTTTGGGTTCATCAAATACATCTACAAATGTAATATATCTCTGTATATTCCATACTTTTGTAATATTCCTATCTGTAAATTCATTCTTTCATTTCAAATATAGAAAGTTAGATGCTAAAGATTTGGTTAAAACCTGCATTCTCCTTGGTTTTCTCCCATAGGAGAGGCTTGCTGCTATTGAAGAATGTCGTGAACTTGGTCAAGGCTTCCAACTAGCAGAGAAAGACATGGGTATAAGAGGTTTTGGTGCAATTTTTGGTGAACAACAATCAGGAGATGTTGGAAATGTTGGTGTTGATCTGTTTTTTGAGATGCTCTTTGAGAGCTTGTCCAAGGTAAACTTTGATTTGTGATGTGTATTTTTGTATGTAGCACCAGTCCTAGAATTTTAGTTAAAATAGAAGAATTGTTGATCATCTGCACGATAGTTTTGGGCTTATGCTATTCTTCTTTCACTTCTAGGTTGAAGATCACTGTGTTGTTTCAGTTCCTTATCACTCGGTACAGGTATCCTTGTACTACAAATAATTTAAGAAATTGGAGTTGTTATAATGAAATTATATGTATTTTATTCATTTTATATTATAATTAAATGGAAAAAGTTAGAAGTCTGTCAAAAACCTGTGACCATCCCAGGTTAGTGGTGATTTGCAAGTGATCAACGCCGATGTCACAAATTAAGGAGTTCTAGTCACAAGGTTGAAGTTTAACCACCAGACTTCTAAGTATAACCCCATAGAACATTTGATATTCAAGGGTTGTTGTTGCTAGTGGTAATACACAACTTCATATTAACTCGTTTTGTTTCTAAAACCCTCTAAATGTGGCACATTAATTACCTGTCATAATTATAATACACAAATGCTTGGTACCTGTTTATCTGAATGCTGATATTCGTAATACACAAATGCTTGATACGAGTTCCACAAAGCAAATGTAATGCTGTTTTTCTCTAGCTTGAGGTGAAACAGGAACGTGTAAAATGCTGTTGCAGTTAAACATTTGCCTAGAAAACCCAGAAAATATGGTGTTCTAGTTTGCATTTATCTCTTTTTTCGGAAAAGATAGTTGGTCATCTGTATTAGGTTTTATAATAATATAACGATGTCAAACACATTAAAGTAATTACTCAATAATTACTGGTATCATTAGGGTTAAATGATTATAATGAACTAATTTTGTTTTTTCGAATCTTTCTTCTCTAACTTGAACTTAAATACAAGATTTTAAATTATCCATATTCACAAGTATATCATAAATATCATCAGTCTTTAACAGGATGAATTTTGCTCTTTTGTAGAACTCTCTTATTTGCTTTGGAAGTATTTTTTTTATTGTTTTAATTATTCAAACGAACTTTTGGATAAATTTGTAGTTCTGCTAATTAAGGGACGATTTTATTTTTCAAGTACTTTTTAGTTAAAACATGATTGATGTATAATAATCTCTATCTGGCATCTGTATAAATGCATATAGTAGAGATGTTGGTTTGATGCATTTTCTACTTTATTATATTTTATTTAGGTTGACATCAACATAAATCCTCATCTCCCTTCTGACTACATTAATTATCTGGAAAACCCTATGAAAATTATAAGTGATGCTGAGAGAGTTGCTGAGAAAGACATCTGGAGTCTGATGCAATTTACAGAGAATTTGCGCCGCCAATATGGCAAAGAGCCTCGCTCCATGGAGATTTTACTAAAGAAGCTTTATTTGAGGAGAATGGCGGCTGATTTAGGGATAACCAGAATTTACACTTTAGGGAAGATGATCTTTATGAAGACAAACATGAGCAAAAAAGTATTCAAGTTGATGATACAGTCCATGGCATCAGATTTACATAGAAATTCATTGCTTCTTGAGGGGGACCAAATTAAGGTATTCCATAGAATTTCTTTATTTCTGAATTCTTTAATTTGATGAATTTTGACATCTCTTGTGATCTGCATTTGTATTTTTTCTGCTTCATTGCACATGAAATATTGAATAGTATATAGTTAATTTGGTCATTTTATTGATAGATATTTTTATACGTAAAATTTCATTTTGTTAAGGGTTCAATTTGTATAGAAGCACTAATCATAATTTTCTTTTCCTCTGAAATTAATGCATTTGGACAGAAATTTCGTTTATGCTTCATTTTTTAGTCTGGTTGGATACAAATCTATAAGAGCTTTTTGAAATATTCTCTCTACTAGACAAAGCTCTATATTTTAAATAAAGAAACTCTTGAAGTGCTTTTAGCTTATATCCAAACTGGCTCTTTGCCTATGTTGTTTTAGCATCAAGACTGCCCATGTGATTTCTTCCAAAGATGATGTAATAGTATGGCACTATCACCTAGGACACCCTAATTTTTCGAAAAAAATTTCCAATTTGTTCAATCGTGAGGTATGTGAGAGTTAGCTCCTAAATCTCATTATACTATCCAGCTTTATAAATCACCATACCCATTTTCATTAATTCACAGTGATGTATGGGGGCTTCTTGAGTTAACAATTTGATAGAGTACTTATAACAATTAGAAGCTTAAACAACATAGAAGCATAAAATAGTAAGAAAATTAGATCACAACTAGAATCTCATTCTTGTGTTAAGTCATGGATTGAATCCTTGAGAAGCTTGAATCAAGGATTCCATCAACATAAGAACATATATGAGATAAGAACAAGATAAGGAACTGACAACAACATAAGGAAAGAGTTAAGAACATGATGACTGAATATGCTTTAGAAGTCCATGTGAATATAAAATCAAGAAATAAGAACAAAATAGAACAAGACATTGAAGAAACAAAATAGAAAAGATTGAGAAAACTTATGAGATGGAAGAACATGCTACTTGAAGTTGAGAATTCATCTTCAAGAATAGTGCTTCGGAGAACTGTCACCCTAAGAAATCAGAAGACCAAAGAAAGAGAATCACTCCAACAAAAGGGACAATGCTTTAGAATAATTCTCAATCTTTCGTATATCATTAATGTGAATTTCAAAGAGTAGTGATGGCTATATGTAGCCACTTGGCCGAAAATTCAAATGGCCGAAGGAGAGGGAGATTAAAATATTAAAATTAAAATTAAAATTCCCAGAACTAGATGACTGCCCAAGATTAACTAGGTGCTTCCATGTTCACACTTTCCATGCTTGGGCACATTTGCCATGCTTCCCTTGCCTCTTATTCTCTTGTTGCTGAACTTTGCTTTTTAAATTGGGTTGAATTGAGTATTCATTTGGAAACCAATTTCAACCCAAACACTGATTAAAATTAAACTCAAATCACAGAAATTAAAATCTACAATTTTGAGCCCAAGAAATAGAAAATAAATATTTGTGTGAAGAATATCGTCTCTAGTCATACTCCTTGTATTCCTTCTTGGAATTATCCTAGTGAATTCTTACTCTTTTTTTCTTCTTCATTCATGCATTCATAGTAATACGTTCCCAATGTTCTATTCAGTGCCTCAGTTTATCCATCAAATTATGGATGATAAGATATATTCATCCTTAATATAGTGACTTGTTTTCTAAAGAGTTCCTGCCAAAAGACACTAAGAAATACAAAATCTCTATCGCTTACTATAGAAGTTGGAATGCAATGCAATCTGACCACCTGTCTTGCGAAAACATCAGCTATAGTGAGTGGAATAAGGACGCTTGAACAAAATAAAATGGCTATTTACTCAACCTGTCCAGCACTAGCAGAATTGCATCATACACCTTAGATTTAGTTATCCCACCTGTTAGGCACCTTGAAACAGAGACGAGAAAACAAGACAGAAGAACTAAAAAGATAAACTCAAACTGAATTTCATTATTAGCTGAAAAAGCCAACGTTTACAAAAGAAATAGCTTCCTTTCACACAGGAAGACTCGCTAACCACTTCCAAAGGGAAACTATTTATAGAATTTTTCAGAAAGTCTCTCCCTCAAAACAACTAACCTCATAACTTCCTTTTATTTCTAAAATTCCTTCTATAATACAAATTCCACTCTCATTATTTCCCTGCCTATCATTTCCCACTACTGCCTGAAAAACTCTGTCTGCAAGGTTCAATTCTAAAATTTGATATTTAATGGTAGAAGTGTCTTCCCACATAATCACTTCGACCCTTCCCACATAATCACTGAGCATGAAGAACAGGATTATGAGCTACGGCTACTGTACGTTTATTATCACAGTAGATTGCAAGAGGACCATGTGATATGCCTAGTTCTTTTAAGAGTTTGAATCCATAGAATTTCAGGAGTTGTTTGAGCGATACTTTGCTTCTACCCTAGACTTGGCTACAACAGCTTGTTTCTTAGAACAGTAGGAGATGAGGTATGATCCACGAAAAAATTACAGCGCTGAAGGTGGACCTGCGACCCATACTGCATCACAAAATACTTGTAAGTGAAAAGGAGAGATAGAGGTCATAAGAGTGAGATGAAGGCCATGTAAAAGAGTCCATCCCTTTCTCGAAGAATCCTTTGGACAGAAATCCAGAGAGAGATCCAAGAAATTGAGCTATAAACTAAGACACTTTGTTCACAACCTAGTTGATTTCTGGATGAAAAGCTCCTACAATAGCTCTAAAGGAAGTTGCATTAGGAAGAAAATAAGAACCTTTTTTAAATAATTGCAATTAGAGGCCATAGGGGAAGAAATAGACTTAACTTCAAACATATTGGATCGATGTAAAAGAACAAGGAGATATTTGCTTTGGGTTATAGAAAAAGCGAATCAACATGAAGAGTTCTAACTCTTATTCCCTATAAGTAATCAAGGTGACCCAACTGCCTAAGAGAGAAGGCAAAATTAAATTGATTGATAATCCTTTGAACAAAAGTGAAAGAGGTACCTGTTATAATTATATAAACAACATATACTAATATGATAGAACTCGCAAGGTGTATGCTAGAAAAAGGGGCGAAAATAGTGGTTAAGAGGCCATTAACAGGGGTAGACAGTTAACTGGGGGTTGGAGGCGGTTACAATGGGGATGGAAAAGGTGGAACTTCCAACGTTTGAAGGAGAGGATCCAGTTGGATCGATATCCAAGGTTGAAAAATTCTTTGAAGTACGAGAAGTCTCATCTAGGGAGAGAATCAGGCTGGCCTTCATTAGCGTGGAAGGAGGAGCCATTCATTGGTTCAAATTTTGGAGAAAGAAAACCAAAAATCCTTCTTGGGAGGAAGTGACGGAAGCATTAATAAGAAGGTTTAGAAGGAAGGATAGATGTTCGGTATTTGAAAAATTGGCTGCAGTCAGAAAGAAAGGTGAAGTGGAGGAATATATAGGAGTTTGAGATGTTAGTCGGGCAAGCAACGGACATGATGGAAGAACAATTGATGGGATGTTAGTTTGACCACACAATCCCAGGGATCTGTCTGGAGAGAGAACAACAACTAGGAGTAATGTGTTTCAAGGTTGTTTTAAAGGTAACGGAGGAGTGGTTTCTTGAGTGGAAACATTGAAGGGAACTAGGACTGAACCTGGGAGTTCTAGTCACATCAGCACGACTAGAAGAGAAGGATGAGGAGACGTTAGAATCTAAGGTTGGCAATTTGAATTCAGGGACAATCAAAAGGGATTGAGGAACTTACCTTACCTTGAATATATCAGGCAAAGAGAAGAAGACAAGTGTTTTCAATGTGGAGGACCATATAGTCCTGGTCATAAGTGCCCTGAAAAGAATCTTAGGGTGTTCATTGTGGGGGAGAACGAAGAAGAATTGAAACTTGAAGAACAGGAGGATAAGGAGCAAATCCAGATGGAACTATCCGTTTTTTCTGCAGGTGGATTGACTCAAAAAAATACCATAAAGTTACAAGGATGGTTGTTGTTAGGCCTCTACTTGTATAAAGCAGTTACACAACCTAACTGCCAAGGCAGTAGGAGGGTCAGTTGGGGAGATCATGTATATAAAGGGGGATTAGTTGTAGATGAGGGGAGTTAGTGAATTCATTTGCTTTTGTCAGGAACTTGTTAGTCTTGATAGGGGGAGGTTAAACTCTCTTCTTTTTGTAACCATTGACTGCATATTGAATAAAAGAGGCCGTTCAGTTTCACTGTGGGTTGTGTGAGTGAGTTTAGAAGTGTGTTTCTCATTAGGTTCTTGATAAAGAACCTATCATTTGGTCCGACCTGCCGGATCCAAGGAAGAGGGGAATCAGCGATGGAAAGTCAAACGGAGGGAAGATTGAACAATTTGGAGATTACAATGGAGGGAATCAAGGAGGAGACAGCGGCGATCAGGCGTGATCTACAACAATTGATGAGAGGAATGAATGGAGGTAACAATAATCAAGGGGGTGGCTCTGAAGGAAGTAGCAATTCTGTGAACGATAGGCAAGAAAGGCACGACAATGGGAGAATTCCCCAAAACTGGAGGAAAATGGTTGAGTTGCCGTCGTTTGAAGGAGTGGAACCGCATAGTTGGATTAACCGGGCTGAACGGTTCTTTGATATACAGAAAGTGGCAGAGGAAGATAAGGTGGAATTGGCCTACATTAGTATGGAGGGGAGTGCCAGTTACTGGTTCAAATATTGGAGAGAGAAGACCAAGAACCGTTCTTGGATGGGTCTCAAGGCTGGACTGATTAACCGCTTTGGAGGTGGGTTTAGGGGAATTGTATACGAACAATTGGCCACATTGAGGCAAGAAGGCACGGTGGAGGAATACGTTCGGGGTTTCGAGATGTTATTGGGTCAGACCCAGGGTCTATCGGAGGAGTTGGTATTGGGTTTTTTCCTAGCTAGACTACGGGACGACATCAAGGGGCAAGTGCGTATACAAGACCCTCAAGAATTGATGGGGACGATAAAGGTTGCAAGGGATGTGGAGGACGCTATGTGTCGAGCTCGAGACGGAGGATGGAACGGCGGGAAAATAAACCCAGAGGGAATGCGAGCCACGTCGACGGTCATTCGAGGCGACATTGATCGACAGACCGCAAGTCGAACGGGTGGGGCCGAGGGAGTTGAAACAACCAGAAAGGAGGGGTCGTCGACGGCGAGTAACACGAGAGGAAGTATCGTTGGGGGAGGCGATAGTAGAGGAAGAATGGTAAGACACTTACCTTACTCGGAGTTTCTGAAGAGGAGGGAAGAAGGTCGCTGTTTTCAATGTGGGGGCCCATTTGCTCCGGGCCATCGATGTTCGGAGAAGAACTTGAGAGTGTTGCTGCTAGCGGAAGACGAGGATGACGACGCAGGTAACGGGGTTGAACTGGAGCTGAGATCTATGGAATTGTCTGCTTGCTCGACGGAAGGGTTGACTCAGCCCAAAACTATGAAGTTGACTGGAATGATAGGAGACCGAAGGGTGCTGGTCCTGGTCGACAGCCAGTCACAACTTTATCAGACAGAGGTTAGCGGAGGAACTGAAGCTGCCCATAGAGGATACGCCCGCTTATCAGGTGAGTTTGGGGGATGGACAGAGAAAGTTGACAAGAGGAATCTGTAAGAAGGTCGCAATCGTTTAGGCGGAGGCAGAGGTCAAGGAAAGACTCCATTTAGTCGAGCTGGGCGGAGTGGATGTCATCTTGGGGGTCGAATGGTTGGCGAAACTTGGAGAAGTTAGGATTAATTGGGACGAAATGATGATGATATATAACGTGGGGGACAAAATGGTAAACATAAGGGGTGAATCAGCTCTGTCGCGACAGCTGGTGGAAGTGCAGGGAAAGAACGGTGAGTGGGATGGGGATGTGATGGAGGCGCAGAAAGCTGAATTAGAAAAGCTAGTGGATGTTGAGTCAGGGACCTTGGTGTGGGACCTAGGCCTGGTGGAAGTGCAGGGAAAAAATGGTGAGTGGGATGGGGATGTGATGGAGGCGCATAAAGCTGAATTAGAAGCAGTGCGCAGCCACACTAACGGGTATTTCGAGAGATACCCGGATTGCCTCTGCCACCTAATAAATAACACCGTATCCCACTCAAGAAAGGGTGGATCCTATAAATGTGTCACCATACTGGTATCCTCATCTTTTGAAGGGAGATTGAAAGGCAAGCAGTGGACTTGGGAAGACAGGGCAACGACCCAGTGCCAATATACTGAGGGCAACCTTGGGGACAAGGTTGTTTCAGAGGAGGGTGGTATTGTTAGGCCTCTACTTGTATAAAGCAGTTACACAACCTAACTGCCAAAGCAGGGTCAGTTGGGGAGATCATGTATATAAAGGGGGATTAGTTGTAGATGAGGGGAGTTAGTGAATTCATTTGTTTTTGTCAGGAACTTGTTAGTCTTGATAGGGAGAGGTTAAGCTCTCTTCTTTTTGTAACCATTGACTGCATATTGAATAAAAGAGGCTGTTCAGTTTCACTGTGGGTTGTGTGAGTGAGTTTAGAAGTGTGTTTCTCATTAGGTTCTTGATAAAGAACCTATCAGTTGCACTAAAGAAAGGTATTGATTTTGATTGATAGTGATTCCAACCACAACTTTATTTTAGATAAATTAGTGGCTGAATTGGGTTTGGCAGTAGATAAAACTTTCCCTTATAAAGTTTGTTCGGGAGATGGCCACCATAAGATTACTAGTGGATTTTGCAAAGATTTAGCCTTAGAGTTGGAGGGATTGGAGGTAAAGGAAGGTTTTTATCTGTTTGAACTAGGCGTGGTGGATCTTATTTCGGGAGGGTCTTGGTTGGCTACTCTAGGAGAGGTCAAAATTAATTGGAGGGATTTAAGGATGAGTTTCATTCAAGGGGAAAGAGAAGTACTAATAAAGGGGATCCCTCCTTAACCAAAAGGGTTGTCACACCTACAACATTATTAAAAGAAATGAAGATTGAATTGGTGATATTGGTGTGGGATATGGGAAGCGTTGAATTGGAGGAAGGGTCTGATGGAAAGAACCAGTTAACAACAGGAAAAGAAATGTTGAGTTAGAAGAGATTTTGGGGACTTTTGAGGGAATTTTCAGTACACCACAGGGGTTACCACCCAACAGGTATCCACTTAATATGAGGCCTTATAGGTATCCAAACCTATTGAAGGTGGAAATTGAGAAACATTGCAAAATTGTTGTGGATAGGCCTTATTAGGCCAAGTAAAAGCCCATATTCCAGTCCAATGATTTTGGTTAAGAAGAGAGATGGAAGTTGGCAATTTTGTATTGATTATATGACCTTAAATAAGGATGGAGAGGGAGATATTCCTAAGATGACTTTCAACACACACCAAGGGCATTATGAATTTTTGGTGATGCATTTTGGGTTGGCTAATGCCCATGCCACGTTTCAAAAAGTGTTATGAACACCATTCTTAAGAGGTTTTTAAGGAAGTGTGTGCTTGTTTTCTTTAATGATATACTGGTTTATATTCTATCTTAGGAGGAACACAAAACACATATCCAACAAGTCCTTGGCACACTGGCAACAGGATTTCCAGGCTAGAGACTAGGCTCTCATTCAGTTGAAATATCATCTAGGCAGGGCATAAGATTACATGGTCAAGTTTGCTAACAGGAAGAGGAGGCCTTCTCTGATCAATGTTGGAGATTGGGTGTTTCTGAAGATCAGGCCCTATAGATAGTTGTCTATGCCTACTAGATTGCACCGGAAGCTGGCACCTTGGTATTACGGTCCTTTTTTGGTGCTTAAACAGGTAGAACCCATAGCCTTTTCTTCAGTTGCCTGACATAGCTCAGATACATCTTGTCTTCCATGTCTCTCAACTTAAACAAGCCATATGCACACATCAGGTAGAGCAGGACCTTCCAGCCGGACTATAGGGTCTAGAATCCAGTTGTTTTCCCCTTAAATTTATACCGCAGAATGATTCAACTCCATGGGACCTCAATTCCTCAGCTCCTCATTCAATGGCAAACAGGAGGCCCCGAAGGTGCCACATGGGAAGATGAAGGGACCATTCGTGACCAGTTTCCCGACTTTCACCTTGAAGACAAGGTTTTTAGGAGTATTGATAGAACTCTCAAAGTGTATGTCAGAAAAAAAGGGCCAAAATAGAGGTTAAGAGGCAGTAAATAGGGGTTAGACAGTTAACTGGGGGTTGGAGGCGGTTACAATGCCTAATAGGGGTTATCTTTTAAGGGAGAAAACGGATATCAGGTTGGGTGTGAATTAATTTGTTCGGGGAACAGGTTCTAACCTGTGCAAAAGGGATTTTCTTCCCTTGGAAGTAATTGGACGTTTTCTGTATTTTCCTTTTCTAATTAAATTATCATCTTTCGAAGTTGAAGTAAGATTTGTATGCATTTTTCTTAATCTGAAATAGTAATTTGCTTTCTTGTCACCAAGAAACCTAACAATTAATAAATAGTGTTAGTTTACTTTGATAAACATAAAGAGAAGGATCACACTTGCTAGGCTTAAAACCATACGGAACAACAGTTCCTTGTAGTTTGGCATGCTACTGATGAGAGGTCTGATTCTAACCGTAGATAGCCATGTTCATTTTACACCTTAAAGGATCAGCAGATTCAAAACCATGAGGCTGTTGCATGTAAACAGTTTCATTCAGAATACCATTTAAAAAGGCATTACTAGCATTTAATTGAATGAGAGGATGGTGATTACTAATAGGCAAAGACAATATAATACGAATAGCTGGTTTGATGATAGGGGAGAAGGGTTCATGAGAGCCTTGTTTAGTTTACAAGCTAAAGAAGGATCAGGTTATTTCAAGTAAACAACTTCATCCAGAACACCATTTAAAAAGGTATAATATCTAATTGAACAAGAGGCTAGCGATTACTAATAGCAAAAAAAGACAATATAATACGAATAGTAACTCATACCCAAAATCATATGTAGTAAGTTTATCTTCCTTTTTCCTAATGATTTTCTTCATGCAGGCTGAACTTCTTTTAGAGTTACCAAAAGAACAACTACTTAATTGGATCTTTCAATGCCTGGCTGAACTTCATGCTTCACTTCCTTCTTTCATAAAGTACTAGGTTCAAATAGCTGGTCAATTCTGCCAACATCGAAGTTGGAAACTCAACTCACTTCTTACATCACAAATATGTAAAATTTGATGGATTTAGTATGTTGAAGAGCCAGAAACATACCACACGGCAAATGCAAAACAAGACTGTTCTGCTTGACTGACATAACAGTACAGGACATCTGTACAAGTTGGAACTATCTGCTGAATACTACTGAACATGTGCTTCCTTTCAAGATGTATGATCACAGCCACATCAATGAGGTTAGTTACAACTTAAAGGCACCATAGAGTTGGAGTTATCTAAATTGTACTTCCAAATTTGCATGCCTCATGCAGGACGGGGGCGAATGATATGGAAGCCACCAGCACTCATAATACAACATTCCTTTCAGAAGCCATCTATGGTGATGACCTAGACATCTTCTCCATTAAACCTTTAATCAAAGTATCCAGAATTTACCTTTCGTATACATCACTGAGTAGTAAAGCATTCTATATTCTTCATTTTTCCCATTTACAAATTTTTATCGAAGTTACCTGATATGGAGAAATTCATTGGAGAAATTCATTGCCAAGATTCAGTCACAGGCTAGTTAATATATTCCAAAGAAACTAGAACAGTCTGGTGAGTGGAGCATTTTTGTTGCAGATCAGTAAGAAATATACTATTTATAGTTGCTAGAAACGTGTATTCTTTATAGAAAGAAATTTTTGTAACGGCCACATGTTTTTGCAATCAGTTCCATCATTTAATATTAATTCCATGTTACTCACTGAGTTTATGGTAATGACATTATCACTTGCCATGTCATTAAAAATTTCCAGATCAGCGAGTTTGATGTTACTAAAATTATATATATATATATATATGGGGTTTGTTAACTTGTGTACGTCTGTTTTTCAGTTGGTACATTTTAGTAATGTGTACCGAGTTTTAGTAGACAAAAATATCCTAATATATCATGGATCCTAAGTTTTAAAGTTAAGGTTATTTTAATAATTTTCATTTTCAAAACTAATAAAAAAAAGAAATTCTCAAACCCTTGCTCACCTGTGTCATTTCTCTCAACCATTTCTCTTTCATCTCTCTCATTCCAACATTTTATCTGTCATCGCTACTGTAGCTCCAACTGAAAAAATCAGAAACACTTGCTGTTAAACAATTTCTTACAAAAAAAATGATTTTATAATAAATTTTCATTTCATAATTTTGTCTTATCTAATTTTATCTAATTTTTACAAGCATAATAACATTCGAAAGAATTGGTAATTGGTCTGGAAAAAAAATCAGAAACACTTGTTAAACAATTTTTTACAAAAAATTATTTTATAATGAGTTTTCATTTTATAATTTTTATCTTATTTAATTTTATCTAATTTTCATAAGCATACTAACATTTGAAGAAATTGGTAATTGGCCTGGAACTTGTTTTAGAGATGATGATTGAACATCCGTAGATGATTTGAAATTAGAGAGGTTAGTGAAAATGATGAAATTGAAGAGATCTTGAATGAACCTTTTCCTGAAGGCAAATATGTCAATAACTCAACTCTTTACAAAAGCAAATTGTTTAATAGCGAGTGTGGTTTTTTAGTTGAGACTAGTGTAAGGATGACAGAGAAAATGTTAGAGTGAGAGAGATGAAGGAGAAAGGATTGAGAGGAATGAAGGAGCTGAGCAAGGGTTTGAGAGTTTCTTTTTTTCTTTTTTTAATTTTGAGAATGAAAATTATTAAAATACCATTAACATTTAGAGTTGTCAAAACGGGTAACCCGGTCCGGCCCACCACGGGTTGGTCACTTAGTGAGCCAACCCAACCCGGCTCATTTATTAGCGAGCCAGAAAAACTTGAACCTGGCCCGACCCACCACGGGTTGGTGGGTAAACGGGTTGGCTCACTAGCTCATTTATAATTACATTTTTTTAAAATAGAAAAAATACAAACTTTCTGTAATTTAAATTTAAACAAATTTCACTCCCAACAAATTTTGTTAAAGACAATTCAAAACAATAATAAAAAGTACAATATAATCCAATTCAAAGATATCAAAAAAGAACCAGTACTCAACAACATCAACAAAAAAATTAATAGTTTAATTTGTAACATAATTTCCCAAATTCAAAGATATCAAAAACAGTTTGTTCAAATAATGTATATTCAAATTGTTTAAATAAAATGAACAAACTCTGATATATACAAGCATGTCAGAAAAGGAAAAAAAATCATTCTATGTCTTCAAATGAGAAAAAAAAAGGAAGGGTGTTTTACCTGCTCCTTGAATAATTTTAGTGAAGTGAGAGTGAGAGCACCTTCAAACGAGCAAGTACTATGAAAGTGATTTGTGATAGCAAGGGTTACTTTTTTGGTATACACAGTGAGTGAAGAGAGTATTTTATTTTTTAAGGTTTCATAAATAAAATAATAAATTAAAAAAATAAAATTAGGTAGGTGGGTTGGTGGGCCAACTCGACTCACCACGGGTTCAACTCGCATGAGCCGAGTCTAAATGAGCCGGGTTGAAATCTGACCCGCATATAGGTGGGTTGTATTTTTCAAACCCAACCCGGCGGGTTGTGACCCATTTTGACGCAAATTAGCAAACCCGGTACACATTAAAACTTAAAATTTAGGATATATTAGGATATTTTTATCTACTAAAACCCGATACACATTGCTAAAATATACTAACTGAAAAACAGGCATACGCAAATTAGCAAACCCATACATACATATATATATATATATATATATATATATATATATATATATATATATATATATATATATAATAGAAATGAAAAGAAGAGTAGCATTTATAGGACTAAACAAAAGAAAGTATCTTTTGAAGTATAAAATTTGTTTATTTAGAAGAACTAATGTAGAAATAAAGCTTAGAAATTTAAGTTAGATTTTTATTTATATGAAAATGGAAGGGAGAAGAAATTTATAAATTTATTATTTTAAGATTTTAGGTTAAAAGTGATAGTATAATTTCTTGTGATTATTTCGTTGTTCTCTTATTCTTGAATTTTCGTAGTGTACTTTTTTATATTATTGTGATGTTTTTATAGTAATAAACATTTTGAAAGTTAACAAAATTAAAAAAAAGAGAGTAAATTATGTTTATGTTTAAAATGACTAACTTGTCGAATTTTAGAGTGATACGATAGAGAGTAACCAAAATTCCTAATCATTTATATATTACATGCACCATTTGTTTCCATTGTTGTTATTGTTCTAGGTGGTGTTGTAAACCTTTATGAATATAAGGTTTTTGTTTTTGTTTCCTTGTGTTCCAGACTGCTCGATCCGTGAATTTTATAGATTCTAAAATTCAAAAAGTCATTGCAGATCTTGCAATTTAGAAGTATTATTGACATATAGATGTTTTCTGGATTCTGAAATGTGAAATGCAATTTCAAATATGTAACTGTATTCTAGATTGCACGATCCTTGGAAATGCATTTCAAATTTTATAATCTATAACATGTTATACATTAGGTTTCATTAATTACACAACTTTTATAATCTATAATATACCTTTTTATAGTAGATTGTAAGGTTATGATGTGGTTCATTATGTTTCAATAATTACACAAGTTTCTCATAGTATTGTGAAACACTCTTTTCAAGTTCCAATGAGTAACTTCACCCTTGCAAATTAAATACATCATTACAAATAATTATTTGCATATTTATTCAGCATAAGTCACAAATTCATAGAAACATATATTATTTGTTGAATTTCCTAAAGGTATCATTTTTATCTTTCCATGCCTTAATTTTTTATTTGTATGGAATGACTCATACATCATTCACATATTCAACAAATAACTTTTATAATGAACACAATTTCAAAATGTTGAACACTCCTCAAATGCATCACAACTTAGGCAAACCGTCATACTTCCTTATGCATTCATCACCACCTATAATTTACTAATAATTTTCATTTTGCTATAAAATTCTTATTAATGTTATTAAAGTTGTTAAATCGGATAGTATTGCTTTTTAAGAGTAATAATGAGTCAGTTAGGATTTTAGTAACATGATAGGTTTGGGTTTTTATCCATTCTTGTTTTAGATTTACAGGAATCCTATATAAACTAGGGTTCCTCTTCTCCTTCTTATACATTTGATGAAAATACATACACATAATATACAGTTTTTTAGTTTTACTTACCTTTCTTTTGTTACCAATGAGGAGCATTGGTGTCTAAAAAACTACTGCTAAAGATTTGATGATGTTTATGTTGAAGAATTAAAAACTCTTGTTTGTATCAATGTTAAAAGCATTTTATAGAAACAATTCTTTAGGACTAATTTTGCATTTATAAAAGTACTTAGAAGTTTTCTTATTTTGTGATTCATTGCGCAAATAATCGATTATCTCAGTTAATAATCGATTATCACAAGCTAATTTAGAAAAGAGTTGCTTGTGCAAATAATCGATTATCATAAGCAGATAATCGATTATCACTTCTTGATTTAATAATGTTAGCACGGACAAATAATCGATTACCACTCAGGATAATTGATTACCACTTTTATAATGACCGCAAATAATCGATTATCACTTACAATAATCGATTAAGTTGGGAACATGTTTTTAGTTTTTGACCCCTAGGCTATATATACACCTTCTTAAACCTCTAAGAAATAACTAAGCCTTTTGAGAATACAGAATAATTCTGAGGAAGTTCTCAAATCTTAAAGTGCTCATATCAAGTCTTGTGAATATGAGAAGTTTGTGTTTAGTGTGTCTAAGGTCGAAGCGGTTTTCTTGAAGTTGATTGAGCAGGTTATTTTGTCGTGTGTCGAAGGAAGGTGTTCTTTGTCTTTTAATTTTTGTATTAATTTGATTGTAATCTAAAACGATATTTTAGTGAAAAGGTTCATCACTGTTTATAGTGATTAACGACTAGACATAAAATCTTTTTATTCAAATCAGGATAAAATCATTTGTGTTGATTTTCTTTGACTCTATAACTCTTGTGTTTAAACTGTTTGATAAAAGTCCTAAAAGAAAATCAAAATTTTTAAAAGAACCAATTCACCCCTCCCCTCTTGGTTTTTGACCATATCACGCTCTTTAAAATTGTTCCGTTGCGCGATACCAATCTCAACAATTGGTATCAAAGCTTGCTTTGTTAGGTTTTCAAAAATTTCGAAAGTGACCGGTCATAACGAAATTTATGTTGAAGGTGCTTTCATCAACAGACCACCACTTTTTACTGGTGATAATTATGTCTTTTGGAAAGTCATAATGAAAATTTTTATGGAGTCTGTTGACAAAGGTATCTTGGAAGCGGTTGAAAATGGTCCTTATATCCCTATGAGAACTATTGATGGTTTTTAACAAGAAAAACCATATTTAAGTTGGACTGCTGAAGAAAATAGAAGAGCTCAATTTGATATTAAAGCTTGCAATATTATTTCTTCTGTTGTTGTACTTGATGAATTCTATAGAATTTCAATGTGTAAGACAACGCAAGAGATGTGGGAAGTCCTAAGAGTCACTCACGAAGGTACAGATGACGTGAAACGCGTAAGGAAAAATACTTTGATCCAGGAGTACGATATATGCAGAATGCAACCTAGAGAAACAATAACAGATGTTCAAAAGCTCTTCACTCACATAGTTAACCATCTAACAGGTTTGGGTAAGACATTTAATATTGATGAATTAAATGTTAAAATTTTGAAGTCTTTGGACAAGTCTTGGCAACCCAAAGTGACCACCATCTCAGAATCGTAAAATCTATCCCAAATGTCTATGGAAATCCTATTTCGAAAGCTCCGCGAACATGAGCTTGAGCTGAATAGACTGGCTGTAGAGGAAGATTAAGGAAAGAAGAGCTTTTAAAACCAAAGTCTCAAAAGGGAAAAGCTCAAGAAGGGAAGATGATGATTCTGATGATGAGGAACACATGGGTCTCATGATAAAGAGATTTGCTAAGTTCATGAAAGAAAAAGGTAAAGAGAAGTTCAGAAGTGAAAATTAGGACAATCAAAGATCTACATCAAGCATCAAGTGCTATGGATGCGATGAAAGAGGACATGTCAAGTCAGATTGTCCCAAAAGCAAAAGAAGCGAAGAAAAGAAAGAAAAGAAGTTCCAAAGAAAAAGAAAGCGTACATTGCTTGGAAAGAAATGCAAATATAGAACAACAATGTACACCAATATTGACATGTCAAAAAAATCAATGTATATAAAAATTGGCATTTCTACAATTGACATGTGTACAATGACATTGTCAAAAAAACAAAAAAAAAAGCCATGGTGGAATGTTGTTACACAACTCATCAAACTTTTATGATTGTTAAGTTCCAATGACTAAATTTACGTTTTCTAAAGTTGAGAGACTAAATTGAACCAAAGTTTCAAAAATTGACTAATTTCAGTTTTTTTAGTAAAAACAAAGGAAACAAAAACATATTTAACCTTACATTCTAAAGAAATTAGAACTTAGTTTGGTGAGTGGAATGTTTTTTTTTTGCATATAAGTAAGAAATATCACTACAGGAAAAACATGTTTTATCATCGAACATATACTAGCAGTCATGGATCTGTCGATAAATGATAATTACTGACAAATTTATCAATGGAACCATGTGCTCTGTTTATCGACAAAAATTTCTATTAATAAATTAAATTTATCAACAAATTTACTAACAATTGATGGTGTTATGTTTACCAATAGATATATTTATCATAAAATCGATGAAAATAGATCAAATTTTAAGATTATAAGTTATAGGTCTTAGACTAATTATCATCAATAAGAAGACACTATTTTAATTCAAAGACTAAAGGAGCTAGTTTATAAAAATGACTTGATTTAATTTAGACTACATATTTTCAACCTCGTTTAACTTATATTCACGAATTTTTTTGGTTGGTCTAATGAATGAAATTCATTTTATCATGTCTCAATCAATAATTTAAAAATTGGTTAAATAAATATTTTTTTTAATGTAACAATATTTTTAATCTCATTCAAATCTGGCCATACTTATTATTATTTGAAATAGACAACAGTGCACTGCATTTAGTTTTTCTTCTACTTTAAATTGGTTTTATAAATGCTATTTTACTTTAATTCTTCCAAATAAGTCAATTTTAGTAGCATCTCAATCTTTCTAAAGGTGCCATTTGTCACGCCACATTCTCATCCAAGTGTGAAACTTAACAAAACCACTCTGATAAGATAACACACTTTTCTGCGAGAAACACGTTACACGTAATAAAATGACCTATAGAATAAAAATATTCAATGCGTAGTTTTTTAAGTTCTATATTTCCACTTAAAGAAAAAGAAAATTTAATAATGTCCTTGAATTCCAACGTCTTTTTCTTCTGATACAATGATACAAAGAAATAAATTTTTTAAATTAATTTGATATTATCTTTATTTATTTTTTATTTTCAACTTTTTAAAAGAAATACAAAATTTTATATTTTTAAAATTATTTTATCTTTATATTTTATGTCAAATAAATATAAAAATATGTGATATTTTATTTCTTGTCACATAATAAATATTTATTTTAATTTAAAAAATTGTTTTTATGATCCAAACAAAAACAGAGCAAAAGGGAGAGTGGGGTCTGTGCAATGTTACTCGTCACTTTTGAGTCATGCTGCCACTTTCCAATTGGTTCGGTAATAATTAAACTAAATTAAATTGAAATTCAAACTCAAATTCTGAACTGAAACTCAAACCATTCATTCCTCTCTGCGTCTTCAAGCAATTGCCTTTTACTTCAAATTTCATAATCTAAGTGAAGGATCTCTCCGTCGTCCATGAGTTTTCAAGACATCCAAGGTGGACCCCACCCTCAATCTCGCCGGAACCAGTCGCCGGCGCAGGCCGTCGCTGCCGGAATTTTCCAGATCAACACTTCCGTCGCCACTTTTCGGCGACTCGTTGATGCCGTCGGAACCGTTAAAGACACTCCCGAACACCGTCAGAAGCTGTACCTTCACGTTACCCCCTTTTCTAATCAATTTTTTGGTTTTTTTTGTGTGTTTTCACTATGGTGTGTTTGGTAGGCACAATACGAGGCAGAGGATATTGCAACAGGTGAAGGATACTTCTGCTAAGCTCAAATCCTTGAGTGAATCTGATCGTGGTGCTAATTCCAATGTAGGCTTCTCTTTTCTTGTTATTATTTTTGTTTTTTCTTTCTTTTTCTTTTATTTGATACTTCAAATGTGTGACTTTGAATTTTGTTTACCCACAATTGATCATACCCTGGTTATGCTTCCTGGTTTTTCAAATCACTTTTCTCCTTTTATTGCTCTACTATTTTTCTATGCTTGAAAAAACTATGAATATTTTTGTTTGAATTCTCTCACATTGTGAATATTTTTATGTTCTTATGTAATCATGATCATTTGTTACGTATGTATGTTGACTCTACTAGTAACCCTTTCATCCACTTGTGGGTAATTTCGAATTGTTTAGTAAAGATTTTTACACTGTGACTGTTTCAAAATTAAATCAGCTAGAATTGTATCTGTGTAACAAGTAAAAAAGTTTGGATAGATAGCCCTCCTTGTTCTTTTTGTAACCCAGGCTAGTCAGAAAATTGAAGATGCTAAGCTTGCTAGAGATTTTCAAACGACATTGCAAGAGTTTCAGAAAGTACAACAGCTTGCTTCTGAGCGAGAATCTGCTTACACCCCTGCCTCCGCCTCTTCTACTTTACCAATAAGGTCAATGAATGTACTTGTATGAAATTTTTTAGGAACACTTCTGGAAGGAAAAAATAAGAAGTAAAATAGAAATTAGCTTCTCTAAACTGAAATTGGCGCAGAAGCTCAAATAATTTTTCTATGTTTTTCTTTTTAACTTTTTCGTTAATTTTTTAGTTTATAAAGAAGCTGTTTTCCTTTATTTTTTTCGTTCTTATTTTTTCTTTCTTAGAAGTGTTTATGAAGAAGGGCATATAATTGTAAAGAAAATGACCTCTATACTGTTAAAAACCTAATGTCCTTTTTTTCCCTTGTGTTTTGGGCTCTTTTTCATTTCTGTGTAAACAGCTCTGGCTCTGGTGAAGAATCGACTGGAATAGATGTCGAAAGTCAACCTTTTATTAGAGAGCAGAAGAGGTGAGTCAGTAACATTTCAGCTGGCTCACTGGACGGATTCCATTCAATAATATTTAATCTTTATTTTAACGTTATAGGCAGGCTTATTCAACTCTTGATTCATGGTCTGATTTACTTGATCATTGAAATAAAACTATAGGCAAGAGATACTTCTATTGGATAATGAAATTTCATTCAACGAGGCCATGATTGATGAAAGAGAACAAGGAATTAGAGAGGTAGAAGAGCAAATTGGACAAGCAAATGAAATATTCAGGGACCTTGCTGTTCTTGTTCATGATCAGGGAGTTGTTATTGGTAAACAAGATTACCATGTTACTTGCTTGTGATTGCCAAAACACTTAGTTATTCTAGTGGTTCATATTTTATGCATAATTATGGCAGATGACATTCAATCAAATATTGATGCTTCTGCTGGTGCAACAACCCAAGCTAGGGTCCAGCTAGCCAAGGCTTCCAAAAGTGTGAAAACCAGAACCTCATGGGTGAGTCATAAAGATGTTATCGTACTAATCCTTTAATTTTGGCTTTATAGACATCAGAATATGATGCCTTCCATTTCATGTTCTACATCTGGAATTTATTTTTCAGAAATAGTTTCGTATTTCTTACTTATGGAATAGCACAGTGCACACTACCCTTACATGTTAACATCTCTGCACGTAACTCAGAAATATATTCCCAGTGTCAGACCAGCACGCAACATTATTCTTTTACCAGTAATGCTATCATGTTATTATACTTGTACAACATTCTTATGTTATTTGACTACTCATATAATATTCTTTTCTTTACAGTGTTGGTGGGTGCTTGTAATTGTTGTTGTTGTGCTGGTCATATTACTTATTGTACTCATTCTTTAGTGTGCAACTGCATACAACTGGGACGGATTTTTTGTCCCGTATTTGGTGTGTTTTGCGGTGTGAAGAGTACAGCAATGCAGTTTGATATATTGACTGCATCTGCAGCTGGAAGTTGGAAGAGGATAGTGAGGCAAAGTGGTTTTATTAAGAAATATTGTCTTGTGTGTAATATTGACTAGTGCATGAATACACAAGGAAAAAAATAAGAGAGAACTCATGAAGAATCACAAGCTGTGTATGATAAGGAACAAAAAATAAGTCTTTGTTTTCTTTCTTTAATATTTGTGGAAAAGTTAATTTCTTATTAAATTGATACCAATAATCGTGGATACAACTTATGTTTACGCAAAACAAATATGCTACGAATAAGGAAAATAAATCACATTAACCCGAAGTAGATAAAAAAAAGGGAAATAAAATAACATAGGGCTGTTTCTAAAAAGTAAATTTGTTCTAATTCGGATTTATTATTGATGAGAAAAAGAGAGCGATAAATTTGTAAGTAAGGAGGAGACAACGGTTATGTAATAGTATCATAACAAACTGCATTCGTTGTCAAAACGAAAGAGGAAAACAGGAGGGTGACGAGGACGGATGGCAACGGGTATATTTCATTTCAATATTTAAAATTAAAAAATTTCATTCTCCTTTTAATATTCACATGAAAATACTATACTCTCAATTTCAATTTTAAGTATTCAATTATGTAAGCCTTTCATAATTAGGTAATATAAAAAAAATACATTTTTACTTTATTTTTTTTCCTTAATTTTTTTTTTTCATTTGAAGAATTATTGTTTTGTTAAATCCATTTTCATTATTTATTAATAGTTTAACTAATTTGATATTTGAAAGTTTTTTCATAACATCAAATTATTTTTCGTCTTATGATATTTTTAATTATAATTTTTTTTGCAATTTCGTTTAATGGTTCATTAAAATGTTTCTAGAATTCACATATGATCAATTTTACTCTTTTTAATATTTTTATATGTTTTTTATTATAGAATATTGTTTTGATATTTTTATATAATTATTTTTATCTTTAACTCATTATCACTGCAATCCTATATCTTTTATTATAATATAACAATTTAATATCATTGTCACCAATCATCTATATCACCATTATGAGATATCTATATCTAAATTCAAGTTATTATTAGTTTAATATTTTTTCTTTTTATACGATGTTTTTCAAATGGTATATTGTAATATTTATTATAAAAAAATATTTCATTAGAATATAGATAATGTAAGTAAAAAGGCATATGAAATATTTTTAAACTTGTTTTCCTTTTAAAATATTTTAAAAAATATTTAACTTTATCAACTTTATTTCTTTAACATTTGCAAAATTAATAAATATATTGATTTTCATAAAATTTTATTTATGTGTCTTAGTATATGTATAATGTTCTCTAATTATAATTCCTATTAATTACCATTAATTTTATTCAACAATTTTGGATAAATATAACAATCCCTAATTTATACTATTAATTTATTTTCAGTAATGAAACCCTAATATTTCTAATTAGGAATTGATCTCTAATGTTCTCTAACTATAATTCCTATTAATTACCATTAATTTTATTCAACAATTTTGGATAAATATAACATTTCCTAATAATCTATACCATTAATTTATTTTCAATAATGAAACCCTAATATTTCTAATTAATTTGCACTATCTCCCAAGTTTGTAAAAAATATCAATCAACTTGGTGACTTGATTTACAAAACATTAGTTTTTGAAGATCCCAATATGAAAACAAAGTTTCATCACATTATTGTAAAAGTCGTTTAAATCTCCTAAGAGAAATATAAGAAGTTAAGTATGAAATTTTCTTGGATATTTTGAAAGTCGATGGTACTATTAAAAAGTTTGGTGCTAGAGCATTATTTGCTAAATCAATTTTGTAATCTGACTTAATTAACGGTGGATTGGCAGATTAGTAAGTTAACTTATAAATATTTTATTTTTGTAATTTATTTTATATGTTTTTCGTAATAAAAGTGGGTTATCTTGATTTATATTTTTCTAATAGTGGAACAAAATGTTCACCTAATTATTCAAATATTATTATAAGAATAAAAGTTAAAAATTAAAGTATTAATGTACATAATTTAGAAAATAAATAAACTAAACATCCAAATTATTCAAACATTTAATAATATTTTAGTATTTAGAAAGATTAAATTGTGAACATACCAGAAGTAATAAATAATTATAATAAAAAACATATAAAAATTGTAAAAGAATTAATAAAATGTTGTTGTTGGTGGGTTACACGTGAATCCACCTTCAAAACAACTCAAACTCATTAACAAGTGGGTTAAGTAAGTCGGGTCAATTAAACCTAGAGATAACAAAAAAACTTGCGTCTCCGAATACTCGCGAATAAAATCCGCACAGATAGTTGGTATTTGTAGGCATTTATTATCTGCGAGTTGCGGATAATATCTGCTTATAAATGGGTCGGATGTTATTATACTACCCAATTCGCGGGTATCCGTTACCTGCAAAAAACAAAAAAAAAAATTTAATTTATATTTTATTTAATTAAATTATATTTAAAATAAAATTAATTTGTATTTATTATATTAAATTTAATTAAAATTAAATTTTAATTTATATTTTATTTTATTTATATTAAATTGTACATTTTTTTATAATTTTATTTATATTTTATTCTAGAAATGTATAAATTATATAATTTTTAAAATTTACGGGTATTCGTGGGTAGCCGCAAGTTTTAAAATATTCGTTGAATTTTCTGAAACAGGTATCCGTGCAGGTAGCGGGCGGGTTGCGGGTGGAGTTTTTATTTTGCGGGTTGGGTTGTGGATAAGCATTATCTCTACTCGACTCGACCCGTTGTCATCCCTAATTGAACCCATATTTAAAAAACTAAAGCATTCTCAACACAACCCGATTCAAACCCATGGTGAGTCGGGTTGACTCACAAGTCAAAACCCATTTTGATGTCTATATTGAGTAGGTAAACTCAATGCCCTAATTAGTAACATTAAGGATGTACTTGCAAGGCTTATGAGATGCTTAAGAGGTTTAATGAGTTATGTCATTGAATATTGTGGATTTCTTGTTGTACTACAAGGGTACAATTGTAACGTCCCAATTTAGGGTGTCACGAATCATATTTAAAGTTAAGATGTTTCAAAGTTCTTATAGCGCATAAAAAACGATGTTAATTAAAAACTTCGAGATTTAAAAGGTGTGGAATTAAAACAAAGTCCTAACTTTACCAAAAATATTATTTAATTACATAAATCTAAAATCAATAAAATAAACAAAGAAATAAAATAAACCTAATTACGTTGTTCCTAAAATTTATAGCACAATAACTTTAAATAAACCAAGTCTTTTCCCCACTTTCGCGTCTGTATCATGTATCTGGAGCATTTGCAACATCCCTTGCTCTCATATAACCAAAGGTTATATGATCATCGCAAGACACAAACACAAACACAAGCAAGTATGGGTAAACTACCGTTAACACAACCAATAACAATATAATATATACATAGCAAATAAGCACAACTTAACAAAAAACATTCATCTACAACGCTATCTTTACTAGCATAATCATTTCTACACCATGATCATCGTCAACATCTTCATCAACCATATCATGACCATACCATCAATGTCATCATTATCAACATAGTTTCCAAACACGTTATCATCATGAAAACATCGTCATAAAGTATCTTGGTCTATCTATTGTACCCAACCTCACATACCTGTTATATCAAACATGGTGGTTCGAGTCATCCCACCCTCACTGATATAGGACCTGTTTCCTTGCTCTGCAAGAAGTTACGAGTAAAAACATTGACGCATCGCACACCAGACACTATACTCAGCAAACGAGCCAGAGTCTAAGCAAAACATCATTCCCCCTCTTCCCGCATCGCATGGCCGAAAATGGTGCAACACTCGAACCCCACTCTCTTTCCACATCGCATGATTGAAGAGAACCTTTTTCCTGTATCACATAGTTGAAAACACAAAACCCAGGATTTATAAGGTACAAAATAGACACGTCCATCTCCTCACACATATACTACTAATAGGTAAAACCCATATACTCTTAACTTTACCCTCAAAAGTATATTAAATCATAACCCATTATATTCATCTTCCCATATTGGTATTAACAACTCACAATCACATGAAGTCAACAAAACACACATATAATAGTCAAACTAAATATTAATCACATCTCCCTTTTTTCACCATACATAAAACAAATTATAAAGTTCATCCATATTCCAATATGAGTCCAATGTGGACCACCCATAGGTCCCACTTAGAGAATAGGTCACAAAAGTATACCACTCAACATCAAGCCAAAAAACAATTGAATTATTCATCCACATGCTATTATAAACCCATTATTTTTCTTTTCAAGCCTAATTAATTTTATTTTAATTTTAATTTTTATTATTAGCCTATACTTGTTCATTATTATGAATTTTATTTTCTTTATTTCTTATTTTATTAATATTTTTGTCGCTTCCTTTGCAAAACCAATCCCTAAATTATGGACCCTACAGGCACCTTAGGTCTTGTGTTTTCATCTTAAGTTGTTTTCTGTTTATTATCCTATTTTAATGTTATTTGATTAAACTTCAAAACATGAGAACGTTTAGGCGTATAGACTATTTTGTCTTTAACAGGAGTGGCTAGAATAATCAATCAGTAATATGTTATACTTGGATGCTAGGAATGACTAAAATACTCAATCAAGAGTGAGTTATACTCGGGTGCTAAGAATGGCTAGAATACTTAAGTAGGAGTGTGTTAAACTCGTTGTAATCTTGAAAAGATTAATGAAACCTCTTAAGAGTTTTTAACGTAACTCGAGTTTGAGTGAACCAGTATAAATATTGTGTCTCAATGCTTTTTTAAACTATCGTTAAGTCTTTTATGTCATCGTCTGAAAGAGTTTATATTTGTTGATCTTACATACACAATGTCTAAATATAATTAACGTCTGCATACTATTATTAAAAATCATTAGAGGTTGCTTTGCGAAAGTGACAAAACGACAAAGAATAGTGGCTAACAGTGTTGAAAAAAAAAAGACATTTTAGAGACTTAAGATTAATAAAGTAGGACATAGGTACTCACTAATTTGAAAGACAAAATTTTTATGGCCGCTAACGGATAACAAATACAGTGGTAAAAGAAATTCAAAGAACTTACTATGATACTTGTTGAGATTAAAACACACAAATATATTTCTAGAAGACTTAAAAAATCTCTCACAATCTTCTGTTTATAATGAAAGATTAATACAAAAATATATGAAAGATTAATCAACTGCACTATATTTCTAGATACAGAAGTGGTTACGACTAATAAATAGTCTAGTATTATACAGACTTAACGATGATTCTGACCTGTAAATTAAGAAAAAGTAGTTGTTGACCTTCTACATTAAATCAAATTATTTTTACACGTTAAAATGTTTGATTTTATATAGTTAATTTTTTTATCGTAACATAATTTTAATATGGTATATAATAAATAATATATTTAGTCATCTTATTCTTTATAGAAAAAGAAACATAACTAAACTAAAATAATAATACATTTATACCTTTATTTATAAAAAAATTATTAAACAAGTTTTAAATACCCCTAAAACCACTTTATTAATTTTGTTCTGTCTTGTCTCTTTACAAATATTCTCTCCCAATGGTCAACGTTTCATTTCATCTTTTAGATGGTCAAAAGTTTTTATTGTCTCACACCTCATTTGATATATCTAACTGACCCTTTTAATACATAGACGATTTCAAATTCTATTCATCTTCAATATAAATAAATCAACAGAAAACATACAAAAAAAAATATACTAGAAATTGTATTGAATTTAAAATTAATATACAATTTAATATGTATTAAATAATAAAAATTGAACTTTGGAAAATAAAATTATATTATAAAATAATAATAATAATAATTTATATTAAGCTAGAAAAGAAAGAGGAAGGATGAAGATGCAGATCCCCAGTGGGGTTCGCATCTGTATCTGCTACTAACCAAAGAACACATCACAAGGAAAGAAAGGAAGGAAAAGGTAGTGAATGAGAGTGTGTGAAAGAGAGAGCGCGTGAGAGATTATAGTACCAGAAATGGGGAGTCTAGTGTATCAAGTGATTTCCTCCGCTGCATTTCTCACGCTTGGGATGTACCACCTCATCAGTACCACGCGCAACTACCTCAAATCGCCGCACACCTACGTCGCCAAACCCTTCCACCCCTTCCCCTACCCTCGCCGCCTCCAGCTCTACTTCCTCATTTTCGCCCTCCTCGTCGCCATCGCCCACGACCTCCTCATCTCCGTTGACGCCGACCCCTTGCTCCGCGGCGCCACTCCCGTCCACCTCCTCCTCTCCCTCCAGTCCGCCGCCACGCTCTTCCTCTTCCTCCTCCTCGCCCTCGCCCTTCTCCTCGCCGACTCCTCCCCTTCCATCCTCCCCCTCCCCGCCGAACTCGCCTTCGCCCTTGCCTCCGGCCTCTTCCTCCTCCACTCCGCCCTCGCCTCCGCTCGGGCAGCACTTCAGACCTCCGCCATCGAGGCCAAGTGCCTCTCCGTCTCCGCCAGCCTCTCCTCCATCTCCGCACTCCTCTGCCTCCTCCTTGCCGCCCTCCCCCGTCTCTTTCCCGCCGACGCCGCTCTCGCCGCCACCTTCTGCCTTCGCGGCCTCTGGTCTCTGCAGACCGGCCTCTCCCTCTATGCCGACGCCTTCATCCCCGACGGCTGCCACCGCCTTCTCGACGTCAAGAGCGGCGTCGAGGGATCCACGCAGTGCGATCTCGACGAGTCTAAGTTCCGCGCCGTTGCGATTCTCGATCTGGCGTTGCTGATCCACGCCATCTTCGTCGTTCTCCTCTTGCTCATAACCTACGCGCTTGTCGCCAGGAGCGTTGGTCTGAGAAGGCTCGGATCCTATGAAGCGCTGCCCACCGCGACTTCATCTTTGGACGCCAACCACAGCCATATTCAGATGAAGGCCTTGACTGGCACCCAGGCTTGAATCTTTTCGCTCATTATATTACCTCTTTTTTTGTTCTTTTTTATTTTAAAATTTCTTATCTGTCTTCCTCTGATCATAATGTAGGTTTGAACTTTGTGAATACACCATAGTATTCCTGTTTAGTGAGTGAGGCAAATTGTTTATGTAGTTCAATTTTGTTTCGTTACCTGTTACTGCTTTGCATATTCCTAAACACCCCTTCATACATATGATATGAACCATGGCTCTAAATTGCGATTGCATTGGCATCATACATACTGCAGATTAATTTCTTTTCATACGCTTATGATCATAAGGAGTGCACTAGGTATTCTCAATTGTGAATTGCCTCTTTTTAGACTTTTGATTGTGGATGCCCTTTTGAAATTGAAATTGATAACCTACGTAACTAATTTGGAGGGTAAATGAGCGTGTGACGATCACTAAAGTGAACTCCATACGAAAATGAGCCATAATGAATGTAGGCCAGATTGAATAAATTATGTGGTCAATAATGAAATGATGGTTCATTGCATGAACTGTAAAGTTTACGTTTTAATTACATGGGAGTTCTCGGTATTATTTTTTTTATGATTGATGTTGAAGTGTTTACATTTCATTAAACTGGCCTCTGAGTTTAGGTGGTCATTCCTTGATCTTTAACTGTCCATTAAGAGGGGTAAGTGAGTAATTGATGCTGAGGTTCTTTTTCATGTCCTTTATTTCTCTTTGGTCTGATTCTGTTTTGGAGGCATATCTTCTAATCTGCTTGAGTTATTTTCTTCTCTCAGCATATAGTATTAAGGTGATGGCATGAGGATAACAATACTTAACAGATTTTGTAGTATAAACTATTATAGCTAGGGGACAGGGTTTCAAAGAAAATAGTTTGAATTACTGGGTTATGCATGCTTTACTTGATAGAAAAATAGTTTGGCACCAAACAGTTTGGTCACTATGGATGAAATCGAAGATATCTGTACTTGGGGTTCCACTTTAGTACTGCACGAGGTAGATTGGCCATTTATTTTCAGTATTTCCGACATAAGCAAACAACCTTTGATGCACATGACTAAATATGTCTTTGTTTCTACCGAGACCATTTGATTAATATCCCTTAGTACATGAAATGAATTTTCAAGGGATGTATGTGGGGGCATTCAAATACTGCATACATGGAGAGTCCGAAGTATTTTCTTTTTTCTTTTAACACGGCCAATTTTATCTGTAGTGCAAGCAGTCATTCTCTCTCAGTGTGCATTTTTATTGAGCTGATGTGGCAGCATAGAATTCTTCACACATTCATAGCTCTAAAAGTGTCAACTTTAACAATGGTAAAAATGGCATGCCAAAATATGTTCAGTAACTTTTCTTCCGTATTCTTTTGGGGCTGAAACTGATAATGGAGTACAGAACGTTGTTCTGGATGTGTTGACTTTGATTATATTACATATATTGATAATTGATGTCAGCTTGCTAGTCAAGATCGCAGAGAAAAAATTGTTGCTAAACAAGGAACTTTAGTGCAAATATGTAGGGACTCATTAAGTAAAATATTTCTGATTGCTTCAACAAACCTGCTTTTGCTGACGGTGGAAAATTATTTGCATGGTTAGAAAAAGTTTGAATTCAAACAGCTATTTCTGTTTAATAAGTTATGGGAAATACTTGTATGATTGAGGAAGAATAGAAGTTATTTCTCACTGCGCAAATCCTCCATTAAAATATTTGGTTTATTAGTTTCCGTCTAAGGAAAGACATGTCTATGGTAGAAGAAAAAATACTTCATCTAGAATTTCTCTGAAAATATCAGTTTACCTGCAATGTTTGACTCTAAATCAATCTGTTCTAACACTCTATTAAACAGGGTATGGTATCAAGAAAAAAAATATTAATAAATCTCATAATAGTCAGATAGAAAATGTGATCTAGTGATGATTTTCATTTTCTGTTTTGTAACAAAAGAAAGCTTGTTATGTAACAAATTTCCATACTTTTACTTTCTTTGAATTAGAATACATGGAAAGCAACTATGGTTCTAAAGACTTTGATTATATACACTACATAATTCACCCCTTAATGTGCGGGAGTCAAAATCAAAGATCACAAACCTATTAAAAGACAGAATCATACAATGGGAGAGTGCATAGAGATTGGAGACAGAATCATATTTTGGTATGATCGGGTATAAGAAAATTTATTTCTCCCTAAAATATTTGGATGGATTGATTACTCATGCATCTTGTAGTTTAGCATATGTGTATATTTGAATTGATTATACGTGCATCTTCTAGTTTAGCTTTGTAGATATGTCTATGGAAGAAGAAATTTTCTTCCTTCCAGAAGGTATACAAATTTATGACGGATTGACTGTAAATTAGTCTTCCCCTTTATACAGTGTTGCCCTGAGCTCGTTGAGATAGGCAAACTGTCCAGTGTCCGTGCTAGTGTATATTAGTGTCCATCTTTAGAGAAGTCAGATTTTATAGTCTAAATTCATAAACATAAAATCAAATTTAGACTCAATTAAGTTTTGAGTAGTTGATAAATTTGAAAACTCTCAAGTACCTCTTTATTAACTTTTTGTGGTATATTACATCTTCAAAATTTCAACTGAGTAGGAAGATTTCTCTGTAAGTATATAATATAACAATTTACTGTTATTCTGGATAACGAGTCCTTCACAAGAATTTAATAAAAATTATTTTTAAAAGTTAATCAAAATTATAAAAAATTACAAAGTAAACAGCTAAACTAAAAACATGATAATATTTAGATTTGCTTTTTTTTTTCCTATTATAATTTTATAATTTTATAATTTTACAGATTTATAATTTTTTAATTTTTTAATTTTGTAGTTTTATAGTTTTACAATTTATAATCTTATAATTTACAATTTTAAAATTTATAGTTTTATAATTCTACAATTTTATAATTTTACAGTTTTATTATTTTATATTTTTATATCTTTACAATTTTATAAACTTATAATTTTATTATTTTATAACCTAACAATTTTTTAATTTTATAATTTTATAACTTAATAATTTAATAATTTTGTAATTATATAATTCTATAATTTAATTATCTAATAAATTGATTCTCTATTTAATTTTTGTAGTTTAAGACTTTAAAATTTTTTAATTGAATCTAATATATAGGTGACAATTAGCTCACATTATCATTCTAAATGTCATTGTATAATATTTTATTACAAGATCCTATTTAATTGTCATTATGTAAAATTTTATTACAAAATACCAGGAGTATTAAATTATATAAATTTTATATCTTCTATTCATAAAAATATTAGTTTCTATATTTGTATGTATAACTATTTTTGTTGTATAAAATTTTATCTTTGTGAATATAAATTATTTTATTATTTTAACTTTAAGTTTTAAAGTTATTATTAAAATTACAATGAACATTGTGAAGAGATGAATAGTATTTTTAATTTTTTTTTAAATCGATATTTAATAGTTTGCAAAGATAATATGTAAAAGTTTTAAGATGATTAGCACTAAGTTTAAATAATAGAAAAAATGAAAAATGTTCTAGATAGAGAAATAATAAATTGTAAATTTTTATACTAATTCACTTAATTTGAGTTAGGTTCAGTTCTTCCTTAAGAACTTTTATTAATCTTTTTCAAGATTATACAAGTTTTATCTCTTAATGATCTTACAGAGTATTCTCAGACTTCTAGTTATAATGAGTATTAACATCACTCTTGATTCACTAATCAAACTGATTAGATCGAGTTTAGCTTCTCTAAGATTTAACCCTAGATAATTGTCTAAACGTTCAACTCAGCCTAAGTTAAACAACATTTGAGCTCTCTCCAAAACTTACAACAAATCCACAAATGGATTTTCTGCAACGAGATGAATGATTCTTAGCGAGAGGATATGTGTTAAAATTAAATACAATATGTGACACTTGAAAGTGTTTTTCTCTTTACAAAGATTTTTCTCTTAAAAGATATTGAGCGTTAGGTGATGTAAGAACACTTTAAGTTTTTCTCTCTTTTCACATTGTTATTCTTCCTATGTTATCTTGCATTTTTTTTCATCAACAATAACTTCTTTTCAAGCTTCTTTGTGTGTGTGTGTGTGTGTGTGTGTATCTTTTCTTGAAAGATGATCGTTAGGCTAAGAAGTTGACTTTTGAAGAGTTAGTAGCCTCTAAATGTGAAGTTTGACTTTAGTCTACTTTGTAGGATTCAGAGACTTTTTTATAGCCTTAAGCGAAATTTGATCTTATACGATGTGATAGGACAAATGACTTCAAGGAAATATTTCTAGAATGTTCTTCCTTTATCACAACACCTGTCGTGATTCTGATAATATCTTTTTGCTTTATTGATTTGCACAGATATAAGAAACAAAGTATACAAGCATCAAAATACTTTTGGTTCACGCATTAAATGTTTCAAACATTGATAATCGTCAAGTAGTGTAGCATGTTCAAGACATTTTATCATTTGTCATTTCACTAATAAATGCATCATTTGGTAAGAAATATTAGATGGTATAAACATAAGATGTTTTCTTAAGGCTAAAGCGTTATGATGGTCACTTATCAAACGATAGTTTCTATAGAAAACTTTGCTTGATATAACACTATATTGAATGTGACATATCTTTTATCCTTAGTGTTATATAAGACTTAGACTTTTATTTCGTAAGAAGCTAGCTTATTTCGCTCATAGTATTAAGAGATTTTAATGAGAGACACTTGTTCTTAGACGCTATATATGATTTTCTAATCCATTTAAACAATTTGGTCTTGAAAACATTACTTCAACTCTTGGCTTTAGACGTTATAAGATTGTTTTTACTAGACACTTTGTTTCAAAACAACTTTTCCTACGCAATAACATCTTGTTTAATGCTGATTGTTAAACTTCAAAACTTTGGTTGCTTAGACAGTCTACTCTCTAGACGATTTTTGTCTTAACAATCTCCTCTTTTTGAATGTTTAACAAATACTCATGTTAAACGATATATATTTTAAAATAATTTTGAAAGCGTCTAATTATATTAGGGTTTTTCTATTTTAGTAAATAGTGTATACTTAAAGTATGCTCTCCTTACTCTTAACTCCCCTTGAATTGTTTAGCTTTTATCAGAGCTCAAAATTTTCATATTAAGTTATTGTTTCAGAGTATTATTGTTTTTTAATAAAAGATATTAGAGTGGAATATAATTATCAGAGTAAACATATCTTGAGTTTTTCATATTTCATAATGTATATCATTTAATCATTTTAGAGTATTATCAGAGCATATTGGATATGTCTATCATCATCAAATGATTATCATTTTGTAAAGAATATGACTTCCTTAAGTCATATTTATGCATGATATGCAACAATAAAAATCATAATATGTATTATCAAATTTAACACAGATCTATGTACCAAAGCATTAATAATCACGGATTTGTTTATCAAAGCATAAGCATATAGATATTCATATATTAGAGTACATAAGGCATATGAAAAAAAAAATATTTATCATTTCATCATATAAACATTACATCATTCAATGTCTTAATATCTATCTAAGAACTATATACCAACACTCACCTCATACAACTCCAAATCGAGAAATGATACTTTGATATAAATAAGTTTTTTACATTTATTTAATATTATTATTGTTTATTTTTTTTCTTTCCAAAAATATATAAGTTTTCTCTTTTATAATTACTTTACCTTTATCATTTGTTCCAAATGAATATAAATATATATCACTTTCCTTCTCCAAATGTAAGAAAGTACAAACATTAATTAAAAAATCAACGAAAACACAAATTCACACAGTTTATTCAAAATAAAATCTTTTTACATAAGTTCTTGTTATGTTTAATATAAGAAATGCACTTTACATATTGACAGTAATTATAATATATAAAATTAATTTTGTGTTGGTGTGAATTTAAATAGTTAAAATAAAAAATAAAAATAAATATATTAACATCACATAAAAAGTTAATTAAAATAAATATTCATCAATATAAAACGTTAATCAAAATAAATAATTTAATTAACTTTAATAAATACTAAAAATAAATAGTTAGTGTTAGTTTAAACATTAATTAAAATAAATATTGAAAATAAATAGAGTTAGTAAATAGAGATTATAAAGTGTATATTAAGATAAGATTATAAATCTCAAATATAGAGACTGATATTGTATCTTATTGTTTTCTTTCTCTTATAAAAATAAGAGATTAATATCTATTTTATAATTAATTTTTCATCAAATAAATGTGATCATAATATAAGTTAAAAAAATTATATTCTATAACACCATTTATGGAAATAAGACAATTCTTCTTAATACACTTGCTAGTAACAACATATATTCAACTAAAAGATAATGTTAGTTTACTTTCCTTTTCGTTTCATCTTTTTATAATAATATCAAATTAATATTATCATATACGTTTTCCTTTTAACATTTTTATTTTAAAAAATTGAAGAATAAAAAAAACTAAATACTTAATCAGTTTTGAATTCTATCTTTACAAAAATTGACTTGACTATGATATATATATATATATATATATATATATATATATATATATATATGTAATTTATAACATATATTACTATAATTGCAAATTAATAAATAAATTTTAGTTAGTATTAAATTATATATCATATATATTATTTAATAACATAACAATAAATAAATATGATATAAAAATATTAAAAATTATAATATATTAAACTATCTAATAAAATATAATATATATATATATATACATATATATATATATATATATATATATATATATATATATATATATATATATATATATATATATATATATATATTTATATAGGTTTACTAATTTATGTAATGGGTTTTTTTGGTTGGTATATTTTAGGAGAGTATACCAAGTTTTAGGTTAAAAAAAAGTCACTGTTAAAAAAAACCTAACTTTAAATCAAGAGTATTTTAATAATTTTAAAATTTAATTTAAAATAAAAAAAATAAAAATTATTTTTGTCATTTGATTAGTCCACGTGTATGGTAATTATTACCTTTTATTTTATTTTTTTATTTTAAAAAACAATTATCTTTTATTTTATTTTTTATTTTAAAACACAATTACCTTTTAAAAAATATATAATAAAAGATAATAACTATCTCAAATAAATACTTTTTATTTTTTTATTTTAAATTAAATTTTAAAATTATTAAAATACCCTTAAATTTACCATTAGATTTTTTTTAACAAAAAGTTTTTTATAACCTAAAACTTAGAACACTCTGTTAGCAAAACTCATATATATGATTAATAAAAGTCTTGTAAGATCAAACCTATCTTAATAACTTTGATCTTAATCCACTTTAGAAAGGAAAATAAGAATTATAGTTTTTTTTACCCTGTTAAGAGAACCTCCTAAAAAGAATTTTTTCAAAGATATATTAAAGTTAATTCATGAACCATGAGTTAAGTTGATACCTTTATAAATCATTATATAATAAACACATAAAAATCTAAACTTTCATATATTAATTTTTTAAAAGAAATTTAATTATTCTTCTAATAAATGCATAGCTTTACAAGAAAATAACTTTTCCAGAAATGACAAAGAAAATGCTATTAGCGTATTCTTACTATTATAAGAAAATAATATTTTCATCTCCACACTCCAAAAATCTCTGGTTGGCCCTAATTCTTGGGTGGTGCTAAAATAAAAAAGAAAAACAGGATAAATCCCTATATGTCAAAGACATAGGATTATATATTTATAAATAAAAAATCCAAAAAAAAAATTAAGCATGTTACATTTAAATTAATCATAAAATTATATATAACAATATCTAATAATATTTTAATCATATCTACATGTGGATTATTTCACAAAATACAATCAGATTAGGTCAATCACATGCACAGCTTTAGCGAAAGTTATACTGGGTCAATCCAACCGCACAGAGATACAGCATTTACTTGTTTTGCAACAATGTTCAAATTGGACATTGCTAAAGGACTCTTCAGAAAATATCAGAATGTATGTTTTATTCTGGTCCTACTTTGGTTGTCATAAAGTTGATGAATGCCCTGCGTTGCAGCGAAATTTACTAGCAACAAATAGGAAGCACACCGAGCTTAAACTGAAACAAGCAGAAAAACACATGTTGCAGTAAACCTGAGAAAGTATGTAATCCAATCTATTATAAGTGTAAAAAAGCCTTCACGTATACCTTCTACAAGCAACAATAAATGTAGAGTCCCGCAACAGCAAATTTGATTTTAAAATGGAAAACTGAGATAAAAACTTAAATCCCATCTAGAAATAGCAGTGAATAAGAGACTTCAGCACCTCAGCCAGTCTCGGAAATAGGATTGCATCTTTTCTCGATTAGCAGCATTCCCAACATTCACAGTTGGAATGATCTTGTCAGGTCTCAAAAACTGAAGATAAAGACAAATTCACTCAAAAAGGAGAACAAAACAATGCATTTTTGTCAAAATCATTAAATAAATTAAATGTCTCGTTGAAAGTAATCACAATATTCAGTTCCAGACCTGAACAAAATCTCGCAGTTCTGTATAGCTGGAATGCTCACTGTAAGGAACTCCTGGAAGAAGAAACGGGACTTGTGAAGTGTGCTGCAATGGTGGATAAATAACTTGCTACTTCCATACCTTTTAAGAATTGGTTTTTAATAATTTCTTTTTTATTTATCAATTTAAAATTCAAAACAAAATTAATAATCTTGTCAAATATATCTTTACCTTCCTTCACCTAGTTTTAAGTACACACTTATCAAGGAGTTAAAGGAAGAGAAGAGGAAAATATTAAATGAGGGAATTAATGAATTAATAATATAAGTATAATAAAAAATCAATAGCAATTTTGATAAGAATGACAACGTCAATTATATTTCTTAAGTAACAGACTTGAAAAAAAATTTAAAGGCCTGTTTGACATTCAGGGATAACGACTACTACTGAGCAGCATCTCAAATCATATTGTTACTTAAAAGAAATACTATACCCAGTCCACAACAGTTCAGTCCAGTGCATTTTCAATACAAATAAGTACTAATAACACTTCATATTTTATAGCAACCGAAATGCAGTTAATCTTACCATAAATCGTGACATTTCCTTTGGTAACAGGTTTAATTAGTTCCAGATCGTTGCTTATCTTTTCATTGAAAGTCCAACCTAAAATTTTGAAGGAAGAAGTATAGGACACTTAATTAAGCGACTCTGCGGCACAAATATCTTCTCTGTTGACAACTTAAAATACCAAGATGATTCGGAGGTCAATGTTATCACAGTATTTGTAAAATACCTGTTGGACGGAACGCCAAAACTGCTGTGAATTGATCCTTGTATGTCTTCAAGTATTCCTTTAAGGTCTAAAGTAACAAGTAAAAACATAATGGTAAATTATAATATACAAAAAAAAATTTTACGAGGGCGGCGCAAAATTAAACCTCAGGTCTCAAAGATGACATGGGCAGGACATGGAGAAGCGTGTTCATTCCTATTGTACAGAGTCTATCAGAAAGGTCGGACCAATCAAAAGCTTGTAAAATCCGTCTTCTTGAAGCATTGGCATAAATTTTTACCTGAATCATAAAAAAAATCATAGATATTGCGTCACTGGATCAAACAATCTAAGAGGAGACAACATGGCAACTTAAAGCTACTTTTATCAATTCAGGGCAGAAAACAGTCTAAACCCATGAAGAGGAACCTCATAAATCTACCACAAAGTGCCATAATTGTTGTTTGCCAATATTGCAAGGTTGGAAACACCTTTACGCACAAATTTAGACATTGCAGAAGGATGAAAAAAAAAAACAAGCGAAAATTTCAAAATCATCAGTAATATCGATTAGATCGTCATGAAGACAAACCAATCGCTCAGGTACCAATATCTGATAGGTCTGAACTCTGAAGGATTAAAGAAATAAAGTGAAAACTTCAAAACCATCACCTAAATCTAGATTAGATCGTCTTAAAGACAAACAATCCCTTAGTTATCAATATATGTTTTTGTTTTTCGTAGCACAACCCTTCTTGTCAACAATAAAGACAATTGAAAAAAAAAAAGTGTATAGAATGAACGAGTCAAAATAGAAGTCTGCTCCGGAAAAACACACATACCCCAAGAGCTTTAGAAATTGCAAGATATACACATTCTTTGCCAATACTGTAAGCCCCAACGACCACTAAAGTTCTCTGATGAATTTTGAGATGGTTCTTTGTAATTTTGACGACATAATTTAGTACATCTTCCTTGGAAGGGAACCTGAACCAGAAATTTTTTAACAATCAGTCGAGATTAGTAAAACCAATGATTACATATCATAACCAAATGACAAGACCTGTACAAAAACCAGAACTTACCTGTATTTTGGATTGCAGTATGTAGTATCCAAATAAAGTACATTTACACGTTGATTTATAAGAAGACTGTAAGCTTGCATTGGTTTACACGCTCTAAAGTCCCCAGTGTGCAAATAACGTTGGTCATTTGGGAGGCTAAAGTGAATCAAAGCCGCACCAGGGCAATGATTAGCTTCTAAAAAAGTCACTTTGACACCATCAATCACATGTTCCGTATTAAATTCCAAAGGGTGGATATACCTGTACAAGTAAATATATATATATAAAAACACACACACACTCACAAGGTAATCCCTTCACAGAAATGCAATGTGAAAAACATGATCAAGTGCAGTCTGATTTGTAAGTTCATGTAATTGAGCAATCTACAAACAGAGCAAAGGAGACATGGGAGTTTCTGAGTTCTTACAAAGGATTTACCGATAGACACATTTGAACAAGCCGTCCCGTGAGAGGAGAGCAATAGATGGGGCCATGAGACCATTTCTTGCTAAGGCCACCATAGTGATCGCAATGGAAATGACTAAGAAAATACGCTGAACACCCTTCCACAGACCCATACCGAAAAGCATCAACAGTGAATGTTGTCCCTGCATTTGCAAATAAAGTATTTTCATTTAGAACATTTCATGTTTTCTAATTTTCATAACCAAATCTCAGGAAGAACGTCCAAGATGGAACTATTGCCAAACTAATTTCTCAATCAATTTGTTTCATCAGTCTCTTGGAATAAACCAAATTGCAGTTTCGGATGTACTTGTTCAATTAAGTCAATTCCCTTACTCGACTTGAATTAGTGGAGTTATGATAAAAGTTTCACCTGGGATTTTCTTATAAAAGGGACAGGAACGTGTAGCCCTATTTTCACCACTGAAACGCTTTCTCTTGGGGAGAGATGTCGTGTTCTCGGACTCTTTTCCTCCGTTGCGCGAAATCGAACCCCAATTTCCACGTTTCACAATCTTCCTTTCAGAAGAACTACCTCCTTTATCAGAATAAACACTCAAACTCGGTCCAGATTCAACTAAACCAACGACGTCGCTTCTTTTGAAACCCCAAATCTGGAACAGGTTGGCCTGCTTCATCTTCTTCCCCGAATCGCGCTCGAAATCGGAGTGTCTATTGTTTTTATCATCCTGCAACATCAGCGAGGACCAATCGGTTCCGCAACGATAGAAATCGGCGGTGAAACTGCTCTTTTTCGACGGCGTTTCCGATCCGGGGAGTTGCGACGGAAAACCCTCATCATCCAGTGAAACGTCGCCGAACGAAGCGCCATCATCATCGTTAAGGTCGTAACCGTTGCCGTCGTGAGGTAACGGTTCTTCTCCTAAGGAAGGTGGTGGTGATGCGTCGGTGGATAGCGCCATCGCTTTCGTTACGGCGCGTAAATGGTCGAAATTAAATGCGATTTGGTTTTTTAAAATGATACCGCGGGAAATTAAGGAGATTGCGATAAATTACGGTTTTAAACATTTTGCTTAGTTTTCTTTAATATTGAATTTGTTTATTTATTTTTTCAAAAATCAATTCACTTAAGTCACAACTTTAGAAGATGTTTCTATTGGAATATGTTGTATTGTTCAATTTTGACAAATTAGTAAAATAAAATATCAAAATATATTTAAATCATTGTTTATTTAAGTGTTTCATTCATATTTCATTTGTGTTTCATGCTTATAAAATATTTTTGTAAAGTACTTTCTCATCTTTTTTTTTTCACTTAAATTGTTTTTAGTATTTAGTAAAAAACTCGAGTAACTTAAGCAAAGAGAAACAAATCAACGTGAAAAATGTTATAAGATATAAATTTTGATTTAGAAAATAAAAAAAAATACAAAACTTTGACAAAATTAATATATATATATATATATATATATATATATATATATATATATATATATATATATATATATATATATATATTCTACGGTTTGAAATTGTTTCATAGGAGATTTACACAACAATTCATGCTTTTAAACACTTTAATTCACACAGTCATCATATACACATGTAATTCACACAGTTATACACATTTGCATGTAATTCTCACCGTCATACACTTTCATATCCAATTCACACAGTTACACAACAAAAGCTATTCAAGCTCACTTTCCAAGACTCCAAATTTTTTTTTTCGAAAACCTGGCTCTCATACCAAAGTGTAACACTCCGAATTCCAGTGTGTCACAGGGTTATTAAAAAACTGGTAAATTTCAAAACTTTATCATAGTGCGACAATGTATTTTCAAAAACCTTAACATTTAAATGAAATAATTTATTTAAATATAATAGTTCCAAAAACATTTGTCTGATAAACAACTTCAATTACATTGTCTAAAAATTCAAATGTAATAACTTTGAATAAAAATCTCAAGTCTCATCTTTCAAATCTATCTATCATGCCTCAGCACCATCTGTAACATTATCTACTCACATATAAAATATTATACGATCATTGTCGATAATTTCATTCACAAACACATATAGGGTAAGCTATCGATAAAACCATCACAATAACAAGATATATACATACTGATTAAATCAACAATAACATACATAGTAGTAATAACAGTAAGATTCCTAAACCTCTAACATAACAATTCAATCACAACAGATTGTTCAATCTTTGATCTTTAACCCTTGATGTCATCACTAACATCTTACACATAGACTATTTGTCTATCAACTCATTAGTACCTATGGTAATTATTTACTATAACTATTATAATAAGAGTGCAATCACATATATCACTTCTAGCATCTCAAATACTATGATCGAGACTTTAACGATTATTCAAATTAAATGTTTATCATGAATGAAATTGTCAAAAGCTTTAATGGTGCATTAAAACTTTTCTATTGACGGGACATGTACAATAATTATATTTAAAAAGAATTAACATGATTTTATTAAAACATATACTCTGTTATAATTTATAAAGTAAACTGTGGTTGAATATTCTTTGAAGTCCCTTTGATGTATATAATGACTTCTTATTATTTCTTAAATGTTTTGAAATTCAAAACCAATTCATAAAAACAAGATATGATATTGATATTAATCCTTAGTATAAATGAAGTGAACTAACGCTATTAGTTTTGTTGACAAAACCCATTATATGACATGTCACCCTCACCTCTTTATCAACGTTCTTAGTACATATGCAAATATCCTATTATGGAAATGATGTTAAATTTAGTACATGATATTTAAATAAAATTTAATTTTTTTTGTAAAACATGTCCTTCTGATTTGTTTTCTATTTCTCCCTTTTTCTTCTTCAACTTGGTATTTCTCTTTCTTCTTTTACTTCTTCAACTCAATCATTTACCATTAATTTAATACTATATTTTAATCCTACCAATTTTAAAAATAAACCTCTATTAGAACTTAGCACCTAATTTTAGAAATTTGATTAACAAAGTAAATAAGCACAACACAATCACAAACAATTGATAGTCTAGGAAGTGTTACCATCGTTCTATTATATCAACCACGAATATAAAGAAATATGTGCTCATTACTTCAGTACCAATTAAGACCACTTCATATTTTGTTGTTGAATTCTCATCCATTGCAGTGAGAAAGAGAAAAAAACAGCTAATGAATGAAATGGAAGCTTGTGTTCCTTCATTGAATAAATAGATAGGCTAAAATAGAACGTGATTTATTTATTTATGTGATGATTCAATTATAATGGTGAAGATTAATATGTAGAGAAAGAGTTTTAAACATTATTAAATTTTGGAGGATTGAAATGAGTGGTGCTAATGAGTTGGAGAAATGAGTGAAGTAAAAGAAAAGAAAAAGAAAAAAATACAATAAAATAAGGACTTATTGAAGAAAAAGAAAGTTTATACAGGTATTACATGATTATATTTTATTTTCGTTCATGTATACCTGACAATTATATAGGTGATATGTAAGAAGGTTAAAAAGAAAGTTAATTTTAAAAGTAAAGGATTGAGCTAACAAATTGCTTTAAAGAATGATTTAATCATTTCCGACATCCCTATTTATACAGGATTGTCTCAATTTGATTCCTGTATTTCTAAACCTCTCGATTTGGTCCTTAATTTTGAAAATTTAACTCAATTGAGGGCTTGCCAATAAGTTGGCTGGACGGCGTTAAAAAAAATGATACGTGGATTGGTGACAAGACGAAGTCTTTCTGACGTGGCAGACGTTGGTCATGTTACCTGGCTTTGCATCATTTTTATATTTATTGGTTTAACCCAAACCTTTGGAGCTATTTCCTGGTAGTAAGTGTAGTAAAAGGGTTAGGTTACGATGAGTTTAAGGAGCTATTGTACTCTGTAGGTGGTTGTTCTGTCTTAGAAAATAGGTTGGAGCCTTTGTTGGATGACGTAGGAGCCATGCATATGATAACCTTAGCTAGGCTTAGTGAGCAGGTGCATCTATTTGTTGTTCATAAAGTGTCTGAACCTGAAGTTATACATATGTTAGAATATGTTCCTCAAAATACAGTTGAAGAGCAAGGTGAGGGTATGGTTGAGGGTGAACATGAAGAGGAAGGTGCGGGTATGGTTGAGGGGGAATGTGAAGAGGAAGGTGTGTGTTTGGTTGAGGGTGATCGTTAAGAGGAAGCTGAGGGTATGGTTGAGGGTGAATGTGAAGAGGAAGGTGGGGTTATGGTTGAGGTTGAATGTGAAGAGGAAGGTGGGGGTATTGTTGAGGGTGAATTTGAAGAGGAAGGTGGGGGTATGGTTGAGGGTGAATGTGAAGAGGAAGGTGGGGTTACGGTTGAGGTTGAATATGAAGAGGAAGATAGGGGTAATGTTGAGGGTGAATGTGAAGACCAAGATGAGGTGGATGCCAATGAAGGTGATAAAATGACTGAAAATGTTGTTGTGGATGAAGAAAGAGTTCAGGCTGATGATGTTGTTGAAGGTCACATTGAAACAGAGGATGCTGGTGATGTTCATAGTTGGACTTCTAGTGGTAAAGATGATGATGGCAGTGATGAGGTTAATTATGAGTGTATGGAAGGTCTGGCTAATGTTAATGTTGAGTGTGATTTAGAAGAGGATGTAGGAGATGGAGTTGCAGATTGGTTTGGTAATGTCCAAGTTGATGTGCAATCTGATGATAGTAATCTTGATGATGGAATAAATAGTGATAATGCTAAAGGTTTGTCTGATGATGAATGAAATTCTTATGAATTAGATAGTGGAGCAGAAAGTGATGGACAAGATGATGAAGAGGAGGGTTATGGAAAGTTTATAACATTTTCCATACCTAAATCAATCGTAGATTATAAATGGGATATGAGAACCTATTTTGCTAACAAACAAGACTTTGAGATGCATCAAAACGTATTCAATAGAAAATGGTAGAAATATTAAATATCTTAGAAGAAAATTATTCTTCATCAAAATTTGTGAAAAGTAAAAACTTTCATATAAACTAACATTGATTTAAAATAAAAAAATTACTTAAATTATATAAGAACTTATACACATTAATTTATGAATAAACTATTTTTAGTTTATGGAAAAGTTAATTTCAATTTTCCTTCTTCTAATATTCAATAAAATAAAAGTTTATCCAGAAACACACATACCTATTATATCTATTATATATTATATATGACGTGGTAATTATATTAATTGGATAACAACTACTTCTGCACTCACAAAAATTATTTTTTTATTAGTTAACAATATAAACTATTTATGGTGTGGACCTATTACATTTTATTATAATTTAGTGAATTTATTTTTTAGTCTTTTTGCAAATTTTCAAATATAATTTTTAGTTCCCCCAAAATTTTATATTATTTAACAGTTTACAATAATAATTATATAATAAAAATAATATGTTATTATTATTAGACGTTAATTATAAACATAATCCAGAAATTAAGAAATTAGACAAGTGATCGATAGGTTGAATTTGGCACTACACAAATTTAAAAAAAAATTTGAAAAATTTACTGGCCAAAAGTATATCATACTTATATATATATATACATACATATATATATATATATATATGTATATATATATATATATATATATATATATATATATATATATATATATATATATATATATATATATATATATATATATATATATATATATATATATATATATATTATTACATGTGCAAACCGAGATGATAGAGATAAAAGAGAAAAGTAGTACGAATCAGCAACAAATAGTCATGGCTGCGCTTGGAGACTAATCAGAAACTCCTCCTCCTCCTCCTGACCAGCAGTCCATGGCTTCCTAAAACAAACCCATTTCTAACATCGACATCATCATTGGTACCCTACGATCTTATGTTATGTTATCTAAGAAGAGATGTAGGCTAAAATGTATGGGTGCTAAAGGACAGTGTCCCTGGATGACATATTGTGTTTATATGGAAGTCATTCATACGTGACAATTGAGGACTATTGTTGACAATCACATATGTAGTAGAGAGCTCAAATTAAGATTACTTAATGCAAAATGGCTCACTAAGAGGTTGGAAAAAACTGTTAGAGAAAATCCCCAAGTAAAAGGAGTGGAAATTCAGGAGAAGATTAATAGAAAATGGAATGTATGTGTATCTAGATGTATGGTTTATAGGGCAAAGGCCATTGCTTCAGACCATGTTGATGGGTCTTTCAAAGACCAATATAGAAGGTTTTATGACTATGAGAATGAGCTCCTAGCTCGTAATCCAAGATCAACGGTGAAGGTCAAAGTTGAAGAGACTGTGGATGGACACATTTTTAAGAGGTTTTATACATGTCTGAAGGCCTGCAATGATAGTTTTGTGTCCTGCAAGCCAATTATTGGGCTAGATGGTGCTTTTCTGAAAGGGAAATATGGTGGAGAAATGTTAACTGCTGTTGGTAGAGATGCAAATGACCAAATGCTACCTCTAGCTTATGCTATGGTGGAAGTTGAGAACAAGGATACTTGGTGATGGTTCCTTGAACTTCTGGTTGAAGATCTCGGTGGGATTGAAGTAGCTTCATCATTTACATTCATGTCGGACCAGCAAAAGATAATGCATATGACCTCTTCCTTGATTATGTTAATTAACATTCATATATAAGTCATTTGTCTAACAACATAGTCATAATTTCATTCAACAGGGACTGCTGCAAGCTGTACAAGAAGTGGTCCCTAGAGTTGATCAACGTTTCTGTGTTAGGCACCTATACGCGAATTTCAGAAAGCAATTCCCTGGAAAACGACTAAAGCGATTGATGTGGAAGGCAGCTACAACAACTCATCCACAAACATGGGAAGCAGAAATGAGAAATATAAAACAACTTAATGGTGACACTTTCAAATACTTGTTAAAAATCCCTCCCAGGTTTGTATTTAAATTTTTATTGTTAAAAATCTGCCAGCTTTGAGCACTAATATTGATCAACGTTATCCAATGCAGGCACTGGTCAAGATCAAGATTTACTAGCAAACCTCAGTGTGATACTTTGGTAAACAACATGTCAGAGGCTTTCAATAGTGTAATGCTGCATACAAGGTCTAAGCCAATCGTAAGCATGTTGGAGGAGATCCGCCTTTATTTGATGAAGAAATGGGCAACTAACAGGACAAAAAGCCAATCATTGTCTGGGGAGATTTGTCCAAAAATCAAGACTAGACTAAATAAGGAGTCTTAGTTAACTAAATATTGGATTCCATGGTAAGGATGTCAAAGTTCTTTTATTATTTGATTTAAAATGTGTCAGTGGTTTATGATTAAAAGGTGTTTATTGTTTTCACTTTACAGTTGGTCAGCCAACAAGATATTTGAAGTTCGCCATGTGTCCCAGGCTGGTGATAAGTTCATAGTAAATTTAGATGAAAAATTGTGTTCATGCAGGAAGTGGGAAATCACTGGCATACCATGTTGCCACTCCTTGGCTGCTATGAAATTCTTAAATGTAGATGCAGAGGACTTCATTCCATGTTGCTTTAGGAAGTCAACATATGAAGAAATATACTCTTCAATTATCTACCCAATAAATGGTAACAATATGTGGGAGATTACCACATATGTTGATGTCCTCCCTCCACCAAAAAGGATATTGCCTGGGAGGCCAAAGAAGAAGAGAAGGTTGGAACAATGGGAGCTGGTCAAGGACGATAAAAGAATGAGGAAGGGTGGTTTAAAGAAAACATGTCGCATTTGTAAGGAGCTCGACCACAATAGGAAGTCTTGCACCAAAGGAAATGAGGCACCTGATTTGAACTCTCACCAACCTCCTCAAACTAACTCATCAAATCAGGATCAAGTAGTAGTCCAAGGGGATGAATGAAGAATTTTAATGTATTTTTTTGTATAAGACAACATTTTCTTTTGTAATGCCTATCAGTTGCACAATTATAATACCTGTCAGGTATTTTTGATGGTTTTTGTATTAGACAACAGTTTCTTAATCTGCAGACAATGTCATTCTGGTTTTATGAATGAAATTAACAAACTTTAGTGTTAATTTCTTGTACATCGTGTATATGCCCCCTATTTGGTCATTGAGATTGGTATTAGTTTTAATATTGGTATTAGTGTAAGCATAACTTACACTATTTTTTAATTTCACTGATATGGTACCAGTTTGCTATGTAGTTTTACATCTCAGATTTATGCCAACCAGTTTGCTTAGTCCATAGCATATAAAACCAATATTTACACTAATAAAACCATAACATTTTGTACTCATCACAATCCATAACAACAATTGAATTTCAAATTCATAAACACATCAAACAAGTCTCATTTTCATTGAAGTGGAAGAAAGTTACAACAGAGTTACAAGACATCAGCCCATTGTCATCAACATTGACACTAAAATTGTGTTTATTACACATAAACAACAAACCATAAATATCAAGACCTTCATCCACTTTTCAACAACCAAGAAGGATTTCTCTAACTCAACAAACATTTTCCTATTAATGTCCATTTCTTCATTGTGCAGCAATCTTTCTTGCTTTCCTTCAGACTTCAAACATGTGCCCTTTTCCTCTTCCGCAACATTAGTGCACCATTTGAAGTAGTTGCAACCACCCTCTTCAGCACCACTCTGTATAAACAACAATCTCTTCTCAGAAACACTTCGACATAATACAAACATCAAATAAATCATACCTTATACTTCGAGCATCCCCAAAATTGCTTCCCACGATTCTTCAAAGTTTTAGCAGTCCGCATCGCACATCTCAGTCCACAGTGGCAAATCGGTGGACACACATTACTGTTCTCCTTCATCCATACATTGCATGTCGACGAACAACATGAATGCTCCTTCGACATCGTCTTCTCCTTCGACATCGTCTTCGAAGAACTACGTTCACCCACCCACCCACCTGCGTCGCACCACAACACACTCCAATAACAACCACAACAAGCTCGAACAAAGACGAACCTCGCTCAATTTATGGATGAACCTCGCTCAATTTATGGAATTAGGGATTTCTTCCAATTTAGGGATTTCTTCAAATCCCAATTATTCTCCCCAATTATCCCCAATTACACACCCAGGTCAGTTACCTAACCACTAATCACTTAATCTTTTAATTTAAAACAATGCGTTTTGATTTAAACTAATAAATTTTAAATATAAAAATGATGCAAAGCCAGGTAACATGACCAACGTCTGCCACGTCAGAAAGAATTCGTCTTGTCACCAACCCACGTATCAATTTTTTTAACGCCGTTCAGCCAACTTAATGGCAAGCCCTCAATTGAGTTAAATTTTCAAAATTAAGGACCAAATCGAGAGGTTTAGAAATACAGGGACCAAATTGAGACAACCCTGCATAAATAGGGATGTCGGAAATGATTAAACCTTAAACAATTTCACAATAAGGTTACCGTTAAGAGGGTCATTTAATGGTTTTTCAAATTAGTTAACAAAAGTTTTCTAAAATATTTTATGATGGTAAAGAGAAGCATTGTATAAGTACTAAAAAAAATAATTAATACTTTTATTTTATATTAAATCTGATCAACATTTAATTATCTAATGAAAACTGCAAAATGTTATGCTAAAAAAAATATTTACAAATATTCTTTAGGTTTAAACCCTCCTTTGGTCCTAATATTTATATGAAAATCTCAGTTCGGTCCTTGAGTTTTGAATTGTCTCAATTGGATCATATTTTTTTGTAAAAATGCACACATTTTACCCCAACCGTTAACTAGTCTCATACGGCTTAATATTTGGTGACGTGGTGCAGAGATAAAATGTTGATGTGTATTCTTTGATTATGTGGACTTTTTTATTTAAATAAAGAGTCTTTTACGTGGCAGAAATCTAACTGTTTACTTTAGGGAATTAGGGATTTCTGATACGTGTTTGTTTTTCTGGGTTTGGCTAGTGAAGGCGCGACCAGGAGAAGTCGGAGTTGGTTTCTTTGGTTTTGTGATTTTGCATTTCTTCTTTAGGTTTTTTGCAGGTTGGTGTTGATTTTCTCAAATTGGGGCTGCGCGATTCTAGGGTTTCCTCTTTGTGATTGAGGTTTTGAATCTCTGTGCATCCTCTACGATGATTCTTCCACCTTCAATTCCATGATACTACTCCCTCTTAGTCCAGACGCTTGATGGCAATACGAAGGCGAAGGCGAAATACCACTTCCTTGTTGTGACAATGACGACATGAATGGATCTCGTTGCAGCAGGGGGCACGAATCCTGCATCTTCTCCTGTAATGCTTGCACCTATTATCACCACGGTTGAAACAAAAAAAAGTTATGAATATGCTAAAAATATGGAAAATAAAAGAGACTTAATACGCAATAGGAATAACAGGAAAAAAAAATACCCGTATTCCATCTTCCCAAAATCAAGACGTTCGTTGACAGAACCTTCCATGAGTTGGTGTTTCCTCTGCGCGAGACAGAGGTAGGGAAGATGAGAGTTTCTTGATTGGGAACTTATGAGATTATGCCATGCTGTGATTCCCAAAAGTGAAAGGGTTAAAAATGGAGCAGTCTCTTTCACAAACACGACCCCTTTTTCATTTTTAAATGCAATATAATAATATGAAACACATGTTTACTCTGCTTCGGTTTTGAGCAGTAATAGATTGTGGCCACCTGGGATGAAATAGAGGGAGAGGGTAGACAATAAGGGTGGCTTCAATAGGAGAGGATTCCAGAAAACCAACCCAATCGTCACAGGTTCTAGGGTTTAGATTTACTCTTTCCTAATCAAAGATCAAGGTTTTCAACAGTTTAAAATTAAATGTCCAAAGGAATAAAAGATTTTGGTTTTGTATGTTTGTTGATGAGTAGTGGCCAACTGGTAAACGAGGATTCGACCTTCCTCGCCAAACTCTTTCACTGTTAGGGTTTTCCCCAATCAGTATACGTTGATGCGGTGACCGGCGGCGAGCTTGCACAAGAGACGATTAACGAAGGAACGAGAGAACTTCTCTCTTACACGCGAAGAGAAGAAGGAGAAGGGAGGACCCGAAACCATGGTCGGTGATGCCTCCGATGGTAAACAGCGATGCCGGCGACGCCTTGGAGCGCGACTCGCGAAGGAGATGAGCACTGCTAGGGTTCTCTCGTTCTCTTCTGAGCCACGTCATAATTTTTTAATTCAAATAAAAATTACATCTCTTCAAACAATCCACCTCAGCATAAACACATAAGCTCAATTAACGCCGTTTGGGAACACTTAACGGTTAGGGTAAAATTTGCTCATTTTTACAAAAAATATGACCCAATTGAGACCGTTGAAAATATGAGCACCAAACTGAGATTTTCATACAAATATTAGGAGCAAGAAAGAGTTTAAACCTATTCTTTACTACTACTTTTAGCTTGCATGGTCTAAATACACAAAGCACATCTAGACTATGTACACAAAACTTACCTAATGTACACAAATAATGAAAAAAATATAAACAAATACAGTTCATTTCTTATTGCTTCGTTGTCAAGTCTTCATGTGAATGACAAACTTCCTTTTATCACCACCACAAAAAAAAAAATCAGTTTGACATGCGCTTTTATGTTGTTTTTATTGTCAAAGATTTAACATAAACCTTTGACTTTAGGCTAACACTTCGATGTAATACTTCCTTTTCTAAAGTAAAGTAAACACTTTATTTGAATAACTATGTTAATGGTACTAATCCCATAGTTACTAAATCTAAGTATTACTAATTCATATTATTTATATTTGTGAATTTTTTTAAGAGTATCATGTATAATTGTCTCCATTGTTCTAAATAATGTGAATCAAGGATTGATAATTTTTTTTTTACTAAAATGCTATAGAAAAATATTAAATTTTCAAAATTTTAAAAAATCAAGACTTTAAAGTCGTTTTTTTAAGGAAAATAACATTTTTTTTTCTTATTTACAATTTCGTTGGAAACACATGCATTTACTTGTAGATATTTTCACTTAAGAAGTAATTTTTTTATCATAATTATTGAAATAAAAATTATTATTAGATTTATAAAAATAATTATAAAATAAATAATTTTTATAGTTTTATTGTAGGTAATTTTTTTTATTATAGATAGTTAATTGAGTTTAAAAGTTAGTTATAAAACCTAAAGAGTAAAATGATAAAATGAGTTGTAATGATAAAAATATTATTAGTAACAAAATATGATAGATTACATAACTTTTGTAAAGAAGAATCCTCTTAGTTATAGATAAATTTTAAAGTATAAAAATAAATTTTAAAGTATAAAAACAACAAGTCAATTGATAAGGTGATTACTATAATATGTCCTTTTCTAAAACATGTTTTAAAACTTTCATGTGTTTATATTATTGGTTGATATTTGAAATTATTTTATACATCATTCTACTTATTTAATAGGGATATTAATGTAATTTGTCTTCCAAGAAGTCTCAAGTATAAGAAGACATCGTACAAGCAAGATATAAGGTGATTGGTCTACTTATCCAAAGAAGTCTCACTTTAGTGTCCTTCATTCTTAATAACGAGAGATCATCATCAATATCACTCTTCTCTAACACATAACACATAGCTCTATGATAACTTTTCATGACTCGTTCAACATTCTCTCTCTCACCGACTTGTTTCTTTTCGAATTATGCCCTCATGGTGTCATTGGTTTCACCATTTATAACATGAGAGGCTAAGGACAAATAATGGCCAACGAGGTGGTGGACCCACTAGTGGCAGTTAGTCCACTATTGAATGAACAATAATTTATTAATTTATCATTAATGTTATTAATATTTTCAATTAAAATCAATCAATAAAATAAATTATTTTCTAATTCTTTTATAATAATAATTAATATGATTTATTTTATTGTTTAATGATCAAATTAATTAAGTATAGTACAAAAGTTTGAGTATACAATGATATCATTCATATTCAGGTTAAATTAGATTTCACTATTTCATTTTCTAATTTCTTTGAATTGGAGTAGAAATGATAGAAATATTAATGTTCAAAAGAGTTTTTATATTACAAAGTTAATGTGCAAAAGAGTTTTCATAAAACAAACATAGAAATATTATCATACATCACTCATTCATAAGGACAACCATATCACATATGAAGACTTATGCTAGACTTAATTATTTGGATAAAGCATTGATGTGAAATCTTGGGTGTCTTGCACTTGTGGTGGCCTCTACTACTCTACAGAGCCATTGCCAATAGGGTTTCATCTTATCACACACAAGGTTAGTCGATTAACACCTTTGGCTATGGTAAAGCTCCTAGGTTAGGACATACTACACCTCTCACCACATACATCATTCTACTATATCTAAGCTTGAATGGTTATTAGAGCGAAAGGATAACCTCCAACATTTGGACTCCGACATTAATACGTAACTAAAGAAATGTCACCATAGAATATCCCTACGAGATCCCTAGAATTACACCAAACACATACAATTCTCATTCTCATCACAATTTCAAACATAATTATTTGTATGGATATTTATCCATATATTTATCAATCATTCACAAATAAACATCATAAACCAACAATGATTTTAACATAACATCGTCCTACATTAAACATACTAGAATAGTACATACAAAATAGTATTAGACTCTATCAATTTCACTCAGTGAGAATATCTACTCGTTAAACGAGTAATGCCTAAAGGTCCACTCATCCAACGACCAAATAGCTAGCCTAATGAAATCATCATAGTAACTCACAAACTTTTTTCCAAAAGTCGCCTAAAGAGACTTGTCTCGCCTATCTATTGTTAAGTCAATGAGCTCGCTAACTTTGGCTTTGCTCAGTGAGTATATTCTCCCATAGCAATCACCAAGTCAGTAGCTCTAGGACTTTGACTTTGCTTAGTGACCACCAAGTCAGTAACTCTATGACTTTGGCTTCGCCCAACGAGTATGTTCTCGCTCAGCGAGTCTATATAATTTTGCATATCTATGCCATTTCAATCCTGCAAATTCAGTCCAACAACAAACATAAATGAAAAAACATACTAAATTTGAATTATACAACCTTCACTAACTCAAATTATCTCATTTACAATACCAATCGTACTACATTCCCAAATTTCATCATACATCTAATTCATGCAATTTAAGAACCTAACCACAATTCAAAAGATTGCACTCTTCAAACAAATCAATTCAATCAATTCACCATACAATTAAAAAATTATACATTTCAAGGTATCTATAATTTAAAAACAGTGCAATTAGCTTCCCTTACCTGGCCAAGAACTCACAAGACTATAACCAATGAAACTGCTCCCAACTTGTAGGATGTTCTATCTACACATAGAAACATTACAAGAACGATTAAGATATATCATTATGATCACTGATAAATAGAGACTAATAAGATGGCTAAAAGGACACATGCAAGTGGAAGAATGCTTACATGCAACAAGTAAAAGAAAAAGACCAAGAAAAAGGATTGAAACTCAACTTACACAAACCAAGAAATTGATTGGTCCAAATTAAAAAGCTCGCCGCAAGGATCAATCCTACAATCTTTGTTCTTCAATCAAAAAAGTAGAGAGAAAGAACTCTTAGGCTATATTCACTTGCGAAGAAATTACTGTAGACGAAGATTTGTGGGCGATGGTTTGCGATTAAGATCGTGTTCGGTTTCAGGGATTTGCGAGCAATGAACCAAGCGGATTTGCGAGATGCCCAATTTTTCTATCACCCGCTCCTATGAGATGATTTGGGGTGAATGGAGAGTAATTGTCATGTTTACCCTTCGTATACCAACTCCAAAGCTGGATAAAAGGTTCCAAAAACATTGTACCCTTCCATGATTTTTATGTTTCAGGTTTGTTGTTTTTTCCAATTGAATATGAGATGCATATATTATGTACTTGTGAAATGAAACTTTATGACACTGCCAGTATAAGCGTCTCCCTAAACACTTATGAGAAAAAAAAATTCATATTTTAAATTATAATTTTTTTAGATTTTTAAAATTAATTTTAATAATTAATTTTTATTTTTTATTTTTTATAAACATTTTTACAATTAAATATAACATTAACAAATATAATTTTATATTACTTTAATACTTAGGGATATTTTGGTAATCTTTAATTTCTATCAATTAAACAATTTTTTTAAAACTGTCATATCAATCAAATCCTATACTAATTTTCATAAACTTTACCTCTAAATTCACTCTCAATTACCTTCAAATCCACTCAAATAAACACAAAAAAAATCATCCTCAAATCCACTTTATCACTCTCCCCCAAATCATCTCTCTCGATCACTCTCAAGTGAACACACCTTTAAAGAGAAGTTTAAGAACTCTAGAAAAGTAGTTTCTATAGAGATTATGTGTTTTAAAATAATGAAACACATTCATAACAAACTAGTTATATTGAAACCTTGTAATATTAAAATAATCGAGTCTCACTGTTTTAAACCACTATCACTTTTAAAATGTCATTTTCTAGGTCTTTACAACCTTCCCAACAAGAAAAATTTTCGCCCTCGAAAATTCACTCATCAAGTAGAAAGAAAATTATGGTTTCCTCATTTTCTCTTATAACAACTACCTAAACTTGACTGAGGTATCGTCCCAAACACCTTAACTAACTAAAAACCTTGCCTCTGTGCTAAATGATATAGTGTTCAACAATGTAGATTAGTTTAGCCATTACTTCCAACTCTAACTCTTAACCTTCATTCTAAAGCTTGAATGATCCTCTACGCCTAACAAACAATTTGTATCTTCTATATTGAACTCAACTTCCATACATTTTCCAATCTGTTAACTTCTAACCATCACTTAACGACATATTGTTTTACTTGAAATGATTAGCTTTATCAATACCTATAAGTTCTAAAGCATTTCAACACCTAGAATTGTCCAATTTACCTTTTCCTAAACATTTCGAGACACTGATTAATAATAGTCAAATGACTACATGAGTGAAGTCTCTCTCACAACTATGCCCTAAGCCTTAATCCTTGAAATTTTCACCCATTCTAACATCATCATCAAACCAACAACTTGAATCCCTCTTTTGTCCAAGAATTTACTATTACTTTCCCGCTTTTAGGTTGGCATTGTAATACAAAACTATAGCCCGATTCATATCCTTCATCTCCTGTCCAACTTCCATTGTGCAGCTCCACTGACACTACCACACAAAACTATAGTTTGATTCATATCCTCCATATCCTGTCCAACTTCCCTTATGCAACTCTACATTGCTAGCTCTTGATGAGCAATAGACACCATTAATTAATCATCTTAAAGACAACATCTCTATTGTTTTAAAGAACTCCCTGATGCATTAACCACCAAGTCATAAGTAAGATAGTTCTTATCATGTACCTTTAATTATTGAGAAACATAACTTACCACCATTTTGCTTCACAACTCTAATCCAAATACATTTCTACTCCTTTGTTTACTCAGAAGGATGATAATTTCTTGTCATTGGTGACAAGAAAATGACCACCTTAGAGAAACCTCCTTCAAAACGTATATAAACTTGCAAACTACTTGGAACTCTATTTGTCATAGATAGTCTTAGCACTCCCTTTCCTCGATAATGTTTCTACTCATTAGAACCACATGTACCAATAACCATTTTTCCCTTAGCCAAAATTACACTTGGACATATCAAGATGCACTTACTTCTCCTTCACGATCTACCAAACTTAGATTACCATAGTGACACACAAAGGCTACACCACTCCTTTGCTAACAGCTCCTCTACATGTTTCTTCTATTCCACGCTCTCAATAGAAACTATCCAATAAGGAACTATTGAGACTAATTTTGCTTCAAACACCAATGCACTAGTGAACCTAACCACTCCTAGGTGGCAGTCCTAGTATCTACTTTGGAATACATCTAAAAACACTTCCATCACTACGATCCCTTACATTTGTTCTTCATTGGACTTTGCTAGACAACACTCACCCATATAACACTTTGCCCTTTCTTTAATCTTGAATCACACTCGATGCACAACCACTGACTTACCTTTCGGTAACAATACTTCTTTGGTACCACAATCATCTAGAATGAGATTGGAAGGAAACCAATTCATCTACGAGATTATGTCTCAACCTTGCAAAGGAAACAAAACAAATCGACTTTGAATTTGGATTCTTTTGAAGCAATCCTCTATCAATCAAAGTTGTCACAAAAACCATCATCTCAAACTCCAACTCACTTTTAAACAAACCAACTCGTTTATTTGTGCATGTAACACAAAGAAGTATATTGCCCCACCCAAACTAAAACACTTAACACAACCACCATTTATGTAACATACATGTTTAATGTGACCAATTATACTAAGGACTTCAACATCAAATATTGCAAACACCCTTGCAGTTACTTGGGACCTTTCCTCTCCTTTCTCCCTTGATTGTGTTTTGGGAAGAACTAGTTGCCCTTACTTACACGAACAATCTTAACGAAGGGATTCTCCCTTTAGCACTTGAAACCCTCTACCTCATGTTCAAGGTCAAACCTTTCTCTTTCTGAACCACCTAACTTAGAACATTCCTTCTACTCTTGACTTTGATTATTGCTATTGCTGAGAAGATCCAACTACCTCCTACTAATGTTGATATGGGTATAAAACTTTTAATATACTTCCTTCTCATCAAAGGATTGTATTTTCCCTAACTTAGAAAACACCACCTTGCCTAGTTGATCTTCAAAGCTCTACCTCATCTTACCCTCCCACTAGAGATTTGCCTTCTTGATACACTTAATGACCTATACTCTTTTTTAGCTTTAACCTCAAACCTTCCACCTTTAGGCTTCAAACATTGTTGAGATGTAGGACCAAGTTGATTTCTCAAACCTTGCTACACAGGTGCGCACCAATATCTCCCCTTATTTTGACCTCTGAACTCAACTCCTCTTTCAAAACTTGTGATATTTAATCCTAAGAATTTGTTCTTAAAGCTCCCTTAATCCTAAACGTTGCTTTAAACTCCAACATCTTTTCCCATCCTTTGAAATCCAAGACTCAAATTTTATAATTCATCAAACTCACTCACATTACATTTCCTTATCTTTGAGGCAAGAAATTGTATCAAAGGCCTTATCCAATTCTTATAAAGGTAAGTAGGTCATGTTATCCTTGAATCTGCATTCCTGTACCACTATAGAGAACTTCAACACAAAAACAAAGGCAAGAACATAATAAGAATTGTTATAGAAAACAAAACTTAAACCACAACTTTACTCCCTCTCTAACAAACCTAACTCTTTATTTCCTTAAACCTTCATAATTAAGAAAGGAAACTATCTTTGATATAGTCACGAGTGTGAACCCTAATTACTATTATCAAGACATTTTACGTTCTTAATACTATTGTTTGATACATAATCTCTACAATATAAACTTAAACTCTAAAACTTTGCAAGACACGACAAATCCACAACCCTCAGGTCATCCTAAGGACGAATTGCTCTAATACCAAAATGTAACATCCCAATTTTAACAGCTTACAACTGATAAAATAAAACATTATAATATTGATAAACAAAGCCGATTGTCTCAACATATAATTATATAGTATTAGTATAATTATTTTAAAAAAATAACCATAAAAATAAAATATATCTAAAGTAAGGAAAACTACTAGACGACAATGAAGAATACTTCGCAACATAACTGTCCTCCACCGGAGATACTTCAACATCTACCTCTCTTTTACTCATACCAATAAGGTGATCATCGCAAAAGAAACAAACATAGAAACAAGAAACACCAAAAGAAACAACATGGTAAGCTAATGTGGAAAAGAGTTTTCATAAAACAAACATAGAGATAGTATCATACATCACTCATTCATAAGAACAACCATATCACATATGAAGTTCATACTTGACTCAATTATCCGAATAAAGCATTGATATGAAGTTTCAGGAGGTCTTGCACTTGTAGTGTCCTCAACCACTCTATAAAGCCATTGTTAATGAGCTCACCTTACCACACACAGAGTTAGTTCATTAACATATCTTTGGCCTAGATTAGGACCTCCTGCATCTCTCACCATATACCACATTCTACTCTATCTGAGCATGAATGGTTCTTAGAGCAACAAGGTAACCTTTAACATTTGGACTCCCACATCAATACGAGATCCATGGAATTACGCCAAACACATATACAATATTCATCATTGTTACAATATCATACATCATTATTCATATGCATATTTATCCATAAATCTATCAACAATTCTCAAATAAACATCATAAACCAGCTATCTTTTTTCACTCAATGAGAAAATCTACTTGCACAATGAGTAATGCTTGAAAGTACACTCACCCAATGACCATATAACTCTTCCAATTTGATTTTAAAATATTTTTCCATAGTTTATATATAAAGCTCGGGATAACTTTTTTTTTCTCTTTTGTTTTTTGTTAACATGTGTTTTAATAAATTATAAATGAAGTTAACTATTTTAAATGTGTAACGAAAATTTCGGTCTACTAAATTAATACGAATTATTAAAAGACAATATAAATTTAATTCAATTGTTATTAGAAATAAAATAATAAATTACATTAAATTCCAATTAACTTTTTATCTCATTTTCTGGTCTCTTGTATTTTAGTTCCAATATAAACATTAACAACACAATAAACTAACTTTGACGTCTAACAAGCAACTGATAGAAACGGCCCACGATGAATAGCAAAATTAAATTTTATTCTTAAAAAAAATTCTTGAATAACTGCACTAGTTTTTCTTATAAAATGACATAGGATGCAGCCCTTCAAAACATATCATATCAATTTGTTGGTGTTGGAACAGAGACATTCTTCTTTGAACCATTCACCCATTCAACTTTCTTCTCCACACCTTGAATCACTAAGAGCTTTGCTTTTTCAAGCCTTCAAGGTATATATAATACTAATCACACCTTGAATATCATTTTTTTTTTCTTTATATTTTGTAATAAGGATGTAATGTTTTTCTTTATTTTTGAATATTTTTTTTCTCTATTTAGCTTTTATCCAATGTGATCTATATTAAAAGCAATTAAACATTAATTTTATAAACAAGAACTTTGTTGTGTGATTTTTTTATCTGATGTTTTGAGTAAAACAGGACGAAAAAAAAGGAGAGGTAGAATCATGAGTGATGAAAATGGAAATGCCCCAAATCTTGAAGTGAATTTCAACCTACCCCCACCAATGGTAGTTGATAATGGACTTGAATCACCAATTGAATTAGCACCAAATTCACCAATTTCTCCACCAATCTCATGTTTTTGCTTTGAATTTAACCAAGACGACGACGACAACAACAACTTTGAGTACTCCAATAATGTTGAAGTTGCATCTATGGTGGTAGTAGGATGCTATGAATGTCTTATGTATGCAATGGTTAGTAAAAATGATCTCAAGTGTCCAAAATGCAAAAGCACCAATTTGATTCATTTTCACGATGACAACAACTCGGGGATTGTGGACTAAGATACCATATTCTCATTTTAAATTTACAGAAGAAATCTCTTAGGATATATTTCTTTTATATTTTATTTTACCGTTGTCGTTGTGTCTCTCTTTATAAGAAAAAAAGTCAAAAGAAAAAGTTTTAAATTACATATAAAATAGGTTATGCTTAATATATGATTGTTTTACTTGACTTAAGTTATTATGTTAACTCCTTTATTATGAATCATTAATAAATAATATAAATTTTATTATAATTGTGATTATTTTAATTATCTATTTTGAATTTCTTAATTGATTCAATAAGTAGAATTAATTTTATTTTTAACTTTTTGTGGATATAATTATTAACAATTATAATTTTATTGCCTCCAGTTTAATCTCGAGTTAAATAATAACGAATTCGTATATGAAAAAAATAGAGAGAATTTGAAATGTCGTAAAAATATACTATCATTGCACTCCTTGATTTATAAATATTGACGAGAAAGTCAGAATAAGAAATTATCACTTTTCTAACATTACAAAACAACTTATATTATATCTTTTCTTTTATATCCCTTACTCTTTTTTTTGCCAATATAAATTTTATACATAGGTGATTTATCTTTTATTCTATGTTTTGTTTGCTTTAGATTGCGTTAAAATTCTTTTTAACCTCATTTTATAGTTAATATAATTTATTATCAAACTATAATAATCCATTATCAATAATCAATTTGCGAAAATTGATTATCACGAGCAATTATGATAATTTTTAAACAAGTATTTCACCCTTATGTATTTATTAAATGCATAATCAATTATCATAATGGAATAATTCATTATCACATATTAATTAGTTCACAGATACGTGTTCTGGGGTTTGCTGAACCCTCATGTTATGGCTTTGAGAACTTAGCGTGTTGGCATAGAGCGAGAACTTTCATAGTTAGTGTAATTGAGTGTTGTTGCTGTTGGCGTAGAGCGAGAACTTTCACAGGATAGTTAGTGTAATTGAGTGTTGTTGCTGTTGGCGTAGAGCGAGAACTTTCACAGGGAGTGTGATTGAGTAATGTTGTTGTTGCTGAGTTGAAAGTCAGGGAGTAAGTCAAGGAGTGTGATTGAGTGATGTTGTTGTTGCTGAGTTGAAAGTCTATCATCCTTCGTGAAGCATTCAGAGGAGTTGTTCATCATTTGTGAAGATTCAGAGGAGGTGTTCATCCCTTATGGGATAGGGAAGTGAGTTTCATCTCTTAAAGTAACAAAAGAGGTGTTCTAACCTTAAACTATTTTATTTTCTTTGTGCTAGTGAAGCCGGTTGAGATTAACAACTGGATGTAGGATCTATGTGATCCGAACTAGTATAAAAATTACATGTGCAATTTTCTCTCTTCCTTACTCCTTTAATTTGTTTAAATTGTTTTAAAAAATTTATTTTTACGTGAGAAAATTATTAAAAGAATGATTTGCGATAAGAAACCAATTCATCCGCTTTTGATTTGTTGAACACGTTAACCATTCCAGTGTGCTGCTCTGACATTTTTTTTTATTGTTTTTGGTTAAAATTTCATTGTTTTAGGAGAAAATAAAAATACTAGTTTTTTTTTTTAATTTGGTAATATAAAATAAAACTTAGGTCGGCTCAATATTTAATATTTTTCTCATAAAAATGAAAATTGGAGGTTTTAGAGATTAAAACACGTAAAACTAAAATTGAAAAATAGAACTAGAAATAAAAAAACCAAATCAAGAAATATCAAAACATATTAATGCACAATTTTATAAACTTGAAACTTCTAACACACTCTCTCATGTCCATGTATAATCATCTCAAATGTTGGATTATACATTAATGGATACATCTCAAATATTGGATTATACATTAATAGATGATCCGATAATGGATGAAACAATAGATTCAACAAATAAAAATTTCGCTAAAATAGACTCAAACTCATTACTTTCATACCATATTAAAAAATACATTTTAAGCGTAAATCACAAAATTGACTTGAAATTAAAATGAGGTTTACTCTTGCTTTTATATATATATATATATATATATATATAATTTTATTTGTAGTAACTTATTAAATCAATCGGCCAAATTAAATGTTAATGTCATTCAATCTAATCCTTAATAGAATCCTAATTTGAGTTATAAAATTAGAAATACAAATTAATATAATAAACGAAGAAACAAAAATTAGAAAAGATAAAAACAAACTTGGAGCAAAGAACCATCAGTGCAATAACGCAATTCATGTTGTTTGATCTTAATTTCGCGAAGCAAATTAGAAGATTAAGAAAAGATGAAAATAGTTAAAGAAGGAGGAAAACTAAAACGCTAAAAATTGTGACCAATTGATTTTTGTCTTTTAGTTTGGGCACAATTAGGCCTGTAATAGACTTTGACCTAAAACTCAATTTTACAAAACTTTGAAGCAATTATGGGCTCAATTTTACAAAAGAATTTATGACCGAAATAATGAATATGATTAGTTAAACATATAAAATTAAAGCATTTATTATTAATAAATCTAACTTATTACTAATGATAGAAAATTTATTAAGAAAATTTGTCATCAGGAAAATTTATCATCAATCATTTGTCATCAGGAAAATTTATTAAGAAAATAAAATTAAATTAAAAAATACAAAGCATTGAGACTACACTAAATCTATGATAAAAATTGAAACATAGACAAACCATATATATTATAAATAAAAATCTAAATAAATATATAGAAGTAAAATATTAAATTACTTATATTATTTTTTTATGAATAAAACTAAATTAGTTAACTTATAGTTACAATGATTTCTTTCAAAAAAACATAAGAAACTTTGAGAAAAAAAGTGCATTCAATGCAAATTTAAACTATAAATAGGTATGTATTATTAATTTAATAGTACCATCTAGTAATCAAATTATCTTAGTAGCTTGGAGTATTTCTTTTTTTAACATTTTAGACATAACTTTTACCTTAAAATATTTTAGATAACTTTGAATCGAATTGTTCTACATATAGTATCAATAAAATCAGGTGATTGTTTCCATTATCTTGAAATATTCATATTACAGCCACAAAACATTTATGAAACATGTTATCACTTGGAATATGAACCTAAAATCCTTTGAGCAACCCTTAAGAAAATTCACAAAAATGCATAATACAATTGCTATTAATACACCAATATGGAACATAAATGTCATATGAAATTAGTTTATCATTAAACATAAAATAATGAAGTTAACATTCTAGTTCATTATATAATAAGGATTGAAAATAATTGTTGACTATACTATATCTTATATTTGTTTGAAGATGGAAATTTTCACATATAATAATTAAACAATAGACTTTTTAAAGAATTTTGCACTGACTCATTTTTACTATAATTCTGCAGACAAACTAACTATTATAGGGTTAGGAAATCAAATTTTGTATAAATGATATGCCAGAATGCTATCTAGGTTGCAATTTGTTTTTTTTGCGTTATAGATTTCGACTACCTATCTTTAGACTTGTTTAATTTTTTATCATGATTGTTACATGGGTTTGGTATGGACTACCTATCTCTATAATTGTTTAATTTTTTATCATTATTGTTACATGGGTTTGGTGGGATCTTTTACTTTTTTTTTTTATATTTCTTTTCGCTTATTAATAATTTTTTTTTCTCATAATGACAAATAATTTTTTAGCTTATGGGATGAGTTAGACTTAAAGTTCACTTTTTAAGATGAAATCATCTTAGCGATATTTGTTGTTTATTGGACATGTTGTCCCATCCACTATCGGGTCGTTATCAGACCACCCATTAATCTATACACTAGTGCAGAAATGACTTTAGACGTATATTATTTTGGGCTTTTAATGTCAGATCTTGATCCGACGTATTTATGGGTGACGTTAATGGGACGTCAAACTATATAGGTCAGACGTCTATATAGATGTCGGACTCTATATGCCAGACGTCTAAAACGTCGCTGTATTTAATTGGATCTTTCTCCGCTTGAGGCCTCTCAGGTTACTCCTGACTCATGGTGATTCGAGTTTACAACTTTATATTTTAGTGAAGAGAATGGATTGTACTTTTTTTTTTGTATTGGATGGTTTTAAAAATGTAGTGGAGGGATTTTGAGGAGTGGAAAACACAAGAAATCGCTGTCCAAGAAAGCCGCCCAAGGACACGAGCAAAACTCTACCAAAACCCAATGAAAACGCATTTTAATCGGTTCAAATGAAAGATAATTCATCAAAGAGTAATGTAATCAGAGTAAAATTAATTTTAAACGGTGCAAAAGTGAGAAAACGAACCTGAAAAACGTAGTCCATGGAGAGAAAACGCGAGGACGATGATGAATAGTGAGTGCACGTAATTGCTGCCTCGCATTCGTAGTGTTTTAATGCAAACATTTAGAAGTCGGTTCCCCCCATAACAGACATTTATAGAAGTCAGTTCCCGCCATAACAGACGTCTATAGACGTCGGTTCCCCCACAACAGACGTCTAAATGACTTTAGAAGTCGGAGTGGCGGGATCAGACGTCTAAATGGAGTCAAAACGTGACTTTTTAGATTTATGGGCTGAGTATTTAGAAGTCGATTCCCGCCATAACAGACGTCTATAGACGTCGGTTCCCTCCACAACAGACGTCTAAATGGCTTTAGAAGTCGGAGTGGCGGGATCAAACGTCTAAATGTAGTCAAAAAGTGATTTTTTAGATTTTTGGGCTGAGTATTTAGAAGTCGGATCCCGCCATAACAGACGTCTATAGACGTCAGTTCCCCCACAACAGATGTCTAAAAGGCTTTAGAAGTGGGCCCCTCATAGCTGACGTCTAAATAGTTGTTTTATTTACTGAAAATGCCACTGGTCATTTTTTACGTTGGATATTCGAGGGTCGGACGTCTAAAGGGCGACGTTAAAGGCCTTTTCTGCACTAGTGATAGTCTCACGCTCGAGATGATGTTTATACCTCGGCGTGAGGGGGGTGTGTTAGAAGTCCCACATCACTTAGAGATAAAGCCAATTTATAATATATAAGTGGGTGCAAACCTCACCTTATAAGCTGTTTTGTGGGGTTGGGTTAGGCTTAAAGTCCACTTCTTAACATGGTATCAGAGCTATGATTAGAGCCTATCATAGAGATATTTGTTGTTTGTTAGGCATGTTGCTCCACCCGTTATCGGGTCGTTATCGGGTTGTTATCAGACCACCCATTAATGTGTGTTGGAAGTCCCACATCGAATAGAGATAAGGCCAATTTATAATATGTAAAAGAGTGCAAACCTCACCTTACAAGCCACTTTTGTGGGGTTGAGTTAGACTTAAAGTCCACTTCGTAACATGGTATCAAAGCCAAGTTAGAGCCTATTCTAGCGATATTTGTTATTTGTTGGGCATGTTGTTTCACTCGCTATCGGATCACCCATTTATGTCTAGTCTCATGCTCGAGATGATGTTTATACCTCGGCGTGAGGGGAGTGTGTTGGAAGTCCCACATCAACTAGAGATAAGGACAATTTATAATATATAAGTGGGTGCAAACCTCATCTTACAAGTTGGTTTTGTGGGGTTGAGTTAGCATTAAAGTCCATTACTTAATAATATATTTGTACCCAACCACCAAAAAACACTAGTACAAAATTAACCTTCTAACACGCGTAATAGGCTTTGAAGTTGAAGAAACCGCAACATAAAATGACGTAGTGATATTTTTGTAAATTTTGTAAATTTATAAGCCTTGGTTTGAAAAGAACTAAAGCCATACACACACTTATATTTAATTACAAAAGAACCGAAATCTAAAAGTGAGCCAAAAATTTCAAAATATCTCAAAAAATGACGTTTTTTATTTGTTTATTTATCTGAAAAGGACGTATGGCCTTAGTTATTTAGCTCAACCAAAGCCATAACATCTTTCAAAATTGACACTTTTATTTATTTATTGTTTGAACAACACCTTTTACTTCAGTTTTTTATAGAAACAATACCAATTAATCTTTCTATTTCAGTTTTATGAGGAATCAAAGCAACAAGGTTGATCAAAATTGCCACTAAAATTAATATTTTTGTAATTCATTACCAGACTTTTGACTTCAGTTTTACGAATAACCGAAACCATAGGCCATATAATGATTCAATTATTTAAATAACTACTTCCATACGTCTTCTTAGGGTTAATTTCACAAAATAAACAAACCACTTCCACAATATTCTCTCTCCTCAATCAACCACTGTAACCTGTGTGAACTTCGAAACCACTGTCATTGCTCTTCCACATTCACTCATTTGCACAACGTTGTCGCTTATGCGCTATGTTCCGTCCATATTTTTGTCGTCATTTTGCATTGTCTTCGTTGCCTTGATGAGCTCGATTGTGGTGTTTTTTTTGGCATTTTTTTCACGATGTGCAAATTCATTTTACACACATCGTCAATCATCTATCCAGTTTAGATAACCTTGAAGAGTTAAATACTAAAATTCTAAAATCTTTGAACAGGACATGGTAGCCAAAAGTCACGGCCATCACAAAGTCACCAAATCTTGCAACCATGTCTATGGTGACTTTGTTTGATAAATTAAGAGAGCAGAAGATTGAAATTGAAAGGTTGAAAGAAGAAGAGGATCGAGGAATAAAAATAATATTACTTTTAAATTTAAGGTTGTCATAGCAAAAACGTCAAATACGATGATGATTCTGATTGTAAATATCTAGACCAATTGATAAAAGTTCTCACAAAGTTCATGAAGAACAAAGGAAAATACAAAGATCGCAATAAGAATAATCAAGGATCATCCTCAAATTTTAAGTGTTACGGTTGTGGAGAATTAAGACATATCAAAGCAAATTGTCCAAAAGAAAATTCTCCAAAATAAAGGAGTAGGAAAAGTATAATTCAAACTTTTCATCTTGCTCTGCATCAAGCATTAACGACTTTAATGAGCAAGCAAATATTTGTTTAAGGCGAACGACGATATAGTTGGAAGCCAAGTAAATACCTTTAGTGATTTTGATAATTTTGAATATATAGATCTTGATGAAGATGAATTACATGATACATATAGGGAATTATTGTTAGAGTCAGAAAAACTAGATCTTGCTCATAAGAAATTAAATATTTATTTTAAGAATTAAAATAAAAATTTTAAAATATGCTTGAAGATAATGAAATTTTGGAAAACAAAATTTCCTCTTTAGAAAAAGGAAAACTGGTTAGTAGTGATGAATGTACATCTTGCATAAATTTAAAGAAATTAACAGAAATAACTAAAGGAGAATGTAGTAGAAGCTCTATAGAAAAGAAAAAGGATGTTAAAAATAGGTATGCTTATAAATATAAGAATAGAACTAAAAGAACCTAAAGAGTTTGGATAGAAGAAGGAACTACTTATTATAGGAATCAAAATGTTGTTACTTGTTTCTAATGCATAAGAAAGGGTCATACATCAAATAAATGTAGAATAAAATATTATGGTGTTCCAAATGGAATATATACATGGATTCCTATTATAAAATAACATGTCTCTAACTTCAAAGGACCCGAATAAGTATTTTTGAAGACCAAAATATTATTTTTCTATTTTTGTAGGTTATTTCAAAATTAAGGAAGAAGTTTTTGAGTGTGCACCAAAACTTGTTAAAGTATGGATTATCAAATTAAGGGGGAGTTTTTAACATGAAAGAAAAATTTGACAATTTTTTTTTGTATTTTTCTATGTTTTGTATTATGCTTTTCGTTTTCAATTAATAAAAATTTGCTTTGTTATTTATTTTGTTTATGGCTTATATTCAGGTGGAGTATTATCTTTAGGGGGAATTTATTCTTGTACAACTCTTTTTTATAATGATAAAAAAGAGGGAAAAATATGTTGTTTAAAGACTTTAAAATGTTTATCTCTTTTCTATTAATGTTCTCTCTTTTTTAAGTTGTGTATGAGTACATGTTATTACAAAAGCCTTTAAACCAATAGAGTTTTTTATCATCTTAAAAAAGGGGGAGATTGTTAGAAAAAAGATGAAGCATAGAAGTTTTGATGATGCCTAAATCATGTCTTAAGTGCTCACTTTACAAGAAGACCTTTATGAAGATTTGTATTATGTGTTAAATATTTTGTAATAAATAGTTTATATATGTATAGGACTTAGTGTTCTGTTTAATTCCATGTAATTTATGCTTTAAATTTCTTTTTGGAGTCAAAAAGCTCTACAATAATCGATTAGCTACTTAAGATAATCGATTATCACAGATAAGTTTTTGAAAATGCTAAAAACTATAGTTTGGCCTCTGAAATAATCGATTACTAGAGAATGATAATTGAATATTCATAATCGATTATCACTTCCAATAATCGATTATCATGACTAGCTATTGGACTTTTTGAACACATTTTTTACCGTTGTACATTCATTAAATGCATAATCGTTCATCTTATTAAGATAATCAATTATTACAAGGGAAAAGGCTAGCAATGGATTTTTGGAGGTGTCCTTGAGTGGGGTCTTTATAAAGATGTTTTAGACTCTCATTCTAACACACAACTAAACGTTTTTGAACGAAGTAAAGTATGACCTAAGGTTTGTGTAACTCTTGTGTTTTGACTTTAAGAACTTGGTGTTGTCAAGAGCGAGAACATTCACTAGGAGTGTGATTTAGTGTTGCTGTTGTTGACTGAAGCATGTCATCCTTTGTGAAGATTCAAAGGAAGTGTTCATCCTTGTGAAACATTCGAAGGAGGTGTTCATCCCTTATGGTCTTCAGGGGATGTGAGTATTATCTCTTAAGGTAACAAGAGAAGTGTTTCTAAACCCTTAAACTTGGTTTTCTGTGTGATTGTAACAATTTATGGTTTTGTGATAGTGAAAAGTTAATCTTTGCTTGGGATTAACAATTGGATGTAGGATCATTGTGATTTGAACTAGTATAAAACTACTTGTGCAAATCTCTCTTTCCCTAAACCCTTTATTGTTATTGATATTATCTATTAAGTAAGTTTAAAAAGAGAAGAAAAATTATTTTAAAGCACAAAAAATCAATTCACCCCGTCATCTTGATTTTTGTCCAAACGCATAAACATTTCGTTACACCGCTCTGACACTTAGAAGAGGTATACTTGTTCAAAAATAGTGTTCAACAGAGTATCTTTTATTTATAGAAAAAGAAAGAAAGAAGGACGTGAGAGAAAGACAAATAGTTTCATCAACATTCAAAAATTATATATAAAAAAGCCTTGATCTTAAAGTAAAAAAGCTAACAACATAATTTCAAATTAAATCACACAAAAATATATCTATCAAATATACTTGCACTCTTTTTGTTTTAACCTTAATATCTTGATTAACCTTTGTCAAAATGTTGATTTCTTGAAAAAAAGCAAATTGAGGATATATTTTTGGGAAGATTTAAATATTACATTATCAAGAACATAAATATCATTTCTCTTGAAGAATACATAGCAATAACCATTTCTACGAGAACCTCTATAAAGAGCAATCTAATAAAAGATCAAAATAAAGAAACTTCGTATTATATCCTTTGATCTATAAGATTTGTGAGAAACAATTATCTTTCTTTTATCAAATATGCTTTGTTTTATAACCAAAAGGAGTACTTAGAATATCAGAATTCTTAATCTCAAAAGGATGTTAAGAAATGATAACTAGAAATAAGTTATGTACTTGTGATAACTAAAAATAATTTTCGTTTCCAATCAAGTTTTGATTATTAAAACCTCTTAAAATTTATGTTAAGAAAGAACTAGTCGTAGTTATATAAATGTGAATTAAAAAATATAACTTTTTGTGTTATTTTACACTATTATTCAATACATGTTAAATGATCTAGCAATTTGCGAGAGAAAAAAAAAAATCTCTATTCAACCTCTTTATACAACTTTTTGGATATTTCATACAATAGACCAACAATTTGTTTTCTTACCTTATCCAATACTTTCTAACAAACTAATTTAGCTATAAAAAAATACATATTTAAAAAACTAAAACAAAATAACAACAATAATAGAATATTAAACTTTGTAGTACGTCAAATAATAATTTTTCTTACATATATATATATATATATTCAAAATAAAGGAAGTACTTTAATTTTTATTGTATTTTTTTTAAGTTTGTACATTTTATATTACTATTGTATATAACTATTATTATTATGAGAACTAGTGAAAATCATAATAAATTCTTTTAAAACAAGATAAAAAAAAGTGTAATAAACTTTTTTCAATGTAATTTATATTTAATTTAACTGTAAATATTTCAAAAATGGTAAATTGACATGTATATATATTTAAAAAGTTCGCTCAACACAAATATAAAAAAATACGTTTATAGTTTAGGTAAACCTGAATAAGATAAGATTAAAAATGTATTTACAAAGTACATTTAACATTTTTATGGTTTTACATTAAGGATGAAAAAGGACAATTGATAATAATTAGTTGTTTGTTATTTACAAAGTGTGTGAAAATTACTTTTTATTGGTTAGGTTGTGTACACACAATTTTTTTTTCTTTAAAATCACTTAATCAATTCTACTAGTTAAAGTAAATAAATGATGAAATTTTTCCTAAAATTATTATTACAAGATATTATATAAATGTGATTTATTGTATTGTATTATTGCTGTAATCATTATGTCACAGAGATAAATTATTGGCTCTCATTTTTTTTTTCTAATAAAGTATTCATTAAGTAAAATTATATAAATTAACTTGATTCCAACTTATATGTTGTATTTAACTTTATTATTTCTATCCACCATGGATTTTATATTAATATCTAGATTTAATTATTTTTATATTAAGAATATTATATAAAATTTGAATGATAAATTAAAAATAAAAAATATCAAGTTAAATATGTTTTTAATTTTTAAATTTTAATACAAAATTGAAATTCATCTTTTTAAATTTTTTGATACAGTTCAGTTTTTAAACTTTAAAAATAATAAATATAATTTTTTTAACTTAATATCAAATGCATTTATTAATTGACATTGCTATTTCCAATAATTTAAAGAATTTAAATATTAATATAAACTCCTTTCATATATTCAAAAACTTCAAAGTAATTGGATTTAAAATATCTATATTTATGTATTTTTAAAATTTAAAATTAAAATATAAAATATAAATATATTTTTTTTAATTTTACATCAAATTTAATAACTAAAACATATTTAAACCGAAATTAAATTATATGAACGATGGATATGATTATATTTTCTAAAAATTAAGTTTTAATCACTCTTACATTAAATATCCACGCGCATATCGGGGACGACAGACACGGTACATTAGCACAGACGTGAATGGAACGCCGAGAGAACCTTCCATTCAAGCCTACTACGGGACATGACATTTAACAAATTAACATTGAAGGTTAGTTTTCTCGCGAAGTTTCTCGTTGAATCCGCGCACAAATACATCGATAAAACCTAAGAACGCATCAAATTATCATTCCAACGTTAAAATTTTTCTAAACCCCAAAAAAATCACGAAACAATGGAAGCAGATCAAAGATGCATTGAGGTGAAACTCATTTCGTGTAAGGACCTCAGAGCCTTCAACTTTTTCCAAAAGCTCACAGTTTACGCTACCGTCTTCATCCACAGCGAGGATCCGAAAAGGGAAATGACGGAGGAACGGAAGCAGCGACAGCGAACCCTAACGCACAGAGAAAGCGACGGCGATGGCACCAACCCCGAATGGAACAACTACGCGCGTTTCGATTTGGGGTGGCTATCGCGCTCGCCACGCCACTCCGATTATGATGATCTCTTCCTCTGCTTTGAGTTCCGCCACGACGGCGTCATCCTCGGCGACAAAGTCGTCGGCGAGTGCCGCGTGGCGTTCTCTGATCTGATCCGCGACGCTGCCGCCGGCACGGGGAGGTTCGTGAGCTACGAGGTTCGATCCCCCGAGGGAAAGCCCAATGGTATCTTCAATTTCTCGTACAAATTGATTGGGTTTGGGATTGGGATTGGGATTGGAAATTGGAATGGGAGTGTGAGCGGAACGCAATCGTCGCAGTTTCTTGAAGGGAGAATCTCAGGGTACCCTGTTCTGGCACCGGAGGATTGCGCGTGCGCTTCCAATAGGGTACAATATCCCACGTGCGAAATTGAGAACACGTGCTGCTACCCAGCGGTCGCGATGCCGGTGGGGTTTCCCGTCTATCCGGCAGCTGCTCCACCGCCGCCGGTTATGCTTCCGTCGTACGGAGAATATAATTTCAGTTACCCACAACCCCCGCCACCGCGGCCGGTCACGTATCCATATCCTCCCCAGCCTCCTGCGGCGGTGCATGCTTACCCTCATTTTGGGCCGGAGCCCCATCCTTGGCCACAAGGCCCATATAGTGAACGCAGGTGGTAATGGACTAATGAAGAGTTCAAAGCCCATACCTTTTCTGCAGTGTTTATTTTGACAACGTTTAGCTGTAGAATTTTATTTATTTATTTCTTTTTACTATTTCTCTCTTGTAGGGTTCTTCATATTTTATACACACGGAACTTTTGTTGTAAAAGTTTTTGTTAATATTTGAAATTTTTTTGTTTATTTATTGTTGTTTTGGTGGAGGGGGAAAAAGAGTTTGTACTAACATTAAAAACTAGAAGAGGCATTATCATGTAGACTCATACCTAATTTTTTTAAGGATAATGATATTTAGATAAATTTTTTTTTTACAATATTTGATAATTGATTACATGTCAATATGTGATTGGTTAAAAATTACTCTACAATCAATAATAATAATCATAAATATTATTGTGGAGTAATTTTTGACCAATCACATATTAACACGTAATCAATAATCAATGTTCAAATGTTGTCAAAAAAATGTTGTCTAAATATCATTATCCATTCTTTAATAGATAAAGTTTCTAACTTTTTTTTTTATCAACAATAGCACTAATTCCCGAAGCAAATGACTAGATTATTACTTGTGTATATAGATGGATAAATAAATTTATGATAATCATTCATTACTATTTTTAAGAAAATTATTTATTAAAATTAGTACACGCAAACAGTCATTTGTAAAAGTTTTATTATATAATTTCTCTATTTATTTTGTATTTTTAAATTACATATAAACTAAATTTTGACTTTAGCAAAACTTGTTTATGTTTATTTTTTTATCTGTGTAATATTAAAATTATTTCGGAGAAGAATATGATTATACATTGTGTTAGAAGAGAATAACCGTAACACAATGTATTGTATATTCTTTTGAATATATTCTCTATCATTAGTTAAAATTAATAAAATAATTTTTTAGTGATTTCTTTCTAATATTATAATTTTCAGTACATTTGAATGAGCAGTAAAGTGACATAAAAATATGTTACATGTACTTTAATAACTTATTTATAATCAACTTAACTAGTTTGTCATATTGTATCAATGAAATGTTTGACTCATTTTCAAGGTAATGGTCATTCAGTCACCAACCATATGTAATCATACAATCTTTTGAATTTCATAATATTTATTTAAATAGCAAACTTTAGTGTTTATGGGAATGAATTCTAACCTTTAGAACGCGGCTCCATTTACATGGTTTATCTTGACCCATGTGGATTGGGGTAGAAAAGTCCACAGGACTAAAAAACATCCCATAGAAAAAGTTTGGGAGTTGTTCCCTCCACCTCCACCTCTCTGTTTCCACCCTTCACCTCCCCAACTTTCTTATTTTTTATTTTATTACAAAATTAACCTCTTTCTTTTCCCTTTTTACCTTTTTTATTTTTTTTTATTTTAATGTTATTTAGCATAACCCCCTTTTTCTTCTCTTTCTTTCTCACTTTTACTCTCTTCTCTCCTCACAGTTACACTCCCACCTTCCTTTAAGCTTTGAAATACAGGTAGGTAGGTGCAACATTTATAAAGGGATAAGGAATAGAAAGAGAAGACCTAAAATACAAACAACAATCTTGATGGTCCTGCCTTCCTTTCGTGTCACACCCCTCCAAAACGCAGTGATTTGCTTTTTCTGTTTATTTTCCGTTTTATTTTTAGGAGAACATTCCTTCAAGGGCTAACAAAAACCAAGCCAGTATGACCATATACATCAAACCCACGGCAGGGAGGGTTAGAATATAGAGAGCCAGTGACATAGCCATGAAGATGGCAATTATTCATTCAAATTCTGGTTTGGTGTATTTGACGTGTACCGCCATAAAATCCCACCAATCAAATTGTTCACTGCATGAGAAGCCATGGGAACCGCCTAGAAGATAAAATTGTAGCATATCCATACGCAAGACTAACAGAAGTCACCCTAAAACACAGACAACAAAAGTTTAGAGAATCCCTTTTGCCTTAAACGGATGTTGACATCCGTCGACGGATGTTCACATCCGTTTAAGGTGTTTAAGGTTTTACACGTTATTTTAAGGTTTAATTTATGGTTAATTAATTTTTGTGCACTTTTACTCATTTGCACCTTCAAGTACCACTGAGAACTTTAACTACCATCGAGATTTTAGCACAAGTGATATAATTCCTTCCAGCACTACCTGCAATCTCTCACTCATCAGACTTTCACACCACAATGAAAGAAAAAGAGAAAGAAGAATTCAAAAGAAGAAGAGCATAATGAAACAAAAACGATGAGAGGACCAAGGAAAACATTAAAGAAGAAGAAGAGATTGTGTGGGTTGAGATGATTGAATGTTCCTGTAAAATTTTGATTTTAAAAATAAACTTTTACTAAAAGGATAAAACAGGAATAAGAAAATAGAAATAAAGGGTAAAAAGGGAAAGGGAAGGTGGAGGGAGCAAATGGAGAGGTGTAGGGAGTAACCCCAAAAAGTTCACAGGATCAAAATATATACAAAAGTCCTATGAGATAAAATCAACCCATGAGTTTCTTTTTAAAAATATTCCTTTTAATATAAAAAATATATAATTAATTATCAATTTTTATCATGATATGAATAAAGAATCTCATCCAATTATGCACCATAACCCCTACACTACATTAGGATACACGTTTTCATCAAATTTCAAGTTCTTATAAATTTCTCATAACCAAGGGTACATACAATTGTTTAGAATAATTAACAAATATGTTTAAATATATACTTAATAAAGTATAAATTTATTATAAAGTGTATATATATATATATATATATATATATATATATATATATATATATATATATATATATATATATATATATATATATATATGGGTTTGCTAACTTATGTACGTGTGTTTTTCAGCTGGTACATTTTAGCAATGTATACCGGGTTTCAGTATACAAAAAAACCCTTACATATTATGAATTATAAGTTTTAAGGTTAAGGGTATTTTAATAATTTTCATTCTCAAAATTAAAAAAATAAAAAAAAGAAACTCCCTAAACCCTTATCCACCTCTCTCATTCCTCTCAACCCCATTTCTCTTTCATCTCTTTCACTTCAACCTTTTCTCTATCATCACTATTCTAGTCCCAATTGAAAAAAAATCAGAAACACTTGCCTTATTTTAATAATTTTCATTCTCAAAACTAAAAAAAGAAACCCTAAACCCTAAACCCTAAACCCCAAACCCTTACTTACCTCCTTTATTCCTCTCAACCCTTTCTCCTTCATCTCTCTCACTCAAACATTTTCTCTGTCATCTCTACACTAGTCCTAACTAAAAAAACACTTATTATTAAACAATTTACTTTTGTAAAGAGTTGAGTCATTGACATATTCACCTTCCGAAAAAAGTTCATTCAAAATCTCTTTAATTTCATTATCTTCACTATATATATTACAGCCGACGAGCACAACTTGCACCAAGACTTATGAGCATCCTTCTTTTATATTCTCAGACTACTACGTAACATTGCTCCATGGCCATTTAATTTTTTTGGTAGAAATTCATTAACTTGTTTTCCTTTACTAAAGAAAAAACAAATCAAAATACAATAAAATTCTCAACGATAAAATCAAACAATAAAAATTCTAAATCTTGAAATTTTATTTAAAATTATATAAAGAAAAAATTAGGTGCTTTAATTTTTTTATTTATGTAAGTTTTTTTTTTCTCTGACCATTTTATTTAGTAATGAGTGTTTTTTTAGTTGGGGCTAGTGCAGAGATGACAAAGAAAATGTTTGAGTGAGAGAGATGAAGGAGAAAAGGTTGAGAGGAATGAAGGAGGTGACTAAGGGTTTGGGGTTTCTTTTTTTAGTTTTGAGAATGAAAATTATTAAAATAAGGCAAGTGTTTCTGATTTTTTCAATTGGGGAGTAGGGATGAGAGAGAAAAGGTTGGAGTAAAAGAGATGAAAGAGAAAGGGTTGAGAGGAATGAGAGAGGTGAGTAAGGGTTTGGAGGTTTCTTTTTTTTATTTTTTTAATTTTGATAATGAAAATTACTAAAATATCCTTAACCTTAAAACTTAGAATTCATGATATAAGGGTATTTTTGTATACTGAAACCCGGTACAGATTGCTAAAATGTACCAACTGAAAAACAGACGTACACAAGTTAGCAAACTCCATATATATATATATATATATATATGTATATATATATACATATACATATATGTATATATATATGTATATGTATATGTATATATCTATATATGTATATGTATATATATATATATATATACATATATATATATATATATATATATATATATATATATATACATATACATATATATATATATATATATATATATATACATATATATATATATATATACATATATATATATATATATACATATATATATATATATATATATATATATATATATATATTTCTATCAAATAATAAAGTTTTCGTAGCCATATTCATATTCTTATAAATAAAAGAGAAAGAAGTGGTGCTATAATTTAATTAGATTTAATAATGCCGATGAAAATTGTGTCCAAATAAAATTCAGGTATTATAAATATGGATGAAAATTTTTGCAGTCATATTTGAACTGATTGTAAAATATTGAGAAATTAAAAAAAACTATTATTAACTTTTTATAATAATAATAATAAATATTGAGAAATTAAAAAAAGCATTCATCAAACATTTATTATGTTTCATATATTTCCATTTATAAGATTAATAATAAGTGCAGTAAGTTATTTATAATTCAAAAAATTATTATTAAATTTTTATAATAATAATAATAAATAATAATAACATAACGTTGCTTAAATTTATTTCTGTTGATCAAAATAGAATTTTATTTAAATTTTTGAGTTTGAATTTATTCAAAAAATTTATGATTAGATTAGTCATATTAGATATACCAACTAAAATCTACATGTAAATAATTTCACATTAAAATTGAATTATGATTTATTTTTAATAAGTTAAAAGTTAATAATTGATATTATATTAAAGAATTTTAAAATATTTAATTAAATATCTAATTAAGCATTTTAATTAAATAATATTTTTAATGGATACATTTTTAGGAAAAAGAAATTTTATATCAGAAAAAGTAACAATAACTTACACTCTCTTTAAAAAAATAATAATAACAGTGATCAATAAATAATTAACAAAAATAATCAAAATACAGTTATAAATAGTGCACAGCTACAACGAAAAATAATGCACCAAAAAATTATCATTATAAAATACTGTATCAAAAAATTAATAAGTAATAAGTAAATAATTAAAAAAATAGTCAAATTCATAACTTTCTGAAATTGAATTTTTAACATGAAAAATAATTTTACATTTCTTTCTTAAATTAAAAAATATATAAAATCTAATGACATAAAAAATTTGAGTTTTAAATAATTAAATTATGAATTTGTGAAAAATAAACAGATTTGAAAATTAAAATAGATATAAGTTTATTTTGTGGGATTAAACTCACTTTAATTGTGACTCGAATCCACTTGAAAAGGAGTTTGGAGGATTTGGACTTTTTTTTGTCACTTGAAGAGATTTTTAAAATAAAACTTCTAAAAGAATAGGTTAGAACTAATCCATAGAACATAGGTGAAGTTAACATCTCTGCTAACCTTCATTTGCATTCATTATTAAAAAAGATAAGTCAAAATTAAAAAAACAAAAAAAAAATCCAACTTCAAAGCCAAGACTGCAACATAACTACCAAATCCGTATCGAAGAAAGTAAAAATTCACACAGGACTTTTTCTCTAAAGCAAAAGTAATTTTTCTCTCCTCTTTAGTTTTTTTTTTAGTCTGCATCTCTCTTTTATTTTTAGGGGACCCAACAAATGCAATATTATCTTTAAGGGGATATATATTTGTGTTAAATTTTTCATTCAGTCTAACTTAAGTGTGGAAAGGAAAAATGAAAAGACATATTTGAAAAAAAGAAAAGAAATACAAACATCATTTTTTGAAATGTGATCCTTTGAGAGAACCAATTGTTATTGAAGAAACCATTAGTATAAGATTCATAGTCAATAAGGTTGCTTTCTTAGTTTCCATGGCAGGGAGCAATTCCTACCACTTTCTTCTCACCCTAATAATTATTATATATTCACCTTGAGCTAAAACAAACTAGTAAAATCAACACACCATGTTATGCCCTTATTGGCATATTTGAAAACTTAGCATAGGGAAAAATTAAGGGAGAAAATTGAATTTTGATAACTAATACAATACCCGGTATAAATGAATTTGATGTAAAACTTTTTATTTATTATGTTGTATAATTATTTTTATAAGTTTTATTTGCTGGTATAGTTATTTTTATAAGTGTAATAGTATAATTATGTGTGTATCTGTACCTGTTTATAGATTATCATGTCAAAGTTTATTTAGTAGTATTATAGTACTAAATCCGATGTTGGAAACATCATTACAAACAACCAACACCCAGACATGCAGTGATTAAATGCAAATCAACAATGGCAAGCGTTAATTAATGGTTGTTGAAAATGGAGCTGGTAGGTGGATGATCTCACACATGTCTATGATAAACGAAAAGAAAAATAAGCGAAGAAAAATTTGCTCCCACCTACATGTCCACAACGATGTAACATCATGACACACCGTTAGTAATAAAAAATTTCCAATTCAACATACTTTATTCTAATTTTTTTTCGTGGAAAAATAAGCACGCAAGATGTTACGACAAAACAATTCCTTTCATTTAAATTTCTACAGTGACAAATGAAGGTTTTTTTTATGAAAATGGGCAAATTTGTCTTCTATATTACTGAAATAGGTAAATTTGCAATAAAATATGAAAATAGAGAAGTTGTGGAGCCTAGACGACTTCTAATGAAGAAGTCGTGTCCCCCTACACGACTTCACACTGTTCATGTGAACAATGATGAAGTCGTGCACTCAAAACGACTTCCGGCAGTTGTAATCGATTACCAAGGTCCGTAATCAATTACAACGTGCTGAAGTCATGCCCCTTCTGCACGACTTCACCTTTCAAGACAAAAATGACTCTGGTGATCGATTACCACCTTGTTGTAATCGATTACCAGAAGGTTCAGTGTCCAAAAACCCCATGGTAAGTGATTACTAGAGTGTTTAGTACACAAAAATGACCTTGGTAATCGATTACACCCTTCTTGTAATCGATTACCACAGTGTTTAGGTGTTGAATGAATTTTTATGTTGTTGTAGACATTTTTCTTTTCTTGTTTGTGTTACACAAAGAAGAAATTGTTCTTATAATTTATTGAATTGAATCAAAAAACAAAATAAAAACCTAGAACAAAATTGATATGAAAGTCGGTCTGGTTACAAGCTCGAATTCTGATTAGATGCAAAAGTCAACACCTCAATAAATCACAATATATCATTCAATGAACTTCATTCTCAAATAAGTGAAATTGTAGTGCGGAGACAGAAATGTTGTCACCTATATTGATTATCGTCGTCCAATAAAGGTACGTAACAACCACCTCATTCATGATACAACTTCCATAAAATGTGATAATGATATTGCACAGATGATTGGACGTTGGCAAAAAGCACAAACTATTGACAAGTCTGTTAAACGTCCAAGCACGTCTCAGTATATTGAACTTTTCGTCTAAACAATAGATATACGTCCTCCAACTCAAGCTGAGCACTACGAGGATCTCAAAGATTGGACTTACATAAACGAAGACAGACAAACAAGAAGAAGATTCATATACCCTATACATCCATAATAATCTGTAATGTTTAACACTTTTTATATTATTTTATACTATTTAAAAGTCCTTAAGACTTCTACTTGGATGACTGTAATAATAACTTGTTATGTTTTTTATTATTTTATATGTTCACAATGTATATACATTTAAATTCAAATTGTGAAATTAATATTTCTATCCAAATATTTTATTTTCTATCTCAAATGATACAACCAAATGTATTTTTAAACAAAAACTCACTGGTAGTTGATTATAGGGTTTCTGTAATCGATTACCAAAGCTCTCTGGTAAGCGATTACAGGGTTTTTGTCATCCATTACCAGAGGCCCCTGGTAATCGATTACACTTACCCTGTAATCGATTACTAGTGGCCTCTGGTAATTGATTATAAAAACCCTGTAATCGATTACAAGCAAAACCCTACACTATAAATTCAACTTTTCTCTCTCCTAACGCACACCCAAACCGACCAATGCCCAAACCTCCATTGAAACACCTAAAAAAGCTTCAAAATCACACATTTTCCTACTCTTTTCACTTCTAAACAACATTTTCCCATTCTCCTCTCAATTCTCTTCAATTTGCACCGATTGAAATTTGAAATGGCGAAATCTTCGAAGAGGCAAAGGGTTAAGGGCTCATCTTCTACCGCTGCGGGACGTCGCCGCCGTCAACCTTCACTGATTCAAAGCTCCCCTTCACTCTCACCGCCATTGTCACCAACTGAATCACAACAAAATCTTCAGTTTTCAACCCCTGCATTGACAGAAAGGTATTTCACACTTTTCAGTGACCGTGAGGTCTTTGACCCAAAATGCCTTGACAAAAATTATTTCAACAGAGAAACTTTTGAATTTTTCCACATGCTGACAAATCTGGGCTTGATTGATTTTGTCTCTGATGCTACAAACAACTATCCAGATTTAGTATGTATTTTTTATAGCAATCTCAAATTTTCTGATAATGGAACCATGAAGACTGAGGTTAAAAATGTAAAAATGATTATCAAACCCAGTCTATTGGCTTCCATAGCCAACCTCTCCTCTCTTGGCTTGAATTTTGAAGGAAAAATACTAGATGATTGAGTGGATGAATACAGTATGAACGTAGCAAGACAGTTGATAACTTTGCCATACAAACCTCAAATTGGTAGAATTCTAGCCGGATCTATGAAAGTTGATGCTAGAATATTACATTATATTATTTGTCGTATTATTTTGCCATGTGTTTCTAATATTGCACAGGCTACTGAGGAAGATGTTATCTTATTATGGATTATAATGACGGCAAAACAAATAAACTGGAGCCATCTCATCCAATATAGGATGAAAAAGGCTTTGAGGCCAAATGCTCCTTTACCATATGCATTTTTGGTGACCCGAATCTTGGAACATTTTCAAATTCCATTGGATGATGAAATACCTAGCCCACGGACGAGGCAAATGATTATAGGGGCAACAGTGATACAGTCCTTTGGATTTACTAAAAATGTAGACAACAAATGGGTTCACAGAAATTCTCCTCCTCCTTCTCAACGCCATAATGAAGCACATCCTGAACAACAACCACCACCACCACCGCCCCTTCTTCAACACCAAACTTCTTCATATGATGACATCATGAGGGGGATCAATGATCTCAGAACATTTGTGGGGGACAACTTCAACACTATGAACAAGAACATGAATGCAAGATTTGAACAACTCGAGCTGAACATGGGAGATCGCTTCGATACAATGGAAACTCGAGTTGATCATTTAGAGCACAAGATTGGCTATTCTTGTAGTCAAAATGGTCCACATGGTGGATCTTCTTCCTAGGTAGTTAGCTATTTTATTGTACTTTCGTCTAATTTTATTTTTAGTCTATTTGCTTTTGTAATGCATTTGAATTCAATAAAATAGTTCTAATTTCATTTATGACTTTCCCTTTCACTTTCCTTTTGTATCTTCATTCAAAAAATTACTCTTCCTAAACATAACAATAAATCACAATGAAATCAACAACCATGTCCTTACAAAAATTAAAATAATTACACATATATAACCTTTACTGATGCTCTACAACAACATAAAAATTCATTCAACACCCAAACACTCATCGATTACAACAACCATGGTCATTTTTGCGTACTAAACACTTTGGTAATCGCTTACCATGGGGTTTTTGGACACTGAACCTTCTGGTAATCGATTACAATAGGGTGGTAATCGATTACCAGAGTCATTTTCGCCTAGAAAGGTGAAGTCGTGCAGAAGGTGCACGATTTCAGCACGTTGTAATCGATTATAAGTGTCTGAAGTTGTTTTTGGAGTGCACGACTTCATCACTGTTCACATGAACAGTGCGAAGTCGTGCAAGGAGGGCACAACTTCTTCATTAGAAGTCGTTTGGCCCCTACGACTTTCTTTTGACTCTGAATTTGCCCATTTACATAATATTGTAGATAAAGTTACCTAGTGTGGTACCAAAACCGATGAATGAAACATATCAAGTACAGATAACAAAAATATTCAATGTCCAAAAACGAACATGTGTAATAAAGCACCATTTTACAGAGACAATGAAATGCAGAATTTGAGACAGCAAAATCTCTATAAGTGCAACGCATCATTATTACTGTAACTACATGGCTGGTTTCTTCTTTACACCACTTAGTAACCTAGGAACTGCACGGGACTTTGCGACCTAAGCTGTTCATAGAACCTTCTGATAAAATCCTCAGCCTGAACATCAACATGATCGTTTCCAGCTTCTTCACTTTCATCCAATGCAGAATAATTGGAGACCCTCACAGAAAATGGTGAGAGAAGAGGGCTCTTTTTCTCTCCAGGGACAAATATATTGAACATGTAATCTGGGGTTTTTGGCAGGGTAACCACACCCTTATTAGGCACATCAGTTTCAACCTCAAATGAAAAACGGTGTTCATCATCGACAACTTCAGGGGCATGGATGCAGGGAAAGTTGAAATGGTGCTTGCGCTTTGGCATGTGGAAGAAAACAGGGTTTGGACTATTGGTACATGAGAATTCATAATGCACCCCTAAGCCACCTCGTGTCACACTCTTAGGGTTCTTCTGCTGCTGGTGATGATGTGATGACATGAGATTGCTCAGAGATTTTCTCACGTTACCTTTCTTCATCATCAAGTTCGTGTCCATGATCATCTTCCTCTTTGATATAAGACCCTTCCTTATCATGAAGAAGGTTACCCTCATCACATTCCATAATCTCTTTGCCACAACAGAAGAATGTGCCTCCATTTCTCAAACTATACTTACAATAATAATGAATAAGTTTGCAACTAAGTGAAGAAAGAGAAAAGGGTTTCTTGATTCTACTACGAGGCTTTATGCACCTCGTAGAAGAAAAGAGAACCCTGGTGTGAGAAAGTAGGAGGTGAAGCGAATTATATATATAGTGGTTTCTTTTAAATATTTGTAATGTTTATGGAGACAGAAGAAAGTTTAGAAAGAAATAAAATTAATGTGATTGTTTGAAAGTGATGAATGAAGAAGTAGTTGACGTGTTGAATCGAAATACAGCTAGAACACACCGTGTTTGGGATTATTAATAGAGGAAGTTCAACGGCTAAAAAACATGATCTGGCTGAAACATTGAACAGCCAACAAGGGACCCATTGGTTGTCTTTTTTCAATGACTCAGAAAAAAATGAGAAGCTTCATTAAAGTTTAAACCTTTGAAGCTCCAAAAGCAACCCAAGGTTGGGGACACGTGTGTACATGTGTTCCCCCACAACCCTTCCTTATGCAATAAGTGATTAACTATGGAAGGTTCACAAGGGCTTCTTCCCCTTCCTTTTTTGGCTAAACTTTTTAGCTGCCACGGAGATACATGTTACAAAGGAAAACAACATAATTTCTTTCTTCTCCTCAATAATTTCCTATAATGTTTCTCAAGTAACTTCTTCAACACTTTCTACTTTCTTTCCTATTCATATATTAATTAGTCTAGAAGTGCAACTCATTGTCTCAGTTTTTCAAACTTCAGTTTGAATCCAAAAAAGTATAAATTCAAATAAAAAAAGTTATGCATATATTATTATTAAGGAAAAATATTCTTTTAATAACCTTTTTTTTATAATATTTTTATCACCATTATATTGATTGGTCCGTTTTAAATATTTTTCTAAAAATAAATTCAAGTAAATCGATAACATAATGACATATAACCTATTGTGAAAAAGTTATTAAAGAATGAAGGTCCATTATTAAGTGTAAAGAAGAGGAAAATTCGAGAAATACGTGTGAGAGTTGGGTTGTGTTCTGTACAAGCAATAGATTTACGTTACGTTTTCTAATTATACAAAAGTGTTATTATATCATCATAATTGAAAGTATAACAAAATGTCTTAGTAAATTTAATATAACATTAAGTTAATTACGTTTTTAATTAATTTAATGTTGTATTAAATTTAGTAATATAGTGTTATACTTTATGATAATATTTTGTTTAATTAAAATGTGAGTAATAAAACTGAAGCTTTGTGTTAGATCAAATAAGAATATAGTACAAAATGTATTATTTATCACACAGAATAAGTCTGGAGTTTTAAAACTCAAGTAGGATACCAGTTCTTACTCTCAAAATTTTGGAATTACACTTAATTTTACATTTTGTAAGATGAGAATTTGTCTTACCCATATACTATATAGTAATTATAATGAAAAATATTCACCGGATCCTATTATATAAAGAAGATTCAACATTTTGATGAGAATTTCGAATGTGATTTTACATATTTAGAATAAAGTTTTTTTATTTTATTTTAAACATTTCAGCCTGTCAATTAAAATATAGTTCAAACTTATATTAAATCGTATTTCTATTTAATGAGTAGTGAATGCATAAATATGTGCTAAATTACTAAAAAAAAAGAACTATAAACTGCATAAATTTATTGTAATGTGATAAACAAACTATAATCTATAAGACATATGTTAAACTATACATCATATTGATTGTTATTAGCTGATCATGATTAGTCTATAACAACCACTATATCTACATTGGTTCAGTAATTAATTGCTTAATTTCTTTTTTGTTGTTATATTTATTGAAATTTTCTTTTAAAAAATAGATGAATTCATGAATGATTTACATAAAAAGGTTTTGGGAAAGCAAAAAGATGGGCATATTGTTTACTTGCATAGCACAAATTTGATCAAATAATTGAAGGAAAGCTCTTTATTGAAATTTCACTTTGAAAAAAAGAAGAAGAAAGAAAGCAAAACCAAAATGGACATATAAACATTTTGTAGGCTAAAAGAGTTGAAAGTTTGTTAGAAGGTTGTCAACACAAAAGACATTGAATGGTACTTCCGTATAAAAAAAGGTTCCAGCTATTGGCAGCTAGGTCTAGTGTGAGAAACCATATAAAATAAAAGTAATAATATATATACATTATTTTAATCTACGCATATAGTTTATGTTTAATATAAGATTAAAGGGAATCAAAGTATGTTTTGGATCCAATTAAAATAGCAATGTTTTATTATCACGGGAAAATGGCGGCCATAATATATAGGAATATGAATCGAAATAGCATGAAATTGTATATGGAAGTGGTCAAATGGTACAAAATTGGATTAGATTCTTCTGTGTAATGTGCCTTATACGAAATTCATTGCACAAAACATTTATGCATGAATTGTGGTTTAAGTTGCCATCTTTTACACCCTTTCAATATGATAAAGTTTGTCACTTAATTTGGCTAGCTAGCTTCCCCCTAATTAACCATATAGAATTAATAATCTATATTTGCATTATAATTTTGTTTTAGATTTTCAACCCTTAATCTAAGGATCAATTTGAAAATACCCGTATAGTGTTGTAAAATATTTTTGTTATTATAATGTGAAAGTTAAGTTAAACATTCATAGGTTGAATAAAATATTGTTTTAATTTCTTTGATTCGGATAAGAGTAGGATTTGTATTGTTATACATCCGTGTAAAAATTATTTTTTACCACTACTACAAAAACGTTGTTTAACGTCACACGGTAGACATAGATTACGGATACGCGCGACATATATTGATGATCGATGGTATTTCCGTAAATAAATTGACAATATAGGCGTCCGTTAGGTCGATTACCGACGTCTATAATATTTTAGACGTCGGCCCTTCCAACCTGACGTCTATATTTCTGACTGTTAGGTGAAAAGTCATTTCCTTCAGCCTTATAGATGTCGGTTCGTTTGAAGTCCCAACGTCTATATGGCGAAAATTAATGTTGCTCACCTACCTATCAAACATATAGACGTCGGTGCCCTTCTAACTGACGCTTTTAAGTCTGCCAGGCAGGTAAATAGTCATTATTTTTAGCCTTATAGACGTCAGATCTCGCCACATTGAAGGGACCCCGACTTCTATATGGCGGAAATTAATGCTCCTCACCAACCTGTCAGACATATAGACGTCGGTCTCATTGTAACGGACGCCTATATGTCTGTCGGGTAAGTGAATAGTCACTCTTTTCAGCCCTATAGACGTCAGGTCCTGCCACATTGACGTCTATAATCCTACCAGGTATGTGAAAAGTCATTTGTTTCCGCTCACGAGATGTCTCATCCCGCCAAGCCAACGTCTATATACAACAAAAGTATTAATTTTTAAATCGAATGGACGTCTTATTAGTCAGGCGTTCGACATATTTGCTTTTTTAGACGTCAGTTCAGTGTACAACAAACGTTCAATTTCTTGTTAAATAACATTGCGAACCAACACATCATCTTTGCCTTTTCTCTCCGCTGCTCTGCATTTTCCAGGTAAGTTTCCTCTCCTCTACCTTTTCGTTGTGTTTTGGTGCGGTTGTTTTGTGTCTTTGTGTAGCGTAGTGCACCTTCTCCCTTTCCTAGTTTCCTCGTAAGGAAAACTTGCGTTTTTTTTTTATTTCTCACGGCATTTCAATCCAAGGACGAACTTGGGTTGTTGCCTATGTCCATTCCGACCGCCAACGAAAAAGTATACGGCATATTCTTTTTCCTTGGCGGTCGGAATGGACCTAGACAACGATCCAAGTTCGTCTTTGGGTTGAAATGCCATGAGAAATTCAAAAGATGCAACTTTTTCTTACGAAGAAACTAGCAAAGGAAGGAGGTGCTACTACACTACCCCAAGAAATGACAAAAACTGCAGCAAAACACAACGATCACTTCATAGACGTCGGTTAATGTACAAATTGACGTCTATAAGGCGGAAAGACGTCGGTTAATGCAATGTTTGACGGGTTTATAGACATCCAAAGTGTTACAGACCGACGTCTAAGGTCACCTCAGACTTCGGTTACTACAATGTCTGATGTTTTTATAGACATCATTCTTTAACTGAACCGACGTCTATATCGACGTCGCACCTGCAAAAAACTGATGTCCCATTAACGTCACCTGTATAGACGTCGGTTATGTTTGTGATGTTAAAAGCCCAAAATAATTGACGTCTAAAGCCCTTTATGCACTAATGTACATCTATTATTTAAAGATTAATTACATCGGTTTTAGACTTGATAAAAATATCATCTATGTAATAAGTTGGACACATTTGTATTGCTTATTGAACCAATGTAAAATGGATCAATTTTATATTAGATTTAATCAAAATCAATGTAGAATGTATGTAATGGAAGTTAATAAAAAATTTGAAAGGTTAAAACGAGAAACAATCAATATAATATAGACCATTGAAATAAAACAAAAAATATCATCCATTACATTGTTTATTGTAAAAGTAATATGTGTGGGTTTGTTTTTTTTTTTAAAAAAAACATACATTACATAAAAGTTTTGATAATAGCCTATGCAATATGTGTTTTTTTTAATTAGTTTCATTTTTTACACATATTTAAACGTGCAGTCTTAAATAATTTCAAACAACTACACAAAATAGTCAAAAATTCAAATTTGATATTCATTTAAACTAAAAAATAACAAAATTATACTTAAATATTGAGATGAACATTGTCATAAACCAAACCATATGTAAACTAATCATAACATTGAGTGAAAGGTAAATTAACTAGAACAAAATTCTAATTCATAACTTCAAGAGTGATGTTCATGGTTGGTGCATCAACATCACCCATTGTTATAAACCAAACCATACATAAACTAATCATTATATTGACTCTATGTCGCTAAAGATGACAAATAAGCCAAACAAGAACTGTGACATGAGGAATAATAACATAGCCTTAATGGTGATGTTGATGGTTGGTGGAAATGCTCTGTTTGATGTCATTGTAACTTTTGTTAAAAGATTTGAATGATAAAAGATAGAACAAAGAATGTATTGTTAAACAAAATTTTGTTAATCCGAAAGAGTGAAAGGTAAATTAACTAAAATAAAACACTAACTTATAGCCATAGCCTCAAGAGTGATATTGATGGTTGATGCATCAATATCATCCATTGTCATAAACCAAACCTTACATAAACTAATCATAACATTGATTCTCCATGTCGCTAAAGTTGATGAACTAACAAAACAAGAAATGTGACACGATGAATAACAACATAGCCTCAACAGTGATGTTGATTGTTGGTGGAAATGCTATCTTTATTGCCATGATAACTTTTTTGAATGAGAAGAGAGAGAACAAAAATAAACCATTAAACAACATCTTGCTAATTTGAAAAAGTGTGGTGAAACCGAAAAAAGAATGCAAAAATAATTCAAATTGAAAAGAACAATTATAGTACCTAAAGGTTTCTCACTATGATGTCATTGTGGAACACACTTCAATGGAAATTGTTAAGACAAGATTATCTATACAAACATTGTTTTGAAGGTTAACATAAATATCTAAACGAAATAGTGCTTAATCGTCTAGGACAAAAGATTAGAAACGTTAAACGTTATTCTTTATGTGTCTAAATGATATATGAGTTTCTAATGATATAAGAGTGTCTAATGTATGCCTTATAAGCACTAAACGCTATAAAGGTTGTAACAAAACATTTAGTTGTGACAACGTCTAATAAAAAGTTAAACCGTCTAGAATAAATTTAGTCAATAGTAACGATATATATCTTAAACGCTTAATGTTACTCAAAACAAACTATGTTAAATGATAGTACTCATCATGCCTAAATGCTTTGATCATCTAATGTTTTAATGCATAACACTCTTTTATCTTATGTTGTACTCTTTTTTTCTGTGCAAATTATCAACTTTATTCAAAAGTTTGCTCAGAATCAAAACAACATTAAGAGATAAGAAGATATTCAAGGAATGCTTTATACATGCTTTCTGCCTGTTCTTTTTCATACGCTCAACATAGTTGTGCTGCCAAGACGCAACATAACTTTTGGTTCTACCTTAAAGGCTACTCCTAGAAGAAATTCAAAAGCTCTAAGTAAAGGATCTTTTTCAAAGATGTGTATATAAAGAGGTTTACATGAAGAGAAGAAGACAAATTTTGTTATCAAGATTACTAATATATATTCACTACTTCTTTCTCTAAACTCTTTCTTTAAGACTTATCTTTGAAAAACTCTTCTACAACTTTTTAGAAGTTCACTGTATTTAATTTATATCCTCTCTACAGGAGTGACCTTTTGATAACGGTTGAAAAACCGTTATTTTCATATGCTAATTTGGACTAAATTACGCCCTTTAGTGCTTAGAGTGAGCTTGAAATCAAACAAAACTCAATAAATGAGTCAGTCGAGAGTCAAAAGCTGTTTCTAGCGATTTTATGCTTGTTTTGCATTGTTTTGCAGCAAAATTGACAGAAGTGAAGATTGGGAATAAAGATGAAGGTCATAGACTCAAGAAAAGCGAGAAAATCAAAGGAAAGAAGAGTCTAGGCACCGCCCGGCGGTAGACCCCTCGTGCCGGGCGGTCAAACGGGAGGAGAAGACACCAGCATTGGACGCCGGGCGGTAGACCCCTGAGGCCGGGCGGTTTTGTGGCACGAGGAAAACCACCGAGCAGTAGACCCCTACCGCCGGGCGGTGGTGCGATTTAAGGTCCACCGCCGGGCGGCACAGTGTGACGCCGGGCGGTGGTCAGCTGGGCTTGGGCCTATTTTTCTGCTGCGCTTCTCACCTATAAATAGCCCTGTTAGGAATTCCAATTCATTCTTTTGACAGAGGAGGGCGGCCAGACCTACTTTGCACTCTTTGGAGAGGATCTCTTGGATGCTTAGGCTCCTTTTCGTCTTTTCTAGGGTTTGCTTTCCATATCTTCCATTATTTTCATCTTGGTTCACCATGACTATGGTGAACTAAACCCTTTTTGTTGTTGGGGGAACAATGTAATCTTTTGATACTCTCGTTTATTGAAACTCTTGTTTGAATTATATGTTTTTCATATGCGTTTATTATCAATTGTTGGATTCTCATACTATGCTTAATGCCTTTATCGTTTAACTCATTCGGTAATTGATCTTTGACTTTATTGATACGAGGACGTACAGTAATGGCACAAAATGGTGAGATTTTCCTTGGTTAAGCAATACCACCTAGGGATAGGGGAGTAGGACGACCAATTGTATTTGCTTCTGTTTGTAATGTGTTGCTAGTTGCTAGGGGAGGCTAGGGATAGCAAGCCGGTAATTAGTAATAGGCCCTTTTCGCCGAGGGATCATGTTAAGGGGAGACCAAGAAAGTTTGCATGCAATTAGATAATAAAGCTATTTAAACAAGAGGAGTAAATAAAAGAGAGAGGATTATATGAAATTGTAAACCCCCAACAACTCCATTCATCCATTGCCTAAATCTTGTCAATTGAATCACACATTGCATATTTATTTTCTGTCATTGCATCCACCACAATTATTGAATTTTTCTCCGCAAGTTTTACGATTTTGATTCACGCGAACGATAAGGCCTTTCGAGTCTCATGGGAAGAACGATAATGGGTTTTACCATTTTTATTACTTGATACGATTTGGTACACTTGCCAATCCGCTAACACCTTTGCCTTGTAATCTTTCAAAAACACTTTGTTGTTTTTAGATTCAAAAGTGAATTCAAACACTTGTAAGTTTAATTCAATGGAGTCAAAAGTTCTAGTTAATTAGACTGGTGTTAACAACAGGAGTGGTTAACTCGTCCAACCAGTTGGTTATTTTGTAAACCAATAATGGTTAAATTTGTGTGTAATCTTTGTGATTAGTGGAACCCCTTAAAGGAATTTAAGAAAGAACTAGACGTAACTCAGTTTGAAAAACAACTAGTATAAAAATGAAGTGTACATTTACTTTCATTTTTAAAAGTTTTCCTTTTAACACTACTTTATAAACTAAGTGTTTAACTATTTTTACAGACCGTCTAACCCTTACAAAGTAATATTAAACATTGTTTGCGAAAAGGTTTAAAACACTATTCAACCCCTCCTCCCCTCCGTCTTTCTAATAATTTCTTATGTTTCAGAAGTGCTATGAATGCATTTTATCTCTCTCGTGATAAACATTGATTGTTGATTATTATGTAGTGTCTCAACAAACATATGAGCAATACACTGGTGATAACATGTTTGATTAAATTAACTCAGTCATGTGTAATTAAATGAGAATAAATAAATAAAATCAAAATCATATTTATGTGTGTTGATCCCTTTGCGTTTGATCTTGTGACAACATTTGATAACTTTACTACTTTTGATGCTTTAAGTCTTGATCCATGGACTTTGAGTTTGTTATGTGCTGAAAACATCCATTGTTTAAAATCAAAATTTCTCCTTGGCCACATTCCATGCAACACATTTATGATAAGAATTATATACTTTTTTGGAACGAGTAAACTTTTTTTTTTTATATTTTTTTCTTATTTGTTACTAGATGTGGTTTGTGTTTGTATTTGATACTTGAGTGTACAAACTTACCACTATTTTGAAAAATAGTTCTAACATTTCTCTGTTTCTTACATTTTAAGTCATATTGTAAGATGGACTTATGATATACATGCATAATATTAAAAAAAATATGGTTCTTAAGAGTTTTCAACAAATTTTAAATATCACTTTTGCAACATTTTATTTTTCTCTCAAAATATTTTATCTTCTATACATATGTAATATGAGTCTACTCTAGGCATGACATTTTCTTTTCACTTGTTAAGTGGTTTTCCTTGTTTCTATTTTAAATATTACATAGATTCACTCACAACTTTTCAAATAATTTGTTTTAGAAGGATCATATTCATTATCTTTAAGTGACAAAGAATATGATAAGTCAAATCAAAAGAAATATTATTGTTAGAAATTACCTTATTCTATACATCTCTTATGAGACATAAATTTCTACCTCACAGTTGATTTTTAAGGTGTCTCAAATCTCCTTAGTGATTTCTAAACTATAAACAATTTTATACTCAATTTTAGCTAAAACCCAAATTAGAACATAAACATCTTTATTATCTAATTTCATTTTATCAAACATGTCTTGCGTTTTGTCTTGTTAATCAAACTAAGTTTTAGATAAGAACAATTAAAGTACTAATTTACTCTCATACCATAACTTTTGTGAAAAACAATAAATTAACAGTGATTATTCCAGTTTATTTGAAATATTTTACATGTTTTCTTTAATGATCATTTTGATATTCTTTTTTCTTTTTACGTTTTTCTTTTGTATAATACACCAAGGGGAGAAATCAATGTTTGGAAATGTATTTGTATCTTTGTGTACTCCTACACTTCACTATTGGTTGCTTTGTTTATTATCTGTATGTTTAAAGATGTTTTAATATATTTATATTCTTACACTTGGCTCTTGACTACTTTGTTTGTTCTTTGTATGTAGGGAGAACTAAGATTTAAGGAGAGATTTCATGGCAAGAGAGAACATTCCTTTGTTATGATATTCAAGTTTTTGCCTATGGAGGGAGAGAATTTATACTCTGTATGGTTCATCATCTCGAACAATCCAATTATAGATCCACATCTCATTTGTAGGTCATTATAAAAAAGGATGAGAATGTTGGAGTTGAAGGATGGAGTCAAGTCAAACTTCTTAGAAAGCAAGTAAAATTGGTTTTTTATAATGATTTTGAAGATGGTATTGAAGATATATTGATTGTTAAAACTTGTATTGCATGTATGTGAGTCTCCCATAAGATAATTTACACGTGCACATAACTTAGTACATAGTTTTTTTTTTCTAAAGTCCATCTCTACCTTCATGAAAGTGGCTCTTCACGACAATCCCCACACTTGAGCAAGACCTCGAAATGGATGAAGACGACACACCATCCACGTATCCCCAACCTTCCTTTCTTGAAAATTCCTATATTGATGAAATGCTAACAAGTTCAACATGATTACCTTGAAAAGGAGCAATTAGCCATTACTTTGAAGAAGTAAGCACATGATAAACAAGGGAGTGCCACCATTATTTATAGAGAGGACCAGGATCAGGGTTAATCAATAGTCATTCAACCCCAACCATAAAATCAAACTCATCCAACAGTCCACATCACATGACATTTCACAACACTCTAACACGATAGTACTGCCACGAAGCGACATGACTCCTCGACCATCAACCATAACATTTGACACCCTTAGACTAGGGGGCCAGTGTTCATATCATCCTGAACGATCAAAGAAAATAAACTAAACTCAAATTATGAATGTTTTTGCAAAATCATCGAGAGAATATTTGTTTAAAAGTCTTGGGGGCCAATGTACCGTATACCCTCTGAGTGGACTGATGTAGTCGATCGTTAGTGAGAGGATGACCTTAGACTTAAACAAGGTTGTTGGTACCGAACATTATGAATGAAAGGTTGAAGGATAAAGAGATTAAATCCATAATATGTGACTTAACTTCGTAAGTGAGATTAGGATATCATTGGACCATCATTAGGTCTCCGAAATGGTAAAAGCTCAATAAAGATTATATAAATACAACATGTAGGTAAAACATTTAATACTTTTAGACCATTTGTAATTATTGTACTAATTTTACTGAATATTTATTTGAATATCGGAGTGTCTTTTTAAGTTATTTCAACGAGTGATACACATGAAAGAAGATCAAACAATATATATTAAGAACTATTAGAGCAAAGACACAAGAGCTAGGAGAGACATGAGATTAAGAGTGTATTTTGCCTACAAAAATAACATATAAAGATATTGAAATGAGTGATGAGAACAATAATTAAATATTCAATTAGAAAATTAACCTTTAAAATTTAGAAAGTCAACAAAAATGTAAAACAGAGTTCTTTCTTTAAAGAATAATAGAGAAGAAATACAAGAACCTAATTGAAGAACGCTAAATTGAATAGTTGAGTTGTTGAAAAAGTTGAACACTGCTATACTATATTAAATACTCTAGGAAAGCTTTCTAAAATGAAGAAAAAGTTGAGAGGACACTTAAATCGAAATTGCTTAAATTAAAAATAGAATAAATGTTTAATGGGCTAATCCAAACCCAATTTGATGGAAGATTTTGGACAATACAAGAGAGGGTGCACTTGGAGCTTCATGGGTCCAAAGAGAAGATAAAGAAAAAGAAACCTCTTGGAGTAAGGGAGTACAACTTAAACATCACAATGCCTTTCTAAAATTTGGTGCAAACAAAGGAAATTTGAATTCTTAATATTAAAAGATTTCAACAATTGAGTATTAGATTAGAAGTTGTATATAATTTCTCTTACATCTATATTTATAATGGAAGATGACTTTTAGAAAATAGTTACGCTTAAAACACTTTTGATATATTGAGTGTGAATGTAGTTTTTGATTCTTTATTCAGACTTTATTTTGGAGAAATATGAAGTCATCTTCTTCTTCTACTACAAAGGGTGCACTATTCTTCATCTTATAAGTCTTTTTGTCTGTTCTCTTTCTTTTCTTCATCTTGTTATTATTGTCTTGTTGATGTTGTTCATTCTTGTTCTGCTTATACTTGTATATAATTTTGTAGATTAAATTCATTCTCATTGAGGAATGCCTTATTTTTTTTATTTTTTATTTTTTATCTTTCTTAAACTCTTAGACAAGTTTAAAGAGATTAAAGATTAAATTCTTAGACTAGTTCAAGCTAATTTATAAGTAAACATGTTGTTGAGGTGTACAGCCTGCCAAGTGAATTAACAATTGATATTTTTTTTTTATATTTTATTAACAATTGAATCATCTATCACCAAATGATGTCGTATTTTCTTGTCTGTTTCACTTAACCTAATCTAATTTTACTCAATTATACATATACCTTTTTATAAATTAAAAATTATTAATATCTAAAATAGTCTATATTATTGATAAAAAAATTATAATTAATATGTGAATAAAAGTCTAAATTAACCTTTCTATCTTTGTTAGATTTTAGTTATTTATTATTAAATTTTAAATTAGTCTCTAATTTAAAAGTAAAAACTAATTAAAAATCAATGATATATATATCTTGATAACTAATGTTAGAAATATATTTAAAATACTTGTTGATCTTAAAAAATAATTTATATATATCATCTTCTCTTAACCCAATAAAGTGTTTTTTTTTAATAAATTCAAAGTAATCCAACAAAGAAATAATAAAATACTAATGAAAATCGATTTTCTTTTTGAAATTTGTGTATATATCTTCTTTTCGATTGAAGTAATTTATTTATGAATATAAAATAGTTAAAATGATGAAAATGCCAAAAATTATTAAATTATTTAACAATTTTTGAACATGTAACAATTTTTTATTATAGAATATTTAATGTTTAATAACTTTTATATTAATAAAAAAGTAAATCGATCTAAAACACTAATTTTGATTAAAATTTATATTAAATCCTTACTAAATAATATAATTACATTTAATTTGAAAAGCTTTGTAATAGAAAATCACAAACACCTCTTTTCATCCACATGCAATTATAGAAAGGTGAAAGGCAAAAGTCAGAAACGCACTACTGAGGTGACTTATTGGATGGTCGTTTTCCTTCAGTGCTCACACTTTTGATAACATCATACATTTTTTCTAGAAGAAGTACGTGAAAATAATCCACCTTATTATTTTTTTAACTAAACCATTCATCTAGATTGCACAATTCCTCAACTCCTCTTTCTCAAAGATTAAATAAAATATATATACTTTGGTTCGTCCAGCCGATTTGATTTGACAGCATACAGATTTACAAATGCATGCATGCATATATAAGATATCCACTTTTTTTTTCACCATGTTCCATTTTTTATTCTCAGATAAACAAAGTTGCCTAAGGCTTTTATCTAGATGAGTTCTTGATTAAGATCACATTCCTTAATTATGTAACCTTGGTTTGGTGATAATTGAATCTTTTATTTGGATCAACAAAATAGGGTGTCTATTCAGGTTAAGGAAGATGAGCACTAGATTACATGTTTCCTAAAGAATGAATCTCCGCTAGGATTCAGGGAAGGCTACCCAAGGCTTATCTAGATGAGATTCATGTGGAACCTTCTAAACAGTTCTCTGCCGCTTATTTAGGTGGTCCAAATTGAACCTTTCAAGCAATTTCATGTCAGCTACCTTGTCGGTCTTGCTTTAAACAACTCTTAGATTCATGTGTTGGCTACTTTGACGGTCTTGATGGAATAACTCGTGTGTCGCCTACCTTGCCAGCCTCGGCTTAACAACTCAAATTAACAACCCTCGCGTTCCCGCCTACCTTGTTGGCCTCGGTTGAACAACTCTCAGATTTGTATGCTTCCTACCTTATTAGCCCTAAATGAGTAAAAGTAATCTACAATTTTTCCAACAACCATTAAAGGAATTGTACAAAAATACGATCATGCTCGACTACATATATGTCAGTCTCAAAATAAAAGTTATAAAAGGCAAGAGAAAGATACTCGTGTTGAACAAAAGCAATTTTCCGCCTTTTCACTTTGTTTCCTATGCAACATGACTACTATTTACCACTCACATCTAATCAGGACCTTGTATCCCATCATTCAAACCTCTTCTTCATTATGCTCTTCGAGGTTGGGAGTCTACTATACTTGTAAGATTACCACTAAAGATACAAATTTTCTTCTTGTAGAACTTTACTAGATGACTACCTACTACTAATCATGTTTGATAAGGTAATTGAAGGTCGACTACCACTGTTTTACTAAAGTTCTTCACATGCCTTAAAATCATGAAACTACTAGAGGTTGGATTACTATAAATGATTGATCATCCTTTGGCCTTATCAACATTGATCTCATCCTCGGACAACTTAGTGTAGAACACACACTAGGAGCCACCTACCAAGGACTTACGTGTTGCCTACCAAAAGCTATGTGTAACCTTTTAGGACCATGTGTTGCCTACCAAAGCTATGATGAACTTCCTACTAAGCGGCCTAGTCGAGTACATATTGGCTTGTCTGACTACCAATCTGTCTCACTAGTTAATGGTTTGTTCGACTACTTGTTGGCCTGTACACCTACCTATCGATCGGCCTGTCTGACAACTTGTCTACATCTCCAACTACCTGTCTGCATCTCCAACTACCTATCGACCTGTTTGACTACCATTACCTGACCACAAGTCAATCTGTCTAACTACCTTTCAGACTACCAAAGCTAATGGCGTACTATTTTATAACTTAGCAGAATCTAGATCAAACAATTCACTCATAGGGTAAATGAGTCATTAGGCCCACTCAAGCCCATGTAGGTGAGGACCCACAAACGTCATAATTACCTTATAAATAATACAATCATCGAGATAAATGATTTACGTTCATTTTTTAAACATTAACTGTTATCTCACTAACTCGACTAATTTAGACGTTGTAGTATCTTTTACAAACATACATCCTCTCAGTATTAAAGAGACGAGGACGTATAGCATCTCGACTTCAAAGCATGAATTTGGAAACGCCATCTCAATCTAAACCTACCTTGAAGTCTTGGAACAACTCGATTTGAAGAGTAAGAAGTATTTGTTACAAAGAATTCGTAAGGCCTTGTGAAATCATGCTTAAACTTTTTTTTATAGCCTAGATTTTTCATTACAGGAGAAAAACAAACTAAAATATGAACTTCATTTGTTTATCGATTAAGATTTTCATTTAATACATGTTAAATATGTAACGCATGATTCATGTATTTAGTTACTGAGCCTATTATTAATATGAGAAAAAAGCAATTCCAATTGATGAAATACACTAGTTTTATTGGTACAAGACACACTAGTTAACCATAAGGGGATTTGGACTTAAATTGTCGTTTTTTTTTTGAGTGCATGCACTTTTTGAGTTTTATGACAAACTTTTCTTTTGTTAATCTTCCTTTACAGACTAGATTGCACCACTTAAACTTCACGATTCTCCTAAATTACCACGTTGTCGAACTTTTAATAGGTCAAAATGAGATTATTGAGATCTGTGGGCAACAAAAGCATAATAATGCATGCATGCGCTCGGCAACTAGCTTGATGGAAAACCAATTATAATGAAAGCATCCAAAACGAAACCCATAGCTAAAGTTTAGCTTTTCCATATTTGGTTTATAATATATAGTTTATCAAGTTGCACCAATAACTAATTAATTATTGAAACTCGTAAGTAAAATCTAGCTAGCAATGTCGAAAGCAGAAAAAGGTAATGGAAAATCGTAATATAATATACATGTCTTTTGATTCATTGATAAGACTTGTTGATATTTTGGGGTAGAGGCTCGTGTTTTATTCAAGACGTCATGTGCTCACATGTCGATTATTTTTTTGCTGCAGCCGTACAAGAAGTAACAACAAGTTATTGCATGGGACCAATATTATTGTACATATGGTTCATGCATGTATATGTTTTATCCATATACTGAGTTTGCAAAGTTTAAAGCTGCCACAAGATGCTTTAAAATACATGACGATAAAATTCAATTTGCAGGCACAAGAAAGAATAAGAAGTTTTGCAGAGCAAAATATATGATTGTTTCAAATTTTATGGATTTATTTATAAAAAATATCAATATGCTAATGAATATTTTCATCTGAAATTATTTTTAATTTAATTTAATAAAGTATTAAGAAGTGGATTTCAACCCAACTCAACTCCACAAAACCGACTTTTAAGGTGAGGTTTGCACCCATTTAATATTATAAACTGACCTTATCTATAGTCCATGTGGGACTTCCAACACACCTCCTTCACGCCGAGGTATAGACATCTCGAGCGTGAGAGTAGAATTAATGGGTGGTCCGATAGTGGTCCGACAACGGGTGGAACAAAATGCACACATAGATTTCGCTAGGATAGACTCTAACCATGGCTCTGATACATTAGAAAGTGAATTTTAAGCCTAGCTGCTCTAATATGGTATCAGAGTCATGGTTGGAGCCTATCCTAGTAAGATCTATGTGGGCATTTTGTTCCACCCGTTGTCAGGCCACTATCGGGTCACCCATTAATTCTAATCTCACACTCGAGATGTCTATACTTCGGCGTGAATGGTGTGTATTAGAAGTTTCACATCAACTAGAGATAAGGCAAATTTATAATGTATAAGTGTGGTGTAAACCTCACTTTACAAGCCGATTTTGTAGGGTTGAGTTAGGCTTAAAACTCACTTCTTAATAGATACTAAAACACATAAAACAACTTTGATGACAAAGAGGTAGATCTCCTTGACTTTAACAATGTTAGACAAGCATATTATGAAGTTTTCATTAAATAATGGTAGACTTATAGAAATGTATAAAAAAATTAAATGGAAACACTAGAGAAAGATGTAAAGAGCTGGAAAATAAACTATGTACAACCAATGAAATGAATGAAAAATTGAAAGTAGGATAGTATTCTAAATAGAGAAAAGGTAAAACTAGAAAAGAAGTGAGTAGAACATGATATGGCTTAAGGAACATGAAAAGGAATTAGATTTAACTCCGCAAAGCACAAGCAAACAACCCACAAGACTAGATAAATATAGATATGGTTGAAGTAGAAAATGTTGCAATAAGAAAACTTCTATCACAAACTAGTTGAAATGAAAAATCCCTGAACATGCTTCTTAAAAGCTTTAGGAAAGCACATGACAAAACATAAATTGGTTATGTAAATAAAACCAAAACTATGATTGATTTTAATTAAGAAAGAACTTTATAAAAAAAAATAAAAAAATAAAAAAAACTAACCCCAACAATGCAAATAAGTTTTTGTGCTAAAATTTGAAATAATTCTCATTGTAGATATATTTAACCTTAAGAAAGAACTTCCTTCATGGTACCTAAAGAATGGGTGTTTATGATACATGAGAGAAGAAATATCAATATTTCTAAAACTTCAGCTAAAGAATAGAGGAAAAGTCATATTTAGAGGAGACTAGCATGACAAAATTATTGGAACTGGTCACTTAAGTCTCAAACCTTTTTGTGCATTAGCAATGTTTTATTATAGTTGATGGGTTGAATCACAATCTATTAAACATAAGTTAATTATGTGACAATAGTTGTAATGTAGTATTTGGTAAAAATAAATTTACTATAAATAAACATAATGACATACACATTTTCACCTCAAAAAATATGTATAAGATTTACATTGACAACTCAAAAAATGTCTCACCTCATAATCATACGTGAAAATCACTGGTTATAACACAAAAAAATGTGTCATAAGTTTGAAATTGTTGTCAAAACTAAATAAATAAAATTTTGTAATAGACTAATCATATCTCTCATTCAAGTTAAATGAACAAGCTCTTAAAAAATTAATATGAATTCTTTTATTTCTCCTTTAACATGTTATATATGCACTAAAAATTCATACTATGTTAATTACTTACATGCTCTCATAAAACCCAAAATTTTAGAAGGTAAAATATATGCTTTTAAAATTTAATTCACATTATTTAGCAGTATAGTAATTGAATATAACATTACTTTTCTTATTTAAAATGATGTGAGACTAAACAAGATTGACGTTAGAATTTGTTTTGCCGGTGATGAGAGGAAGCTTTTAAATTTAATGTTTATTTTATTTCCATTTAAAGAAAATAAAAAGTGGAGTAGATCCCGAGGGAAAACGTTAACCCGTAGGATGCAATCTTAGGGACTAAGTTTTCAAAGTGGAGATATAATCATTAAATATTTAATTGGAATATCCGTTACTGTAGTAGTAACAAGTGGCGCATAATTTTCCAAACAGTTCCCCTTTCTCGTATACATGTAAAATTTTAAGAACAGACCAACATCATTGCACTAAGTAACTGAGATTCCAATTTCTACCAAAAAGAAAACATCAGATTATGGCCCCTCTTGCAATGTCAGTGGTACCGTTACCATTTCATTTCTTAAAAGAAGGAACTCCGTATCGATGTTCCAAAGCTATATTTATTTTTGTTGGAAATTGTTTGCAAATTGAAATGTTACTCTAAGTTATATATTGGATAAAAATGAAAAAATATAAAAAATTGAAAAATCTATTAATTCATTGTTTTAAGTTCTATATTGGATAAAAATGAAAAAATATAATAAGATGAAAAATCTATTAATCCATTGTTTTAAGGTTTTAAGTAAAGAATGATTTTAATCTTTTATATAATTACTCAGATATTATTGGTGTTTGTCTAATCTATAGATAGTGATGTGAATCTTATATGATTGTTCGGATTGTGTTTGTGTAACTCAGAATAATTTCTTGGATGGACCCAATAATTTTGTCTTTGTCATATTCATCACCAAAAAAAAAAATCTTTAAGTGTTTCGGAAGTAACTCTTTTATTATTATTATTATTATTATTATTTGGGTTTTTTTATAACCACAAATTTTGATGAACAATTTTAAAAAACTAATATAATGTATTTAAATTAAATATAATTTTAATATATAATTTTTAAAAATTCGGCCATGAGTACTCGAGTTAGGTTAGTCTTTTTGTGTTCCAATTTCTGTCATCAAAAGCCACATAATAGAGGTCAAATAATTGAAAGGGGCGAATTGAAAACGATTAAGCCTATAAAGAATGGGCACTTTGTTCAGATTTTGAGGTGTTGTAGCATTTCATTGAGAACAGTTCCATCATGTGGGTTTTGATATTTTAGGTTCTTCTCTACTTTTGTTAACTTTATTAATTGCTAATATTTCACAATCATTTAGTTTATTATTTTCAATATCAATTTCCTTTACAATTTGAGCAAAATTTACTAAATGTTACCCAAACTAAAAGTGTAAACAAAAGATTGAAATATACATCTGTAAATTGATACAGGCGATTAAAGATCTAAACTAATTCTCAAAATGTGAACTTATCACATTCCTATTTAGCATGAAAAAATGAAAACAAAATAATATTTTGACACTCTTAAAAAAATACACCCATCTTATATTAGCAAACATATAATTAAAAAGTTATTATCTTGTAAAGAGAATATTTTTTTTATTGAGTGGATATCAAAATCTAATTACTCAAATGAAAATAATGAAAATGATGAAGTAAAGATAAAATAATATATGATTTGACACTCCCAAAAAACACAACTATAATTAATAATAAAATAATATATTGATATTTTAAGTTAAAAAAGTATTCTAATAAAAATATTAATGTATTAAATTGTGAAGTAGGTGCTTTTTTAATCAGGGCACCCAAAATAAACTTAAAGGTTTATTTTCACTTGTATTAGTTTATGTTGATTTTCTATTTAATTTGTCTAATCAAATTTTAAAATAAAAAGACAAAATTTGTCTTTATGATTGATGTATTGTATAAGACATTGTCTCTATTTTTTTAAAATTGTAAAATGATTTGTGATAATCTATCTAAATATAATTGGTTACAACAAGATATCAATGTTATTCTATTGGAAAAAAATTATTGGCGAAAACATAAAAATACGTCTTAAAGTGGTGCTCAGGATATAACTATGTTTGGTTTTGTAGTCTATGAAGTCTACTGCTTAGTCACAATATGAGTCAATAGCGATTCATGATAATATTTGTGTTGTGAATGAACCTTCTATTATTAAAAATCTAAATGTTTCTATCAGTATTGTGTTAATGAAGTCTCGTTCCTTGGTTGATATTCCTTCTTTGAAGGATGCCACATCCTATCAATAGTTTGTAGGGTTTACAACATCTTGATTTAGTTCAGTAGTTTTGTAATAATTTCAAATTCTTTGACCTCTAAGGAAACTTGTTTATGAAATAATTAAAATTAGATTTTAAATGGGCTAATATGCTTAATAAAAGGGATATTCAGAGTGTTGAACCAATTCAAATGGCAAGAAAACCTGGTAGGGATAAGGCAAAGAACATTAATACTAAATCCACCAAAGAAAAGCTTACAAAAAGCAAGAAGGAGTTTTAAAGGTTTTTTTTTTTCCTAAAATGTGAAAGAGTTAGCTAATGATAAATATTGTGACATGATGATGAATTTGATTACTGAATTGTTTGATGTTACATTGATTTACTAGGTATTTACTTAGTTTTTTTTTTCTCATAATGTGTATTTTTTTTTTGTCTATAGAAATGTAATTTTGTCATAGGTTTGTTATGGTTTACCATGCTTTTTTATTCTTTTTCTTTTCTTTTTTTTAATAAAATCTCGATGCATTGACTGATTGTAATGCCTAACATGTGTTTATACAGAGAAGTATGTGTTTTTTTTTTTACTTAATTACCATCGCTTGAAGGTAATAGACTCCAAAATGAACATCTTCCCTTAGACGAGTCACATAAATTCATGACATTTGAAATATGATATAACAAAATATAATAATTTCCCAACTCAACATATTAATATTTGAATATATCTATTTTACATTTTCATATAAAATACTAAATATGTTATTAAAAATAGATGGTAAATAAGGTGAATTTTTTTAAAATTATATATTTTTTTAACTATAAATTTTAACATAAAATTAAAATTTGTTTATGTTCAAAACTTTGATATAATTTCATCTTCAAACATTAAAAATAAATAGATATAATTCCTCTAATTTAAATGTTAAATTTTTTTTGTGTCAAACATTACTTTTTACACCATTTCTTCCATTCTAACTTAAATGTTAGTTTAAAATAATAGGTTAAAAATATAATAGCATTAAGAGAAAATAATTAGATTTATTCATTTTTAAAATTTAAAAATCAAAATATAGAAATACTGGAAAAAAATTATTTATCCATATTTTTTATTGGGTCCCGTTATTTTGACACTCATTTTTTGACACACATTTGATACCGACAGGTGTCAACGTCCAATTGGCTGGGTTTTTTTTGTTTTTTTTTAAATTTTGGTCGACAAAATGAAAAGGATTTAAAAAATTTTGCAGACAATTCTACCCTTGTCCTATTTCATTACCTTTTCATTCTTAGATTTTGTTCTCTCTCACATTTCGTCTTCTCCGTTCGTCCTCTCCCTTGCCTTCTCTCTGACATTCGTTCTCCCGGCGTTTTCGTCCTATACATTGCCTTCTCTCTGAAATTTGTTCTCCCGTTGTCGCAGTTTTGCCGAAATAGAAAGTTCCGGACTAGACCCAAGTACAGTATTTTTAAGTTTAATTTGATGTTCTTTAGTGAGGAGAGGCATGAACCTAATGTTCTGGGTCTCCCGTGATGTAGGGGTGGACCACCTATGATGAGAATGTTGAGTGAAGTGAAGTTCTGGTGTGTCTGCTGTCAAAATGTGTCATGTAATCGTTTACAAGAAAACTGTAAACGATTACGCGAGTCTGAACAAGAATTTGGACATCCTGTTGAACTGAGGGAGCTACCAATGATAACGTGGAGGACCACAGTTGCATATCAGTGATTTTTTACCCAAGTACAATATTTTTAAGTTGAATTTGATGTTCTTCAGTGAGGAGAGGCATGAACCTAATGTTCTGGGTCCCCCATGATGTAAGGGTGGACCACCCATGATGAGAATGTTGAGTGAAGTGAAGTTCTGGTGTGTCTGCTGTCAAAATGTGCCTTGTAATCGTTTACAAGCAGGCTGTAATCGATTGCGCGAGTCCGAACAAGAATTTGGACATCCTGTTGAACTCAGGGAGCCACCAGTGATAACGTGGAGGACCACAGTTGCATATCAGTGATATTTGACCCAAGTACAGTATTTTTAAGTTGAATTTGATGTTCTTCAGTGAGGAGAGGCATGAACCTAATGTTCTGGGTCCCCCATGATGTAGGGGTGGACCACCCTAATGAGAATGTTGAGTGAAGTGAAGTTCTGGTGTATCTGTTGTCAAAATGTTCCTTGTAATCGTTTACAAGCAGGCTGTAAACGGTTACTTTGTAAACGGTTACGCGAGTCTGAACAAGAATTTGGACATCCTGTTGAACTGAGAGAGCCACCAGTGATAACGTGGAGGACCACAGTTGCATATCAGTGATTTTTTTACCCAAGTACAGTATTTTTAAGTTGAATTTGATGTTCTTCAGTGAGGAGAGACATGAACCTAATGTTCTTGGTCCCCCATGATGTAGGGGTGAACCACCCATGATGAGAATCTTGAGTGAAGTGAAGTTCTGGTGTGTCTGCTATCAAAATGTGCCTTGTAATCCTTTACAAGCAGGCTGTAAACGATTACGCGAGTCTGAACAAGAATTTGGACATCCTGTTGAACTGAGGGAGCCACCAGTGATAACGTGGAGGACCACGGTTGCATATCAGTGATTTTTGACCGTTATTTAGTTTCTTTATATGTAATTGGTTGTATATAAGTGATTTTGAACTGTATAACTATCCATTAAAAACGCCATTATATGACTACTTAACATTTTCTGAAATATAATATGGGAAACGTTCAACCAATATTAAACACAAAACGATGAAATTCTGATATGCAATTGAAGTAATAAAAAAAGTACAAGGGTCTTTTTTGCTGCACAGATTGCAGAACTTGGCCTTAATTGTTATGGCACTTTCATACATTTCACATAAACAAACCTGGATATCAATCATCAATCAACAATCATTTGTACATTGCACATAAACAATCTTGAAATCAATCATCTTATTCCAATAACAATTTGTACAATGTCTTCATATATATAAATAAAACATTGTCTTCATATACATAATTCTATCTTACTATGTTCAGTACATGTCTAAACAAGACAATTATCCTATCAAAACAAACTACACTACACTACATTACATTTTTACACTGGAGAACTATCCTACAACAATCCATACACCTCTAGCGCATCCAGTAGTCTTATATTCTCGTCGTCCAGGATCCAATCACGTACATATTGCTTTCTAATTGCAAGCAATTCCTCCTGAAATGAAAATATTCCAATTGTAAAATCAACCCAATCATCAAACAATAATGAAAATCATATTCTTACTTACATTTGTATATTGTGGCATGCTTTTGTCATTGAATTTATCCTGCCCATCCCAAATTTCCATAGCTTTTAGCATGATAACTCCATAGTCATGTCTGAAATAATAAAAAAATAACATGAACCACTTATGACAAACTACATCACTTAAAAGAGCATATTTTTAAAGTGAAGGCTTATAACAACTTACAGGTTTGGTTGGGATGGGATATTGACTTATAGGGGTACCAACGCAACATGCGAGGGAAATCCCTATGAGTTGGATTACCATCCAAAGAAAGTCTCTCTACCGCCCAAGCCTACAATATGAAAATAATTTACAGTCACCCATATTTTACAGTGTAGCACATTCTATTCATTCAGTTCAAGAACTACAAAGAATTTTACCTGCAATACGGCCATAGCTCCACTAAGACCCAGTGCGCTTGTGATACCTCCGGCCATTATTTTTTTCATACATTTATTCAAAATATCTACAAGGTTTTTATGTACACCGCTGGCCCAATCATATAAACACAAACTATCTAGGTCATCTAATACTTTTGAAGGCATGTTAGCGATAATCTTAGACTTCCTAGGAAAGAAAAAAACAACCAAACACACAAATATATACAACCTACACACAACATCAACGTCTATGTTTTCGTCCAAGACAATGACATTAAACATGTCAACCAAATCCTTCAAAGTTGTGCTTTTATTATTAAACATTTCTCCAACCAAACCAACTATACATTCATCAAATGAGATTTCTAAACCACCTATATCTAAACCAGTGGTCATGAAAACATCCAAAACAGTAAATGGAACCAATTGACGACAGACCCTAAAGCTAACATCATGCCCAGCCCAACGACATACCATAACCTTCAATAATTCACAGTTAATCTCTAAAGTCTTACGTAGTTGCAAACACCAACGAAACGGTGTCATACCAATTCGTTCCACATGCATTTTTCTCAGTAACCCATTCATTTCAATAATAACAGATGAATCCACAGACATTCGAACCCGCCACTACAAAACATTAAAAATAAATTTTTATTACTTACCATAAAAAATCACAACTTTAACTAATACCTAAACTTTAACTTACCTTTGGGTTACCGGACGCCATTGCAACTGCACAATAAATCAATGGTACATTAGGGTTCACAACACACAAAAACCTAAGATCAAAAAACAATAAAATATGGTTCCACCCAAAACAAGAAACAGAGCCACATCGCAAAACACACCCAAAACGCAAAACACAAAAGAAAACGTAAAAGGGAACACACCCAAAACACCAAACGCCAAACACACCCAAGATGAGAAAGAGAACTTACCGGTACATAGTCAATGCCAAAGACCACTTTTGCTTGAGATGACGCCTTTCGAAACCACCCCAATGGAGAGACAAAGGATGCACAGAATCGGAGACACGTGAATGGTACAGGCGAATGAAGAGAGGCCGAATGGGAGAAGCGAATGGGAGAGGCGAATGGGAAAGGCGACAATGGAAGCAAGACGAATGGGAGAGGCGACAATGGAAGCAAGGTGAATGGGAGATGCGAATGTAAGAGAAGAACAATGTTCAGAAACGAAACTCAAAGAAGATAAAAAATGAAACCGCCAAATTCAATTTTCATACCATCAGATTTCCAATTCTACCCTCCTGTGCTTTTTCAAATAAAATTTTTTAATGAGCTTCAGTCATCCAATACAAATTTGACACATGGGCCGGTGTCAAATTTGTATCAAAAGATGGTGTTAAAGAAACATTTTCGTTTTTTATTATATATGATGCGAAAGTAATATTTTTGTCAAGAAAAATGATTTCCGCCCACCAAAAAAGTGGAGCTTGGTATTGTGGTCTAATACTCACCCAACAAGCAATACCTCACACCTATCACCTATCACCAAAAGCCAAGTGTCACTTTTACTGTTTTTTTCTTTTCTTAACCCTCAATTAAAGTGTACATGTTTCCCTCACAACAATAAACAGCTAGCATCACTCTATACACTCCTGCAATGCAACACCATCGCCTATATAAACCTTTCTACCCATCTTCTACTCTTTCGTCCCAAAACACTTGTTTTGCGTTATTAACGTACAACCTTGTACACCAACAACAAAAGACTCTCTTCACACTCTCACTTTTTTCTTTCCTACCTTTGATTTCGTTCATTAGTTTTTTTTCTGTTACTATTGTTCTTGTTACTTTGTTATTTCACTATTTGTTGGTATTATATATATATATATATATATCAGAAAGAGCAACATGAAGAACCGAGCATCAGGGTTTCTGAAGCAGATCATATCAAATCTGAGCTCAATGGCGAAGTCAAAAACCATGGCTTTGAAGTCCAAAACAAATGCCATAAGGGCTCGTTTGCTCATATTCTCCCTCATGAAGAACAAAAAGTTGTTGATGAGTTCCCTCTCGGAGAAGTTTCATTCTGTGTGGGGGCACGATTCTCAGTCCAAGGATAATGATTGCTTATTGGAAGATGGCAGTGATCAAAGCAAGGCCATAGTGTTGTATAACAACTCACTGTCCTTGCGAAACCGCAGTGAAAGCATGGTGGTGGAGGAGCAAGATCAAGAGGGCTATGAAGGTTACTACAACTATGAGTGCGGTGATGATGACAAGTACCCGGATCTCACACACACCCTTTTTGATTCTGAGGATTTGGATCTTGGAGGGTCGGTGATTGACTTGGTGAAGAACTCGAAGGAAGAGGCAGGGAAAGAGTTTAAACTGGAGGATGAGATTGACTTTGCTGCTGACCTTTTCATCATGAAGTTCCGCAGACAAATGCTGTTGCAGAAGCAAGAGTCTTTCAAGAGGAAGAGGGAAATGCAGAAAAAAGGTGCATGAATCAACTTCAACCCTGATTTCGTTGCTTATATATTCATCATGGTTGGCTCAACAACAAAAAAGCTCAACCCTTGAATCTCATCTCATCTCATCTCCCTTTGTTATGCTTTTTTTTAGAATAAGGGAGACACCACCAAGAACAGCTAGCTTGGTAAATCACAGAGATATTATGGTACTTTAACTGGTTTAATTATGACAGCAGTATAACCCAAAAAGAAACTGACCAGGGTGAATGGATTTTGTTCTTTCTATTTTTGTATTTTTTTTTTTTTCATTTTTACTGTTGAATGGTGCCATAGGGTACTTCATCCATGTTCTCTTTTCAGGTGGTACAATAAAAGAAAGAGAACAAAATTTGGAACATGTTACTGTGTTACTTGTAGATGTTGTATTGGTAAAGCACACATGTTGGTGCTGTATAACTCTGAAAATCTGCAACCATTGCAGCATATGAAGCTGAGCTAATTGATATATATTGATATATCATCGTAGATATAAATAAATAGTAATAAATTAAATTTGAATGCAGATAATTAATTATATGGTTGTGGGTTGGAAAAAAGTGTTCCATCCTGTAAAAGGAAAAAATGGCCCTATACAGCTAATATTAGCATAACTGATCATGTGAAAGAAAGGTGCAAAAGGTTCTACACTGCACCAATTATATATGCATTGAAGGAGACAAAGCAAAGAGAGAATATATTATGCATCAAAAGGTGCAAAGGAAACACCAATAGTCTAGTTGGGAATGACATTGATTAATTTCTTCTTTTCTTAAAGCTTTCTAAAGTTTAAACTTCTCAAATCTTCATTTTCATTATTAAGCTTCCATTGAGTTTGAGATGATCACTAAGTTTTTGGGCTGATCTATGGATGCATCGAGAAATTAATAATGTTAATTAACTTATATAGTTTTGGGACAATTAGGAGGATATAATAAAAAAGAACATCTTCCTTTGTTTAAGCCCAAAAACATATAAACACTTTATATTCTCTTGGTTTATTCCTTTCTTTATTCTTTTAATGTTAAGAGTAAGCCTGAAGGAGCTTCGTCCTTAAGGTCATTTCTTAAATCTCCTTCATATAAATTACTTGTTTCCCTTTTGTTTGAGGTATCTTAGTGCAGAAAATACGTAGAAATTTCCCACAACTGTATGTAATAGAATTGTATCTTTTAAAGATTTTAGATATAAGGTCAATTAATTTAAATGAGTGCAAATTTGATGCTATAAATAACTTTTACAGAGTTGAATTAAATTTATGGATTATTATTATTATTATTATTAGAGTTTCTAATGTGTTATTTGTCATCCATAAATATATAGTAGTGAAGAACTTACATAAACTAGATGTATTATTGATGATTAATATTTATCAAAGAATGATTATTCTTAATCTAAACTTTTTTCAGAGCTAATTGTAATGGTGGGGATGTCAAATGGCAGAAAGAATACAAAGGACTTACCTTTTGGAGATAAAGATTTTCTAGTAACACAGAATTAGGTGTGAAGATTTTGTGACTCTATCACATTTCTTCCTACACTCCATCAAATCTCCTTGCGGAAAATAATTTCCAAAATGTTTATTGGAAGTGAAAGGATGCCGGATGAATTTTGGTAAGGTGCAGGAAGCAATTGCCCAAAAAGATGAAATGCAAAACAGTGTACCGGGCCGTGATCCGACACCTGGCCCAATGATGTGGATTCTACATGGGCCTCTTCCTTTCTTTTATATTATTCTTTCTGAAGGGAAAAAATTGCAACAACTACCTCTTAGTTATATAATTTAACAATAAATTAGTTCTTGAAATTTATAATTTAATTTTAAATTGGTTTTATAAAAATAGAACTTAGTGTCAAAATAAGTCATTAAATATTAAGTGGTGTTACAAAATTTAACAAGAAATAATCGATAGAATTGATACACTTATAATACATTTAAAGACTAAATTCTTTTATATACTACATTTTCATACTCATTTTCCTAGTTTTTGACAATTCAGAACTCCAAATAAAATTCAAAACCTGATTAGTTCAATTCTAGTTAGGAGTGAGAAAAAAAAAATCTATAAAATTAAAACTGGTTAACTATTAAATTATAATAGATTTAAATAAAATGGAATGGAATTCAATCAAAATCTATATTTTCTAAAAAGTGATTGGAATCTTATAAATTGAAATATGGATAATGATGAGAGAATTTATCAAGATTAATTTTTGAGATTCAAAGATGATAATTCAATTAAAAGAACTCTCCTAGTTTAGATTTCAATAACCAAACAATAATTTTATTCCATAAGTCATTAATTTCTTTAACCTATTTTCTCTACCACACATCATAACATTCTTCATTGAAATTCACTTTTCAATCATGCAAAAACAATAACCAGAGGTGATTATTCTCAAATTATAGGTCAACATTGAACTTGGAAAACAAAAAACTACCAAAGACAATAAATCACAAACAACAAGTTAACATGATTCTACTTGTTCTTATCTCTTCAGAAAAATCCTTCCTGTAAGTAAAATTTGTTTATGGAAAAAATAGGGATTGTTCCTCTTCTATGGTCATTTTCTTTCTAGGGACAGCAGAAAATTCCAATTTTGTATTTCCTAAAATTTATAATTAATACAAATTATATAATTTAAAACAAAAACTTCATTTTTATTTTATTAAAACTTTTAATAAACAAAATATTGTCTTACAAACATAAACTTTATTTGAAAATAAAAAAGCTAAAACTATAAAATTATTCCAAATGTTTTTTTATATTGACTATTTTTCCTATCGTTCATATTCCTCAACACATATATTATTACATCGGATACGAAAATCATAACCACAAATAAAGGGTGAATTTACCTAAAATAAACAAAAACTTAGTTTTCAAAATATATATATATATATATATATATATATATATATATATATATATATATATATATATATATATATATATATATTTCAATAAAAATCATAAACTCAAACAAATACACATAAAACCTATTGTCTCACAAAAAAAATAGTACAATCACTTATGATCTCAGTCTTGGAAAACTGAATTGTAATTACCGCACATAACTTAATGATACTACTTCCCATTGTTCTCCTTGGAAATCTCGACGAAGTATACATGTTACTTTCTATTACTCTCTTAAGAGTCTTGGGGAAGTTCATCTTCGGTACAACTACGCAGAGTTATCACCTTTCACTGAGTTACAACACACACAAACATAAAACCACATTTAAAAATTCCAACTTTAAAATCATAATTAAAAAAATAAAAACTTTCATAAAAATATCATCTTTCTCAAAATCTTGACATAATTCAAACGAAAGCTCTTTTAACTTCAAAAGAACGAAACCAAAAGTGACCACAATTTAACTCAATTTATCATGTACACATATAAGTAACAAGGCAAGAATATATGTAAGCTCCCCCTACCTCTTACTCTTCACTTCTTCATTCTTCTCCATAAAAAGGTTCTTCCTTGTTTCTTGACCTGTCACTACTTCTATTAAAACTCCCCCTAATCTTTTCCTCCCATATATTTATAAGCCTAGTACTTCTAAGGGAATTATAAGACAATATCATTTAGAAACCCTTTAATTTGAAGTTGAACAAAATCGTATATCGAAATAGTGTTTATCGCAAAGATTGTTTTGGATAACTGGTTAAACGTTATCTCATTAAACTTTATTCTAAACACTATAGTAAAGTGTTTATTGTTTAGATTTGATGTTCCTAATCATTAGACAAATTGTTCTCTTATCTATTGTAGTGTCCCTTTGTCTGTGCAAATCCTACCAAGGATAAAGTGTTTTACTCAAATTTTGTGCTGATCTAAAAAACGTTAAGAGATAAAGGATATTCTAGTAATATTTCATTGTTGCTTTTTGCCTGATCATCCATACAACAACATAATATTTCTCTGAAAAGAGCACAGTAGTATCTGATAATATTCAACAAGGTACATCAACTTTATCAAAAGTCAATGGCTTAAGAGTAACGATCTCTTTTTAAGTTTTCTATAAATTGGAGACTCATGAAGAAGAAATAAACATATAATATAGCACACACTCTTAAGTTGTTGAAGTTCTCTCTCTGGTTGTGAATTATCTACCATTGGTAGTACAACTCTGTAACAAGTTTCTCAGATCTATATTACTTTGATCTTATCGTCTCCAAGAGAGTTATTCTTTTGTACATGTTTTAATTATACATATGTTTCTGGATATTCAGGATTGATTCAGAACACTCAGTTTATTTAGTTCAGGGGGAGTAAAATGGTATTTAACCAGTTGGGCTTTATTGTAAACCAAAAGTGGTGAAACTGGTTTGTAACTTGTTAATGTTAGTGGAATCCTTTAAAACTCCTCACAAGAAAACTAGACGTAGCCCAGGTTGAGTAAACCAATATAAAACGAGTTTTTATCCCTACCCTCTTTTTAGTTTTCTTTTCAAACGTTTTTAAATATCCTCAAGTGTTCAACATTGTCTGTAGACAGTCTAACCACTAGTGCAAAAACAGCATATAGTGTCACGCGTTCAATGTTCAACCACTTAATATTCAATGTTAAAAATGACCGGTGGCATTTTTGTAAATAAATGTAATTATTAGACATCGTTTAAAATTGTAAAACATAGAAGCTCCCATACAATTCGACGTTCTATGATGGTAATTATTTAAATCAGCGTGCCATTCTTTTTCTTTTCTTTTAAACCACCAATAGTACCTCAAATTCTATAAGAGTTTCGACGTAATATTTGTCAGCAGCCAAAGATTCACCCTTTTTTAATTCTTTTTTCTTTTTTCTTTTAAACCACCAATAGTACGTCCAAGTTTGATCAGAAGCCAGAGTTACCCCTTTTTAATTCTTTTTTATTTTTTCTTTTAAACAACAAATAATACGTCGAATTCTGTAGGGACTTCGACGTATTATTTGTTAGCTAGAAGCCAAAAAGTAACAATTTTTTAATTCTTTTTTCTTTTAAACCACATATAATACGTCAAATTTTGTACTATTATTCAGCCAGAAACCAAAGAGTTACCTTTTTTTAATTCTTTTTTTTTTAAACCATCAATAATACGTCGATTTTTTTTGTAGGGGCTTCCACGTTGTCAGTCAAAAGTTTCCCCTTTTTAATTCTTTTATCTTTTAAACCATGAATAGAATGCAAATTTGCATGGTGCTTCGACGTGATGGGCACTGGAGTGATTAGATGCATTAATTGAGTGATGTTATCAAAATCCTAAGAGATCTATAACAAAATGATGTTTGAACGTTTGGCGTTAGATGTCAAAAGGTTAGTGAATTCAATAAAAATTTGAGCAAGAAATTGAAAATTCATTCATTTTATATTAACGCACGAGACCCTCTTCTCTTCTCAAACTTTTCTCAAACATCACATGTAATCTTTCTTTCATTTATACAAATACATGTTAATTAACTACTTTATGTATGATTTTCGTTTGTTTTGACCGATTATTTTCATGTGTTTATCCTTCATAGGTGCATTCTGTTTTCTCTCACTGGTCACGACACTTTATTCCAACGAACCTAAAGTTGTGATCCAATAAGAGATCATGTTTCAAGAATAAACATTCAACCTTCACTAACAAAGAATACATCTTCTCACTCCATCCATCATTTCTTATCACATTCAACTTTTTGTGGTAACTGCATCAGGCTGTCATCCCCAACTGGCAATATAGGCCACTTAGAAAACATGATAAGATCATCACAATATGATTCGCAACCAATCTTCACTTGGTTGGCGATGAATTACAGGAGTCCATCTTACTTGCTGAGCATGTTGCCACTTTACAAGAAGTAATTTCACAAGTTTCTCAAGCAACTGGCATGACAGGAAAGAAATGTGCGTGCCATCTGTTTCGGCAATGTAACAAAGTTTTCTATGAACTTCTTCAGGAATAGCACAATCTACAAGTTGATCAGGAATAGAATCTTTCAGAAGGCCACATTCATCACCACGTGCAATGTAAACTCTTTCTCCAACTCCCTTCATATTAATTGATGTAAAGGAACCTTCTGCAACTGGTAACACAGGCAAGCCACATAGGCAATCAAACTGCAAGTCATGTAAGCAATATTCAAGAGTCAGAATCATTGCATTCCTGTCTTTGAATTCGCGCTTCATTCTTATTAAAAGAGTCCTTAACAGCTTAGGAGTCATAAAATGCAATGACGAAGAGATTTCCATAAGCCTTTCAGAAAGTGACTGTGGAAGAGTGTAGAGAAGCCCCACACAACGCTTTTACAAGTTCAGCAGCCTTGGGGAAAGTAAAATCAGAAAATACAGCATGTTTGGTTGAAATACACTGTCCTCCTCTAGCTTCTGTATATAATCCACGCAGATTAAAGTTAGCAACAAATTGATAGAGTTTCCGTACTGCTGATGCCCCCAAGGTTCTAACCCTAATGTTGTTAGCCATAAGGAGAAGAACAAATTGCAAGGGTCGATCTCTGATGCTATCTTCTCAAGCAAACAACCATATGCAGGGATAACAACATTTTCAAGGAGGAAAATATTCCACTCTGAGCGGTTTCTTCCACCACCAGACATATCAGAACCAAACCAAATACCCCTGCGATTTGACGATAATTCAAAATATGCATTCACATGAGCAGGAAGACCAGTACTGATTGGTAAAGGTAAAAAGCAGAATGCACGACCTTCAAAATTTTCCAGCTGATGATTAGGCAAACTAGCACTTTGAAACAGATCAGGAGAAACCGTGCAATATTTCTCCCCTTTGAACTTTCAACCAGGTCAACGTCAACCTTGACAGAATTCAAATATGCAGCAACACATGCCCATGGAACAAAATTGTAACAACTACTATTGGCTGTTTCTGATCTTTTCTTTTGAGCATTCCCATCACCTAAACATTTTGTGGTTATCCAATAGTGTGAACTACGACTAGATGTGCTTTGTTCAGTAATTACAACCTTCTGGCATTTATAAGGCAAATTTCTGCCAATGCATGGGCTTAGTTTCTTCAGAAACTGAACTCTATTCATTCCAACACGTCTACTTTCCTTGAAGAAATTGAACGCATCCCGCGCTTCAGCAGATCCAATTTCAGGCTCAACTATACAGGTTCTGCATACTAGCAAGCAAGAATCTTCATTTTGCAAAAAATCTAGCACTACAGTCCTTTACCTCCTTTTAGCACGACATTGTCACATTACAACTCCAAAGAAGCCATTTCCTCACGAAGGTAAAGGGCCCTAGCAGTATCGCCCTTCTTGATGTAGCCATCAATCAATTCCTCATACACACTCGCATCCAGAGCCACCAACCGCTCTCTCATAACCCTCAAATACCTCTCAGCATGTTCAACCTTTCCACAACGAGACAAACACCGAACAACAGTCGCGAAAACCGACAACCCTGGACTCACACGTCTGTACTCCATTTCATAATACAACTTCAAAACCTCCTGAACCTCCTCCTTTCTAGCATAACCCTGCATCAAAAGAGAATAAGTAACATCATCCGGCAAAAACCCTTTATCCATCAACACACTCAATATTTTATTCGCTTTCTCCACGTTACCCTTCTCACACAGCCTCTCCACCACCTTATTAAACACCACACAATCAGGCACAAACCCAACCCTCAACATCTCATCAAAAACCCTCACACACTCCTCTGAATCCGCCGCAACAACAACGTGCCCAAACGTCTCACCGTATGGCCTCAGCCCCTTCCCCTCCATTTCACGAACCAAACCAATAGCCTCCTCAACTCTCCCATTTCTGCAAAACGCTCCAACAAAGGACGTGTAAACAAACGCATTCGGCTCAAACCCTTTTCTCACCATCTCCCCAAACAATGCCCACGCAGAATCCAAATCCCCAAACGCAACCTTCGCATGCAGAACCAGAGACCACACAACGGACTCGTGAAGCAAATTCTTCTGCAACAGCCTCTTCAACAAAACCACGACATCACTCTCCGATTCCGCCAAGCTTCCCCTCTCCAAAATCCTCAACATCAAACTACAATTCACGATCATTGAAGGAGAACGGAAAGTACTCCTCCGCATAATCCGATCCAGCGTGTCAACAATCTTCTGCAATTCACCTTCCTTGCACAACGCATCAGTCATGATTCGCAAACTCGTCAAATTAGGGTAAATCCTTCTCCGAATCATGAACTCGTAAACCTCCCAAACCAGAAAACATTTCTCAGATCTCTGTACCGCGTGAAGCAAGGCGTTAAAACTGACGACGGTCACGGAGACTCCGTGCTCCTCCGCGTAACGGCAAAGGTGGAACGCAACGTCTGTTAACCTGGCCTGCGCGTAGGTTTGGATGAGAAGGTTCACGGCGAGATCCCGAGAGGTTGAAACGACGACGGCGAGAAGAGAATCGACGAGTGCAGGAACCACGTCCGAGTGAGTGTTTGTTTTAGCGAGAGAGCGGAGAAGAGCGCGGGCGTGGATGAGTAAGTTGGCTCTTAACAAGAGATTGATGGTGATGGCGTAGGAGCGAGTGGTGGGTTGGAAGGTGGAGCTGGGCCGAGTTGCGGCCCAATGGAAGAAGCCCAATGCAGCTTTTGCATCGGAGGGGGAATTCAACTGCAGAAGGATTTGTTGAACCGACGAGTCGTTTAAGAGGAGAGAACCGAACTGGCGAGTTATGCAGTCCCAGTTTCGTCGCTCTCTGAAGCATTTGCACAGTGCCGCAACGACGTCGTCGTCGAGCTTGGGCTTTGATAACGACGCCGCCAGAGTGTGTAGACGATTGAATCTGGAGAAGAAGAGCTTGGAAGCCACACGTGTGTTTTGCCTTGCGGCCATGGTGAGAATGCGAAGAGTGCTCATGTGGAGCACGTGCACGTGCTGGATTGAAAGTTCAATATAATTTTTAGATTTTAACGACAGTATTTCTATATATATATATATATATGGGTTTGTTAAGGCGCATATGTCTGTATTTTAATTGGTACATTTTAACAATGTGTATCGGATTATAGTAGACATGAATGTTTTTTTTCAGTTGGTACATTTTAACAATGTGTACTGGATTATAATAGACAAAAATATCTTCATATATTATGTATTCTAAGTTTTAAAATCAATGATATTTAAATAATTTTCATTCTCAAAACTAAAAAAAACTCTCAAATCCTTATTCACCTCTCTCATTCCTCTCAACCATTTCTCTTTCATCTTTCTCACTCCAACATTTTCTCTATCATCCTATGGTAGATCCAACTGAAAAAAAATTTAGAAATACTCGTTGTTAAACAATTTAGCTTTCTAAAGAGTTGAGTCATTAGCATATTCGCCTTCAGACAAAGGTTCATTCAAGATCTCTTCAATTTCATCATCTTCCCTAACCTTTCTAATTTCATCATCTGCAAATATTGAATCATCATCTCTTAAAAAACCAGGCCAATTACCAATTGCTTCTGATGTCATTATGATTGTAAAAATTAGATAAAATTATATAAGACAAAAATTATAAAATAAAAACTCATTATAAAATCATTTTTTTGTAAGAAATTGTTTAATAGTGAGTGTTTCTGATTTTTTTCCAGACGAATTACCAATTTCTTCGTATGTCATTATGTTGGTGAAAATTAGATAAAATTAGATAAGACAGAAATTATAAAATGAAAACTCATTATAAAATCATTTTTTTTTTTTTTTGTAAGAAATTGCTTAACAGTGTTTCTAAATTATTTTTTTTTAATTGGGACTACAGTAGAAAACGTACGCACCTTAACAAACACCATATATATATATATATATATATATATATATATATATATATATATATATATATATATATATATATATATATATATATATATATATATATATATATATATATATATATATATATATATATATATATATATATATATATATATATATATATATATATATATATATATATATATACACGTCTTAAATAAGTTTCCTGTGCTTAATTTTTTACTTTGTCTTTGACAGTTTTTAAATTGGTTTCATCAGTAATTTGAACGCTAAAGTTAAATGTAACGATGTTCTCACATGTAATCTAAAATCAACATATATGATGTTATTAAAGATTAAAATGACAGATTTGGGGGAAATTATATTTATAAAGACTAAAATACATATTTTCATGAATTAATTATAAAAAATAATTTATTCAGAATATAAGAAAAATTAGGTTTAATGGATTATTGTAATTGTGACAGATAAAAAACATTAAAAGGTAAATTCTATAATTTTTAAATTGATTTACTTAACTTATTTTAAAATAAGTGATTAATATTATTATAAATGTATTTAAAGTTTTTCATGAACGTAATCAATATGAAAAATATGAAAATAAATAAAGTATTAAGAAAGTTTTAACATGTTATGGAATTTTTATTTTTGTTTTATTATAAGTTTTGTTAATAGAGAATAGTTTCATTCACATTAACGTCATTGTTATAATAGATGTTAAGCATTAACAATCATGTCTTATTAAAGTAAAAAAGTCTGTTAGAGTTGATTTTTCAAGTACATTGCAATTTAATTTGACTAAAGGAGTAGGGCCAGAAAATGTTTGGTTTAATTTAAGTTTTTTTTCATAGCTCAACTTATATTTGTGAATTTTTTTCATGTCGACTATTTGGATCAAGTCTATTTTAAAACTTTTAATTGTCTTTGATCTCAATCATCCTAAGGTATAAATGAATTTCATGATAAGATGTCAAGAAATTAATGTATAGATAATGAAAACTAATAACATATTTTATGTATTTATCAACTTATTGAAGTATAAAAATAGGTATTGTATAGTTTAATAGTGTTGAGATTAAATATTCTTTTATATAGAGTTTCCAAGTTCTAAGCACAAGTTAATGGGTCGAGTATTACTTACATAAAGTAATTTGATGTTAAAGTTATTGTTTGTCTGAATGCTCTAGCAATAAATACGTTGTAAAAAGTAATCAAATATTTGAATATCAAATCTGTATTTATAGATTTTGGAATTGACTTCTGATTAGTGTTGGTTTATTACAGCTCAGATAGTAATATTTGACTTTGGGTTGATGTGATTATTCTTAGTGTTAATTTTTCTCGTATTCCAACCGACTGATCCACTAATCATTTCATGTGGGATCAAAAAGGTTGTTAACTGCTCGATTCATGACTAATTGGGCGGTCATACTATACACAAGCCCTCAAGCCCGAGCATGTCTTCGATTGAAAGGATGTAAAGGAGTTTATTGAAGACGATGAGATCACCGCTCATGCTGTAGTAAGGTGGGTTTCGTCATTGTGTTTGTCCTGTAGCATTGCTTGCGTGGATGATTGTTATGACATTTATCGTGGTGGTTACAAGAAAATGTAACCAATGCGAGTGGGACATGTGGATACTCAGGATTCGTGCTCTCACTCGAAACGAAAGGTCGTATATTGTGGATCATTGGATCGTATTGGTTTCAACAACTGAGATTTGCATGCGAAAACCGCTTTTTCGACTATTGTTAAACTGTTTCTAGTCGCCTAAAGCATAACAAAGTTTGATTCCCACTAATGAAGTATAGGGATGACCAAAATATCAATTCTTGGACTCGGTGAATTTAAGTTTTAAAATGTAAAGTTAATTCTTGTGTTATTTTATTTACTACCTAATTACTAATGCAAGGTGGGAAAAGAAAATTAAACGAAAACAAAGAAATTAAAAAGAAAAGAGTAAAGAAATGAAATATGTTTAAAAGGAAAATAAGGAAATAAAATGTAAAGAACTAAAACCTAAGCTAAAGTGATGAAGAAATTGAATCTAACTAAGCATGGAAGTCAAATAGTAACTTAGATATGCAATATTGATGCAAGAAAACTAACCTATGAATGTTATGCAATATTGATGCAAGAAAACTAAAATTAAACCTAGATATGCAAACAAGTAATGTATGAAATCAATTCAGTGAAAAGAAATGATAAATGCACATAACAGGACCACAAGAATGGGAAATTCACATCTAAAACTACTCTATCTATTTACTATGCTATCTATAACTACACTATCTACTAGAAAATATCTAAAACTATGAAAAAGAAGAGAAAGGAAAATGCTTATCAGATTGCTCCTTATGCACTCAACCACTCCTTGTAGTAATCCTCGGCTGCACCAATATGCTTTTGCGTAAGACTTAGTGGGAGCAGCACTACTCTTCCATCCACAACAAGATGTTGCTTTCCTCTTCTCCAAGCAAACTGTTGCAGCAACAACTCTCCTTCCATTGGCAGCTCTTAGGTGTGGCATTGGAATGGAAGCCTTTGGCTCGCTCAAAGCAGTAGCAATACACTCTCCTTCATCATCCATGAATTCCTTAATGACAGCACATGCATTCTCATCATGGTCATCAAACTCACAGTTGGCAGCTTCTGTTATAAGCTTGAAATCTAGATGTATACCAAAATTAATTTTAACACAAATAGAACAAGAACTAGCTTCACAACTACATTTAAAGTTTTTAGAGAACTGTAAAAGATCAAAGTTTAATTCTAAATCTAAAACATCTTCAATTTTCACATTTTCTATATCAAAATCTACACTAACATGTGAATCTCGATTCAAAGATACTATCATGCAAAAGTTCATTCACATCAAAGCAATCATTTATATTCATGGTGGAGTATAAAATAGCAGCATTCAAATCCACAGGTTCAACAGCTAAAACTGAATCTAGAAATTTGGAATGATTATTCAAAACTGCATCAATTTCAACTATAGACTATTCAAAATTAATGTGCAATAGATCAAAGGCATTTAAATATATATGTTTGTTTTCTTCACTTAATTTTTCCTATGTTTATTTTGTATATTGTGATATATATATATATATATATATATATATATATATATATATATATATATATATATATATATATATATATATATATATATATATATATATATATAATATGTGATTATATTTACCTTCAAAATAGTCCATGAGAATTTTAAATTTAGATATAAAATAAAATATTTTTCTTAAAGAAATTAAATACGTTCTCAATTATCTTTACATAATTAACAAAATTTAAATAATATTAACATAATTGATTTTTATATTAAAATTACTTACTAAAAACGAAATATATTGTTTTATTTAACCACTATTTGTGTATTTGATTTTTAAGAAAGTTTAATTTTATTTGCACTTCTATTTTATTATTTAATTTTATTTAGATTATAAATAAAAATCTATCTTTTATCTAAATTTATATTTTAAGTAATTATTTTAAAATATTTTGAAAAATTGAAAGAAAGCAGAAATATACATGGATATTCAGAAATATTCACATAGTATAAAAAAATATTGATTCATTGATTCGATAGAGCATCAAACAAACAAAAAAATGCAATCCCCATAAATACTGCAATTTATATATGGTAACTTTTTTAAGTTAGTCTGTAACATAACAATCTATATGACACTTTTAGATAGGTGTCTCAAATGTAATAATAAAAGAAATATAGATATATAGAGTAGTAGTTTTTATGTTCTTGAATAGAAAACATATGAAAACTACACACCTAATTGTCTCCATAATTCTACTATGAATTAAAATACAATTGTCACTATTTAGTGTTGATTTATTTTTCAATTTGTTAAGATTTTTATCCTCTATAAATTAATTTAATTTGTGAAAGTTTAAAAAACTTTCACAATTAGAGTAGTAGTTATTAATTTGTGAAGGTTTTTAATCACCATCGGATGTATATTGTACAAGTTTTTTTTTTGGAAAATTTTAACGTCTTTTTTATTAGTTATTATTATTTTGTGGAAGTTTAAAATTTTTTTTATTTATAATTACCAACCTTTATAATTTTTTAATTTAATTAAATTTGTTTTGTATAATAAGAAATGAATAAAATATATAAAATTTTAAAGTACACAAAAACTAATCAAAAATTAATTTTATTGATGATTTAAGATAAATTATATTTATTGACAATTACAATGTAAATATATAAAAAAATACATAATATTTAAGAAACGTTACAAAATTGACTTAAAAATCTAGCATGGTCGAAAATAACTAGCCCAATTGAAAACACATTATGGTTGATGATTATATTGAATATCCTTCATGCTGATCTTGAATCATATGTCTTCTCTATTGTTCCTCCCATTTAGTTGGATCAATGAGGATTAATTCAGCTTCAAATGATCTCATGGTCACTCTTCTTTTTAAGCTTGTACGAGAGGACATGGACAACCCATCTTGTATCCCTTTCAAAGAAGGCATGTCAATAATAAAGAAATGAAAAATAATCCAACTAATAGTGGTAAAAGTATTCATAGAATATGTTTATGTGTGTCCTTATGTCTATACACATTCTAGTTGTAATGTTTGTATTATTAATTATTTTTGGCTTATGAAATTGTCCATACCATGCCAAATAGTTTCACATCACTTAGGAGTTGAGGTTAAAGACAATCTAAATACTCCTTCCTCTTTTCAGCATCTGAGACGCCTTTTAAAGACAAAATTGTGATGGAACACATGCTCAAAAGCGGACAATATCTCATATGAGAGGTGATTGACCGTGACAATGTCACGTAACAGACTTGAGATAAGAATATTGGCTTTTATCGGTGGGACTGATAACGAGATTCTAAAACGAGCTATCGGTCCCTTAAGTCCTCCATTGGAGATAAACAATCATTCCCCTTAGACCTTGACTAGAGGGTTTATGTTCCTACCACACCCAATAATTCTTTCTCCTTCCACCCTCCAAGGTGTCTTTTAAAGACAAAACCGTGATAGAGCACAGACTCTAAAACGGACAATATCTCATATGAAGAGTGATTGACCCCAACGATGTCATTCGACAAACTTGAAATTAGAACATTGGTGTCTATCGTAGGGCCGATAGTTAAAAATTCTAAGATAAACCATTAGTTTTTAAGTCTTCCATTGAAGATGAACAATCATTCTCACGATGAGTGATTAATTCTAACAATATGACTCCAAAAACTTGAAATCACGTTAGATTAAAGATTAAAGGACATGAAAAATATAATTTACATATTAAGATAATGTAACATGAAATCATTTGTGATACTTAAAACAAATCAATTTATTTGAATACCCAGCCATGATCTAATCACTTTAATTCAATAAAGGATCGTAACTTAAAAATTTTAATACATGATTCACGCTTATAATTTAATATATTGAACTTTTAAGTTTTCAAATGACTGAAGAAAAAAATGTTAAATTATTTTAAATTAATATTAACTAGTATAATTATAAAATGACATTAATGAGAACTGTTTAATGTGAGAATAGTTTAGGTTGAAATTTTATCGTAGTTATTAAAATTAGTTTTAAGCAATAGCTTTCTTTTTCACTTTATTAGAACTAATTTTTTCCCTAAGAAAATTGTTATTTGAAAGAAATATTTTTATAAAGAAGTGGTTTTATATAAATGGTAACCTTTTTCTTTTTCCATATATATATATTATCTGGCAATATGGTAGTCCAACTAGTGTAATAAGCAAAGCATATAAGTGACATTACATTAATGGTTTTTTCTACCATAAAACTTCAAAACAATTAATTTAAAATTTTGTAAAGTATATTGTAAATCTGGTTATAGACATTTATCCCTAAAATACTATACATCGAAAAAACTTAAGCTTAGGTCAATGGACATTAAACGGGCCTACATATGAAATTGGGTCCTTCTTCCTGCATCCCCTTTTTCTTCCTTCACCCCATGAAAGTTGTAATCTCCATACAACCCCTTATTAAAATTATAATAAAAATCTTTATATCTCCTTTTTTTTTTTCTAAAAAAAACTTTGTAGAATAGGTATTCTAAAAAGTATTTTTAGATCCAGAAAATGTCTTCCAGAACACTTAATCCACAAAGTATGAAAAGTACATTTCGAATGGAATATCGGTAGTCAATTCTTGTAAATATATGTTATCTTCCAAATAAAATTGTATATAGAGATCTCCAAAAAGTAATTTTTTTTTCTATCACTCACAAAATCTCTTTAAGCTGAAATTCAACACAAAAAGAATTAACTCAACTGGGAGGCATATGAAAAAAATTATGACCCAAGTAGTTAGAAAACATATTTGAATAACGTTGACCTGTCTTCACAAATTGTCTTAATCTTCTACCTTGAAGCACAACTCCAAAAAATATATTATAATATTCAAATTAAAAACTGAGTTTAGAATTAAACACAAAAGGAATCATCCTAATTGAGTACATGTGGAGAAAATTATGCACAAAAATAATCAACAGTGGTCAAAACTCTCATAATGAAATTTTCATCATTAACATTCAACTTTTGCACCATTTTTAGCTTTGATTTTAAATTCCTAAAAATGCAAAAAAAACACTAATGATGTAAAATAAAATAAATGAAAATCCTAAAGGAATGTAATTAGTCTAGATATATAAAAGTACAGAAATTGAATCACCATGAAAATGCAGCGACCTAGGTAAGTGAAGCTTTTAAACTTTATAACTTTTTCGTATAAACAACTTGAAATTGGCCTTCATGGACCATTCTCGTTGTAAGACACGAATTTATTCTAAAAACATTGATGAATAGGTTTAAATTTTTATTTAGTTTTTGTATTTGTTCGAAAATTTCAATTCAGTAATTAGATTTTAATTAGTTCAATTATATTTTTATTTTTTAAAATATGGTGCAATTTAATCATTTTCATTAATATAGTATTGATGTTAATTCATGTATCACATGTTAATTTATAGGTTTCTTTTAAAAAAAATATTTCTTTTATTTCTTTTCAAAAAAACAAAAAATTTGTTATATGTCAAATGAGAATCCTATTATTGTAAAAGTAGTGAGACATGGCAATAATAACAATGCCGCATGTGACTGGTGAAATAAATGTTATACTCAATTTATTCATTTATTTGTTTTTTTTTTTCAATTCAATCTCAATTTTTTTTAAAACTGAAGCAATTTCATGTTACTTCAAATTAACTTTTATATAAATTTAAATAAAATTCAATATAAAATATAAATTTAAATAAACTTAATATTGTTAAAATTATTTAATAAAAATATTAATTTTAATAAAAATATCATTGTAATATTTATATAAAAGTTAAATTTAGTCTCCAAGATACATGAAATTCTTGATTTAAAAAAAATAAACTAAATTAAAACAAAATACAAATAAAATGATAAATTAGGATTTTTCATATGACATGTATTCTAATATTAACTGATAAATTAGGATTTTTTTCATATGAGACGTATTCTAATATTAACATTTGACACTGTTACATCGTGACAATTTTATTTTTCAAAAAAAGTTAAAAATATTATTTAAAAAAAATTAAAAAAACCGTAAAGTAACCTGTAATAGAGAAGTTAACCTCGTTATATACTATATCTAAATGATCCTATTAAAACTAATTACAATCTAATGATGTAATTAAAGTTTTCGAATTAACACAAGAATTAATTGAAGATCAAACCCTGATGAATATTTACTTTTTGTCCATATTTTTTTCAAATACTCATTAATTTAATAAATCAATTGAAAATATCAACAATTGGTAACTAAAATAATAGTGAGTAAACGAAGAAGTAGATTATGTTTAAATTAATAAAATATAAAAATATAGTACATTGAAGATTATTTAATTTGTAAATTAGATGGGATGTTAAGTTGAATTTCTTAATAGTTATGAAAATATTATTTTTCAGATGTATAACCATCTCGGATTCAGTTTTAGAAGCACATATAAAGTTTTTGTTGTGCAAGTCAAAGGCCAATAATATAAATTGAGAATAATTTTGTTTATATAGCATAGCGGTAGAAGTATGTGGTGTAGTGTGGATATGATTGTGCGTTGGGAGTAGCGAAGATCATGTGGTGTAGGAGTTGTTTCTGTTATGGTTACGGTAAGGATGAGATACAGCTCATTAAATGTTCCACTCAGTATTACATGCAGAATGAGTATATCAAGCACCACACCTCATTGCCGCTTTTCAACAACAGTTGTAACCACCTTAATAAAATATTTCTACATTTTTATTCATTAAATTACTTTTTTAAATTCTAATTTCATTTTGTACTTGGATAATCTTTCTCTAGTTATCAATGTGTATATTGGATGTATTCAATAGAGATTTCAAAAGGTTTCTTGCATAAATAAACATAATGTAGATTTTTACAGTTAAGACTTATTACTAGGTTATTATTAAGTAATTTTATTGTTTCTCATAAATTTTTTAACTACATAAAACATTAAATGTCTACTAAAGAAAAAAATAAAATATGTTAATAAAGCAGAAGAATTATGATAATCGTGATTGAATAAAGCAAAAGAGTTAATATTTAAAAATAATAATTATTTTTTTTAAAATGTCAATTCAATACTTCCCATTTATTTTATTTTTAAAAACATAGAATAATTAATGTAAGAACAAAATAGAAATAAAAAATAGTGTTTAATTAAAAAAGTACATAAATTAATTTAAAATTACGAAATTAAAATAAAGAAATATATTATTTTTCTCTTTATTCATAAACTCTTTAATAAAAAATTGACTGAATAAAAAATCACATATATATATATATATATAGAGAGAGAGAGAAAAACTATTCTCAATAATTTTACATATTCTCGTAGTATGATTTTATTAATCATGATAATATTAAATTAATTTCATTGTCAATAAATGAAAGAAAAAATATTTTTTGTTTTATATATTCAACAATATATGAAACTATGCGAAAAAATATACTTGTGATCATCTAACCATAAAAGAAATCATTAATGGGCTCTCAAATCTCAATGATAGATAAAATAGAAATGGATATCCCAACCTGGCATTAGAGTATTTAAAAAAACAAAACAATAAATCATATCCTTAAGACCATGAATATGATACATAATATTATAACATGGTGTTACGTAAATAAATAAGAAAACTTTGGTGGGAATATATAATATTTGACATCATCATTAATTTAAAAGTTAATAAATTTATTGTGCATGGTAATTTATAATGAAAGTACGATATTGAAGTTAATTTCAGAAATTAACATTAAAGTTTAATTTTAATTTGTTATCATTTGAATTTCAAAATGTAAAGAATTCATCACAAAAGTGCATAAAGTTAGAATATATATTACTCGAATATACTGGTCAGTCTCTTTGTCTTCATAATTAATCACCAATTAATATAGATGTTGTTGTGGTGTCATATTTTGTCGGAGAAGAAAGCACACGTGTGGTGATCATCAGGATCAAGACAATGCACGTTCCCCGTTAATTTATCCCTAAATTTTGATTTAAATCAACATCGCATATCATTCATTATTAGGATAGATAGCTAAAATATATAGGTATTTGCACATAAAATTCATAATCGGTATTTATCTATATATTAATTGTAAGTAACAAATAGTAAATATTTTAATAGTTAGGATATTATCTTCAATATTTCTTTTTGTCTTTTTTCTATTATTTAGTATATGTGAGTTTTCTTTTTCTTATATGTGTCTTTTAATAATTTATGAGTATTTGTTGACCATAATTATGTTTTTATTGATGTTTTGGCGTATAGATAGAGCATATGTAAATTGAGAGAAGTTTCACTTGTTAGAATATTGTGAGTTGTTAGGTCAAACAAGAGAAACTATTTGTTTTGGTGTGCGTGAGTTTGATAAATTTGATGTTTTATATGTTGATGATTGATTTTATTTTGAGAATGAAATTGGGTTGTTTTGACGAATCTGATTGGTGTGTGTAACTAAATTGAATTGTATGGTTTGAATGATTGTTTCATGCTTAATTTGGTTTTATGTGATTAAGAGAGTTTATAATATGAGTAATTGGAAAATTAGTAGGAGTTTTCATGTATAAAATTGTTTTGAATTAATGCATTGAAAAAGAAGTACTAATTTGATCGATTGAAAAGGTCCAAGTTCCCTCAAAACACAAAATGCAATTGTTGATATCTAGGTGTTGAGTGGTGACAAACTAGCGTTGAGCATCGACCTCGTTGTGTAGGTCTGAGAGCATTTTAGCTCCAGGTTGCTAAGCGCAAGTTTGTACCAGTAAGCGCCATATTTTGTGAATGCCTTCGCGTTGGACGACAACTAGAAATTGCTGAGCGAAACTTTTTTACTATAGGTCTAGAGTATTTTAGCTATAGGACACAAAGAGACAAAAAGTGTCACTAAGTGCAAACTTTTACGAGAAGAATGACATTAAGTGCCACATCTGAGTGCTAGTTTTTATGATTGGATATGTTTTCTTCTTTGGTTGTTTGTGATAGATCTGTGATGGAACTGATGTATGTTTATAATATTGTTTACTATTAATTGAGATGATGCTATGGTTGTGGACATGTATGGTGATCGTGTTGTAGGAATTTCAAAGTGATGACTTTAGTGTATGCATTGACATATGAGATTTAGAAAGAGAGTATTCAGACACTCTAATAACCATTCACTCAAATAGAGTATAATATGTTATGTCGTGAATAGTAGCAGGAGGTCCTAGTCTATGGATATTATTTGATCCTAGGTTCGAAGGGGATTAACCTTGTGAGTAGTACATTGATAACCCATTTGTTTATTGGCTTTGCAAAGTGTATATACTATTATAGTTAATGCCTCTATTGAATTTCAGTGTCAAAGACATGTATATGAATAATTGAGTTTAGGGTCAATCTTGGCGTGTATATGTAATTATATTATCCATGCTTCGATGTATTTGACATGATTTAACTATTTATGATAACTGTTTTGTGGACTAGCTGGCTTACCCTTTTGTGTGCTTCATATTTTTTGTGTTTTTGATTGTCTTTTTCTTTTTGTGATGATTACCTTATTGGTGTGTGTAGATTAGAGATAGATGTTGATGCATATTTGGTGGAAGATGTTGATGCAGTGAAGTAGTCTTCTTTGACTTCTAGTAATTATTCTATGTATGAGTTTTCAAAAACTCTAAGTTATCTGTAGTTATTTTTTATATATTTATTATTATGATTATTTACTTATTTTCGTGTTTGTCTGTCTTTTTCTTTTGTAATCATTGTCTTATTGGTGTAAACACATGAAGGTTAGTTCACTAAGTGACCAACCCGTGGTAAGCCGGGTCGGGTCAAGCCGGATTACCCGTTTTGACAACTCTAGTTTTTACTTTTACCATAAAATAGTTTGTTTATGTTTTTTTGTTTTACTAAATTAAAGAAAACATTTAACTATTGATAAAAAAAGAAACACGTTTTTATGTGAAAAAAGAGAATAATATAAGAAACAGAAGAAGTCGTATTCAATATATCTCTCATCATCATAAAAAAAATAAAGTATTACTTTCTTTTTCTTATCGTCGGATTTTGACCAAAAAAGAATGTTCCATTTTATTTGTTATTGTATAAATTCTAAGATGTTATTTAAAAAAAATAAAATAATATATATATATATATATATATATATATTAATTCAATTAGTATAGAAATTAAGTATAACAATAAAAAAATTCTAATAGCACTTAAATATGTATTAAAAAAAATTGAAAGAGGTATCATAAGTACCTTACTTAAAATTATATTAAAAATAGAAAAATGTATTTATTTATTTTAGTTTGAATGAAAACCCTTAAGATACATACAGTAATAAATACATTCCCTCAAGTGTTGTAAGGATGCAAAATCTACAATATTAAAAGGTGTTAATTTTCTTCATTTTAAATTTATCAGACAAAATTTATCAGACGAATTATAAAGTTGTTGTTTCTTTCATTATGTATATGTTGTAAACTCCCTAAAGAGTGAAATGAAAGGAAATACTCCCTTTCCATTCAATATCTTCCCGTCCTCATCAACTGTAATCCAAATTCCAAATTCAATAAATTCTTACGATGGAAATATTTTGGATAAAAAGATAATAAAAAATAAAAAAACATAAATAATAATGCATATTATTATATTTTTTAAAAATGAAAACGAGAAGAAAATCGGGAAAAAGAAAAGGAGAAAAAAAAGCTTATTTGTTAAAACTTTCCCCTCCAATTCAAAATTGTATGTTTTCTCTCTTTTTCTCTTCCCATATCAAACATATAGGAGCTTCCATTCCACTTTCATGGTTGTTAAGTTTTCTAAAAAATTCTATTATTATTATTATTATTATTATTATTATTATTATTATGGTTGTTGTAATGTAACAACTACATTATCCGTGGACAATAAATTATGAGAACATTATCTGGTATTTGATTTGATTCCGAGCTTTCTAGGTATGTATCAGAATAGTGTCCATGAAAATGAAAAACAGAAAATCAAGGTGGTTCTACAATTTTATATATATATATATATATATATATATATATATATATATGAACTTATAATACTGTAATTATTGGTGAATATATAGCAGTTAATTATACACCTAAACATGGCTTATATATACACATCTTAATTAATCACATCATGTGAGGTTGTTTGTAGGTTCCTCCAACTCACTACTTCCAAAATTATTAAAACCTACAACTTTGCACCCAACTCATGATCCCACATGCAATGCTTTTTTTTTTTTTTTTTTAGTTTTCTTCAGATTTATGTGTCAGGTTTCAACTGCCAAAGTGCTATGAATATCGACATTAACGGGTTCATCAGACACAAACTTATTTTTATCTTATTCAAAGTTTAATTTATAATTTATAAATTATATAGTTTAAACATCACATACATCTCGACAAGATAACTATGATAATGACTCTAATATTATATTAAGAGGTGGACTTTAAGTCTAACTTAATTCCATAAATCGACTTGTAAAATGAGGTTTGTACTTTCTTATATATGATATAAATACACTCAATCAATTTATTATTAAAATATCAATTCTGATATTATCTTAAATAATGCATTTCGTTTTAATTTAACTTTATAAAAATTATCTTAAAAAATAAATTTGAACTTATTTATGTATTATAATTTGATTGTGTAGTTAAATCTTTTACACACTCAAATAAAAATATTATAATTGAGTTAAAAAAAATGAGTTGAAAGCGAAAATTAAAGAAGAGGTGAATCGATTTGGGAAATTTGAAGGCAAATGGAAGTTTGGCTCTGCCCGACATACGAATTAGGAAAATGATTCGAAATAGAAGATTGGTTTGGGCAGCTAAACCCTAAAAGTAAGAGAAACAAAAGAAAGGAAGGGCATGCAGGGGCCATTGCACCAAACCAACAGACACTCTGTCCCAATCCCATATGCTATTCCTTTAAAACTATATAACTTTTATATACCAAAATTAATAGATATATAAATATACACCTACATACATTTCCTACCATTTCTATTTACTTCCCAAATGCATCTTCACAATTAATTACAACTTCTTGATAATTCGTCTAATTTCAACTGTATAAATCCAATCAAATCAAAACAATAAATACAAATTTATGATTTTTCGTAATAATACACATGTATCAATTAAAATTTTACTTATTTACGAATTATTTTTATTTATTTTAATTATATAAACTTGATAAGTTATTAATGGATAATTATCAGTGAAAAAGAGATTTTTAACAATGGTTGAAATGAGTTTTAGACTACAGTTTTTTTTATCGTTAGTATCTAGTCCGTTATCATAAATTCAAAAAAATGAGGATGGATTAAAGCATCGTCATAATTTAAAAAATGAACGGTACATATGAAGAAATCATCATCATTGTTGATGAATTTGATTTAAAAAATAAATAAATAAAACATGGAGAGTGAAGAAGTATGACAATGCAACAACAGTGGAACAACCTGCACAAAAGTGGAAGGGCAAGGAAGACAGTAGTGACGGTGGATGATAGCAGTGTCAAGTGAATGGAAAGAGAGCGAGAGATAACAACATAGCTAACAAATATCCACCTTGCCCAGAATGGGTCCACTTTTTGCCCTTGGTGTGTGACAGTAGTGTAACAGTGAACGAGAACAAAGTGGGTTCGAGAATCATAACCTAGAAACGCGACAAAAAAAAAAAAAATAATGATACTTTGATAACATTTTGTGACTGATCCAAAATTATTTCACAATCAATAATAATAATAATAATAAACATCAACATGGACCAATCACAGAATGACATGTAAATGATATTAAAATGTCAAAAAAATGTTCTCAAAGAATCATTATCCAAAAATAAAACCCACCTTATGCAAAAAAGGGTCCACTTTTCGAGGACGTGTGACATTAATGCTATGTGAACGAAATAAAGTGTTGTAAAAAGCTGACAAATCAAGAACAAAATTTTCGAGGTGTGTAGATCATTCTACTTAAGAATTTATCCGTGGTGTATTGCGTAAGTCCTCTAGGATACAAGAGGAATTTCTGAGGATCTTAAAACTAGTAAAAAATTCTAAAAAGAGTAAATGAATAAACCCAAGATATTTTTAGAAAAAAGAAAGAGAATGATGAAACTAAAAGGAAAGAGAATGAGAAAAAATGTTGTCTTTAGGAAGGAAATGCTCTATTTATAAAACAAAACCTTGGTCAAAAATTGTTGCCATAATAATGAATAATAAAAACTGACCATGGACACTTATGAACTTTGTTGACCAACCTTTAAAACTAACATTTCTTTTACAATAAATGCTTATTTTACAACAATCTCCCACATATTGCAAAAGAAAGAAGAAAATTTTTTATGGATCTCATAAGATGTAATGCATCAGAGCTGGTATAGCAAGTTATATGAACCCGTCTTAGATTGATAAATTAACACACAATATGGTTGATATAGAATACTATATAAATCAAAGACACTTAACGTGTGTTAGAGATTTATCAATCACAATACATCTCCTCAATCCTTGTTGTTATCGTTGTATTGCGTTTATTAGACCATGCGCGTGCCTGATATTCATGAGTGCTCTAGAGATCATGCTAAGATCTCATGCAAGCGGCCCCACTCTAAACTCATATAGGTAATTTCATCAAATGTATGTTGTAAATCATACATCACCCACAAGGGATATCAAAATCATTAAAAACTTTGTTTTAAGCTAAAATTCTTTCACCACATAGAATTTATATGACAAGGTTTAACCTCTCATAATGCAGTCTCTAGCACTTTCACACACACACACACCATAAAAATGGACATAATTTATTAAAATCAATTTAGTACCAGTAGAACTAACGAGTGACTTGTTTTTTACCCATATGATCCTTATTCATGGGATCTCCAATCACAAAGGTTGGGTTACCATCACTTGTTTGTTTGAAAGTGGCTTAAGTCTTATTACCCTCAATGTTTCTAATATCATTTGTCTTCCTAGGGGTTTTGTCAAAGGATTTGGTAGATTCCGTTATGACTTCACATAATCAATGGAAATAGCTTCACTCTTTAGCAGCTGCTTTACTAAATTGTATCTCAATTGTATATGTATATTCTTTCCATTGTAATTCTTGTTTTTAGCTCTAGCTATTGTCTATTGACAATCATAGTGTATTGACACTAATGAGGTTGGTTTCATTCCTAATGGAAAGTTTGCTAATAAGTTTTTCAACTACTCAGTGCCACTATCAGCCATCTCAAGAGCAACAAACTCATATTCCATTGTTGATCTTGCAATAATTGTTTGTCTGGCTGATCTCCATGTAATCGCACCAACATTAAGTGTGAATACATAATCACTGATGGATTTTGTCTCATCTGAATCAGAGATCCAGTAAATACAGAGGGGAAATCCACTATATTCAATGGCATAATCCATTGAACCTCTTAAGTGTCTCATAAGTCTAGAAAATGCATCCCAATGTTCTTGATTTTGACATTAAGTGTACTTATTCAGTCTACCTACTACATAAACAATATAAGGTCTAGAAAAGCTCATCAAGTGCAGTAAGCTCCCAATCATTTTGACATATTGAGACTGAGATATAGATTCTCCTATATTTTCATTAATTTAGAATTAGCATCATAAGGGGTACTCGCGGGTTTGAAATCATAATACCTAAACTTCTTAAGAAGTTTCTCAATGTATTGTTCTGGAATAGTAATATACTATCTCTCTCTGTTATGATTCTACCTTCTAAAATCATTTTGACTTCACCTAAAAGCAACTTATATTTCAAAATGAGATTATAGAAAGCTTAGTTTTTAGAGACTATCTAATTGCATGTGTCAATCGTTAGCATGTTGTTCATATATAAATATATAACGACATATTGTGTACTTCCAGATTTAGAGTAATATCATTAGGTTAAAAAGCAAACTTATTTCTTCAAGTAGTTAAGTAAATTTACCTACACCCCTACAATTTTAAAATATTTAAGATTAGTAAATGAGAAAATACTTGGTTGTGCTTCTCTCATTTTTAGGTTGAGTATACGAAAAATTACTCAAGTACCTGATAATGGTCCCTTGCATCACTTACCACAAGAGATGCTGAAATTAATTTGGGAGTGCACAAATTAAAAAATCAGGAACCCAACCTCATCTTCTTATTTCTTTTTCTTTCTCTGGAGAGAAATTCTCCTCCACTTTTCCTCAAAACATTAAAAGGCATGACACAAGAAAATTTGGGTTCATCATCCTAACTCCAAGGAACTCCAATCTTTCGCCTTGTCTCCCTCTTCCAGAAGTTTTGTCTAGAGAAGACCTCGACTTTTGATACATTTGAAAAATATTGTCCGAGTTCCGGAAATAATGTGTTGACTCTCCGAAATCGGATTGTTGATGTTAGTCTTAAGTCCTTATGATTGTTATAGAAAAGCTGACAAATCACGAACAAAATTTCCTGAGACGTGTAGATCACTGTTCTTAAGAACTTATCCATATTGTATTGCATAAGTTTTCCACGATACCACATGAACTTCTCATATATTTATGAGTATCTCATAACTAACAAGAAACTCTAAAAAGAATAAAAAAATAAATTCAAGACATTTTAAAAAAGAAGAAGAAAGATGAAACTAAGAGAAAATAGAATGAAAGAAAATGTTATGTTTAGGAATACAGGAAATATTCTATTTATAAAATTGAAACTTGGTCAAAAAATGATATTTGACCCTTATAAACTTTAATGAGAAAATAAAAGTTATTGATAGACGTTTAAAACAAACGTTTCTTTTACAATATATGTTTATTTTATAAGAGAGTGTCTTTGTCGAGAACAAGAGAAAGCGGCAAAACCAACAAAACCCAAAGGAAAAAAATCCATTTTTCTGACCATGGAGATCCCAAAGACAGGAGTCGTTCGTCGAAGAAACCAACAACACAAAATTCAATCGTCTACATTGTAGGAAACCGTAATAAAGCTGAGAAAAAAACACGATAGAAAATTCAATTTGATTTTAAAAAAGAATGAAAATTTTAATTTAATTCTTCATTACATACAAATTTTCAAATTCATCAGTAATTATAAAATAGTTTCATGTTAAATTAGTTGTCAAAACATATTTTAATAAAATATCTCGAAAAAAATGTTAACAATAAAAGTAAATTGGACCTTTTGACATTTCATAAAAACATTTTTTTTTAATCACAAAAACATGTTGTAATAGTCGATAATACTATTCGTCATATATCAATATATACACGTTAGAAATACTATGCTAGTCAAACTAATATAATATATACTTATATTTCAAAATAAAAGAAGATAAAATTGCCCTACATTGTTTCTTTATTTTTTACATATAAAGTTATATTCTCGTATTAAGTACTCATTTAAACAATCAAACATGATATACATATATTAGTTTACAGATAAAATTATAACAAAATTTATCTAAATCACTTTTTAAGAAACACAAATCTTTAATGGAAGAATTTACTTTATCTCTCAGTCAAGAAGAATAAAACCTAAAATAACATTCATTAAAAGCGTCTTTATCTAAAAGTGATATGCCTAGTTGTCAATGGATTGAGAACACCAAATATCCCAATTAAGTTATTAAAACACCTTAGTTTAAACCTTTATATCATTAGCACCATTTTAATAAGAAAAATGGAATGATATATTTAAGCTGTCTTGATATTTTTACCTGCTATCTCTTTACATAAAATATATATTTGATTTTAATTTTGAATTTTATTTATTATAAAAAAAATTAATTTTAGTTCCTAAATTTTTATTTAAATTTGACTTCTTTAATTTTTAATTATTCGTAACTTTGATCTTTGAATTTCTTGAATAATTACTAAAGTTTTAATTATATGCAACTTTATTCAATTTTCAACTTTGAAAACTGAAGCACTAGTTTATTACATTTTGATTAAAAATTTTGTAAACGACCACACGTATTATATACTTTACCCAATCTTATTATATTATGTTTAATGTAAAAAAAATTATAGATAATTGATCTTAAAATTGAACAACATTATGATAGTTAAAGATTAAAAGATACAAATTGGTTAAAAGAAAATCCATTGGGCAAAATTACGAATATTATAAACTGAGGGCCTAAAAACTACATAAAATAATATGGACAAAAAAAATTTCATATTTTATAAAATATAAATTAATTAAGTAAAAAATATTAAAAGATAAGATAATAAATTTATTTATCAAATATTTCAAATTTAATTATAAAAGTTTTTATTTAAATTTTATTTTTCTAAAATAAAATTAAAAAAAAACTTATAATTAATAAGTTTAGCATAGAGGTGAACATGTCAGTATTATATTAATAAAAATGTCAATAATCCATTTAGTATTAGGTGTGTTGTCATATATCAACATGAAAGCAACGTAATATAAAGAATAATAAACTAATACATGATTAAAACTGTTTAAATTTAGAAATTAAGAAACAAAGCGTACAAAGTTTAAAAAGTAAACAAAAATCACATTGGAAATTTTAAGAGGATAAAAAGTATAATTAAATCTAAATGGTTTCTTAAATAATATGTTTTCATACACATAAATATCAAGAAGCAATTCATTTTACTTGTTTATAGAATTCAGCTCTTAACCGAATTAAAAAGAAAATTTCTTAGGCATACTAAATTATACATTTGATTAAATTTAACATTCTTTTAAAAATCATGTCTATTAGGTACAAAATGATTGCTAATTAGCGATCCTCAAGGTGTAATAAACGCGTAATATCGTGATGACACCTGTTCCATCTAGCTTTCGAAGATCATAATCATGAACAGAAATATACCTAATGAACTGAAAGAAAATTCCTGTGGCAGAGATGAATGAAGAAGCAAACTTCCAAAGCACGGTGATGTGTCTATATATATATTCCCATTAGTCTCAAAGACTTCCACAACACTTTCATCTTTCTCTTGTTAACATGGCTTCTTCTTTGTTGATTTCGTGTCTTGTTTTGGTTTCGCTAGCCTCTTCTGCACTCTGTGCCGCCCCACGAAGACCAGTGGATGTTCCATTTGGCAGAAACTACATTCCCACGTGGGCTTTCGATCACATCAAATACTTCAATGGGGGTTCTGAGGTTCAACTTCATCTTGACAAGTACACTGGTACGTATAACATATGAACAAAGTTCAACCTTATCATCTACTTAGTTCTAACAGAGTTGGCATGTTTAATGTTAATTCACGAAAATTTGAACAGGCACTGGCTTCCAATCAAAAGGGTCATATCTGTTTGGTCACTTCAGCATGAACATAAAGATGGTTCCTGGTGATTCAGCTGGCACAGTCACTGCTTTTTATGTAAGCACGTCTTTTTATTCTAGTACAGTCTCATTGTAATTAATATCAATAGATTATACGAGTTATGCAGTTGTTGATTTGCTACGATTGGAACATGCAGTTATCATCTCAAAACGCGGAGCACGATGAGATAGACTTTGAGTTCTTGGGGAACAGAACAGGACAACCTTACATTTTGCAGACAAATGTGTTCACTGGAGGGAAGGGTGATAGAGAGCAAAGAATCTATCTCTGGTTTGATCCCACAAAAGCATATCACAGATATTCTGTACTATGGAACATGTATCAAATTGTGTAAGTATTTCAATTCGATTTTTGGGATATAAAAGTAACAAACACAGACATGAGTAATTAATGTGTAGCATGTTTGTAATTACACAGATTCCTAGTGGATAACATCCCAATCAGGGTGTTCAAGAATCTGAAGGAGTTGGGAGTGAAGTTTCCCTTTGACCAACCGATGAAGGTTTACAACAGTTTGTGGAATGCTGATGATTGGGCCACAAGGGGTGGTTTGGAGAAAACAGATTGGTCAAAAGCTCCTTTCGTAGCAGAGTACAAGGGGTTTCACGTTGATGGGTGTGAGGCTTCAGTGAATTCAAGGTTCTGTGCCACACAGGGCAAAAGATGGTGGGACCAAACAGAGTTTCGTGATCTTGATTCCTTTCAGTGGCGAAGACTCAAATGGGTGCGTCGGAAATTCACCATCTACAACTACTGCACTGACAGAACCCGCTACCCTCAACTTCCACCAGAATGCAGAAGAAACCGTGACATTTAAATTTTCATCTGTTTTCTACCACAACTTTCTCACTGCATTCATCGTTTACCAGTTACCATACTTCATTCCTACCATTATTTATTACCATTGTATTGTTTGGAATGTGTAATTAAGGCTTTGGGTCTGAATACAGAGGAAACTCTATAATAAAACTACGTATGTTATGTTATGTAATTCTATTCTTATACTTGGCACCACCAATAATGTAATATTGAATTCTTATTATTGTACTTAAAGCATGTTCTGTTCCTTAATGGTAACAACAACAGCTTGTTGCTGCATTCATTTCCGATCTCGAGGTCATTCCTGTTTATTTTACTTGCTCTTTTTAGTATGAAGTATATATTCATTTTAATTAATGAAAAATTCTTCATCAGTTTCTTATATTACTTTCATTATACATATTATAGAATATCTTTATTCTCCTAAATATCCTTCTAATCATGTATATTTTCATTTAAAATACAAAGATTAAATTAAAAAAATAAATATTTTCAAAACATATACCATAAACATGTATCATATTCTTAAAATAATGTTTTTAATAGTATCTTAATATCCCTTTAAAGTTAGAGCATAAAACTTTTGAGCATCTTGCTTACAAAGGTAATCTTAAAAAGCTATCAATGCACCAATATCATTTTGTGTAATAATCAAGTCATCAACATAAACTAACATGTTAATACGAACCTTTTTCTTGCATAAGAAATTGTTTTTAATGAATGGTAAATATCTATAATTTTTTAATAGTTTTGCAAATCCTCATTCAAGAGTTTGTTTTAGATCATGTAACAATTTTTTCAACTCGTAAACTATGTTAGAATTTGTAATTTTGAGACTTGGAACTTTTGTATGAACTTCTTGAATTAAGTCATCATGAACAAAATCTTATACACATCCTTTTGATGTATATTTCCCATTTTAACAACAAAAATTACAAGAAAATCATAATTTGTCATCTTTCTTTTAATTTATACAAAAGCAAATGACTAATAATAGTCAATTCTTTTCTTTTGACGATTCTCGTAGATGTCATAAGTCTGGTTTTGAATTGATCTATGTTATAGTTAATGGTTTTATTTATTACAAGTGTCTATGCATGAATATGTGTGATCATGCATATAAAGGTTGTATTTATGGTCAACAAACATAATTCACCACAACTTATGACGTGTTTGATGGTTTTCAAGAACTATTTCACGAAAGGTTTCATGAACAAATAATTTATTATCAACCCCTCGCTCATGGGCTGGCCCTAACCCCCTTTAAAACTAAGCCTTATATTTTTTTAGCCCATCTAATAGGGGATTTTTCTAAAGCCCTAGCCCCCAAAGCCCATGGAAAGTGGGTTAGGGCTAGGTTAGGGTAGGGCTTCTTTCACTTTCACTTTCTTTCAAGTTTTTCTATGTGATGTTTCTACCTGTATTTGAAACTCCTTCTCACTCTTTCTTCGGTGTCATACGATTGGTTTTGAAACTCCTTCTCACTCTTTCTTCGGTGTCATACGATTGGTCCTTTACTTCCATCTTTGCTTGTGCATTGAACTATTACCCCTATTTTATTTTTCCTCTAAAATTATTCTCACTCTTTCTTCGGTGTCATACGATTGGTCCTTTACTTCCATCTTTGCTTGTGCATTGAACTATTACCCCTATTTTATTTTTCCTCTAAAATTATATATACCTGGTCCTTTACTTCCATCTTTGCTTGTGCATTGAACTATTACCCCTATTTTATTTTTCCTCTAAAATTATATATACCACTTTCTGATTTTGTATATAAATTTATGCAAATTTAAAGTTTGTAAACCATGATTTGTTCACTACCAATGGAGGTATATCTTATGTGTATATAAACCCATGTCCATCTCTTATTTTATCCAATGTGGGACTTTCTTTATACACAACATCCTCCCCTCAAACAAAGGACTATGGTTCTCCACCTAGTTCTCCACCTACAACACTTCTCTTTTGCTCTCTTTCACGATCCATGGTCAAACACTGCTCCACCTCGGGCTTCACCTGATCATGGAGGGACGTACTCATCTAAGCCCGGTCACCAAACCTGAACCATGGGCTCTGATACCATTTGTAGGAAGGTTCAACACATACACACATACACATAGATCTCCACACTAGTAAGATATTGTCCGCTTTGGGTTAAACTCTCACGGATTTGCTTTTGGTACCACTCCAAAAGGCCTCTTACCAATGAAGGTATATCTTATGTGTATATAAACCCATGTCCATCTCTTATTTTATCCAATGTGGGACTTTGTTTATACCCAACAAATTTAAGAGATGGTGTGGGTCTCTTTGTGGGTATTTTCCCATTTGGAACCATGATCCATTATAATGTAGATACCTAAATAAGAACATATGCATGCTCAAATGTATAGTTTCTTAAGATGCATGTGTGATCTTATTATGAGTTAACGAGGGAGTAGACTAAAGTTTGGAGGGACTTATATCTCAGAAAAATAAAAGTGGGGCAGAGGAAGAGTTACTTTGAATTTATGATGAATGTTGTTAGTTTTCTATTAGGAGAAAAAGGGAGATGGAATGAGAGGGGGGGGGGTGATAGAAGAGTTTTTAATTTTTAATTTTGTACTTAGTGACTCCTTTCATGAGATCTATAAGGTATGTTTTCAATGCATAGTTGAGTTTCCAATTTTTATTCCATGAGTATGTTTTCAATGCATATTTGAGTTTTTATCTTTCACTTAAATTTAAATCATTTATCTATAACTTTCTTAGCTGCATATCTTTATCACCTACTTCTTCGCTTCACTTGGAAACATATTAGAAAGCTCCATTTTTTTGCTTAATTCCCTATTACCCCACCAAACTTGAATTCTAATGGACTTGTTATACAATTTATGCTATTTTGATAATTTTGAACTCAACTCTTTGAGCTTGTTTGAATTGGACTAACGATGTTCTTGGAAACATACCAGAAAGCTCCATTCTTTTGCTTAATTCCCTATTACCCACCAAACTTGAATTCTAATAGACTTGTTATACAATTTATTATGCTTTGTAGATTTTGAACACAACTCTCTAAGCTTGTTTGAATTGGACTTGACGATGTTCTTGTTGAGCTTTTTTTATTAGAGCTTATTTTCACTTTTTTTTATGCTTTTACACAGAAGGATGAAACCAAAATCCAAAGATGTAATAATTGAGCAAAATAAAAGGGTTGGAACTGCTTGAAGTTTCTTAGCGTTGCTTTCTTTTTCTACTTTTGAAATGATATGTCTTAAGTTGAGATTGTATTTTTCAGTTGTGTAGTTTCTTTCAATGAATTCTTTACTTTCATCATGTTCTCAATAGACTCAAAATTATGGTGTTCTCTTCAATTGAATTAATCAATTTCAAACTCTTGTATGTTCAGTCAATTGGATTCACTAGTGTGGCTAGCTTCACACCTTTGTCCTTTGGTTTATTTCATTTGACTTGGCACTAGTAATTCTTCTATATTGTGATGGGGAATTACAGGCAAGGATAAAGGTTCAAATTGTTTGCAAAGAGTCTAAGAAAGATTATTTATCTTGTGTTTTTAATAAATATGTTAGTTTAGTCTTGATAGTATACTCTGACACTTTTTGTGTTAATCGTGATGAATGATAAAGTTACTATTAGGACAATTATTTATATATTTATTACATGTTAGTTACCAAAAATATTGAAAAAATCTTATTAAAAGTATCAATTTCAAATGGTCAATTAAAAATTGATTTAATTGCTTACTCCATTCAAGCTTTGTTGGTTACTTGGTTAACATTTTGTATATTGGATGTCTTGTTCTTTCAATAGTGAGGCAATTGATGCTCTCGCAGACACTCTAAGAAATGTTGTGGAGTATTTATCTCTTGTCAAATCTATCAAAGTGGCATGGATGTTTCTTCCATCTGATATAATGAAGGATATTGACAATTTGAATGTGGATCATCTTTCCTCATGATTGAATTGAAAGTAGAAATTAAAATATTTTGTTTTATTTAGTATACTATGAATAATGTGTTTTATTTTATATTTATGATATGTATCCCCAATTTGTTATAGTTTTATGTTCTTGGACTTATATTTAATTATTTCCAGATTTGTGATTTTATTATTATATTTTTCTCATGCTAAAAAGGAAGGCTCATTAGCTGACCTTGACCCATAAGGCCTTGTGGATATTAGGTCCTATGAACTTTTTTAATAAGAGATTGTTTTGATCCTGTGAGGTTTTTTTGGCCCCAACCCACTTGAGCTAGGGCTAAATCCTATAAAATGGGTTAATTTGAAAGGTCTAATTATGGTGTTGACATTCCTTAAAGGGTTAATCTTATAGGGATTCTCGAAGGTCTTCTTTCATTGGTGAAATTCTTCCCACCTTCTAGACAAAATGATCTCTTTTAGTGATCACCATTGAATATAGACACAAAATGGATTTAAACTTAAGATTTATCAAATTAAGTGTAATAATTAAAATCAAATCAAAGAAACATTATCTCACTCTACAAGTCATTTTAAAATGATTTAAGAATGGAACTCAACTAATTGAGTCATAAAAGTATAGCAAAAAACATGAACATAGAAATGAGAATGAAATGCATTTTTTTAATTATTCTTACAAGACCGAAAACATGTTGTAAAGACTCCACAAAAAGCTTTTCTCTTTACTCTTCAACCTTCAAACTCAAATTCTTCTAAGTCTAGTTATAGTTCTAAGTGGAGAAGAAGTTTGTATGTAAAAGACGCTTTGACCTCAAGTAAGAAGTGTGTCTCACATGGTAATAAATATTGTAATAAATGAATGCATACTTAATTACCTCGTAAACAGTACTATTTTTATTTTATATTTATGGATCCTTACCTATTGGGCTTCGATCACATAAATAATCATCTTTATTAATTTGCTTAATGATTTTGCTAATACTTAATACATTTTATTAAGTAGGTGTTCATGGATGTTTGAAGTGATTTTTAATCAATACAAATCAAAATTATCTCTATTACATATTAATAGAGATGATCTGAATCATTACACAATCACATAATGTTAATTAAATGTTTAGGTCTAGTTAAAATAACCAAGAATATATAAGTCGAAATGGTATTTAATAAATGTAATAACGTCTTACATATTAAAATAACATATAAGAATCCATTTTGATACATATAATAACATTATATGTAATATCCCATTTTTGGTTCAAAGACTTATGATCATAGGATAAACATAACCAAGAAAACAAAGTATGAAAAAGATCAAAAACTTATCAACATATCACCGGATGTTTCCGAGAAGAGTGTAAAGAAAATTCACCTCTTCCATGTGAAAAAATCCAATGTAAAATTTAAAAGGAGAATGGAAAGAAAAACAACTTACTTTTATCAATTTCTTTAATGGACAGTTTCCAAGAGAGAGACATGACACTTATTTAAAGAGCGACTGTCTCAAAAATTAACTTATAAATAAAGTAACTCATATCTTTTTTGAACCAAACAAATAATTACAATTTAAAAAAATTTCTAAAAAGCTTTCTTAGTTCAAGATAAGATTTTTAATATTATGAGGACAACCCTCTTTAATCTTTTCTCTAAAAGTCTTTAGTTCTTTTCTCATGATTTCTTGATGTTTGTTTTGAAGTTTTTTTAACTATAATTATAGTAATATCTCCTTCTTAAATTCCTTAAATAATATCTATTTATTCATTTTTTGTTATTCTTCATTTCTTGAAAAAAAAGTAAGTTGAGTTATATTAAATACGATTATTATCGAATATATATATATATATATATATATATTAACTACAAAGCTATCTTAAATACTTAATAAGATAAAGTTAAGGTAAGAAGCGAAAGCATAAAAAGGTAAATTGTAAATCTAAAAGTAAAACAAATTTAGTATTTAGACATTAATAATTGATTCTACGATACGAGATTTCAGACATTCATAATTATGTTACAACTTTTTGATAAAGAAATAAAAAAAAAACAATTCAATATAAACAAAAAAAGTTCATACACTGAACTTATCACTTATTTCGTACCCAAAAAATCCATTTATATTTTTACATAAATCTTATCTCGTCAGTTTTCTCCATTAAAATATTATAAAAAAAATTATATAAATATAATAAAAAAAATTAAAATATACCTCTTTGATTTGCAACGAGCCACCAGAAGCAGAGATTGTTAATTTAAACGGAGTAAATAATCATCAAGTGCCACGAAATAGTTACATAATCACGAAGTTATCTAGAAAAAATAGCCTAAAATGCATTCGAAAATTTATCATTATTATTGCAAAAACAATACTCTAATCTGAAAAAGATTGATGAGTACAAAGATTAGCTAGCAGTCAATTTAAATAAACGCGTAATAGTTGTTTCCAACACAAAATCCTAACTAAAGCAAATGCATGATTCTTTGTCTTCATCTCTCTCTCATCTGACATAAAAACAAATCTTAAATATTATATATATATCATTAATCATTATTATAACAAGCATAAACTTGATAAATGATGAAGCATGTATTATTGAATTAAATATAAATTTATGTTGAATATTTAAAAAGATAGAAAGTAGAGGGAAAGAGAGAGGAACAAGGGTATTGGGCTAGGTGCAGTGCTTATATATACCCTTTTCTTAGCCATTAGCTTCCACAAACAGATAAACACAGAAAATGGTTTCTTCTTTGTGGACCGTGTCTCTGATATTGGCATCGCTGGCCTCTGCAGCACTTTGTGCCAACCCGAGGAGGCCAGTGGATGTACAATTCGCTAGAAACTACGTTCCTACATGGGCTTTTGATCACATCAAATACTTCAATGGTGGTTCTGAGATTCAGCTTCATCTTGACAAGTACACTGGTAAGCATGCTGAAATTTCAAGATAAGAACTTTGTGTTTTTCAACACTGTTTTACTTATTTTAAAACTGAGATTTGAATCATATAACACCTTTCCAAACAACATTCTACAGGTACTGGCTTTCAGTCCAAAGGGTCATACTTGTTTGGCCATTTCAGCATGTACATAAAGATGGTTCCTGGAGATTCAGCCGGCACAGTCACTGCTTTCTATGTAAGGGCAAAACAAAAAAGAAAAAAATAAATAAAGTTTTTTTCTTTTTATTTTCATTTTTTTGCCTGTGAATTTACTTTCTGATATGAATGTTGTGAGCTGAACCTACTGTTATCTTCTCAAAACTACTTTCCGTGGAGTCTGTGAATGTGACCTTTGTTATTGTTGGAACCTGCAGTTATCATCTCAAAACGCGGAGCACGATGAGATAGACTTTGAGTTCTTGGGGAACAGAACAGGACAACCTTACATTTTGCAAACAAATGTGTTCACCGGAGGAAAGGGTGACAGAGAGCAAAGAATCTATCTCTGGTTTGACCCCACCAAAGCATACCACAGATACTCTATTCTGTGGAACTTGTATCAGATTGTGTAAGCACCTTACTTCACTAACCTTTTTTGAAACCCTTTTCAGTTCTCACCATTTCTTATGTGGGGTGTGCAGGTTCTTTGTGGACGATGTGCCAATCAGGGTGTTCAAGAACAGCAAGGACTTGGGAGTGAAGTTTCCATTCGACCAACCTATGAAGATATACAACAGTCTGTGGAATGCTGATGACTGGGCAACAAGGGGTGGTTTGGAGAAAACAGATTGGTCGAAAGCTCCTTTCATAGCAGCGTATAAGGGGTTCCACATCGATGGGTGTGAGGCCTCTGTGAACGCCAAGTTCTGCGACACACAGGGCAAGAGATGGTGGGACCAACCGGAGTTCCGTGACCTTGACGCAGCTCAATGGCAAAGACTCAAATGGGTGCGTCAGAAATTCACCATCTACAACTACTGCACTGACAGAAAACGCTACCCTCAACTTCCCCCTGAATGCAGAAGAGACCGCGACATTTAAATTTTCACACACTTATGTTACCTTTTACTTTTACCATATTGTTGTCACTTTCATGTACAATTTTATATCACGTCAAATCTATGCATTGCCACTTTATTTATGAATTGAGACTTGCTTCAGATAAAAAAAATAATAAATAAACAGAGTTTTTCCTTAAAGAAAAAAGGTTTTAATCTCCTCTGAAGTGCAGCCACAGGTTTGTGGTATTATTATTATTATTATTATTATTGTAGGTTTATTCTATTGGTTCATGGTGATAATAATGACATCCTTGCAGAGCCAGTTGTATTTTTTTGTAGAGATCTGTGTTCTTTCGGTTTTCTAGGTGAATCATAGATCTGCGTTATGATCTCTGGTCCCGGAAATGTAAAAGTAAAAGTGCTGCTATTCAATATTTTGTTGCGGAAAAGACACTGGACCCGTTAACGTGGCACCACTGGGCGAACCCCATGTGAGGGCCATATCAGAACTGTTGCAGTGAATAATTTAACCAAATTCTTTTTAATCTGTCATATATTGTTTAATTTGGAGTTTGAAGGTTTTTATGATTTTATTTTTACTTTTAAAAAATTGAAAGAGAATAGAAATGTTTAAAATAAATTTAAACTGGAGGAACAATTTGAGAAGTTTATTTCATTTGTTTCGACTCTTTTCTTTCTAAAAATGAGTGGAAAATCAATTAAATTAGTACTGCTGAAATTCAGACTGTTTCATTTTTAATAGTACTTCTTATCCACAAATTAATATAAACGAATAGTTTAATAAAATTATTTTAAAATATGGCCTCGTTATTGTTGACTTTTAAAATTCTCTTTTCAGTGTTGATTGAAACAATATACATAAATGCTTTTGATATATAGAAATGAAGACAAACAAAATAAAAATTATATAAGATTTATTTTATATTCTTTCGATAAGGATTTGTGTAGGGTTGATAGATGTACCTTTTTGCTATGACTCCTTTAATGTTTGGAGTTCCTTGCTCTCCCATTTGTATTCTTGATCCAGGGGAGATGTATTTATAATGACATTCGTGATCAAGTCAAAGTGTTTTTTTGAAAGAGTTTTTGTCCACAAATAAATGTTTAGTATTTATCGTAATTGAATATTGTGAATTCAATATAAAGGATATGATTTTTTTGTTTTTATAATATATTTATAAGTCATTTTATGAATTTTAGACTTAACACAAATCCAATAAAATAAAAATAAACTTACTTTTAGATGTGATTAATCGTTTATAAACTGTTGTCGATTATGAATATTTTGAATAATTATGTTATTATTTGTTAAGTTACCGACCTAATGCGCTGATCTTGTTACAACCCAGTATAAGCCACTGAATCTTTGGTCCAATTACAGGTTTAATGTAGACATAATGTTTTACTGGACCGATCAGTTCAATCTTTTAACTGCTTGACCACGTCACGTACTATATATATATTATTATGATAAAAAGTCTAATAATTTCTAAATATTTAGGTTGGTAGTTTTGACTAAGTTCAAAGGCTGTCTAGAGCATCATTATTCGATATTTAACGTGGTTTGATTGCGCTTTGGCACGTGGGCATATGCATTTCAAATGTGTATTACGAGTAAAGCATGAGCTAGGACAGATAAAATTAAGATTTTAAATTGTGAGTGTATCTTTTGAAACTTTAAATTTTTAACACTGTCGAGAAAGATGGTCGGTGTAGTTGTAACTGCTACAAGACATGGTTTTATAAATTCAAACAAAAGAAGCAAACAGCTTACAAGTTACATCTTAGGTGCAATCGTAACCAAGTAAAAAAAAGTACATGTTTTGTCTTGAAAAATTACAAATTTTGTAAGTAACTCGTTTTAACTTTCCTGTAATGGGTTGAAGTTTGACTGGGTAGAAAAGAATTAGGACATTAGTTAGACTGAAAGATGTTGAAACAGTGCCCATTGTGTCTGCCACAGTGGCACTGTTACAAGCCGCGACGAACGGTTTGATAAGGAGATTTAACTATTTAATGTTGACCTATACATTTAAATTTCTTTTGAAAAAAACAAATAACTTTCATCTTACTATAAAATTATATTATCCTAGTATAAGTTGAAAATATCATGTAAGTAAAAGTGTCATAGTCCAGGAATATATAAAAAACAAAAAATAAAACTCAGAAATAGTATAATCTTATAATTTTATATTGAAAATGGTACCATGTTGTGAATAATTCATACCAATTTGAATAAAGATAAATGTTTTATTATGATAAAAATTTATAATAGAATTCAAATTACACTTATAAAAACTACATAAAGAATTGAAGGTAAAAATAATTATTAAAAATTTAAAGGTGGGATGGAGGTCAATTATAATGTTATTTGATAAATTTTAGATTGAAACGTTGAGATCCATTTGGAGAATAAAAGTATTTTTAACTTTTATTGAGAAATTTATTCTATTATTTTCAATAGTTTTATATTGTTTATAAATCAATATTAATCTTCATTTTAAATATTTCTTTCTTTTTAACTCTTTAGAATACCTTTTAAAAATAAAACTGAAATAAAATTTGAGACTTCAAAAAAACAATACATAGGATAGATTACTGATTCTAATAAGTTGAGATTGAAACTACAATAAAACTCTAAGTTGCATAATGGATAATATTTATTGGATGATTACATTAATTATATAATCCTGAATACTTTTAAAAGATTTCAATTTATTTGGTATTAAATAATTGATATCACGTGCACAGGGATATGGTTTAAAAGTTGAATAGTAAAATATGGAAATTAAACTGAAATATTTGAATCCGAATGATAAAAAAAAGGAAAATTCATAGAAAAAAATAAAATAAAACAAAGCACGTGATTGCGGAGTTATCTTGGGAAGTTAGATTCGTGGACATGGATGTGAATAATGGGGGAGTTGTCTGCCACCTATAGTATTTGATGGTCAAAATTCAAACGTGGTGGACCATATCCATCACTTTTTTCACCTTTCATACAAAAGCTTCAAAGTAAACAACACAAATAACCAAAACTTCTGCACCTACCATTCCTTAAATTTACAATTATTATTCACCAATCCATCTCCAATGTTAAATTATTTCCATCTGTCGGTGCGTTAGGAGGTTAATTGTTTAAGGGCAAAATCAGTTATACATCATCAATCTTCTTTATCATGGTAAGTACTAAATATCGAATAAAGAGTATTTACCATTTATTCGGAATCCAAGTGAATTTAAGTCTCACATTCGATATAAATGAGAAGGTAGATGACTCTATAAAGATGAAAGATCTATTAATTCATAGTTTTAAGATTTTAGATAGAAAGTGGTGTCAATCTCTTGTATGATTGAATTCATATCTCATTTGGTATTGTGTCTCTCTAGTAAACTTAACATAAATCTTTTTTTTTACAATTTTAAAATAATTAAAATAATATAATAAATAATATTTCTTTATAGTGATTGAGACAAAAACTATACTTATAACCACGGTCAAATAACTTAAGAAAGGAAATTTTCATTATATGATAATTCTTGGATCCAAGATATCTTGAGTGTGGTGACTAGTGTATCTTAGGCCGAAACAATGTCATCAATCTAATATGACATTATCTCAGCTCCCAACATCTTAGTATCTAGTTCATGTCGACAAGCTAGATTAGTAAAACTTTAAGATTATCTAAAAAGATGTTTTACTTAAAAATATAAAACACAGATTAGAAGCAGGTGTGTGTTTATTCTTATGTTTTTCATACAAGACAAGTGAATTCTTTTGTCAATCAATAAGTATATATTGAACATTGAGATGAAAATAAATAGGTTTAAACCTCTTTTTGGTCCCTAAGTTATAAGCGGGTGTTCAGTTTAGTCTCTGTTTTTTAAAATGTCAATCTTTAGTCCCTAAGTTATAAAAATTGTTTCAAATCAGTTCCTGCCGTTAAATATCCACTAACAGAGTTAACTTTTTTTTTTCTCTCTTCTGCTCTTCTGAAATTCTCTTAACACTAACAGTTTTTTTTTTCTCTCTTAATTTTTTTATTTCTCTTCAATACCATCCCGAAGCCTCCCCAGGACCTCATGATTCTGATTACGGTATGAAACATAAATTGCTCCTATTATTATTTCACTTCGTTACAAATCTTATGAAATATCAACAACTGTTATTATTGTTGTTCATCATGCAGCTTTCAGGGAGTTTACGAAATTAATGAAGAAGCAGAAAATCAAGAAATTTGAACCCAAACTATCTATAGTATCTGATGCATAACCATTGAAGATAATTCTTGCGACAAAAATTACTCAGAACAGAGAATTATACTTGGAATGAAAACAAAATTTAAATACGCTATAGACAAATATTTGAAACTTAAAATTATCTGACATGATTAAGTATACAAGAGTGTGTCACTGGAAGAATTCACCAACTCCAGATTCTAAGATGCACACATAAAAACTATGAAGGACTGAAGAACACACAAACCCTAAAGGCAAAAAAAACGAGGTTTAAAACTAAGCCCTTTCGCCTCCGATTCTTCGAGCAAATTGAATGTCCTTAGGCAAGTTGAATGCCCTTTCGCCTCTGTTCCCCACCACCCAAATGAACGATTGCTCAGAGGCTTCCAAGTCGTAAGCAATCTCCATCAGTTGCTCAGGGGGCAACCGAGCCAGGCTTCCAAAGTTGGCGTAAAGAAAAGAACCGGGTTTCTTAGAGTTTAACCAATTCAGGCAATTTTGTCGTCGATGGTGGGTGGCTTCCCTCTTTTGGTTTTATCCTCTTTGGTTTTGTTGCAAAAGGACACTGGTCCTACAATCCATGCTTTATTTCTCCACTTGCTTTTTATTAGATCAGCATAAGCTGGTTCCAAGTCGTAGAAATTGTTGATAAGAGTGTCGAAACTCTTCTCCTCTAATTTCTTCATGCCCCTCACCCTTACAGGAATCTCAGATGGGTTTCTCAGAAAAGGAGGAAGCTAAGACATCATGATTTCGATTCTGTCGGGAATATTAGGAACGAGGAAAGGCTCCGAGTCTGAACTCACACTCTCAAAAACAACATGTTTGAAGTTCTCCTGGACGCAAAGAGCGAAGCACCCGATGCCGTTGAAGAGGACTCTGGGGATTCCAAGCTCATAATCGACGTCGCCGGCCCAACGATGGAACATGTTGACGACGATGCAATGCGGGCGGCGTTGGAGGAGGAGCTGGCACAGTGGTTCGAGGAGGGCAGAGGTGTCCAAGAAGGACCGATAGAGATGTATGACTGTGGTACATCGGCGGAGAGAGTGTGAATGGAGATGGGAAGACCTAATTTCTGGTTGCGGGTGATGGATTTTTGAAAGAGAGGGGTGGTCGACTGTGTGGCTAGAATGGTTAATGAGGCTCTGTGAGGAGGAGCAGGCGGTGGTGCTGAGGAGGGTTTGGTGGTGGTGATTTTTGAGTGAGGAGAGAGAAAAATATATATTTAAACATAAAAAGGAGAAATAGAGAAATTCAAAGAGAGAAAGAAAAATATGTAAGTGTTCAGAGAATTTCAGAAGAGCATAAGAAAGAGAAAGAAAAAGTTAACTCCGTTAGTGGGATATTTAACGGCAAGGACTGATTTGAAACATTTTTTATAACTTAGGGACCAAAGGTGACATTTTTAAAAACGAAGACTAAATTGAACACCAGCTTATAAGCTTACAACTTAGGGACCAAAAAGAGGTTTAAACCAAATAAATATAAATAAATTTATTTTAAATTTTTTTTACTGAAATAAATTAATTCTTATTTTAGTTTTGAAATTATATATATTTATTGTTTATGTTCGGAATTCGAACATTGAAAAGTTGAATTCTCAATACACACTTTTTAATTTATTTCATTTGTAAAAGGAATTGAAAAAAAAAAATCAATGGAATTTGGTTTTTATCAAATTTCGATTATTTTTTAAAGTCTTTTAATAAATGGAAAAAATAAAAATAAAATAAAATTTAGTGATATTATTTATCATTGAGAATTTGATTCTCAACATGTAAATAGTAAATTAGTCTATTTTGAAAATTAAAGTAGATATGAGTTAATTTGGATAAGTTTTTTTTTAATGAGTTTATTTTAGGAAAAACAATTAAAAAAATGAAAGAGGTTTGAAATTTCAGAAATAAAAATTGATGACAGGCATCAATCATTAGAAAATATGTGTAAAAAAATGATCCAAAATGTGAATTGATTACATAATTTAGGGATGATATGATCCTTCTGTTGATCTTCTTGTTTATTGTTGGCAACTGCAATGGATGTTAGGAAAGTATATATAGTTACAAATTGATTTCATATGACAAGGTGGACATTTGTGTGTTTCGCTTTGAGGGATGTCGAGAAGAAACATCATAAAATAATATCGTCCATTATATATGTAAAGACTAACCTGGACACTATAGACATCTATGTATCATCGATGTCTATGTTTCTGTCGTATTATCCAACGGTGTTGATGGATCCTCCAATTGTTAAAGAGGTGTGAGATGTTTAGATTTGTGGACAGACTCTTTAGGTATAATCAACTTCCATTTTAGAAATGTATGGGGGAAGGGTATGAAATGAGTATGGTCACGAATAATTTACGACACCTTTGTCTCTCTTTTTCTCAACACTAAGGGCTTTTGGAGGTTTCCTCCAACTTTTTCCTCATTTGTACATTTTCTTTCGGAGTTTGATGAGGAAGACCATCTCACTTGTGTTTTTCTTTTCGGGATTTTCAATCATCATTGTCGTTTGTTGGCTATTTTTTTTATTACGCGGTCATGGAAATCTAATATTCTAACAAAACCTTATAACATTAGAGTAAAAATAACTTTTTATATCGATATTTTATATTAATTGAAATTCATCAAGTAAGTCACATAGTAACAATATTGTAAATATGAAAAACTTTCCTATATGGATTGGATCCAAAACTAATATAGAAAGTGATATGATGAAAAAATTGTAGTAAATTACAAAGTTTTTCTATATCAGTTGAGCTCAAAACTGGTATAGAAAGTGACACAGTGACATAACTTAATAAATGACAAAAATTGTATGTGTCGATTGTACTAAAAAATGGTATTATAAATGAATTTCTATACTTATAGACTTAAAACTGGTATAGAAAGCGACACAATGACAAAACTTTAATATTGTAGAACACTTTTTATACCAGTTAGTTAGTATAACCAGTATAGAATGTTTGATATTCTTCTCCATCTTCCTTTCTCACTTCACTTCATATATTTTCTACGCTTCCATTTGTTCTCGTCCTTTCAACGCTTCTATTAATTCACTGAAGTTCGTTTGTGCCATTTGTCTTTGCTTCTTAATCACCTTTGTCATCATTGGTTGTTGTTGTTGGTTGTCGTTGCAGTGGTCATTGAAGCTCTTGCTTTGAGCTTTGACAATTTCATGGTAAAACTTATTAGTAATTAAATTTCTTAAAATTTGTTGGTAAAATTGAATTTTGGTTACTAATGAAAAATTAATTTGTAAATTGGGTGCCAAATTTCTCATCCAACATGACAAAACATGTTTATAAATTAATTAGAGATGTGTAAGAAAAAGAAGAGAAATAGTAGAAGGAGGAGGAGGAGAAGAAGGTGGAAGTGGTGGAGAAAGTGGAGAAGGAAAGGAGCTAGAGGCAGTGCAATGGCAAAGCGACAACAAATAGTGGTGCAACGATGACATCAATGCAGTGGCGATAGTAGAATGATGACAATGGTGGAAGTGATGTTGGTAGTGGAAGAGAAAAAAGAAGAGTAAGAAAGAGGAGAGGAATGAGAAGGAAGAGGAGGAGGAGGAGATGACGACAACAAAGCCGAGGAGCCAACAATGGTGACAATAACTTTGCCGAAAGAAAAGAAGTAGGAGAAGAGGACGATGAAGAAAAGGAAAAGTAAAAGAAAGAAGAAAAAGAAGAAAGAATAGGAGGAATATAAACTAAATCGCTATTCAATCGTAATTACCGATGGATATTTACTAATAATTTTTTGTTTGTTTATTATTATTGAAAAATTTCGGGTTGATGATAATTCTCAACAATTTTTCCAATTTGTTGGTAAAATTTATCATCAAACATTTTATTGAAAGATTTTTTTGTTGTTGATAGACTCCCTCTAATTTTGATTTATCGATGAATTTTAAACATTGTCAACAAATTTTGATTGCAATATCAATTTTTCTTTTAATATAAATAATAAATGAAATATTCAAAAGATTAAATTTTCTTTTATTAACATGCAATATATTGGTTGAATGAAACTATGCAATAAATGTATAATTGATGTTACAATGAGAGAAAAAACATCTTAAAAATTAGAATAACTTGATGAATATTGAATGAGTAATTGAGACAACAAATGAAAAATTGTATAACATAAATATGTTTTTAATTTTTAAAATTGGAAGCAAAATTGTAATTTGTCATTGTTCCAAAAATTTGATATAGTTTGATCTTCAAACTTTAAAAATGAATAAATATAATATTTTAAACCTAATTATGTAAAAAAAGTTTGACATGGTGATGTTTTAACTGTACACCATTTTGTTGGAAGTCTCATATCGACTAGAGATAAGGCCAATTTATAATATATATATAAGTAGGGTACAAACCTTACCTTACAAGCCAGTTTTGTGGGGTTGAGTTAGGCCTAAAACCCACTTCTAACACATTTAACATGTTCCAATACAAATGTTAGTCTAGAACACCATTTAACATATAAAAAAAGTTAATGTTGTTGGACTAAAAGGACTATATTTATTCATTTATTTATGTTTAGAATTAAAATATCAAAGTTTGAGAGATAAACAAATTTTAATTTCATGTCAAATTTAGAGACTAAAACTATATTTGACTCTAAAATATTCTTTAAATGAATAGAAGCCAAAGATTAAATAAACAAGTGAAATTAAGTTTTGTTAGGTTATTTACTACATTTAAAACGTTTTAATAGCTTAAGATGATATTAGGCAAATATATATATTCACATATTATCTCTGTACTTGATTTAAAATTTTTGATATTATATCATTACTTATATATATGTTTTTAATTAATATAATTGTTTCTTACTAAAATCAAAACGGAATTAGACAATATTTTAAACTTTTATTATCAGAAAGCCTTCTTCATAAGGTAAATTAAGCAATTTCAGTTTTATTTTTAACTTCTCGTCTTTTTTTTTTAACGATTTTGATGTTGTGATAATCCCATTAGAGAATTTCTTTGAAGTTGATACTCATTATATATACGTGATTTTACTTTATTTTTCAGTGTATTTCATAATTTACTTACCTAAGTTCATTTAATAGTTCATATTAAATAATTTAACTTAAAACGAAAAATAAGTAAGTTAACGTAGCACTAAAGTTACCATATTTTTTTTAAGTGTATGAATAAAAATGAAAATTAAGAAATGAAAATTATATAAAGCAAAAGCATCGGTTTTTTAAGAATATATAAATAAAAATCAAAAGAGGAACTAAGACTTAAATTTGAACATGATTAAATATAAAGAAGATTAAAGTTGGAGGAGAATGAGATATGATACCTTATTGAAGCTCTGTTTTTATGCAAAGAAAAAGAATGTAGAAATGTAAAATATGTGAAAGCGAGGATGTGTAAGATTGAGATTTGAAGGTAAGAATTTTATTGCAGAATGAGAAGGCAGAGAAAATTGATGGTCGTGTTTCTCAGTAGGTGTTTAGAAGGAATGAAGCAACAAGTGTTGTTGTAGTAGCATACAAAATTACAATGGCGTGCATGGTGGATAATAAAATAGCAACGAGCTTTGATCATCACTTCCATTTGTTGGCAACAATGTCTGCCAAATCTACAACCCTTTGGGAGTAGCCCCACTCATTGTCATACCAAGCAATCACCTTCACCATGTCATCTCCCATCACCATGGTCAACGAGGAGTCAACGGTTGAAGACACATCAGTGCACCTGAAGTCAACAGACACAAGAGGCTCATCACACACCGAGAGGATTCCCTTCAGCTCCTTCTCTGCACTCTCTCTGAACGCTGCATTCACTTCTTCTGCAAAGGTCTTCTTTGACACCTGAACAACAAGGTCCACTACCGAAACATTTGGGGTTGGCACACGCAGTGCAATGCCATTCAGTTTCCCTTTCAGGGTTGGCAGCACAAGGGCCACCGCCTTTGCTGCTCCCGTTGAAGTCGGGACAATGTTCAGAGCTGCCGCCCTAGCACGCCTTAGGTCACGGTGGCTCGCATCAAGAAGCCTCTGGTCTCCCGTGTATGAGTGAGTGGTTGTCATGGTGCCCTTTATGATACCTGCCATGGATTGTCAGTTTCCATTGCCATACTGGACAATACAATACCATCTTTCAAAACATGTCAAACCAGGATGTTATATTATCCCTTAAAAATTAAACTTTGATCATGTCCTTGACAGAAAAGGAACATTACCGAATTTCTGGTCGAGGACCTTGACAAAGGGTGCAAGGCAGTTAGTGGTGCAAGAGGCATTGCTGATGATGGGTTCATCTGCGCTGTAATCATATTCATTGACACCGACCACATAGGTGGGGATGTCTCCTTTACCAGGTGCTGTGATGAGTACCTTCTTAGCTCCTGCTTGAATGTGTTTCCCAGCACCTTCTCTGTCTACAAACACCCCAGTTCCTTCAATCACCAAGTCTATCCCCAACTCCCTGCAATAAAACCACACATTCACCTTCATGCATGTCACTCTCTTACAAAACCACTTTCTTCAAAATTTTAGTAAACTTTGAAAAGTACTTCTAGTTTTGTATCCAAAGAGACTTTATATTGCATGGAACTGAAGAAGAAGCTTACTTCCAAGGAAGGTTGGCAGGGTTGCGGTCAGAGACGACTTTGATTTCTTTTCCATCAACGGAGATGATATCACTTCCCACAGGCTTGACATCAGCATCGAAGGTTCCAAGGATGGAATCATACTTGAGGAGGTGAGAGGCTTGTTTCACACCACCAGTGTCGTTGATGGCAATGACATCGAGAGGGGACTCTTTACGACCGTGCCAGCATCTCAAGAAGTTCCTTCCAATTCTTCCAAACCCGTTTATGGCAACCTTCAGTTTTGCTTCCACTATACCCTTCTTGTATCCTCCACTGCTTCCAACCTTCAAATGTACACATAATACCAACATTGTTAAACACATCACACATCCTTTTCTTTCTAATTAACTCTATCATATCATCGTATGCATGATTAACAATTCATTGGTTCACCCTGGTGTTTCCTTTCCTTGTTTCTTTATGTGCTCAAATGTTCATACTCTGATAATTCAAAGCAAGAACTCTTACAGAATGATGATCATGAATTGAGTGTGTGTTTTTGGTTCAGACACATTATCAATAATTAATGTGGTATAACAACAGCTAGAAAAGCCAAATTACTAACTAAAGGACTTTCTCATGTACCATATGAAAAATTTGGTTTCGTTACATAGTTCTGGAAGTATATCTATCAATCTATCTATATATATATATATATATATATATGTATGTATGTGATAATTTCTTGTATATCTATATCCACTTACCAAGTACTTTTACTTTACAGTAAAATTAGACAGTCATTAATGGAGTAGAGTAAGGAACTTACTGCATAAGTCTGGAAGGCAATGAGAGAATGGAAATCCTCAGAAGCTTTTCTGGAAAAGGGAAGGTGGTTTGATGAGGTGCGAAGGCCAGAGAACTCAGAGAAGCCTTTCCCATTTGCCTGAATAGAGAAAGGAATGAAAAACTATAATAAAGAACAACCTTAGCCTTACAAAAGATGACAGAAGAAGTAACACAAGTATGTTTCTTAGGATGAATGAAAATGGATAAGTTGTTGAACCTGAAGAGCTGGTTTGGCTACAGAGAGAGTAGCCGAAGCCATGTTTGAGCAGTGGAGCAGAAGTGAAGCAGTAGAGTAGAATGAGACTCCATGTTGTTATGTGTTGTAAAGTTTAATAGGGAAGGAAGAGGAGGCAACGTGGATGTGTGGCTGTGACTGATGAGCGTAAGTGAGGATGAGATTATGGATAGCCTCTCATGCAATGAATGGTTGTGATTGGTGCTTTATTTTTCTGTCTCTCTTATTTTTCTGCTATATATGTATATATTGATGGTTGGATCTGAACCTTGAGTCCAAAATGGACCAGGTTATGGGCTTTCCACTTACATCAGTGGACAATAAAATTCACTCAAATTCTACACTTTTCAAAGAAAATATTTATTTTTCAGAGTACAAAACCTTCAAAGGAAAATATCATACACACAGAAACGACACAAATAATTTATGAGAGGACACGAATGGATAAATGAAGTTTATGGTCATTCTTTCATTTGGGTTCATCTGCTTTAGTTCAATACTTGCTCGCAATTTAGATCCAACTTGGTGATTGTAAGGTTGTTTTCTGCTTAGAGGAATTATATGTTTATGCAATAAATAATTTATAACAAACACATAACAAAAGAAAACATACTTGATTAAGCAATATACTTTTCTTATGGTTTCATTGTTTAATTTTGTATCCATATATATAATCTTTAGGCTTAAATTTTATATTTAGAAATTACTTGTTTTAATTTTTAATAAATATATTTGGATGATGTGAACTAAAACCGATTAAAAAATATATAAGTATAAAGTAAAATAAAGGAGTTTTAGGTCTAGAGACTGAAAGGATAAAATATCCTCTAAAATGATTATATATACGTAAGTTAATGAATAATTAAAATTTTGTTTGATCATAAAGTAAGTATAAACGATTTGATTTCAGAAAATTCTGTTATTAGAAAACTCCTTTTGAAATATGATATAAGTGGGACATTCTTGGTTCTTTTGATATGAAATTCAAGAAAGACTTGTTATAAAACAAAGGATAGGAGAAAAATAATTGTACTAAAATGAACTCTCATAATACTATATCTTCTAGTAACTCTATAAGAAGGGTATTCTACATGAACAAAAGACTCAGAGACATATGGGTATCTAAAACAAAATTAATTACACCTGCCATATCATCTTGACAGTGTTTACTTGAGACACATGATAAGAAAATGTCTTTTTTACCAAGACCTTTGAATGAGAAAGAAACATGATAATCTTTGAAGGATAATATAGAAAAATAATTAGAAATGATGGAGTATGAAACATAATTTATTTAATAATAATGTTCTTTTAGTAGGTGGTCCGAAACACAAGAACATAAGTTAATTGTGATAATGATTGAGATATTATTATTTTTAACAAAGACCAATATATCATTGACAAAGGATTATTTACTAAAAAAACAAAGTAACTTTTATAAAATTCATACAGAAAAGTTATCAGCTCAAAAAGGTATGTTGTTTTCATGAGTATCAAAGAGGATCATTGGCTTCGGCATAGAAAATGTGGTCATGCAAGTTTAAGACTTCACTTTAAACTATAAAAACATAGTAGCATATGAGGCTTTCCAAATATGTGAATCAAAGATAATCTTCTCTATCAATCATGTTTAAAAGGCAAGCAAGTTAAAAGTCTTTTAAAAAATGTAAATGATATTTCTACTCAAAGACTAGTTGAGCATATACAATTAGATTTTTTGAACCAACACGGATTAAATCTTTGAGTGGTAAACAATACCATATTGTCATTGTTGATAATTATATTAAATGAATATGGGTAAATTTTTAAACAACAGGAATCTTCCAGTCTTCTATAAATTTATAACAAGTTCAAAATGAAAAATGACAAGCATAAGGTTGACATAGTTGGCAGCTCCAACAATAGGCATTGACCATGTGCGTTGTTATTTATCAAGAAGGTAACATTCCAATCATCAAAATGATGAATTCTACAGGGTTCAACTATGCATTTACCAAATGGAAAGATACCTTTGCAAAATTCTTCAATGGAATGGTTGCTAGATGAGGCATGATTTTGTTGAGACTTATCTGTGGGCAAAAATTGATTGTTGTCAATACATATAAGCATCAAATTCATTGCTGATTTTGGACTAGGTAAATAGGCGAGTAATGAAGGCTTTGTGACTAAGAAAATAATATTTTAACATCAATTTTTTACACTATTTTGACAATACACACGTGTCAAAATGTGGTTGGACGATTTCAAATTAAAAAAAAAACTTTGGTTTTTCTCTTTCAAATATGCCCTTGCATCAACTTTTTTTAATTTGAAATCGTCCAACCACATTTTGACACGTGTGTATTGTCAAAATAGTGTAAAAAATTGGTGTTAAAATATCATTTTCCTTGTAAATATGATCGCAAGTGTAGGAGATGAAGGGTATATATATAATTCTCTTTTTTAATTCAATTTTTTTTAATTTACTTTTAAATAATTTTTTAAATTAAATTAATTATTTTATCAATATTATCTTCTAAGTAATCGTTTATTTAAATTTAGTCATTTTTTTTAATTTGGCTGTCTTTTTCAAACTTTAATCATTTTTTTGTTAAAAGATTATTTACAAAAAATATTTATATTTAATTTTATAATTATAATATATATATATATATATATATATATATATATATATATTATATATAAATGAACATTCACTAATAGTTAATGTTTATTCAAGTATTACTAGTTTTGATGGTATAGAATATAGGAATAAATGGAGAATTTTTTATACCCAAAATAATTTACTATTATACAATAACTAGTGTATTCGAACCTAGAACTTTAAAATAGTAATTCATGGTTTTAAAAAATAATTTAATTATTTTATAATAAAAAAATTAAACAATTTGAAATTAAATTATTTATATTTTGTATTTAAATGTCTTTTAATTATGAAATATCACGTCCAGATGAAAATATAAACTCGAGGTTCTGTTTTACAACTTTTTATGTACAACATTTTCACTATATATACTTCATCAGGGTACTTAAAATGATCCCCTATAACCTTAGAGATCTTTCATAACATCGAAATTGTTTCAAGTTTTTCCCATAAATGCAAGATACTTACAAAAGTGATAGCATTGCTATTTATATCCATGAAAAACTACATCCCTATAACTCTTCAGTAAATTTGAATCATCTTGCTGTTCTTCAAGATTTATTTGTTAATTGAAACTAAAATAATCTAAATGCCACGCCAACACCCCCTCAATCAATCTACCAAGACAAGACGAGAAGGTGTCTCTTTAAATACAATCATCTATCTATGTCATCATATATTAGTAGATATCATTCAAAAACTTTGCCTTGGAGCAAGTTTGTGAAGAGTAACAAGTGATTAACTGTACTAATCAGACTAATCCAAATCACCTCTCCAATATGGTGGCCATTAATAAGTTCCCTGCCATTGAAATGATTCAGATAGAACCCACCAATGGATTCTAAAATTTGACCGTTATAACAGATGATAGAAGTTAAGAACAATTGGTATTTTATGTAAGTCATTCAATATATTTCCTGGTTATCACTTCTTCTGAACCACCAAAAGTCAGTACCATTAAACAAATAGTAAATGCTGGCTACGTCAAAATATCCATCAATTCATATACCTCTTGACTTTGATGTTGTTGCAATTATCGTCTGCAGTTCTGGTTGGGGAGTATTCTTGAATCAAAATAAATTGTGGTTTATTCTAGGTACATTACCTATTAGATTATAGGATATATTAAGATTATTTTATTTTCATTTCTTAAAGATGTTTTCCAAATACAATACCTCTACACATACAATGCTGCTCAGATTAACTTATTATCCACTTAAGCACGAAGTTTGAAATTGAAAATCTAACAGCCATCAAGATCCAGTCCTATTGTGCCAACTAAATGGAATTTACAAGGTTTAACCATCTTGGACAAAATTCTTAAAGGATCTGAAAAAACATGACTTCAAGCACAGGGCACATCAGGTGAGTTATTTAACATTTACAACAATCAAATTGCACACATGTTGCCTTATTTACATGCATGCAGACAATTACAATATATAACAATAATCTAGAATTTTTAAAAGACATTTTCTAAAGAAATTTTCCTGTAATGACTGCTTGAGTGCAAATCCAATAGATTTCATAGCAAACAGCATCCAAACCCATCATCAGTCTCTCAGATTAGTAGTTGACAACAATAACAGTTTACTTGGAGACAACTGAAGGAGGAATTGGATATTTTTCATATATGTAGAGAAAAAAAGTTCATCTGTTCAGATGCTTTCATTTATGATAATAGCAGAAAACCAAAATCCCTGACAACAACATTGTGTGCAGTGTGCTTTTCTAAAGTCTAAACCCTGACTTCACCTTCAACAACCATAAGTCTAAACTCTTCACCTTCAATGACCTTAAGTCTAGTGTACAAAAAGGAAAGCTAGAAATCTAAAAGCAGAACCATGGTCAGTTGAAAAGAACAAACATGCACAGAACACGGCAGAGACCACTTTGTACTCCAATGATACCCTCTTTGATCAGCTTTGTCTTAATTAGGGCACACCAGGAAGATTAAACAATAAAGAAATCAGAGCATCTAGAAACACAGAAATGCACCCATCATCCAAACAACCCAACACCAACAGCAAAAAAAAAACAGTCAAGATCCAAATATTTTTCCTCGTCCAACATGAACATTATGTTATCAATTTCAGTAACCAAACAGTTCAGGCAAATGGCACAAAACCCAAACAACAAATAGTCATTGTCAAACACATAACACAACATCTATGCACATGTAATAGAATTTCCTTGAGCTAAAGATTCACCTAACAAAACATTTACATACAGGGTGATTTCCTAGTAAACAAGGATGTGGCAAATAATATCAAGGTTTTCAACTATCATAAGCCAAATTTGTCTACAGTTTCCAGCAATGTCAACAGTTGCATCGAAACTACTAAATTTCAGAAACTTATGGACAAATGCTGCTGCAGAAAACTTAAATTGATCTTTTCACAGACTAACTTGGCAGAAATACACTAAAGTAAGCTTTGAATAAAGCATTAAACACCAAATAAAACTACTATTTCCGATTCAAAAGCCACAAATCATCATCAAGCTTAAAATCGGTTTCAACAATAAACGGAACAGAGATAGAAATGTGGTTTCAGGTCTAAATTATCCCCAAGTCCGGTTTGCACATGGAGGAACATAGAAGAAGAGGATAAAACAGGAATAATAATAATCAAACCCTAAGAATCTGAAGTTTAGTGGAGAATGCAATGGCCACCCAATCAGGCTGCGATGACGACCACTGTAGCTGCTCGATCTCCGCACCAGCAGTGTAGGCAAGAATAGGGTCAAGCCCACCCTCCACGGGTTGACCCATGGACGACAAATCCCAAATCAACGCCTGAGAATCGTCCCCTGCGGTGCATATATGACAAGAGCTATGTGGGGCCCATGCAACGGCATTGACGCTGGCCTGGTGCCGCTGCAGTTCCACCACAGGCAGTGTGGGGAAACGAATATCCAGCACCACCACCTTGGCGCTGTCCATGATAATCGTGGCCATGTACCTCGGGTCCTGCTTGTTCCACCCGAGCCGAACCAGAGGAGTGTCTGGTTCAGAGCTCTCGTAGATTATTGTGGAGTGCTCTTTGTCGCGGAGATCGAAAACCCTAACGGAGCCATCGGCAGAGACGGAAGCGAACACACCAACGCCGCCCCACGCGATGTCGTAAACCTCTTTGTCGTGCGCTATTAACTGCGTGTCGACGGTTTCTTTCTCGATGTCCCAGATGGTGCATGTTGTGTCGATGCTGGAGGTGCCGATGCGGCGCGGCTCGGCCTCGTTCCAGTCGAAGGAGGTGAGGGGCCCACAGTACTCGCTGTTTTTGTTTCCATTGAGAAGGGACTTTAGTTCGACGGCGCGAGAGGAGGATTCTGCGTCCGTGTCAGCGATTCGCCAGACGCGGAGGAAGTCGGAGGAGGTGGCAAGGAGGTCGGGGCGTTGGCAGTCCTTGTCGGGGATGAAGATGGCCTTGGTTGGAGGGTAGGGGTGTTCGAAGGAGAGGTTCGGGTCGGAGCGGATCTCGCCGTTTGAATCGTCGAGCTGAACTATCTCGACACGGTTAGGGTACTGTTCGAGGAGGGAGGCGATGGCAAGGCGGTACTTCTTGTCACGGCGGACGCTCCAGTTCATGGCATAGATGTGCCACGGAGCCTCATAGGTATAGATCTCCGACCGCTTTTGCTGCTCGTCTGACCCATCTTGGGTCGGGTCACTGCTGGCGCCCATTGTCGCAACAGTTGATGAGTGAATCAACAAAGAATCGCAGCTCTGTGAGTGTGCGGATGGAAACAAGGGAAGGAAGGAACATATAAGTATTTTATGTTGTGTTGTTATATATTTATATTACATTGTATTATTCTATCTTTATTGGATAAGCTAAACGTGTAACAAGTCCTTTATTTATTGGGTAAAATAGTTTACGGAAAAAACAATTGGTCAATGATTCGGTGTAAAGATAGGTTATTTCTCATTTAAATTCTTTTTAAAATTTAATGAAATTATTTTAATCTTTCTTGGGTAAAATAATTTAAAGAAAAAACATTTGGTCAATTATTCGGTGTAAGGATAAGTTATTTCTTATTTAAATACTTTTTAAAATTTAATGTAATTATTTTAATTCTTATTGGGTGAAATATTTTAAATAAAAAACAATTGATCAATGATTCGGTGTGAAGATAAGTTACTTCTCATTTAAATTCTTTTTAACATTTAATTATATATATATATATATATTTATTTATTTATTGATATTATTCTATCTTTATTGGATAAGTTAAACGCTAACGTGTAACAAAACGTTTATTTATTGGATAAAATAGTTTGAGGAAAAAAACAATCGGTCAATAATTCGGTGTAAAGATAAGTTACTTTTCATTTAAATTCTTTTTAAAATTTAATGTAATTATTTTAATCCTTAAATATGTAAGAAGTTCTACAACACACAGCATTCTTAATTTTTAATAAGATTATTTGATTATTAAAATATGATAAGAACCAATTTTTTTCATTAAATTATGTTACCAATTTAATTAGACTATTTTCTGAAAAACTAAATCAGTAACTTTTCACCATTTAAGAATTAAATAAATAATTTTAGAAAAGAACAATATCATTTTTATCTTCTTCAATAGCAGTAGAGATCATGCAAAACAAGTATAGCTCGGTCGGGTGCACTGTCAAAAACTCCCACCTTTGCATAAAATCAAGATTGAAATTGGAAAAGGGTTTATGGAATTCGAACCTTATGTCTTAATTTTGAACACTTAATGAATGGATGAATGCTAGTTATATGATTTATAACATACAACTAGTTTGGATGATAGTTTCCATAGGGTAATTGATTATAAACATATAAACACATGTTTGTTATTGATAGATTTGTGCATTTATTTATAATAAATTACTTTAGGTTTAATCATTCTAATAGTTCATATTTTCGGTGATTTTTTTAATTAGGTTCCTCATTTTTTCTTTTTCTCAATTAGGTCCCTATTTTTGAAAAATTGAAGCAATTAGGTCATTGTCGTTAGTTCCGTACTAACACCGTTAAAAAGAGTGACACGTGTTAGCTCGTGATTTTTTTGAATTTTTTAAACATTTTTTTAATTATTTTTATTTTTATTTTTATTTATTTTATTTATTTTAAAAAAAATTGCCACGTGTCAAGTTGACATTGAGCCACGTGGCAATGACAATGTGAGGTGGCACTGATAGTGTCACGTGTCACTATCAGACCACGTGTCATTAGAATTGTCTCAATTTGGTCCCTATATTTTTAATTTGTCTCAATTTGGTCCCTGTATTCTTATTTTGTCTTAATTTAGTCCTATTTTTTAAAAAAACTAAACAATTTTGTTTCTCTCCAAGTTCAAACAAAATTTTATTTGTATATAAATCTTTACAAAGAAATTTATACAAATTAATTTTTTTATTAGAAAAATAAAAAAATTACAAACTAACATATGACACATTTTTATTTATATAGTAGTAAAGAAATCATTTAACCTAAATAATATGAATGAGTAACCTATAAAAGTTAACATCTCAATAATAAATATTTTTGTGAAGGTAATCTATACAAGTATAGTATCAATACTTCCTCAACAATTCATAAAAAGTTTCTAGAGTTAAATATTTTGATTTGAAATACATCATTACTAATAATTTGCTTAACAGAAACAAATTTAAAGACAAAAATTTGGAAAATGTACATACCGTATTTTATTTGGGAAGGAACAAATTTTTTTAAATTTTAAAAAAAATTAGGACTAAATTGAGACAATATAAAAATACAAGGACCAAATTGGAACAAAATAAAAATACAGGGACCAAATTGAAACAAACGTAATGACATGTGGTCTGACAGTGATATATACGGATGTGAGAGAAAAATAAATAAAATAAATGAGAAGGTGGATTAGGATTATATCAGTATTTTTAATTTTTTTTTATTTTAAATTAAAAATAAAAATTAGTAGAATATTGAAGTGTTTAAAATATGTCTTTTTTATAAATGATAATTTTTTTATCTTAAACTTGATATATTTTGTTAAAATATATTGACTAAAAAGAGTTTATATATATATATATATATATATATATATATATATATATATATATATATATATATATATATATAAAAGTTATTTTTAAGATTAGGGTGATACTAAATAATTGAGTAGAAAATTTTGGGTTTGTTACATTATCATGTACATATTTACTTGTTTAATATTTTATTAATAAAAATTTTGATCAATACATTAAAAGACAACATTGTAAAAATTTTAATTTACATATGACTAAATGCAATTGGACTCTTGCATTTAAATTGGCTAAAATGGTGTTAAGTAAAACTGTAACTAAGCATACTGTTGTGAAGTTTTAAAATGACACGACTTAATAAAAAAAAAGTATGTGAGATGTGAAATTTAGTTTTTTAAAAGTACAAAATTGGTGAATATTTGATAAAATATATTTTGTGTAAAAGTTAAAAATTTAATTAGTAGGTGCATTTAGGAAGTTTAGGGATTGAAAAAGTAATTACTGAAATTAGGGTTTATTCAATGAAATTATTAATGGCCAGCACTATTGAATTTATGTAAAACCCTAACTTTGGAAATCACCAGCACTGGTATGTTAAGTCTTCTCTCGTGTCTCGTGAGTTTCGAATCATGGCCAAACAATTGAAAAATTTCAATTTCTTTGCGAAAACTTAAAATTGGAAAAATTTCTCTATTGCTTTCTACTTTTCTATCACTAGTTGTGTTGGTTGGTCAAACTAGTAACGATGTTATTGTTGTTCACCAATTTTCTATTTTTATAGAACTAAACTCCACATCATAGACTTTTTTTTATTAAACCACCTCGTTTTAAAACTCTATAACCACCATTTATTTAATGTTGTTTAGCCAATTTAACAACAAGGACTAGATTACATAATTTTTTTAGAAACCAAATTGAGAAGAAAAAAATAAAGAAACTAATAATTTGCAACTTCACTACAAAATTGAAAACCAATTGAATAATTTAAAATTATTTTTAAACTATTTATTAAATTTTCTTTTGAGAGTTTAGTATAAGATTTTATTATTATTTTTCTTTCACGATAGGATTTTATTAATTGTTATGTAAGCTAAAATTTATTTTCCATCTTTTCATTACCTAATATATTGAAAATGGAAGATAACATTAGCTGTGTGATGTTTCATTATTTATGTTAACAATTTATACTATTAAAAACTTTTATTTTTGTTATCATCTTAACTTTTTATTCTATATTATGATTGGATGAGAATTTCTTAACGATATTTTTTATATAAAAGAATTGAAATATTTTATAATAAAATATATTTAAATATTTTATAATAAATGTATTTAGATAAAATATGTTGGGTGTATAATGTTAAACTTGTCTAATAATAGACTTATTTAATATGTATTATTAGACTTGTCTAATTAGTGTATGGACACACACTCGTATAACGTGTATTGTTAAACTTATCTAACTAGTGTATATTCAGACTCTTGTAATGTGGATTGCAAGACTCATTTAATCAATAAGTGGACAAACTCTTCTAATGTTTATTAGTAGACTTGTTTAATTTGTGTATAGATAAACTTGTCTAATGTACACTACTAGACTTGTCCAACCTGTTAAGATATGCCAAATATTCTATTAAAGGATATTAGGCAATCAAATATTATGTTAGTTATATTTTAGATATTATTATAATTTGTGCAGATTTGTGCACATGTCTTTCCTTTAATAGATGAAGGATTATAGGATCCTTGCATGTATATATATGGTACTCTATTCCTTGAAATAATACATCAGAATTATTCTTTAAACATTGTATTATGGTATCAGAGCCAAACACTGATATCTTCTACAGTTTAGGAATTAGTGCTTTTTTTCATTGAATATTTCTGATGGCTTATCCCGATGACAATAAATCGGAGAAACATGATTCTGGAACTTCCGCTGCTTCCAAGAGTTATATTTCTACTGCTGCCAGATTTGTGACCAAGTCAGGTCTATCTAACTCTGCTCTTAATCTTTCTGTTGTTACTAAGGGTAGTGATTGGATAATTGATTCAGGTGCTACTGATCATATGACTTGTGATCCTCATATATTTACTAGTTTTTCCTCTAATTGTTCTAAAAGTGTTATTATTAATGCCAATGGGGTGTCATCTCCTATTGAAGGTATAGGTATTATATCCCTCTCACCCTCCTTATCGATTCCTGATGTTTTATTTGTTCCTACATTAAACTGTAATCTTATCTCTGTCAGCAAGTTCACCAAATCACATTCTTGTGTTGCCTTGTTTTACCCAACCCATTGTTTTTTTCAGAACATTCATTCCAAGGAGAATATTGCCAGTGGTAGAGAGAGTGAAGGATGTATTATTTGGAAAATGTCTCACGACAAAACCATAAAAAAGGATTGGCTTGTCTTGCGAATGATCACATACAAGATAAAAACAAAAAAGAAATTTGGTTGTGGCATAAAAGGTTGGGACATCCCTCTTTTGGTTATTTAAAAAAATTATTTCCATCACTATTTCATAAATGCAATATTTCTGATTTTTTTTGTGAAACTTGTGTTTTGGCAAAAAATCATCGTGTTGTGTTTCCTTTAAGCAATAACAAAACTGATTTTCTTTTTTCATTGGCCCTGCCCCGCAATCTACACATAATGGGAAAAAATGGTTTATCAGTTTTGTTGATGATTGTACTCGGGTAACCTGGGTATATTTGCTTAAACATAAAAGTGATGTGTATGATGTGGTTCGTTCATTCTATCATATGATTGTTACACACTTTAACACATCTATTAAGGTTATTCGATTAGACAATGGAGGGGAATATTTTAAGATTGAATTAATAGAGTTCATGAACTCTAAAGACATCTTGCATCAAACTACATGTCCTTATTCACCACAACAAAATGGAGTGGCTGAGAGGAAAAATAGACATATATTAGAGGTGACAAGATCACTTTTGATATATGGTAATGTCCCATCTCATTTATGGGGTGAGGCTGTGAGCTCTGCCGTTTATTTAATTAATCAGACCCCTTCTAGTGTGCTTAACTTTCGAAGGCCTTATAATGTGTTGTCTGATCATTGTGTCCTTCCTCCCATAGTTTATTTACCACCTCATATTTTTGGATGTGTTATATATGTTCACATACACCCACATCAACGTACAAAGCTCGAAACACGAGCGATCAAATGTGTTTTTGTTGGGTATGGAACAACTCAAAAAGGTTATCGTGCTTACCATCCACCATCAAAGAAATTTTATATTTCTATGGATGTGACATTTAATGAGCATGAATTTTTTTATGTTGATTATCCACTTCAGGGAGGAAATGAAAGTGAAGTGTATAATCATGATGTTAGTATGTTTGATTATGAAGATATGTTATCGTATAAGGATCATTTTGCAGCAAGTAAGCCAGTCCTAAATATGGACACTTCTTTTATGGATAATACAGTATCTTCTGATCATAACCAATTGGTTCAATCTTCTCCACAGGTTCAGCTTGACTCTTCTGAGGTGCCTTCTGATCCTATCTCTGTTAATACTAATTTAGATGAAATTGATTCTTGTCTGCCTGAAAACACCAGCATACCAAACACTGAGTCTACTACTGTTCAATATAATCTTCCACCTCGTTCTAACCGTGGTCAACCTCCAGCTAAATATGAACCAGACCTTCAAGCCAAAGTTAAATATCCCATTAGTAAATATGTGTCATCTCACAGGTTATCTCAATCATATGCATCATTTGTATCTCAATTATCTTCAATTTCTATTCCTAGTAATGTACAGGAAGCTTTGGCAAATCCTAGATGGACCGAAGCAATGGTTGAGGAGATGGCGGCTTTAGAAAAAAACAACACTTGGGATCTTGTGTCCTTACCAAGAGGGAAGAAAACTGTGGGCTGCAAATGGGTCTTTACAATTAAGCATAAAGCTGATGAAACTATTGAAAGGTATAAAGCACGACTTGTGGCTAAATGTTACACTCAATCTTATGGTGTAGATTACCAAGAGACGTTCGCACCGGTAGCCAAGCTCAATACTATGAGAATACTTTTGTCGCTAGCTGCAAACCAAGATTGGCCTCTTCTACAATTTGATGTGAAAAATGCTTTCCTACATGGAGAAATTTCAGAAGAAATTTATATGGATTCTCCACCAGGCATGACAGATTCGAATGGAATGAAGGTTTGCAAATTAAAGAAGGCTTTATATGGATTAAAACAATCCCCAAGAGCATGGTTTGGAAAGTTTACCAAGTCTATGAAGGTTTTTGGCTATAGAGCAAGTAACTCTGATCACACCTTATTTTTTAAGAGAGGAAAATGAAAGATTACAGCTTTGATTATATATGTAGATGACATGATTGTTACAGGAAATGACCAAGATGAGATTTCTAGTTTACAATAATACCTTTCATCTGAATTTGAGATGAAACAACTTGGAAACCTCAAATATTTTTTGGGTATTGAAGTAGCTAGATCAAAACATGGTATTTTTCTATGCCAAAGAAAATATACTATTGATTTACTATCAGAAACTAGGCTGCTTGGGAGTAAACCAGCTGATACACCAATTGAACAAAATCATAAACTCTTTCAATGCTCAAATTCAACAAGCATAGACAGAGGGAGATACCAAAGGCTGGTAGGAAAATTAATTTATTTGTGCCATACACGTCCAAATATCACCTATGCAGTGAATGTTGTTAGTCAATTTATGCATGACCCACGAAAGCTTCATATGGATGTTGTTGAAAGAATTTTGAGATATTTGAAGTCTGCTCCTGGAAAAGGAATTTTGTTCTCAAATAATGGAAACTTAAAGGTAGAAGGGTACACTGATGCAGATTGGGCAGGTTCAAAAGATGATAGAAGATCTACCTCTGGATACTTTACTTTTGTAGGATGGAATCTTGTAACTTGGAGGAGTAAAAAACAACCTGTAGTAGCAAGATCTAGTGTTGAAGCAGAATTCAGAGGCATGGCACTAGGTGTATGTGAACTTTTGTGGATTAAAAATGTTCTATCAGATTTGGGATTTAAACCAAATGAAGCTATGAGTTTGTATTGTGACAATACTTCGGCTATTGCAATTGCTCATAATCCTGTTAAACATGATAGAACAAAGAATGTGGAGATTGATAGACATTTCATCAAAGACAAGATTGAAGCTGGAATAATTTCCTTTCCTTTTGTAAGATCAAAGTTACAGTTGGCTGATGTTCTCACCAAAGGAGTGTCAAGAAGATTGTTTGATGAGTCTCTATTCAAGTTGGGAATGTGTGATATCCATGCACCAACTTGAGTGGGGGTGTTAAGATATGCCAAATATTCTATTAAAGGATATTAGGCAATCAAATATTATGTTAGTTATATTTAAGATATTATTATAATTTGTGCATATTTGTGCACATGTCTTTCCTTTAATAGATGAAGGATTATAGGATCCTTGCATGTATATATATGGTACTCTATTCCTTGAAATAATACATCAGAATTATTCTTTAAACATTTTATTACAACCATTCAGCTAGTGTTTGTTGTTAGACTCGTTTAATCCATACAATAATTGGTAAATAGATGTAGTTGTTTAATCAATACATGTGCAGGTTTGTTTAATCAATGAATGGACAAACTCATCTATTGTGTATTAATAGACTCGTATAATTTGTGTATGGATAAACTAGTGCAATGTATTGTCAAACTTGTCTTATCAATGTACGACATACTCCTTTAATGTTTGTTGTTAGACTTGTTTAATTAGTGTATGGACAAACTCGTCTAATGAGTATTCCCGGATTCATCTATTCAATATGTGGAATGATTCGTCTAATGTTTGTTATTATACTTGTCTAGTGATTGTATAGATAGATTCATATAATGTGTATGGTTAAACTTGTTTAATCAGTACATCGAAAAACTTGTTTAATATTTTTTATACTTGTCTAATTAGTGTACTTTTATACTCGTTTAGTCAATGCATGAAATGATTGTCTAATATTTTTTGTTATACTCATCTAATTAATCTATGAACATTCTCATTTATTGGGTATTGTTAATCAATGTATATAAAAACTCATCTAATATGTGTATTATTTAACTCATCCAATATTTTTTGTTATATTTGTCTAATGTGTATTACTATACTCGATAATAAATGTAATATATATTTATAAACTAAACTAATGCTAATATAAATACATTAGTGATATATGTGATAGTATAAACAATTTGTATTTTTAATAAATATATACTAATTTTTAAAATAATATTATTTTAAGGAAATATGCAACTATAAAAATAAATATAAATAAAAAATAAAATTAACCGTGTTAATTGACTAAAAAACTAACTTTGTCAACAAAATAAAATGGTTAATAATGTAAATTTCCTAATATCTTATTTTTCTTTTCTTATATTGTAATAGATTTGAAAAAAAAAATATCATTACTATTTTATAAATATATTTATTTGAAATTATATTCTTTTTATATATCAATTACATATATAATTACGTGGAGGACATGGATTCACTAGTAGTTAAAAATAATATATATATATATATATATATATATATATATATATATATATATATATATATATATATATATTATTTTCAAAGGTTCTCATGTAAATATTTAAAATTTAATGTTGATTTTAAAAAGTATTATTAATTTTTTTATACATGTATTTATTTTAAAATATATGATTTGTATTACATCCACTTACATAAATAATTGTGAAAGAGACTACTATTAGTATTTCTGAAGAGTGCATAGTGTGTTTAAAATTAGTTGGTTTAAAGTCTTGCGATTGTAAAGTCTTAATGCAAGAACTTTTACCAGTAGTTATTCGAGCCATATTATATGCTTCTGTTAGAGATATTTTCATACGTTTGAGTTTGTTTTTCAATGACATTAGCAAGAAAGTTGTTGATCATCGACAGTTAGATGATTTACAAAATGAGGCCATCAGACTATTGTGCCAACTAGAAATGTATTTCCCACCCTCATTTTTTGATATCATGGTTCAATTGATTGTCCATGTAGTGAGAAAAAATTGAATATGCAGACCGGTTTTCTTGAGGTGGATGTACTCGGTTGAAAGATACATGAAGATCTTAAAGGGATATGTTAAGAATCAATTGAGACCGGAAGCTTCGATTATATAGCGTTGTTACCAATGAGGAGCATTTGGTATCTTGAAGCTACTGTGAAGTTTTGATGATGATAAAAGCTGAAGAATTGAAGACTTTAAGTGCATCTTTGTTAAATGCATTTTGTAGAAACAAATGTATAGGATAAATTTTAATGATGTAAAAAGTCTTAGAAGTTTTCATATTTAGTGAGTCATTGCGCAAATAACCGATTATCTCTGGTGATAATATTATCACGAGCCAAATTAGAAATGAGTTGCTCGCACAAATAATTGATTATTGCACAAAATAATCGATTATCTCTGTCTGATTCAGTATTGCCCATGTCTCTGAAATAATCGATTATTCCTCAGGATAATCGATTATCACATTTTTTAAAACCTCATAACAGACACAAATAATCGATTATTACTTATAATAATAGATTATTTGTATCGATTATTTGTGGCAGTTGGGAGATAACTTTTCAGTTTTTGACCCTGGGCTTATAAAATAGCTTTTTACATAGCTCTTATAATTTAACTTTTCATTTAAGAGTATTGGAGCTTTGAGCCTAAGGGAAGCTCTCTCTGTGTGAAAATGATTTATGCCATTTTGAGAATACAGTTTGTCTGAGGAAGTTCTCAAAGTGATAGAATGCTTTTGCCCGGTCTTGTGAATAGGAGAAGCTCACACTTCGTGTGTCAAAGGTTGGAGCGGTTCTCTTCAAGTTGGCAGAGTTGTTGCTTCCGGTTCGTGCGCCGAAGGAAGCTCTTCTGGTTCGTTTGTCAAAGGAAGTTACTTGCCGCATTCTTTCAGTTCGTTTGTCGAAGGAAGGTGTTTTCTATTCTTTGCTCATTTCATTTTTTTATAATTTGTACAACTATATTTTTAGTGAAAAAGGTTAATCACTCTTTATAGTGATTTACAACTGGACGTAGAATCTTTTGATTCGAACCAGTATAAAAATCATCTGTGTGATTTTTCTCTTCGCTACACTCTTTAAACTTTTAGCACTCCAACTGTTCGATAAAAGTTCACTAAGAAAATCAAGTTTTAAAACGGACCATTGTAACTTGAGTTTTGACCGTAACACGCTTTCTGCTATTATCATTTTTATTCTGCTGCGTGACTCTATTCGGTATCGATTGTTCCGACAAGCGCTACATTGTAGAGGAAGTCATTGAATTCTGCTCAAGTTATATGCCAAGTTGTGAACCAATAGGACTTTCAAAGAATAAACATGAAGACAAATGTGAAGGAAATGAAGATCGGGGAGTGAAGATTGAAAGTGTTGGTAGAAAAGAAGTTAATCAAGCTCATTTATACATTTTAAACAACATAGAGGATGTTATTCGTTACATTTCACAACACATTAATGAAATTAAGTCTGCACATCCACGTATGAGTGAAAAATGGACACTTCATGAACATAACAAATCCTTTTTAACTTGGTTTAAGAAAAAGATTTAAGAACCTCCAAATGTTTATGAAAATCTATTGAGACTAACTCGTAGACCTAACACCGATGTGATCACTTTGTATGTTCTAACTTTAATTTAATAACACTTTGTAAATAGGTATGGCGAGCTCTAGATCAGGTCAGACGGGAGGGCGTGGTAGATCTGTGACTCGGTTGCCTGATGTCACATCCCGTCAGGTTGCCACGGAGAAGTTAACGGTGGCGATCGATCCCCGATTGTGTACTCCTAGTGGGGCACATGTAGAAAAGTTTAGGAGTTACTTGGGCATGTTGGCAAAAACACATGTCTCTATTGTCATACCCTCTTGGGATGATGTCCCAAAGGTCGAGAAAAATCTACTATGGCAGGATATTCTGGTATGTTTAAGATGTTTTACTTCCATCATTAACATTATTTTTGTTTAAGATGCTTTAACATTAATTTTGTTTTCAACAACAAAATTTTGAAATTCTTAATAATGAGAGGATAAGGAAGAAGACATTATCCCGCATTGCAGTTTGATGGAGGGATTTTAAGACTAGACTCACACGGTTATACGTCTTTAGTGCTAGATAGGAAGATACTTATTGTGCAAACTATAAAATAATTAAGGAGGAGTGGGTGCAGTTTAAAGTATCTAGACTGAGGACCGACAGGTATGTTTTTTAATATTTTGTTATAGTCATACAAGATATTAATTTGTGATTTATGCTTATTAATTTTAATTGTTTCATAGGAAAAAAGGATAGCCGCCCAGCAGAGGAAGATGCTTAATGATGCACCACACATACTGTCACGTGGTGGTTATGCATTATTAGAGAAAAGAATGAAATAAAGTCATGCTGAGGCTTTAGGTCTTGAGTCACCTGATAACACCTCCACAAGCTAGATATGAATTGTGGAAGGCTGCACAGACCAAGGCCAATGACTAGATGACATCCCAAACGGCTCAAGTTATATCTTAGAGAATTGTAAGTAGACATTTTTAACTAATTACCATAGTTCATATAAGTTTTATGTAACAAACTTTTTTATCTATCTAAGTTCATTATGATATACAGGATGAGTTGGTTGAGTAGCAGACTCAAGGCACAAGGTAGGGAGGACCTCCTAGTAGCAACCACAGGTCGGCTAGACCACCTAGGTCGTGTGTGTGCTATTGGAGGAGCTATTGGATTGAGGGACTACTTTGGCCCTAAACCAAGAAGTAAAGAGACCATGAGGGAAGCGTTGAGTAACCTAAAGCAAGAGATGCAACTCGAGATGGAGGAGCGCATGAGAGCTGTCATGGAACGCTTCCAACAAAAAGAAGCAACATATCAAAAGCTTCTTGAGGAAAAACTTCAAATGATGTCCCAATAACGAAAGGAGGACATCCCCACAAATGATCTTGTACCTTGTGCAAGCACCAAAGGCTTATGCTCTATTGCAGATCCTACTGATTACACTTGTCAGTATGAGTTTTTGGTTGATAAGGATTGTGACATCCCATAAATTATACACTGAATATAATTCATTAAATTATACACTGAATATAATTCATCAAGACATATCATTATATTATGACCAAGCAGTTGAAGGATGTACATAAGATTATAATATTTACAATCATCCAAAAGAGCTATAAAATTATAAACTTTAAGTACATAAGTAGTCTCTCAAAATAATAGAAAAGATTTAAGAGTAATAATAGAAACTAGGTGCTGCCTATAAGCTACAAATTTTTTCAAAATATAGAAAGGAGTCTAATAGAAAGAGCCTAAGAACTAGTGGCTGGGTCCTCTCCCTCCAAAGCATGATCCTAAGCATTAGGCGGCTGGACCTTCTTCATTCTCTAGTGCTTGCTCCAAGGGAACATCATCAGCTACTGCTCACATCCAAAGGATTGAATGATCATAACAAGGGGGAAGGCAAACACATAAAACACACACAATGCAAGGGTAAGCTAGGTTGAAAAGCATGCAGGATAAGTCCAAATTCAAACTAACGTATACTTAACAGTATGCACACAAGCAAGCAAATAAACATTCTATCAGATTATACATTAAATATAACTAACTATCATGTTATACAATCACACACACAACATGCAAAGACCATAACACAATACAGACTAAGACCGCATGTATTTTATTGATACCAATGACCGACCACGTGATTTGACCATCCGAACTAGTATGAAATGTCGAGTTCCAGGGGTTTGTGCACTTGTGATGGCCTCTACTGCTTTGCAAAGCCATTGCCAACGGGTTTCACCCTTACGATACACAAGTGTAAGTTCATCCAAACTCATCTTGGCCCATAAATAGAGACACCCAAGACTAGGACCTCCTGCTATTCTCACCACATGACTCATCACTCTCTAATTGAGCATGGATGGTCATTAGAATGTCAGGATAAACCCCATAAGGACACTCTGGCCATTCATACGGTCAATCAAAACAAACTACAGTGACACCACCATGTAACCTCCCTTGAGGATCATGGAATTACGTCCATCAACCATACTTTTCACTTTCCACACCATGCATATCTCTTACATTCATACACTTTCAATTTAGCAATATAACATCAATCATACTTTCACTTTTACATTGCATATAAACATATATATAATATTAATTATACTTTAAAAGACCACAACAACCCAACAAGTCATCAAAATTTGTATGAAATCATTCCATGTAGACTACTAGACAATAATAGTTTTAGAAGAACCACCAAAAACATAAAACCCTGTGAACTCATACTTAGATAAAGAAAATGACTCTTAAACCATCACCAACGGTTTCAGAAAGGTCCAAAACCCCCAAAACGACCTAAAGAACGTCCAAAAATGATACTCGGAACCCCGAAAACCACCCAAAACTGTCCTGGATGATTTCCTGACAACAGTAATCGATTATTACATATGATAATCGATTATTTACGTGAACTTTGAAGAAAACATGACATTGTGACTAGAATAATCGATTATCAAGTGGGATAATCGATTATTCTTATCAGTTTTGGACATCAACCTGATTTTTTCTGGTTTTAGTGCATCTGGGACACTTTGACGAGTTTCTAGCACTCCCAACTCGATCTATATGATGAATAAAAGTTGCCTAATTGATTAGAACACCTCTTAACCTCATTATCTAGTGGTTATGCATTGACTTGTATTCAAAAACTTAACTTTCATTAACTTAAGGACTCTATTCTACATTTACTTATTAGAAACTATTTTACTCATTTTGACACTCCTATCAAATCCCAATTTACTTAACTAAAGTATCTAAAGAGACCAAAACCACCAAAAACACCAAACTCTAAATTTGACTACCTTAGTTCCTCTTTTAAGGCCTTAAAACTCAACTTTGCTCTAAATTTTGAACTGATAACCTATTTAGTAGAATTCCTTTTTTAACTAATCACTCAAATCAACATCAAGCCTTCTCTATATCAGCTCATAACACCATTTCACAATTTCCCTATTTATTAGTCATCTAGCAATCACATTCACATACCCCAATTTCCAAATTTTTAGCATAACAATACTCATACCAAAACAGATCATGCATGCATAATTTCATTTCTTCAAAACAACACTTTATTTCATAAAAACTCTAATTCAAAGAACAGGAATCAAGACCCAACTTCACAATTTGTATATCCAAAATTACAATTCACAGTATCATACCAGAAACACCCAACTCAACCTGCGAAATTTCAAAACCAAGGTTCCCAATTCATACAACCCTCATTCCCAAAAATAGAAAATACCTTAGCTTCCCTTACATCTAACTAATTCAATCAGTTTCACAGGATGCTTCCTCTTGCCCCCTTTGCACCATGAGAAAACTTAAAATACCTACAAATCATCAATTAATGATAAAGGGCAGTTTCTTAGAACATGCATTGGGTTAAGAATTGGGGAAAAATACTTAGAAGCTACATGCAACTAGATCTATTGCATGATCACAACTCCAAAATACACTTAGAAAAGGAAGAGTACCTATCGGTTGAAGAAATGGGAAGTTGATCAGTGAAAATGAGGCCCGCTATGTTGTGCTTGCTAGAGCACCACCTGATCAGAAGTTCACTGGCTCAGTTAAGAAAGAAATTTGGGGAGAGAATAGAGGAGAGAAAAGAGGTTGTTGTGAAGGTGGATACAATGTTTTTAGAACTGGAGGAACATTTGAACAAAATGCTTTTATACTTTTTAACCCTTTTTCTGAAATTCTTAAATGTTCAACTCCAATTACTTGCTTCCACGTATCCACTTCCAAAACAATTCTTTTCCAGTCTTTACAAGGATCCTCTGCGCGTAGTGGTCGTGGGACGACAGATTACAGGAGGCCAAATCCTTCATGGTGCTCCTTTATTGCCCACTCACGTGCGGGTCACAATTGATGAAGTTAGAGACCCTCAGGCTCGAGTGTCAATGCCTACATCTGAAATCCAATTTGCGGGGGAGGCCTTAGGCACATTTATAGCTTAACGTAAGGCTATGATCATACCATATTTTGGCCCACCAGTGGTATTATATTCTTCTTTTCATTACTTAAATCTTCAAGTTATAATTAAATATTTCTAACTCTTATAAATGTGTCTTGCAATTCTATTGTCCTGACAAACAACCAATGGCTAAACCTGTTAGCCATGAAGACACGAGGAAGTAGAAGATGATGATGATCCTCTAGCCATATTGATGAAGAACATTTGGCGTCCAATGTCATGTGCCATTGTATATTGCTTTAAATGATGCACTTGAGGTCGTTGGTGGAGAAAGAATGTTGAACATTTCATGCATAACACTATAGTGCATGTAAGTTTTTTAATTGTTATTTAACTTTTTGAATATTAGTATTATCACTTTTTAATAAATATACTTAACTTTATTATTATAGGTACATGGACACCATCATAGTGGAACAAGGTTGGGAAATAATGTATGACTTTCTTAAACCTCAGACCATTCAACCATCTGGAAACACATTAGATTCGAGACAATCATATATGTAAACATGGATGATTGAGTTTAAAAGAGAGTTGTATATCGCGCCATACATTGATGGGTATGTGTTTCTCAATATTGTCAAATTTTATCAAAATTTAATCAATAAACTCACTAGTTGTTGGTACATGTTAGGGGTCATTGGCAAATGATGGTGATCATTCCAAAAAATCACAAGTTGTATTGTTTTGTTCTCTTCATAGGAAGATGAAATCAGATTTGATGTCCTTGTTACAAACGTAAGTATTACATTCATTGATATCAATTCATTATGATATTAATATATTAACTTATGCTTCTAATATTTCAAATTTGTTTAGAGTTGTGGTTAGGCCCAGAGCACAACAGATTGAAATTATATATCCTAAGGTTGAAATTTGTTGATCTTTAACTTATTAATTTTCGTAGTCAAATTTAAACCATTACATTTGACTAAGTTCTTTCACATGTTTAGAGTAACAAGCAGACAAATTCCTGGGCATGTGGCTACTACATCTTCATTGCTAGTTTTCTACCTCAGATAATAGGGGAATGGGCAGGATATTTGAATCAACATTTTTCATTAGTTATAGCTTTAAATTTTTTTTTTTATGATACCATTTGTTTAGCTTTTAGTTTTACTTTTGAATTGATGATATCATGGTTCAAATAAACTTTGAATTGATGAATTATGTGAATATATGAATTGGAAAACTGGTTTTTGTAATTTAGTCTGGTTAAATGAACAAAAACGAACCATTTTTTTAAAAAAACCCTAAATTTAACGTCGGCCTTGACACTGCACGACGTTAAGATAGGTGTCTTGACGTCAGCCTTGACATTAAACGACATTAAATGGACCGTTGGAAGAGCTCCTCTGTCACTTAGCGAGGGTGACATCAGCCTCGAGAGTTACTCGATGTCACTGTTATGTCTCACACTAGTTTCAGTGGACGTCAAATCCCATTTCCATCCAACAGCTTATTATGGATATAATCACATATTGACGTCTGTCTGAGGAGGAATTCAATGTCAATATTACGTCTCGACCCCTTGTAGTGGACGGCAAGGCCTCCTTTACATTTGTGCATTTAGTCACATATTAGACGTTGAACTCTTTTATAGTCCAACATTTCCTGTGAACTGTTAATGTCAGCCTACATAATTCGACATCAAATTTACTTCTCCCGATATGATGTCAACCTTGAGTACGTCGTTAAAAGCCTAAAATCACTAACGTTGTACGTTGTTTTTGTACTAGTGACATATTTATTTGTATGTTTATGGTTGATGAATGTGATGATATAATATCGATACTTGGTGTGATTTCATGGACCTCGTTGTTAGGGCTGAGCAAAAATAACTGATTTGTACTGTACTATAGTTAACTGTACTATATTATACTAAAAAAATTTATTCACTTTTATTAAAAGTTCAGTATACTATTTTATGATTCAGTTTTTAAAATCTGAACTTATAACAGTTTCGGTTCAGTTAACTGTGAAAACTGTATATACTTTTTCCTCTTTTCTAGTTCCCGTTCAACTGTTTCGTCTTGCCAAGAAAACGTTATTTAATAATAAAATATTAATAAAAGAAAAACATAAAAAATTAATAATTAATTTTTTAAGACAATTTTTTTATCACAAATTTTTATACTTTTTTATCAATAAACATATATTACTTTTTAAATAATATTATTTTAAGTAATAAAAGTAAAATATATTTTTTTAGTTTAATTTTTTAAATGATTAAGTAATAGAAATCATAAATGAAAAAAGACTATATAAAAAATAATATGTAAAAATATGTTAAAAATAACTTTTAATGATATTAAAATGTGTGTAAGCACAGACATTATAATAACTATTTATTTTAAAAATCAACTTACTTTAAAATAAATATCAATATTATTATTTTTAAATGATTTTATTTTACGGACTAAAATAAAATATATTTTTTAACGTTAAATTTTATTAAATGACTATATAATGAAATATAAAAAAAAATAGTAATATAGCAAAAATAATTAATATTATAGAAATATCAAATGACAAAAACGTTTATTAAGAGTAACTTTTCTAGTATCATCTTTTATTATATTATAATAATTAATAAATATTAGTTTAATTTTTACATAATAAAATATATATAACAAATAATTGATTAATAAAACAATTTTATGAGGCAACAAAATAAATATAAATAGAAAATTATTTTAATATAAAATAAGTATATAAAAAGATAAAATAAATTATATACACATATAAAACAAAAAAATATAAATAAAAAATTAAAAAATAAATATAAAAGTAAAATAATATTCAACACAAAATAAATATAAAAAATAAATAAAAAATAAAATAATTTCCATACACATATAATAATAAAAGAAATATAAATAAAATAAAAAATAATAATATAAAATAATTAAAAAATTAATTTGTAAGACATTTATGAATAAAATAAAATAAATATTAAAATAAATTTCAATTAAAAAGAACATGTAATGTTATACTATTTAGTTTAAAAACTAGCACAATTTAGTTTAAAATTATTACAATTCAGTTTAAAATTAGTATAGTTAATAGTTCAATTTAGTTCATATTGTAGTTTAGTACAATTTAGTATAGTTCAGTTTGATAAAACAAGAAACAGTTCAGTTCAGTTTGTCTGAACTATTTTACAGTTCAGTTTAGACAAATTAGTTTTTAGTTCAGTACAGATTTTATAGTATAATGCAGTTCAGTTCTATTTACCCACCCCTACTCGTGGTGAGACTTCATGTTGGTATTTCAATAGTTATGTGGTAGCTTCTATAGTGGTATTCAATAGTGTCATGTATTGATGTAGGGACTTAGTCTTGTAAGTTATCTTGACACTTTAATAATTATCCAATCTCAAGTAGAGAATGACGAGTTATGTGGTGAGAAGTAGCATGACGTCATAGTCTATGGTTTAGTGTTCTTTAGCCATAAGTGGTAGATGGACTAGCCTTGTGTGGTAGTTTTGGAGTGGGCCAGCCTTTTCACCACTACAAGTGCAAAAACGTCTAACATCACTACACATACCTGGATGATCAAGTCTAAGTGTTATAAATTTGTTTGATTTCTTGTTTGAATTGAGGAAGTAACTATTATGTATGTTTTAAACTAAATTGTATAAATGTTCTTTTGATACGTTAGTTTACTCTTTCTTTTTTGTTTTTATTTGTTTAGTTTGTTTATTTTCTTTTACAATGATCATCTTAATAATATGAGTTTAAGGGATGTCTTTGGTGAACAAAGGAGATATAATTAAGATATAAAGTAGGATGTTGTATTTGGAAACCAATTATACTTTTAGTTCAGTATAATATTAGGATTTGTATATCTTTTATTATTATTATAAGTTATTTGTAGATATTTATAATAACAATTTATAGATTTTTTTTTTAAGTTGACAGTTTTGTAATATTGAATGAATGTGTGTTGAGAAATTCATGAACGCAGTAAAATTGAGATGTTAGATTTTGCATTTAATTAATATTTTATTATATGTACGGTTGAGATTGAAACCGTGTTCAAATATCTGTCTCCATTCGTGATCGATTTTCTTCTGTAAGAGTGATAAACGCACCCTTATCCAAATAGAACACCAATCTCCCACTGGTGCGGTTGAGCATTTACCAGCATTATCCTTGGATTCCTTTGGTTATGGGTTTTGCTTTTGTGTTTTCAGGTTATCCCTATTGGCATTAACCTCTGGGTAGTTAGCTTGAACAAATTCGAATTGGGCATGCTATGAAGGTGGCATGTTGTAGCCCAGAAATTAAAGTTCCCTACTTGGGAACCCCAAGAACAAGGTTTGGTTCCGAGGAAGCACATGTGATTCTTCAAAAATGTAGCAATTTCAAGCAGCTTAAGCAAGTGCATGGCAGAATAATCCGTTTTGGTCTCATCTATGACCAATTGCTTATGAGGAAGCTGATTCAGCTCTCTTCCTCTTATGGCAAATTGAACTATGCCACTTTGGTATTTGATCAACTCCATGCCCCAGATACCTTCACCTGGAATGTCATGATTAGAGCTTATACCATTAGCGGTTCTCCTAAAATGGCGCTTCTTTTGTTCAAGGCAATGCTGTGCCAGGGCTTTGCACCTGACAAGTTTACATACCCTTTTGTGATCAGTGCTTGCGTGGCCTCTAATGCCCTTGATTTGGGAAGAGTGACTCATGCTCTTGCCATCAAAATGGGGTTTTGGAGTGACCTTTATGTGCAGACCAACTTGATGAATCTATACTTCAAGTGTGAGGATGTCGATGATGGATGGAAGGTGTTTGATAAAATGCGTGTGCGCAACGTGTTCGCGTGGACCACTGTGATTGCTGGGTTTGTTGCTTGTGGGAGGCTGGACACTGCCAGGGAACTGTTTGAGAAAATGCCTTCCAAGAATGTTGTGTCATGGACTGCAATGATTGATGGGTATGTGAAACACGAGCAACCCGTTAAAGCGTTTAATCTGTTTGAAAAAATGTTGGTTGATAATGTGAAACCAAATGAGTACACTGTGGTGAGCTTGGTCAGAGCTTGTACTGAGATGGGTAGCCTTAAGTTGGGTAGAAGGATTCATGATTTTGTTCTAAAGAATGATTTTGAGATCGGGCCTTTCTTGGGTACCGCGCTTATAGATATGTATAGCAAGTGTGGCAGTTTGGATGAGGCAAGGAAAGTGTTTGATGTGATGCAGGTGAGAACCTTGGCCACTTGGAATACAATGATCACTAGCTTGGGTGTGCACGGGTTTAGGAGTGAAGCCATATCCCTTTTTGAAGAAATGGTGAAGGCAAACGTGGTTCCGGATGCTATCACTTTCGTGGGTGTTCTGAGTGCTTGTGTTTATTTGAATGACCTGGAACTAGCTCAGAAGTATTTCAACCTTATGACTGATCATTATGGTATAACACCTATCTTGGAACATTATGCATGCATGGTTGAAATCTATAATCCTGCTGTTGAGTTGGATGAGATTTACACTTCAGGGAGCACATTGGAAGCTAATCATGATGTTGCAGAATTGCTGCACAAGAGCAAACTCACTAATATAGATGAAATGAAAAAACTTGTACAAAAGCAATACGAGGATTTGGATGCCTCAGAACTAGTTATAGATCATTCATCCACGAGCTCTCAACCTCAACTCTGAGCTCAAGGAGGGTGCAGATTGATATCTACCAAACAATTACATAGTTTGTGACTTTGTTCTGACTTTACTGTCGCACAAGATGCTTTCTATGAAGCTTTCAAGAGAAGTCCACATATATAGCCAAATGGATCCGTCTAATTTGTGTTTTAATATGATACAGGATCCATGATGATCAGCATTGTTTGTCTTCTAAACTAAATAAATGTTCGTTGAAAAGAAGTTGTGGGAGGGAGGAAGAGCTCAGATATGTTGATAAGTATTTCAATGGTGAGATTGATACATGTAGAGATAATTTTTACTTTGTTAAATTTCTTAAAGTTAAAAAGAAAACTATGATGCAACACCATTAAACTGTTCACAATCATTCTCCCTACCATTTTACCTGTAACCTGTTCTTCACATCATATGGCCATGATGCAACAGCAGCAACCCAGAATGCACCTCCGGCTGTGATCATATACGAGATGCACAAAAAGGGTTTTTCTATGCTGTTTTTCACAAAAATTTATGATGGGCAATAGGAAAAATTTTTAAAGGGCAAAATATCAGCTTGAGTAATCCCTTATGGTTATTTCAATAATTGAGGAAAAAATATGATATAGTAAAGAATGTAATATGCAGATATCTCCTTTCCCAGTTGACACCTGTGATACGAAAACTAAAATGTAAATTCCTGTCACGGGTTTCCTTTTTTGTTTATTTCATGTTGTTTTAAAATATACTAATTTTGATATTTTAAAATATCTTTAAAAATTCCAATATGTTAAAATCTATATATTTTAGTAAAACAGCACAAAAAGTAGGTAGAAAATCCAAATTGTGTTCCAGCTAATCTATAATATTACTATGACATTCAATATTTGCTTCATTGACCTTAAAGATAGGTTTTCTCCTTTACTTAGAAGATTTCCAAGAATCGTCTAGTATCTTATAATTCATTTTATAACAGATTTTTTAATTAATATAATAAATATTGTCGTCAGATATTTTCTTTTGATTCAATTTATTATTTTTTATTAAAACAAGTAATGAACGTAATTCAACGTAAGTGATAAAATATAAGGTCCCATGATTGGCCCGGCACTCATAGATGTATCATAACGAATTAATTATAACGGAAATTCAACTCTAGTTCCTTCCCCCCCCCCCCCCCTTTTTTTTTTCTAGTCCCTTTACCTTCCAAGCAAAAAGTCACATCCAAATATTTATTGTAAATGAAAAAATAAATTGTGTGGAATAAATATGTGTTGACTGTGGAATTATAAAAAAAAGGGATTCAAAAGATTTTTGCTTTTATTATTTATAATTTTTTTAGCTTGGTTAAACAAATGTCTATTGTTTACATATTTGTTTATCAAAAATGTTGATTCAATACTTTCAATCTATTTTTTGTTAACCGAATTAATTTGACATTAAGTATTTATAAATAGAACTAGCAAACAATTGTTTTTCGGTACAAATAAGTGTTTTAATTTAAGATTCCACAATTAATATAATGTTGGTATGTAAACTGTTTACATTGTGATCAATTTCAAAAATACTTTTCATTGAATTGTCATGTGAATATCGATTAAAAATTCATACATTTTCTTTTTCCAATGATTTTATTTCTGTGTTTTAAATAAAACTGAGATGAAATGTAACGAAGAAAAATAGTGAATATGAAGATGATTAAAGTTGAAAGTGTTTGGGAAATGTAAAGTGCAAAAAATAAGGATATGAATTATTAATGATAGAACAGAAACGGGTAATAAACATCGTGACTACATTTGTCATTATCATGTTCTTAATATTTTTATAGTATTTGGGTTGTAAATACAATTTATTACTTGTTTTTTTCGTATGAATAATTTATTTATATTTTTCTCTTTTCTTTTCTAGCGGTTAAGCCAAAATAAAATAAAAGAAAATTATGTAGCTGTATAAAAATCCATTCAGGTTGTGTTAATTATGTCTATTAAGTTCATGTTTGTCACAAGTATCATGTTTTAATTTCTCTTTTGATTTTGATTTCGATCTCAAGTAATTCATCTTTTATTTTTATCTGGTGAACACCTTTCTCAATGTATTTTATGAATTATCGACTTTTCTTTGATTTCTACTCTCATGTTAAGTTTATTTTGATTTTTTGCTCTAATTTTCTATGTAACTATTCCTTTTTTAATATTATTCTTGTTCTCTTCTTCTTTCTATGTGCTTACGTCATTCTTTTCAATGTGTTTATCTTGCTATCCTTTTTTATCTCTCAATTTTGATACCCTCAATAAAAATGGTCTCAAAATAACGTTGATTCATGACTCTAATGAAAAAGTATTCTCTTGATCATCGTTGAAAATCTTGAAACAACTAACCCTTTACATTCCTTGCTATGTAGACCTATGCATTGGTTGACCAAAAATATCATTTTTCATTTCACAAACCCCACATTAAATATAGTCACCGCTTATATTTGAGTGTAACTATCATTTTAAATGTTTTGCAAAAAATAATATGTTATTAATTTTTATGGGCTTGGCTTAGTGTTCCATTGAAGCTCTCACAGCCTATTAAAATCACATTAGTTTCTCCTTTTACTTTTTTACGATTCTTATTCTTATTATTCTTACTTTCTTACTTTCTTGCTCCTAGTGCATCCTCTCTTGCATCCTTTTAGATTTTCCCTTCTTAAAGAACCTCCATATCTTTTCCTTTCATTATTTCAATGGCATCCTCATGTCAAAGTGTTGTTATCCCACCTTTCTCCTTCTAAATCACTAGTTTAGTTGAACTCAACGAACAAGTCTTTACTCTAAGTCCATGCATAGAGGAAAAGTCCAAGGAAAAGTGTGAAACACAAATACTGATTCCATACTTTTCAGGCACCTCTGCTTACTTCTTTGGAGGACCCTTATGTTACAAATTTAAGTTTGAGACTAAGTTTCACATTGGGTAGAAATGAGAAAGTGGAACACCATATAAGGATAAAGATCCATTAATCTATTTTCTTAAGGTTTTGAATTGAGAGTGGTGTTAATCTCTTATGTGCTTGGACTTAAGTCTTACTTGTGTTGTGTCTCTCAAGTGAACCTCCTTCCTCAATAAAAACCCAACAATGGTATTAGAGCTTTATGCTTTGAATGTCGAGTGAGAAAACAAGAGAGAGTAAAAGAGTGAGTGCTTTAAAGAAAATGAGAGAGATGGCAAAAATTGTTAACGGTATGATTGTGCCACAATTGTCGAAGAAGACCAATTATGATAATTGGTGTTTACAAATGAAGGTTTTGTTGGAATCCCAAGACTTATATGGGATATAATGGAGAGTGGGTACCAAGAACTCATGGAAGATGAAAACCACACAATGACATAGATTACCGTGTTTAAGAAGACATGAGTGAAAGATAAACCGACTTTATACTTTTTATACAATGCAATGGACGAATCCAACTTTGAGAAGATAAAAAAAGTGATATCTTCAATGGAAGCATGAAAGATTCTGGAGGTTGCATACAAACGTGGCAACTGTGTTAAGCAAGTTTGGCTTCAAACTCTTCGAGGGGAGTTTGAAAATTTAAAGATGGAAGACAAAGAATGTGTGACCGAATGCATAATTCGGTTAGAGAAAGTGGAAAATCAACTTGACAGGAATCGAGAACCAATATCAACCAGTAGGGTCATGTAGAATATCTTGAGATCATTGATAGATGATTTCAAGAACATCATGTTCGCCATCAAGGAGTCAAAGGACTTGTCAATTCTTTTAGAGGAAAAATTCGTTGGGTCACTCGAGGCTCATAGCCACTTGATCAAGCACCTTAAGCACAACATAATGTGAAGGAAGATACTCTGAACACTCAAGGATGAGGTCCTGGAGGTAAAATGACTAGGAGGCCGAGGACGAGGTGGGCGTGGTCGTAGCCAAGAAAGTGGCCGAGGAGGTTGAGCAAAGTTAGAAGTGAAATGTTTCAAGTATGGAAAATACGACCATTATAAAAATGAGTGCAGAACAGACAAATGTTATAACTATGGTAAGGTAGCTCACATTGTAAAGTATTATCAGGATGAGACAAAGTGGGAGACAAATCTCCTTATTGAGGATGTTGAGGAAAATATATGAATTTTGTTAATGGCAAAGAACTCAGATGCTGACCTTCCAAGCTAGATACTAGCTGTCAAGGTTATCTTAGGTTCGATGATAAAGAATAGACCAAATACTACCATGTTGGATCCGGGTTCTGAGATGACGAAGAAACCAGAAAGATCGGTAGAGAGCCTGGACGACCAATGGCTGTTGGAGAGATCAGTTAACCAATTAGAGAGCCCATGTGTTTTTATGTGGAGATCAAGTAGCACAACTAAACTTGAGAACAATATGGTTAGCTTGGTGGTGCCTCTGCACAGCTCGGAGCAGTATGAAGGGAGCCTGGGTAAGTGTGAGATAAGCCTAGGAAGCTTTTTGGAATTCCTAGGTAGCTTACAAAGCTTTGCGAAGAGTGTGGACATAGCAATAAATGAAGTGAGCTCGGTAAATGGTGCAATAACATAGAGAAAGAAAACATGGAGAAGAAATCCATACAAAAAATGAAGAGATCTAGTGGATAGGAAGACTTCTGGATGAAACTAATGAGATTATGAATAAATAAAGGGTTGAGCTTGAGGAGTTGAAGAACATGGTTGTTGACAAGGAAAAGAAAACATTTAGTGTTCTTGAACTAAAAGAAAGCGAAAAAGAGGAAGAAGAAGATGTTAAGAAGAACCCAGGTATGAGAAGCTCAAATACTGAGATGGCAAAAAATTTGATTTGTAAAATTTCAAACGAGATGAAAAAGTTGGCCAGAGAAGTCGCCTAAGGTCATAAGCGAGTTGGTCAAGGATATTGATAAGTTGGGCAAAACAAAGAACAAATAATCCAAAGCATTAGAGAGGTCAATTAAGATGAAAGAAAGCATGACTAACATGAAGAAAATGAAGAATCCAACTCTTAAATGAAAGAAGCAAACCTTATGTGGGATGATGCATATGAAAAGTCAAGATGCAACGATGAAGGATGGAAAATTTAAGTTTATGGCAGAAATAACTTAAATTAATAAAGGTTAATTAGTAAAATTGGTTAAGCCTTGTTTTATTTTAAAGTTATAGCATAAACTGGTTTTCTATTAAACCAGGTTTCTATTTTTATTTTGTTGGTGCTTGGTGTAACCTGCACTTTCTCTACCAATGGGTTTCTAATTTTGTTATGTTTCAAGTTTTTATTTCTTATCCCTTATTCAGTTTTATTTCTTATGTAAATGGTTACATTTTGTGGCTATTTAAAAGGTCGCTTTCATTCAATACAAGGAGATAGATAGTGAATTATTAGAGTCGTTATTTGTGAGTGTGTAGTTTTATTAACACCTTAAACACTTCTTCTTCCCTAAAGTCATTCACCAATTTTCCCTGGTGCTGCAGAAACAAAACTTATCAACCAATCCTCATATATTCAGATAAATTTTTGCAATCAAGCCAACAAATCTATTGATTCAAACCATTGACTCAAAACATGCTCTGTCTAAAATGTTCATATAGGGTAAATGAAAAAAAATGTGTAGAATAAATATGTTGACTATAGAATTATAAAAAGAAAAGGTTCACATTTGGTAAGATTTTTTCTTTTATTATTTATAATTTGCTTGTTTAGACAAAATTAAATGTTTATTGGTTAAATATTAAATAATGCACTATTGATATAAAACTAGATTACTATAATCACATAATGACAATTTTTATCTACATTCGAGAAGCTTTTGTGTAATTTTAATTGTTTATATGGTCAAGTATTCTCGATTACTTGTCCTATATCTCCCATATTTCTTGTGTGTTCGGTCTCCTAGGTCATTTCTCCAAAATAGTTCTGATGATGGTAAAGTTAGTTTGATATGAAGGTTAACGTAATAAATACGTAATTAATGCCTACCTTACCACCTTACTTAGATCCATATTTATAACTTTTGTAATGGACCTTTTATTATTGCTTGCCTAATTTTGACTTAAACTCCACTAATCATGTTTAAGAGTTTTAATAACAATGATTTTCTACTTTAAGTCATTTTATCTCAATTGTTTGGTCTTTTTGATAAAAAAAAGTCATTTCAATTAATTAATATAGTAAATATATCATGGTTAAAAGCTCTTTTTGGTTGGGAAAATTCGAAATGGTCCCCATGTTTTTTGTGTGTTCAATTTGGTCCTAAAAAACGTAATTAGAGTTCAATTTCGTCCTTTTCACTAACTCCGTTTAAATTGATAACGGTTCCCTGTCCAAATGTGCAAGTCCACTCTGAAGTGTCATTTATTGACTGACTTATAGTCCTATGTGGCATTGTCTTGGGAGATACATAGGCAGAAGGAGCCTCATCACTGAATCAAGACCCTTTTTCTTGGAGTCTTCGTCTTCATCCCACCGGCAGAGAAAGACAGAGAGCTAGAGGGATGGGATACAGTGTTACAACCATGGCACGCTGTTGAATCAACCAACACAAACCTAAAATCACCCAAGACAACCCTATTTTCATCGTCAGCCTTCAACCTTCACTCAACACCCATTTTCATTTTTTTTCAATACACAAAGAAACACACGCAAGGACCGAACCATATCCATCTCCATTCTTCTCCATAACACCTGCATCACAAAACCGTATCAACATCACCTTCCCCTTAATTCTTCCCCAACGAAGCAAAAATGAAAAAAATCACACCAAAACAGAGTATCGAATGACCTTGTTCCTCGTCTGATCTCGAATTCATGCCACCCTTCCCTTGGATCGCCCCTTCCAAGCAGTAGCAGCAGTAGCGTTCCCCAGAATCGCTCCTCTCTCAGTTTCGTCTTGAAGCGGTTGGCGCAGGGGAGGTTTTGAAAAGGGGTGTCTACTACACCACAGTTGGTGACGACTCTGATGAGCGTGGCGTTGAACAGTAAGAGAGGGTGGCGTCATGGCTGAGCTCGAAAGGGTGGCAGGCGGTGTTCGGTTGGAGGCAAACCCAAACCTAGGATGGAGAGAGAGGAGGCGACATCGCTGGCGGTGGCTCCGGTGGGGCACGGTGACGCTGGCAACGCCAAGGCCGACTAAAGGCGGTGGTGCGGTGGCCGTCGGATGGAGGCGGTGGTGTGCGAGCCCCAACCTCGAGTTGTGCGAGAGAGAGCTGCGAGACCTTGCGTGTCTGCTGTTGGGTTTGAAAGCGCAAAATGAGGGGGAGAGGCTTGACCCCATGCGTTTCTAGGTCAGGAGAAGGCATTCTAAAGAAATTCACAAATACTATTTCAAAAATCCTAATTCAATGCCACGTAGGATAATAAATGACACTTCAGAATGGCTCCGTTATCAATTTAAACGGAGTTAGTGAAAAGGACGAAATTGAACTCTAATTACGTTTTTTATGACCAAATTGAACACACAAAAAACATGGGGACCATTTCAAATTTTTCCAACCAAAACTAGGACCAAAAAGAACTTTTAACCATATATCATTTAGTTATTAATCATTGAGTCAACTCATGCATTTAATTGACTAAAAAGTTGATCATTCGACCAACTCATTGACGTGACAAACATATCATATCGATCCAATAATCAAATTCTAGGATAAAAGAAAGAAAAATTTCCCACAATTATCTAAATATATGAAGAATTAATATATATATATATATATATATATATATATATATATATATATATATATATATATATATATTACTTATATTTTTTTCACTTTCCATTCACCTATATGAAAAAAAAATTGACACTTTTCTTTATTTATTTAAATAACTTATATCGTTTGGACAAATTTTGTTTTTTAAAATTTTGAAAAAAAAAATAAATTTTTTTGATAAAATTTATGTAAAATTTATTTTATTTATATGTATTTATAAAAAAAAATTATGATGAAGTTTGTTTTTATTTGACATCTAGTTCAAAGGAACATATGTTAGTGTTGTATCTAAGCCGCAGGGGAGAAAAATGACAATGAGAATCAGACAAGGATGATCGTGTTATGTGTTCACGTGGCTATTTAGAGCATAAGAACGCAAATGAGAAAGACAAACGCATAATGATTTCTAACCTTTTCCAATTTGGATCACCCTTCCATGTTTTTTTTTTTTTCTGTTTTTCTTTTTTCTTTTTGGACTCATCTATCTTATTTTCGTTCCCTTTTCCGTTTTCTCTGATTTTAATTCATTTTGTTTCGTTTTGTATATTCTTTTTCCAATTATTTATTTAGGTTAGGTTATTGTATTAATGTTTTATCATTTTATTATCAATGTTTCTTTTTACTTATAACTTGACGATATATTTTTACTGATTTTTATCTTAAAAAAACAAATAGAAAAATAACATAAAGGGTTGTTTGGATCCTTTAAACTAAACTAAGTGCTCTTAAAAACATTTATGCAAGAGTTGTGAAGATTTAGTAGTTGAAACACGATTTTTTTTTATTTAAAAGAACTTTATAATTGCTTTCCTCTTTGATATGTTTCACAAAGAAGATGGATTTTCCAAAAACTATTGCACAAACCTTTAACGAGCTTTATCTTTGGATGCTTTAAAATATATTTCAAATTTAAATTTCTAAGATTTTTATATCAAAGTCAACTTTCATATTCTTTGGAAAGCAAACAAGAAACCTTATAGAGATTGTTGTGTTGTTTGATTAAAAAGATTATTTGTCTATTCGAGTATACACTTTGCATTGATTTTGGTTGAAACCATGTAACTGTTGTCCAATTAGCTTATACTCAGTAGCTTATATTTGAGTCATCCAATCTAAAACACATTTTTAATTGAAACAAGGAAAGAAATAGATATGGTTTCAATTCCAAAGTTTTTACCCTTAGTAGTGCCTCCAAAGGCTACTTGTCCCATCATGTCACTTTAATTTCATTAACTAAGCCTTTTCATTGTCACATAAGTATATGTACCATATGGGCCGGACGAACTCGAGTTCACAGGAAGGAGTTAGAGTTTACAGAGGGTTTCCTCCTTTAATGGAAACGAAACTCGTACATTCCGGACAGACGGTTTCCCAGCAAACGATGAAGAATTTTCATAAAGATCTGCATAGCCGCATAAGGTCACGGCGGCATCGGTGGATCGAAAGAAGACAATGCCGATGGGTAAAACCGGCCGGACCACAGAGAGACGGTGACGGTCCCACAAATCTAGTCCCGGCTGAAAGAAATATTAAACTCGGATTAAGGTAAAACATGATTAGAAGAAATGGGCCATGGATTGGGCTGTGATTAAGGGATCGTTAATCACTGGCCCATTATGAACATTATAAATATAAGTCGCAGGTGAAAGGTAGTTGGTTACATTGAATGCACATTTACTTTCATACTTTCTCTCTCTATCTCTAAAAATCTGACTTGATCGTCGGAGCGCCTTTAGCAGGTACTCGGCCGGACGGGGTCGACAAGGAGCGCATGGCGAAGAAGGCAGATGAGAGGATACGCAGACTAGAACGGTCGGAAGCGCAGGGAAAATTGTGTAGGTAGTAGAGGATAGAGGTCCAACCGAAACAATATCTATTATTCATTAATTTCTTGACCTCTCCCATAAATAAATATGCAACAAAATAATGAGTTTCTTTAAGAACCAAATCTTTTAAGTAATTTCTTATTAGTTTTGGTTGATTTAATGTTTCTAGATTTACCATTATGATAACAAACAACTTTAAATTTCTTTTTAAAAGATTTCTTACTTTTCAAGTCATAGTCAATACCAAGACTTAATTGATGTGTGTATGGTGTTTGAAAAAAAAAAGCTTTGAAACTTCATATCTTTAATAAAATATTTCAAAATCATGTATTATGTGTTTCCTTCCAAACTTTTAATTTTTTCAATATAGGTTGTATGAGCCTATTCTAGCCTTGACATTTTCTCTTCTGTTGTTAACAAGTCTTTTATGAGTTTTTCATTTTCAAAAACCAAAGTCATGAAATTTTTTTAATTTAAGATATTGTTCAAAAATCGTATTGCGACTAGTGAGAACATCTTCATAAGAGATATCATTATCACCATCTTCTTTAAATGATGAATGTCATGAGTTTGATTATGTTTCAAAAGATAGGTTATGATTGGAAGTTACCTTACCTTTTACATTTTCCATAAGATATGAACTTACTTGTTTTACATTTTTTTTACCCAAAGTTTGACTATTTCCAAGTAGTCAGCAAACTCTTCTTTTCAAATTTTGGCTTCTTTATTTTGGGACACTTTATCTTCATGTGACCTAGCCATTTACATTTATAAGATATGACCTATTGGTTATCTCCCTTCCTTTTACTTCCAAATTTAATATTGCCTCGATATTTTCATTTCGCATTTGCTTAAAAAAAATTCAAATTTGAGATATTTCCTTATTAATTAATTTTTTCAACTCAACCTTGGAAAGTTTCCTTGCATGATACATTGCTGCTTCCAATAAACATCAAAGGGTTTACAATGTTGACCACCATTATCAGTGCGAATGCATTTCAATTTCTTATTTTATTATCTCTCATTTGAAGCATGAAATTATCTAAAATTTCCACAAATTTAATCCTTTAATTAAACTGCATAGACTCATAGTTCTTACAACAATCATGAATAAAAACAATAAAGTAAAGTACACCATCAAACGATTTTACATTCAATGGGCTACAAACATCATAATGCACCAATTCATACAACTATTACTTTCTTGAGGGAGGATGCTTCATAAAGGATACTATAATTTCTTTACCAATCATGAAATGAAAGAACTCTTTGTACTTCAAATTAATCAATTAATTCAACATATACAATTTATTATTGCCTTACTTGGAAGCATATAAAGACTCAATCTTCTCCCACAAAGTTTTAACATGTCTCATTAGTAATGAATTATAAACATTGTCTTCTATGTATTGCAAAAAAAAAAAAACACACATCATTGTTGCTCAAAGTCTCAATCTTCACTAAATATAGAATTTGACTTCTGTGTAGCAAAGACGAGAAGATGCAATTTTTTACAAGTAACAAGTCTTTCATCTTGTCTTTCCAGAAATGACAACTTGTATAATTTATAGTAGGAATAATTTTCCAAAACCTACAAGAATTTGTGAAGAACAACAACAATAGAAAATAATAACAATAATCACAAAAGAGAAAACCAATAATTTTTAATATGGGAAAACCTTTTCAATGTGAGAAGTAAAAACTCATAAACATAAGTAAGACAACCAAGCTCCACCAAGATCAAATATGAGTACATAAGAGTAAAATTAAAAGTAAGTGTCTATAACTAACCAATATATCAAAGTAATAATGTTTTTAAATTTAAATAACAAATAGAGAGAAACTCAAACTGCAAAAATAATTCAAGACTCCTAAAACTCTAATCGACAATTCCAATGATTAAACTAAAGAATCATATGTCACAAACATGTCAAAATTTTAGTTTAATCCAATTATAAAAAAAGCATGAAGCACGAGTTGTAATTTCACTATGTAAACATGTCAACAAATTTTTCTTTTCTTTTTCTATCGAAGACTAAGAAATTTATAGCTTTTATTGATTTATAAGACTTCTCTCACCTAATTAAGTGATACAATATAAAATTTCTAATTTAAACTTTTTAAACACATAGTTTGAAAACAACAAAAATTAAATTCAAATTAAATTAAGAACAAATATAACTTTGAGAAAAATTCATAACACCTAAAAGAAAAACAATTAAAATCGTGCAAATTGGGGGTGATTAGTGTAATGAAATATGAAAAGTAAATAGGTTTATTTGAGTGATATTTACCCATTAAATAATCTACTAGGATTTCTTTTAATTTGCGTTTACTGGGGAAAAAGAATCGTGATGAAGAGATTTATTTAACATAATCATTTCTTAAACTTTTTTTAGAAATTCAGTCCTTTCAAATTAGTTTCTATTTAATCTTTCTTTCCATGGTAAACAATTGTGAGCACAGGGTATCTTATTTGAAAAAAATTTCTTTAATAATTTTTGTGACAACGCATACATAATAATAGTGTGATTGGTTCATTTCAAATATTCTTTTAAAATAAATTTAAATAGATCAATAAAATAATAACACCTATTCTATTATAAAAAATTATTAAAATATAAATTTTATTTTATGCAACAAATGTTATCATTTTGAGCCGTTTCACAGCGATTCCTTGCTTTTATTTTCTGTCAATCAATAAAATACCATTTTTTTTTCTCTACTTAACCCCGATACCTATCAATCTCTATGCCGCCTCTTTGACCATTTGGGATCATAACAAATTGGCTTTGTTTTCATCATTTTAGTTTTTGAATCTCACTGACTTTGATCCACAGAAATTAAATAATTATCTTCCCGAAAATCAAGAAGATAAAATTGAAAATGTTTCCCATAAAAACCGTGACAAACATTATCGTTTTTTTTGGTGAGGTCATACGATTTTGACTATGATGTTTTTATATCTACCATAGTTAAGTTTTTTGACCTTTTGCAAACCCCAAATTTTGATTTTTTGAGTACCATATCAAAGTAATATTTGATTGGTGTGATTTTATTTTTTAATCATCTTTTCTGAAACTAATATTTTATCCGATTAAGAACCTTATGTTTTAAAAAATAAAACATATTACTATTTTTGAGAAAATGACTTTTAGGCTCTGGGGATAGAAAGACCAAGAGAGAAAATGAATCAGAAATGAAGTTCCTTAAAATTGAGGGATGTTGAGTAAAAGATTTACACTAGATTTGATTGTTGTAAGAGAAAAATAATTAAATTAATCAAGTAATATAATAAATTAAAAAATACCCACAATTTAATTTTGAAAAATTCAAATATAGATTTAAATTGAAAAATAACTAATTATAAAGTATTGAATTTATAAAATTATAAGTAATATTTAATTTTTATTAATAAAATTTAATTTTTATATGGATTTAAAAAATAATTAATTCTTGTATAAATATCATACTTTTATATGATTTAATTTATTCTGTTAATATTATTTTTGAATAGGACAAAATCGAAATCACTAAAATTAGGTTAGTCTATTTCTATTTTAAATAAAAGAAACTAAAATCTCTTAAAAATAGGATGAATAAAAATGTTAATTATTTTAATATATATATATATATATATATATATATATATATATATATATATATATATATATATATATATATTAATATTAATGTCATCACAATATCTACATCAATATATTTGTATGTATCACATATTTTATTATATTTAATTTTAACCTTAACTTTTTGATATTTTTTTGTTTAAGCTTTTGTTGAGAGAGCTCTCTCAAGTTTTTGATGATGAACTTGTTAAATGTATAATGAATAATGTACTCTTGTAACAATATAAACAAATATAATTATTTTTTCATCACTATAATTACACCAAAATTTACATATTACATCAACTTCTTCATAAAAATATTATAACAACAAATTGTTTTTATCTCATAGCCGAAGCAAATAATTCAAAATTATGTTCCACTTTTACAACAAAACTGATTTAAAAAAATAGCATGATGAAAAATTGTAAACGAAAAATGAGTACTAGAATTTTATCATAAATAAAAAATATAAACTTATAATTTTGATACGACTTTTAAGATTTGCAGAATGTGGATAATGTGGATGTCTAAGATTATAATTCTCATAGAGTGTGGAGAACATATGATTCAATTTGTTACAGTTATATATATATATATATATATATATATATATATATATATATTAGAAAGTATTTTAATATTTTAGTGTTGGATCTGTCAAAGTAAAATTGTTACATGAGTGTTTAATATTTTAAATTCAAGCATAATCAATTATGTTTTATAGGCATAATCTTTTATTCGTTTCTTTCAAATCAGATTCAAAATTCACTTCTGAATTTAGTTTCCTCAAAGTTCTCTTTCTCAGTTCCGTGGATGTTAAAGTGAAAAAGGTGAATTTAGTAAAACAATATTCCCTCATTTTTTTTCTTCTTCTAGCAAATCTGATTTTCCAGATGCAAGGATTCCCTTTGTCAATGAACATAGATAAACCCAAAGTTATATTGATAATATGAAAATTTTGCTGGATAAATTCGCTAATTTTTATAATAATTATTTTAAAATTATTAAAAGAATAACTTTGATTGGTTTGGAATGAAATTTTAATGATTTGAAGGTGCATACATACATAGTGATTGTGTTGCGATTCAGTTATCCCTTATTGATTAATTATAATGGTATATATCTGTTTTACAACTAGGCCAGAATGATTCCTCTGTCCTGTAACTCGGTCTCTGTTCATCTGGGTGGAGTACCCCGTGACCCTCTTCACCCGATTACGTTGGACTACTCTCTTAATAACCCTTGTTCTTCTCTTTCTCTGTTTTGGAATTGCAAGAGAAAAAAGTGGAAAATATCTACTACTATGGCTTCTAATATCAGGACCAACAATTACCTGCGCCATGTGGAATCAATGAAGCTTATGCCATCAGGTGCAGGTCATATATCACACTTGAATGCCGTTATACTTGGTGATTCTCTCGCCACTGAAGAGGATGATTTAGTTCTTCCTAGTGAGGACTTTGCTAGCCAAGCTAATGTTCAATCCCCAGAACAGGTTTCATAGTGTTTACATTGATCGGTGTTCAATTTTATATTGCAGCTTACGAATGTATTCTGGGGTTCAATGTTTTTGACTTATCAACAAATGGAGAGAAAAAAATGATTTTTTTTTTCTGGTATTAAGTCTTTGCGCAAGATTTTATAGAAATTGATTTTTTAATGTGTTTGTGATTTGTGATCCATCAGTATCTGAAGATGTACAAGAGATCCATTGAGGACCCTGCAGGGTTCTGGTCTGAGATTGCGGAAGAGTTTTATTGGAAACAAAAATGGGGTCATAAAGTATGTGACGAAAATTTTGATGTGCGGAAAGGGAATATCAAGATTGAGGTAATTGATCTGTTTCCATTATCCAGTTTGGGTCTTGTTTTTGCCTTTGCTTTTGTTTGTTACCTTTGCCTTTGTTTTTGTTATCCCTCCTGATAGTGTTTGTTCAGAGACTGATTGTGGCTGTACGTTGTGTTGTGTGTCTGTTTTCTCTTGTTGCATTGCTTCAGTGGTTCAAGGGTGGCATCACCAACATCTGTTATAATTGCTTGGATAGAAATGTTGAAGCCGGACTTGGTGACAAGGTAGCCATTTATTGGGAGGGCAATGAACCTGGTCTGGATGGTACTTTGACATACACCCAGCTTCTTCATCAAGTTTGCCAGGTTTGTTGACTGTCCCCTGTCTGCATACAACGAGGATAGTCAAGTTCCTCAAGTTTAGGTGGTAATATTTTTTGTTTTTGAATTGTGAAGACTCAATGTAAAGTGGTAAAATAATTGAACATTTTTATCGTTTCAGCTTGCTAACTATCTGAAGGATAATGGTGTGAAGAAAGGAGATGCTGTAATTATTTATTTGCCTATGCTTATGGAGCTCCCCATCGCAATGCTTGCCTGTGCCCGGATTGGTGCTGTTCATTCGGTATCAACCTCATCTGTTTGATTTGCTATCTTTGACTGGTTTTGCAGGATGTCGTGCTAAACCGCTAGATGACTTAATATGTTTGATTTGCCTTTTGATTTAATAGTTAGTTATTTTCATCTGTTCAGGTTGTATTTGCTGGTTTTTCTGCAGAAGCACTTGCGCAGAGAATCATTGATTGTAAACCAAAAGTTGTAATTACTTGCAATGCTGTTAAAAGGGGTCCTAAGGTTCTCTATCTGAAAGATATTGTTGATGTTGCAATCAAGGATTCAGCCCAAAATGGAGTTTCGATTAGTGAGAATATCTTAACTTTTTTAATATTTCAGTTGTATAATCACTGCAAGAGGGAGAGAGAGAGAGAATACCAATACGAAGTTTATGATTGGTGACAGAAGTGGAGCTTTCTTGCATGTAGATACTAATAGGTCCAACACATTGAATTAAACGAATACTGTATTTTAACATTTTCTAGTTTGCCAATAAACATATTATTGCGGGTGATGCATGTCTCTTCCCTTTAACTTTTATTGTGTGATATTAAGTTTGTGACAAGTGTGTTCTATATCAGTTGGGCGTGAGACAAATAATAATTAAAGCAGTCGCTCTCCCCTCTTTGCAGCCTGGCTTTTTGGAGTAGGCTTTCTTCACAAGTTTGTTTGATAGTTTGAGAATGTCATATGATGAAAGCGTAGCACATTGAAATAAGTGACCATTTTTAATTTCATTTACAATGACCAATCTAAATTGACTTCACTTATATTGATATAAACTAATAAAGTAGGCTGGGATGTTGTAAGACTTCTCCCTTGATGGTCGTGGATGGAAATCCTGTGCACCAAAATTACTTAGGTATATGAGAGAAAGGGTAGAAAGACCATCATCACATTGGATCAGGCACGGGGAGGAGAGATGAAGGAGGACGAAGGAGACACTATACTCCTTAACTATTTACCATACTGGCAGTCTACATATATTAAGAGAGAATAAGGTGCATGAGCATGTGGGGTAGGGTGGAGAGAGGCATTCTGGTATCTAGCAGTTCTTGTCTGCCCTCTTGACCTGTTTCCCAATGTAATAGACATTTGCAACTGAATTGAGCAATAGAATTATCTTTGGGTTTTGTGAAGATGTATATGCTACATCCATAATCCCTGGTTCATTTTGTCCCTTTATTATATTCTTTGATCTTATTCTCTTGCTTTTTTGTCCATGTCTCAACAGATAAATGCTTAGTTTATGAAAACTCATGGGCAACGAAGAGAGAAGATACCAAGTGGGAGGATGGGCGTGATGTATGGTGGCAGGTTGGTATATAAAATCCCCATTTAGCATATTTACTCTCACATGGTTAGTTAAGTTAGTTAAGTGTAGAATCATGATTCTATTTTCAGTACTCTGCAAATTTCTACATGCCATTGCAAATAATTAGTTACATAATTGTTTCAGTCTGAATTTCTTGAGTTATTTCGAACAGATTAATCTGTTTCTGTTGATAAGGTTGCTATAAGTCTTGAATTTCTGTTTAGCAGTTCTAAATATGTTTTCAATATCCAACGTTATCTACGATTATGATAAATTTCATACTTTTGAACTTTTCTTTTTTTTCCTATCTTTGACTGGTTTTGCAGGATGTCGTTCCTCAATATCCAACTAGTTGTCCAGTGGAGTGGGTTGATGCCGAGGATCCACTTTTTCTACTCTATACAAGTGGGAGTACAGGCAAACCTAAGGTATTTGTATGCTGTTACTGCTGTACACCAAGTATGTTTCTTTTTCCTTCCTTTCTTTACTTGATGCTGCTGCTTTCTAATGTTTATGTTCCTAAAAGGGTGTCTTGCATACAACTGGTGGTTACATGGTGTACACTGCAACAACATTCAAGTACGCATTTGACTACAAGCAGTCTGACATCTACTGGTATCCCCTAGAAGCATTTTCTTCTACCTTTTTTATCTTTGACATGTTCTTGATGAATCTGGTTCACTACCGTTACATAAATGCTTTATACTCTGACTACAGGTGTACAGCAGATTGTGGTTGGATTACTGGGCATAGCTATGTCACTTATGGACCCATGCTCAATGGTGCATCTGTTATTGTGTATGAAGGGGTAATAAGTTTTTTCTTGAAACGTTATTTATTTATTTGCGTGGCAGGGCTAGAGCAAATGTATCGAAGTGACATGTTATCAGCGGAACCAAAAAGACCAATTCAACCATAAACTAATATATTTCTACAATTTAAGGACTCTGAAAAATGGTTTGACAATGTGAGAAGAAGAATGATTGAAGCCCAGTTGAACAGATGCAAATTAGCATATAAGTAGTAGAGAAAAATCAAGAAAAACTTAGTAAAACCAATTTACTTTGGATCAAATTTCATCTCGGAAGACTTTGGCTCAATGATATTCTATGATAAAGTAGCCAACCCTAATCAGTGGGAAAAACTATTTGGTCGTTGCTTGTTGTTAACAATTAAAATACATAAGTACCGATTGTTTTATTTGTTTAGCTCACAGAATGGTTACTGAACAGCAAAAGCAAAAATTAGCAGCTAAAATGCTTTTCAAAGTGATCACTTCGTGTATCAATAGTTGCCAGAAAGAAGTTTAAGGCCCACATAAGCAAGAGGTCAATAATTAATGCCTGATCAGTTTGTTGTCTTGGCTGTGATTACTTGCATTGCTATTTTGATTCCATCGTACTGAGCTTTGGAGATACACTAATTGTCTTGGCAAACTACACACATGTACATTTACAGGCTTTGTAAATAAAAAGTGTGGTGGTCTCCGCAAATATTGTAGTATTGGATGTTGAGTTCATAGATAGAAAATTAAGAGTCAGAGTTGCTAAGAAATACTCCACTTCAAATCTGATATCAACCTGAATGCAGGCTCCTAATTATCCTGATTCTGGTCGATGTTGGGACATTGTTGACAAATATAAAGTGACAATATTCTACACTGCTCCCACACTGGTGCGGTCCCTCATGCGTGATGGTGATGAGGTAAGATATTTCATTATTGCGTACTTAGGTTAGTTTTTCTCGATGAAAATTGATTTGACTATGAATGAATGCTTCTGTGTACACACAGAATCCGGAATGTCTCATCTCTTTCGGCTCTACTCTAGGCATACCTCAAATTAGTTTTAGTTTGCAGGTTGTAAAAACGTAGTCTCGTTGCAATGTTAATAGAAGTTAACTGTTGTTGTGTTGAGAAAATCCTGTTTATGTTGTTTCCATTGCAAATCTTAGAACAAAATCAATATTAAAAGATGTAATTATTCTGTCTTCATTCATAAAAACAAGAAATGAGAACAAAAAATGTTTTCTCAAACCAAATAGCTCCTTAATTATTCAAGATTATTTGTTATAAATCTTCAAGCAAAAGAAGTTATATAAATTATCATGTAAAATTGATATCTTTGCTTCTCTTAGAGGAATATAACTTGTAGTTTATATTTGATATTTTGAATAAAGTTCCAACTATAATATCTGAACATATTGATAGAACAAGGGAACTGTGATCTAAGAGTATGTAGATTTCCATTGGTTTTTAATTTTGTTATTGTTCATTCAAATCATTGTAATCTGTGCAGTTTGTTACTCGCCACTCAAGGAAATCTTTACGAGTCCTAGGAAGTGTAGGTGAGCCCATAAATCCAAGTGCATGGAGGTGGTTTTACAATGTAATTGGAGATTCAAGGTGCCCTATTTCTGACACTTGGTGGCAAACAGAAACGGGTGGCTTCATGGTATGTAGTTTGCAATGATTATCTGTTAAATTTGGTTCTAATGGCTGGCAATGAACATCGATAGGCTCATTCCATTAGTCACAAATTCAATTAATTTGGTGCGTACCACTTGTGTACATCTCAAGTGGTAATGGAGATTTGGGTTGTGCACACATACACACACACACACGAGAGATGCTTATCATGTCTGTCCACTTTGGTCTTTGGGTCTAATTTTTTTTCTGTTGCTTATAGATAACTCCACTACCAGGTGCTTGGTCCCAGAAACCCGGTTCTGCAACTTTTCCTTTCTTTGGAGTTCAGGTATTCTATGCTGACCTTATGTGTTTCTTTCGTAATTTAATGTGCTCTTTTTTTTTACTTCCATATTACTATTTCCATTTGCCTTCATCCCTGACTAATTTATTTGTAACTGTAGCCTGTCATAGTGGATGAGAATGGTGTTGAAATAGAAGGTGAGTGCAGTGGATATTTGTGCGTTAAAAATTCGTGGCCTGGAGCTTTCAGAACGCTGTTTGGTGACCACGAAAGATATGAAACAACATATTTCAAGCCATTTGCGGGATACTATTTCAGTGGTGATGGTTGCAGCAGGTTAGTGTTTTGATAGCATTATATTCCAGTTTCCACGATTCTAGTCTAATAATATTTGAATTTAGCCTACATGAATTAAATGTCTGTAGTTTCAACTCAAATCAGGAAATACCACCAGAACACGAGACAATGTGTGGGATGATTATAATATGCCCTTTAACTTTGTTTCAGGGATAAAGATGGATACCATTGGCTCACTGGAAGAGTTGATGATGTGATCAATGTCAGGTATTCTTTCAATTTTGAAAGCTCTTACTGATGATTCCTCATTCTTACATTCTTCTTCTTTATAGATATAATCACGAAAACATAAATAGACAGGTCTATCTTCCATGAGATTCTAATCTTTTCGGTGTTGTAGTCTCATATAATCGTTGTTATATGCAGTGGGCATCGGATTGGCACAGCAGAAGTGGAATCAGCTCTAGTTTCACATCCTAAATGTGCAGAGGCTGCTGTGGTTGGTGTTGAGCACGCGGTATGTATTGAATGTATCATATTCTTTCTGTGTGCGGATCATCAAGTATACTTTTGTATGAAAGAAATTAAGTTCAGTCTCTGCATAGCATGCTAATGATTGCTGTTGTATTTGAATCCACTACCGTTACTGCTGTAGGTGAAAGGACAGGGTATCTATGCATTTGTTACAGTGGTGGATGGTGTTCCTTACAGTGAGGAACTACGGAAGGACCTCATACTCATTGTTCGAAAGCAGGTCTGTAATTCAAACTGACAACATGAACTACTGTTGAGTTATTACTCTGTTTTCCTCACAATTTTTGTGGAAAAAAAAGGATCACATTTGTCTGTACCACAACCAGGTAACGATGGCTTTGCATAGTACTTACCGTTGAAGGTCTCACATTAAATAAAGGATATAGATAAATTATAGTATATAGGTGCAAACTTTACTTTATAAGCTGGTTTAGTGATAGGTAGAGTTAGGCAAGTTCACTTTCTAAGAGTTACATCATTTGGACCCCTTGTAGTATTATCAGTTGTTTAAAATATTTATAGGAATTTTATCATCTCACAATATGGTTGTGAACCAAGCTTAAAAAAATTGGGAATTTTATGATTTTATTTAAAACAACTTGAAAGATGTATATTGAAATCTCATTTTTTTGTTGTTGGTTCCCTTGGTGAGTAATTTGTGAATCCTGTGGTACCTTAGACAACATTTCAAACCTCTGCTTGAGCTTAACGTGCTCTACGTTACGATTTATCAGCATCAATAATCATCATGCAGCTTTACACGTAGAATACTATTTTGCAGTGCCTGAACTGAATCTCAGTTAATTTCTTTTTTCTTTAACCTCTCTATATTTAATCAGGCTGACATGATAGGCCAACCATGAATTCTTACACTTACAGGTCAGTTTGTATGAGTATTTACAAATGAATGATGACATTCTTTTGTTTGACATTTCAGATAGGAGCCTTTGCAGCACCTGACAAAATCCATTGGGCACCTGGCCTCCCAAAAACAAGGAGTGGAAAGATAATGCGAAGAATTCTGAGAAAAATTGCTTCCAGGCAGTTGGATGAACTTGGAGATACAAGTACCCTTGCAGATCCAAACGTGGTCAATCAACTTATAGAACTTGCTGATTCTTGATGCCAAAAACTGTGTTATTATAGGTATGAGAAATGCTAGTAACACACCGTTGAGCACCCTTTATGATTAACTAAAATTTATTGGAAATCAGACCTCCACGAGTTACCACTTTATTTAATAAACTTGACAAGATTTTGTACTTTCCAATAAATTTTTAAGAATAGTAGAGTGTGTATTTGAAATAAGTGTTAGAGGGTGAGTTACTAGTGCTTCTCGGAAAGGTACACTAGCCAGGGTCGGAGTAGTTAAAGGACAAATTTTGCTGTGTATGTGTACTTTTATGGGAAATGTTAGTGCTTGTGAAATAATAAATAAATCATCCATATTTATTTTCTTAATTTTTTTTTCTCTTGTTAAAGTCTCGTATCGTTTAGAGATAAAGTCAATTTAAAGTATATAAATGATTGTAAACCTTACTTTACGAACATATTTTGTAAGATTGAATTAGATTTACAGTTCTTAATATAATATCAGAATATATGTCACTTTTGTGCAACTTCTCCATCAAAATTTTCATCTTTCTCTAAAACTACCTCACTATTGCAAGCGATCTTATTATTATTTTTTTTTTACCTTTTGAAGGGCTATATCCGAAAACCTCTCAGATTGCTCAATTCATAACATTTATGGATTATGTAATCCGGAAAGGAGAGGTGTTTGTTGAAACGTGTTTTCAATTTGGCCATTCTATAACACTTTTATGGATTGCTCAATTTAGAACATGCGTAGATCATTGAAATGCTATGATATGTACGTCGAAATACATTAAAAATTCTTCCGGAAAGTAATTGTTATATGAAAATAATAATCATATTAGAGTTATGTTATTTATAATTGTAATGTGAAGAAGTTACTCAAATGATATTTATTTGAGACAATCGAGTGGTCTTTATGTTAACTTAAATATTGTTTTTCATGAAAAAATCAAACATATTAAAACTAATTGTTATTTTATTTAAGAAAAGATTGAATGTAGAGAAATCAAGATTGAGTTTTTTAATTTTAATGATCAACTAGTTATAGTTGAAATGTTACATCATGTGCGAGTAAAAATGACACATGATTTTACAAAGTATATTCATCTATGTTGATTGTATTAATGTATATTGATACTTATATGGCATGCTTGGGGATGCAAAAGTAATTTTATCTACTTACTAATGGATATTTGTAATAATAAGAATATTTAATTATAAGTGAATATAAGAATTATGATACCAAATCTATAAATACTTTTCATTTATTATTTATTGTTATTGAAATTTATTTAAATATTTTTTGAAAAAATTAAGATAATAAAAAATATAAAATTATTAGTGAAAAAATAATAATTATTAAAAATAATAATAAATTTAGAATATATTATTCATATTCAACCAAACTCATTGCCATCTTTAAACATAATGTTTTTTAAAATCATCTTTATACTTTTTTCTCATTTTAGCTTGTAATATATCTTTTTGTAGATGTGTTAGTTATTTTATCAATATCAATCCGAAAAAAATATGGTACAGGAGGGATTTTTAAGATGAATATAACTAAGAAAATAAAGGAAATACAAATAAATTAAACAAATAGTTGAACATTTAAGAGTAGAAGTATTAAATTATTATTTTTAATCAGTACAGTATTATATTTTTTTTTAATTTGTCGGTCACATTCCACCTCCATCTTATTGGTTGGTCACCACTTTATTAATAAATTAATATACAAATAACAATAAAGTGAATAATTTTGACATTCAAACATTCACAAAAATTAAAAACACATCGTAAAGTTTACAAATTTGAAAGTTCAAAAGTAAATTACGCAAAATTAAAAATTTAGTTGTAAAGTTTACAGAAATACAAAAAAAATAGTACTAAAAGTACATAATTTAAAAATATTTCACTCTGTACTAGAAAGCTTCACGTTAACCATGTCACGACTTTCGTAATAACTTGACAGCCTCTAAATCATGTACAATTTTGAAATTTGAAATGGTAAAAGATTGAAAATTAAGATGTAGCATTTGAAAATGAAATTGAAGTAGGATATTGGAAAAGTAAAAATTTAATTTAAAATTCTAAAAATTAAAAAAAGTTTGATAATAAACTATAAAATTTGAGCCCTTCTTCTTTATGTTTCATAATTGGTTGGGCTCTATATCATAATGGATAATGATACTTTGACACTTAGAATGTGACAAATTTTTTACACCGCCACGTGTTACATTCTGGGTGGTGCACGTGTTTTAAAAAATAAAATGACAATGATGTAGATTCAATGTGTAGTAACAGACTTGGGATCAATATACAAATAAGGGGATAGTTTAGGCTAACTTGTAGCACGAGAAGGGTATCTTTGAATCTGCCACTTGTTTTGAACTCCACAATTTATTTTTAACCAATTTTATGGAATAAAATTCATTAATTATCATTTAAGAACACAATTATATCGAAGTTCATTCCAAAGGAAACATTTTTCTTTAAAGTGATGGTGCAGAAAGGAAAGTGGTAACTGGATAGTTTAGACTAACTTTTTAGCACCAAAAAGACATCTTTGAATCTGCCACTTGTTTTAAACTCCACAGTCATTCTGTCATTTTATTTTATTTTTAAAACACGTGGACCACCCAGAATGTGACACGTGGCGGTGTAAAAAATTTGTCACATTCTGGGTGTCAAAGTATCATTATCCTATCATAATAGGTCAGGTTCTATTTCATATTTGGGTAAGTTCTGTTTCAATATTGGTCGAGTTGTGTTTTATAACAGGCTGATATGGATAATGCTTAACTATTCAATCTGTATGAAAAAATTATATCAGCTACTTGCATAAAAGAAAATTATGTATTTTATGAGTTTTTAAATAAAGTCCAAATTAAATTGAAAAAAAAAATGATATTTAAAATATGCATCAGAGTATAAGTCAATGGACAAGTTAAAACATAAATTTAAATAGTATCTTAAACGTATATTCAAATATAAGTAATTTAAAAAATAATTTTTTCTAAAAATAACACTATAAGATTTATGATTCGTCTTCAATATCTTCATTTTCACTACTTAATTCATGAAATAAATAATATACTAATAAAATCACCAATAAATGACATAGTGACATTATTAGTAAAATTATATTAAAATATTAAAAAGAAAATTACTAACGTCATCAACAATTATCTATTTTAGTATTGTATTAAGTTTCATCTTATCCACTTTTAATTTTGAAAAACCTGAAAAAGAAAAATCAATTCATTTGCATCACTCAATCATTTAAATGAATATAAATATGTAATTTGAAGTATTCATTTAATTACCTTTTATGTCAGTTCATAACCAATCTTGAACACACATAAATACCTCTAAAGTGTCTAGGTATAATCTACTACGATGTTAGGGAGGTGAGGCTAGGGAAATGTTTTATCGAGACCTACGACGAACGCCAAATAATCTTGCCTGAATCTTGAGTGTGGACTTGCAGACATGTGACAAGATCCTAACCGTAGTTCGACCATTTGTTTTGTCTGTAAAGAGCCTCCTTATTGTAGAGGGGAATATTCATTTGTAAAAGACTCTTTGACGCTCAAGTCAGTAAGAAATTTATAATCTTTGTATTATGTATTATTGTTAATGAGAGAGTATGTGAGTTAATATTCCTTATGATCAACATGAGTTATAAATCTATGTTTCTATTGAAATAATATTTAACTGAAGAGTATAAAAATAATAACATAATAATAAATAATAACCAACACACAAAACTATCTTAAGATTTAATTATAATATATAAATATCGTCTAGGTGTAAGTTTAAACTGCTCCCTAATGAATAAAGTTAAAGAACTTTAATAGGCTGCATTTTTTAATATCTATTGGGTCGGATACCAACAATTAACAAAAAAAAAAAATACAATAATTTGCAAGCAATATTAAAAATTCCTTATAAATATATAAACACACATATACATATTATGTAATATAAAATAACAATAATACAATACATATTCTGTAAAATTACCTTCTTTAAATAATATTTTATCATATAATATATAAAATAAAATAAAATATATATATTATTACCGTTTTCAATATCTTATAACTATGATAATAACTAATAAATTTATATTCACGTATATTATATAACACCACAACCCCATTCTGAGTAGTCAAAATTATGCTCACCATGACTTGTGCAAGTATGTTTCATCTATCTTAAATACTGCAATTTCTTGTTCAGGGTTGTTTACACTTAACGTAACCAAGAACTACACTAAATGTTGATGCCTCCACCCTTAAGACAGGAAAATTCATTGAAACATTCATATCTTTTGAATTGAATAATGATTTCCAAATTAACATAAAATAATTAACCAAAGGAAGTTAATGAAACATATATGATGAATGTAACAACAAAGGACAAGTTTTAGTATCATAAAATCCAAGTAAATATCCAGGAATTTTTGAAGCGGAGGCTATAGTGCTTCATTCTATTATTGAAAAATCTGATGAAAGCACTACATACTGTATAACAGATGCTTATTCAGAATCCTGGCTCAGTTCTCCATCATCAGATAACTCATCAAACGATCTGATGTCAAGCTGGTAGCGTAGGATACCACCAATACCACCAAATCCTCTGCAAAACTGTGATCCCTCTTGGGATTTATTGGTCACAAATTCCAGTGAGCATCCAAATTTTTTGTACTCATTCGCAAACCATTCAAGCAACGGCATCTTCTCCTGAACTTCTAACTCTGCAGAGGTGACAGGATCTCTGAAATTGCTCTGATTAGCCTCTTGCTCCTTGTTGAAGTGCTTTATGAGAATCTCACCAGTAGAACTATCTTTTAGTACATATCTGTTAATATCTAAATTTTCCCACACAATGAGTATTTCCACAGCACCCATCCCCAGAGCCTTCAATGTGTCATCAACCCCAAACACGTATTTCCCAGTATCCTGGCTGATTTCTTCAAAGTATTTTCCTATCAATCGTTTTTCTTGAATGAATTTCACATTAGATAACAGTTCTGCAGATAACTCAATAGCTTGGTTAAAGCCATTTTCTCCACCATAGGAAACATCAACCACATTCAATATTTTGGCTTTCAATCGAGAATCAAACATATCTGACTGGCTAAGGTCTGTCTTGAAGTCAGCTGAACCAGCAAGTATAAGTCCAGAAACATTGGGTTGACTAGTAGCAGGATTGATGAAAAACTGAGTAGCATGTTCTGCAGTCTTCCTGATATAATTGTGTCTCTTTTCCATGCGAAGACGAGCAAAACGCAAAGCAGATTGCCCTCCTCTACCGTGTTTCTTTGGTAGATCAACAGTAAATTTATGAAGCACTTCACGTGTATTCCCACTTAGAGTCCCAAAAAGGGTTCCATTTCCATCCATAATAATAAAACCAAACTTGTCATCAGATTCTAAAAGTTCATTAAGAGCTTCTGTGTGAAACTTGTTGTCACAGAGGTAAAGTGATGCATTTATAGGCTTGAAAGGTTCAAAATCAATTGTCACCTTTTTTTCCTTGCCATCTTCTGTAAGAATGGTGCCAGTATACAGGACCAAACCATTGGGAGGAACCTTATTATAAAGTTTCAACCTCTGTTGAGCAGAAGTAATGGCAGCCAACACTGATTGCCGGTTCACCCTACTTTTGATATTTGAAGCAGTTCCATATTCATCTCCCAACATCTTAGCGACACGAGAAATTTGATCACGAGGAGGCATAATCAGAGAAATCATGCTTGTACCATTTCCTCTTGCAGATTCTAATGCTTTGATCAATTTCTTGATCTTCCATATCTCAATATTCTTGTCTGATTCATGACCATCAGCCATTGTTAACAATAACAGAAAGAATGGCCTAAAACTGTAAGCAAATGGAAGGTGACGATCAGATAACCATCACACAAAAACACTTCCAAAATCACAAATAAATTAGTACATTTACTTGTATTATTGAACAATATTAACATAATTAAGAAGGAATACTATTATATCTGATACATATGCATGCTTAGTGGATGCTGACAGAATCAAACACAAGTAAATTGATAAAGCATCTTCTTCAATGATTATAGACTCAAATAAGCATTAGCAGTAAAGCACGTGAGAACAGCAGTGCCTAACCCCAGATCCAACAGAACTTTAGGCACAAGGTGCTCAAAATAATTTATAAATGATATCATAGCTTGAAGAATGATTTCATAAGTTCATTCTATTTGACACCACTTACAAATGGAATATTATACTTTCAAACACTTAGTAAACAACCACCACCACAACTGAACATAACTTTAATGCCTGCAAGCTACCATGATTTCATAATTGGTAAAGTAAAGCAAAGTTACAGAAGAACAGTGGTCCCATCAGTAACAAAAACTAATGATTAGAAAAGTAACAGATACCATTGACAGGTGAAAAAATTGAATCCAAAATAAATAAAAGTAACTATTAGACAAACAGAAACCCATAAGTAGATCGCCACTTTTGCATATATATATATATATATATATATATATATATAAAGTTAACTACAAGGAAAGGAATTCCATTAGTATTGGTTTTAAAGCCTGAAACCTATCAGTCAACCAAAGTTCATATTTTCACACTTCCTTCACCATTTTCGTTCAAAAGACCCAAACTTAATTAGAGTCAACTTCAGTATTTTCATTATCTGTATTAACAAAATAAAAATAAAAAATATTTTTTAAAGTATCCAATTTTCAAGTCAAAGCATGGGAATTTAAAGTCATACTGCAAGCCCAGATGGATATCCTGCTATCAACAGTACCCAGAAACAAATCAAACCAAATAAGAAAACTTGGTTCTAAAAAACCATAAATAAATAGAAAAAGTTGACGAGCAGAAGGTCCAAGTTGTGATTGGAGCAAATCTAGAAAAAAAAAATGGAAGTGATGTGTATGTACTCACCTCTGTGTATGTTTGGGTGAGGAATGAGAATCTCTGCGGCTAGGGTTTTGGTGTGCGCTTCTGGAGCAGAAACGATGAAGAGAAGAAGGAGAATTTTTTATGGATTATTAAAACTAATCTTCTGTGCTTTGTTTTATCTTATTGAACGTTCTTTTCTTACATGAAGCTGTTCTGTTGTATTGACGTGAATTTGTTAATTTCTTTTCCTAAACATCTATTAATTATTTATAAGATGCAATTAATGTAATAACTATAGTAAAAAACATCTATTATGAAAAGGCTTGCCATGGGTTTAAATGAACGTGAAGAAGAAATGAAACTCATCAAGGCTCACTTTCTAATATTTTTTTATGATAAATTAAAATTTATTAAAAATTACTACATTCATTTCCGTTAATTTACAGAAAAATGAATTTCACAAAAAAATTAATTAATTAGTTGGTTACATTAAATTTCATTAATATTTTGATCTTATTTTTAAAATATTGTTGTAAAAATATAAGTAAAGTAAAACTAAATGTCAAACATTATTTAAAGTTAAGGTATTTTAGAAAAAAAAAAGCAAGTAAAAGTAACTAAATTTTTTTATATTTTAAAAAATTGTGATTTATTTTCTTAAAAATGAGAAAAGAGAAAATATAATTTTGATGAGTTTTTCTATTATTTAATGATTCTCTTATAAGCAATCAATCGAAATCTAAATTGTTGTTTTTTAAATAATAGATTTCAGCAAATCATAAAAAGGATATCTGAATAGGAATTTGTTATAGAAAAATATTACTAACATTCCTCGAATAGAAAATATGACTTAAATAGAAAAAATATACGTGAAAATTATTATTTTATAAGTTATTTAAGATATTGACTGTTAAGCAAATATGCGTATCTTTGCTAAAGTTAATGATATGATTTCAATTATCGTTTTAATGAAGTTATGATTGTAAACAAAAGAGATGGTTTAAACATTATAAAGGTAATAGTTAATGTTTTGGTGGATATTTTGTGGGAGTAACTTTTTCTGGCGTGGTTTTACGGCTTTTCGATGTTTGAATTGGGTTTTCTGTTTCTCTTCTTTCCTCCTGGGTCGTTCGATCGTCTGAAATTCTAGCCGTCCGGTGATCTTTAAACTTTGACTACTCAGTCGCCTTCCGAGTGGAGAGGGAGATACCTACAAAAGGCACTTCGACGTCCAGGTCAGACGTGTATTGAAGAGGCTCTGACTCTCTATTTATAATTTGTCTCATGGACCTTAAACTGATATATATCCAATAAAATATAAACAGAATAAAATATAAATAAAATATAATATAAACAGACTTACCTAAAAATCTTGTTAGTTGTTAAATATCTTCAAATAAATATTCTTGATTATTTTATATCTTTAATCATGTATTTTATACCGTATAATAAATATTTTTGATTATTTTATATCTTTAATTAGATATTTTATAACGTACACTTAATTAAAGTAATTTGTTAAATATTTTGTTATTAAACATATTTTTATTCATAGGAATTCGCCTAATAGACTCAATGATTGATTATTGAATAAACTTGTAATATTTGTATATTTCATACAATAAATATAATTACAGGAGATACAAATATTTAATATAACAAAATAAACATTTAATAAATCAAATCATTTATGATTTTGAATAATTAGAAAAGAATTATATCCTAAGATTATAAAAAAAAACCTCTATAATAATGGTAATTGATAAATTAGTAGATAACTATACTATCGAGGTTAAGAAGTATAATTTTTTTTTAATAGGAATGATTATTAAGGATTCGATTTCAATTCATTTAATAAAATAGTTAGGTTTAATGTCTCAAATAGGTCCGTTTCTTTTTCGACGTCTCAATTGAGTTCTTATTTTTGTAAAATTGAATCAAATAGGGTCTTTCCGTCAAATTGAGATGACGCCGTTAAGAAGAGTATATTGACAATGTAGCTTTTTATTACGTGACATTAAAAACGTGACTGAATTGTATTTTTTTAATTTTTAAATTAAAAAATGAAATATACAGAGTATACTTCATTTTTTAATTCAAAAATTAAAAAAATACAATTCAATTACATTTTCAATGCCACGTAATAAAAAACTACACGGTCAAGATACCCTTCTTAACGGCGTCATCTCAATTTGACGGAAAGGTCCTATTTGATTCAATTTTAAGAAAATAAGGACTTAATTGAGACGCCGAAAAAGAAAGGGACCTATTTGAGATTCTGGGCGAAAACAGGGACCTATTGAGACATTAAACCAAATAGTTAATGTCAACTTGTAAAAGGTCATAAGAAGAAATGATGCAACTTCTTCTTGCAATTTATCACATTGTCATGCTTTTAATAGGGTAACACTTATTAACATAAGGAGTCAACTCGTAGGACTTGTGTCGCTTTTATTCTTGCACCAGAATGGTACTCATAAATATCCTGATGCAACTCGCGTATGATGTAGTCAACTTAGTCTATAGTAACACATTATTTAATAGAAGTCGGTTGTAACTTTTTCTATACAACTCGCCACCTACAAACATATAGTGAGCAACCTTTCTGACCCAGTTTTTATCTTCATCCTTTTGGGTGACCCCCGTCTCAAGCTATCAGACAAATGGGACCATCTAGGTTGACTCACCCTCATATACAAGCATACACTCATTCATCCTGTTCGTGGATGGCGAGGACAACGTTTACAGCAAAAACAACTTATATCGCGCATTCTTCTTCATACTCGTTAGTTTGGAGAGTATATCGACTTTTATGTTATTTCCACTAGAGAAATGCCCAAGCTTCACCTCGACAAAACTATCAATCATGTTTTTGACCAAGTGGTAGTATTGCGGCAATAAAGTGTCATTGACTATGATGGCTTCATATTTGCCCTTTTGTTGAATATCTTGAAGTTGGTCTGCAATGACTTCTTTATCAATGTAACACCCCAATTGTAAAGCCCGAGAATTTATATAATTCTTAGCATAAGTTAATTATTGAAATATTGTTTATAAATAAAATAAGTTATATCCTATATAAGTGTCAAGTGAGCATATTAGTAAGTGTTTGTTGTGTTGCAATTCTGTCTATTTTATTCTATAAATGTCTTAATTTTGATATGAGACGAGAGTGGTATTTAAATAACTATTAAATGGTTATATAATTACCGAAATTGAATTGGCTTAATGGTGAGGTGTTGTGTGCTTATTTTATTTGTTGTATCTTTATTTTATTTTATTTTTGTTTTGTTCATTTTGGGTTGGGCAAAGAAGCCTAAAGTAGAATGTGAGATGTGAGAAAGGTTTCAAGGTTTCAGAGTGATGAGTCATTATTTTCTCCTATTTACTTATCTTTCTGTACCAGATTTTATTATGCAATTATGCTTCACTGTCTATTATTTCCTTAAATTGCTATTTGGGTTTAAACCAACCAATAGTTCATATTTTAATTAATTTGAAATTTCTAAACTTAATTCTTCCAATTATTATTTTCAAAGCAATTTTGGAATTATTCTAAACTTTAAGAGGAGTTGCCATGTCATCTGCCACGTTAGTAGAGTTGTCCACCTCAGCATTTATATTTTGGTTTGTATTATATTTCAGTGTAATTTTATGTTGGGTTTGAATTAGAATTTAGACCCTTGGGTAAGATTTAGTAGGGAGCTACTCCCTACACTACCACACCTTTCTCCCTACACCATCACACCCTTCTCTTTAATTTTTTTATATTCCAAAACTAACCTTGGGTAAATTTTTTTTACTTTTATTCTTTTTAATTTAAAACCTTAATCTCATTCACTCTCCCTTTCTGGTGCCGCATCTACCATAGAACCACTCATTTCTATTTTCCCTTTTCTTCCTCTTCTCATTCCCTTCCTCTTTTATTTTTTTTGCAATCATTTTTGTTAGCCCCATACCCCATATAACCACTCATTTCTCTCTTTTCTTCTCTTCATGCTCTCCTCCCATTCCTCTTTAATTTTTCATTTCATTTTTCCCTAAGTTGCTTCCATTCTCATTGAGTTTCCTCTGTTGCTTCCATTGTCATTGTGATAGAGCTAAAATACTCATGAAAAGGGTGGAATTAATCGATGAACACACAGGAGAACTTGCAACATTGGATGCCATTAACGCAGGGAAGTTGTATCACATGTGTAAGAATTTGTAAGTTCTAGCAACAACAAACACTCAATGTTACTATGCTGATAATATTCATGGAAAGGTCTTCAAAATGTCTAAAGAGTTCCATGCATACACATTACTGAAACCAGTTGGTGTTGTGGGACACATAACTCCTTGGAATTTTCCCAATACCATGTTTTATATCAAGGTTGCTCACAAACAGCCCTCTACGCTCTGTATAATGCTCGAATGTTTTGCTTTGTTGTATGTGCTATGCAATGTTGGTAATATAAGGTGTATCTTTTTGCGCATGAAAAAACTAAGAGAGAAACATTGGAGGCCATGGAAATAGGACAAGGAAATGGGACAAGGAAATGGGATATCCGTTAGCCTTCAACGCGGATGTCCATATCCGTCTACAGATATCCCATTTCTGATTGGCCTTCACGATTTTTTTATTTTATTTTATTTTTTTTGGATTTTTGATTTATTAATTAATTTTTTAGAGTTATTTATGTGTTGATTTAAAAAATTTTGTATATTTATTTATGAAAAATAAAAAATTATTTTGATATAAAAAATAAATAAAAAAATCGTTGAAAGGGTCTACGAAAATCGGAGATCCATTAGGTCTTCAACGGAGGATGATATCCGTCAACGAATATTGATATCCGTTGAAGGATTAACCGGATATGGAAATCCGTTTCAAGCTTTCCATATATCTTTTAATCATTACATTTTCACTGAGGGACAATTGTGGAATTGGGATGGTGGAGGAAGAAGTTGGGGTGGTCTAGGGAGTAACTCCCGATTTAGTAATGGATCATTTTTAAAATGAATTGGGCCAAAATTACACCTTAAGCCCATTGTGGAGAATGAATGACAGAATTGGCATAGAGGTTTTTAAGACCTAAAAATATGATTTTGGGGGTCGTTCTTTCCTTCCCTTCTCTTCTGAAATGTAGGAGGTTAGGTTTTCGTTTTTTGGGGATTTTCTCTCCTTCCCATTTCTGAATGGAACAACTGTTAGAGTGTAGGTTTGATTTCGTTTTCCTTTCCTTGTCAATCCATTTCATTGTTTGTAATTTTGGATCTTTGTTGTTCAATATATCATTGCTGTTGTGTTCTTCTTTGAGTTGCAATTTCGTTTCTCATTCGATTTTAGTTTAGTTTCATTTTCCAATTGGTTTTCTGAGTTCGTTTTTATGGTTTCATGTTGATGTTTTGTTTCTAGTTCAAATTTCATTTTTACAGTTTCCAATTTCATTGTAATCCCATACTTGATTTTGTTTCTGCAATTGAGTTTCCTAATTTCATTTTCTGTTCTTGTTTATTGCAATTTAGGTTTCCAAATCCGTTTCTACTGTTCTATGATGTGTTTGTCACTTTTAGCCATTAGGATTTTGTTACAGCCTAAGTAGGCCTCTAGGAAATTTAGTAGATTATGGTCAGTTGCTTGATAAGTGCTTGGTATTAATAGATTTCAATTATAATTTAGAACTTATCCTGCTTTGATTATGTGTAAAATTCATGTTAACTACCCAAATTTCACTTATTTAGGATCTTACGAATTCAAGGAATCAAACCTATATTTTGAATAAAAGAAGAAGAAATTAAACACTTTTGAAGGAATTTGTCACAACACGACTGTAGCTCCATTTTGAGGGTTTGAGCTATGAAGAAAACCCAAGCAAGAAGGTTTCCTCAAGCCCTAGCCTCAAGCTCATTCCATAAAGAGTCCTTCATCATTAAGTAACATCAAGTAGTTCTAGCCTGGAATATCAATGCTTAACCCATGGAGGAAACCCACTAAGAAAGGAAACCTCAGGGCTAGAACCATGGACTACCACTTCAAGATCTATAAATATCATCACCTTGAATAGATTTCAGGAAAATGGAAAAACAGGAAAGGGACTTTAGTTCATACACCTTTTATGGTACTTTTAAAGAGAGACTCTAAAGTGTCTTCTCACCTATATCCTCTGTAGTTAATAGAACATCTTTATTGGATTAGGAAATGTATCTTCTTCATCGTTTTTACTTCTTCCTATGATTTATGAGAAGTTAAATCTCCCTTGTATTGTAGCAAAGATGCAAATAGATTTGAACTCTTTCGTATTCGGTAAAACCTTCTAGTTATGAATGATTTCTTTTGGTTCAAAGTTTGTTAATTGATTTATATTTGTTGTTGGATGAATTTATCACTCATCTTATTTAATTGGATTAAGATTGAGTGAAAACAAGTCTTAAGTTTTGGTCAAATCAATTTTCCTATGGGCTTCTAGATGCTAGACATAGATTTGGGGTGTGCATTTAGAATATAGTCTTAATCTTAATGTAGGAAAGTCGTACGCAGTCACTGACAAGTTTCAAATTGGACAGTAGGCAAAAAACTATGCTCTAGGTGTCAGACATGGACCTAGAGTTACAATAAAGAGAACTCCCAAATCTTGATCATCTGAAGCTTCATACTTGGAAGTAGAGTTGATGCAAGAGAGTGCAAATTTGTGAAGTCAAGCTTTAGTTAAATCATATAAAGTTACTCTTTTAGTAGTTTAAACTAATTTCCAAAGTAGATTTTATAGCACTTTCACAATTACAAACACGTTTTCTATACCTAAACTGTTTTACAACAAATCAAACTAATTAAGACACTAAAGTTTCTGCCAAATTCCTGTGGATACAACACTTGTTTACTATAATAACCCAATATACTTGTTGGTATATTTCAGCTTGCAATATCAATGCGAGCATTGCTCCATCTACTAGCCAGTCAATATTGGGTAAAGAGTATATGTCCTTAGGGAATGTCTTGTTGAGGTCTGTGAAGTTAACACACCGTTAGGACTTTGGCAAGTGTACCAAATCGTGCAAGTAGTAAAACCGGTAAGACCGGATATCGTTTCCCAAGAGACTTCGGTATTACTTAACGACCGTATAATTACTAACTAACTCAAGCTAAAGAATGATTCCAATTTTTGGGTGGTGTTATGCAATGAAAGTAAATTTTATACATAAGTAAAATTTGAACTAATTGGGGCCAAAAGTAGTGAATATGAAAATGATTAATGACTATGTGGAATGAACATGTTGGAGAATGATTTCAACTAATTCCTTGCTATGCAAATGCACTACAACACTCTTCTTCAATTACTTATTCTTGTCACTACCTAAATTACTAAAACCCAATCCCTTGGTGAGATAGCCTAGGTTCATTTGATAAATCCCAATCCCTTGGTAATCCAACAAACTCACCCGCATTAAGAAAAGAAGTTCAAGACAACTAACGGTCCTAGCTCTATCCCTAGACACTATTTCCCTTAGGTGTTTAGTCTAGTTCAAGTTTCACCCAAAGTTTCCCAACCTTAAGTAAACCCCAAAATCAAGTCATGGTTGATCAAGTCATAACTAGCATTAAGTAAAAGATACAAACACCAACAAGTAATGAATGAAGCGTTTTTCATTTAAAAGCAAGTGCATTTACATAAGAAGTTCTTAGTTTACATCACTCTCCAACACTAATGAACTTAGCTCTCCATTAATGGAGAGCTTGAGCTTACAATGGAGTGAAAATGGTGAAGATGAGACTCAAGGAGGAGGAAAGGAGAGCTCCCACCGTCCAAAACCAGCTCCAAGAGGTGTAGGAACGCTTCCCTAGGTCTCAGCCGCCAAGAAGATCCTAACCCTCGAAAACTGTGTGCCTTTTATAGTTCTCAGGTGCCATCTCAGCAAGGATTCGCGCCCAGCGCCCTTTCCTGGGGCGCCCTGGCGCCAGAAATACAGCAAAAGTGCGAGACAAATGGCGCCCAGCGCCCTCTGGGGGGGCGCCCAGGCGTGAATAATGGGCAAAAAGTGCGAGTTGAAGGGCGCTGGGCGCCCTTCAGGGGCGCCTGGGCGCCAGTTCTGCAGGCTTCCCTCTCCAATTCTTCATCTTTTTAGCTCCTCCTTGGTTCTCCACTCTTCAAAGCTTGATTGTTCTTCCAAAGCACAACAAGTTCCTACAAAATGTGAAGTATTGGTGATGAAAACGACTGTGTATAACCTAAGCTGAGTTTATTCACAAAGTTAGATCATCCAAGAGGATTAAGCGTGTTTAAAGCTTCAGGAATGTTGATTTGGTATGACAATTGTACCATAGATAATGGTAATATTTACCGTTATCACACACATTTGCCATTTTTCGTTGGGCTTCTTCACCAACACAACATTAGTTAACCATGATGTGTAAAACACTTCTTTGACGAACCTGACTTGTAGCAACTTCTCTGTTTCACCCTTAGCGACTAGTCTTCTCTCATCTCCTAGCTTTCTCTTTTTTTGTTCGATTGTCTTGGCCTAATTGAAAACAAATATTCTGTGAGAAGTTACCCTTGGGTCGACCCCTAGGAGGTTAGTAGTTGTCCATGCTACAAGGTCAGCATTGTCACACAAAACATGGCTTATATCCTTCTCTCCTTCCTTGTCGACCACCACTCTTATCTTCAACCTTCGACCTTCTTGTAAAGAAAACAAGCTGGTTTCTCTAATGAGTTTCGTTCGTGCAACATTGATGACTCTAGAGTTGAGGACATCACCTTATATGGATGTGTCGACTACTCTTGCTCATTCGACATTGTTGAAACTAAGCAAGGAAATTAGAAGTGTTGAATATAGTGAAAACTATATATCAGATTAATCTCCCTTGTGTCTAATATATACATAGGGTCTTCTTCTATTTACAATAGAAGAAATATGGGTTAAGCCTAAAATAAAAATAAAAAATAATAACAAACTAACTAAAGATAAAATATAAAGATAATATATATATCTAACACTTCCCCTCAAGTTAGTGTGTACAAATCATATGTAAAAAGCTTGTTGCTAATATAATCCATAAAAACTTAGTGAAAGTATATACTTCTACATTTGTCTCACCACCAAACTATTAATGATTTGTGAAGACGATATAGAAGATGAAATACCAACCCAAAAAACACTTTCTGAGCAATAAATATGAGAAGTTACTCCATATAAATATCTTCTTACAAATCGTCGTTAAAGAATGCATTGTTGATATCCAGTGGATAAATAGGTCATTGTTGAAGAGCCACCACGACTATAAATAAATTAAAAAAATTCATCTTTGCCATGGGCACAAAAACATATATGTATAGGTCAAACACAATGGTGACAAAAAGGAAGTCAGAAGAGACAACAACGGAAGAAGCCATGGATGAACACGAGAGAAAAACCTTAAAAATCTAAGATTCTCTAATCAAGGCACCTGAAAAAGGAAAAACAACAACCTTGGTGCTTTAAATAGTGGCCTAAGAGGAGACAGGATATTCGACCATGCACAACAAACCTAATAAAGGAAAAAGAGCGACCTCAACGCTTTAAATCGCTACTTTAGAGGAGATGAGATGTGCCACATACATGACGGAAAAGGGAGCAGATCCACTGTAACGTCCCGGCAACTTACAGGGACTGTTGACTGCCCCCACAGATCACCACGACGCTTTCCAGTGTGCTTTGTCCTCACTCACACACTTTCCGGGAAAACTTCCCGAAAGGTCACCCATCCCAGAATTACTTCAGGCTAAGCACGCTTAACCATGGAGTTCTTATGGGATAGTCTACCTAAAAGCAAATGCATTTGGTGATATGAGTAGCCAAATCAATTCCTTTAAGCTATCCTTCAACCGTATAGTCCCATACCTATACAGTCTCCAGATCCCTCTCATTCCGGTGTATGTTCGATTCATCTATGTGCCCCTTCCACTCGAAGCCTACCAGGAGCCGCTCACTCCCCGCCCTCGTCAGTGCCCGGGCGTCACATCCACAACTTCAAAAGGTGCTGAGAGTGCTTAGGAGTTTCCATAAAGGCGTGGTTGACGACATAGTGGTCGCCTGGCCAAGACGATCAAAATTGTGTAATTGTCGATCGATACTGAAACTTCGGTAATGGCAATGGAAGATGATGTCACCGCCGTAGACGGTGCATCCGCTGACAACAACAGGTATAGTGGCAGAGGCAACAACTCAAAAGAACTTTAGGCTTTAGATACCATGTTGAATATAATGAAAACTATGTATAGGATAAATCTCCCATGTGTTGAATATACACACAGGGTCCTCTCTTTATAATATAAAAAATATGAGTTAAGTCCAAAGTAAAATTAAGAAATAATAACAAACTAAGTAAAGAGAAAATATAAAGATAATATATCTAATAGGAAGCAACAAGCTCATTATATATCACTTTCAGGTTAACTTCTAGTCAACATGGAATGTGATGATATCACCTCATGATGATTGAAATTTCATAGCGAGGTAAAGGGTAGACCTCACAACTCCCCCAAGAGGATAAGTGACGACCGTCCTAACAGAATGTTATAAGATTTGTGCACATCTTGTTAAGACAAGATCGTATGGAAAATTGATTGTCTAAGCAATTCAGATTTTGAAGTTTAACAAAAAAACATTAAACAAAATGTCGTTGTGAATGAAAGGTTGTTTTAAAGAAATAACGTCTTAGGGGAAAACATTTTGTAACATCTATTAGAGACAAAATAAATCTTATAATAACGATTTATAAATTAAATTGTCCTATGAATTAAGTTTAGGAACAACGTTTAAGAAAAGAAAGCGTCTCTTATTAAATCGTCTAATAGACAATATGAATAACAAGCTAACGTTTTATGAATAGAAATATCTATCTTCTGTAACACTAAAACTTAAATAAAGTTTTATTTAATACACTATTAATCCAAGCAAAGCGTCTTATGAAATACATCGTCTAATGTATGACAGCTAAACACCACACTCACAAATAGCCTTTTATAAAGCATATAATGTTTTACACGATAATCATATATATATATATATAAGTATGCTTTACTAAACGATGCATTTATTATGATATAACAAAGGATAAAATGTCTTGAACATGCAATACCGCCTAACACTTATCAACATTCAAAATATTTAATGCATGTATGATAAAGTGTTTTGATGTTTGTATACCTTGTTCTTGATATCTGTGCAGATCACTAAAGAAGAAAGATATGATCAAAATCATTACTCCAAAGAAAAAGACGTTGTGAGAGATGAAAAACATTTTGATAATGTTTTTTTGGAAGCTTTCTGCTTTATCACATTGTACAAGTTCAGTTTTGCTAAAGACAATAAGAAAACTTTGTACCTTTACAAAGTAGACTAAAGTCTAACTTTCCACCTAAGTACTTTCTCTTACTTTAGAAGATCATCATTTCTTGTATTTTGACTGAAATATTTTTTTAAAATTCTTCTTCATTATCAAGCTTTGAAAAACCTTTTATCAAGTTTTTTGATTTTTTTTTTCATTTCTTACATCATCATAAATTTTTTTTCTCTTTTTGGATTCAAAGTCATAAAAAACATGGAAAGATCTTCCATATTCAAACAATATTTTATTATACACACTGTAAGCTTTACTAAACAAGAAATGTCTCAGATTATTACAAGTCTAAAATTATTCCATTATTAACTTTTGCATCAAAATTGTCAAGAGATATTTTTCTATTAATTAAAACAAAGTATTGCGGTCAAAGACTCAAAGATATACTAAATTGGGTTTAAAGAGTTTCTTTTTAAGATAGGTGTTTGTTGGCCTTACACAAATATATATATATATATATATATATATATATATATATATATATATATATATATATATATATATATATATATATATATATATATATATATATATAATCAATAGGAATAGTTAGTACTTAATTTAGAACATAACATTTGTATTTATATGAATCATCGTATGATTAGGAACATAAGGTCCATTACCTATGGTATCTTAAATATCTCTATCAATTAATTCAATGAAAATTTTCATTTACTTTTCAAACAGTATAGTAAAGTTTAGAAAAACATTAGTAGGTTGTTAATTGAAAAACCTTAAAAAAAAGGTAGTTTTCCACTAGCCAATTAAAAAAAATAAAGCCTAAATAATTTTTAAGAACCAATTTTTGGATAAAAAACTTATCAACAATAGTCAGAGTGCAATTGGACCAAACACTTTCTAATAAAACAACACTATAACTAATTGTCATGGTGCAATTTTTTTAACATAAAAACATAATATTCTAAGTGTCACTATTTAATTTTGACTAGACCCACTTAACCTACATTATAAGATAATTGATGACATCACTTATGTTAAAACATTTTAGGACCTTCAAAAATGTATTCCCACAAAGAGCATCATCTTGTCAAATCACTATTCCTAGAATTTTGCCAACGACAACCAACTCCTTCATCTAACATTTACTTCTTAACCGTGACTTTAGCTTCTAAATCTCCACCATAGACGCTATAACGATATTGTCTACATACCACAAAATATAAACTTGGGAATTGTCCTCCACCTTTTAACGATAAACAAGAATCACAAGGACTTTTATTATATCCACAAAAGATGATGAACCCAAAGAATATCTTGTATTATTAGCTTGGATATTTCTTAAAACCATACAACAATCTCCACAATTTGCAAATCCATTTTTTCGTCTCTCTGGAAACCTTCAAGTTGAGACATTAGAATATCCTCCTCAATGCTCTCATGAAGGAAGACGATCTTAACATCAATCTACTCTTTCTATGACACAAGTACAAACAAAACTCTGATGGAGTAGATGCTCCATATGCATTTTGAGGTGGCTCACTATTGAGGAGTGATCCATCTTGTTAGATGTAGACGAGATAACATACAACTTATATTAAGAATTATATAAGATGAGGTGGCTTGAAAATTTTAACTAATAGGCACGAAATATTCTTATTGAAATTTGGAGAGTCAAAACATGAGATGTTCAGAATGATGAAATCTTCTTTGTGAATTATAAACTCCTTGTAGATGAATTTTAATAATAATATTTGAGTATTACTTTTAGAAAATCTTTCAACATTCTATTTAATAAAATATTATAAGATGAGAAAAAAATACAATACTTCAATATATAAAAAAAAACACAAATTTATATGCCTTTCAATATCCCTATTAAGAGTTAAGAAACTGAGAATTTGTTAGTTACGCAATTAAGCAGGTGATTCTATTACATTACTAGACTTAATTTTGCTTTTCTATAAAATTCTAATATATTGACTTTTCCGATAAGTTCAAGAATGAGTAGATACAATTATAAGTGAAATAAAACTATATATTGAGAATGAAATTATTATTAATAAAATGGTTATTTATTTTAAAAGAAACTATCACCTATATCACCCTTATGCCATTGCTAGTACAAAAGCTATCAATCTATGCTTCATTTTCAATATTCATTACCACGCCGCCATGCTTGCTAATGAATTCTCAGCATAAATAAATCCTTATATCATAATGTTTTCTCAAAGAACTTTAAATTCCAAATTCTAAAACTCATAATGTTTTATTTAATAATAGGGCTAATTAATTGTTAGTTGATTTTGAGTGCGGCCATGAAAAGTGATAAATTAGTGTGGGGAGTTGCTTGCTACTTGTACAGTGTTAAATGAAAAGCTTAAATTGTTCATTAACCATGGAATTATGATTTCTTAATTGCAATACCATCTCATGCAATTAGATTTATGAAGTTCCAGACACTAAGAAAGCAACTTTAGCAAATAAAAAAGCAATAGTTTACAGAAAATATGACAAAGCTTTCATAAATTAATTTATACATATACTAATTGTAAGAATATAAATGTATATCTATGAAGAAGTGTTTTCCTCATAGTATAATGAAATGACTGTAGAATATAAGTGTCATTAATTTTCTTTCCTTCAAAAATCTGCAGTTCCATATGCGGATGATCCTTAATGGATATCCTGTACAATTTGAAAAAAGGGGGCATCTATCCTAACCTGATTCTTAAGGGCCAAAATTGTGGGCATATACTGTACAGTGGACAAAATACAGATAAATAGTAATGGAAAATGGTAAGGCACTTTAGATGGTAGGGCACCACAGTTGACCATACGCGCATCTATACATATCTCATCAATTTACAACAAATAATACAGGTACCCTTACCATTTGGGGAAGATCAAAGGTGCCTCATCAACTCTTGAACCTGCATGCTGAAATGCATCAGATAAATACGAAACAAAAATGTTCATCCAGTGCTCAAGTTAAATTTGGAATATTTCGGTGAGCATCAGCAAATTCCCGAACCAGCCGCTTTAGAACTCTGCCACCCTTCCCTTGCATATGTCCGAAATCGCTCTTTAATCCATCAGAGTTCTTGCTCTCAAGATAATCAGAGGCTGCATCAGCAAGTGCCTTTGACCAAAGTGGCACTATGGCCTCTGCTTCTCCATGGTTTAGGTATTCAGCAGGAAGAGCCTGAACCTGAAATCATAAATTGTCAATCAAGCTTAGCACGACAGGAAAAATTGTTGAAAAGAAAAGAAAGTCACGAACTAATAAGACTACAAAGGTAAAATAGACAGTAACAGGTTTATACCACAATAAACCACTACTAAAGAAATAACTGGTACAATATACTAATCTAATTAATCCCACCTTCAAATTACATTAACCTATAGTTCCAAAACAACACTTAACCACATACTTCTCCAGATTGTCCAAGAGTCCAACATGTTAACTAATTGAGCTTGAACATTTTCCCATTCTTCCAAATTCAAACTTCATCCTTAACTTTTAGATTATACCTTTAAAAAGCAGAATTTGCTTAAACTCGTAATTGAAGATTACTAGGCTATATTGCTTGTTTGATGAACTAGAGTTTGGATGAAATGATCTATATACGCCTTACTGTTTGCAGCCAAATCAACTGGCTACAACCTGATGCACCCAGCTATCTTGACCATACGCCACGTGAGAATTTCACAGCCAATTCAAGTCAGATCAAAAGAAGCCAACAAGAACTTAAATTGACAAGATGTTCGATCCAACCATTCATAATCAAAATATAAAATGTTCTAAATGATGTAGGGAGAAAAGAAATCAAAGATCACGTAAAGTTTTTATAAGGCTCATGAAAAGAAGAAATTTAAAAAGAAAATCAAACATTAACTACTGGTTTCTTTATTTAAGGAAAAGCAAACAAATTAACAAATCGTAAAGGTGACATGATAACTAAACATGCAAACAAAAAGGAATGGAAGAGAGAGAGAGACCGCGTACTGCAGCCAGCCATGAAGTGTTTGCCAGCAAAGTATAGCCTTCCATGTTGTTCTTTCAGATAGTGTGCAAATTGCTGCTAGTTGTTGCAAAATTGTTGCGCACTTATGAACCTATCATGTAAAAAACAATTCTTTCAGCCATGCATCGACCAAAGCTAAAAGCCTTCATGCATTAGGCTAAAAGAACAATTAGGGATCAAACAAACAAAAGAAGTTAGGGTGAGGGAAAAGGAGAAACTAATATCAGAAAACTTTCCGATACTTTTCGGTTCCGAAGACACCAATACTGCAAGGGAAAAGTCAGTTATATTTTCAATTTTCAAGTGAGGGATGAACCAGCAGATTAAAATCCTGACTAAAGCCACTGATGAATGGGGGTCTGAAAACCTATTTTTTAAATGTAAACAGCTTTGCTTAACCTATTACAGATTTTGTGAATCTTAGAAGAACCACAAGAAATTTTGTTTCTTTCTTTATAACAAACATATGTTTAGCCCATAGTTGACCAAGGTCCAGCACAAAAGATGGTACAACTAAAATAATCCTGGCAGGCAACACAGATTTTTTTTTTTTTTTTTTCGACATGATGAGATGAAAGGGAAGATTCCGGCAAGAGAATGACTACTTAAGGATAATAAACCAAAATTCATCCTACCAGCATCAATTTCTCCAGATTTTACCATATTTCCTGAGAATATGAAAGAAATTCACGTACAAGGATAGTCCAGAAATTTACCCGAGACATTGCAGACACACCAAGTAAAGCATACACCACATTAGATACAAGCCCCTCACCACTGTGAGATATAACGTGAATGGCTGTGATGTTGAATGATCCCTCGGTAATACAATTCATACATTCTAACAGAGAGAGAAGGCCCACATCTAAAAAACCTGAAGAGTAAGGAAAATGATAGTCAATGAACTAGAAAGTACCCAGTAAAAAGGAATGAGACATCAACATACACTAAACAATATATAGCCAAATAAATCTAGTCAATAGTACACCAAGCTTCATAAAACAGAAAAATAAAACATCAAAAAATTAAATTAACATATAAAAAGAAGGCAACTATAAAGTCAAATAAATATCAACATCACTGTTCTAGAATTTACTAAAATGTTGCAATTTATTCCTAAAAGTTGGTTTGGCTAATTATTTTTTTAGACTTTTCATGATATTTTTCATTTTCTTGTATTCTTATACTTCAATTTTAGCATCATTTCCCTACACGGAAGAAAGGGTTTTACATTTAAAATAAACAAGATGACAACAAAAAAGAAATATAAACTTTTCTTACAAGATAAATATGACATTGCAGCAAGCGCGGCACCACGGTGCATGGCTGTGCAACATATAGCTGCCTTTTGGATAGAAACTTCAAGAAGAGAAGCACATGCTGATAGGGCATCCTGTGATACATCCTCTATCAGGTAAGGACATGGAGAGTTCATTTTTACAACAACAATTAAATCTAACCCAAGTATTAGTAAACAATTCAAAGCATTTTCTTCAACCTCACTGAAAACTCTGAATCCCTACTTCCACAAAAGGAAAAAAAAAAAAAAACAAACAGAATGAAGAAGACCTTGTTACAGGATCGGATAAATGTTGATGCAAAATTGGTGTAGGCCTCCACTAAGTCAGGTTCTTGGTCACATATGTAGGAGGAAGTTAGGGCCATTACAGAAGCTGCATGAGTAAATCTTTCAAACAAAGTAACAAATAAAGGTCCATACTCCTCTAGGTGACCAAATTCTTCAATGACAATGGAAGCTGAAAATATTGTTTGCATAAGCAAATTAGTAAAGGCTCACTGCAACAATCCAGAAGGTGCCCAATAACATTATCAGAATATGGAAACAGACACAAATAAGATTGTTACAGGATTACAGCATCCCAATCATGCTTTCTTGATTCAGAATCACAAAGATACAAGCCTTTAATGTAAATACCAGCTAAAAAAATTATTTTCACAAATTATTCATAACCAGTACTCTGCCAAAGTCATCAAAGATTAAACAAAAGCTTCAACCAGTAGAAAATGACCAAGTATATTGGTTCATGCATGATAGGTTACTAAAAAAAAGGAGATATCATTAAAAATCCATACCAGTTCTTATATAACATTCATGACTTTGGAACAAAACAAAATTTGTTGAAAGCCAGTCCATCACCTTGGGCAGTAATGTCACAAAATGTTGACCTGCAAAACATTTAAAAGAATTTAAAAGAATTAATATATTTATCACAAGAGGAACTCATGAACTCTTAAAATATCTGTCAAGGTAGGTAAACCTGAAGATTGAACAGCTAGTGAAAGAGCTCGGCAAGCTGCTACAGATAAATTTCCATTCTCCATATGCTCAGAGCCAAAAATTTTCTCCAAGATTGGCCAGAAAACCCTTAGCAGTGAAAGTATTGAGTCATCTGCAGCAGGTTCAGTTGCCACGGATATGGAAAGATGACTGAATACAGTTCCAATTCTGAATTTAAGGGATTATATATGAGAGAAGGAACAAACTGATAGGTTCTTTAATCAATCTCTCATAGACTAATAACGGTCTAACACAAACACAACATTTTTATAGTTTCAAAGACAAAAAGACCCAATACTAGTGACAAAGGAACAGGTATAACAAGATATGGGAAAAAAATTTAAAGAAACTCAATCTTGCAAGCAAAACTCTCTTCTGTTTGCAAAATGTGGAGCAAAAGCAAGACTTGTAACATTGAGAAATTGATAGTCTCTAGACAAAAGATGTCAATGAAAATAATGTTTCTTCTTCTATTGACAAGTTGAAAATCATCACCGCACAACCAGAGGCTGAGGGACAGAGTTAATCATGTAGACCAAATACAAGAGGATAGGGAGTGATATCCATAAAAACTGAAAGACAAATTTAAAAAGAATAAATACTGATTGTGAACAAGATTTGATATACAAATTCTACACCAGACACTTGCTTACAAGTCCAAATACTTTTTTCTCCAAAAACATGAGTAAGAAAACCTGAAAACAACCTGTCATCTAGTAAAACTAATTTAACTGGTTCAAGGATTTAACACTTCTAGACACACTATTCATAAGCATACCTGTGCAACCCTCTAGAGGCAGCATTTAAAACTTGTGTATAAGAAGCAGGGTTCTGTTTAAGAGACAGGCTCATTTCGGGATCAACCTGAAAATGCAGAATGAGATCCACCAATTCAAAGATCACATACACAGAAAACCCATCAAGAAATTTTATAATGGAAAAAGCCGTTACAGCAGATCATATAATTTCTTTCCCTGAGCTGTAATGGCTACAATTTCTTCAACTTGTGCCTATGGAGACAAAAAAATTTGTAGGGAAAGAGAAAGAAACAGAAGGATGGGCAAAAACACGGTAAGAACAGAATAGAGACAAACAGGAGGTCAAAGAAACTGCAAAGCACTTGCTTATCATTTCAATCTTACATACAGTTTTCATTCTGCTCCCTATGATAGAAGCAACCTGCCTTACTTATAGACAGCTAACAATGAACAGAAGTTAACTAACTAACTAACTAACATCCTTGCTTTATTTACACTTACATATTATATGGAGAATTTAAATTTTCAACTGCAGAAAGTATCATAATGCTTCTGTTTGGCTTTGGAGCGGAAGTGTATAACTCCTTTGTATCAAATAAAACTCTTCCAGTAACTATAGTAGGGTGTTATCAGCTAGCTGTAACTGACTTGATTAGTTTAATCACTTGTACTATTCCATCTATAATACACATACATTTTCTCTCCAATACTTTGATATCAATAAAAAGCTATTTTTTGAATTTTTCTGTTTTATCAAACTTAATTTTTTTCAATTTAATGGCCAACGTAAAATTGGTTTTCTGCCATAGAAGAAACAGATAATCTGTTGTTAAAAGAGAGGCAAGAAAGTCATGGTTGTCTTCAAAAGCAAAAGTAGGAGTGGAACAAAAAATGTAATGCTATTTCTTTATAATTATGTTTTTTAAGAAAACAATTATCAATAGTGCTGGTAAAAGTAGGTTTCACACTGTCAAAATCAATAAACAGGCAAGATGGGAAAAGGAAGGCTCACAAGTTTCCCAATAGCTTCATAGCTAGATGAAAGCAATCTAGCCAATAAGTTGTTCTTAAGTTCCCGATTGGACACAGAACCAAGAACCAGACTTATTGCATGCATAACTTCTTCCTCATCTTCCAAAGATAAATTCCATTTCTCTAAACCCTACAGCAACAAGATAACTTGAATGTCTATATTTGAATCCATAGTTCAGCAAGTCCGAAAAGGATTCTATGCACTGATCATGAAAGTTAGAGACATAATATAAAACTAAATCCATTAACTTTAATGTAAAACAAGATGCCGAGACTCTTTAGCCACATACATTATGCATAGATGGTAACACGTGTAAAAATTGTAGAGATAAAAAAAGATATTGACAGAAACTCATGCAAACTATGCATCATGGAACTTAAAACACGGTATCATCATCCATATATTTACTCTTCTGCAAGGACAGAGTAACATACCTCTCCTATCCACATTAAAATTTCCAAATTGGAAGGCTCATAAATTACTACAGAAGCATCTTCACAGACTTTTCGCAAGGCAGATGCACAGGCATTTGAAGATAGAGGTTCTGAAATCCCAATAGCAAGAAATAATCTGAAAGTAGAAATGTTTGTAGCACATGAATATGCGAATACCAAATACTGAATACTGAAAATTTTCCATCAGCAGTTAGTTATCTAGTTTGACACAAAAAAACTTAACCCATTAATCACGAATACCATGGAAAAATGAAGTTTTGTGGTGTACTCACAGCAAGGATCTAAAATTTTCCTTAAAAGCAGATATCCACTTGGAATATGAACCAACAACATCCGCCAGAGATCTGTATACCTAAAAATAGAACACCTTTGAACAAACATGAAAAGAGAGAAATACTGCTTAAAAATAAATGCCACAAATAGAGAGAATGGAAGAGTTCATATATAACCCACAATGCAAATGAAACCCTTCAAGCCATCAGAAGGTTTAATGGATAACATGGTCACCAACTGCATAACTACAGAGAAATCATAACTTTGGCCATCCTGTATGATTACATCAGCCACCTGGAGTAAAGGAAGTGTTGCCTTAAATAACATGTGTATGGAACAACATATGACCACAAACAGAGTTATTTTCCAGTAAAGAAAAGTTTCAACAATGAGATCCATATTTTATCACTTATCACATTGTTTCATGCCAAATCACTAGTCTGAATGATATAGTTAACAGGTCAATAAAGAAACCCAGGTAAAGGCAGCAAGTGTTACTCACAGCATTAAGAGCAAATAGTTTGCTTTCCACTTCCTTCCAAGGGATTGATAGATTTTGAGATGCCCACCCACCAATAAAGAGCTGTAAATACAAAGACATTCATATTGAGAATTGAGATATTAGTGACTAAATAAATTGACATGATGCACCAGTGATAATAACCATATTCAATAGTTGTTTGAGAATATAGCCTGAACCTAGGTAACAAACTATTTTCCATTTGAAAACTTAGATGAACAACTCTAGTAATTTTCAAAATTTTTCCACCAAATTACATAGGCAATGATTAAACTTTAACACTACTCTTATAAAATATACTTTAAAGCTAACTTAACCCTATAAAATTAATTCAGTGAGGTGGGTTTGCACCTACTTATTATAATTTGACCATATTTCTAGTCAGTGTTGGATTTCCAATAACTACAAACATGGAAGCACAAGTATTAAACTACGAATGAGTCAAAAGATAGGAGCCTGGTTTTTCTTTTGTTGGAAGTCCTATATCGACTAGAGATAAAGCCAATTTAGAGTATATATGTGGATGCAAACCTCACCTTACAAGCCGATTTTGTAGGGTTGAGTTAGGCTTAAAATCCACTTCTTAACATGGTATCAGAGCCATGGGTTAGTGCCTATCCTAGCGAAATTTGTGTTTGTTGGGTATATCATTTCACCCACTATCGGGCCACTATTGGACCATCCATTAATATCTATTTCCACGCACGAGATGTATATACCTCAGTGTGAGAGAGGTATGTTGGAAGTCCCACATCTTGTGCCTCATTTTGATGGGTCCTCCACTAAATTCGCCACCACGGTTGGGTTGGCTACTTGACAAACAAAGGATGCTCGGGTTCTTTCTTGGCTTTTGGGGCCATTGAGCCTCTAATGGTCAATAACCTGCATTCATTTTCATCTACCAAAGACATCTGGAATTATCTCAAATGCATTTTCAATCAGGATCATTTTGCCAAATGCTTTCAATTGGAATTGGACAACCAACTAATCAACGTCTATGTGTTTAGTCCTCTCCTCGAACACGGGATTGGAAACAATGTAAATACCAACTACTTTATTCATATAAGCTCGCAAGTGAGAGATGTCATTGCCCTATCTTCAGGAGTTGATTGAGCAACTTCATTTTTTTTCTTGCTTTTGAAAGAGATAATATTCCTCCATATCTTGCCATTAATTTCTGATTTAGATCTACAGGACAATCCACTACTTTACAATCAATCATATTTGTCTCTTCTAGAATATCAAGACCATATTTCTTTTGAGAGGATTGTGAACCCAACCATGGTAGTGTGGAAACACATGTGCAACACCCACTTGAGAAGTATGACAAAGAGGTTATGCATGGGGAGCATGAGGTAGTTTCTACCTACAAGGCTAACGGGGTTGGTAGTCCCTTCAAGGGACGCTTGTGATTCAATTGTCACCAAAACAAAATGTGATGGACAACAATGGAAGACGGCTAACAGTGGCCAAACAACAATTCTTCCTCATACAACAAAAGCACAAGTAGATTAGGATTGACATGCTTTAATACCAACTTAAGAAAAATAAAAATAAAATATATTTTAGAGAGCTTGTTCAAGGCTCTCTTAAGTTCACAATATTCATATATAGACAAATAGTATGGTTAGCTAGATCCTAAGAACCCCATGTAATAGTCACTGGAATGTTGTGGTATGCATCCTTTGTCATAGTTTAATATATGAAAATAAAGGCAATTCCAAAATGGTTTGGCATTCTGAAGTACATTAGGTGTATGATCACCATCAGATAGGAGATCTACTTCAAGATATTAGGTTCTCATCGGTTGGAACTTCATTAATTGGAAGAGCAAGAAGCAAAAAATAGTTGCTAAATCCAATGTTGAACCTGAGCATTGAGCTATGGCAAAAGTTGCACGCATGCTGACATGGCTAGAAAACTTCTCCACTAATTAATATTTGGATATACACAAGATACTCAAGTAATATGTGACAATGAAGCTTGCCATTCACAATGCATCAAGCCCAATCTTTCATGAGCAGACTAAACATTGAAATTTATTGTCATTTTATGAGACAAGGCACTCTTTTAAGAAATCATCACTAACTTTGTCAACTGCAATGACCAGCTTGCAGACATGCTCACTAAATGCATGAAGACCTCATATTGAACACATTTGTAACAAGCTTGATTCATATGACACATATACTCCAATTTGAGGGGACTAAAAGACATGATTGGTCTTAGCAATTAAGGAAATATGTAGTACAGCTGATAATTAGGGATATTCTCCAACATTAGTCATTACTAACTTTGTCTATATTATACTTTAAATGACTATAAATAAAGGGTTAACAAGTATGACCAAACACACAAAATTCGGAACAGCAAAGAAACTCTCTAGAATGAAATCTTCATTTTTATTTCTCAGTAATAGTGTCCATTGATGATATAAAATTTCAATGTTAAAAACTGTTAAGATTAAAATAGAAATATATTAATGAAGGGCTTAATGGACCCTCCTCATGTTCTATCATTTATATAGATCAAGATTTAATACAATAGAGAAATGGAAGATGAAGGGATTGTCCTAGACTGCTAGGTACAATCATTATAGATAAACCAACACACAACTCCCTACTTTAGGCTCTACTAACTATACTAATCATAGGTAGACTTAATAATTATTCTAACATTAAGATACACACTGCTCACACACAACTCACACACACTATCCAATAATTCTAACAAAAACACCAAAAGTTTAAATGAAATCTTATTTTATATGACTTGTATCTATCACTATAAATAGTATCCATTCACAATCATCCAATACAATCATACAAATTTAAAATTAGTGATTATCATTGTTATCGTATATTTAGAAAATTGATACCAACAAAAAGCCTATGACATAAAACCACGCCCAGGAAACCAAGTCAATAAAGAAAGAAAAGAAATCATACTTTCCAAAGCACCTTTTGCATAAACGTAGCAGATCCTAACAGGTGGCATATATCCACCAAAAGTTCTACTAGGTTCATCCTGAAATGGATAAGACCATCAGGCAAATCAACTACTCTTCCGTCATCATTGTATGTACAATCATCCACCTGTTAAGCACCCAGAGGAGAAGAAAAGGCAATTTACTCAAAAGACTCAATCAATACAGGGAAGCTAACAAAGGATGATTAGTGAAAAGATCAACAGTTAATTTATACACTTGAATAGGTTATGCTCACAAACAAGGGGAATACTATGGTAAATATTTGTTTCCATAAGTGGTACGTTGATCTTTTAAGTGGGACAAACAGAGATCCAACATTCATAAAATATGAACACAACCAATGGTTAGGCAAATTTTCTTCACTCTCTTCTAATTAAAAAAGAGACAGTTTAAAGATAATTTTTAAAGTAGAAAATTCCATGCTAGAAATGCAAATAAAATCCATCCCCCCCCTTTCCATAAGTGGTACGTTGATCTTTTAAGTGGGACAAACAGAGATCCAACATTCATAAAATATAGACTTTAGATTAGAACACAACGAATGGTTAGGCAAATTTTCTTCACTCTCTTCTAATTAAAAAAGAGACAGTTTAAAGATAATTTTTAAAGTAGAAAATTCCATGCTAGAAATGCAAATAAAATCCATCCCCCCCCCCCCCCCTCTGCAAGCCCAAAAGCAAGAACAGAAAAGAGAGTAACATTGAATTAATCCATGCCCGTATTGAAAACATGCAAATAGCCAGGAATAAACCTGTGAACGCAATAACAGTGAATCAAGTAATGTTGAGAAGACAGGAGAAAAAATGTCTTCCATATGTTTTCTACTTTTTGCGCCATCTTCAATGCCAAGTATATAGCCTGCAAGAGTAGACCTGTGACAAGATATGTTGTGCTCATGATAAGTGTGTTACTAAACAACAGCAAAAGAAAGAATAAAAAAATAAAGTTGAGAAGCTAATGTGTACAGAAAGGCTTCTTTCCTACTCATTGTGTTTTTCAGGATCTAATATGTACACAAAGGCTTCGTTAAAAAACTTATCCATGACCTAAAGTGTTTTGTAACCTTCTTTCCTACTCATTGTGTTTTTCAGGATCTTGCTACTGGAAGGACAATTGGAACTGTTCTGGAACAGGGAGGGTTGTATTGTTTTAAAAACTTGGGAACTAAAGATAGCATTAGTACACAAACAGGCACCTCTTGTCTCCAATCTTGCACTATTTTTTAGTCCTCTCAAATTTGGCCTCTCCATCGTTATCTAGGAGATCTGTCCTTTCCTGTTTTAATGTTTATGTTCCCTTCCTTATTGTCCAAAGAGTCTATTGAGTCATTTAAATGTGATGTATGTCAACTTGCAAAACACCATCATGCCACGTATCCTCCTAGTAACACAGAACATCCATCCATTTGATTTCATTATGATATTTGGGGGCCTACATCAAACTATAGTATTTCTAGTGCTAAATCATTTGTCATTATTATTGATGATTATACTCATGTTACATGGATTTTCCTCATGAAAGAAAAATCTGAAGTTTTTTCTTTATTTGACAAATTCTTCCATATGATAAAAACACAATTTGGGAAGTCAATTAAACGTTTACATTCTGATAATAGGAGGGAATAAGTAAATTATGACATGTCTAAATTCCTTTTCAGAAAAAAAAAAAAAAAAACCTACATCTTAACTCATTTTGCTTGGGAAAAAAAGGATCCAATATAAAATCCAAGTTGATTCAACTCACTCCGGAACTTGGATTTTACTAAGTTCAAGAACCATTTGCTTTAATTTTGACAAATGTGGATAACCCAAGCAATCACGCAAAAGTTTAGGAGGAGAGGCAAGGCATGACAAGATGATTTGGTCCCAATTACAATCCTTTACACTCATGTCCTTTGCCAATTAGTTGACCCATACTATGCTTTTGTATAACAAATGAATGAGCATCAAAAGTTAGATATCAGTTTAATGAATTAGTTAATTGAGATTTAAAGAGATAAGGTCAAAGGGGAATGCACGAACAAACAAAATAGACTTTAAGTTTAAAGAAGGAGAAAGGGGCATGCACAAGGGATCACCTATGATTTAGGGTGTGTCATGCCTAAACTTTTTACTGTTCAGGAATGGATAATAACAGCCAATGGATTCAAGGCAACAAAGGTAGAGACATGGTAGTGATTTCTCTAAAAAACCTAAGAGGATGTTCATTTTAGACTAAAATTTGGACAAACTATAAACCGAATGCATCACCATTCATCTAGAATAAGGTAGTGCTTTGGAAAATATTAGACCATGGCTTGAATTCCTTCAACCTTGTCTTCTGCTTCATCCTCATTTGTAGCTTCTTCGATTTTGCAATCACTGAAGCACAGGACCGCACTTTTATTTACAAATTTTGCAGGGCAAACAAACAAAACAACTGCTAACAGCACCTACCAAGTGGAACATGATTTGGTTGGTGAAAGTTCTCAACTATTCAGAAAGAAGCTCCTTAAGCTTTTCTATCTCTTCTCAATTTTACTTTAAGAGAAACACAGTGAACGAGAAAAGGGATGGTGCAGAGACGGGTCCAAGGGTATAATGGTGATTGTGGCAAAGAGCTCAAGGGATATCAGGCGTAACCTAATCCCTAAACAAGGGCAGTGAGTGTTCTACCACAAACTAGAGGGGGTGTGCATCACAAGGATACCTACCTAATGTATTTTTCCGAATAAACAAGTTGTAAAGCCTTACTAAAATTGCATTACCAAAACTGAAGTGTCGAGTCTGCAATCTCCCAATCTTCACTTGAAAATGCCACGCAGCTGTTAGCATATTAAAACAGGTTAATATCAACACCAACCAAATCTATAATAAAATACACACAAGCTGACTAGAAATATGCACAAAACAATAACATTGTAAGAAAGCATCTTTCCAAGTATGTTAATACAAGATCCCAAATTTTAAATCTTAGTTTGAGTAATTACCAAACACTTGTATCCTGTATATTATTGTATTTAAACAGAGGACATCTTAGATCCACTAGCTACACTGCATTAAGAGTTCACATCATATGTAATCAACCCTAAAATCCTAGATCTCTTTAAAACCAAAGAGGAGTAAATGCCTTAAGCAAGTAAAAATTCTAAACAGATTGTTGAGATTACCTCAAGAGGGCATCTGTAAGAGCAAGAGCTTCTGCACTTGCTTCAACAATAAGAGATGGAGCCTAGCATACATTTAACAACTTGTCAAGGTAAATTGGCACATGGATTGTTTGGTTTGCACATAACAACGGAAAAATTCAATGAGTGATAATAAGTTAGCAACCATTTGTAATTGAGTTATCCTTATCTATCAATCATGTAAAATTAAACGAACGATAGCCATCATTAGTATGAGTTTATGTTAACAAAGCCATTCAAATGGACAAGTAGACAGCACATAGAAAAAAGTCCGCAGCAAGGATTTTGGAAATCCTAGAGAACTCATACTTACAGCTTGTCCAATTTCTGACAACAAGCAAGCGAGGCCACCAATTACTTTCATGTCTCCCCTAGTAAGAGCTGGAAAAAGAAGTACTTCCTTTAAATATTGTACCCTGCATAACAAAATTTGGGGTACTCCCTAAAGAAAACCCAAAAGTCAAAATGAATGGATCGCCCATATAGAAACACTATGTATGGCAATATAAGGTGAGAAAAAAAAAAAAAAAAAAAAAACTAGTTTAACTGAGTAAATTGTCCAAATTTAGTTAAATTTATGTAGAAAAAAGACAGCACAGTGGGAACATAATTTTGAATATACACCAACTGGCTGCAAAACAGGTTGTGAAGAGTGATTCAGCAAAACAGGGAAAAAAAAAATCTCAACCAGAGGTATTAGCTTTGTAAAAGAAAAACCAACTGGCTGCTCAAAGCAAAGTCTTTTGCTCTTACTGTGTTTTCAGTTGTAAGCTAAAATAACAGTTAAATACACTAATGAAAAGGGCCTATAGTCCAACTGCCTCCCTTATATATATCATACGATTTCATGGAAGTTCAACTCAATAAAGAAAGAAAAAGGCATAAAAGTAGGACTACACTAACTTCCCATTTGAGAGGCACATACATAAACAAAGGATATCTTAATTTTATATAAACCAAGCCTCTGAAATGTGTCAACTATGTGCCATGATTAGTCAAATCCAATTTTAAATTCTTCCAATGCTACATTGATTATTTTATAGGTCATCATCACCAAGTTTTGAATTTCAGATCATAATATTGATATTGCATCATTCATGCTTACACAACTAATTTCTAAGCATGACCACAAGGTATGCAATGTAATCTAGAAACTAGAAATGGCTATGATGCTTCCATGGCAGATTTCAGTGGCGGACTTTCACTGGCCGTCACACCATGATGGTGGCAAATCAGGTCTCACATGATGGTAAATAGCAGCCATGTTAGGTGATGCAGAGTAACAGTTTTGAAAGGCCATGACAGAAACTAAAGACCATGTGGTGCTTGTCCGCCTAAGGAAGAGGAAGCCCTAATCAGCACGATGCAACCCAGGGCAAGGCACTTAAAACCCTAATATTTCAAGAGTTGATTTTGTTGTGAGTTTGTAATTGCAAAGTGTTTTGTGCAAATTTGTTGATAGTGGAACGAGTTATTCTAAGGTTGAATAACTGATACTAGATGTAGGATCAATGGATCTGAAACCATATAAATATTCTTTGGTGTAATCTTTTTTCTTTATCTTCTTTTCTTGTGTTGCTATCCAATCTTGTATGACTCTTGATTCACAAATTTAATTGCATTTAGTTTTTTAAAATTGAAATTGTTTTAAAAAGAACCTGAAGAAATTTGAAAAAGTTTCAAACCCAATTCACCCCTTCTTGGCTTAGTGTAGCCATCAATTCTTTTCTAACAATTTGAATTTCTAGATATGATATTATCATTAACTATATGGTTGTCTTTCATTACTTTTAGTATTGCAATTATATTTTTGTATTTTTAATTATCTATATGTAAATACTGAATTTTCTACCATGATGCTTCTTCCATATTCCATTACAGTTTCAGGTTTTTCAAATAAAGGATTTTTGCCTTCTAATATGATATTATCATTAACTATATGATATTATCATATAGTTAACTATATTTGAATTTCTAGATATGATATTATCATTAACTATATGGTTGTCTTTCATTACTTTTAGCATCACAATTATATTTTTGTATTTTTAATTATCTATATGTAAATACTGAATTTTCTACCATGATGCTTCTTCCATATTCCATTACAGTTACAGGTTTTTCAAATAAAGGATTTTATCCATTACAGTTACATGTTTTCCTCAATTTAAAGCATTATTTGTTCTGTTAACAATCATTTAATAATTCATCATTGTTGAAGATCCCACATTAACAATAAATATGAGCAAATTATATATATATATATATATATATATATATATATATATATATATATATATATATATATATATATATATATATATATATATATATAAGTCAACACAGACCTCTCCTTTTGTATGGTTGAATTAAGCTTAAACCTCACTTTCTAAGAGTCTTAAAGGAATTTGTTGTAAGAAGCTTCACAATCCAACTTCCATTATACAATTGGCACCCAAAAAACTATATAAGTGGTCCTTAATGATCAATAATAGCTTGCTAAACTGCCCTAGCATAAGAAACCTTTGTAAATAACCATCAATTTAACTGTTATGATGGACCTCTTAACCCTAAACAAGAAACAGTCCAGGTGCTTGAGTGTTCTATTTGACTATTATAGGCCAATCACACATCCTTCCTGGAATACAGATAGTATGAGAGCATAGCTATAAACTTAAAAGATAGCCAGTGTATTTATGTTTGAGTATTTTAAGGACCTAACAACACAAAAATCTAGTAGAAAACTTTAATTCTAGAACATATTATAAATTCTAAGAGAATGAGAAAGTAAATGAAGAACATACATGTAGACTAGTATAATGACATATTTAAAATAATTAAAGACATGTACACTTAAGCCAAACAGATTAATACTAATGAAAGATGTTCCAACAAATTGGGCAACCTTACCTCGTGTTTAGTCACAAGTTCAACAAGAACTTCAATGGCTAGATCAAATGATAATGAAACCTACACAGAATGTGATACAAATTAATCTGATTAGTCATATATGATCATCTTAAGAATCAAGTGCATGAGAACTGGAATACCTGTAATGAGTTGAACACAAAATTTAGAAGTGGGTGTGCTGGCAATGTTCCAGGAGATATCTCTGAGAAGCAACCTGCTTTAACCTGAACAATTGATGACCATATTAGAATAAACTAGAGACAACAGAGTTTTTAGGAAAGATGAATATTCTCTTCAAATAAGACAGAAGAGAAGAGAATCAAAGTAAAAGATGTCTTATTGATAGAACCATGCTTAAAGCAAAGCAACATAAAAGTATGCACGCACAGAAAAAATGCAAAAACCCAATGAGTCATCAGTACAATGGCGCACCCAACTCAATAAGCAGCGTAGAATTTTCCTGTTCCTTTCATGTTGTTGCACAGAACCATCAAAATTTATTTCAGATTGCTGCAGCAAGAACTCAAGAACCATAGGTGTATGGGAGAGAAGCTGTAAAACAGACATAAGAGTGTAGAAGTCAGAGTAAAAGAGACAGAATGTACACAAAAAAGCATGGCATATATGAATGCATCAAAGGAAAAAGTTTCTAAACCTCTTGGGTATAGTGGCTTTTGTGTAATGAACTGATTTTAGAGTCAATACGCTGGTTGTCAACAACTTCTTCTGGCAGGACAGTGAGCATCTCAAGGACAGCAATATTGCCATCATCTTGGCTTTGCAGATTCTGCAGACTGTAAAAGAGCTGCTCAATCGGGTTTCCATATGCAGCAACTTGGAGTACAAGTGCAGAGAGTGCAAGACAGATCTGTGTCAAAAGCTGTCATGGTAATAACAAAGAACAAGTTGAAATCAAATTGTTTTTAACACAAAGGGAAGACATCTGAATGTCTATACAGCACTTCCTGAAAAAATTAGCAGCAGAATAAAAAACAAAAAGAAAAAATAATGCACCTGAGGTGGACCGGTACTGAATCTTTTCACGGCAAGAAGAAGGGCATTTAACAAAGCATCTTTAACTCCTAACTGCAGTAGATAACCTTCATTTTGAATCTGTAATTTGAACCATGTAACATTCATCACCAACTAATATTAAATCATCAGTCATGAAGATTTTTTTATTTCTATTTTTCTCTCTAGAAGTGGTTCTTCATAGGTTAAAAAAAAGTCCAGAGCTGGAAGAAATCAAAATCAACATTCGGACATAAGTTCTTGACAGCAAGTTGTCACTCACTGCTTGCAATGACTCGAAAATAAAAACATGATATTAAGTAGAAAACAAAACATGTTAAAAAGGTGAAGAAAGACAAGAAACAACAATAAAAGAAGTCCCAAACTTCAATCTTTCTGCAAATTTGACAGGTGGTGTAGAGTGTTTTTACGAGACCTACTAAAGGTAAGAAAATGGATTCAATACAAAATGTCATCATCAACACTTCTATTAACTAACTGAATCACTCAAAATCTATAAAGATTGAAGAAATTGGAGGCTTTAGAGAGAGAAAGAGAGAAGCAGATTTGAGAGAGAGAGAGAGTACCTTGCGTTTGAGAATCTGCGCTGCGAAGAACTCGACCTCAAAATTGGAGGCAAGGGGGAGGTGGCGATCGGCCGTGAGGATGGCAGTGGCAACGTCCCAGGCGGCATGGGTCTGTTGGAACTGAACAAGCCACTGATTGGCTGCGACGCGATTGCAGGATTGGGTATCGTGGTTGAGCACATGGACCGCCTCTGCCACCTTCATTGCCAGTTCCATGACGTCCTTCCCCTTTTAATTTTAGTTTGCTTAGAAAATTGAGGGAATAAGGAAAGAGAAAATGATTTTAGAAAATTAGAAAAAGGAAATTAGGAAAAAAAAAAGAGAAATAGATGGAAGAGAAACAGGGTGATGATGAGGATGCGACGCCTGGACAACTGCAACGGATTCAGTTAACAGTTGTTTCCCTCTCATCGGACGGCTACGGGCTATGAGTGAGTGACAGAGCAGTGAAAGACGGTTGAGGGTTTGGCTATGCTCCTCTGCATCCCACCATACGCCAACTCCTCTATTTTATAGATTCTTTTCCTAATTCCCTCACTCTCATCCAATTTTCACCACCACCTCTCTCTCTCTCATTGTTTAATCCTAGAGTAAAAGTAATAATTATGAAAATTATTTGAAAAATAATGTCCTTTATAATCTTTTTGTTAAATTTTATTGTAATTCCTTTAATTTTAAAATGGTAAACATTCATTTTTATTCTTAAAAGATGATAGGTAGATTTCCTTAAAAATTTATAATATTTTGGTTCTATAGTTTTATTACTTGAACACTTGGGTGATTTTGATAGGATATATTACAAAATAATAGCGTCATGTGCTCTTATGCTCAAACATGTTCAGGTAGTAGGTTCACATTGAATTGATTAGATTGTACAAGTTGTCTTTTAGAAACAATAAAAAATAATATAATTGATTATTTTTATGCATAATTTATTAAATTAAATCAATACAAAACATTTTTATATAAGGAAATTTTTATTTATTATTAATATTATTATTATTATTTTATGATCATAAATATGATTAAAACTAGATAAAAAAACATATTTTCTTTAAGAGAAATGATATTTTGACAACATGTTATAACTATTTGTTCAAATAAAAAAAAAAGAAATTTAATGTAGGAAGAAATTTTAGTTTGAGGTGTTTTAGTCTTAAAAAAGATTTACCCCAATAGTAGGTTAAAAGAGATAGGAAGGGTTGAATAAAGCCTTAATTTTTTTTTGGCTTAAATCCTTAATTAGTCTTCATGTTAAGAGGAAATTTTCAGTTTAGTACCTGCTTATAAAAATGTATACTGGGTCCTCATGTTTTGCAATTTGTGTCAATTTAGTCAATTATGACACTTCAAACAAGTTTGTAACAACAATTGGAAGGTGTGCAAAGGTTCAAACAGTTAAGAAACATGCTGCAACTCAAAATGACTTGTTCACTTGCAATTTTCAAGCCAAATTGATGGTTAAAAGGGACTAAGTTGACACAAATTGTAAAATATGGGGATCCAATGTATACACTTTTAAAAACGGATACTAAACTGAAAATTCTCTCTTAACCTGAAGACCAATTAGGATTTAAGACTTTTTTTTCACAAAAGTATATATTAAACCATTTATTATGAAACATATCAAGTAATACACTGTATTGGTTCATTCTCAACTCTTGAATTATGTTTAATTATTCGTTAAAAGTCTCTTTTAAGAGCTTCCATTAATAACTTTGACATATGATTTAATGGATCATCTTGGTAAATTGAAGATGAAAATATTTCCTGCAACACTAAATAACCTTCAAGAATATTTTCGTTAAATACAACATTAGTTTAAAACTATATAACATTCAAGTTTAATATATCTTATGTTTAGTTTGGATCATATGCTTAAAAAATTAGTATAAAACATAATTTCATGTGTATCATATATGTAAGATGAAAAGGATCTAATATAGGTCATCAAATCCAAGTTGTATGGCTAGACATATGCAAACTTTATTTAGTATATGCTTTGTTTGACAGATGCAAATGTTATGCACATCTTTGTCTAATAAGTTTTTTTCATGAATATATAATGGCAAGTATAGTTGGTCAAATAAATTTTTGCTTGAATAAGCAATAAGTATATTTCATCTAACAAACGCAAATGTTAAACTTTAATAAATATATATTATGTTTGTAGGAATTATAAATTTCTTTACTCTTTAAATAAGATTTGCTAACCCTTTTGTTAACATCAAAAGTTTTTCGAAGAATGTGTTGAAAGTTTTTTATGCAAAATGTTAATGTTACAAACTTAGCAAGCTACCTGAAGCCTTGCTTTTTGCTCAAAAGAAGGAGAAAGAATGTTGGACTTTACTAATGTTGTCAAAACGGATCACTTAGTTCACCATGGGTTGACTACTTAGTGAGCCAACCCAAACATAGCTCACTTATTAGTGAGTCAAAAAAATTGAACCTATCCAAACTCACAACGAGTTGGTAAGTTAAACGGGTTGACTCATTGACTCATTCAATTATAAGTTTTGTTTTTTTGAATTTAAAAAAAATTCTAATTCAAATCTAAATAAATTTCAGTCCAAAATGATGTTAACATTAAAGACAATTCAAAATAAATAAAAAAGATACAATATAATCTAAAATCATCTCAAATTCCAAATACAATCCAAAACCAAGCACAAAAACCAAAACAAAATAAGTATCTAACATTGAACATTTTTGTGTAATTTATTCATCTATAATATTAGAGTCTTGAATGGATAAATCAAAAATACTCTTGAAACATCTTCTTTTTCATCCCTATCTACAATACAACAAAAAATAGTGTTAACTACTAATATCGAAACACAAAATAGTAAATAATTAAATTAATTTCATAGTACTAGCAATAATGTTACATGTTAGTTCAAAACCATGCAACCAATTTTGAGTTAAAATGAATGTCTCAACATTCTCTGAAAGAATGGAGGAACGATATTTGGTTAGCACACAAGAACTAAGACTAAAAGAAGATTCACTAGCAACTATAGTGATTGAAATGCTAAGAATGTCACAAAAAACTCAATACATCCAACTTATCAAAAACTTTGGATCGAGATTTCCTTCATCTAAATAAAGATCCAATTCAGACCTTGTGTTGGCATTAACATGTTGGCTCAAATAATAAATATATTCATAAGACATCATAAAACAAATTTAATATGTCATTCATCATAAGTAAGAAATAAAATCAATATTTTAATATGTCAAACATAATAAAATAAAAATTAAGTTGAAAATTAGAAACTTACATCAAATGCATTCATCATTGCCTCATCATTAGTAAAAGAAGTTGTTGTGTTGCAAGGAAAACTTGAGAACTTAAAGTATTTGACTCATTTGAATTTAATTTCACATATTCTTAAAACAACTTATAAATGTTATCCTTTAAAACATTAATCTTATCTTCACAAGTAGGATTAATCTTTCTATAACAAAATTGAATTGCTTCAAACTTCATCCGTGGATCAAAAATAGCCTCAATAGAAGGAATGTCACAATCTTGACCCCAATACTTACTAAACTTGTTCATCATAATCAATGACATATTTTTAATCGTCGGATCATCACTTTTTACATTTTCCCGCAATAAACATTCAATTACCTAAACTTGCATGATGTAACGATTAGAAGTTGGATAAGAAGAACATGAAATCAAATTAGTCATTACATAAAATGGCGTCAAGAACTCACTCATTTTTTAACCCTTTTCCACTCATCATTTGATCGACAATGAACATAATTTCTATCATAGATAGCCAAACTTCCAAAGGCACGTCGATATCTAATTGCACTCTCAAGCATAAGATAGGTAGAATTCAGTCTGGTAAGAACATCCATTTTCAAACTTATTTTGGTATCAATACCCCTCACTTGAATAACACATTCTTTAAATGTTATATTTCTTACCTTTAATCCTATCACATATTTTATGCTCTCTCTAATATTTTGTAAAGCATTGGAAGCCACCCTTAATCCTTCTTGCACAATAATGTGCACTACACGTTACATGAAAGTAATCACCATTACATTTCAAACTATTTTTCAATTTCAATTACTGACTAAAATTTTTTGCAACACCTCATTGACACAAACATTGTCTAATGTGATAGAAATAAAATCTTCCTATCTATTTCCTAATCAAGAAACAATTTTTTTTTATGCCAAATCATGACTAGTATATGGACGTTCCATTTTACATAAGGCAATTATCTTACTATTCAACCTCCAACTAGCATAAACAAAAATAGTGTGATCAAAAGATGGAGGAAAAGAGGAAAGAAGAGGTTGAGGAAGTATATTGAAGGCAGGGACAACAAAAGTGGCGATTGAATAAGGTATGGTCCGATTGTGAATGCACTAGTGCAGCGAAGGGAAAAGACCGTGATTGTTTTTTACTATATGTCGCGGTTTCACAATCGTGGCATATACCGACAAGGTAAAAAGTCTGAGACTTTAGGTCGCGGTTCCAACCGTGGTAATAACCTGGGGATATGACAACAGTTCTTTCTTGAACCGCGACCAAAACCTTTTTTAAGAAAAAAATCGTGTAACCTTTGGCCGCGGTTCCAATCGCGGTAATAGACCTGCTGGAACCGCGACCTAAAACTCTTATTTAAAAAAAAAAGTTCGTGTAACCTTTGGCCACGGTTCCAATGTAATAACTATAACTATTATATAATGTAACTAAATGTTTTGCAATAACTTTCCTCAGGAATGTAAGTTGCTTCTCAGGAATTGGAGTAGTCGCCTTGAATCTCTGCACAAGACAATTCATATTAATTAGTGATGGAAGAAGGCTCCAAGGAAGTTGTCCGATAGGCGACGCGAACACGAATTTGGACCTCCTCGAAGCTTCTTCGACGAGAAGACGCAGCGGAATGGATAGGTAGCTCTAAATGGAACTGACTCGAAGGAAAAAACTGAGGACACCGAGAATGAACGCAAAGAAACCCTAAAAATGGTAAGAGACTCAAAATGAACCGATTAATCGGTTCAAAACAAAGATTAAACGGTGGAAAAGGTAGATCGAAGGTTAGAGACGCTTTTAATCGGAGGAAAAAAGAAAATAATCGGTGGAAATCGAAGAAGCAGTGGAAGTGATGAAGAAACCCTAGGGTTTGGTGTTCTGAGATGGTGAAGAGGCAGAGTAATGCAAGAAGAAAGAGATTTTGTGAAGAAATGACTTACTGTGATAGAACTCTCGAGAGAGAGTGACGGAGCTGCGCTTGTGAAAGAGATGAAGTGAGGTTCTCTAAGGCGCGAGAATGAAAAGGAAGCCTCTGACGCGATAGATGAGAAATGGCAATTGAGGAAGTGTCGCGATGTTGATGATGCGTGCTAAAGGTTGTAGCACTGATGATGCGTCTGACGCTGATTGGAGGAAATGGTGACGATGAGTGAGAAACACCATAAGGAAAAATGGAAAATGAAAGATGAGAGAGGTGCTTGGAAGGTGGCTAGAGGGAGTCTTTGGACTCTCTAGCCTATGACTTTCAAGAGAGAATGGTTTCTATTTCAGAAATCTCAATTCTCATTAATCTCAAAAGTGTCAATTACAATAGAGGAGCTGGGTATTTATAGTGACCCAAGCTCCTTGTAAACTAGACTACAGATACAATAAAATGTAGAAAGAGGACTACGTCTGGGAGGATTCCATCAATTAGTGTATATGAATTCCGAGAAAATCAAAATTCATTAAATTTAAATATTACCGTTTCCCAACCTCTTGTGATATGGGCACGAATAATGTGGGTCATCCTATACATTACACAGTATCTGCACTCATATGACCCATTCTGTCTGTTACACTACAATATATCATCAGAGTTGTAAATAGTTAGTGAAAATCATTAAAATAAAACAACTATAAGAAAGTATGGCTTTAACATATGCCAAACCTTGAGAGCAATCCATGCAAGCTTTCTACTGTTAGCAATTGATCTCTCAACCAACATCATACTTGCTGAGATAGAACTATATATAAAAAAAGGGTTTTAGCATTCATTTATATAACAAGTCCAAACATTGAGGTTCTTACCAATTAATTGCTTGTCTAAGATGTGTGGGAGGAGACTTGTGCAATGAGCAGAACCACAAAGCATAGCTCTCTTGTACAAAAATAACAAGTAGCTGTTAATGGCGCCTGAAATTCATAATAACATAATTATTATATATTAAAATCACATATGGAACTTTATTATGTTAACAAATATTACTTACCCAAATATATAAGGAATAAAATGTATTTTCTTTCCGCTTGCAAATCTACTTGTGAGATATGTTGTGATCACATCAAAATCATTTGTTTCGTGAATGACTTGAGGATGAATGAACCCATAGTCATTGTACCCCAAGTTGTTACTGACACGAAACATATACCTGAAATAAAAAATTAACTTTGATATAAGTATACAACACTAATACCCCTCTCTCGTATTCAACACTAATGCGTGGTAAATTAATCCAATTTCGATCCATACATAAATATTCTGACTTATATATTCTACAAAATTACAATACAAAAAAAATTCACCATTTAACGAAAAATTAAGGTTAATTCAATTCAATCACACAATCATTCAATAAAAAACATTGAAACAATCACATATATTCAACATAAAATAACTGTAAAATAAAAAAATTAAACTTTAAAATCATATCATCATACAAAATTATAAAATCATTACAAAATTATTCAATGATACAAAATTATATGATAATTCAATCACATATTCAATCATACAAAATTATGCAATCATATAAAAGTAAAATTTAAAAATTAATATAAGAACCTGATAGTGTGAAAAGCCAATAATGATGTAAAATGCTACAAAATTCAAACCTACAAAATTATACAAAACAAATATTAGTTTTAAAGATAAAAAAAACATCAAAACGCAATTTACCTATAAGGAGAAGAATCGGAAAAACCCAATAAAAAGACGTTTCGAATGATTTTGATCGGTTAAACTCTTCCTCAATGTTGAAAATGGCCACGGCACCGAACAAAAATGGGTTTAATCGATGAAACTGGATTGAAAATGGATTGAAAATAGAAGCAGAGACGTGTGCGAGAAGACGATGAAGGCTTTGAAACTGTTTGTGCGAAGAAGATGACACTGTTCCTTTGTGTTTTATTTTTTTAACCCACGAAAGGTTACTACCTCGGTTCATTAAGTAACCGAGATAATAAAGGGGAATAGGTCGCAGTTCCAATCTTAACCGAGGCCTATTCTCCTGAAAAAAAAATCAAAATACTTCTAAAATGACAATTTTGAATTTTTTTTTTAACTTTATGTCGCGGTTCCTCGCTTAACAGAGGCCTATTATCTTAGATCAAGGAATAGGCCGCGGTTCCCCAAACAACCACGGCCTGTTCCCTGACGCTCTACCTGTCAATTTATTACAGGAGTGGAAAGTCAGAGGGGTTTTATACCGCGGTTCAAGGGGGAACCACGGTCTATTCCCTGACACTCTACCTGCCAATTTATTACAGGAGTGCAAAGCCAAAGGGGTTTTATACCTCGGTTCTGGGAGAATCGCGGTCTATTCCCTGACCTTTATTATGTTCAGACTAGAGGAGGGAATGTCAGATTTTTGCAGGGACTATAGGCTGCGGTTCCCCAAACAACCGCGGTCTATTCCCTAGCGCTCTATTGCCCATTTATTGCAGCAGTGCCACATGGAAAAGTCAGAGGGCTTTTATGCCTCGGTTTTAGGGAGAACTGCGGTCTATTCCCTGACCTTTATTGTGTTCAGACTGTAGGAGGGAATGTTAGATTTTTGCAGGGACTATAGGCCGCGATTCCCCAAACAACCGCGGTCTATTCCTTAACGCTCTACTGCCCATTTATTGCAGTAGTGTCACGTGGGAAAACTCAGAGGGGTTTTATGCCGCAGTTTCTCTCAGAACCGCGACCTATAAGGTCGATATAATTTCAAAAATGCCACTGTGCAATATTATACTTCGGTTTCTGGGTAACCGATACATAATGTGCGCGGTAATAACTCAATTTGTTTACTAGTGATGGTGTAGGTTAGGTGGGAGAACTACTTGCGTAAGATAAGTAAGTTCTAAATTTGCATATAGGAAGGAGTGTTGGATTATTGTATGCATCTTGGTCCAATGATCGAATAAGATGATGATGATGATCTGAAGGTTTAGATGATGGCTTCATTGGTTTAGAGGATTGAGAGTTTGAGAATTCAATGAGAGTTGGAAAGAGCATTCGAGAGAGTGTGGAAGCGAGAGTGAGAGATATTAGGTTTTACATAAGAGTGAATGAGTTGGAAATGAGAAGAGTAGAGTCGACTTTAAAGAGAGTGAAATGTTTGTCAAAGCCGATTGTGATTTGTCTTTTCCATTTAATGCACCTTATATGGCTTGGATTTGGGAATTAATATTGTATTTTTCGAGTACCGAGATATTTTGGAAAGAAGCGTTGGTGCAACAAATATGTATCAAAATAGTGGTAGAGTCAGAGAATTTAACTTCTTAAGGAAGAGATAGAAAAGATTAATATTAAGAATTAATGGCTTGATTGATATGCAATAGGTGATGAGAGGATTGATGATAAGATTCAGAGTTTGAGTTTTAATGATCTGTCATTTGGAGTTATTGGAAATCCTAGACAACTTCTAGAGATAGGCTCAATATTAGACACAACTTAGGCATGTATGCAGTTTTGTAGACGATTTGTCTTAGACAATGTTATATCAGTATTTGACGTCACGTAAACGATGAGTCTTTGACGTTTGTCTTTAAATGCTATATCAGTACACTAAACATGTTAAGTCAAATTCTTTAGACAGTTCTCAAACCAAGAAGGGTGATTAGACGATAAAGTCTATCTTCAACTAATGGTTTAGTGAAGATGTCAGCTAGCTGATCCTCTATGTTTACATATTGTAAATTCACAGTACCCTTATTAACATGATCATGTATGAAATAATGTTTGACCTTAATATGTTTTATGTGTAAATGCAATGTAGGGTTCTTAGATAAACTAATAACAGCATTATTATCACAATAGATAGGGATCTTACCTTCGAAGTAGTTGTAGTCTTCTAGTTGATTCTTGATCCAAAAAAGTTATGAGTAGTAGTGAGCGATAGATATATATTCTGCTTCTGCAATTAATAGTGTAATTGTGTTCTACTTCTTGCTTACCCACGAGACAAGGTTTCCTCCAATGAAGTGGCACCCTCCACATGTGCTTTTGCGCTCTATTTTATAGTCAACATCACAATAGCCTTCTAATTTGAAGCTTTCGCTTCCTTTGTAGCATAAGTCGAGATTGACTTTTTTTATTAGATGGAAAAAGATACACTTAACAATACTGAAATGAGTTTCTCTAGGATTTGACTAAAATCTCACACATTATGTCAGGTCTAGACATAGTGCAATACAAAAGTAAGCCTATCATTTGACAATATGTAGTGTTGTCCACTTTTACCAAGCTTTCGTCTAACCCTAGGCTAGTTGTTGGATGCATTGAAGTTCTCATCTTCTTTGCTTCATCCATTTTGAACTTCTTCAACAACTCCTTGATGTATTTAGTCTGATGGATATAAATTGTGCCCTTTTATTACTTGATTTGCAGTTTGAATAACAACTTTACTTCACCCATCATGCTCATTTCAAGTTCATCATGCATCAAGGTGGAGAAGTCTTGACGTAATTCCTCATTAGTAACACCAAAGATAATGTCATCAACAATATTTGAATTATAATGAAGTCTTGATTAACTTTCTTCCTAAATAGGGTGGTGTCTACTTGACCTCTCATGCAACCATTCTTGATAAGGAAAAAACTTAACCTCTCATACCAAGCTTTAGGGGCTTATTTTAATAAATATAGATCTTTGTAAAGTCTGAAGACGTATGTTGGATTGATTTGACATTCAAAGCTAGGGGTTTGTTCCACATACACTTCTTCCTTTATATCGTCGTTTAGAAATGCACTTTTGACGTCCATTTGATATAGTCTAATCTCATTGAACATCATGAATGATAGAATAATGCGAATGACTTCTAACCTTACTACTAAGGCATAGGTTTCTGTGTATTCAATCACTTTTTGCTGTGAATATCCTTTCAAACCTAGTCTTGCTTTGTTACGAATGACTATTCCATCTTCATCCAACTTGTTGCGATGGACCAATTTAGCCTCGACTACATGTTTTCCTTGGGGTAACTCAATGAGTTCCCACACATAATTTTTCTTGAAATGATTGAGCTCATCCTTCATAGCTTTTACCCATGAGTTATCTTCTAGAGCCTGATTGACATTCAATGGCTCTATATGGGAAATGAAAGTTATGGTAGGTTGTTTGTGATATGCTCTTATTCTTACATGCTCGTTGAGATTCCCTATGATCTTCTCTAAGGGATGGTCCTTGACTATTAAACAATGCAAACTATTGGGCTCCCTCCTTTCTTCAGATATATCATTGAACGATTTCTCTTATTGAATATCTTCTTGATTATTGAGTGTTTCTACTAATGTAGACGATTTGCCTCCTTAGACAACGTATCGTTTATCTGCAATTTGGAGAAGGAGTCGTCTAACTCTGACTTGTTTAGGTTAGGCTCATGGTTAAGCTTTACATTGATGGCTTCGTCTACTTTCAAGGTTCTAGAGTTGTAAAACACTCTTGATGTTTCTAAATAGACAAACATGATTCCTTTATCACTCTTGGAGTCAAACTTCCTTAAACTATCCTTGGTGTTCAGTGTGAAGCATTCACATATGAAGGGATGGAAAAACGAGATGTTTGGGCATTTTGTGTTTCCACAATTCATATGGCGTTTTGTTAATGATTGGCCTAATGTAAACTTTATTATGAAGATAGCATGTAGTGTTGACTTCTTCTGTCCAAAAGTGCTTAAGAAAGTTAAAAAAGCATTTTACGTCGTTTTGGCCATTTCTTGTAAAGACTTATTTTTCCTTTCAACGAGTCCATTTTGCTGTAGAGTCCTTGGAGTTGAGAAACTATGTTTGATGCCATAGTTTTCACAAAAGTTTTCAAAAAGATCATTTTCAAATTCTTCTCTATGGTTACTTCAGATAGACATGATTTTTAAATTCCTTTCGATTTTATACTTTTACAAAATTTGCTTAAGGCATTAAATGCCTTATCCTTGTGAGTCAAAAATAGGACCCATGTCCATTTAGAAAAAATGTCTACTACCATTAGTCTGTAGTGTTCACAACTTGTAGATGCAGTCCTTGTAGGTCCAAACAAATCTAGATGAAGCAATTCAAAAGGTCATAGTTGGAACAATATTTTTGCACTTGAAAGATTCTTTAACCTGTTTATCTTTCATGCAAACACTACACAAGATTGTATTATTGAATGTTACTTTTGGTAATCCTCTTACGAGATCATGGTATTGCAGCTTTGGGATTAATCTCATACTTGCATGTCCATAGTTATTATGCCAAAATATTGTCTCGTCTTTCTTAGATACTAGACAAGAAACACTTTGAAATTGTAATTCATTTAGATTTATCTTATACAAGTTACCTTGCGTATTAGTAGTAAATACTAATGAACTATTATTATCTAGGACTTTACATTGGCCTTTTTCAAATACAACATTGTATACATTATCACACAATTGACTTATGCTTAATAGATTATGTTTTAGGTCACCTACAAGCAAAACATTATCAATAGAGGGGAGAGGTTTGTACCTAACTTTCCAATTCCAATGATTTTTCCTTTTTGGTTTCCTCCAAAGGTGACTGGTCCTCCTTTCTTGCTCCTCAAGCTTAGGAACATACACCTCTCCCGTCATGTGTCGTGACCAACCACTATCTAGGTACCATGACAGGGTTTTTCCTTCAGTCATTAAGCATACTTATTAGAGTTTGGCTTTTAGGTACCCATATTACATTGGGTCCTTACTTGTTAGTTGTATACATCTCCTTCTTTCCAGAAGATGATGTATTGCTAGTTGACTTAACAAATCTAGTGTTCTTAGTTTTATTGGTGAGGTTTGTCTTGATTTTACTTAACCCTAGGCCTCGTTTGTCAAAGAGGTGTCTATTGTCTTTTAGTAAGAGTTTTAGCATATCACTCCCTTCAAGTGTTCTATTCAACACTTTAGTATGAGTGTCATTTTCATCCTTAAGGGATTCGACGCGTTTAACATCTTCAACTATAGCTATATCTTCTACAAGTTTTTTATTTTGCAAAAGGGTTTCTCTTTTTCTTTTTCAGAGGTGGTTAACTTTTTCCTAAGATTACTAACATTTTGTTGTAATGAATTCACATCATTCTTAGATGATGTTACTTCTTCTTTTAAGGCATTATTCTCTTTCAAGAGTTCTTTACTTTGTTTTCCCAAACGTTTCGTGCTCACTAAGAAATCTCAAACAGGTTAACTCCTTTTCACTTGAATCTGGAAAAAAAAAGGAAAAACTCAAGGTTAGCAAACTTTACCAAGAAGTTATTTCTACTTCTTTAAACCTACCTCCCTTACCATCTGACCCAAATTCCTAAGCCCTACTGACTCATATTCATCATTTGATTACTAAAAGCAATGCACGCCAACAAGCTTCAATTAACACAATGTTTCAAGCAAACAAGGAAGAACAAAAAAAAAATGCTAGACCCTGCTAGACACTCTAAACAATTCCCACCCAAACATGTCCAATAAGTCAAAATTAATTATTTAAATGTCGTGAACAAAAGACTTGATTGATGCACATTAACACATTTAAGAACAAAATTTACACTATTTTTAAAATGTAGATTAAATAGACACACTTGCCTTAAAGTAAAGACCACCCATATAATTAAGTTTTTTTTAAAAAAAAAAAAATAGAACCTAATATAATAATGATTTTCAACTAAAATCTCTTCTCATAATATTATGAGACTGTCATAAGACCCTTCAATTATTATATTTTAGTTATATATTCTAATAATAATAATAATAATAATAATAATAATTTAATATTAATAATAAAATAAATAATAGTAATAATATTTTAAAAATAATTTATTTTATTTTACTTCTTTGCAATTTAATAACTTTCATTTTATTCTACTTCATTTGCTTTTAAACTTATCCATTTATTCGGCTTCAGTCTTTTTCCTTTGTACTTACCAAATACGAAACGCGATAATGATTTTGTGCCATTAGGCATCGTGTAACAATCTGAACCTCCGGTGAATTCAATGCTCATAAAAGCACGTTATGGTACATGGTGCATGGTGTGCACGTTGCATGCTTCCGCAAAGATGATGCCCACTACGTGCTTGTGTATATATATAAGGTCAAGGCCAAAACCACAACAACACACATACTCACTGCATAAGAACACTACACACTTTGGTTCAGTTTTTCAAACATGGGAACCTCTTGCCTAAAATCTGCATCAGTTCTTCAAGATCTGAAGGTGACAATCCACAAAACTTCAACCATTTTTGCATCCAAAGAAATGGAGAAGAAGTCCTTCTTCCTATCAAACATAGACAGGGTAGTAAACTTTGATGTGGACACGCTTCACTTCTTCGCAGCAAACAAAGCTTTTTCATTCCAAAAGGTGGCTGAGAAGTTGAAGAAGGCCCTGGAGGATGCTCTTGTGCATTATTCCTTCTTAGCCGGAAGGTTGAGACTGAATCCTGAAACCAAAAGATTAGAGATAGATTGCAACGCAAAAGGTGCTGCGTTTGTGGTGGCTTCAAGTAAGCACAAGTTAAGTGAGATTGGAGACTTGGCTTATCCCAATCCAGCTTATGCACAATTGATTCACAAGAGTGAGGATCTTCCACTCTGCGCTGTGCAGGTAACTATTTCAGTTTATCTTTGGGTGTCCAAAATGCAGCATATAGTTTGAATAACTGCAGTTCTTTGCCCTATATGTGTTCGGCTTTATTATCATCATATGTATCAACTTTGCTACCTTTTGTTTGAGAAAACGCAAAATACTGAGAGATAACCTTTTAATAGTAAAAAGTATGGTAATAGATTGTGGGAAAAAGTCTCTTTAACAATTCTTTTTTAACAACTTTTTGACAACGCATATGTGGCAGTCTATGATTGGTCTGTTTCAAATACTTTTTTAAACATAAATTCAAACAGACCAATAAAATGATGACACGTGTCCTATTGTCAAAAAGTTGTTAAAAAAGAGTTGTCAAAATATCATTGTCCTAGATTGTGAGTACATAGAAAATAATATTATATTTTTTTAATTAAAAGGTATAATGATAAAAGTGATTTTGGATTTTTGATTTTATCTGTACTCTTTATTCAGTTTTGTTTCACCTATTTCAATCCTTCAGAAACTTTTTGTGGGCTCCTGCAATTGTTTCCTTCACTTTTCCTGGAAATAATTTAACAGAAAATATACCTTGGTTCAAGACATTTAGATGTTTTAATTTTTCTTCAAAACTTTTGTGACTTATATATATATATATATATAACCTCTAACACTATGTATAAAAGGTTATTCAAATTATATCTTTAATAAGTTTTTGTAATCCAACTTTAATAAATTTGACCCAGTTATATATTAAATATATAATTGCACTAAATTTTATATTTAATGTAAAAACATCATAATTCTTATATATATATTCTACATTTTTAAAGATTATATCCTTATGTGTAACTGAATAATGAAGACTAATTTTAAATGGATTATTAATAACTCTAGTTTTTATTAGATAATAAACTGAAACATTCAAACTAAGGAGGAGTTCAATCATTTATTAAGAAAGAACAAAGTTTTTTATGTAATAAAAAAGAGGAAATGTGGTTTTCATTCTCTGAAGGTACGGAGAATGTAGGAAATAATACAAAGAAAATAATTTTTTAGGAATATATGATGAAAGCTGAAAACAGACTTAAATGGTAACAATTATGGCAATTTAATTTAGCTTTATATAAATTAAATATATCTTAATTTCAGTATGGCAGAGAATTTTATAGTATTTCAAATTTATTAGCATTTGATTTTACGCATAGTACTAGCATCCACTCTTGATGAATTAAATTTTTAAAAGAATAATTTTGATAGTTGATGTCACTATGAAATATTTTAAATAATATTTTGTAGTATATTTGATGAATTCTCTATCTAAACTCATCTTAGCATAATTTTTCAATTTTTTTAACCCTTTATCAAAATGTCGAGAAATAACTACTCTTTTTATCATTTGTATGTCTTCTAAATTTTTATATAAGACTAAGAAATATAATAATTTTTTTATCCTAATAAATAGTTATGAAAATTTTCAACTTTTACATTACATACATTTTGAATTTTAAACCCAACAAATAAATAAATAAAATGTTTTTAAAAATTTCACAATTAAAATGTAATTAAGAGATTAATTAGATCATGTTCGCCCATACTTGCTAGGTAGCCGAAAAATCAATCTTGATAATTAAAGATTATATTACATCAACTATAATTGCTCAAGCATTTGTGGCTTAGTTTTATTACAATGAAATCACGCATTAAATTTAAAGTAGGACCATCTCCAATGTTCACAGAATTTAGTCCATATAAATCAATCAGACTTCACAATGAAAATATCAAAAGTATTATTATTATTATTATTATTATTACTATTACGATATTGTCTCCCAATATATTATGAAAAACCTAAAAGTTAGAAAGAAAGTAAAACATCACATGAGCATAATATTCACGTCATCATTAAGCATGAGTACAACGTTAAAACAATAATTAATGCATTGAAGATGTTACATTAACTTTACAGCTGACATCCTTTGACTGTGGTGGCTTCGCAATGGGCTTCACAACCAGCCACGCAGCCTTTGACGGACTTAGCTTCAAAACCTTCTTGGACAACCTTGCGGCACTGGCTGCTAATAAGCCCTTGGCTGTGATACCCTGCCACGACAGGCACCTGCTGGCCGCACGATCACCACCACGTGTAAACTTCCCGAATCCCGAGTTGATCGAACTGGATCAGTCACCAACAACAGGTATTGAGTCCAGCGTCTTTGATGCTTCCAAAGAAGAAGTCGACTTTAGGATTTTGAAACTGAGCTCAAAAGACATCCTGAGCCTCAAGGAGAAAGCAAAGGGAAGCACCAACGCCAGCAACACCGGGTTTAACGTTATCACCGCTCATATATGGCGGTGCAAGGCCTTATCGGCACCGTATGATCCTGCTGGATCCTCGACCGTACTATTCGCCGTGGACATACGTTCAAAACTGAACCCTCCGTTGCCGGAAGGGTTCGCTGGCAACGCCGTGTTAACGGCGTTTGCTTCGGCGAAATACGAAGAGTTGGAGAAGGGTGAGTTTTCAAGGTTGGTGGAAATGGTGAAAGAGGGTGCAGAGAGAATGAGTGATGAGTATGCGAGGTGTGTTATAGACCGCGGAGAGCTGAGTGATGGGTTTCCACGTGGGGATGTTTTGGTGTCTTCGTGGTGGAGATTAGGGTTTGAAAAGGTGGAGTATCCATGGGGGAAGCCAAAGTATTGTTGCCCTCTGGTGCATCATCGGAAGGATATTATTCTCTTGTTTCCTCCCTTTGGCGCAGTTGGTGATGATGGGATCAACATTATAGTGGCTCTTCCTCCCAAGGAAATGGAAAAATTCGAGACCCTCTTTCACATGTTCTTGCCTTCGGTTTGATCCATCTTTTCTTCATATGGTCATCAACATGTTTAATTATATATATGTTTAATTATATACATGCAATAAGTGGTGACCGGAATATTCCGATATATATATGGATACTTTACTTGTAAGTGGCGATTTTCAGGTGATATGATGGCTGTTCGATCATTTCTTTGTTTCATAAGAATAGATTGAATTTCACCAACTTGAGTCTCATGTTAATTCGGTGTACTTTAAATATACAAAATAAAAGGGGTTTCTACTTCTTTTCTTTAGATATTATTTGTTAGGAGTTAAATACAAAAAGAACTTAACCTAGTTTGTTAGATGTGAGAACATAAAAACTTAACCACGATATGGAGCAGCTTAAAAAACTTAACCTAGTTTTAGTAATATACTATATGTTCTTAAACCTAATAGAAGAATTTAACACAAACTAATTAATAGGTAGGAAAATATTTTTCTCTGTCCTTAAATATCACCTCTCAATTAATTTATTTAATAAGAATCAATATTAATTAGATTTTACAACAAAACTCATTGAGAATATAAACAAGATTAATTTCCTAAGATGTGGATGATTACTAGTCTTAGGAATTTATTGGCATTATATTATCAAGCTCTTCAAGATATAATAGAAACTTCTTGACATTAAAGAACTCAAAACTAGCAAGTAAGCTCGTAAGAGCAAAGAACCTTGGATAAGAGAAGATAGAAGATGGGACAACGAGTAAATGTTTGATTTGGAGGAGAGGAAGTGATGGAAGAGCCTAAGTAGGAGACCAATTGGCATGACGCGAATGTAGGAAGTGCTCCTCGAAGCTTCCTCCGATGAGATAAAATGCAACGGAACAAGGAGAGAGTTGAGATCGAAGACTGACTCGAAGGAGAACTTGAACTAGAAACCTAATCGAACCAAAAGTGAGATCGAACTCACTAGACTCAAGGATCTAGGGTTTGATCGGTAGAAAACCCTAAAACATAGTAGAAAACCAATTCTAGACCGGAAACCCTAGAACGAACTGATTAATCAGTGAGAAATGGAGATTGAACGGTGAAAAAGGTTCTAATGGTGGAAAACAAGGTTTCAATCGGTGGAAAAGTGGATTGAACGGAGGAAAGTGAAAATAAACGGCGAGAACAACTTTTGATTAGTGGGAATCGAAAGAAATAGTGGAAGAAGATGGATCTGTGAAGGCGATGGAGACTTACAAAGGAGTCGAGGTGGTTCTGTGATGAGAATGGTTGACGAAGAGGAGAGGCGCTCTCTCAAGAGAAAATGCTCTTGGTTGCGTGAAGGAGGAATGAGATGTGGTTTCTAATGCACGAGATGGAGAAACCAAATGATGTGGAAGGAAGGCGCTGACGCGTACTGAAGGCTGAACGCGTGGCTGAAGATGTGGCAGTGAGAGAATGAATCAATGTGGAGAGAAGCACCAATGGATAAATTGAGAAATGAGAAATGGAGGTAGTGTGCTTGTAAGGTGGCTAGAGGCAGATCTCTTGGACTCTCTAGCCTAACTTTCAAAAGAGAATTTTATCTGGAGTTTCTCAACAGAAATCAAATTCTCATTATGCTCAAAAGTAAATAGTACAAGGGAGGAGCTGGGTATTTATAAGACCCATGCTCCTTACAAGCTAAAAGTGCAATACACTAAAAAGTGTAAAAATACAAAAAGATGAAGGGTTCTCAGACAGTATTCAGTAGCAATTGCTCCTTTTCTCTTTTTTCCTCTTCTTTATTCTTTTCTTCTTTTCTTCTCTTTTCCTCCTCTTTTCTCTCTCTTTCTTGTCTCTCTTCTTCCTTTCTTTCTTCTTCTTCTCTCCTTCTCTTTTCTTTCTCTCTTCTCTCTTCTTCTTTTCTTACTTATTCTTCTCTTCTCTTTTTTTTTCTCTCTTTCATCTTTCTTTTCTCTCAATCTCTCTTTCTATTTTCTTAACCTGCAACTCCTTAAGTCTATTTCTAAATTCTAGCTCTTGAAGAAGGAAACCATGGTCTTTTAAAATTTCAAGAATTTTTTTCCCTCTTGAATACTATCTCTCATGAGTTCGAGGTTTCTTTTAATTGAAGGAGGCACAAACTTTCTTCTCCTCCAAGCTCTTAATTCATACCAATTATCAATTATGGATTTCCTACCTTTATTAACCCAAATTTGCCTTTCATTCCACCACTTTCTTGCATGCTTTTCTAACCTAAAGAGATATAAACTAAGAACACGAGATTCACACTCTGTAGAAAGAAAAATGGGATTATGGGATTCAATCTCACTTTGTCTAACAATGAATGGATGCATTTTATCAATTTCTTTTTCCCAAACTAGGTATGTTAAGGCATCTATATCTTTACCAAAGAATGGAAGTTTCCTAGCTTGAGTATACAAATCATCTGCAATATATGAATTATAATACCCATTATCAATCCTATATGACCTATATGAAGTAAACAACATATATGAACTAGAATATGACATCTTTATTTCTAAAAGTTTTTCTAGTCTAAAAGGTATACAAGATTTACACTTAGACAAGTCTCAGGTAAGAGAAGTGAGTCAAGAAGACTGCTTAAGTACCAAGTCTTACCTTGCCAGAAATGTCTTATGTTACTAACAAGTTACCCTTTAAACTAAAATTACCTTTAAAATCAAAGGACACTACCCAAACAAACACAAACAATCAAAACTAGACTCCTAATTTTCGGACTCTAATGTGACAAGGCTTAGAGTTTAATCCTTTTTAGCCTAAATCACCCCTAAACGTAAACACAAAAATCAAAGGCAATGAGTCAATATAAAATTCTACTCCAACAGTTGATTTCACCGTTATCTGTGACTTAATTTTGATACTTAATGAACCCTTTTTGACTTAGAAACTTGTTTAATCCTTTGATTTTAGTTTATTTTGTGAATAAGGTGACTTGAGGTTATACTTTATGATTTTATCACTAATTCCCTTGATTTTGTATGAAATTTGGATGATTTGGAAGAGGAGTTGAAGTACAAAGGAGTTAAAACTCAGAAAGGACTAAAAAAGCATCAGAAAGGAAGATCGTAGGACGCCTGAGCGACCTTTTCTGTGGCCCTTAGTGCCAGAGGCTCGCATTGACGCCTGGCTGCCCCTTTTTGCTTAGTGCTGAAGCCTCGCATTCACACCTGGACGCCCTTCCTGGGATGCTGAGCACCAGTTTTCCAGTGTCGTTCCACGCTTGGGCGTCCTTTGAAGGGCGTTGAGCGCAACTACTCTCGCATTCACGCTCGGTTGCCTTAAGTTGGGGCGCTCAGTGTGGGCGATGTGGGCTTGGACTTTTTATTTGATCTATTTAAGGACCCAGACACTCTAGGGATTGTATCTTTTGGCAGAAGGAGCGCAAATTCACACTTTTCAACCCTTTGGAGGCAGAATTGGATGTGGGGACACTCCTATTCAATTTTTAGGGTTTATCTTTCATTCTATTTCCATTGTACATCTAGTTTCTCCATGACAATGGAGAACTAATTTCTATTTGTTGTTGGGGGATGATGTAACCTTGTAAACTCTCATGTATTTGAATTGGTTCTGATTTATATATGCTTATTTCATTAATTGTTAAGGTTTTTCTCTTATACTCTATGCTTGTTGTGTTTAACTCATTCATGACATGATTTTTGGTTTCTTTGATATGGACACATACTGAGAAATCTAGATCTGGGGAATTTCTCCCAAGGGAACTATTGCCTAGACATAGGGATATAACACTTGGTTATCTTAAGCTTCTAATCGTAATGCATAATTAATTATTAGGGATGCAAGACATTATGGTCTAGTAATTAAGGATAGACTTTCTTCGCCGAGACATCGGGTTTTAAGTAATTTAGATAGTGATATTAACATGAAATGAAGAAGACAAATTCTTATATGCATGAGAGTAAATTAGGTGAAATCTAAACCCCAACAACATATTCATCTCATATTACAGATATCATCCATTCACCTTTGTGTTTCTGTTCAATTGATCAAATTGCATGAATATTTAATTTTTCTGTATTTGCATTCAAAAACCCAAAATTGTTCATCAAAGTCTTTATTAGTTAAGTAATCACATGACTGTTTAGCGTCGTGAGTCTCTTGGGAAACGATACTTGGTCTTACCATTATATTATTTGATGTGATTCGGTATACTTGCCAAAATCTTAACACTCTACTCCTATGGTGAGGCTTGTAGCTTTAGCAACAAGACATACTCACATGTCTAAGGTATGTGAAAAAAAGAAAGCCAGTAAAGTTGGTAAGAGTTTGAAAGAGCACCATGACTCTTCCAATACACTTGGACTTTTTTTTTTTTAAAAAAAAAGGGCCATTTACAAATCAACAGAAAACCAAACAGAAAAGGAACAAGGCTAACACAAGCCTATTACAAACCAATTTACATAAAACAAATTAAAAGTAACAAAAACTATGCCACTACTCTGGTCTTAGTTCTACTCTGCAGAAAAATCATGTGCTCAACTTTGTTGCTTTAATTTGTTGCTACTAGATAACTTGGGTCATTCTAGCTTCTGGCCAATCCTACAATCACACAATCACACAGGCACAAATGTGCTGTGAATATTCACTTAATTAAAACAGATTGCAAAAGAAGATATAGGGCTGTAAGAACTTTCCTTTCTCTTGGTTGCACAAGCTTTCCAATCCTCGTTAGATCTAAGAACACTATTCCAAGCTTCCTACTGAGATTCTACTGCTACTAAATTAGACTCCTACACAAACTGAATTCCAATCAAAGCAACTCTACATAAATAATTCACATCAATTCAACAGATCATGTAATCCAACACTGAATAATTTAAATCCCAAACAATTTAAACAGTTAGAAGCAATTAACTAGATAACTCCCTTTAGTTCAGATGACTGCTTTTAGCTTGCTCCACATAAGATCAGGTATGCACACTAAATCACATCAAATTCTAGCAAGGTACAAATGGAAACGGACATTAAACCAAATGTAAATAAGTGTAATTTAAGCTGAACCAAACTTATTTTAACACCCATTCCAGCTAATTGAAATCTAATCAATCCAATGGAGGAATAATGACGTGATACAATCAGAAGTGATGCTTATGTAGTTGAAACAAGTTAATGCAGCAAATGAAGAAACTCAATTAAACCTCAATCACAACACCAAAAAGTAGCAGAACATACAAGGCTAGCAATTTCAATTTGTGAGTAAAAGGAACAATCACAATCAAAATTAGAAATGTTTAGATCATGATCAAACAGTGTTGTAGTATCTAATTCAGCTCATTCCATTAAACATAGCACACAAAATAGCTTTTTCATGCAATGATAAATTGGATACACTAATATAGTCAAACAATGATCTAATTCAGAATTCAATGGACTAAGATGATCTAAACAATGAACAAAGAATTACGTGATACTAGCAGAAACTCATCAACTAAGCTTAATCAATCAACCTAAATAGAATGGAAATCTATACGATAAAACTCATTTGTTTAAGCTTTCAAATCATCACATTGAAATTTTGCTACGCACTCTCATAGTCCACTCTACTCAATCTTCATTAGATTCAAGACAAAACTTTCAACCTGTTGCAACATTTTAAAGGATCCCAAACAGGTCAGTTCAGAATATAATGCAGTAATCAAATTAAAATTTGAGTGATTGTAGTAACAACTTGCTCTCTTTGCCAAACAAATTATGGATTCTGCACAAGTAAACAATTAGCACACATTTAAGTAAAAACTGACTCTCTCACGCAGATGTGCCAAGGAATTAGGCTAAACCAGCCTCACAAGACTCACAAGACTCAGGCTTCTCTCTGGAAGCCTAAGGCACTCAAAATGGAAAGGTTTGGAAATGAGATTCTCCCTTGGCAGTACAAGGCTGGAGAATCTTTCAGATCACCACCACCTAAGATGCTACCAAACACGTAAACCTTTCTTTCAAAATCGTAAAACTAGAGTGATACAACTTCTCAATGAGGAAATAGCTAGACTAAGGCTAAGGCAAAGTAATGGACAAACAGGTATAATAGAACAAGACAACCCCAAACAAATGGAAGCACCAGACAATGGAAACTGATAGTAGAGTAGAGAAGACAGTTCTAGACAGACTCTAGATCAGATTATCAAAACATTTATAAACTTCAATTATAAACTGGTGAACAGATCTCACACGTGAAAGACAAAACCAAAATATTCAACAATGACAAGCAAGAAACAAAGCTTTTGATCAAAGTAAGCACTCAAATGGAACCTAGTGAATAGAGCTAGATTAGATGTTAAAAGCAATCAAAACCTAAACAAGTTGCATTTGTATCAAATTTAAACTCAATTTAGAATTGGTCGAAATTGTCCAATAAAAATGCCTAAGAGAAAAGGCAGCTTTCCTGATGCATCAGATTTCATAAAAGTTAATTGCACTGGTCTTTCAACTTTTTAGAACTATGTAAATGTTTCTTTTGAATTGTTTTACATGTAAATAGAATGACCAAACTTTTCCTACAATGACAACGCAATTTCAAATACACAAATTCCAAAATTCAGAACACAAAAACAACAACTTGTTAAAGAAAACAATGGTAAAAAATTTGGTGGTTTAAAGAGTGAAAATGCTTAGGGTAGCTATAACCCGTGGTTTCTTTGCATCATCAGTTTCAAATAACTAAAAAAAACTTGTTTGTAAAGCAACTGGATGCAGAAACACACTATCTCAAAATTTGACTTAGTCAACCCCCAAATTACTCAAATTAAGCAACTCAACCACTCAAATTTTGACTTAATGAATCAAATAGCTTTTGATCAACTAACTAAACTCAAAAACAACAATTAAAGTGGAATAAACATCATAATAACGCAGAAGATGGCTAGAAATGATCTAAGTGCTAAAACCAGATTTAAAATAGAAAGAAAATCTAGACTTAAACAAAGCTTTGCAGATCAGTCAACTACTAAAACCGTTTTTACTGGAATTTGCACAACTGAAACCAAGCTCATGCCTAGCATGTCATTGCTCTTATGGTTTGCACTTTCTACTAGCTTAATTTTGCATAACAGATAAGCATTTAAAACAAATGTCGATTCAGATGTTGAGCTTCAAAGCAATAAATTAAACCAAAAAAAATTCACAACAGAAATGGAAGATTATAGTTCTATTAGTCAGTGGTTGCATCCGAGCTCTCAATTGATATTGTCGCAGCTCATTTGGAATGCAATTTGTACATACAAGTAGACCATTACAATTCCATATCAGAATTACATGAAATTTCTAGACAGAAAAAGAAAATTAACATGACTTAGACACAACATAAATGATTTAGAAATCAAAAGATTCAATCAAACAAAATGAACCGAATTAAAATAAGATAAGAATCAACGCACAAACTCAAAGTTTAAAACAAACACAAATCAAGCAACCTTATCAGAATTTAGAAACCTAAACACAGAAATGCAGATTCAAGAACGCATAAACAGATTGAATCTCATTCATGTAGGGAGGGGTTCCACACTCACACATACACATAAGTCTCCACATTTGATAAGATATTGTCCGCTTTGGGCCAAGCCCTCACGGATTTGCTTTTGGTACCACTCCAAAAGGCCTCTTATCAATTAAGGTATCTTATGTGTATATAAACTCATTTTCATCTCTCATTTTTTCTGATGTGGGACTTTGTTTGTACCCAACAACCTTCCCTCAAACAAAGGACCACCTCCCCTACAACGGAAGTCTTCTTTCTTATCCTCGAGTACACCATGGTCAACACTTTTCTCTCACAATCCATGGTCAAACACTGAGAATCTCTTGCTCTTCCACCTCTCATGATTCACTTCCAGGCTATCGGCCACTGGTCCACCTTCCAGGGCTTCACCCGATCATGGAGGGACGTACTCGTCTGAGCCCGGTCACCAGACCTGAACCATGGGCTCTGATACCATTTGTAGGGAGGGGTTCCACACTCACACATACACATAAGTCTCCACATTTGATAAGATATTGTCCGCTTTGGGCCAAGCCCTCACGGATTTGCTTTTGGTACCACTCCAAAAGGTCTCTTATCAATGAAGGTATCTTATGTGTATATAAACTCATTTTCATCTCTCATTTTTTCTGATGTGGGACTTTGTTTGTACCCAACAATTCAGACCTTTAATCAAACAATTCATGAGCAACATTAGGCATAATACTCAAGACAATGCACAAAACAGAGCATTAAACCATAAGATAGTACAAATGAATAAAGAACATTGCAGAAACTAAACACAAAGAATCAAAACAAGACAACAGATCAACACATGAATCAAGACGCGAGAAAACAAAAATTTGAAACAACAAAAGAAAAGAAGAAAACTCAAGACAGAGATACTTATCTGTTGACGCGTGCTCGAACATGGCTCTGGATGCCAACTGATGGAAGAGCCTGAGAAGGAGACCGGTTAAAGCGACACAAACGTAGAAAATGCTCCTCGAAGCTTCCTCCGATGAGAGAAAACACAGCGGAGCAAAGAGAGAGTTGAGATCGAAGACTAACTCGAAGGAGAACTCGAACTGGAAACCTAATCAGACTAAAAGTGGGATCGAACTCCCTAGACTCAAGGATCTAGGGTTTGATCGGTAGAAAGTAGAAAACCTATTCTGGATCGAAACCCTAGAACGAATCGATTAATCGGTGAGAAATGGAGATTGAAAGGTGAAAAAGGTTCTAATGGTGGAAAAGTGGATTGAACGTAGGAAAGTGAAAATAAATGGCGAGAACGACTTTTGATCAGTGGGAATCGAAAGAAATAGTGGAAGAAGATGGATAGGTGAAGGCGATGGAAACTTACGAAGGAGTCGAGGTGGTTCTGTGATGAGAATGGTTGGCGAAGAGAAGAGGTGCTCTCGAGAGAAAATGCTCTCGGTTGCGCGAAGGAGGAATGCGACGTGGTTTCTGATGCACGAGATGGAGAAACCAAATGATGTGGAAGGAAGGCGCTGATGCGTACTAAAGGCTAAACCTGTGACTGAAGATGTGGCAGCGAGAGAATGAATTAGCGTGGAGAGAAGCACCAATGGATAAAAGGAGAAATGAGAAATGGAGGTAGTGTCCTTGTAAGGTGGCTAGAGGCAGATTTCTTGGACTATCTAGCTTGACTTTCAAGAAAGGATTTTATTTGGAGTTTCTCAACAGAAATCAAATTCTCATTATACTCAAAAGTAAAGAATACAAGGGAGGAGCTAGGTATTCATAAGACCAATGCTCCTTACAAGCTAAAAGTGCAATACATTGAAAAATGTAAAAATAAAAAAGATGAAGGGTTCTCAAGCGGTATTCCATCAAGAAGACACATATTTATTGGTGGAGGATACTTGACGTACACAGTCATAGACCCTCATATCGGTTAAGGAAGAAAAGAAGGATGTGGTCAACCATTCCATAAATGAGACATGTGACATGCGACAACGTTCATTTGTGGATTTGTGGAGGGGCAAAGTTTGTGGAGTGAGCCCCTGGAAAAGAGAGGCATGACATGGTGTCCTTGGTCAAATTCAACTAAATTTCGATCGAGGACGACTATCCAAATTTGGCAAATTATGGTTAGTGTAATCTCTTTCGAATTTGGCCAAATTTCGATTGGGGTCAACTTATTTGAATTCAACCAAATTTTAGTCGACGTCGACTACATCAAATTCGAATAAATTTTGGTCAAGGCTAGCTCTGTCAAATTTGACCGAATTTCAGTCGTGGCCGACTCGACCGTATTTGGATGAATTTTATTAATTAGACTTCGACCCGAGATGACTCAACTCAATTTTTGACTCAAACTCAAAAATATTATTTTTAATAGTTAAATAAAATCTTTGAATGAGACCAACCCTACCTTAACCCTAGTCCCAACTTATTTAAGATGGAACTTTAAAGACTGGGACGTTTATTTTTACTCCTTCATTTAGGAAGCTCTTAAGAGGAAGACCTCCGTAAAAGAAAATCTTATTCAAGAATGAACTAGACTAGTCCACATATCATTGACCAAACACCTCTACTCCAAACCTTTGTTTCCAAACAATATAAAACTCCTAACACATTAATTTTGGGTAAAACTCCCTTATAAGTATATTCAAGTTAATTTTATTCCAACACAATACCTTGCTAAAAAAAATATACTTTATATCCACAACGTCATACTCTGGAAATGGGATATTATGATATTTCAAAAGCACAAACTACAACCGTTTAATAATTGTAGTGTGATAATCAAAGTTTGAGATTCTATAGGATAATGCCCGGAAGAGACATTTTTCTAGACGTTTAAATTTGACCACCTAGCAATGTATGTTAAAAGCTACACAAAATTAAACACAAAAGAGAATTTGCTGCAAAATGTATGTCTTCTCTACGGAAATGCCACCATTTAAGCCAAAGCTTTTGATTTTCAAATGAAAATGTCACATCCAAACAATTGATTAGCTCTAATAGAAAACATTTGGTATCGAAGAATAATTCTGTTATCTCAAATCATTAAGCACACCAGTATTGGTTGGAAACTCATCTTTGCATTATGTCCTCAATTTGTTTATTCACCAATAGAGAAATGGAATCTCACATTATGCTGAAGATAAAACAAGAGAGACAATCGAGCATATGATGTTTGACGAACCTTATCGTCCATTGTAACACTTTAATTTGATTTCCCTTTCGGTTCGAAACTCAGCATTGCCCAGAACCATGCTCGAATATTTTCAAAGCAGATTGGGTTTGATGGTGCCCATTACTAGTTCATCTTATTGGAACCTTATCGTCCATTGTAACACTTTAATTTTTTTTTTAATTCTTATTTACTGTTAAAAATAATGTTATCTTGTTTATATTTATTCATATCATGTTATAGAAGGAAAACAAAAGTTATAAATAAGATTTTTGTTTATATCTTTTTGTACATACTATAAAAGAAACAAATAATTAAAAATAATGAAATTGTTTAGTCATAAGAAGAACCGTATCAATTAAAAAGTGAATATAGATCAAAGAATACTTTATAACAAAACAAGTGAAGCACTGACAGAGTCGTAATTTATCCTTCAGTTTTTGGGTGATCATGAGAAGCACTGACATTCCAGATAAAAATTAGACCAAGTAACCAATTAGATGTCGACAACTTGATTTGATTTATGTAGGATCTGGTCTGTTGTGTAGTTTACTAAAACCATTTAATTGATACATTTTTAAAATATTATTTAAATAAAAGACCCATTCTTAAACTTTTTAAAAAACTATTTAACCTAATTAATATCTATATATATATATATATATATATATATATAATTGTTAAATTATTAAATCAATAAAAAATTATCATAAAAAAAATTTGTCAACAAATTTTACTAATAGAGTTCATTGAATATTCGTCCGTAAAATTTCTTAATAAATTATAAATTTTATTATTAATGATATTTTTAATTTTTTTATTAAACACATATTTTGTTGATAAATTTCATTGTTAAAATGTAATGATGTTTGGAAATGTAATTATTTATAAATTGAAATGTAATGATTTTTTTTTCAAATCTCTTCATAATTTAATTATTTTGGAAATTAATAAATAATTGGATATTTTTTAAAAAATATTGTTAATAAATGGATGTCAAATTTTCTTGTCAAATTTGATGAATATTTGTTGTATTTTAATCAAACGAGAAGAAGAAAATGAAGAAAAGAAAAGAGAAAAGAAGAGATGATAAGGAAGAGGAGCCGAAGAAAAATGCAACATAATAGAATAATAGTGAAATCCATGGACTGCATAATTAGTGAAGGAGGAGAAAGAAAGGAGGAAAAAAAATGAAGAGCAAGACAAAAGATAAAGAAAAAGAATAAAAAATTACGATATTTATTAATGATAAAAATTTGTTGGTAATTATGAATATATTATTGAGAAATCTTTGTTACTGACAAATTTTTTCTATCCATCTATAAAATTTATAAATCATCATTTAATAATATATTTTTTATTGTCAATAATTTTAATTTATTTGACAAATTTTGTCATCGATAATATTATACATGATGTGATAAGTTTATAAAATATATGAAAGATAAAAAAAAAAGTTTAATAGGAATATATAACAAGTTTCATATTATATATATATATATATATATATATATATATATATATATATATATATATATATATATATATATATATATATATATATATATATATATATATATATATATATATATATTCTTTTGTTAAAAAACATTCTTATCATTTATAAGAGGCAAGCTTTCCTAATGATATATAACTCCTCATTGTATTTAAGGTGAATTTTGATGAATATAACTTTTCAATTTGTTAAATAATAACTAATGAAAATCATTCTAGCATAATATTAAGATTAGAGGTATCAATTTGATCTATGATCCATGGATTAATCCTAACTCATTCTTTCAAAAAGTTCCATTTTTAGAAGCCCCTGAAGTGGGGGCATAAAAGAAATCCCAACATTCAAAATCCGCTCTCAAATGGGTTGAGATCAGGGTTAAGGTGGGTTTAACCCCACTAAATAAATGTATGTCTACTTTAATATTCAAATCTGTTTATTTTATATAAATTCATAATTTAGTTCGAAACTCAAATTCTTTATATCATTAGATTTTATATATTTTTAATTTAAGAAAAAAATGTGAGATTATTTTTTATGTTAAAAATCCAATTTCATTATGAATTTGATTATTTTCTTAATTATTTATTGATCGGTATTATTAATTTTTTGGTGCAGTATTTATAACCATAATTTGATTATTTTCTTAATTATTTATTGATTAATGTTATTAATTTTTTTTAAAGAGGATCTAAGTTATTATTACTTTTTCTATATGAATTTAATAAATAAATAACATTTTCAGTAAACAATATTTTTCAAAAATGGTTTTTGAACATTTAAAAAATAAATAAAAATTGAAGAAGGTAGGATCCAACTTTCTTAAATTGAAATAAAGTTTTAGAAAGTTAATTGTTAAACTATTTTATGTGACAATTAGTTAAGTAATTAAGTATTTTTATAAAAATACTGTTACTTTTTTATTTCTAGAAAATTTGTATAGATGTTTTTGTCAATAATTTTGGCCTATCAAATATAATTTGATCATTTTTAGAAATTATAACACTTAGCAACAAATTAGGATTAATTACATTTTTTCTTGTATTTAAAATGAACATTGTATTTTAAAAAAAAAGGCCTATGGGTTCATCCTAACCCATGGGGCTTTTATAGATATTTTGACCTTGTGAGCTTTTTCTTTGAGGAGCTTTTTGGTCCTGTAGTTTTTTTTTGCCTCAAAAAGAAATAGCATAAACGAAAGTCGTCGAGAGAAAATCTTAGAAAAGCACATGAACTCAAAAGAGGATATCTAAGGAAAAAATCACAAGATTAGAAATACTCTCAAGCTTCATTGATATACAAGCTTACTATTGTAAGAAGAGAGAATAGAGAAAACACTCAGTGAGCCTATTAGATTGAATTGTATTGAACACACATCCTCTTTACGAGAATAATTTTCTAAAGAGTTGTAAGCAATCTGATTGATTGCACATTCTGAAGAAAATTCAAACATTTGTTGATTAACTCAGTTGAGTTGAAGGATTACTAAGCATCATATCAGGTTGATACTAGAATTGTCTAGTGGAAACCAACAGTTGGTGAAACTCAATTAGATGATGTATCTAAAGGATAACAGGAGCGTCTAGGAATACCAAGAGAGGTGAAGAATATTGCGCAACTAGGAGCGGGTGAAACTTAACTAGTCAGGGTAACAATGGTTACTTGAGTGACTAGGGATATTAGGAGTGGTGAGAATACACAGTTGTAATCTTGTTGAAAAATATACTGGAACCCTCTAACGTGTTAAAGGAGATTAGACGTAGCTCAAGTGGAGTGAACCAAGCCTAAAATTGCACTTTATTTTTTATATAAAAACTTACATTAAACGACTTTTGTTAAAAAACAAGAAGTTTTATTGAAATGTTGCAGCAAACGCTCCTTAAAAACTAAAACACACTTGAAACTAATTTATTCTTTAAATTGATTTCAAAGTTGAGCATTTAACAACTTAAGTAAAACCTTTGATGCTCGACGAAAGTGTTGTATCATAATTGTTGCGAAAAAGTTTGCCAATAACACTATTAAACCCTTACTTTAGTTTTTTTAGATACTTCAACTATTTTATACCAGTTGAGACAGTAACTGGTATAAAAAGTGAAACACAGTATACGAGTTAAAGCGTTAACTAAAATAGAATGTGAAATCTTTTATACTAATTAGGTAACGAACTTTCTATACCGGTTTCAAAGCCGGTATAAAAAGTCTAATACTCTTTATATCTCCTACTTCTACATTGGTTAAAAAATAAAAAACTTTTTTCAATCACTGTAAAAGGGTTTTTTTTTTTCAATATATACTATAAAAAGCGACTCGTCATGTTAAACCTCCATTAGATACACAATTGGTTTTACTAATATAAGTTAAAACAATAAAGAAACGATACAAACAATTTAGAACTGTTAAATTTTTACTATTGATGATTTTATTATATTATCCCCGGGAATAGGTTCCGAACTAACTCGTGTGCTTTATATACATAAAACCAAAAAGATTATTTCCTATGCTACATATGTAAGAATATTTCATTCCTTGTCCTTCACTCTATAAATAGCTACCATTGTGGGTTAGTACAAGTTGTGAGCCAAAGGCATATATCTGTGTTTAGCAGTGAGTCACAGTTAGCCATGCCTAGTACTAGTAGGAATCCTCTTGTGGTTGGGCGTGTTATAGGGGAAGTAATAGACCCCTTTGAAAGTTCCATTCCTTTTAGGGTCTCCTATGGCAATAGAGAGATCAACAATGGTTGTGAGCTTAAACCTTCCCAAGTTGTAAACCAACCCAGAGTGAGTGTTGGTGGAGATGATCTCAGGAACTCCTATACTCTGGTAATTCATTGCATTACTTTCTTCTCATAGGGTTTGGTTACAGGCAACCTAAAAGTGTTTATCAAAATTTCTTCACTAAAAACACCAAACCCTTTTTCATAAAAGGTTTTCAAAAACACTTCCAGATATTTATTTAGTCACTTAACTTAAAATCTGTTCATTTTTTTTTCTGTTAAAGGTGTTAGTAGATCCTGATTCTCCCAGCCCTAGTAACCCTAATTTCAGGGAGTACCTTCATTGGTGAGTAAACAAGACATACTCATGCTTTTCTAGCATGACATTAGTAACATATCATTGTAATAACATTCTTTTTTTCAATGATTTTTTGTGTAGGTTGGTGACTGATATTCCAGCAACTACCGGGGCTAGTTTTGGTGTGTAGTTAACTTGAAAAAATAATAAAAAATAAAACCTCTAATAATAATTAGTCAATTGTAAAAAGAAGAAAAACAAAATTATGGTTTAAAATACAAGAATTCGATTTTACTAACTCATCAAATGTACAGTCTAATGTGAATTTAACCCACTTTAACGTATTCGTAAAATATTCATATGCAGAACAATAATGTGCTTAATTTGATAAATGTAATGATTCCAGAGGTTTAAATTTTGAATTAGGTGGGATTTTCCAAAGTTAACATATAATTATTCCTTGAAAATTAAATTGATATTTTTCTTAGTCTGACTTATTATCTCTAAACAAAAAAATAAGCTGTCAGTATAAATATTATGAATGCATTAGTATTGTTATATTAATAGTTTATTAATTCTCTGTGCTAATGGAATTATCAGTTAGCATGATTTATCATGCTTTTAGACTTTGTGTCTTAGTCTAAGATTATAGTAAAATCGACTGACCCGATGCCGTAGTAGTAGATAATAACTTTTTTTATACTGAAAGGAGTTATTTTCATTTTAACTCATGGTATCCTGAGTTTTAAATTACCATAACTGGGATAAACACTAAATAGCATCAAAATATTTGCTAAATGTTAACTTAATGTATAATTATTACTTATCAGCGTACTAAAGAATACACGAATGGTCTGGATTGTCTAGATTCTTTTCAGCCCTTTATTTTTTTTTTCTTTTGAACTTTTTCTGTGTTGAAAGCTTTAGTTTAGAAGATAGAGAAACAGTGCATGCACAAACATATATAAAAGGTTTAAACCTCTTTTTGGTCTCTAAATTATGAGCGGATGTTCAGTTTAGTTCTCGCTTTCAAAAATGCAAACCTTTGGTTTCTAAGTTATAAAAAATGTATCAAATGAGTCCTTTTTTGATGTTCATGGTCAAAGCACAAAGAGCAATTTAAAGTGTTGTTATTATTAAGAAACAAATCAGAACAATCTAAAGATGTAGCAGTTGTTAAGAAACAACCAAAAACAGTATTTCAAGTCAAAAAATGACTCATTTGATACATTTTTTATAACTTAGGGACTAAATATTTACATTTTTAAAAACGGGGACTAAACTGAACATCCGCTTATAATTTAGGGACAAAAAAGAGGTTTAAACCTATATAAAACTAATAGAGCTTAATTTATATATCGTATAATATATTAAATAACAGTGAGCATGAATATATAAATTAACTTTATAAGCATTATAAATATTTATTTTCGCACATGTAAATTAGTTACTGATGTGATGTCTAAAATCTAGTTCACGCTAGTTCTATCGTAGTTTTAATTTATTTACTTGTTATGTTTTTAATTATAAAAAATAAGCCAACAATTCTATAATTCATATTAGTGACGTTATCAATAATTATTTCATTTCAGCAAGAACATAAAAATAAAAATAGTTTGAGAATATTTTGTGATTTCGTTGTTTTATGTATCTTGCAGCTACATCACTGTGTTTGATGATATAAAATTTGAACTAAAATAGTTATAAGGTGAATATATAAAAGGCAATAAACTCAACAATATGAATCTGCTGTGGAATTGCGATCTTGTAGTTTGTCGACAAGTATGCATTACTATAATTCGATTTTGGGACCTATGTATCACATCATGCGGAAAGAAAATGGAGTATAAATGTATTGGAATCATTTATGTGGACCATGTTTCTTTACACGAGGCATCAAATTCTAAATCGTGTATGATGAGACAAATGACACCAGGCACCAAAAGGATAAAAAGGCAATTTCATGGGAAAGATCTAAGGCCCAAAAATACTGAATTATGATAATCTAATATCAATATCAAAGAACTGGTATAAGAGTAGTGTATGGTTCAATTACAACATGCTAACTGGGTTTTTTTGCATGATTTGCACGTAGGTAACGAGGTTGTAAGTTATGAAAGTCCACGACCAACCATGGGGATTCATCGTTTGGTGTTTGTATTGTTCCGTCAACAGTATCGACAGAGAGTGTATGCTCCTGGATGGCGACAGAATTTCAACACCAGAGAATTTGCTGAACTTTACAACCTTGGATTGCCAGTTGCTGCAGTGTTCTTCAACTGTCAGAGGGAAACTGGTTCTGGTGGTAGGACATTTTGAAAGCTTCCTTGTACCAAAAGTGCATGTTTGGTCAATATGAAACACCTAAATAAAGAAACCTACGCAATATATATGTAACAACAACAATAGTATCACTACATATGTACCACTTTATGTTTTAATACATATATAAATAAATTATGACTACTTGGATCAAATATAATGAATGCGCTAAGAATAACAACAATAAGGCAGATGGAATAAGAGTCATAGAGGTCTCTGAACTAGCACCATTGATTAAGTTTTTTAAGGTGTTAACTTAACAGTTTTTGTTTGAAGTAGACAAGGGAACTTAATTTTGGGTTTGAGGTAAAAGAGAGAGGTTGTAGAGGTGCTGATTTGCGGCTGGCATGGGAATGTGTTTTCATATGTGAATCAGTTTTGCTGTGTGGTCAAATGGGTCACTATGAGTGAGACTTGTATTATATATAGATGCAATCAAGTGAGTTTCCGTAGGCTGGCATAGGACACTCGACTGCGTGGGTTTAAGATGTTTAAGATGAGGGTAAGTCTTGGTGAGGCAACATTGTGTTTCGTATGAAAAATGGGGGGGTGGATTTGGGAACATGTGCAGGTGAATGTAGGAAAAAGGTATGGGGCTGTGTGCAGGTTTTTCGTGTTTGGGCATTATTGGTCCGCAAAAATATAGGAGTGCATTGAGAACATGTTTGACCATTATATGTGTTAGTTTGACTTCATGTTGTTGTGTTAAATTGCTTAATTGTTGTTTGCGAATGTCACTATGAGAGGAATGATTTTGAACAAGTTACGAGATAGTATATTTTCAAGTGTGATGTTGAAAATATGTGAGTTTACGTTGTGAATGTATGTATGTGGCGATAAGATAAGTTGTTGTGGGATCGTCTTCTCGTACCTAATCAATCTAACAATGAATTTTTCACTTGTGCAAAATAATGGAAAAGGATAATGCAAGTCTCATACCTTTTCGCTTATGTGGTGTAGTGGAAAGAGAAAAAATGTTTCATCATTGCTCCGTCTCATTGTTGAGTATAGTGTCTGGTGTGAGATTCACCAAAGTTGTTACTCGTAAATCTTTTAGGGACAAGGAAAACAAGTCTTTCTGTGATGGTAGGATGAATCATGCTGATCGATTTTGATGAACAAGTGATATATGGTAGGGTTCGAGTATAGGCCACTAGTTTTGTGGTAATAATGTATAACCATGTTTGAGTAATTGTGTGTTTAATATTGTGATAAATATTTAGCAGTTGTGACTTCTATTATTCTGCTTATGTTACTTATGAGACTGTGCGAGAAATATCAACAAAAAAAATTATAAGATATCATTATTCCTATAATATTAATAGTTTCATTACACAGATTACATTGAACTTTTTAAATAATATATAATGGTGTTTTGTTATGTTATAGGACTCTTTGGTTGAGCAAAACTCCCAAGATCCACTCTAGAGGGTCGCTAGTATGTTCTTACCACTCAACTAGATGACTTGAGCACCCTGAACGAGTGTGTGCTATTGGTATTGGAGTGGTACTACAATTCTAAGTTCCTTTGCCCACAGATGAGATTTTCACTCTGGCACAGACATTCCAATATTTTATCGCTTGGCCGAAACACTTGGTTGGTTCTATTTTTGACCCCCAATATGGTTTCCTACTTTACATTTCTCAATTTTAAAGTTTACATGTTATTGATGTCGAAACTTATCCTATTTTTCCATGTAACAACAGATGCATGAAGAGGAGAAGATTCGTTTATCTGAGAACGATTCTCTTGGTGCATTACACCAACTTTATGACATCATTGCAGATAAGCCGATGATGGTTGAATATGATCCTAATGTATTTGGAAGAGACTTTGAAATCCTAATATACCTGCATAGGCAAGATGTCACGGAGCTTGCGTCGGGAAGAGAAGAGTTATTACATTAATTCAGCCATGAATGATGTAAGTCTATGAACAATTATTTATATAAAATTGATTTATATATCAAGTTACTTATATCAAATGTAATTTTTGATTTCAAGTATATGTTTGGTGTAAGTAGCAATTTGGGGTATAATGATATTTATGGGTTCATTGATCCCAAGTCACTCATGAAGCAAATAAATTTGATGACATCCAAACATACTCACTAGCAGCTTTGAAAGGGGAAGGAGATATATTTTATCCCTTATATATCTAGATAAGTGAAGTTTGTTAAGTTCAAAGTTCCATATGTGATTTTAATATATAACAATTAAGTTATTATCAATTCCAAGCACCACTGAGAGCTACTTATTGTTTCCATACTAAAGAACATTGTTGTGTGGTTATGCTCATTTCATAAATCTCCTCCCAACATCTTAGACAAGTAGTAGATTAGTAAGAACCTAAATGTTTGGACTTTCTTTGTTATATAAATGAATGCTAAAACCTTTTGTAATAGTTTCATGGAAACAAATATGATGTCTGGGAAATCAACTGCTAACCGTAAAAAGCTTGAATGGTTGACTCTCAAGGTTTGACATATGTTAAAACCATGCTGTAAGACCCGGATAAAATACAAATATTTTTATTTTAATATTTTCTAAAAATAAATATTTTATTATGGCATTAAATTGGGTGACTAAAGTATTGTTTAGTACTATAGTAGGGGGAGAGGGGAGTATTTTAAAAGGATGTTTAGGTTTAACACTCACATCGGCGTGAGGGGAAGAGTGCACTCGTGTGGAAGGGGTTGTAAGTGTGCATAATGTGAGAAGAGTTTTGTTGTAGAGTGATAGTATGGGTAATGAATAACATAAAGTAAAGATTATAGAGGGGTGGCTGTAAGTGTTAAATGGTAGAGAGGAAGAGTTTTGCCAAAGAACGTTCAAAAAGGTGAATGTAGTGTATCTCTTATAATAAAACAAAAAGGGGTTTAGAGTGTTCTTGGTGGTGGTACCCGCGAGCTTTTGGAGAATGAGAAATGTGTTAATGGAAAGGGGTAAGAGAGGACTTTTTGTGGCCTGGAGAGTTTGTGTTGTATTATGGAATGTTGGGTGTGTCCAGTAGCTAAGTTTCGAGAAAAATCAAGGTTTTCTTTTTCGGTCAAAAGGGTTTGGCATTCTTTGGGTCCTGTGAGGTTGTTGTCCCTTGAACTCTTAATTAAATCGAATATTTATCTTAGGATGTAAGTAGGGTGTTTTGCTGCAAAGGTGAGTTTGGGGTTCATTTTATTTACGAGAGCCTCATATGTTCATTCGTGATTGTGTTATGGTGATTATTTAATTGAATTAAATAATTATGATAATGACAGTGAATTTTGTGTTTTGTGAGAAAATACTTATGAATGAAATTAGACGTGAAATATAATGAGAATTAATTTGTGAGTAAGGTTGTTCCATAATATGATTTAAGTATGGATAACTCTTTTGGTTGTGTGACGGGGGAAATAAATTCTTTTCAATCGTGTGATGCGAGAAAATGAGAGATTTAAGTGTTGATGACTCTTTCGGTCGTGCGATGCGGAAAAGGAATTTTCTTCGACCGTGTGATGCAGGAAGATGATAATTTGGTAGTGATTACACGTTTCGACTGTGTAATGATCACTTTATATGCCTCGATTGAAGTGTATTGTAAAAACAATTGTTGTCATTTCCCTTCACTGCACTAGTGTTGTAGATCATTTTAAGGTTGTTTCATTACCTTGATAAGAAACATGTTATTCAATTGATTGCTCAACCGATCCTCGAACATTTTTTGTTCTTCCTTAGAAATTTGATCTATATTATCATCTTCAATAACTTGTGAAACTCAAATAGTTGGTTGTCTAATTCACCCTAGATCTAGAGGAGCATGAATAACTATTAATCTATTGTTTGATTGAAAGGGTTGAAGTTTATTGTGATCCTTTTCAAAATCAATATCTTGAATTAAATAACTACCACTTATCAAGTTGTTTTCAACAAACTTTACGTTCCCTAATTCTACACTTCTCGTTCTATAAGATGGACAATAAAATTTATAACCTTAGGACTTTCATCATGTCCAATGAAATATCCATTAATGCTCCTAGGGTCTGGTTCTTTCTCTTAGGGGTTATAAAATCTCACCTCAAAAGGGCATCCACAAACACATATATGTCATAAACTAGGTTTCTAACCTTGGAATAACTCAAAAGGTGTCTTTAAAACAACCTTGGTTGGAACTTAGCTCATTATATACACAATCGTCTTAAGTGTTTCCATCCACAAGAATTTAGGAAGCTTTGCAACACTCCTTATATTTCTCATCGTATCCAATAAAGTTCAAATACTTCTTTTTATCACACCATATGATCCCAAGAACTAGGCATATTGTATTAGAAATAATCCCATTTTCTTGAAGAAATTTCACAAATGGACCAAGTGTTTGTCCACTCATAGTGTATCTAACATAATACTTTCCACTTCTATTTGATCTGATAACCTTTCTTTGTTATCCACATTGTAACTCTACTTCAGTCTTAAAAACATTAAAGGTACCTAAAGCTTTATCCTTAGAACGAACTAAGTAAAGATACAAATATCATGAATAATCATCTATAAAGGTGATGAAGGATCTTAAATTACTTCCATCCCTATTTGGATAACAAATATCTGTTTGAATAATTTCTAGTACATTTGAACTCCTTTTAGCACATTTTTTGAACTTGTGATTTTGTTTACCCTTAATGAAGTCTACACAAGTCTCAAAATTAGCAAAACCTGAAGTACTAAATACTCCATCATTTACTAATTTCATGATTCTTGTAAAGGAGGTATGTTTTAATCTTTGATTCCATAACACAAATGAATTCTCATTCATAACACATAGTTTTAACCTAGCAAAAACATACATTGAACTATAAGCAGTGTTATTTTATAATTTAATAAAGTAAAGACCATCTCACAATTCACCAAAACCAACAATTTTTGATTTATTTCATAAAGTAAAACCATAATCCATAAAATTAAAGGAAAAGCCCAGGTTATGAAATGGATATTAAGTTCTTATTAAAGGTAGGAACATAAAAGACCTTTTCTAAATAGAAAATAAAACCCTGCTCAAACTGAATTGTATAATGGCCTCTATATGTGAACTTATCTTGCTTCCTAAATAGATGCAATGCTCACTTGAAAATAATCAGAACACCCATTGTTCTAAAAAAAATTGTCATTACCATAAGTAAGTAGCAACATTACACACTACATGAGTACACAAAATAGATCTTGAACTCCTTCGAGTGATTTCGATAGAGCCTCAAAGGGTCGTAATGTTGATGTTGTAAGATCTTTTGTACAAATAAGAGCAAGGCTGAACAATGGGTTAGGGTTATCTCATCAATGGTAACACCTTTATCAACGCTAACAATTTCAGGTCAGACACCAAACGTAAAGGAAAACACAAATAAAGAATCCATAAAGGATAACCATGACAGATTCAAAAACAAGACAAAGGTATTTATCCTAGCTTTGATACCAAATGTAAACTTAAAGCAGAAAAAAGAAATAAGGACTAATCACTAGTGCATAAATAGTGTTTAACGTCATTCTTTTAACGTTTAACGAAACAAAATCCAACGTAAAAAATGACCGGCAACATTTTTGTAAATAAAACGCCATTATTGAAGTCGATTCCCTAGGGTCAGACGTCAAATAAGGTATAGACGTTGGGGCCCTCATATCAGACGTCAAAAAGGTACGACAATACCTCATTTTAAGCGTTAATTTTAATTTTTTTCACAACATAGACGTCCCCCCCCCCCAAATCAGACGCCAAATCCTCCTTTAGACATCACTCCCCAGATCAGACGTCAAAAAGTCCGAAAATAGACGTCGGTCTCCCATAGATCAGACGTCAAATCCTCTAATAGAAGCTGCAAAATCAGAATTGAAGTGTCACTTTTTCAGACATTAGACATTGAACGTAGAACGGGTTGACGTCTAATGTGTATTAGACGTTAGATCCCCTTCCTCAAACGTCAACAAGCTACGAGAATACCCCAAAAGTAGCGCCAAAATGAATATTTTTAGCAATTAGACTTCGGATCTAGAGGGGGCCAGTGTCAAATGCCCTTTTAAACCCCAAAAACTCAAAATGCAAGCTTCACTTTCTTTCGCATTTTCGTTTTTGGTTTTTGCTTCATTCGAATTCGCCATTATTGCTACAAGGTATGTTTGATTAATTTTCTTCCAATTAATCTATTTTACATCGATTAACTTTAGTTTGCAGTGATTAAATTCCATTTGCACCGATTAATTTTGACTTATGATGCAATTTTGTTCTTAAGTTGATGAATCTTGGGAGTGTCCAATCTCCAATGCTTAAAACTCATAGTATATACATTTTTATGGTGTGCTATAATGATTTTTTGTATTTCAGGTGTGGTAATACTGTAAAAACAAATTAATTTAAAAGAAAAAAACAAAAGGGACGATCAGTTTAGGAGAGGTCCGACGTCAAAATTGACGTTCAGGGAAGGGGATCCGACGTCCAATTGACGTCTCCGAATAAGATGTCAAATCTAGATTGGACGTTAAATGTCGAAAATAACAAATGTCAAGAGCCTTTTTTGTAGTAGTGAATAGTTAATCATTGTCATTCTCACGAGTTTCCTTTAATGTGTTTCTTAGTTTCAAACTCTCCGTCTTATAAGTTTTGATGATATAGTATAATGTAGAAAAAAACATATTTGATTACTCAAATAAAATAATACATATGGAATTTATAAAGCTCTGTCCATCACACAGAAATTTGTCATAATAAATTGTTGAAATTTTATAGAATTATGGTATCAAAATTCATGCAATAATTTTAAAAATTAATTGACATATTTAATCATAGTTATGATTCAATGTAAATATCTCATATTATCCCATAGTTAGGAAATTTCGTACTAATAAATATTTCACACAAAGGACTATATCATATGCTTCGAAGTCAGATGTTGTTCATTAAATGGTTCACTAAAGTAAGAAGACACAAGCCATATACAATAAAACCTCAATGAATAATGACTTATATTACTTCTTATATTATAGATTTTAGCAGAATCTAGTGATTGTTTGATAGAGCTGTCAAAATGGGTCACAACCCGCAGGCCAACCTTGCTCATCACGGGTTCGAGCTGGGTTGGGTTTGAAAAATTGTATTTTTTTTTATGTGGGTGGGTCGGGTTGGCCCACCAACCCACCTACCAAATTTTATTTTATTAAAATTTAATTTTAATTTTATAAAAAACTATTTATTATTATTTTTTTCTTGAAAAAATTATTTAAGTTCCCTATTTTCAAAATTAATTAAACATCTATGTTTGAAATAAAATTTGGGAATGAAATTTGTTTAGATTTGAATTATAGAAAGTTTGTAATTTTTTTTATTTAAAAATTTTGAAATTAAATGGCCAGTGAGTCAACCCGTTTACCCACTAACCCGTGGTGGGTCGGGTTCGAATTTTTCTGGCTCGTTAATAAATGAGCCGGGTTGGGTTGGCTCACTAAATGACCAACCCGTAGTGGGCTGGGCCAGGTTGAGCCGAATTACCCGTTTTGACAACTCTATTGTTTAATAGTTATTTGATGTCCTATCATTTCCAAACGGGTAGCCATAACGGATAATAACCTAAATTTTTAATCATTTCCAATTGAAACTAAATTACAACCCAAATTACAATTAAAAAATAATTAGAAACCCTTAATATAAATTACACTAGTCTAACATGTACTAAAAAAAATAAAAGTCATATAATTCAAATTGCCATTCTATAGTTTGATAAAAAAAATTACACTAAACTGATGTAATTTGATATATATAAATATATATACCCATCACGATCAAAACTACGACATGTAACAAGAAAATAGCATCAAACTGATCATCTTGAGCGTTTAAGCTACATGAGTTTCCCTTCACATAAAATCGCACATATATTCTAGTATATAATAAAGCCAAGGCATTATATGAGTGGGCATATTTACAAATATTCATTTTCAGGAAAGTCCCACCTTCTTCCCCTTTACATAATGGTTCATTAACTTCAGATTCAATATCAACGTATGGGCCACATTTTGAAGGATATTAATGTATATACCGCCAAATACAACTTACATTTAAGGATTAGATGCTTGCTTAAGCATAAAGAGGAGAATGAAATTACATGCAATGGCGATTTGCAGTTCAGATAAACTCTCACAAATTCACATTTGAAAAGGTATTCTAAAGGAGGTAGAGACAGGAAAAAGTTCATAAATTCTTTCTTTTCTGTGGAATATGGACTCAGCTGATGTTTAAGGGGAACATTTTGGTTTTAAATATTTCTTTCTGGAAAGACACCAATTAAATATTGTAATTCCGTTGCCATAATCAATGGGACTTTTATTTAACACGTGAAGTTTTTTTAAGGGAAGGTCGTAAATTAATGGCCATGGCCATTAAGAATTAGTAGTAAACAAGTAACATGCTGTGTAAATGCACTTAGGCTCCACCACAGAGAACTATTAGCCACATATTTCTTCTTCTTCTTCTATCTACCGTACCCCAAGTTGTGAAAAGTCAGATCCCTAACACATTCGAGCTGAATAAGACTTTGTTCTATTTAGCATAAAGGTGATAGGAGAGTATATAAGATTATCAAATGGAAATATATCAACATTTGATTGCTGGTTGTAAAATGACCACACAGAAACAGTTTTTGTTTTCTCAATAAAGCAACACTTTTTGAACAATCCAATGAAAACCACAATAATTTTTTATTAAAATAAAGAATATATGGCTTGAATTTTCCATACCTTATATGAGCCCAGTTCAAAATGATATTTGTTGTTTTACAATTTAGAACTGGAATATCTTGAGATGAAGTGTTATTAATGTAATCTCCCCAAAAAATGGAATGTTTTCTTTTTCTAAGAAAGAGACGTTCTTTTTGTCATGAAAATAATTTGAAGAGATATTTGTTTCTAAGTTAAAACAGTCCAAATTTTAGTTGAACTCGAATGACGGAAAATATAAATTCCGAATTGAATTAGTTTAAACTTTTTCAACTGAAAAACAAACATGACAAAATTACATTAACAAGTGGAAGACCAGGCTGTTGGGTTTTTCAGAGGAAACAACATCGTACGAGAGAATCCACCCGGGAGAAGTGATTTAAAAATGAAGAATCTATTGATGGGACGGAAGCAAAAGCAGATGCTAAGGAGAAAAATATATATATAGATATGATCATGTATGCATTATTAAGCAAAGAGTAAACAAGCATATATCTTGTAGATCATGGCACGAGAGGATCCTCTTTCTATTGGGGGTGTGATAGGGGATGTTCTGAACCCTTTTACAAGCTCAGTTTCTCTCACAGTTTCCATCAACAACAGAGCGATTAGCAATGGCTATGAACTGAGGCCTTCTCATGTTGTTAACCGCCCTAGAGTTACTGTAGGTGGTGAAGACCTAAGGACTTTCTATACTCTGGTCAGTTCTGCTAATTAACTACCTAAACACTACAAACTCTTAATTAATTATGTTATTAACAGCTACCCGCATGTTTTCTGCATAAAATTTTATGCTTGAAATAGGTCCTGGTAGATGCAGATGCACCTAGCCCTAGTAACCCCGTCTTGAGGGAATACCTGCACTGGTTAGTTCTCTTTGCTTTTTCATCCAATTTCTTTCATTTACAAGATCAGGCGGCGAAAGAACCGATAAACCCTAAACCTTAAACCCTAAACTGATAACGGGTGGAATAGAAATAGAAATATCCACTTAGAATTCGTTAGGATAGACTTTAACCATGACTCTGATATCATATTAAAAAGTGGACTTTAAACCTAACTCAACTTCACATAACCAACTTGTTTTATATTATAATTTGGCCGTATCTCTTGTCGATGTGAAAATTTCAACAAGAAAAAAGAAAATAAAAATAAAAATTTGGTGACATGTTGATGTTTTATGTTATATCGAATGAAGTCTATATATCGGTAGAGTATACTCAACTGATTTTATAAAGAAAAGACTGTGACTTATTTATAATATATATATATTTTATATTTTTGTAATTTTTTTTTGTTTAACAATGGCAGGATGGTGACAGATATTCCAGCAACCACAAATGCAAGCTTTGGTAAGTACAAATTCTGTGTTGTTCATGCCACTATACAGCGAGGGTTAAAATGGGATGTAGTTCACCTGTTTCATTAATCAATTGATGATCAAGCTAGGGTTGTTAGTTAAAGTTATTCATTTAAACCCAGTTCCTTTTTCATGAACTTAATATTTATAATTTAATTCCGTCTGGATGCAAGCATGTAGCTAGAGATATCAGTTTAGAAGAAATCTGAAATAAATATAGGAAAATTATTCAAAATTTAAAAATATAATTTGTTAATTTTTTTTCTTTTATCTTATTTTAATTATTGAGTTGATTGAACTAAATAATAGTATTGTTAAAAGAGTTATGCAATATGCAGGTAGGGAGGTTGTGGTTTATGAGAGTCCACAACCTTCAGCAGGGATTCATCGACTTGTGTTTGTGTTGTTCCAGCAATTGGGCAGAGACACTGTGATCAGCCCAGAACTTCGTCATAATTTCAATTCCAGAAACTTTGCTGAAAATAATAACCTCACACCTGTTGCAGCAGCTTATGTCAACTGCCAAAGAGAGCGTGGCTGCGGTGGAAGGAGATACTGACTTCAGTAAGGATTTTGGAGAACGTCTTAAGTAATTATAATTAATATCATATAATGTGAAATCAAGAAAATAATAGGTGTTTAGAGCAGTAGTTAGCACACCACTGTCAGTTAATGAGAGAAAAATAACTTAGAATTAAATAAACAAAATCTCTCTTTTTAAACAATTAGAGAAGGTTATCTTCAATACTAGAGTGTATGTCATTCAGATACTTCAACAGATTATGGCTGCAACTGAAGAAAAAAGAAAAAAAAAAAAGTGTATGCATGGCTCATACCTACTGAGACTTGATCCAGTAATATTATAATATTAAGAGTCTTTTGTTTTGAATAAGCATGCTTCAATAAATTACACATGTTATTACTACCATTTTACTTTTCAATTTTATGATATTTTCGTTTCTAGTTATCCTTATGTATGAAAAAAAAAATATTAATTATTTTCTAAAATCATAAACATTTGGCTTTATTTTGTTACGAACAGCATACAATTTTTAGGTAATATGTTCTTACAACTATATTCACATTTGGACGTTTGCTTCGGTATTTTTCTTTTTATTTAAAGAGAAATATATATATATATATATATATATATATATATATATATATATATATATATATATATATATATATATATATATATTTAACATCTTGTACGCTATTTTAAGTTGGGTATAGTTATGAGGTAAACTTCTCTTCGAATGAATAGTTTCAGAACTTAACTTTTGTAATATTATTTGTAAAACTAATTTAAAAATAAAAATCAATATCTTCCTTTATACTTATATGGTTATCTCGATTCAACTAGTACAATATCACGCACACTAAAAGAAACTACAAATTATCGATAGGATTTTATTGACGAATATAAATCTATTGGTAATTATAATATATTCACAAAATTACTTGTTTAATTGCCTAACAAACTTATCTGTTGATATGGCCATATGAGAAAAAAATTCGATAAAAATACTGGTCGGTAATGTTTTCACGAACATTATCAATAAAAAGATTCGTTTGTAAACTAAACAGAAAGAAAGATATCAAAATTTCATATTCTCTCCTTACTTTCTTCACCAAACACAACTTTTTCTCCCAAAGTTGAGACTCGTTTTCTCCTCCAAAACCAACGATTGAGAACTAGCACTAATATGATGCTTTCAGAAGTTTGTAAATTTCTTAATATTACCTATCATGTGCCTTGAACAACCACTATAAGGTATCACATGAACTTCTTGAATTTAGAACTTATCTGCAAAATAGAAAGAGAACAAGCTATTTTAGGTACCCAACCTTTAGGTCCTTTGGGTTAGTTAGACAGATATTTAAATTATTTTATAATCCAAGCAAACTTTCCACAAGGAACACCATAATGTTTTATTTTACATTTAGTTGATGTATGACCTTTATTCATACAATAGAAACAAGTAGCAACATTTGGTTTCCTATTACTAATAGTTCCGTGTTCTACTCAAATTTTACGGGTTCTATTATTTTTAACTTTATAATTATAGTTATAATTGTAATTTTGATTATATTTAGGAATATATTTGATTTTATTTTTATAATTACAATCATAGTAATTATAATTATATTTAGGAATATTTTTAATCTTATTACTATAATTATAATCGTAGTAATTATAATTATTTTTAGGAACATGTTTAACAACCTTTTTAATTTTTGAATTGTTACTACATTCAGCGTTGGTTGTTTTATTTAGAGACATCCTTTTATTTGAACAAGAAACACATTCTTTAATTTTGATATATTTACCTTTTTTATTTTCAAATCCTTATTTTCTTCAAGAATTTTTTTCATGAGTCAATTTTAATTCTTTAAATTTCTTCTTTAATTTTCTATGAGCATTATTTAATTTCTCTGATTCACATAATAATTATTTATACGTATCAAGTAATTCACTTTCACTATAATATGAATTTTCAAAGTCGCTAAAGATACTTACTTGATTTTCAAAGATGTCATCATCAACCATCAAACATATGTTGGCTTGCTCATTAGATTCACTTGAGCTTGTTGTAGATTCATTATCTTCCTCCCAAGCAATATATGCCTTCTTTTTCTTGAAGAACTTCTTTTGGCCTCTTTCTTCATCCTTCTTTGGGTTTGGACAATCTGTGTTCATGTGTCCTTTTCACTGCAATCATAACAACGATAATTTGACGAAGATTCCTTGTTTTCCTTCTTTTTTGCCTTTGAATCTTCTTCTTTCTTTGAACTTCATGAACTTATTAAATTTCTTAACGAAGAGACTCATTTCTTCATCTTCTTCAGAGTCGTCTTCTTTAAGACTTTTTTCAAAATTTGCTTCGAATGCCAAAGTCTTTTTCTTCATCCTCGTTCAATCTCCCGAGGTCCAGTTCATGTTCTCTCAACTTACCAAACAATACAGCCATTGACATAGTGTTGAGATTTTGTGGCTCACTGATTGTAGTCACTTTTGGTTGCTAAGACTTGTCCAAATTTTAAGAATTTTAATATTTAATTCATCATTTTCAAATTACTTACGTAACCGAATGAGATGATTCACTATTGTTTCCCCTTGCTTCATGTGGAACATCTCATACTCTTGGATTAGAATATTTCTTCCAGCTCTTCTAACATCATTAGTTTCTTCATGGGTGACTCTCAACATCTCCCACATTTCTTGAGCATTCTTACAGGTTGAGATCCTTTAAAATCATCAATAGTTAGAGCAAATGATACGATATTGCGAGCCTTAACATCATGTTGGAATTTTCTTCTATCTTCAGCATTCCATTATTCTCACGGTTTGGGTTCTTGCAAATTATTAATAAACATAGTATCCATAAAAGGACCATTTGTGAAAATTTCCCAAATCTCACTATCCATAGATTCCATGAAAATTTGCATTCTCACTTTCCAAAAAGCATAGTTTTCTCCAGTAAACAATGGAGGTCTATTGATAGAGGCACCCTCAACAAAGGTTTGATGTTGTCCCGTCATTTTGAACTACTACTAAAGCAAGCTCTGATACCAATTGTCAGAGTGGTGCAACGGAATGGTTAACGCGTTCAATAAACCAAAAGGGGCATGAATTGGTTTTTTATCGCAAATCCTTCTTTTAATAACTTTCTCGCAAATATAAAAATTCCTTAAAACAATTTAAACAAATTTAAAGAGTAAGTAAGATAGAAAATTGGACAGGTATTTTTATACTGGTTCGGATCACCGAAATCCTACATCCAGTTGTTAATCTCAACCGAGAATTAACGCTTCACTAGCATAAACCAAGAAATTGTTACAATCACAAAGAAAATAAACAAGTTGAAGGTTAGAACACCTCTTTTGTTACCCCAAGAGATGAAACTCACTTTCACTACAACCCACAAGGGATGAACGCTTCCTCTGAATGCTTCATAAATGATGATCACCCCCTTTGAATCTTCACAAAGATGAACACCTCCTATGAATCTTCACAAAGGATGATAGGCTTTCAACTCAGCAATAGCAAGAACACTCAATCACACTCCTAGTGAAAGTTTCGCTTCATGCCAACACGCCAAGTTCTCAAAGCCACAGCACAAGGGTTTCACAAACCCTAGAACACTTATCACCACTCACTATAGATAAGAATTTTGAAATACACTTATTTCATATGTTGTATGTTAGAATGAGAGTCTCAATCAAATTTATAGAGATCTCACTCAAAGATACCTATAGAGATCTCACTCAAAGATACCTCCAAAAATCCGTTGTCAGCTTTTTAGTGTGTAATAATCAATTATCTTGATATGGTAATCGATTATGAATTAATGAATGCACACCCGGTCAAATGCTTGCTTGAAAATTCTTATAACTGCTCATGATAATCGATTATGGCAAGTCTTCATCGATTATGACAAGTCTTAATTGATTATTGATGATCGATTATCATAAGTGGTAATCGATTATCTTGAGTATAAAATGAGGTTTTCTGATTCAGAACGATTTTAACGTAACCTAAGGCAAACAATACAAAGAATCAAATATATAAAACACACCTTATACATCAATCTACTAAATTACAAAAGCTTTAATATAAAAGCAACTCTTCATGACGATCTTCCTACAATAAGAGCACTTGAGACTTGATTTTGAGATATCAAAATTTCTGCTCTTCAGCTTTATGCTAATAGCTTTTGTCTGTTTGGGGTTTAGGCTCTACTTCTTGTGTTTATCATTTAAGTTTTCTTCTTGTGTTTTTGTCCTAAGTTTCTTATCCTAGTTTCTTTGTTGTTTTAATCTTTTTCCCTTAGACGATAACTTATAGCTTGTAGACATGTTCTTTTTCAATAGAGTTTTATCTATTGTTTCAAACCTTTTGTTTTCTATTCTATCTTTGTGAGGTGGTGATTTCATTAGCTCTCTTGGCTTGGTTTTCTTCTAGGTTCTCATATTTCTTTAGAGTATTTTTCTTATATCTTAGGGTTTTTCTGTCCTGGTGTCAAACTAAAGGTCGGTTTCCGAACTCATGTTGAGGTTTTTTTCTAAAGGTTAGCTTCCTAACTTAGGTTGTGGTGTTTCTAGTTGTTCTATCTTTGAGTTGAGCTAGGATTGGTTTCCTATCTTAAGTTGGGGTTTTTCTAGCCTAGTGTTTTCTATCCTAAGGTTGGTTTTCTAGTTTATGGTTTCCTATCAGAGTGTACTAAAGATTTATTTCTTGTCCTAAAGTGTTTTTCTAGTTAGAGATAGCTCTCCATACACAAAGATTTCTTCGGTTATCTTATTTAGTTAAACTTCAAAATCAAGACCAAGTTTTCTACTAGACGATCTTGTCTTGTAATACCTTGACACTTCTCCCCGATTTTCTACTGGACGAGCTTGTCTTGTAAGGAACTTGTTGTACCTTGACATTTGGGTATAATGAATGTTTGTTAACATATTGAAACTCTGGATTATCGAAAAATGGTTAAGGTTGGGAAAATCTTGTGTGATGGAAATTAAAGGTTATTTATATAAACTGTGTAAAAGGATGTGGTTGTGTGCTTGTAACTAGGATTGGAAATATTATATTATTAGTGGTTGGTATTTATAATCTTGATGTGTTCAGGTAGTGGTCTAGATTACTAGTTCCATACCATTAATTAATGGATCTTCTTATCTGTGACAACGAATGGTATGTGTGACAACGAATGGTCTGTGTGACAACGAATGGTTTGTGTGACACCTATGTCTCTGTTACACATATGTCTATGTGACACATATGTCTATGTGACACGTGTGTCTGTGTGACAACAAGTTTAGGGTATTAATTCTAATTAATCTTAGTTTTTGTGACATGAGATCATTGAGGCTAAGCCTGGGTGAGTGTTAATGAATGTACTACTTTAATTGTTATATTATAATTAATATTTTGTGTTTATTCAATAGCTCACCCATATTTATGTGTGTTTATTATTGATAGGGGAGCCTTGACTCCTTTGAATATCTTGTTTTTTTATGATGAACATTGTATGATGGACATTTTGTTGATGGACATTAAGGATCTGTTTTATATTTATCTTGCACAAAATGGCATAACAAATGTTTGACATTATTTATGTGTGTGCTTGATACATGTATTATTGATTGGAAAAAGGTTTACATGTTTAAACAAATTGAAAATGTATTTCAGGTAGAATTTAATTTGTTAAACAATTTGTTTAATCTATTAAGTTGTTTCAGAACTCTTGTATGCTTTATTGGAGGCAAATTGTTCTAACAACAAATAGAGTTTAGTTCCCCATAGACATGGAGAAACTATATGAACAATGGAGAAGAATGAGATAGAAAAATCCTAAGAATTGGGGAAAGGAGCTTCCGCATCCAAATCCACCTTCTGAAGGTGAAAGAGTGTGTTGTTATGTTCTTCTCTGCCAAAGATACAAAACCTAGAGCGTCTGGGTCCTTTAAATAAAGTCAAAATAGAGTAAAAACAAGGGACGGTCCAATAGAGTCAAAATAGAGCAGAAACTGAGCTTTATCCACAACGCATGATGCTCAGGTGCCCCACTTAGGGCGCCCGGGTAGTGGACGACTGTCATGTAGGGCTTGAGCCTTCAAGAGGGGCGCCCAAGCCTCGGGGCCTGACGCTCAAGCACTTAAAAGGGGCGCTCAGGTGGTGGACGTCAATTTCCAGCACTTGAGCCTCCACACAGGACGCCCAAGCTACGTGTTGTCCCTCCTTCTGGTGCTCTTTCAGGCCTTTCTAAGCTCCATCTCCTTGGCTCTTCATCTCTGCTTTCAGTATTACTTCATTCTCTGTCAAAACAAGGGGAATTAGTCATAAAGTCATTGAATTCAACCTCAACTCTCTTATTCACACAACTTAACAAAAAAACATGATTCCAAGGAAGTTTCTAAGCAGAAAAGGGTGCATTTAGTGTCAAAATTACATCACAGATAACGGTATTTTCAACCGTTATCATATATACATGAACTCTGATTCTTGATCATATCTGCGAATTTTAATGGACTAAACAAATTACATAATCTGTTAAATAATTTGAACTGTAGTTTTCATAATCTAACACATAAATTGATCATGTTATATCATTCATAAATCATAGGTCTTGACATTCAATTACTGCAAATATCAAATTTCTTATGATACTAACATGTTGAAATGTTGAGAAAGTGTTGTTACAGGTGTTGGAGCAATCAAAACAGGTTCTAAGATCATATACTCTGTTAAAAACAAAGTCTGCAAATTTTAACAAATTAAACAGATTACATAATCGCTACAGTTTGTAAGATCTGTAAAATTTTTAATTTGATATGTTAAAGCATGAAACACTTGTTTTACATGTTTTTACTTACTTTCAACTTATTTTTGAAATGTTAAACAAGTTCCAAATGTTCTAATACACTTGTTTAGCACAAGTTTCACTTCATAAGATGCATAAAGCTCGATATTGATTTGAAAATCATCATTCTTTCTGTGAACTATAGTGCTTTGGTACTACTTTGATTAAACTAAAATCATATTTTATGTTGCATGGTATCTGATTCTTAGTACATAATACTCTCTGTTACATATACATTGCAGATGATACATGAGTCTGGAACATAAATTTGATATCAAAACTGTTTTCATGAAAAATCAAGCATTAATTACTCTAATACTCTGCTTGAATTGATATCTTGAGCTCTGATACACATTTTGTCATCTATAATATATTGCTCACACATTGTCTAGTGCTACATTGCTTAATGATAGGGACAACATCACATTCTTCAATAGTCTGTAAGGAATTATTTCTTTTGATGTTTCTTTAGCACTTATTTCATGTTATTTATTCTGCCATTTTTTGCTAATGCCCAAAGGGGGAGAATAACTAGAAAACAAGTATCTTGTTGGTCATCATAAAAAAGGGAAAGATTGTTGATAGGGGGAGCCTTGACTCCTTTGAATATCTTGTTTTTTATGATGTACATGACTATGAACATTGTATGATGGACATTAAGGATGTGTTTTATGGTTATCTTGCATAAAATGGCATGACAAATGTTTTATATTATTGATGTGTGTGCTTGATACATGTAGTATTGATTGGAAAAAGGTTTACATGTTTAAACAGATTGCAAATGTATTTCTGGTATATTTTAATTTGCTAAACAATCTGTTTAATCTGTTAAATTGTTTCAGAACTCTTTTATGCTTTATTGGAGGCAAACTATTCTAACAATCTGTTATACAATGTGTATAACTGATTAAGTGAGAAAGTTAGCCAAGGCATGTTTTCAAAAGAGTGAAAATATGATTTGAATGAAGATTGAAATTGAAAATTTTCTTAAGTGTAGGACATAACCGATTACATAAGTTGTATAATTGGTTAAGTCATTTTTAAAAGTTAAATTCAATTTCCTTCAAGACAATACAGTTATAACGGTCATATTTCATGCGTCATATAATTCATTAAAAATTGAATTTGAAATGCTATCAAAATTTGTTAAACCATAAGGAAAAACTTAACAGATTAGATAAATTGCATAATCAATTAAAATGCGTTAGGATTTCAAAAATCCTATACTAATTGTCTTGCGGGTTGTTTTAATCTAATCTTTAAACATTCAATTTCATAACTAACATTTTGATTGAGTTTTGATTATAGGAATGTCCAAGAACCATCTTGAAGAACCAAGGATCATATTTGGGTTTATACATCAAGATTTTATCAAAAATTGTGCTTAAAGGGTTTTGATCATATCTGCACTACTAGAGTGCTTGCTGTGAAGATTAGGTTGTTCATTTTCAATTAGTGGATTGAGTTCCTATCCAGTTGTGCCAGGGGGAGAGAACCGTGATTGTTCTCATTGAGAGTTGGGATTGCTCTCAAGGTGTATAGGGAACTGTGATTGTTCTCTGTGTGGTAAGAGTGTGAAGGTGTTCACCTCTTGTTTGCGATAAGTGATATTGAGTGGGGAAGCAGAGTGCATTGAGAGGGAGTCTCTTAATTCTTGCTTGTAAACTCTATCATTACAGTGGTTCCCTTCAACTAAGGTTGTTGAAGGAAGACTGGATGTAGGCTTGGTCGAACTAGTATAAATCTTTGTGTTGATCTTTCTTTTCCTTCTCTTATTATTTTTTGACTCATTATACTTGTCATATTGCATTCTAAGAATCCTCGAAGATTTTGAAAAGACTTTGAAAGAACAATTTCTTATAGAGGAAAATCAATTCACCCCCCTCTTGGTTGAGATTATTGACCTAACTTTTTCTACAGTTGCAATGATCATATAACGTATGGTTATACGGGAGTAGATATGAATGCAGATGATTTTGGAGTTGTCTAATTGACGAGATAGGAGCTAGCATTCAGGAGCATTATAGAAATCTTTAAAGATTTAGTTGAGAAATAAATTTTGTCAAATGTACTTAACGCTTCATTTAAACTTGAGTTGTTGATATTTATGTTTTATAGGAATAAATTAATTTTATTTTGAAATTTTCAACGTGATCTTTAGGAAAATTTAGACTTTGATCCACTTAAGTGACTTTCAAAGTTGGGATGTTACAGGTAGACCCGTGTGGGGCCCACCATGATTATGTGAGAAAATAAATAAAATTGGAGCAGTGGCTAAGGGTTGGTAAGTAGGGGTGTGAACTTAGCAAACGAGTGGGGAGCGTTGGTAGTGTTATTTTAAGTGAGGATGTGAACTTAGAAAACTAGAGGGATATTCTAATATTCGTGACTATTCATTTGTTGACATTGTCTACTATTGTGTTATGTTTGGGTTCAAAGCATGTGATCATGCAGATAATTTTGATGTTGTATAGTGCGACAACTTGATTGAGAGAGTTGGGAAATATAGGATTGTGTTTTGAATAAACTATTTTATTTGGAATTTTATTTTGTATTTAATTGGAATTATGGTTTATTTTTGGTTAAATTTAAAAACTTATTGAATTTGGTTTTCCGCAATGGTATTATGATTTTAAAATTTTAAATTTTTATTCGTAATTGTCACATCCCAAATTGGGTTGTTACATATATACTATAAATTGATCCAATAGCATGTGGAATGATATGTCTAACAAACACAAATCTCACTAGGATAGATTTTAACCCATGGCTTTAATACAATGTTAAGAAGTGGACTTTAAATTAACTGAATCTCACTCAAATCAACTTGTAAGGTGAGGTATGCACCCCTATATACATTGTAAATTAACCTTATCTTTAGTCGATGTGGGATTCTAACAAAAAATGTAAGTAGTTTTGTGATGAATTTTAATTTGTTAAATTTTTTGTTCAATGAATTTCTTTTAATTTTCAGAAGTACATATACTAATCTGATTTACTATGCTAAAAATGTTTAGCAATCCATTAATTTCTCTAGTAAGTGATATTAACATATTGAAACTTGGTTTTAATCATCAAAATAGCTAAGTATAACTTTATATAACTCACAACTCGGAAGATTTTTTGTAACAAGTTGTGATGTAGTGTTGTTAGCTATTACAAGGTTCAATAATTGTTTTCTTAGTTGTTTTCTTTATTGAACATGTTGTGAAGACATTGAAAAATTGTGAAAAGTTTTGCTAAGGTTGCAAAAATAATTAAATTTAACTTTGTGAACCAATATAAACTTATTTATGCTACATGTATATTGTGTAATAGAAATGTTTTCATTAAGAGTGTTTCAGAGGAAAAACAACAACAAAACTTTAGAGTGAAAGTAACAAAAGTTAGTAGTTAGAATAATAGTTCATAAAAAAACAAGTTGGATCACAAAACTTGAATTTCTATAAATACCAAATAAGTTGATTGTTATTTGATCACGAAATATCTTCTTCATATTCATATTGTGGGTTAGCTCCTTAAGCAATTATGTGACTATTTAAAAATAATATGTATCTTTAAACCTAAAGTTAGTTATCCAAAATGTGAAACTCGTAATTAAATATTTGAACAAGATCTAACTTATTTAGATTAAGGTTTAATTAGAAATTTGATCCTTTAGACTTTTGATTTGTTTCTATCTCTATATTATTATTTTTTACGTTGAGTCGTTATTTTACTTATTTAGATTAAGGTTTAATTAGAAATTTGATTCTTATTTTTAGACTTTTGGTTTGTTTCAATCTCTATATTATTATTTTTTTACTTTGAGTCCTTATTTTTTTTTAAAAAAAAAATCAATGTAACATTTTCTATTAAATTAATGCTAATATCGATTAAAATGTGTCAAATATCAAAATATGGATTAAAGAACAACTTTCCATTTAATAGATGATGGAGGTGAAGCAAGAAAAAAAAAGTTTCAAAACAAAACATGAGATGACCCAAATTTTAACACAACACTTTCTAAATTTCTAAATGACATTAAACAATTTAACATGAGTCACGTTTAGTCTTTAAAAATAATAGACTCCATTGAAAAAATATATATATAAATAAAAACACATCAAATATCTACATATAGAAACAAAATTACTAATTAAGCCTTCAAACTAACTTCTCCATATAATTTTTAAACAAATATAAAAATATAACTTCTCCATATAATTTTTAAACAAATATAAAAATATAAAAACCTTTAAATTAACATTACTTTATAATTGTTAAAAAAAAAAACTTATTTATTTTGTGCCTCGTTGTTCTTTTAAAAATACTTATGAAAGATTTCCTCAAACAAACTCGTGAGTAACTTATGTCCTTTAAGAGAGTAAAATGCTACATATTTGACTTATACCTTAAGTCCAGTAATATTTGATAAAGATAAGAAAAATAACCTGAATGAAAATAAAATAGACAAGTAATACTAAGAAATAAATAAAACATTGAAAACTTTTAGTTTAAAATATGGAGTGAAAAGAGTGACTAAGAGAAGGATAAAGATAATAAAAAATAAGTAGATCAATAGATCTCACCACTTTTTAAAATTATTTTCTCTTTACCAAGCAACCTACATTAACTTCATCCATTCAACCAAACATAACTACATCCATTCATCCCCTTTCTGTAATGACATAGATGGGGAGAGTTTTATTGCATTAAGAATAAACCAGAACTCAAGAAACTCACATCGCAAAACTAAAGTTAACTGTTTTAAGTATCAGTTATAGCAATCAAAATCATTCAGGCACCCTATGAGAAACAAATCAAATATAAATTATTCAAGTTATGTAGTTTCATATTATCTTCAACCTAGAAACAGCAGAGACAAGTCGGATACTGTTAAGCCCAATCAACTGGTCTTTGGATCAGGCATGGGAAAGAGGCCAGCACTTGCACCTCTGGGCGGTGCAAAACCCAAGAACTTCTGCAAATTTGTTCTGATGCTAATGGAACACAAGAAGTACAGAAATGCCATGGAACAATCAGTGGGATCATTACCCTGCAACCCTCGATGGCTCATCTTCATAATAAGCCCAAAAGGTTTGAAGGGCAATTTGGCAACTACCTTGCCTTCGAAGAGTGAATTCAGCAATCCAAAGACTACAAAGAGAACCAGAGCCACCACACCCCCAGACTTGAACTTGAAGAGAGACAGATCACGACTCGATTCTTTGAGGCTTGTCTCAACACGATCAATCTTTTTGGTCTTGGACTTCTTGATGTTGATTTTATTGCTGTCTGTCTTCATGGTCTCAAGTTTCTTGGAGGCCTTGTCAATGGAGGACCGAAGATTTTTGTAAGAATTGGTCCGATAGATAAGAACCCATGAGATAGCCTCACAAACAATAGCTGTGCAGAAGGAGATACCAACTACAGTGAGGCCATCAGAGTACTTGAAATCTGAGAAAGGATATGCCATAGGAAGACTTTAACCAAAAACCTACGCCAAAATGAGAAGGCCAACTCGGATCTTGATAGAAATGTTAAAAAACGTCCAAATCCTGAATAAAAAAAAAATTAATCACACCCTATACTGACTCCTCAATAAAATAACAGAGCAATATATGCGGCACTCCAAGAATTGAGCTAACGTGAGCCTTCCCAACAAATTTCATATATTGGCTTCAAATTGGAAGAAATTTCATATATTGGTTTGAAATTGGAACAGCTATCATCCATCAACACCGCAAACCAAAACAATTCATGAGCCAGTGATAAGAGAAAACAAACCAGGTGAAGCAATACCAATTATCTCCAAATTACTATATACTCTTCATCATAGACTAACTTGACCTTGATTTATTTCAATATTTGTTTTGTTTGAACCAGGATTAATTGCACCTTTTGCATAAAATGTGTAAATTTTCCCCAAAGTTGTTTACAAGTCAATTATGCATCTTTTCTTTGGGGTTTAATGATGGATTAGGGATATGAAATCATTTAGAAGTTTAGATGCAAGAAATTTAGTAAAAATTCTATAAGGAAAGGAGGATTTTTTAGCATGTGATACTAGGTTAGAAGAAGAATAATAAGAAATAAGAGATTTTCTATTTTATTTGGGGTGAAATGTGATTTTTTGGTTGGTGATTTAAATTTGAAGGTTTAAGAGAATGTAATTGATTAAATTGCATGGTTTTAGTGTAAAACATTGACAATATGATAGTTTTAGGCAGAAAAATTCTGTGGGCGGACCACATTAGGTCGATTTTAAAAATAGTAGGACTTAATTAGCTCATAAAAACTTATGAGACCAACAAGAAATACCACCAAAGAGCTAGCCTATTAAACTCAGGCTTCTTGAAGTCCATGGGCTCATTATAGAACTTAAAAAGACTAAAAGTGCAGAAACGAAAAGCTAAAATGAAATAAAATTCTTTGAAAATAAGATCCAAAGAACTTATCCATAGGCAGCTACTTTTATCAAAATTTCACAACTGTTTAACAAAACAGAGAGCTAACAAACAATTGTGTCCTGTGTAACAAGGAACAACAGCGAATTGGGACTTGGTCTTTACTACCTTTAGATCAAAATTAATCTATTAATTAATTAAAGTTGAGTTTTCTAAGACACTAATCAATTAAAGTTGAGTTTTCTAAGACACTAATCAATTAAATTCTCAATCTATTAATCAAGAAAAAAGCATCAGTGCTCTACAAAAAGAACAGACCAAGTAGCTTCCCTTCAAGTCTGAGGTTTCAGTATAAATACTGCATATTCAGAAGAAGAAAAAAAGGAAACTGATGTGAAGTTACATCATATAGACGCAACAAACATTATATTATACAATCAAAATCAAAATACATCACACCACAATTCAGAGCCAGATTCCCAGAATCAAATCCATCAATTTCAATGAAAAATGTCAACGAACTTTAGAGTTCTGAGAGTAAATTCATTCTTCAATACAAAGAAATCGGTAGCAAAACAAACTAATACAATTGGAATCTCATTTTAAGAATGCAAAGTCCTCAATTAATCAAAATGTAAGAAATGTCATGCACAGTCAGAATAACAACACAGCAGTTATAGACTAATAAATTACTTATCCCCTACTTCATTAATTAGTAGAGAAATCAAATCCTGTGCTACCCCTTTTGAGCTCAGTGAAAATTTAAACTCTTTAACAGTACAGTAAAATTTGCTTGTACTGTTTATCAAGATAGTATAAAGAGCAAACATTCGCAGACAAAGGAGAAGTTTCAAAGTTATAAGATATCGTACAACTCCGTAAGCGAACCAAAAGAGAACAAAATTTGAAGAAAAAATATGATGAATCGTTTCTCTTTCTCTAATACCGCCGTCCAAATCCGAACCAGATCCGTAGTGAAACAACAGAAATCAACCACGGAAAGAAGAAAAATCGCTCATTTTCTGAAACGCAGTTCCATAAATAGATCCAAATTAAACAGTCACAGCACTCAGTGCTTTGCTGTTGGATCTGCTTTTGCGTAGAAATTTGAATTTAACTTCTCTTTTACCTGTCTAATGGTGGAGGTGTCGGTTTGGAAGTCGCACACGGTTGCAGGGTTCCCGCTGGTGGCGCTTCTCGTTCCCGTGCTCCTTCTTCCTTGTAAAATCAAATAAAATTAAAAGTACAACAAATTATTTCTGGGTGTATAGCCCATTCAGCCCAATATATATATTTATTTCTGCAGATATATCTTATATCTTGATTTTAAAAGTACAACAAATTTTTAAAATTTAAGCATACTTTATTCTTATTGATATTTAATTATTCTGTAAATATAATAATTTAAATATGTTTTTATATATAAATGTAAAATGATAAACATCAAGAAAAGACTCTATCAATCTTTTGAATAATTTGAAGTAGTATTTATTTGAAAATTTTATTTTGGTGTAGATATTTGTGTTAATTAAATAACTGAAATTTAGAGCTTCGCTAACCAATTTATCAAAAGTTATCTGATTTCTAATAATATATCTAAAAACTATTTTTTATAAAATAGTAAATGCCTTTTTAAATGTAAAGTTGGCAAAAGAAAATATATTGTTAATATGCTATGTAAAATATGAATTATAATAAATGTGTACTGTATTTGGAAAAACATAATTAGATATGATAAATTTAACCCCTATTCCTATAACAAATGTTATTACATGTAACGTTCAAATTTAGCTCCAACCTCAAGATCTGTGTCTCTGAAGTGATAATTTAATTAAAATAATAATAAATAATTAAATATAATATAATAAATTTATTGATAATAAATAAATTCATCATGATTTCTTCTAGTCTATTTCCAATCAACTAGCCCTCTGACAATTGTTTCTACAAGGGCAAATTGAAGCAAGCTTAATTTACATACTTGTTAATACAATTATTTATAAAATTAAATATGTTTTTGTCATTTAATTTTTAATAAAACTTTGAGTTAGGTTTTTTTTTCTTGGATTAATTTAGTCTCTCTTTTATAAAACTACTTGAATATTTAGACATTTTAATCAAATTGTGTTAAGTTTATATGAGGTTTCAAATATGTTTCTCAACTAATATTTGAAGAAAAAAAATATGTAAAGCAGTATAAACAACTTAAATGTTATCGTAAAATGTGTTTGAAACATCATATAAACTTAACAAAATTTGGTTAAAATGACTAAATCCACACATTTCTAAAATTGAGCAACTAAATTGGCTCAAAGTTCTAAAGAGGGACTAATTCTAATTTTCTGAAAGTTAAGAGACCAAAAATATATTTAACCAAACCTTTTAATATGGATGAGTATGAAACATAGAAATCATGTTATATAGGTTTCAAATCATATTGAATCGTTAAATATGTTTTTAGTCCATAAACTTTGTTGCAAAATTAGAATTAGTCCTTGTCCCAAACTTTCACTAATGCAAAAAAGTCTTTATATATCTATTAAAAAATGTTTTTATGTCAGCTTTGGAAAACCAACATATATACAGGTGGTATAGAAAGTGAAAACTTTCTATATCAACATCCAATCCTTCATCCACCTATTATTCACATTTCCAAACCCTCAACAAGAATTCACTTTTATCATCACTCACTTCATCCTTATTTCTCTATCACACCATCTTCTTTCTCCTACATCAAAACACACGATAGTGCGACAATTTGAACCATCACATCTGCATTTTCATCACTCATAAACCATCTTCATCCATTTATTTTACCATTGTCACCATAACATAAAACCCAACACACAAAAAGAAAATTAAAACATATCCAAAAACTATAGGCACGTTTCAAGTAGTTTCAACCACTTCACACACACGCACAAAGGCAACCACTTCCATTCAATGCCAATTTCCAACACCTTTATCTTCCTCTTCGTACTAGTAAAGAGAAAACCCAAAGCAATCAACCAACATAACAAAACAAAAATCAATTGAGAATGGAAGAAAATGGAGGGTTAATCGACAATAGAAGAGGAAGATCGAATAAGAGAAAAAGAAAGAGAAATCGGTGGCAACCTAGGCCTCGTGGAGGAGATGTAGGAACGGTTCTCAAAACTAGTGGCGTGAGCGGAGATCTAAGGTGAAACAGGAATCGCACGCCACAAAGAGCTGAGATGTAGCAATCCATTTCTCTAACAGATATCAATGAAAGTACTTAATATAATAAGGTTATAAGTAGCATTATTAATTGAAAGTAAACTTATTCACATTACAATTCATATTTAGATAAGATTTTCTTTCAAAATACATTCAAAATAAAGTCATAAGTACTTCAATTTCAAACTATGGACTTAATACAATTTTTTTAAGAAAAAGATAAGCCTTTGATCTAAAATACTTTTATATTAATTCTTCAGTTCCTTATTCCAGCTCTAGAGTTTTTACCCCCATTATTTCCAATCTTTGCTTTCGTATATATAAAATATATGATCGTGGCGTAAGAAAATAAACAAGAGACACACAAATGGAAGGGTAAACTAATTTTGCATAAGAATAAACTCAAATAGAAAGAGATAATATCTTCTCACAAAAATTGTCAAACTAAAACTTTGAAATATAATAAAATTAGTTCACTAAAGTTAATGCCTTGTACTACAAGGACATAAATCCAAACCTTAACTTAGTCTTTTTCCTTTTTCTCAATCAACTAACATCTTTCCATAAAGAAATAAATATAAAAAAAAAAGCAATCCAAATACTCAAATTGTTCACATTCTTTAGAATCAACTATCTAACTAGCTCATTCAATTCTCAGCTCAAATGGTTTAGACAAATATTTATTTATTATATAAATCGGCACAAAAACGTAAACAATTCACATTCATCAAACCAAAACCTATGTATCGACCCTCATGCATCAAAAAAATATCAACTCAAAGTGGTTCAAACAACACAATAAAACTAAAACCTGCTTTCAGAAGATTGTGTATTGAATGGAATCGTGAAACTTTTCACTTGTCATGCTTGCTCCTAAATCCTCTAGTGGTGTTCGAACACTCAGGACCAATGTCTCCAACTAAGTCATGAAAAGGTTAACCCCACTAGCTCCCTAAGTATGATCCTCTTTCATATCATACCATATTCCATATGAAGCCTCCTTTGGCTCACACCACCTATATACTATACTTTATGTGAGTGTGATACTAATTGAGTCAGAATAGTTTCACCCCCTAAAGTCCCCTTCAATACACTTTTACACCCTAAGCATAATAGTATTTTCTCGTGAAAATAACAGGTGATCTATTCAAACAGTCACTAAGGAATCATACTGAAGTTTGGTGATCTTAGGCTCTAGGTGTCAGGAATGGACCTAGAGTTACATTAAAAGAGAACTCTCAAGACATGATTACTTGCAGCTATAAGAGAGGAAAAAAGTGGTGTAGTCAAACTTCAACACATTTTCATCAATTGGAAGTCAATCATTTTTAAATTTAAATTGTGTTACAACACACTTTGCTATGTTTTCATAAATCAACTATGTTTCACACTCCCATTTATTGTTTTATTCATGATTAAACAAGCTAAAATATTGTGTATTCTGTGAGATCCTTGTGGATACAACACTTGTTATACTATAAACTACCCATTATACTTGTTGGTATATGTCGTTACTTCGTGGGCACGCCAACAAGTTTTTGGTGTCATTGTTGGGAATTTGTGTCAAGAAAATCTTTGTTTCGAACCAGATTGACCACTGTATCAACTGTATTTAATTTTTGTTTTAGTTTAACATGTTTCTTTTTACTGTTAGATAGATCTTTTGCAAAAAAAATAATAATTATGTATTACCTGTGTTACTCGTCATTCTTTAAGTTGTTGTGTATGCAAACAAAGAAACAAAAACAAGTTCTTTTATTTAACCCTGAGATTGAACGCACAACAAGCATACCTAACAACAAAAACAACTTCTAAAACAACTCATATAGCAACAAATAAAGACCATAAACTTGTTAAGACAAAATTTTCTATAAGACTTATATGTCTAAACGCTCATATGTTTTGAAGTTTAACCAAATAATATAAAGATAGCAAAAACATAGGAATTAGGCTTAAAATCCCTAATCATCTATAGGAAAAGCCTTAGAAAAACACATTAGACCTAAACAAGACGAAGCACCAAACAACTCCCAAGTTAAAGAGCTATGTTAAATGTGTAAGCTATACTGTACCAAACGGTAATCAATTAAACTCTCAAGAATGTTAAAGTTGTTGAGATTGGTGATAAGGGAAGCACTGGTTTAGCTAAACCTTAATCTCATAGTATTCTAGTTTTTTATTATGACAACACATTATTAATAACACACGTATTGATATGTGTTACATGTTCAAATCTTTACTGTGTATGTATTCTTGAAGAACATGTTTGTGTTGATTTTCTATATGTATGCATATTCACTGTCTTTTCTGCATGATACACCATTTGTGATTGCATAACATATGTTTCAGAAAAGAAAACCACATGTACTTAGTTGAACTTATATTGTGTGGCAAAACTGCAAATTTTAAGTCGACTTCATTATGAATTGAGTCGATTAAAACTTGTGACTTTGCACAGATTTTATAAAACAGTTATGTGAGTAATTTTGAAATAAAAACATTTTCAAAACTGAATTAAAGTGACATAGTCGACTGCATGCGCAGGGAATTCGACTTAGTTAGTTATGTTTTGAAATTCTTTTAATGCTTGTGAACTATAACGGCTATATTTTGATTCTGTGTTCAAGCATTTATTGCAAGTCAACTGAATTTAATGTGTAATCAATTTAGTTGGTTTGACTGTTGCTAATTGTCTTAACTGTTATAACTGTCTGGTGACAGTCGACTATATTAGTGGCAAAGTCGACTACAGGAGCGTTTGTTTTATAGAAAACTATAAATAGATGTGATTCTGCAATTCACAGAGACTTTGGTTATTCTAACAATTTCATTCTATTGTTTCAGATTGTGATCTCTATGAAAACACTCCAAGAACTCATCAAGAAGACCGTGGAGATCTTTCTTGGATAGTTGCTTGAAAAGCAAGACTATGCTGAAAGAAAAGCTTGATCAGACTGCACAATTGAGGTGTACTCGAAATTGATCACCTACTTCTCTCAATCTTTGTAAGATTGTGGCTACCCTGTTGGGATTACAGGAAGAGTACGTGTTGCGTTCTGGGATAACTTTGAGGATTGTTCAAAGTTGACAAAGACTGTAGGAGAGGGGATATCTTGTTGCTTTCTTTGGGTGTTGTCTACCTATATTTTGGTTAGAGGGTTAAAAAGGTGTTTTATATTTTTGACGTGGAAGTCTCTATAAAAACCTTGTTGTAAAAACCTTGACCATTATAGTACATTTGCTTTCGGGTACAAGAAGGACACTGGATGTAGACAGTTTGACCGAACCAGTATAAAAACTATGTTTGATTTTCTTTATCCCTGAACTTTTTACTTTAAGTCGACTTTACTTTCTGCATAGTCAACTTCATTTTTCCGCTGCACTGATTTATCTTTTTCCTTGAGATTCAAGAAACTTTTGAAAGGTTTATACTTTGCGAAAAAGATTTGAAAAAGACTCTGATTTTTTAACCTCACCAATTCACCCTCCCCCCCACCCCCTCTTGGTGTTGAAACTAAGTCATTCTTTTTCAACAATTGGTATCAGAGTTGGTTTTCATAAGATATTTGAAAAACTAGTTGACTTCTATTTTCTTTAAATCAACTATATTCCTAGAAATGGCTTCTAGTTTTCAAACCTTTGGTGAAGGTGCATCTACAAACAGACCACCACTATTTGCGGGTGAAAACTATCCTTTTTGAAAAATTCGAATGCAAATTTTTCTTGAATCTGTGGATAGAGGTATTTGGGATGCAACAATATCAACAGTATTTAACAACTTACTTGAAAAATCTTGTAATTGACGAAAGTGCTATATCATAAAGGTTGCAAAAAAGTTTTCCACTAACACTATTCAACCCCTCCCCTTCCCCTCCCCCCCCCCCCCTCCCCCTCCTCTCCTTTCTAGTGGAGACAATCCTGAGGAATGGAAAGTGAAGGGTGCATCGTCAACCACCCTCCCCTATTCAAGGGTGAGACGTTCGAATATTGGAAGTAAAGAATGATCAAATTCTATGAATCATGTCACATTGACATGTGGGACGTTGTGGAAAAATGTGACTGCATACCTATTGACGAAGGACAGTCACTCTCAAGAAGCAAATGGACTAACGAGCAGAAGCAATGCTACCTGTTAAACTGTAAAGCTTACAACTCTTTGATGTGCGCCATCTCCGAAGAAGAATATCGAAAGGTTCATGCTTACCAAGGAGAAAAATAAATGTGGAATACCTTGGTTGTCACCTACGAAGGATCAAATGAAGTTAAAAGGAACAAGAAGAGCCTACTGACCACGTAGTATAAGCTTTTTACAATGCTAGAAAACGAAAATATCCAAAGCATGTTCAGCAGATTCCAAACGATTATCAATGAGCTCAAATCCTTGGGGAAGTCTTATGATAATTTTGATCACAGTGATAAAATTCTACAAAGTCTTTTGAGATAATGGAGACCATAAGTCACAACTCTCAAAATGTCAAAGAATATTGATGGAATGAGTCTACAAGAGTTGGTCGGGATTCTAAAAGTGCATGAGCTCAAACTCCTCCAAGATGGTTCTATAAAAAGGAGAAGAGTGTTGCACTAAAAGTTGTCAAGAGGACGCCCACCAAAAGGAGAAGAGTATTGCTCTCAGAATTGATGAATCCTCTGAAGAGTCCGACAATGAAGAAGACTCCATGAATGAAAACGAGGAAGAGGAACTCTCATTTATATTCGAAAAGCTTCATTCTATGTGGAGGAGAAAAGAAGGCACGATGTTCAAGGGTAAACGTTTTGGATCTGGCTCAAGAAACAAGTTAAAAGACAAAGGACTAAAGGACTCAATTTTCTACTATGAGTGCAATAAACCTAGAAATTTCATATTAGAATTTCCGAGATCAAAAAGATGAAGAAGTAGTTAGTTGGGCCCAAAAATGAAAAGAAGAAGATGTTAATGAGCACATGGGAGGACCTAGACACATTTGACGAGGATAAAGATGCAAAAGTGTGTCTTGTGGCAGGAAATGCGAGAGCACTTCAGATGACTCAAATGACGAGGTTGATTTCTCGAACCTACACTCAGTTATTCATGCTTATTATGAACGAATTTCATACTCATCTAAACTATCTAACACATATAGGATTTTGTGTACATAAAGTAGAGAACTTTTATAGAAATAATGCTCTAAAAGAGGAAGTAACTTCATCCCAGGACAATGTGAAGTTGCTACAACAAAATGATGGTAATCTTAAGAGAGAGTTAAATGCCTCTGAACAGGAAGAGGAAAAAACAATTTTGCAAAATAAAAAAATTTTAGATGATATAGCTATAGCCAAAAATTTCAAACACGTAGAATCTCTTAGGTATGGAAACAATACTCTCACCAAAGTGTTGAATAGAACTCTTGAAGGAATGTTAGTTTAAATCTCCCATTAAAAGACAATAGGCATCCCTCTGACAAACGAGGCCTAGGGTATAATAGATTAAACATAAATCCCATCAATCAAACCAAACATATTAGGTTCATTAGGTCAAATAACATCTAACAAATCGAGACCTAACACTACAAAAAAAATACCATTTATATACAGATTTTGGTTCGTAGATAAAAATTTCATTACATACAGATTTTATATACGGATGAGTTACATACGGATTTATCCGTATATAATAAGAAAAAAACTTTATATACGGATTTTCCGTATATAAAATCTATATATAATGATAACGTCTTTTATCAGGTATAAAAAATCCATATGTAAGTGGTTTTTACCTTATTACATACATATTTTACAATAAATAATAAAAAATAAATAAAAAATTAAACCTAATACAAAACCTAAGAGCCCCTCTCTCATTCAAATTTCTCCTCGAGTCTTTCTTTCCTCTCATCCAAATTTCTCATCGAGCCCATCTTCTTTCCTCTGAAGCTCTTATTCTTCCCTCTTATCGAGCCATCAAAACCCTCTTCTTTCCTCTCGAGCTCTTGTTCTTGCCTCTCATCGAGCCATTGTTCTAAGTCCTTTTTCTGTAGCCTCCACTGGAAACCCTAACCTCCACCGCAAACGCGTATTTCACGTTACCCTCTCCTTAAACCCTAGCCTCCACCCGTGCTTCACTTCACTACAAGGTTGAGGGGACTGGAGACCGCTCCACCAGTCATGCCTCCTCATTGGCTCTCTTCTTGGTACCCTAACTCATTCTCAAACTCACGTGGAGACGGCTGGAATGGTAGCCGTCTCCATTTCAGAGATCGACAAGGAAACTAAGCGAACAGTGTGGAGCTCCACTACGAGTATGATGGTGGCCGTTGCAGCCGTAAGCTCATGATTTTTCTCTCATCGGCTTTAGCCGACGACGTCGTTGCACTCACCCAGAACACCTTCGAAAACGAGGTTGGCAAGGATCGTGCGGCTCTCGTCGAGTTTTACGCCCCCTGGTATGTGTGAATCGCGATTCTCTAACCTCACGCGCCTCCATTTGATTGCTTATATCATTGTGAATTACGGAATCTAATTGTGTTTTCTATGTTGGGTGTGGACATTGTAAAAAGCTTGCCCCGGAGTACGAACAACTCGGAACGAGTTTCAGGAAAACGAAGTCGGTTTTGATTGCGAAGGTTGGTTGGTAGCGTTATTTTTAATGTGCTTTAGATTTTATTTTCTTTCGTTTTATTTTAGGATCAAAAGTTTATTTATATGGTTTGTATCTTTTGATAGGTGGATTGTGATGAACATAAAAGCGTTTGCAGTAAATACGGGGTTTCTTGCTACCATACCATTCAATTTTTTCCCAAGGGATCTCTACAGCCAAAAAAAGTGAGCAGTTTGCCTTTATTTGACACTTTTTTCTATTCCATATAAAATGTTAGAATATTCTTGTTCTTAACTCATGGCTATTCATTGCATTTGATATCCACATTTGATTGAATTCTCTAGGTATGAAGGTGCACAGACTGCTGAAGGACTACTGAAGCCCTTGTTGCATTTGTGAACCTTGAAGCAGGTACAAATAATGTCTTGCAGGGTCCATTTTCTGGATGGAAATATGCGTGCTCTGTAACGAGTTAATTGATTTAAATGCTGATGTTGAGGTTGTGCCTTTAGAAGACTTTGAATTATTTTTGTTATTAATTTGGCAAGGTGATTTGAAGATATTAATGAACTTGCTTTTCCTGGATTGTTGGACTTATAAATATATTTTTTCAAGAATGTTGAAGATAATATTTGTTTGGTGCACGTGTATAGAAAGCTACCCCTTCATCCCATTGCATCTGTTTGTAATTAAATGAATTTTTTTTCATTCATGCCTTAGTGAGTGATAGTGGTTGAAATTATTATCCATAATTATCATGACCTTGGGTCACGCTACCTAATACAATGAGAGTCTATAAGGTAAAAGTTTTTCTGAGAGCTTGTCTAAGGGAAACGATAAAGTTTTTTTTTTCTTTTTTTTTTCAGTACAAAGGTTTTAAAATACTTATAGCTTTGTATTGTATCTGATATTTGGCAATACAAAATAACCATCTCATTCCTTCGTTTGAATTGGGTAGATAAGACTTTCATTGAATCAAATTTAATTAAGCCGAAGATTGTGAACAAATAAATGTTTTCCCCTGCATAGGTCTTATAGAGTGATGAGCTTTTGTTGCAAACTAACGAATTTGATGCTCATCATATACTTCTCTTCTCTTCTTTTAAAGTCATACAACACATGTGCTGGAGCATGTTAGAGGTACATGGTAAAGTCCTTTGGTGCTCGTGATTCCAAGCTTAGCTGTAATGGGGTCAATTCTGTTTTCCCCTGCAACAACATAAACTCATGCATATATACCTAACGTTTGTGCATCTTCACCATAAATATTAATGAATATTAGGCTGCGCATTAGGGTAGCCACCCACCAAGCTAGTAGCTACATTAAGGAGATTGGTTGTTCGAGTATTGAGTCATGAAAATTGATGCCTATTGTTGGTGTAACCTACATGTTTTTTCTTCTGTCTTTTCCAATTGTCGATGTACTATCATAATTCAAGCTGATAAAATATTGTATTATGGGAAACTTTTTCAGGACTATAATGAGATGCCATTAGCTTATAGGCCTTCCCATGCAGATGCCACCTATGACATGAAGCATGGTGTCAGATCAGTTCAGGTGCTGACTTTTTTACTGTAATGAGTCCAACATTGTTTTAATGGAATATGTATATGTAATAAGCTCATACATCTGAATTGTATTATGTTTAAGGGTGGTGGTAGTTCTTCTGCAAGAGAAACAATTGGAAAGGTTGCTTCGGGCGCTGTTGCTAAGAAAATCCTTAAAGATTTTTCTGGAACTGAGGTATGTTACTTGTCTTGTAAGTTTATTCTTCTTTGTGCTAGTCCTTTTTGTTTTCTGTTTTATAACTGGCCAAGAAGGATATATATTTTAACTTAAGTACATCTTAACCTTTCTATATCCATGTTTGTATTGTGATTTTTACAAATTCACAATTTTTGGTTATTTTATTTGCTTCTAGAACTGCATAAACCACATATTGCTACAAGTTTTAGCCGTTAAAACATGATAGACCCTTTCATATTGCTACATATTAGGTAGTAATTGCTAGTTTCTAAACCATTTTCATTGTTTGTTTTGAAGTATAACCTTTTTTCTATTTCTGAAAAAACATTATATATACCAGATAATTATATATGTGTTTTTCTTATACATACGTGTCAGAATTTATTTCTTTGAAATGACATGCGTAGAAAATAATTAACAAAGATAATAACAACTTTGGCTACTCACATAATTCTTTTAGTTTAGGGACTATTTAGGATGTGGCAATTCTGTTATTAATTAATGATGAAAAAACCTTATATTTTACTGCATTATTAAGCATATAAAGATAGAAAAACAAAAAATCAAAAATAAAAAAGAGGTTAGACAAGAGATGAGGAACATGGAAAGATCGTTATAGGGTATAATTGTGATCTTCATGTGATATTGATAACGGGTCATGGTCATGGACGATATTGTGTTTTGGTTTGATGTTTGATTCTGTTATGTAATGTAATGAACAACATATTATATATATATATATATATATATATATATATATATATATATATATATATATATATATATGGAAATTGATATGTTTTATGATCTCTTACCATTTTGCTAACACAGGAAAGAGAAAATAGCAAAGAAAAGGAGTTTTCATGGGAGTTTTAGTGTGCATCCGAGATGCTGAGAATGCAAGACAAATGTGAGGCTTAAAGAAGTAAGGAAGGGATTAGGAAACTTAAGAGAATTATAGAACTTTGGCACTTTGTATAAATATATATCACATTTTTAACTATACACTTTAATTATGTTAGTTATTAGAAGTCATTCTTGTATATATATATATATATATATATATATATATATATATATAGTTTGTGTATTTATTATTGTTGTTTTAATAAAAAGATATTTGGTACTATTTTTTGCAATTTGACAATTGTGTTTGAGTCTTATGAGTTTTATGTAATTTTTAGTTATTAAGTACATATGTGAGATCATTTATTTATTTTTTTTTTAAATCATAAAGTTACATACGGATGTTCTGTATGTAATTATATACAGATTTTATATACGGATTTTCCGTATATAATACATTTTGATTGTATATACGGATTATCCGTATGTAATTTATATACGGATTATCCGTATGTAATTTATATACGGATTATCCGTATGTAAATTATATACGGATTATCCGTATGTAATTTACTTACGGATTATCCGTATGTAATATTAGCTACGACAGTATTATATACGGATTTTTATCCGTATGTAATCCGTATATAACGAAAAATTATATACGGATTTTAGGCCTTATATACGGATTTGGGCGGTAGATAATGACGTTTTTTCTTGTAGTGTAACTCGATATGAGTACTTTAGAGTTAAATAATTCCTCTTGCAAATATGCTTAATGACCGAAAAAAAAAACCCTGCCATGGTACTTGTACAGGGGTTGTTCATGTTACTTGACAGGAGAAAAGTGTAACTTCCTAAGCCTAAGGAACAATAAAAAGGGACCAGTCACATTTAGAGGAAACCAAAAAGAAAAAATCATAAGAATTGGAAAGATAGGTACAAACCTCTCCTCCTCCATTGATAATATTTTGTTAGTAGATGGCCTTAAATATGATCTACATAGCATAAGTCAATTATGTGACCGTGGATACAGTATTGTATTTGAAAAAGGCCAATATACGGTATTAGATCACAGTAGTATTTACAGCTAACATGCAGGGTAACTTGTATAAAATAAACCTGAAGAACTATAGTATCAAAGTGCTTCATGTCTAGTATTTATGAAAGATAAGGAAGTAACATGGCATAATAATTGTGGACAGACAAGCATGAGATTAATCTCAAAGTTGCAACGATCTAATCTTGTAAGAAGACTGCCATAAGTATCATTCAATTATACAATGTAGTTCTTGCATGAAGGACAAACAGGTCAAAGAATCTTTCAAAAGTAAAAATATTGTTTTAACTAAACAACCTCTTAAGCTGCTTCATATAGATTTATCTGGACCTACAAGGACAGCGTCGATAAGCGGTAAATGCTATGGACTTATGACTTTTCTAAGTGGACTTGGGTCTTATTTCTAACTCATAAGGGCGAGGCATTTAATGCCTTCTGCAAACTCTATAAAAAGATAGAAACTGAAAAGAATTTAAAATGATATCTACCCAAAATGACTATAGAAGAGAATTTGAAAATGAACTTTTCCAAAAATTTTGTGAAAACTCTAGCCTTAAACACAACTTTTCAACCCCAAGGACTCCACAGCAAAATGGAATCATTGTGAGGAAAAATAAATCTTTACAAGAGATGGCCAGAACAATGTTAAATGTTTTTAACTCTCCTAAGCACTTCTGGGTAGAAGTAGTTAATATTGCACGTTATCTTCAGAATAAGATCTGTATTAGGTCAATCCTTAACAAAATACCTTATGATTTATGCAAAGACAAAAGGTCCAACATCTCTTATTTCCACTCGTTTGGATGTCAATGCCTTATATTGAACACTAAGGATAATCTGGGGAAGTTTGACTCCAAAAGAGATGAAGGAATCATGCTTGGTTACTCAGAAACATCAAAATCGTTTACGGTTTACAACTCTAAAACCTTGAAAGTTGAGGAAGCCACTAATGTAAATTTTAATCTTGAACCTAACCTAAACAAGTCAGAGCTAGACTTAGGGATGGCAACGGGTCGGGTCGGGTACGGATAGAGTGATACCCAAACCCGACCGCATGTAAAAATTGTACCCATTACCCGCCCCGATACCCGCCGGATACCCGCATAAAAAAAACCCGAAAACTTTTCCCTACCTGCAGATACTCGTTGGGTACCCGTTTTCTAATAGTTTGTACATTATTATCCAAGCTCAGGTGCAGGAAGCAAAATAAAAAACAATAAAAATAATAAGCAGATAATAACATACAAAAAAAAATTTGATGGGTTAGCCCATTTACTCTCTTTTACATAAGAAACCACTAGGGTTTCTTCTTTTCAAACAAAGGAGAGCAGCCTAATGGCCGCCACCACCTCCTCCGACAACCACTGCACTCTCTATGACCTGTCACCACCACCTTCTTTCATCACTCTATTTTTTCATCACTCTATTTTGTCAATGTCATAACTGAACCATTACTTTATTTATCGTTTCCTCCTAAGGCGGCCATTGCTGCTCCGGCCACACCATCAGCAATGCCACCGTGCTTTCCGGCTTCATCATTGTCGCCACACCCTCTACCTTGCTCTTCTCCCTGTACAGTGCGTCCAATTGGTGGAAATACGGGCACATTTTTTAATCTTCCAATCTCCATTTATTGCTTTCCTTCACTTTCTTGAAGTACTTGTTGATGTTCTCCCACTTCTCTTTGCACCTTTTCGCGTTTTGGTTGTACTCGAGCTTCCTCATCGAGGATGAGATCTCCTCCCATAGAGGACCCTTTCGTCCATTCTTCAAATACTTTGCATCCAGGTTCGTTTAGAGCGGCAGAAGGCGGCCAACTCTGTGAGAAATGGGCAGCTTTCGTTATTTTGAATTGAAGAGAAACCCTAAAAAGGATCCTTATTCTGATTTGAAAAACAAAACCCTAAAAAGAGATTTGGGCTTGGCCCAATTTTACAGCAGATTGAATAAAAAAAGAAAACCTAATTGAAAAGTTAGAAAAAAAAAACTAAAGGATAAAATTGTAATTTCATTTTTCTAACGGGTAGCGGATACCCTTAGGTACGGATAGTATGATACCCGAACCCGACCCGTTAACAAGCGGATATTAAAATACCCACTACCCGCGGGTACTAAATCCCGTAGTGGATTTTATCCACGAGTACCCGCGGGTACGGGTTTTTTTTTCATCCTTAGTTAGACTACTCCTTTTCTAAATTGTAGTTAGATGACACTCTGTCCAAGGAGGCGAATGCACCTACTTCATCAGACACACCTAATAGTCAAGAAGAGATCAACAGGAAAATTCACTCAACGATACTTCAGAAGAAGGGAGGGAACCAAACAGCCTACACCATCTAATAATCAAGGATCATTCGTCAGAAAAGATCATAGGAAATCTTAACGAGCATGTGAGAACAAGAGCATTTCACAAGCATCATACCACAACTTTCATCTCCCAAGTAGAGCCATTAAACGTCAATCAAGATCTAGAACATATCGCTTGGGTAGAAGCCATGAAAGAAGAGCTGGATCAATTCAAGAAAAATGAGGTATGGGAACTTGTTGAGTTACCTCAAGGAAAACATGTAGTCGAAGCTAAATGGATCTATCGTAACAAACTTGATGAAGATGGAAAAGTCATCAAAAACAAAGTAAGACTAGTTGCAAAGGGCTACTCTCAGCAAGAAAGGATAACCTATGCTACAGTAGCTAGGTTAGAAATCATTCACATTTTTTTATCATTCGTGGTGTTCAACAAAATCAGATTATATCAAATGAATATCAATACTGCATTCCCAAATGATAACATTAAGAAAAAAAGTATATGTGAAGCAACCTTCAAGCTTTGAATGCCAAATCAATCCCATACAAATCTTCAGACTTAATTAACAAGACACTCTATGAATTAAAGCAAGTCCGAGCTTAATTTTATGTTCAATTTTAGAAACAAAGCATGTAAATGTGTTTTGATAAGTTAACGGAGGAACGTGTTTAGTGCACTTATTATTGCAACATTTCAACAACAATCAGCTACAAAACAATTATAACTTAAGTTTTTAAGTTCAACCTTCCTAAAACATAGCGTTACATTTTATCATTATCATCATAACATGGAAGACAAGACACAGTTTTCAAACAACTAAAATATTTAATTATTAAAAAACAAAATAAGCAAAGAAAAAAGGTCAAGTCAACTACGATGAATTGGTCCAATGTTTTCTTAAATCAAATAAACCCTTAAGAGAGCTTACGGCGATTCAACGTTCAAATGTAGATTGCCACTGAAAAAACGTTGAATTGTTGAACGAGCACGTGCTGCAGTTTGGTGGTAGTTGCTGAGTTTATCTTCGCTATTTTCCGTCCATAAATCACAAAAAAAATAATTAAATATTGATAAATGATTGCGATTGGTAACATTTTCGATATTTCAGTATTTTTGTAAAGTGTGCCTGTTCCAACTTCAAAGAGTTTCAAGCCATTAATTTACACAAAAAATAGATATACGGTGGTGATGCATCACCTGCAACTTATTGATTGGGTTACTGCCTGTACCTTTCTCTTTTGCAAATTTATCAATAAATTTAAACTATATCGTCATGCTTGTATAAACTTTTCTTAACTAATTTTTAGAAGGAAAAGTGAAAATAATAAAATAATTTTTATAAAATAAAATTAATTTATATGTAAATTAATTCTTAAAAAAATATTTTGTATATATAATTTTTTATTTTTTATTTATAAACTCATTTTAACTAATAAAATAAATTCTAAAGAATATTTATAACGAAATTTATTGAAATACCTTCTAAGTGCTATATTTTATTTTTCAAAATTATAACTCCCTTAATCAGCAAACTTTTTATAATTTTTAAAAAAATTACTCCTAACATATGTACTAAGATTAGAAAAAGAAGTTTTTGAGCTAATAATAAAGCATTTTTTTTATAATCGCCATTATTAGATTCTTTTGACTCTTGGATGAGTGTAAACCATAGATTTATATTTTAAACGTAGCATTCTCAAACATGCATATGATGTCATAGCATCTTTCATAATTTAATGTCTTGGTTGCAATGGGTGTACAGTTCCACACCATTTAATAGTATTAGCTTTTCTGTACTTAAAAAAGTTTGCAATGGGTGTACAGTGATTTTTTAATTATTTCAGTACTTCAATTTACTTTATGCAAGTGTGTTTAAATAAATAACTTAATTGAGAATGAGATCGAAGTGTACCGCCGTCTACAGTAACTAACCGCGGTGGTGGTTTGTAGAAATGAAGGTTTTACGGTGGTATCCATAAGTGTGAAGCATTGGTCGTGCATCACGCAAAATGCTCGTTTCTGATTGTGTCGGAGGCGACTGGGTCTGCATACGTGGATATAGGGTGGTTAGATTTGCTTATGTTACTGCATATTCGGCTAGAGGTGGCTAGACTTTACTTATGTTGTTGGAACACGGGTGCAAATTTGGAACCATTGGTAAGGGGGGCTGGCTATAGATATGACTTCTTCCAGATTTTATATTTCTTAGGATTACTTACGAAATCAAGATAATAGAAAATTATTTTCTCTTTTTTTTTTTAATCTGTGAACACAAAAATGTATATTTGTCTAAATACTTGTAATATTTCTTTGTCTTCATTACCTACTCCATATGTGTATAAAGAAGTTATTGATTTATGAAGAAGTTTATCTTATGGTATGTGGAGAGTGAAAAAAATGATTTTCATGAGTGTATTTCATTAACAAAAAATAAATCGCTTGCACATTTAGATTTTTGTAAAAAAATTTATGTGACTTTGAAACATTTTGGTCAATAGAAGGTGATTTCACTTAATAAAGAGTTATATGACTTTGTCTTCTTTTTTTTTTTCTTTAGAAGACAGGTGAAAGGTTTTGATGGTTGGAACTTGAAATTTATCTCTTAAGAATCTTTATGTTTTTTTTTTAACAAAAGATTTTGTCTCGACTTTCATGAAACTCATGAAAACTCAATATATATTAGATTCACATTCATGACTTTCCTCTGGAGTATTGACAATCGAAAGCAATTTTCACAATAATACATGGAATTGATACACCTTTATTTTTAGATTATTATACCAAGAATAAGTCTCTAGGTTTCTTTGAACGTGTCTTGGTTGTGTAGGGTTATTGACTCCCTTCCTATGTAGAAAATAGGTCCAAATAAAATGGATCATTATGTCTCACTAGGTTTAGTGGAGATTGGTTAGATTAGTAGGGCACATTAGAGTCATTTGAAGAGAGGAAAAAGCCAAGTGAGAGAAAAAAAAAGGAAGAGAGAAAGTCTTTTCCACATAACCCAAAACCTGTACTGGTGTTTTCGTCATTGTGAAGTCATTCACGGTTTGATCGGACTTATTTTTGGATAGTGGGTTCCAAACGTATGGTTCTTCATTCTGACCGTTCGGATTGTCAATCGGAGGTCTAATATGGGAGAAATCAGTCCCGCATCAACAACCCTATTTTGGAGAATTTTCATCTTCTTTGTTCTTATTTGTAAGCATTTGTGCTTAGTTAAATTGGCTGATTGAAAACACCATTTGGTGTTGTTATTGAAGACACTTTTGTACCCTATTATTGATCATAATGGATTTTTCTTTGGTCTGGACAACTCGTGGTTTTTACCCTTGCATTTAGGGGTTTTCCACGTCAAAAATTGTTGGTGTCTCTTTGTGTTTTGGATTATGTTTTTGTTCTATTTGTTTGGTGCTTCTTGCAGATTCTCGCAAGAAGGGAGATTAATTTTTCATTGCGTTATTACTCTTTGTTAAGTTGTTATAATGTTTTGCCCTTTCCCATCAGGTTGATATTGATTTTTTATTTGATTTTCCTATTAAAATTTTAGTTGAAAATGATTTGTTTGCATTTATTGTAGATGTAGAGTATGCGAAGTTGTCTCTATTTTGTTCAAATTGTAAAATGATTAGTATGTAATTGTATATAGTTATAACTAGGGATGACAAAAAATCTGCATGCACGAGTATCCACAAGTAAAATATGGGTTGGGTAGTTAATACCCTCGGGTAACGAGTAGTGGGTATTTTAATACCCGCTTCTAAACGGATCAGGTACGGGTAGTATACTACCCGGCTCGCGGGTACCTGTTATCCGCAAAAAATAATAAAAAAATTAATATATATATTTTTTTAATTAAATTTAATTAAAAATTAAATTAAAATATATTTTATTTTGTAAAATTTAATTAAAATTAAATTTTAATTTATAATATATATATATATATATATATATATATATATATATTGTAATTTTACTTAAATTTTATTTTAAAATGTATAAAATATTTTTTTGCGGGTATCCATGGGTACCCGCGTGTTTTAAAATACCCGGGGTATTTTCTAAATAGGTACCAGGCGGGTAGCGGGTACAGTTTTATCCGACGGGTCGGGTTGCGGGTAGGCAATATCTGTGTCCGACCCGACCCGTTGTCATCCCTAGTTATAACAATATGCTAATGTTATTTCTGGTTGAGAGAAAACAATTGGCGCAAAAATACAGCAACATGGTTGTCTTAATGTGGTCAGTCCAAGGACTGGACAAATGGCTTTTTAGCTTGTTAGATATATTATCTTTATTTTATATTGATCTTTTATCTTTAGTTAGTTTTCTATTATTTCTTATTTGTATTTTGGGCTTAGCTCATATTTCTTCTACTATAAATAGAGGACCCTATGTGTATATTCAACACAAGGAAGATTAATCTCATACATAGTTTTCACTATATTCAACATGGTATTTATAGCAAGGTTCTTTTGAGGAAAAAAATTTGTTTTCCTCTACCACTACACCCACCTCTGTCGACAGTAGTATCTACCGTTGTCGACGGTGTCATCATCTACCGCTACCACTATAGAGTTCTAGTTTCCACCGACGATCACATGGTTTTGATTGTCTCGGCCAGACAACCACTATGTCATCAACGACGCCTCCATCGAAGCTCCTACACGCTCTCAGTGCCTTTTGAAGTTGTAGATTTGCTCATTTTTCCATCATGCATGGTGGCATGTAGTAGCAATTCAGAGTGTCGAGGTCGGTCATCTTCCTCTTTCAGGTTCATCATGCATTGTTGCACGTCTCGTCTCCTCTCAAGCAGTTATTCAAAGCATCGACGATGTTCTTTTTCCTTTTTCAAGTGCCTTAATTGGAGAATCTTAGATTTTTATGGTTTCTCTCTCTTATTCATCCATGGCTTCTTCCAATGTCGTCTTTTCTGACCTCTCTTTTGTCACAATTGCATTTGACCTATTCATATATGCTTTTTCTCCCATGAAAGAGATGGCTTTTGTTAGTTTATTTATAGTCGTGCTAGCTCTCTACAATGACCTCTTTATCCACTAGATGTCAACATTGCAAGAAGATATGGAACAACCTCCTAGATTTGTTGCTCACGGGGAGTCTTTTGGGTTAGTATTTCGTCTTTTATGTCGTCTTACAAATCATTAAAAATTTGGTGTCACTCAAGTGCAGAAGCAAATATTTTCACTAAGGCTTTATGCACTAGCTTGAATGGGACTATTAGATATATTATCTTTATTTTATATTTATCTTTTATCTTTAGTTAGTTTGTTATTGTTTCTTATTTGTATTTTGGGCTTAGTCCATATTTCTTTTATTATAAATAGAGGACCCTATGTGTATATTCAACACAAGGGAGATTAATCTCATACATAGTTTTCACTATATTCAACATAACTCAAGTGATAGAGCCTATGGTGGAGCTTGTGGTGGAGGTTGTGGTTTAGCCTTTTATAGTGCAACCTATTATGACAAAACCTATCACTTAGTACCATAGTCAGTGGTGGTTAATCATGATGATATTTGTATTGTGAATAAATCTTCTCTTGTTAATAATCTTGATGGTGGTGTGCCAGTGTCACTTTCATTATCAATAGTTTATAGGGTTTAATTAGATTCAACTTATAATAGTTCAACGACAATTTCTAATTATTTGGCATTTAAGGAAACTTGTTTTGTGGAAAAATTAAAAATATCTTCTAAGTGGACTAATTTGATGATGGGGAGAAGATTATAATACTGAAGAGGATGTTGAGTTATTTCAAACTACAAACAAATTACGTAAAACAAATAAAATTAATACTAAATCCACAAAAATAAAAATTTATAAGAGTTAAAAGTATTTTGTTGAACTTGAAATAATTGACTAATGATAATTTTTTTAATGTTGAAAATTTTGATTTTTTTTTATGATATAAAGAGTTATAGATTTTTTTTTTTATAATAGGTTTTTTTTTTTGTTTACATATGTTACGATATAATTGTATATTTAATGTCATCCTCCATTTTTTTAAATGAAATCTCCATATAATAGCGCACAACATGAATTATTTGTAAATAACTTAATTAAATATTTATAATCTTAATTTAAGATAAATTTATAATCTTATGAGTTAAATATTTGTGATTAAGATAATTTTATAATTAAAAAAGTGTGATTAAATTGTTTTTGTAAATTATACTAAAATATTATTAAATTAAGTAAAAATAATTTTAAAATATATTATGAGTTATTTTCATAACCTGTTTTTAACACTTTCATGTATGTGTAGTTAAATAGTGTAACATTCCAATAAATATATAACAATATTTTATACTAGGAGTTACCATAACAATAATAGAGAACAGTGAAAAAATAGACACAAAAGTAGAATTGGAATATGAAATAACATAGAGAATTAAAAACTGTACAAGAAGATGCAAGTCTGATTACAATTTACAGAACTAGACCGAACGGTCATGGTACAGTCAGGACCTAACCGTATTACAAAAGGGGGGTAACTACACCACACGGTTTTACAAAATAATTAACCGAACGGTTATATACATGAGTTGACAAGTAAAACCTAAACTAAGGACCGGCGGTCCTGCACACCTCTCAGGCATAGCGTCTATAGGTTGCTCGGTTTGCAGGGCATCCTCCAAAGTATCTTCGCAATCACCCTCTGCTCACACCCAAAAGGATTATCATCGCAGTGAAGAGAACAACCGAACGGATAAGACCGAACGACAAACATAGACAAGACAGGAAAATAAGAGTAAGCGTATGTAAATTTAGTTAATCATTTTCAGTATACTTTTTAAAACATACACATGAATCACATACATCAATATCTCAACCATAAATCATAAGTCAAGTATATCCATATAAAAACCGAACGATAACATCATCATAACCAATCTCTCTAGACACTGTCCGGACAGTATGACTCTGTAGCATCGCCGCTCTCTGCATCCGGGTGGACCTGGCTGGGATACACTCAACAGACCGCCACCCGAGGTTAATCCAGTGGAACCACCTCGGTATAGAAATACCAGGCTAAAGGACCTCCTGCCATTCCCACACATGAGTTACCCTTCTCTATCTGAGAAGGGGTAATCACGGAATATCAGGATAGAGCAGAACCTGAGTCTGGCCACAGTCATACTTTACCAAATCATCACCAATCATGAGATATTCCTCCCTGGAATACTCTTAAAATCATAATAAATTCATCATTCTCATTTTATACCATCAATAATCTCATTTGTAATTTACTTATTTTTCTTATAAACAATACAGATACAAAATGACCAAACGGTGATGAGGAGACTGAGTATCAAAGGAATTTAACAAGTGACCGAACGGTCAGAGACAAAATAAGAGACTGAATAAAACAAGGGGTTCTAATAGGTGACCGAACGGTCTGGTAGAGAATAAAACCGAACGCTTTTGAAAAACAAGACATGCAAATTTATACATGAATAAAACGAACGATAAACAACATAAGTAACTTTTGGAAGGAACCGAATACAAAGTTTGTAACTTTAGCCCAATGCCTTTATGATGAGTAGAAGTTCTCTTCAATAAAGCGAGTGCCAGTACAAGACCGAACACTCTTTAGGAAATTAAGTGTCAGTCTAATACCGAACACTTGTATGAACGTTTTATCAAAGAATGAAGTTCTCTTCAAAAGACCGAGCTTTAGCACAGGCCGAACACTCATCATAAATCAATTAGAATATCGATTGGTCGTCAACTAAAATCTCTAATGAAAGAGAATTCAGTCGAGACCGAACGGACTAAGCAATAAGAAACTCATCAAGGAAAGCCAAACGAACTTAACCCATGGAAATCGGATGGAAATCAATAAGAAACTCATTAATGAAAACCAAAGGGACTTAACCAATGAAAATCGGACGGAAAATCAATAAGGAACTCATAAATGAAAACCAAATGGACTTAACCAATGAAAACCGGATGAAAAATCAATAAGAAACTCATCAATGAAAACCAAATGCTTCATAAATTAAGTGTCAATCTAATACCAAACACTTGTATGACCGAACACTTGGTTTATGACCGAACGATCTTTAGATAAATCTTAGAAACATGAAACCGGATGAGTTAAAGTAAATATCCAACGATGTAAGTCTCACAAGACCGACCGGTCATCAACTGACCGAACGGTTTAAAGGGGAGGACCGAACGGTCCTAATGACCTTTGTTGACAGATTTCAGAATTTCTAAGTTTTATACATTTTTTCTAAATTCCTAACCAAGATAAAACAATTCAACAGCAGTATACAACATTTCATCATACCATTTAAATCATCAAACATACATTTTAAATCATGCATTCAACATATACGAAATCATAATTAAATTTTATAAGCTTCCCTTACCTCTAACTCCCGCTAGTTCCTAAGTTCTTGAAAACTTTACTTCTATGGCTTCCAAAAATCCAAAGTGCTACAAACGAAAATCTGATCGGTGCAAACGAACAAGCTTGTCACCGGGAATATTTAATCTGGAAGTAGGTTGGTGATCGGAGATGGAGAAATGATCGGAGATGGAGAAATGGTCGGAATCTTAGAGAGAAGTTTGGGGTTTCTAGAGGGAAGGAGGAGAAAATGGGTTGCTGAAGGTTGAAGACGGAGGGTTTGCATGCAAAAAGTGGCACCATTTTTCAAACTTCAACTTTAAATACGGCCTCCACTAAAACCGTTCGGTCCACTCTCTGCACGCCACATGTCTTCCACTATCTAGAAGCTCTCATTGCCTTTTGCTGCTGCACGGTTTTCGAGGGCGGGGAATTAAATGCAGCTGCCAGTTTTGTCTCCCACTAACCTAAGGAAGTCCTAATGGTGTGACACGTACATCTCACTAAGGAGGGAAATTAATGGGATGTGACAAATAGAGCATAATGAGTTTTTCCCAAACATACTCTAATTATTATGATAATAATTTCATGGTCATAATTGATTTTTCAAACCTTTTATGTATGTTGTTTAATCATGCGAAAAATGTTAATTTAAGGGTATTTTCCTTTATGTTGTTAGTAGTGAGATTATAACTATTATAAATAATTGTTAAATATTAATTTTAAGTAAATATTTTTATAAATAAATATTTGTGATATTCTTATCAATATAAAAAATTATTTTCACATTTGTAATATAAACCATCGATTGGGGTGGACCAGTTGTTCCACCACTACAAGTGTACAACCTGCAATAACTCTACAATAACACATGTATATGAATATTTAAGTCTAGATGTTACAATATGTTCAAGTGGTGTGCTTAAATTTGAAAGTGATATATAATATGTGAGAGTTTTGTGAATTCCATGTTTTATTATTTTGATATTAGCTTAACCTTTCGTCTTTGTATATCTATGTGTGCTTGTCTTCTCTTTTGCAATGATCACTTTAGATGGTGTGAGTTTAGGAGGACGTCTTTCCCGTTGATCCAGTGCGAGATGAAGGGTAAAGCAGTGACATAATTAGATGTTAGTCTCTAAGTGTAAGTCTTCTCCTTTAAAAACCTCTAGGTTTTTTTTATCCGTTATCATGTTTGTAAGATTTATTTTAACAGTTTTATACTAGTAAATGAGATATTACAATAATAATAAATTATTAAATTTACCATTAATAGTTTAGATTTATTAATTTTTAATATCAATTTAATTTAATAATAAAAATAATTAATTCTAAATTTTATTTAAATTGAGAAAAATTAATTTAATAATTTTAAAAATAAATATAATTATAAAAATGTTTAAATAAAATAAATTAATTTAGTAGCTTATATAAATATTTTAAAATTTTTTTAATTTTTTTTAAATGCTTTTCAAAAAAAAAAAGTTATCAAAAACTAGACTTGAAACCGGCTCACCCATAATCAAATTCCAACCAATTTGTTTCCTAGGAAATCATATTTTTGGCCAGCGACAATTTCTGGCCATATATGATAAATAGATATGCAGTAAATGATAATGATATTTTGAAATCCTTTAATAAAAAACATCTATTTAATAATTTAAAATAATAATATTTTAATTATATTTATTTAATTTTAATTTAAAATGTTAATGTGTAGTATTATTTATATAATAAGATTCATCCTTCTAGATTTTATTTTCTAATTTTTGTTTTTAATAAGTAACTTTTTTATAAAAAAAAATAAAATAATTTATTAATTTTATTTTTAAGTGATATTTTTTAAATTTAATTTTTTTAAACTTAAATATTAGTTTAAATTAACATAATTATATATAATAAAAAAATAAATAAATTTTTTCTATTATTAAAATGATTTATATATTTTTTATAATTACAGTTTTATTAATAAAAAATAAACAGGTGTCCACATAAGGTATATATTTCTATTAATGTATTAAATTAGATGGTAAGATAATGTAACATTTTTATCTAGTTTGGGATTATTGGGGAAAGGTAATTTTTTTTATTATTTTTAACAGTGTTCTTCTTTTCCTACAGTAACAAACCAGATGCAACCGGTTACAGCAGGTTGTTTTGGCGGAGCCTATCTGTTTTCGGTACGCCCATGTTGGACGGCACCTACCACTGATTAGGTGAATCACTCGCATTTTCTTCTACACTCCGTCAACATCGAAGATCCATGCTTTCTTAATTATCCTCTCACTCTATCTCCCATTCATCCTCACAAACACCTTTTCTTCTCTTTCTCCCTCTGCTATCGCCACTGCTTCATCACTCACCGGTGCCACTATCACCGGTTGAGTGACGCATAGCTTCTCCAATTCTACGTTTTCTCTTCAATTTTCCAAAGGGGTGAAGAAAAAATCAAAGATGGTTGGTGCCATAAAAGCTGCGATTGGAGACGGGGTGTTGACTTTCATGTGGGTGTTTTGTTCCTCTCTGTTGGGGATTGCTTCTGGGTACGTAACTAAAGCCCTTAACCTTCAAGACATCTCCTACAACGGGTTCCCTTACCCTTCTCTCATTGTCACCATTACCCTCGTTTTTGTACTTGTTTTCCTTTTCACCCTCATCGGCAATGCCCTCGGTGGTGCCAGCTTCAACCCCACCGGCACCGCTTCCTTTTACGCCGTTGGTCTCGGCTCTGATACGCTCTTCTCAATGGCGCTTCGTTTCCCTGCCCAGGTTCGTTGATTTCCTTTTGTGTTCTATAGGGTCTTTAACTTTTCTCTCTTCTCTCTGTATGGCGTCGCTAGTACAATTGAATTTATAGGCGCTATGACATGAGATCCTGAATTGAAGGATATTTTTTGAAGATATAAGTCATTGTAAATTGACCATCAAATGAGCTAAAAACCCTGTGATTAAACTGATATATCAACTTATATTTAAGTAGAAATTTTTAGCAGTTTATTGACATTATTTAGTTATTTCTTAATTTAGGAATCGTACAGTCACGAGACGAGGATTAAAATGACCATTTACTCTGTTGAATTGCTTTTAAGTTAACTTTTTTGTTCTGTCCTTTTGGCCTTCTTTTTCTTTCTACTCTTTCTAGGAAATGCGTGGATGGTAGATAAGAAGGCGGAGGAGTTAAATATGGGTCTTGTTATATGCTATGTTGTTTTCATTTTTAATTCACAAGACAACCTGATTTTCAATTAGTTCTTCTATTAATATTTGAAGATTTAAAACCCAATTGCTACTTTTGTACCTTTATGGTGAAAACATGAAAAGAAAGCAAAAGTAAACGTGCCCTTCAATTGTTGTTTTTTAAATTAATTTTTCTTTCTTATCACTTTTTTTCTATGCAATCAATGAGATAACCATGCTATTTTTCTTTTTCTTTCCTTTCTTCACTCTATCTAAACGTACTTTTAGTATTGTTTTTCTATCAAAATGTTTTAGTAATCTCCCCAGTAAAAATTTGCATTAGAGTTCAACACAGGTTCTAGAGCAGAATTTCTATTTTGATTGGAGAATACTGCCAAACGTACCATTATTGTAATTCTTTTCTTAGAGTGGAAATTTCGTTTTAGTAATCTGTATGATAAGGATTTGGATTAAAGGTTGAGGTATAGATCCTTTACGTTATAGAGATAAAACATCAATTTTAACAAAAAAATATCACCTAAGAAAATGCTTCTATGTTTTTTTCTGTTATGAATTGTGCAAGGAAATTTTGATGGATGGATGAGTTGTGAACAGGCAGTTGGTGCTGCTGGTGGTGCAATGGCAATTATGGAAGTGGTTCCTCAAAAGTATAGGCATATGATTGGAGGTCCTTCTCTGAAAGTGGATTTGCACACTGGGGCTGTTGTTGAAGGGGCGTTGACCTTTTTTATCACCTTTATCGTTCTTTTCATCTTCCTCAAGGGCCCTCGTAGTGATTTGTTGAAGATCTGGTTTCTGGCCACAGCAACTGTAGTTTTGGTCATGGTTGGATCTGCCTACACTGGCCCAGCCATGAATCCTGCCAATGTGAGTGATTACCTCTTTACCATTGCCAGTTTTATTTTTTTCATACATTTAATTGTATGTGTTTCTTGCTGCTGTCTTTACAATTGCTGTCTTTTGCATTGATTCTAGGGTGATTTGAATGATTATTTTGAAAAACCACTTAATTTTGACCTCAAGATTGTATTGGTAGGACATTATAGTCCATGAAAATTTAAGAATATTCATTTTAGTTATTTATTCTTTGGTGTCAAATTTATACACAAAAGTGAGTGAATCCGTCTTTAAAATCTCAAGTGTCAGTGTTAAAGTGCTTCACCGATACAATTTAATAGACTAATCATCATATCTTATTCACCTTATCAAAGAATTTTTTTTTAAATGTATATTGAGTTTGAAACATTATATTGTAAATTGCCTTTGTTTTAAACCATTTCTGCCCAGGATTTATTGTCAAGGATTCTGGAATCTAATTCTTGCACCAGGCTTTAATTACGAAAATATTATGCTTTGTTTTTGCTACTTCATTCAGCTATGGAACATGTCAGTCATATGTATGCTGCAGCTATCCTCCTTTCCTCTGTGTCCGATCTTTATTGTGTTATTTAACTGTCAAATCCTATTGTAACCTCGGCAAAGTTTCTACAATTTTGATGTTCTATAAATCGAAACAAACTACTCACAGTAAAAAGACAATGTCTTTGTCATTACATGCTTATTTACGGTGTTTCCTTTATATGCCCAATATATCAAACCCGAATAGATAATGTTCTGGCCAATCTAAATCTATGGAACTCTGGCACACTGTTCTGTGGTCTCATTGGGCTGTGTTCTGTTTATGTTAAAGAAGGGTCTATGTTCTGTTTTATATTATTATTATTATTGTTGTTTCTACTTTTTGTTTTGTTTTGTTCAGATAGGAAACCTTTTATGTTGCTCTTCCTTGCTAAAGTTTCGTTTTTCTTGTCTTTCATATTACTTGCTCTTGCTATTAACCTGTTTATGGCTTAAAATGAGGACTTGTAATTATTAGCTATGAAGGTTCTGTAGTGTGTGTGTGTGTCTATATATATATATATATATATATATATATATATATATATATATATATATATATATATATATATATATATATATATATATATATATATATCTTGTTATGTGCATTGTTTCTTGAATCTTTTGGAGGGGCAATGAAAAACTGTGATCGGTTATTTTGTTTGCAGGCTTTTGGTTGGGCTTACTTAAACAATTGGCACAACACATGGGACCAATTGTATGTATACTGGATTTGCCCCTTTGCCGGAGCAATATTGGCTGCATGGTTGTTCCGTGCAATCTTTCCCCCACCACCACCACCAGAACTCAAACAAAAGAAAGCATGAAGAAGGATTCGGTCATTTGCTTCTTCATTTCAATTGTTAAGCACAATGTTACTGCTGCATTACCCTTTTAAATATATCTCCTTCTTCATTCTCTTTTCTGTTACTGGGTTATGTTTAGTCCGTAAATGCAGTATCCTCGTAGAAAAAATAATGTAGAATTTCAGGATCTGTAATATGACACTTTTGAATTAAGGATCAAGAACTATCTAGAATATATTCTGTCTATTGAATTAATCATATTTTGGATAACATAAACATAACTATATCTAGATTACGTAATTTAGAATTATGTATTTCTTGTTCACATTACACAATCTAGTGTAATGTTCCGATAATGCAATCTAAAACACTTTTTCAAATTTCACAATTCAAAGTACTTGATTCTATTTTGGATTACACAATCCAAAATTATAATCTAGATGTAATATGAATATTTTTTATCGCATAATTTAGAATATATTCAAGATATATAATGTAAAGTCTATTTTTGTCATTTTTATATTATAGGGATGAGAGAAAAAAGTATGGAGGTGGATGAAGAAATTGTTTAGCCTTTTTAGAAAAAAAATTTAATAGTTTATATTTTGATTAAGTACTATTAAATAACAAAGTATAAAAGTATGGTCACACTTGATCTGTAAGACGAATTTACAATAGATCAAATAAGACACATATCTATTTGAAAGATGATATAACATTTTGTAGTCTCATTTCTGTTTGATAAGAAATGTTTTGCTCAAACAATAAGCACATAGACTAAAGGTAACATTGTAATTTTTGAAAACATGATTTATGCTTATTCTATGTTGTAGGGAGCATTTTCCTCCATTTGTCAAGATAATTTGTAAAACGTATGTCAACATTAAAGATTTCTTAGGATATGAGTTAAAGTTGTTATGCTTCAATAACTCCGTGACACACACTTTGTCTTCTTTTAAAAAGACTATTTAACTTGTAGGATTGTGCATTTTACATAATTTCAAGTAAAGACACTTTGGCCAAGAATGGATAAGTACTTCTAATTATCAGGATGCTACTTTAATTTAATAGGAAAAGACCATTCAAAGCATGTATAGAACACACTTAGTATCTTCTACATTCAAGATGATAAGATTAAAGGAAGACTTTTAAATAAGCTAAAGATACTAAAAAAATAAAATAAAAAGTGCAACAACTCTTTTCTTCAAGGCTTATATTAAGAGATCCTTAGAGAAGACATTTGATGAAAAAGAGAGTTATGATTTGTAAGGTGTTGAAACATTGCTAAACTTTCTTTAGCTTTAGGTTGCATATGTGTGAGGTTTCTTAAGGAGGTTGTGTAATTTAGAATAGATCTTCTAGTAGTAGCATGCAATGAGGTTGTCACCATCATAGAAAGAATTTAGCACTAGTAATTTCTGCTTAGACATCTTGTTGGTCGTAATTGAGAAGATTGATCAATTTTCAAGTTTACTATTGTCACCTTCAACGATTCAGAACCTACATATATGCTGAAAATCTGAAGAAATGATACATTTGAGTGAGATAGTGATATTGAGAATGAGAGTGGGAGTGAGAACTAGAATGACACTAAGAATGAGAACAAGAATCGAGGTAATGAATGAAGAGTCTTGATATAATGAGTGATATGAAGTTAGATGAAAAGGCTCTAAAATTTGTTCCTAACAAAACATTGATTCTTTAGAGTTAATTAATTATGCTCGTGAATGTGTTACTAGAACCTGTGAAATATGTTATATTTCATTTCTTTTTAGATTACTTTAGTTTCTAATCATCCTTCCTATTAAACTATAGGAAAGATTGAGATTGAATTGCAACTGTGTGTTTCTAATACAACATAGATATTTTATTTATATTGAGAAAAAAAAATCATTACAATAAATAAAAGAGATTTTACATCCTCTAGTAATAAAGATATGATATCTGAATAAATAAAATAGTTTCCAATAATATGTATATATAATCTATATATGTTTGATTATATATGATTTGTTCCTTATTCCTATAATGATAATATTCCCTGGGCATATAATAATATATGTTTAGGTTTTTGTAAATATACTTAGTCCTCTTAGCAACTTGGTAAATATGTCCACTATTTGTTAGAATTGACAAAGCTAGTGGTGATGTCTGAAGACTCTAATTCTTCTCTTATGAGACAAGAATTTACCTCAATATGTTTGGTTCTATCGTGTAAGATAGGATTAAGGCAATGTGTCTTGCTACCAAGTTGACACATATAAGTGCATTTCAGAACTTTATTATAATATAAGCTCACAAGTGACTAATGTCATTGCCATGTAACATGCTTCTACAGATTTTATCACAAAATTTTGTTTATCACTTTTCCACGTGTTAAATCATTTCAATAAGAATACAATATCCTGAAGTGTCACTTGGTGACCCTGCCTAGTTGGTGTCAGGATATCCAACAATTTGAGTATTTCACATAAAATTTCTGACATATAACCAAATCATGTGCACATATTGATTGCTTGAGACCATATAAAGACTTGTGTAGACACATACATATTAGACGACTTTTCCTAAACAACAAATCCAAGAATATGCCATGTAGAGTTCATCAAAATCACCATTTAGCATTTTTTATGTCTAGTTGTAACAGAGTCCAAAGTGAATAACTCCAATGGAAAAGAAAAGTCTAATAGAATCTCCTCCTCCTTTCTCCATATTCTGGAACGTTGTTTGGGTAATGCCATTTATCATGGCCTAAGATCTCTGAAAAGCTGGTAGTTTTTCTTTGTCCACAAAAGGATTGATAATATGCTAAATTTAATATTGACAAACCTGCATTATTCTGTATGCTTTTGATCAATAGATATCCATGCAATGTATCTTAGCTTGACATTCAGAACTATGCTTAAGGTGTATTCTATATTTATATTTTACTAGCAAAAATATTCTTGTAGCAATTATGAGTTCAGAGTTTCTTTCTATAAGCTATTTTATTTTAGTAAATTATAATTTAATATACGTATTTATTTTAATTATATACATTAAAATATATAGAAAAATGTGTAAATAAAATTCACTAAAAGAATATATATATATATATATATATATATATATATATATATATATATATATATATATATATATATAATTTAAAAATTTAGTGTATATTTTTGAATCATATAGTATGAGAATAGAATGCAGAAAGAAAGTAGGTGTGAAAAAAAGAAAAAAAATTGTAGATTGGGCCAGCCCATTTAAACAACATGCTAATAAGGGGCATATACTCTGGGCTGTTTCACCCCACACCTCTAATATCTCATCCTGCACTTTCAAAAATTTCAATTTTAATCTTAATTAATATTTTTTAATTTTTTTTTCTTTTTTGATAAAGTTATTCTGCACCTCTATAAGTTTTTCTCTTTCTTATTAAGGTTGCATCTTTCTAATATATTTTGAAATTTGTATAGATTTTAAAATTTGTACAAATTTTAAAATATTTTCAATAATTTTCTAAATTTCATTTTTAGATTTAAAATTTAACAATAATCTAATTTAATTTAAAATTTTAATATTATTTAACATAAGTTTATATCTTAATAGTTATTAAAATGTAATTTCTGCTATCAAAATAGTTATATTAAAAAATAAAAACAAATGTAATTAAAATAAAAGTAGCAATAAAAAATATTAAAAAAATTATTTAAAAATACTATAAATAATATTAGAATTTTAAATTAAATTAAATAATTATATAATTTTAAATAAAAAACAAAATTTTACGTTAACATTTTTTATATTAGATAAAGAAGCTTTTTACAATTTAGTTCTTTTATTTAAAATTTAATAATTATTAAATTTAATTTAATATATTTAAATATATTAAATTAAATTTTATATAATTTTTTTTATTTTATTATTACTATTTTTATTTTAATTATTTTATTTTTATTTTTTGATATAATTATTATTGTAATATAAATCATATTTTAATAATTATTAAAATATAAAAATATATTAAATAATATTAGAATTTTAATTAAATTAAATAATTATGAAATTTTAATTAAAATTAAAATAAAATTCTTGAATCTCGTGGCGGCGGCTCTTATTAAGTACGTAAAGCTCATGGTTTTTGGGATCGCCATGCCCGCGGCGTCTCTTTGGGTCGCCATGTCTGCGACGCCTCTTTGGGTCGTCATGCCCACGACACCTCTTCGGGACGTCATGCCTGCGGCGTCTCTTATGGACGCCATCCTACTATCGCCTGTGGAAGATAAATGGGCCACGCCGGCGGCGGCGGATGATGAGGCGAAGACGTTGATTCTTTCTGCATGTGTCTTGATAGCAATAGGGATCGTCTCTACCTCCATGTGGGTGATGTCTAACTTTTCGTCATGGAGGTACTTCATTGTAAGAGCGTGGTATAATTCGAGCAAGAGTGTTTCAACCTACACCTCCAACCTCTTATCTTGCACCTCCAAAAGTTTCAATTTGGCTTAATAACTCTTTTGGTCCCTATTTTCGTCACGTGCATTCATTTTGGTCCCCATATATTTTTTTGTTCAATATTGTCTTAAAGATCGTAATTTGTGTTCAATTTAGTCCTTTTTACTAACGCCATCTAAATCGATAACGCCCAGATCTCCACATGTGCAATTAGAGAGTGAAGTGTCATTTATGTTCTGACGTGGATTAGATCAGTCATCATCATAAGGACCACATTTGGAAATAATTAACAGAAATGAGGACTAGATTGAACAACCTTCATTCATTACAAAACATAGAGCCACATCACCATCTTCTTCAACCTTCAGCCCAACAAAAAATAGAAACCCTACTTTCTTTCTAAAATCCTAACCCTAGCGCCGCCACACCTAAACCCTCAGGCCACCACCTCAATCACCACATACCTACAAACGAAACCTAGAAGACCATTACCATGACGCCGCTGCGTCCACCTCCACGCGCCACCATCTTCATCGCGCGCCTTCACCATCATCTTCTTCCTAGTTCGTGCTGCCACCATAGCGATTGAGGGTTTCGATTTGGGGGATTTTGTTGTGTTATCTGGTTTTTGTAAATTGGAATGTATGATTTTCATTTCAAAATTAATTTGGGGAATTCTTGGTTCTTCTCTGTTTTGCGAGTGGTTAGGGATTTTGTTCTTCCCTGCAGGTATGGGTTTTACGAAGTGGGGGATGAGGGTTCAGATATGGAATGTTAGGGTTTCTGAATTTGGGGTTTTTCGTTTTGGGTTCATTTGATTCGCGATAATGGATTTCGTGGTGATTGTTGTTGGATGCACGGGTGGGGCCAATGAAGGTGCTGGTAGGTGGCCATGGGTGGTGTTTTTGGGTGGTTGTTGGACAGGGAAAATGATGGAGGTGAGAAGATAGTGGTTGGTCGTGACCGTGGCGGCGATGGTTAGGGTTAGGTGGTGGCTAGGGTTTTTGTGTAAGGGGAAATTAGGGTTTCTGAAGGTAGGAGATGATGATGACGTGTCAAGGGTGATCTGTCATTGATTGTACAACTCGACAATTGGTCGTTAATGATTTAAACGCCGTTTGCAAAAAGGACTAAATTGAACCTAAATTACATTCTTTAGTACTACATTGAACAAAAAAAATGAAGACTAAAACGAATTTTCGTAACCAAAATAGGGATCAAAAGAGCTATTAAGCCTTTCAATTTTAACCTTAATTAATATTTTTAAAATTTTTCTCTTTTTTGATTAAAGTCGTTCTGCATCTTTCTAGTATATTTTGAAATTTGTACTCATTTTAAAATTTGTACACATTTTAGAACGTTTTCAATAATTTTTTAAATTTCATTTTTAGGTTTAAAATTTAACAATAATCTAATTTAATTTAAAATTTTAATATTATTTAACATAAGTTTATATCTTAATAATTATTAAAATATAATTTCTACTATTATAATAGTTATTATATTAAAAAAATAAAAAAACGTAATTAAAATAAAAATAACAATAAAAAACATTAAAAAATTTATTTAAAAAATACTTTAAATAATATTAGAATTTTAAATTAAATTAAATAATTATTAAATTTTAAATGAAAAACAAAATTTAAAAAAAATTGTTTACGGAAATCTGTTAACATATTTTAATATTTTTTATATTAGATAAACAAGCTTTTTACCATTTAGTTTTTTTTATTTAAAATTTAATAATTATTAAATTTAATTTAATATATTTAAATAGATTAAATCAAATTTTATATAATTATTTTTTATTTTTATATTACTATTTTTATTTAATTATTTTGTTTTTATTTTTTAATATAATTATTATTGTAATATAAATAATATTTTAATAATTATTAAAATATAAAAATATATTAAAAATATTATAATTTTAATTAATTTAAATAATTATGTAATTTTAATTTAAATATTAAAATAATAGTTTATTGAATATCAAAATTCGATAAATAAATCTTTTTAAAATTTTGTTTTTTATTTAAAATTTAATAATTACTTAATTTTAATTTAAGGTTTAATAGGTTCGGAGGTCCCTATATTTCGGGGTTTGTTTCAATTGGATCCTCCAATTTTGGAAGTGATCAATTGAGTCCCTAATTTAGTCAATTTGATTCAATAATAGTCTTTCCGTTAAATGCAGACTTTTTTAACATGTGGCAAACTGAGGCATCCAGGTGGCACCGTTTTAGCTGTATAGGTGAATTATAATATTTTTAATTATTAAATTTTTAAAACCAGAATTAATAAATGAATGCTGCAAATATAATTAAAAATTATTAAACATATTAAATGAATGTTTTCCTATTTTGGGGTTACATAGATCGTGTATGAGAAATTGGGGAAATTAGAGAAATTAGGGTTCGTTGCTGGGTTCGTCATTGTGGTGGCATTTGGGGAGCATCGCTTTTGCGTGAGAAATTAGTTACACATAAGCTTTCGGTGCATAAAATTGTAGTGATCTATTGATGCTTTTGACTGAAAGGAGCTAATTTTTGGAAACATTATTTATCTTCAACAGTTTCGATCATGAAATCATCAACGCACCCATTAGGAAACCAACCCAATCAAAACAGAAAATAAAGGAATAGGAGAATCAATCGGGGGTGGTGGCCTTTGAGTTGCGGTTGAGAGAGTGGAAGCGAAGGTCGTTTGGGAGTTACCGGCAGCGTTTTCCACTAGCGGGTGAGGATGCGTCAAGCTGTTAGGGTTTGCGGTTGGGGTTGAGCTACGGTAGAGGGTTCCCTCTCGTTGCAGGCATTGTTAAGTCCCTGGCAAGTGTACCAGATCGTTATAAAATAATATATAAACGGTAAGTCCGAGTATCGTCTCCCAAAGGACTCTTAGGCCTTAACTTTCATGTAAATTAAGCTTATAAGACTTGTAAAGAAATATACTTGTGGTTAAATGCAAAGAACGAAAATAAACATGCACATGCAACTGATTCAATTGGCAACGAAAAGATATGGATGAAGGAGTTGTTGGGGTTTACAATTTCATCTTATCCGCTCTCTTATATATACTTTTCTTATTAAATTCGCTTTATTATCTAATTGTCATGCAAACTTTCTTAGTCTACCCTAAACCTTTATTGGTTATATATTTGCATGCCTTTTAAAGTGTCATTTTATTGAGAATTGGTCTTTTCGGTAGGAATGATTTACATAATTTAACCCAAAATAGAGAGATGAATAACAATCATGGTCAGATTGATTGCTATCAGTTCTCTCTTATTTGGCTATATTAAATTGTTTGTGTTGGGTCAAATAGGTTGTAAATCAGGTCACGAGTTCTTTTATAATGTACTAAAGATCTTTTATCGATCAGAGATATGACCAAATTATAATATATATATATATATATATTCCAATTTCTAAAGATATTGCTACTTGTCTGCAGTACTACTACGGTTACTTCCCTTTTTCTCTTTGTTTGATTTCTACTACCATATCAGCTTGATAATAAGTTACTTTGGTTATACAGGAAAACAGATCGGTCTTATAAAGAGTTGGAAGCAAGAAAAGATAGACTGAGCCAACTAGAGAAAATCTACTTGGATATGGCAATGAAGAAGGAGCTGCAGGTATTGATATTTTGCATAGTTTATTGTGTACCTTTTTAATTCTCACTGAGGTAGAATTCTCAGAAAGAATATTCCATCTATGAACAGAAAAATGGTAGGAAACGCAAACTAACTGAGGATGAGATTGTCTGTCCACCAGTGTACAAGTAGCGTGCTGAAAGAAAACGATAATTGAGTTCTTTTTGGCCTTTTTAAATGTAGAGGGGAAGCATCAACTTTTGTAGCCGTAGAATAGAAAGTCATAGATTAATACGATTAATTGGGATCACTATTGGTGCCAATATCTGACGTCTGGAACATAATATATAAAGAAAATACTACTTTTTGGTTTACATTTTTTTAAAACAATTTACTGCTAATATCTTGGTAACAGAGAATATTTTCGTGAGGAAATAGAATAGCCGTGACATCCTTTAGTTTTGAATTTTTGTCCTTACATTTTTTTTTTTTTTTATGTTAATAGTAACTACTTGAAAGTTTAAAGGTATATATAGCAGTTCCTTTACATTTTTTAATGCTTGAACCTTAATTTCTTCTCTTTTCGTTCATGGTACCTTTCACAATATCGCAGTTTTTTTTTTTCTATTCTCACTTGTTCTTCGTATATTCTTTTGGCTTTGAAGTATACCAATAATTTGTCTACGCAAGCTTTATTTCTATCCACAAGTTTCTCACTTGAAATTTTAATTTGACTGTCCAATTTCATTTTCTATAGTAAATTGAAGTTTTCAAATAAAGATCAGTGGCATGAAACTGTTGTTTTCAAATAATTTATAAATACATTTTAAATTATACAATTTACAATCTATAAAATGATATAATCTATAAATTTATTACAAATTACGAATTTAAAAATTTAGTGTATATTTCTGAATCATATAGTATGAGAATAAAATCTAATATTTATAATGCAGAAAGAAACTATGGGTAAAAAAGAAGCAATTTATAGATTGGGCGGCCTATTTAAATTGGATAAATGACGGTTTAAGTTTAGGTTATGTGTCATTCATTAATCATAGATGGCATTAAAAATGAGTTTTGTGTTAAAAATTGGGTTGCATAGAGATGAAATCAGATTTAAGAAAGGGCAAAGTGGACAAAATTAAAAAATTTAAGTGTAGCTAGAAATGCAAATGAGATTGAGAAAAAAATTAGGGATTAGAGTTCGTGTGAGACTTAAGTCTGTGTTTTTCCATCAAACTAAATGTCTCACTTTCCAGAATTGTGAATACTTTTTCAGCTTCATCTTAGATCTTTCTCCGTTTTTAATAACAAATTCATGTTTGATTTGGCTATAATTATACTGATGATATTTGATACCTTTCGAATTTTTTTCTTCTAATAAACCGACATTGATGGCATGTCAGATTTTCCAGCTTTGGGTACATCCACAAGGATTTGCCAATATCTAAGGCTAACCTTATAGTAGACATAACATAATCTCTTTCGCAATCTACTTCTCTAATTCCAAAATACCCTTATGACATGAGCTTCACATGGTCAAATGATCTTCAACGAGCTCAAAACCTCCCTCTCGAGTGAGCAGAAAAAGGAGTCTAATCTGCACCTTGAGGCTTTACTAAGGAAAGGAGGAGGGCTTGAAAGCTTGGAGAGCATCATACGGATAAAAGAGGCCGAAGCTGGAATGTTCTAGAGTAAGGCAGATGGGTCTAAAAGTAGAATGCAAAATGAGATTCATGGTTTGTTGAAGAGAATGGAAGCAACAAAGCAGCAATGGGTCTAATTCATGTACTTTGTTCTTGTTCTTGTTTAGTATTTTTCTGTTGTTTCTTCTTCATAATAGATGACTTTTTATTGATAAATTGAAGAATCAACTTTTCTCCATTGAAGAATGAAAAACCCACGGACCCTCGCCGTTTGAATCGAAGACAGAACGCTTTTTTTTTCTCACACGAACCCTAATCCTTAATTTTTTTTTCCCAATTTCATTTGCATTTTTCAACTGCAGCACTTAATTTTTTTTTTTAATTTTGCCCACTTTGCCCTTTCCTAAATTTGATTTCACCCTTGTACAATCCAAATTTTTAATAGAAAATTTGTTTTTAATGCCACGTGTGATTAATGAATGCCACATAATCTAAACTTAAACGATCGTTTGTCCTATTTGACGACAGACCTTTAATTGCTTCAATTTTACAAAAACAAAGACCCAATTGAGACGTCCAAAAAAAAGAGGACCTATTTGAGATTCTAGACAAAAACAGAAATTTACCGAGACATTAAACTTTATTATTATTACCCAAAAAGAACAACAAACGCAGAAACCATAGTTTGCAGAGGAGAGTGAGTCGATGAAGATAATCCAAAACCAAACATGTCCTCCCTTCGAAATGCCATTCCCAGTCGTGCTCACAAAGAGCTTTCTCAACTGTGAGTTTCTTCTTTCTACCAATGACTATTCATTCAATCACCGTTTAAATCACTTTTTTCCAATTTCGTTTAAATAAAGGTATATGATATATTAGTATAAAAATGTGGACACAATAACGAGAGCTTGTATTTCCACTACAGTTGGAGCTTTGCTCCCTTTTCCCTCCATCGATGGTTATGGCAGTGGAGAAGGAAAAGCTATAGGAACAATCCATAATCCGCCGCTTCTACAAGATTATTCCTAGTTGGGACTACGTTACTCTCCTCAAGGAATCTAAGGCAATTCACTTTATTCCTTACTATTTTTCTTTTGTTTCTGTGTTTTTTCTTTTTAATTTGCTTTGGTAATGTCTTTTGGAATTTGTTGTTTTCAGGAGCAGAAGAAAGGGACTGCAAAGTCAACACTCGTGGAGGTGAAGAACCAATATGTAGACGATGAAGACTATATGTCAACCTACCGCTCATCTTTGAAGAAGCTGACAGAGAAATGGCCAAGTAATGGAAGATAAACCTTAATAATCCTCATTATTCATTCTGAAGCACAAAGTCTGAAAATGACATTGTACAAAATAAAAAGAAGAAAATAAGGAGAATTACAGCCTGTCTAGCACAATAACAGAACGCTAGAAAAATCTACCAAAATCTACCACAGTAACAGAAAGCAAATCAACATAACAAAATAGGGGTAGAAACGATATTTCTCACACTCTCCCTCAAGATGGGTGGTGAATGTTCTGCAATCCCATCTTGGATAAATTGATGTTGAAAGGTCCGAGATAAAGTGACTTAGTGAATATATCTGCCAATTGATGCTTCGAAGGAACATGAGAAAGAACAATGAGCCCATCAAGAACCTTAGCACGAATAAGATGACAATCCACTTCAATATGTTTGGTGCGTTCATGAAAGGATGGATTCTTAGCCAGTTGAATGACAGACTGATTATCACAAAATGTAGGGAAAGGAAGTGAAATTTTAAGGCAAAAATCATCGGCAACATACTTCAACCATTGCAATTCACAAGCAACAGAGGCTAAAGCTCTATATTCAGCTTCAGTAGAGCTCTTGGACATGGTGGATTGCTTCTTTGATTTCCAAGAGATAAGACAATTCCCATAGAATGCACAATAACCAGTGATGGATTTTCTAGAGATGCAACAAGTAGCCCAATCTGAGTCAGAAAAAGCTTGAAGTCTGTGAGGATTGTTGGAAGGATAAAAGAGGCCTAATCCAGGACAACCTTTGAGGTATTTCAAAATCCTGAAAACAGCATTGAGATGAGAGGATCTGGGCTTGGACATGAACTGACTAACTTGCTAGACAACAAAAGAAATATCAGGTCGTGTGTTTGTTAGATACTGTAGTTTTCCAATTAATCTCCTATAAGAAGTAGGATCTGGAAGAAGATCACCATCATCATCCTTTAGCTTATTGGTAGGATTTGAAGGAGAAGGTGCTGGTTTACATCCAGTGAGACCAAATTCAGCTAAAATTTCTAAGCAATATTTTCGTTGATTCAAGACAAGACCCTGTCGTGATCTAGCAACTTCAAAACCAAGGAAATACTTGAGATTTCCCAAGTCTTTGATTCGGAATTCTTGATGTAAAAACAACAACAATATCATCCATGCTATCACCAGTTAGAACGATATCATCCACATATATCAGAAGAACAGTAAAAGAAGTAGTAGAATGTCTAAGAAATAATGAATGATCAGCTGGACTCTGAGAAAATCCACAAGAAAGTAAGGCAGCTGTGAGCTTAGCATTCCATTGTCGAGAAGCTTGTGAAGGCCATAGAGAGACTTGTGTAATTTACAAACCAAATGAGGTTCTAGAAGAATCAAGCCCGACGGAGGTTTCATATAAACCTCTTCATCCAAATCACCATGCAAAAAAGGCATTATCAACGTCAAGCTGGTGTAAAAACCAATTATGAGAAACAACAATGGAAAGGAGAAATTTGACAGTTGTAAGCTTCACAACAGGGGAAAAAGTATCAAAGAAATCCATGACTTCAGTTTGTGTGAACCCTTTGGCAACTAAAGGTGCCTTATATCTTTCTATACCCCAGCTGCATTCAATTTAGTCTTGTAAACCCATTTGCAACCAACAACTCTTTTCTTTGGTGGTAATCAGACCAATGACCAAGTTCTATTCCTCTCAAGAGCCTTAATTTCCGCAAGCATGGCTTGCTGCCAATGAGCATGTTGACAAGTCTCTTTAAAAGAAGATGGCTTAATGATGGCAGATAAAGACATGCAAAAAACAGTGTGAGAGTTAGAACATTTGGAATATGACAAGTATGATTGTATAGGATAAGCTGTGGAGCTAGAAGTAGGAGCAAAAGAAACAGTGGAACAATCATAATCAGACAAATAAGCAGGTGGCTTCCTAATTCTAGTTGAAATTCTACCAGGTGGATCAACAGGTTGTACAATATCATTAGAATCATTATGAAATTGCCTAACTGGTTCAACAACATTATGATCATTATTACTAGAGATAATATCCAAAGTAATACGAAAATCATTAAAGTGTGAACCAGGTATATCAAAAGCAATCAAAGAATCAAATGATTGTTGGGATGCAGCAGTACTAGTGTGATGATGATGAGAAACAGAATATGGAAAATGAGACTCATAAAAAATGACATTACGAGAGAGAAAAAGCTGATGTGTAGTCATATCATATAACAGAAAACCTTTGACCCCTGATTTGAAACCAAGAAAAATACACTTAGAAGCTCTTTTGTCTAATTTGGTTCGGCCAGAAGTAATAGTGTTTGCAAAGGCTAGACAACCAAAGACTCTAAGCGTGTTAAAGTCAGGAGTTTTGCTAAAAACAATTTCATAAGGAGATTGGTTTTTGAGAAATGGAGTTAGGAGTCTGTTTATGAGATGTACAACATGTCTTATAGCAAAAGACCAAAAAACAGAGGGTAAATGGGATTGGAAAAGTAAGGCACGAGCTACATTCAAAATATGTTGATGCTTGCGTTCAACTATTCCATTTTGTGGGGGTGATTCAATGCATGATGTTTCATGAAAAATGCCTTTAGAGGAAAAGAAATCAGTTAAGAAAAACTCCTTGCCATGGTCAGATCTTAGTCTTTTAAGTTTAATGTCAAATTGATTTTCAATGAGATGTATGAAATTGGGAAGAACAATTTTGACCTCAGCTTTTGATTTTAAAAGATAAACCCATGTGAATCTACTGAAATCATCAACAAGTGTTAAAAAATATTTATGACCATGAATAGAAACAGTGTTTAAGGGTCCCCATATGTCATCCTGCAACAACTAAAAAAATTAAGAACTCTTGGAGGTGCTAAGGGAAAAAGGTAATTTCTTATGTTTAACAAAATGACAAGTGTCACAAGGAGTACAATTCTTGTATATAATATCAGCATGTTGAGAAGATAACAATTGTAAAATGGAACTTGAAGTATGGCCTAGTCTATGGTGCCAAAGTGCACTGGTATTGACTGCATTTACAACAAAAGCATTTGATTTATTTATAACATCATTTTAGAAAGGTAAATTGCAACTCATAACATTTGATTCTGCAAGACAGTACAAGCCATTAATCTTCCTAGCTGCTCCAATCATCTTGAAGTGAAATTTCTGGAAAAGAAGACAGTGAGAATCACAAAATACTGCCATACAGTCAATAGTGGAAACAAGTTTGGGAATAGAGATGAGATGAGCAGAAAAGTCAGGAACAAAAAGAACATCAAGAAGAAATAAGTCACCTATGTGAATATTCCCAGAGAAATTTGCAGTGACAGTAATGTGATTAGGCAATTTAATGTGTATGGGTGTTATGGCATGAAGGTTATGAAAGAAGGATTTGGTGGGACAAATATGGTCTGTGGCACCACTATCAAATATCCAGGGAATAAAAGCAAAAGATATACCTTGGTGTTTAACAGAGGCTTGATTCACCGGGGAAGAATGATCCTTACTATGTTGAAGCAAAGCCAAAATTGTTTGATACTGGTCTTTAGAGAAAGTGAATTGGTCATTGGGAGGACTACCATCCAAATCAAGTTGTTATAGAGAAGCAGTTGAATCTACTTCAACCAAACTAGCAGAAGCTTTGGTGTTGGGCTTATTCTTTTTATAACCAGCAGGAAAACCAATGCGAAAATAACAGGTTTCAATGGTGTGATTGGTCTTCTTGCATTTTTCACAGAATTTGTTGTTCTTGAAATTGTTCTTGCTAGCATTGAAAGGGACTTTGTTGGAAGAGTTGAATCGTGGTTGAGCATTGCAAACTGCAGTGAAGGCCAAAGAATCGGAAACACGATGTTTAGGATTGGGGTCAATGAACTCACGTTCATGCTGAAGAACCATAGAAAAAGTTTTGACAATCGAAGGCATGGGATCCATTATCATGATTTGAGAACGAACTTGTGCATAGCTCTCATTGAGACCACACAGAAATCGAATTACATAATCATCCTCTCTTTCTTTTTGAAGTTCCGCAAGAAGTCCACAAGCACAGGGAGTTAAGCAATTGCAGCTGAGAACACATCTATAGAGCTCCAACTCTTTCCGTAGGATTTTCAATCTCGTATAATACTCAGAAACAAGTAAATCACCTTGATGGCAAGCAAGAATCTGATCCTGAAGATCAGAAACCCTAAATTTATCAGCATGGGAGAATCGATCCTTGAGATCTCTCCAAATCTCTGATGTTGTATCCATCCACATCACCGATTGCTTGATCGAAGGAGTCATGGATCGTGTGAGCCAGGACATCACCATTCGATTTGAGCGACGCCAAGCTTCGTGAAGTGGATTTGAGAGAGGGGGACAAGGAAGAGTACCATCAATGAACTTCTCCTTGTTTTTGGTCTCCAGTGTGACGACCATGTCGCATTCCCATTGGTGAAAATTGCTCTCCGTAAGAAGAGGGGAAACAATCACCAATGCTGGGTTTTCTCCAGGATGAAGATAAAGTGGGTTTTCCGGACTCACAAGGTGATCCAGTGTTTGTGTAATATGATGGCTGAGGGAAGCCATTTTCAGAAAATGAGGAAGAAGAAAAGGAAGCTTCAGGCGGAAGAAGCAGTGGGTGTTAGCGATGATACCATGACAGAGAAATGGCCAAGTAATGGAAGATAAACCTTAATCCTCATTATTCATTCTGAAGCACAAAGTCTGAAAATGTTGAATATATATTCAACACATTGTACAAAATAAAAAGAAAAAAATAAGGAGAATTACATCCTGTCTAGTATAATAACAAAACGCTAGAAAATCCACCAAAATCTACCACAGTAACAGAAAGCAAATAAACATAACAAAATAGGGGTAGAAACGATATTTCTCACAGAAGCCAAATCCCGGATCATTAAGGAGAAAAAGGAAAAAGAGGGTATCTTTAATTTCAACTATTTTTTTTGTTCTTTTTGAGAAGATTATTATTCTTGAAGTAGCAATGTAGCACATTTGTTAACAGCTTAATCAATTAAGTCATACAGATATGTTTTTTTGCATGTGGTTTTCTTTCCATAAAAGATACAGTGAGAGCATGCACAAATATAATCTCATCATAATCGCAAAAGTATGCATCAATCAACATTATGTCCAACAAATGTGACAATCACAGTATATGCATATTACACAGTAAGCATGTACACATATCACAAATGTATAACTCAACACAGAAACACTATCCTGTTGTGACATGACAACATTAATGTGTTGTTGCTATTAATGTGTTGTCATCATAAAAAAACAACATACATAGATTGGGTTCAGCTAACATAGTAATCCTCCTATCAAGAATGATGATTCTGATGATGAAGAAAATATGAGCCTCATGAAAAAGAAGTTGGCTAAGTTCATGAGAGCAAAAGGAAAGGATAAATATAGAGGAGAAAGGAAAGAAAATCAAGGATCTCCATCAAGCATCAAGTGCTATGGATGTGGAGAAAGAGGATATGTAAAAACCGACTGTCCTAATAACAAAAGAAGTGAAGAAAAGAAAGAAAGAAAATTTCCCAAGAAGAAAAAGGCCTACATAGCATGGGAAGAAAATGATTCCAATTCTTCGAACTCAAGTTACTCAAATGAGGAAGCAAATCTTTGTTTAATGGCTGACTCTGATGATGTTGGAAGTCAAGTAAGTGATTCTAGCTTTGAGTCTAGTGAATTAGATTTGCAAAAGGCATTCTTTGAATTGATGAATGAGTCTGAAAAACTGGATGCTGCACTTGAAAAAATAAAGAAAGAATTTAATGAATTAAAATTGAAATATGAGAATGCATTAGGTGAAGAAGTCATTCTAAGAAATAAGATTAGCAATCTTGAAACTAAAGTGTCTGAATCTAATGTAAATGAAAATCATGTTGAATGCTTATCTTGTAAGAGTCATATGTTCAACATTGATATATTTAAGAACTTACTTGCTAAAGCAACCAAATCTGCTCCATATGTTCAAAATAGCTTTAAATGGAGTAATTTTAAAAACAAGAACATGCATCAACACAAGAAACCACAAGGTAAAAGAACTCGTAGAGTTTGGATTGAAAAAGACACTTTTGTGAAAAACAAGGTGTATAATGTTTGTTGTTTTTATTCCATGAAACATGGTCATACATCAAACAAGTTCAATATTAAGTATTTTGGAATACCAAATGGAAAGTATACATGAGTGCAAATTGTTAAATGATGTTTACTTTCTTGTATTAACCCCAAGGACCCATAATGAGATTAGGGACCTAAAATTCTTGCTCAACTTGATTTGTCGGAACATACTAAGTCAAAAAAGTCATTGTGGTATGAAAATATTATTGTATCTAATAAACATTTGTTTCATTCAGTATTATTCTTTAACACATGCCATCGCTAGACATTACATTCTATAATTAATATTTCGTTAAATATTGTTTGTTAAACTTCAAAATTTGAATTACTAGACAATCTAATCTCTCTAGATGATCTTGGCACATTCACCTATGATAATTCATAAGATTTATTGTTTTTTATTTTATTTATTTGTTGTCTAGCCTTTAATTATTTGATAGTTTTTTTCAAAAACATCTAACAAATAATATCTTAAATATATTTAAATTTAAAACAACTTAAGTTAATTTACACTGTAACTGGTGAAACATGCTTAACATTATTTATTATATAAACTTAAGGTAACTTATTAGTAAAAGTGCATAGCTTAACCCTAAAAGTGTACCTTACCGCCTAATAGTGTACAACTTAACTAATCTAAATTATAGAGCATCAATACAAACTTAATGACACATAGGATTCACAACCTCCATGTTCATGTAGAGTTCGGCAATATTATTGAGGTTAAACTAAATATAATGGTATAATGGTAGTGTTAAATCAATGTTATTGAGAAAGCTTTTGATCTATTTTCGTTCAGTACACAGATATTATTCTCTTACATTGATTTTGTTTTGTTTTTCTTTTTTTTAATTAAGATAATGATATTTTAACAACTTTTTTTTTAACAATATGTAATGAATATTATTATCTTAATTTACAATTAATAATAATAATCATCAATCAACAAGAATCAATCACATAATTATATATATAGATAATGTTAAAATGTTCTCAAAACCACTAATAGTAAGGTATACGTAATTGATAAGTGAAGTTGTCTTCAGTATAAAATACTGAAAATGTTTTTATATATAAATGATATGGGTTTGGTAATGCGTTGATTTCTTCAAACATAAATAAATCAAAATGAAGTCAGACGTATTTTATTATTTATTTATTTATTTTTACAAAAAAGTTAAATAATAATATGGGTAAGAAAGGCAAATGAAAGCATGTTAATTTTGTCAAATTGAAATTGTTATGAAACTTGTTCCCAATCTGTAACTAACTGGTGACTTGACAAGTTTCTAAGAAAATTAGCGTGTTATTAATTTTTTTTGAGAAAAGTATACTATAATTTTTTTAATTATTTTAAAGCACATTTTTGGGACATAAATTTTAAAATAACAATTTTAAAATATAATATTTGTTTTTGTAATTAGTTAAAGTATTAAATTTAAATCGTTCTTATCTCTGCATTTTAACCTATAGAAACCCAATTTCTTAACGTAGATATTAAATGCAAGAGATCAAACTCCTATTTTAATTTTGATAATTTTGGAATAATAATCTGGCCGAATTATTTGCTGGTAACATAAGTGTTTTTAGCCGAGTTTTTTGCTCTAAATTGTTGACTCAGATCTGAATTGGAACCTAAGTTTAGTAAGGTACAGAGCAGTTTTTTTCTTTTGGACAATAAGTTTGGTAAAGTTTTAAAACTTGATTTAGACAATAATTCATTCGTTATCATTTTATATTCGTCGGTGGTGTTAAGTGTAAACAACTTTTTTTTTTTATATTTTTTCTTGTATACGTACAATTGTACATACGCTTTTGCCCCCAGTTTGGTATACATACAGACATAATTAGTACCTTGTATAATAAAAGTAAGGTTTTACAATAATACCGATGATATTTATAGTAATTATATATCTACACTCAAACGTGCTAATTTTTGCTTAGAACAAAATATAACAACATTTCTTAGGATTTCTAGTAATTTGCACTTGTTTTCTTTTTCTTTTATTATACAAAATTTTTAACTTTCTTGCTATAATCGTATTTCCTTATGTTAACTCTATTTATTATTCATAAGACATTATTTAAATGTGTAGTTTGTGAAATTGTTAATGTAAAAATGTTTTTGTCTCTTTTTTAAATGCACTCTTATTTGGTAAACAGTTTTCACATTTAAAATTAAATATATAACGATAATAAACATTTTATAATTAGCTGTGAATTAACAGAAAAGGAAAATGGATGTACTAAAATAGTGATTTTAAAGGAAGAATGTGCACGTGGAAAGTTCATTCTTTCTCTCGTTCCTACGTATGGTACAGGACACGTAGCCTTATACACTTGCATACAAAATACTTAATACTTATACATTGGGCACAGGGAAAACGCGGAAAGATTAGAAACATAACGACTCGGTTTTTCTCAGACCGAGTCCGACCCGGCAAGGCCAACTCAGAAACCTTTTCTTCCTTTGCAATTTACAGTTACAGACCATTTAACAATTTTTCCCGCACAAACAACACAGACACTGACACCCTCTTCTCTCACTACACGAGTGAGTTAGTTAGAGAGAGAAAGAGAGAGATTCAGTGTTGAGTTGCAGAGACGCAACGTGCTTTTTGCATTGGCACAATATAACGGACACCATCACGCCGTTTTCGCGTCCCTTTCGTTTTTGGATCCGTTACCGACGTCGTTTTCCTCTTTTCCAATTAGTTGGTTGAGAATCCCAAGACACAGAGCTGGAGCCGCTACAAGATCCCAAGCAATTGAAGGCTCCGCCCGCCGCCGCCTCCTCCAACGGTCAGATCCGGTACAGGTCGCCGTCCTCGGCTGAGCTCTTTGACGGCCAGGCCAGCAGCAATTCCCCGCCCTCGCACGCCGCCGATCAGCACTCGCAAGAGTTCGAGTCTAGCAAAATGCTGAAGCGCATCGGCCGCCAGGAGTCACTCGCCGACAAGATCTACCGGTTCCGAGGGACTCTGCTTGTTATCGCGATCCCACTTCTTCTCATTGTGTTCGTCCTCTACGTCATGCCGTCCAGCACCTCCAACGAGTCCGCCGGAGACTACGCTCTCGTCAACCGCAAAATGTCCCCCAACAAGAAATCCGGAGCCTCCTACGCCGTCATCTTTGACGCTGGCAGCTCCGGCAGCCGTGTCCACGTCTTCCATTTCGATCAAAACCTAGATCTCGTTCACATTGGCAAAGATCTCGAGCTTTTCGTTCAGGTCAAAACAAAGCAAATTAATATTATTACTATTTTAAACGGTTCGGCGTGCAACTTGTGCCACACTGTTGAAGTTTTGCCCGTGCTACTTCAGTTGTGGTCACGTTTGTCCTCAATTTACCATACTATCAACGATTGCAATAAAATCCTGATAATTATAATCTATTATAATAATAATAATAATAATAATTATTATTATTATTACTATATGATGATTGCTTGCATTTTAGGTCTCACGGTTGTTTTGTATTTTGCAGCTTAAACCGGGTTTGAGTGCGTACGCTCAAGATCCGAAAAAGGCAGCAGAATCTTTGGTTCCGCTTCTGGATAAAGCTGAGAATGTTGTTCCTCGTGAATTGCGATCCAAGACAATAGTTCGAGTTGGGGTGTGTCTTTTTTTCTTTCGTTAAATTTATATTTAGTGACCCTATGTTTAGATAGAAGTTGGAACCGTCCTCTGAGAAAATTCTAATTCATATTCCTGAATTTCAGTGCACAAAGTCAATAAGAGGTTATTGTTTCAGGAATACTTTTAGTTCTTCCAACCGGCATCCAAACATACACTAACTGTGTGTGGTTGTGTTAACTGACGTTTGGGTCCTAATTACATTGAGTTGTGTACTTTGCAGGCAACTGCGGGTTTGAGGGCATTGGAAGGAGATGCATCAGATAGGATCTTGCAAGCGGTGGCTATTTATGTGTCTTTCTCAATTCAATGTTATAGCACCTATGTGCAATTTGTTGTGTTTTAACTTTTTCTTGCCTAAAATTGCATTCATTTAAGGTAAGGGATTTGCTTAAGGACAAGAGTAGCCTGAGATCTGAAACTGATGGAGTTACAGTGCTGGATGGAACACAAGAAGGTGCTTATCAATGGGTATGATTCATGAACTTAATGTTGTTAGAACTGGCTACGGTTTTACATCTTTTTAGGCTTGCCTATTGGCTTTAGTCCAGTTACTAATGCATCGTGACTATGAGGGAATTACAAGTGTTTTCTGTTATATATCACATTGTTAAAAATGTGGAATAGTTCATACGGGGACTGTAAGAAAATTGACTATCTCTCAATAACATAGATCAGATTCTTGATTAATAGATTATTCGATGGCTTATGGTGATTGTGGTGTATGAATAATGTAAAGGAGGTTTTGGTGGCTGTGTTTTATAACTCTTTCATTTCTTAAGTGAGATGGAGATGAGTTTGAATGACCAAATTGAATGAACCCTCTGCCTTTGGCGTTTGATGTTGATGAAGATATTTTTAACAAGTTAGCTCAATAGTAGTTTACCTCTGTGTTCTTACTCATTCCCTTTTATTCTTTTCTTATATTACGTTTTTCCATATACTAGGTCCATAGTGGCTTCCTATCACACACAGAAGGAACAGTCTGAGCCGCAAAATACTGGCATAATGACCAACTTGCTAACACAAATTTTCACTTCCCAATCTTCATATATATATATATATATATATATATATTTCAGAAGTTGAAAAATACTATTTTTTGGTCCTTTATGTTTGGCTTCGGATTTTGATTGCTGAACTTTAAGTTAGGGCTTATTATTATATTTTTCTAAAATGGTGGAGCGTGATCCATTATTTGACTACACTACGGAACTAGAAATTAATTGATATGTAATGTTTATTGTGTAGCTGAACATATATCAAGAAGTCTGAAACAGAGGAGGATAAGGGGCTCTCTTAGAACAATCAGAAAAGAAAAGAAAAAGTTGTAAGAAATGCATTTGCTCTAAAAAGTTCCATTTTCTTAAAATAGAACTTTAATGTTAAAAAGTGGTCTTTTAAACCAAACTCAATCCCACAAAATTAGCTTGTAAGGTGAGGTCTAGATCTACTTATATACTTTAAATTGACTTTATCTCTAGTTTATGTTAGACTTCTAACACACTCCTTCATGTCGAGGTATATACATCTCGTGCGTGGAACTAGACATTAATGTGTGGTCCGATAGCGGCTCGATGGTGGGTGGAACAATAAACCTAACAAACAATAAATATCGCTAGTATAGGAAAACTTATGGCTTTGATACCATGTTAATAAGTGGTTTTTTAAACCTCACTCAATCCCATAAAACCAGCTTGTAAATTGAGGTTTGCATCTACTTATACATCCTAAGCTGGCCTTGTCTCATTCGTGTAATTTCACTAGATTTTAATTCTTGGAGAAATTGTTTTATCCATACAAGTAAAACTATTGCTTTATATTCAGCTTCAACACTTGACAAGACAATGCCATTTTGCTTCTTGGTTTCCCAAGAAATAATATTCCATTCAATGACAACTCAATTTTCAGTAGTGGAACCTCTATCTATAAGAGTATTTGCCTTGTTAGTGTCACAATACATCGATATTAGGTATTTCCTTTATCTTTGTATAACATACTTGTCTTGGACCCTTTTTGAGGAATTTGAGATGTGAATGACAACATTCCAATGATCAATAATAGGAGTGTACTTAAATTGACTAATCACATCATCTGCAAAACATAGGTAAGGTCTATAATAGTGAGCGAAATAATATTTTCAAAAACTTTTCTATATATCTCTAGGTCTGAGAAAAGCTCATTCTATTTTGCCATTACTTTTTTATTTGGATCTATAGGAGTATCCATGAGTCTACTCAATCATGCTTGTTTCTTTTAGGATATATAAGGCCTATTTTCTTTGAGTAATTAAATACCTTCCTTTGTTCGAACCACTTCAATGTCCACAAAGTATTTTAGACATGTAAGATCTTTTTTATGAAAGTGATTGCATAAATGCTTCTTTAGCAAAGAAAATTTTGGCATTATTATTTCTTGTCATGACTATCTTATCAACATGCACATTAAGGTAAATATAATTTCCAAGAGACAATGGTTTTTCAATGTACATTTCTTCCTTCAAACCACCATGAAGAAAAATATTCTTAATATCCAATGGCTATAGCAGCCAAAATAGCTACTATGTGAAAGAAGAGGCAAACAATAGTACCTTTTCGCCACATGAGAAAAAATATATACTATTAGGACAATATATCTAAGTATGTCCTTTGTCTACCAATAAGCTTTAAAGTGATCAATTTCATTATTTGGCCCAACTTTAATGGTATAAATCCATTGACATCCATTTGTCTTCTTCCCAAGCCGAAGAGAAACTCATTCCGATGTGGTATTATGTTCAAGTATTTCAACAATCATGGCTTGTCACCATGTAGGATGACCAAATACATCATTCATATTTCCTGGAATTGTAATATGGATGAGATAAATGACAAATAGGATGGATTCAACCAATGATAGTTTAGAAAATTGTATATATGATAAAGATTACCAGTCAAGTGAATACTTTTTTGAAAAGAAATGAGCAAATCATAATCTTCATTATTCGGAACCATTGTATTGAGTGATGATGGTGAAAGACTTCATGAAGAGGACTCACCATTTAACATAAAAACAATGACTAGTGTCTTGCATTAGTGGGTGGGAATAGGTGTTGATGATTGTTTTTGTGGACTTGGAGTAGGTGAAGAACTTTTAATATTGGTTCGTTAGAGTGTCATGAGTAGGAGATATAATAGCTCTTTAGCATGCATATCAGTTTGTCATAAATAGTAAATGGACAAAAGTCGAAGTATTGAATTCATAGAACCTTGCTATGTAATTATTTAATCAAAAAGAAAATTAATTGTAGGGTTATGTGAATTCACAAACAAAAATAAATACCATTTTTGTATAATAAAATGAATAGGGTCAAATGAGAATTTTAAGGTTTTTGGACAAGTGAAATAAAGATTAATCAAATGACTCGAATAATGATAATGCAAAATGATGAAAGAGTTTTTGGATATTAATTTTGTTAGCATTCTCATGTAATTACCTTCTTCCCTAGCCCATCAAGTTCAATTATGTAGTTAATTCAACGATCCACAAAATTGATTTTAACCCAATTCCTTGATGAAGAAAATACCTAGATTACTTAAGGGAAAACTTACTTCCTTGGTGAATTTTGTCAAGCAACCAACATTAAAGTAGAGGACTTACAACTGACTTGCTAGTTTCTTCTCACATTCTGAGTTGAAGGTTGTACCTTAGTTTCTATCTAGATCCTAATTTATAAAAGTGTTTTCCTACCACAATTTGATTTGCTAGGACCAAAAGGCATTGAAAACAAAGTAAAAACAATTAATCAAATAACTAAATAATGTTCGAAAGGAGCAGAAAAAATAAATGAGCCAGGTAGCTACATAAACCTTTAATAACAAGGAGTTAAACCCTTTCATGTCTTCACACTAGCACAAAAAGTAAAAGACAAAGGGCCCAGTTTCAAACATTCTGATGTGTGTCCCAATTACTTAGGATATGTAGAAGGTTATCTAGTCCTGAATTTGTAATATTTGGATTTGGATTTTTTCTTTGCCACACGCTCTTAGAGTGTCTCCTTGGGTCAAGCAGCGGTGACTACAGCAGAGTACATGTAGCCCTGAATTTTATAAGTTGGAGAGTGCAAGTCATGTGCTTCTCGTTTATGTTCCCTTGTGGCTCATTTGAGTGAGAGTGGTTCTCTTAAACTTAAGTTCCATTTTCGGGCCTTAATTTTCTCCTTTTCTTACAAAAATAAATAAAAAAACTGGAAAATGTAAAATCATAATAAAAAGTTACCAAAGTTGAATTTGAAATAAAAACTACTAAAAAAACATCATAAAATAACCCAAGTATTCAAATATGAGTCCAAAAAAGGATCAAAAGATATCAATACTTGACATTTATGGCAATACCAAACTTCAAATTTGTTTGTTCCCAAGCAAAAACAAAACCGAACAAAGAGTCTAATCTAGAAAACTGAGCATTTTTAGAAAGAGAATTTCTTGTCAACAAATCTTTTCTCAATCGTTGGGTAATCTTGTAATTCAATGGAGAAATTACAACAGTTGCACAACTTCTGGAAGAAGAAATTTGAAAATGACTAGCCATTATAACCTTCAGGAAATGAATTCCTGGACACTTACTCATTACCTATTGTGCTTCATGTGTACTTTGGTTGGCTCGTTTTTCTTTTATTTGTGTATGATTGGTGGGTATTCATGCTCACACCAAACTTAGAACCTTCTATTATATTCTTCTGAGTAATTGTTCCTTAAATCTTAGGTATGAGACAGTTACTTTTTTAATTTTTTTTTTCTGGGGTTCTAAGAAGATCATAATAAAATATCTATTTTCCACTATTTAGCTCAAGGGGGTGATAAGTATAAAAACTTTTAGGAAGACTTTTTGGCTAGTGGCTCACAAAAGAAATAGGTCTTGATCATATCCTAATACACATACGTATCAAGCAGAAATAAGACTTAAAAAAGGCCAATTAGGCTGCAATTGCTTTTATTATTTATTGTTCATTGGGGAAATTGGTGGGAGATGTGGGTGTGGAATACTCAACTTACAAATTTTGTGGCAATTTAGTGAAGTTTGAATTTCAAAACCCTTTGTTAAATGTTTGAATGATCATCCACATAGCTTGTTGATTTATATGTATTGTAAACTCTCGAATATCTTCTTGAAAATAAAATTATAAAACTCATTCCAAAAGTTCAGTTAGGTTTGTTGTCGAAGTAGATAAAATTTGCTTTCTCACTTCTCCCCATAGAAAGTTTTGCCACCCTACTTACATTCAAACTTCCGTTAATTCTGAATTTCCAACAAATGTAATTAAGTATTATTCTCCACTTTATAGTTTTTGGTGGGATTAAGTCTAGGTCCCTTGCCAATATAAAATTCTTTGATCTACAGTTTTCTCATTACATAATTGAATTTTGGAATTTCAAGACTGTAAAAGCAATGCTTAGATGTGTAACACAAATATAATTTATTTAGAACTTCAAAATTTAGCCAATGATTATCGCTTTTAGATTATCGTTTTTAGAACACAAAATCTAGATTTGATAATTTGTTGGAAGTTCGTGAGGTGAAGATATGGTCTGGTATAAGTCGTATGCTGCTAGGAAACATTTATTTATGAAAATATAGTAATCAAGCATGAATATAGGCTACTAACTGCAACTTGTAAATTAATTATGAACTTTGTGCATTCTCTTCTCTGAAGTTGTACCTTGGGAATGTTTTAGGTGACGATCAACTATCTATTAGGAAATTTGGGAAAAGATTATTCAAAGACTGTCGGAGTTGTTGATCTTGGTGGTGGATCTGTTCAAATGGCTTATGCCATCTCAGAGACAGAGGCTGCCATGGCTCCGAAAGTAGCAGATGGACAGGATCCATATGTCAGAGAGATGTTCCTGAGGGGAAGGAAATACTACGTCTATGTTCACAGGTTTTCCACTTAATGATTTTTCAGCCTCTAACTAGGAGCTAGTCTTTTTCAATTCCTATTCCATGTTCATTGATATTGTGTATTCTGCTATACTTTTTTCTTATCTGATAGACTTTTACATGTTACTTTCAGTTACCTGCGCTATGGTTTACTAGCTGCTCGTGCAGAGATTTTAAAGGTTACTGATGATGCTGAAAACCCTTGTATCTTATCTGGCTATGATGGTAAATATACTCCTTTCTTGTATGTTGTATGCGTGATAGTTCTTTTTAACCCTTTATTGGTCATGAAGGAAAAATAGCTTTGAATTAATTTGTATTATTTTTCTTCTTGCCTTATAATTCTGATAAGAAGCTATTTTTTTTAAATAAATTTTCTCAGGGTCCTATCCGTATGGGGGAAAGTCGTTTAAGGCTTCATCTTCCTCATCAGGAGCAAACATAAATGAATGCAAAAGTGTTGCTCTTAAGGCTCTCAAAGTTAACGAGATAGCATGTACTTATATGAAGTGTACTTTTGGTGGAATATGGAATGGTGGAGGGGGGGATGGGCAGAAGAATCTTTTTGTTGCATCTTTTTTCTTTGACCGCGCTGCTGAGGTATTTATGATTTTATTTTTTCCAACCTTGGAAGAGTGTTAATAGTCATTGCTTCAAATGATACTGCATTGCTATTCTAATCATTTATTATTTATTCATAGGCTGGTTTTGCCGATCCAAACTTGCCAGTTGCGATAGTTCGTCCAGCAGATTTTGAGGATGCAGCTAAGCGAGCATGTCAAACAAAACTTGAGAATGCCAAATCAACTTATCCAAATGTTGAGGAGGGGAACCTTCCTTATCTTTGCATGGATCTCGTATACCAGTATACACTGCTTGTTGATGGGTTTGGTATGTTTTATTCCAGTGCGGAATACCTAAAATGTCGTTTCTACTTATTGTTATCTTCCTGTCCTCATTACTTCAATTTGTTATCAGGCATATATCCATGGCAAGAAGTTACGCTGGTGAAGAAAGTTAAATATGATGATGCCCTCGTTGAGGCAGCATGGCCCCTTGGGAGCGCCATTGAAGCTGTATCATCTACGTAGTGTCACTGGAATCACCACTTAGATTACTCATCAGACATCTAGGGAAACATTAGTTTCATCACTGGGATATTGTGGTGAAATAGTGTCGTTCAAGATGATCAGAGATTAACTTTCAGGCTGAATTGAGATTGGATATGGATCTGTGATTCAGAAATAATGGGAGATCATATCTTCATTATTTTTCATATGTAATTAATTACAAACATATCTGATTTAAGATTTTGGAAGATTCATTCGATTCGTTAAGTGCATCTAAATACGTTGTTGTCTTAAGAGACGAACAAAATGGTGATGCTATAACACCATTTCATTTTTGTTTCTATAAATGGTTCCATTCGTGATGATATAGTTAAATCCTTTCTTTTTATTTCATTTTGTTAAAAACCCAGACCTGGCATGTCGCTTGCAGGAGTGTAGGTAATTGACGCTGCGTTGGTATCATGTTACACGTTAAACTCAAAAACCCAGACCTGGCATTTGTGAACGGCATAACGTTTGGTATTTCTCTATTCCATCTAAATTCAGTATTCCTGGCGTTCATTTTCTCTTGTTATTATTTATTTTTGTTTTATGTTTTGCCATTCAGTTATATCTAAATAGGCAAATTTTGGGTCATCAAGGAATCAACTTGGGTGAGTTCACTTAAGTGGCAATGGGAATTCAATCGATTCACTTTGACAGGTTCAGTCAAATCGTTAAATGGGATTCTACTGTCAATGCTTGAGACAGGAATTTGATGGATTAATCTCTAATTTAAGAAAGATGTGAATACTGGTTATTATTATTTGATAGAGAAAATCATTTCTTTATTCCTTGATATTAGTCGTTATTTTACTCTATATCTTTATTTTCGACCTGGTAAAACTTAATACATTATAATTAGTTTTGTTTTCGGGTAAAAGAAAATATTATACAAGAGCTGACAAAATGACTTATTAAAAATAGTAAACAAATAATTAATCATTCTGAAGCTAAAAACTTAATTCAATCCAATTTTCTATATTTATTTAATAGATAAAGTTACGTGTAAATGAATAAGATTAAATAAGAAATAAGTGAATATCTTAGTTTAGATTTGATATTAATTTATGAAGCTTTTGAGTTATATAAGTGCATTTAAGAGACCAAGACATGAATGTCACGATCTATTCAAGACTCTCTTTAATCAGTATATAAATTAATTTAAGTACAAAGTATTTCCGTTCATTTTTGTTTTCGATATTTGTGGAGAAATCAATAGAAGTTATACAATATAGGATTTTGATTTTATCTTCAGTACTTTCTTTTAACTTAATATCATTACTACATAATTGTCTGTAGTTTTGAAAAAATCCATTAAAAACCTTTGGCTTTTACTTGATCTAGATATTACTTTTTTTAAGTTAAAACCGAATCATATTTTTCTTATTCATTGTCTTTTAACTGGTGGACAAAAAGTTCAAAAAGTCTATTTTATGATATTCTAAATTTGTATTACATTTAGTCTATTTAAATGGATTTAACCAAAATTAAAATTTATATTTATGGATTTTAAATCTCATTCTCTTTAATTGGATTTAAATTGGATTTAGATTGAATTAGTTTTTAAATTTTAAAATCAATATTGTCTAAGTCGAGATAAAGCAGTTGAGGATCAAATCAAACCAAGGCAGCCTATCTAAGATCAAGCAGAGCTGGTCTGGAGCGAACATTGAGTTAAGCTGGTCAAAGACAAAAATCGAGTCAAATCAACTTAGGTAGAGAAGAGTATGCCTAAGTTGAAGCTCAAGCAAAGTCGCTCTGGATGGAAAAATTGAATTGAGTCGATTTAGGTTAAAGAATCAAGTTGAGTTAGTTTGGGTTAAAAGTTGAAACGTGTTTGTATGAGCCAAATATTGAAACAAGTCAATCTAGGCTGAATGACAAAACAAATTAGTCAAGGTTGTAGGTTGAGTAGAGTCGTCTTAGGTGATTTGTGGAAAGGGAGCATATTGTGCGTCTATTGTGCATCGTTTGTTAGAATATGAATGTATTGTTGTGTTTGTTTAACTGTATTTTTGAGTAATTTTCTTAAATGTTATTAAAGAAAAATATGAGAAGAAGATACCCTTTTTGTTCACTAGTAAATACATTTTTGAGAATGAAAATATTTTTTGGTGGAGAATGTGAGGTCCTAGAAATTTTAATAATTAGAAAAATATATAAATATGGTTAAATATTTGAAGTAAAAGATAAAACAATTCATTAGTTATAAAATTAAAGGATTTATTTTAATTTAAAATATTTATTTTCTAAGAAATAAATTTGGTGAATAATTGTTCAACTATAAAAAAATATTATTAGATATTGGTAGATAAAATTATATATTATTATTAAGTAATAATAAAATATTCTATTTTTGTTAGAGATATTGGCTATAAATATATAAAAGGATAAAGTTTAAGGTGAGAATTTTAATATAATTGGTGGAAAGTCAAGGAAGAAGGGAGAAAATTTTAAAGGTTGAGTTTTGAAGGGGAAGAAGTGAAGAGTAAAAGCTAGGGGAGGTTACATTTTTATTTTATTATCTTCTTGCATGTTTGTGTGTGGTGACTCGATGAAAAGTGATGAAAGATAACTCTCCATAGTTATACCAAAGCTAAACTTCACCGGGGATCTCAAAGGAAGTAATGGAAAGTGACACTTGTATACTTTGTCGAGGCTTCCAAGGAGAGTAATGGAAAGTGACACCTGTATTGGTAAGCTGCGTTCAAGAGTTATAAATCGGCTTTTGATGCTGAGTTTACTGGTGGTTATATAAATTGTTGTGATGATATGTTTTGGACTTGTGACTATATGTTTGAATTGTTGCTTGAGTTTATGTTTTTTTAAAGTTATATATGTATTTTGAAAAGTATGGTTAATTTTTACGATAGCTCACCCATTCTATTTGGTGGTTTCTTACGATGATTGTATTTTTATGGAGCAAATGATAATACTTGGATAATTGTTTAGTCTTATGTTTTTCCTTTCCAATAAAGTCTTTTTGCAAAACAATATCTTTAGTTTTGTTTGTTGAGATTTTGTATAAAATAAGAATGAAGTTTTATTTTAAATTATGTAACATCCCAATTAAAAGTGAGGAGTTCTAGCCCTAGTGGTGAGCAAATGGTAGGTAACTTATGTGCATGAGTTGCAATTGAGAACCTCTAGATTGAGATCTTTACATTGGTGACAAAAATGTGTTTGTATGATTTGTAGCTTATGATGTTTTGATTTTTGTATGTTAGTTCACCCTTCTATTTTGGTGGTTAAGATTTCACCTGTGATGATCGTTTTTATATCGGAGTATATGATATTACAAGTGTTGAGGAAGATGCACATCGTCAGGGAAAGAGGTCAATATCGTTGAATGTTTGAAATAATATTTAAATTTTATGTTTTTCCTTCTCAATAAAGTTGGGTTGTAAAACAACTTATTTTTAATTGAGATTTTCAACGATATAGAAATGAAATTTTATGTTAAATGATTTAATTTGTATTAATTATAAATTTTAGAAAGCAAAAAATTCGGTTATTACACAAAAGGATGAGCCAATCACAATTCGAGCAAAGTTGACCAAGACCAAATATCAACCTAAATCATCTTGACTAAAGGTTAAACTAAATTGGTCTAGATCAAAGGTTAAACTAAATCGGTTCAGACGGAAGTTTGTTTGACCAAGTCGACGCTAACTGAAAGTCAACAGAATTAACCTCAACCAAAGATTGACCAAGTCAACTTTGATTAAAAGTTAACTCAAATTGATCCATCCCAGGTCTAATAACTCAAGAATCATATACATTATATCAATCTCACTACAATAATCTAATTAAAAAAAATAAATTCAATTTAAATTTTATCCAATTTAAATGGAAATAAAAATAATCTAATGTAGTTAAAATAAATATAAATTATAGATTCAATATATTAAATTAAATCTAGATTAGATCTGAAAAATTCAATCCATACTCACCCTTAAAAGTGCAGTAAAATCGAAAGGAAGACTGAAGAAGGTCTAAAACAATCTATATTTCCGAACGAGAGATGAAAGTAGAGGTCATTTAATCAAATCAATATCTACACGTTATGAATGTATCCAAATATTAAACTATACTTAATTATTTACTTAACCAATAATTTGATTTTGGGCTCGTTTATTTTACGTGAAAAATTAGTTTCTAATGTTACTTTCATGTTTCAATATAAAATAAATCCGTGATTAAAGATAATATTACTTTAGGCAGGGTAGAGTCTTTGAACGAAAGGCTTAGGAATTTTAAGAAGTAAAAGAAACTAAGGTTGTGAAGAGTAAAACGAGAGGTTCAATAAGTCACCAACCCAAGAGCTTCTCAACGTAGTAGGAAATTTCTTTCTCAAATATTCTATAAAATAGAACGCGCGATTCCTGTGAACACCACGGTACACGGCTTTAGATTTGTAACGGTTCACCTTTACTTTTAGTTTCTTTTAGTCATTTTCACAAACATCTTTCGCTCAACGTTAACCGAAGAAATTTGGGTCATAATATTCTGGCGTCTGTCTAATTTCGAAAGATTGAAGTGTGCATTGCTTATTTGTCAGTCATGAACAGAATCGGATCAAGATTATCTCTTCTCTCTGTTGGGCTATTACGCGTCAACCATAACTCTCTCATTGTTAACCGTTGTCATGTAGTAGAACAGCCCCTTATGAGTGATGTTTTCAATTTCATTAATCCTTTTAAGTATGACACATTTTTAGCTCTGCCAAATTTTGGTTTATCAGTCAGGTCTTTTTCTACTTCATCTTCAACCAGAAGCCCTGGGGAGTCAACTGATGCCCCCGCACATGAGGCCTTGAGTGATGAAGATGATGGGGGTGGGGATGAGGATGATGATTATGATGATGGTCATGGCAAGAATAAAGATAAGAATGATACCCATTGTAATAAGTTACATTTAAGAGACGATGGTCTTGCTCCAGATGTTAAAACCATTTTGGATATAATGCAGGAGATGGGTTCTGGACCATCTGACATTAAGCAAAAGCTTGAGAATTGCAGTGTCGCGCTATCACAAGAGCTGGTTGGAGAGGTCCTTTCAAAAACTCGCAATGATTGGGAAGCGGCTTTCACATTTTTCTTATGGGCTGGCAAGCAGCCTGGGTATACTCATTCGGTTCGGGAGTATCATTCTATGATCTCCATTCTCGGAAAAATGAGGAAGTTTGATACTGCTTGGACCTTAATTGAGGAAATGAGAGGAGGTAGAACTGGTCCATCTCTTGTCACTCCACAGACACTGTTGATCATGATCAGGAGATACTGTGCTGTACATGATGTTGCAAGGGCTATCAATACTTTCTATGCTTATAAACGGTTTAGCTTTCAAATTGGGCTTGAGGAATTTCAGAGTCTTCTTTCTGCCCTTTGCCGGTATAAGAATGTGCAGGATGCTGAGAACTTACTGTTCTGCAACAAAAATGTATTCCCGCTTGACATTAAAAGCTTTAACATAATTCTGAATGGATGGTGTAATTTGATTGTTAGCACTAGTCATGCAGAAAGAATATGGAAGGAGATAAGCAAGAGAGGACTCAAACATGATGTTGTCTCTTATGGAAGTATCATATCTTGCTATTCAAAATCTTCTACACTTTACAAGGTGCTTAGGATGTTTGATGAGATGAAGAAAAGGAAGATCACTCCCGACAGGAAGGTTTATAATGCTGTAATTTATGCTCTAGCAAAGGGTAGACTTGTGAAAGAAGCTGTCAATCTCATTGGAAAAATGGAGGACAACAACATCATTCCGGATGTTGTTACTTACAACTCCTTGATCAAGCCTCTTTGTAAAGCTCGCAAAGTTGACGAAGCTAAGCAACTTTTTGATGAGATGTTGAAGCGGCGCCTTTCCCCAACAATTCAAACTTTCCATGCTTTCTTCCGTATGTTAAGGACCAAGGAAGAAGTATTTGAGCTCTTGGACAAAATGAGAGAGCTGGGATGCTACCCAACCAATGAGACTTATATAATGTTGATAAGAAAGTTTTGCCGTTGGCGCCAGCTTGATGATGTATTTAAGATATGGGATGCAATGAAGGAAGATGGAATCGGCCATGATCGTAGTTCATATATAGTACTGATTCATGGGCTGTTTCTAAATGGAAAGCTAGAAGATGCATTCAGATACTATGCAGAGATGCAAGAGAAAGGCTTCCTTCCTGAACCAAAGACAGAAGAAATACTTCAGGCATGGGTTTCTGGGAAACAGTCAACGGAGGGTCAGGTGACAGATTTAGAACCTAATCGATTTGAAAATGATAGTTTTAAAAATAAAGTGAAGGACATACCCAGTAAATTAGATAGGGAAAAAAATTTTCTTCGCCAACCTGAGACCAGAAGAGTAACAAGAGAGCGAGGTTTTTCTTTGTGGGATTAAGACGAGGTCCGTCCAATGACACTTTAATACTATACCTTCGAAGATGACACTTATGGGTCAGCATACCTCAAATTCAATTGTATTTACCCGAAGGAGGTGCATGGCATGCGGGTGTATAGCCAGACTTCAATTTCCTCATCATAAACAAGAGCTGCAAGGTTAGTGCAATGCAAAAACATCCGAAGTTTGTTTATTGTTGTAGGATTTAAGACTTTTCGGTTAAAATTTAGTCATATAAATTTAATAGCTTCTTTACTAGCGGTTAACCTTGGTGAATGTTGTTAATACTAGTGCTGAACTCAGGCGCTTGTATGTATTTTCATGAGTTTGGTACTAATTCCGCTAGTGCATCTAGAAACTCAATCCACTGTTTTGATTGTTTAGATTGCAGAGAAAAATGCGAATTGATAGTTGCTTGTTGGTCATTTTATTACACAATCTACTTTAGAAGTAAATTTAACACAACTGAAGTGAACACATCGAAGAAAGTAATTAATTACTTTATGAAATTGCACGAAAATCTTAACATTGATCATGACTTGAACTTTCTTTAGTTTTATTTATGCTGCAGGGTGTAACAGAACATCTTTTATTTTCGTGCCTTTGGCTCTGTGATTTGAGATCTCGTGGCCTCTGTTTTTATGTAGTTAGCACTTGGATCTTACGGGTTGTTAAAATCCCTGCAAACATGATATTTTCCCATGAGCCATCATTCAACTATTCTTGAGAATGGGGATTGTTTGATCCTGGGGTTGAAGTGACTGAGGCTTCATTGCTAGAACTTAAGCCTATCCCTGAACCCCTAATCAGGTCTCAAAAGAGCGTCATTGTCAGTCAGGTAAACTGGATTGTTGATTACATAATACACCGTGGAAGCCATGTAGTGTAGTCGAGGATTATTTTGGTGCCCTTTCTGTTTGTTTTTATTTTAGACCCTGTAATATACGAGTAAATTTGTAATGCTATTGCTATCTAATAAACTCTGTATGAAGATTTTTCATGATGACAGTTTGCATCCAAATAGCACGATTTAACATTTTTCTATTAAAGCTTAGATGGAAGGTGTTAAGAAGTAGATTTCAAACATAACTCAACCTTGCAAAACTGGTTGGAAAGATAAGGTTTATATCCACGTATATACTATAGTTGATATGAAACTTCCAACACATACCCTTTTGCTGAGATATATACATATTGAACATGGAACTTGACATTAATGGATTGTCCAATAGTAATCTAATAATGAGTGAAATAATGTGTTCAAAAAACAATAAATCTTGTTAGGATAAATTTTAAGAATAATTCTGATACTATGTTAAGAAATGAACTTTAAGCGTAATTTAATATCACAAAACTAACTTGTGGATGTAGGACTTACATATGTATTATTGATTTTATTTCTAGTTGAAGTGAGACTTAGAACAAATAAAATTATCCTGTGGGATGGATTGGGCGTGCAGGTATTTGGAATGAATGAAATACGCTACGCTGCCAGATGCACGGTCTATCATTCATGTAATGCACCACCGATAGAGTAGAAGCGGGAGTTCGCGAAAGGTTAGTATTGGTGAGGTGCATGAGTGAGCTGACTGTTTAGAATCTGTAACTTTGATTGATACATGGGTTCTTACTAAATTGTTGATTAGATCAAACTCTAGCTCCCACTTGGATAAAGCTAATGAACACCACCAAATGACAAGAGGACCTCTAGCTCCACCTTGGATAAGCTAAGAAGCACTACCGAAGAAAAACAAGAGACAACCACCATTTGAACTTAGATCAAGTCTAGGAAAAGTTTTTCAAAATCTGATAATGTTTAGTATGTCTAGATTACAACTATAATGCACATGCATATCATGCAATCAAACCCAAGAAAATGCATTTATAATCCTGTGAACAGTTTTTCAAGAGAATTATCAATAATTGTATAAACACTTTGTAAACAATACGCCAACATGATGTATTTAAGAAATCACAGTTTAAGAAAGTAATCACTTGACTCTGATGGATTGCAAAGATTAGAATCAATTAATAAGCAAGCAAATTTCACTAAATAGCCTTGATTTTGATCTTGTAACAAGAATGATGCTTTAACAAATATTACAACTTTTTGGAGAGTTTCTTATATGTTTGTAAGTAATAGATATGAAAATAATTTATAATTATCTACAAGAATTTTTACAACAGTTTATAGAAAACATTTTATATCTAACTTAATCGATTGCATTAAGTATTAACCAATAATTTTGTTATAAGTTTTCTAGAAATGCAATTGGAACAATATTGATTATGCTTCCTCTATTGCAAAAGCATGGATAAGCATAAGTAAATGGATGATAAATTATAAGATATAATGAATTATAAGTATAAGGTTGTTAAAAACATTTTGATACAATTGAAAACGTAATTAATCATATTTAAGAGACATGTATCAACACATCACCCATCTTCGTTGCTTCTCTCTTTAACACTTTATCTAATTCCCTTCATATCCAACACTCTAATGGATACTCTAAGAATCTAAAAAACAGAGTATTAGAATAAATAGGTCTATTAAAATAATGAGACGAACATTTTATTTTAAAATAATCTTATAATATAAATATAATTTTTAAAGCTCAATTCATTATCTAAATCACCTCCATCTCTCTAGAACTCTATTCCCTTTGAGTTCTCTGACTTCTCTCTAGATTTTCTCACAATTGGATTAGCTGTTTGAGGATTAGGAGATGCCCAGACAATCACTGCGTCAAAGACTACGCATCTGACTGATCAATTAGGCGAAACGAGCGGGTAAGCGGTTAACCCTTTTCTCTAGCGTCTAGGGTTCTTGATTCTGCAAAATGATTTTGTTTGCATGGATCAAGAGTTCCTTTCTTTCAATTTCTAGCTCAATTTAAGTTCTAAGGTTGGTTTTTCATCACCAATCGGTGATTTGTAGGGTTTTCTAGACTTTCCTTGCGGTGTAAGCAAACTATCAGGGTTTTTCTTTGAGTGGCGCTGTTGATCAGAGGTAAGGGAAGCTAAAGTTACATTGATTTAGAATTTTGTGGTGTATGTGTATATGTGAAAAATGAGCTATTTAAACTAAATTTTTTGTTTTAAGGTATAAGCGATGTGTAATGTGAATGTTGTGATGTGCAAATTGATGAACTGTGAAATTAATCTTGATTGGCTGTTGTTTGATCTGTTATTGGGAAGTGTATGATGTTATGAAGCTACGATTCTACTGTTTTGGTTATGAATTGATCCACATAGTTAAGATTATAGTGAATTTTGGGGAAGTGTATGAGTGAAAATGAGCAATAGGGGTTTGATGTGCTTTTGGTCTGTGAATAGGGTTTTGGTAAGTCAAATAGGACTGGGTTGAACCTGTAAGTTGATCAAAAACCTGTCCAAAGTAGTAGAATGAGATTTGGGTTCTTAGGTTGAGAAATTTGGAGTTTTGAAGAGGGAATTGGTTCATAAACACTTTAGATTGATGTTATTAAGGTTTAGGAACACTCAACTAAGTCTAATTAGGGGTATAACACAAATTAGGATGGTTAGAAGTTGGGAAAAATAGTTAAAATTGGTAAACTTGGGTTAAGTTGCATAATTCTGCAGAATTCGTGCTGCAGAATTATGCAGACTCGTTGAGCGAATGGATTCGCACAACGAGTGGTCAAGGCGAGTGCTCTCTGTCTGGGCAATTCGCATTGCGAGAAGGTGCGTTGTGCAAATGCTTATGGGGTTTGCTCTCTCTAAGCAACTTGCACAACGAGAGGGTGCGTTGTGTAAATGGTTAAGGGGGTTTGCTCTCTGTCTGATGATTCACAAAGCGAATATGTGTGCTTAACGTTTGATTCGGGTCTAGGAGCATTGCCAGATTTATTCGAATAGTAAAGGGGTGCGCACAACGAATGTTTAGGGGTCTGGTCTTTGTCTAGGGCTTTCACATAACGAATTGGGGCTCTATGCGAGAGTTTGAGGTCTGGTACCACTGGAAGTTTATTCACATAACGAGATGCGTGTGAGGGAAACCTCTAGACTCGTTATGCGAGAGTATGCGCTGAGCGAATGGTCTTGGTTTAGTTTACTCTTTTCTTAATTATTCTTGTTTGATTTAAATGATGTGATGGACTATTTTAGTTTATGTATGAACGTTTATTGAATCATGTGAGTATCAAAGGATGGAGTTGTGAATTGAAAGGGAACTAAAAGTATTATTTCAAAGTGGAATCTCTTGGTGAGATATAAGTGTGTTTGGAATGAATATATGGAGCTTAGTATTGGGGGTTATCCTAACACTCTAATGATCTTTCATTCTCATATAGAAATGATTTATTCATGTGGTGAGAGTAGTAAGAGGTCCTAGTGTAGATGCTACTTGGAAGTCTATTGCACGGTAACAGACTTACCTCGTGTGTGTGATAGGGTGAAACCCATGGCAATGGCTTTGCAAAGCAGTAGAGGCCACCACAAGTGCATAACCCGCCATAGCTTGGTATTCATTCTAAGTCCGGACGATCAAGTCAAGGTCATAACATGTTAGAATGTTTGAACTATTTTACCTTGCTTGAGTTATCATGTATATGTTCTATGATATGTAATTATATGAATTCTTTTATATCTAACTTACCATTCTGCTTGTGTTTGTCTTTTGTATATGTGGTGTTTTTCCTTTGCAATGATCATCCTCTGGGTGTGAGCAGAGGGAAATGAGATCTTTGTGGAACATACGCTTGATGGAGAGGATCCAACTGTTTAATTAGTTTTAGTTTGACATTGTAAATAGTTTTGAAATAGACTGTTTGTATATAAAGTTTAAATTCTATAGTTATTTTGGATAACTGTAAAGTATAATACATTATATTATGGTCAGATAACTGTACCATCTTATCATGCATGTGACGACTCTTTTATATAGTTTATACTATATATTTTGAGATGTTACATTAATGGTATTAGAGCTGTTCTTTCCTTAGGAAACCTGTAGGTTGTGAGTGTGCCTTACTTGCGCTTGTGTACTCTTAGTTATGTCTAGTGGCTATCCTCGTTTCTTTGAGTTAGACTAATGGTTTTTCTCTTTGTGTAAGCAGAAGATGACACCTAGGCATCCTCCTCCCCCACCCACAAATTCGGATGCACCAGACATGATGAGAATGATGGAAGCAGTGTTGACTGCTATGCAACAACAGAATGCTGCATTGGTGCAGCAAAATACTTGGCCTTGTAGCAGTTGGAAGCTGCTAGGGTGTCAGTTGAGACATCCCAAAGGCAATACATGGACTTGATGGCAAGTGGCAGGGCTACAACAGGATCTTCTTCTTCATCCATCCATCCCAGGAGTGGAGTTTGGAAAACTTTCTACAACATCATCCGGCCAAGTTTAATGGCAAGTGTAGTCCTGATGAGGCAGACCAATGGTTCAGAGACATGGAAAGGATCTACAATGCTAAGAGGTGTTCAGATGAGAACCGATTGACTTTCTTAGAGTATATACTATTTAGGGAGGCTAGCCATTGGTGGAGCAACACTAGATCTTTGTTGGAGAGTACTGGTATTCAGATTTCGTGGGAGGTTTTCAAGAAGAAGTTTTATACAGAGTACTTTCCAGATAACATGCGGTTTGCCAAAGAGGTAGAGTTTCTGCAGTTGGTACAAGGAAATATGACTGTGTCAGAATATTCTGATCGTTTCAAGAACTTGATTCACTTCCACACTTTAGCCATGGATGAGGAGTGGTAGTGCAAAAATTTTGAGAATGGGTTGAGGGGTGACATCAAGTTGATGGTGGTTGGTCTATGCATTAAAGATTTTCCTGTGTTAGTGGAGAGAGCCAAGGTATTGGAACCAAGAGAGAAGTTGAAAGCCAGCAAAGTCAACCATTGAGGGTTGGAGGACTAGTTGCATCCAGAGGCAGTTTCAGTTCTAGGAAGAGCGTATATTGTAGGCCTTCTTTCTTTGGCTCTAGTGGTTCTTCTTCTCATTCATTTGTACAGTAGAGTTAGACTACTTACTTTGGGGATGTGAGATGCCACGATTGTGGAGGTCCGCATGTGTTATCTGCTTGTCCTTAGAGGATTGGGTATAGAGGATGTAACAGGTGCAAAAGGGAAGGTCATTAGGAGAGAGATTGTCTTATGGATAGGAGGGCTGGCTCTCAACCGCAGCATGTAGGGAGGTTCCAACAAAGGAGAGGTGTGAGACCTTAGGCTACTGGCAAGGTTTATGCATTGACTAGATCGGAGGCGGCTAGTTCAAGTAATCTCATTATCAGTAGTTGTTTGCTTTTTGGTAAGCCGTGTAGTATTTTGTTTGATTCGGGGGCGACACATCCGTTTGTGTCTAAGGCTTGTGTTGAGAAATATTAAATAAGGGTATAAATAATAATTGAATAAAACTCAAATAATTATAAAAAATATATTAAATGTGTACGTTAGACCTTAATTATTAAATTAATGACTAAAAATCCGTTAATAAAATGTTTTAGATTACTTAAAAATTTAAAGTATTTTAACATTTTAAAAGAAAAACAAATATGAAGTCAGATAAGAATATTAGAACATACATGAGATAGAGATATATACATAATTGTTCCTATTCTTATCTATACATCCAATTTAATATTTGTTAAACTATATATATATATATATATATATATATATATATATATATATATATATATATATATATATATACTCAAACCATTTATGGTTAAAACAGAAATAAATTTGAAAATGAAAATTAAAATAATTTAGTTAAAACAAACTAAAGGATAAATGACTTAAGAAATAGAAACATAAATAAAAAAAAAGTGAAAAAATATAGTATGGCCTATAAATTTTTTAAAATATTTCTTTCTTTTTTTCTATAAAATTACTGAATGAAAGAAAACAATAGGCCAAAAATAAAATGGAATACAGAATGAAAAATACTCTTTTAGAAGACTTTATGAACTTTTATTAGCTCATAATAAAAATAAAAACGCATAATTTCTTTGTTAGTTAAAAGGAGAAAAAAGGTATGTAAAAAATATATAATGTACTAGAATAGAAATAGAGCAAAAAATGAGCATTGCTCTTACCGTGATATGGGTCATGCTTTATAGCTTTTTGAATAAGGAGTAATCTTTCAATTCCTTTGAGTATGAACCAAAGTGATAACTATATTGAAGATTTAACATAATATCAAATAAATTCATTTTTAACTAATCTTGTTTTACTATTTTTTCTATCATCAAGTCATCTGCTTTGCTTAGACATCCATACACAGTAAAAAAAGGAAGAGAATGCATTGTATAATTATAGGAAAGTTACATAATATTTAAGTAAAAGCAACTAATATGAATAATAATTCTTCATACTAAATATTTTTCTTTGGATCCCACAGATCTTCAGTTTCGAATACTTGTTAATTTATTGAAACAAACACACTCATTATTACATCTCATTATTACATCGCATGAATAGAAAATATGTTGAAGTAAAATTTGATTTTTAGTTATAACATTTTTTTTTCTTTTCCAATGGAGTTAAATGCAAAGAAAATAAGGAATGGGAAAAAGTGGGGAAGTTGTACTTTTGTAATAGGATTCAGAAACATGTGACAGAAAAGTTAAAGTTATGCAATACAGCACATTTTAAAGAAGTATTATTAATTTAATATCTAAATTTTTACGTACACTTTATTTTATCATTTTAATTTTTAATCTCTATTCATCTGATGTAAAAATTATTTTCCTATCTTAAACAAAAAATATCTTTGCAAATAGTTTATGTGTATTATTTATGGAAACATGAGAGAAAAGCTAAAGTTGGGGCTCATTGTTGCTGTGGGACCATGTCTTTGAAGCCCTTTCACTTCATTCAGACAGAGCTACAAGAAATGCATGACAATTGCCGACACCTCTCTTGGATCTTATTTGAGGCCACTACCAACTCTTACACTGTTTTCATTTGCGTGAGAAAAATCAGGAGAGCGGTGATCCAATGAATTTGAGAATGAATTAGTTAAATGAAACTGAATTTGGAAGTAAAGTTGATGAGAATTAGTGTAGAGTTTGATTGATCTGATAAATAAAAAAAATTTGTTTAATTAGTAGAAATTAAAGATTACCAAAATATCTTTAATTATTAATATAATATAAAATGGTAATTGTAAATGTTATATTTAATTGTAAAAAAGTTTATAAAGAGTAAAAAATGAACATTAATTATTAAAATTAATTTTAATATTGTACAAAAAATTTATTTTAGTGAAATGAATTTATTTATAATTGTAATATTTTTGTAATATTATTTAATACGAAGCGGTATGATTTTTTTTGTTGACAAAGTGAAATTGAATATATTTAAAGAAATAAATAATTAAAAAAATTTAGTATATTACATGAGATAAAAAAAAAGTGTGAACATAATAACATAGCAATTTGTCATAGTTTATGACTCAGTTGCTTTGTTGAGATATGCAAACAATCTATTGAAATGATATTGTATTGGCATCCCTAGTAGATGTCTTGTATGGGATGGACGTGAAGATAGAAAGTTGAAGCACTGTCTCAGTAAATTATCATATCGAATGTTCATAGTCTGTAATAAATTATGAATTTCTTGTAAAGTTGGATTAGAAGAATGAATCTTGGCTGCTAACAATGCATTTCGGCGCTCCATGGCCTGTACTTGTCGTTCAAGAATTGCACATAGTCTTGTTCATGTAGTAATTCCCTTTTCCAATTCTTCAATGATTCGAGAATCCATTTGATTTGCAATTGATTAAGTTGACAATAAATAAAAGTATGATAAGTGATTTCAAAGAAAGTAGAATTGAAATATACATAATGTAAGAAATGAAACACATAAGTCAATGTAAGCAAATAAGTCATGTAAGAAAATCATCCAAAAGTAAAGAACCTAATCATCTAAATGGTGAAGAATTAAGTTAACATTCTGATTCAGGTTAGCAAATTTTCGGTTCATGTCGAGAGATAAGTTTACCAAGTTATCTTTAATACGTTAAATCTGCCCCTGTATTTGTTCCATGTCCTTCATTCTGTGTTGCAAGTCTTGTATCCCCTCCCACATTTGAGTCATCATATTAGGATTTGAAGGATATGGAGGAGGTTGCACAGGGTGCTCATGTTGAGGACTATGATGTTGTGGTTGGTCGTTGTCTTCATCATCATCGACGTCGTGTTGCCAAACACCGTTGACATTAACAATATTCAACCTCTTTAAATAATTAGTTGAAAAATGAACCTTGCTCCTAATCTGAGTGCTGACATCGGCTTCAAGATTAACTCCACTGTATTGCATGATTTGGGTGATCAAGACACAGTATGGTAGGGGTGTGTAACCGACCTTGCATTTAAGCATATGCTGCATGATGTGATGAGGCCAATTGATAGCAATATTATTTTTAAGCACCCATAACATAAAGATATCCTCCTCCAATAACTTTGCAAAATTTCCAGGTCCTGGAGTCAACATGTGCACAATAATATAATGCAGAAGTCTATCATTAATATTCAAACACCCATCTGTTTTAACCCGTTGGCCCTGCATTTCTAGTCTAACCATAGTAGCCAATGACATGTCTCGACCATAAGGAAAGTCATATGGGATATTTGCGAAAGACAATTCTTGACCCTCGTACTTCAAATGAGCAACATTACACTAATCAGCTGGTTTCAACCTAATTCTTCTCTTGATGACCTCATTGAGAAGATATCCATTTCCATAAATCTTTAGATTTGTATAAAAACACTTTTATCAAATCCGGATAGAAGGGTCGCTGCAGTTTCAGAAAATCTACGAGTCCCTGAAATACAAGATGATGTTGAAAATATAAGCCTGACGTCGCAAAGGAATCAAAATTCATGATTTTTGGAACAACGATATTTCTTGTGTAGAAATCAGTCACACAGTGTTCCATTTGATGACTGTCACTGAAGAAACGACAGTGATCTAATACATCTACAACTGATGGTGTGATATAGGGAGGAGCTTTTGCCTCAGTTGTGGGTTCTTTTCCCTTGTGACTTTTTCTAGGATTTTTGGATGATGAAGATGTCGTTTACCAATTACTTCAACAATAAAAACAATAACAAGTTAAGTCATAACAAGATATTCAATATTAATAATACTACTACCAAGATCTTTCACAAACCATTAATAAGTCATAACAATTACTTAATAATTACAAAATGTTAAAAACACACATGTCATAATTACAAAACAAGTTCATATAATATTGTAATGAGTGTGACGACTAAAAGTATGGCATAGACAGTTGCGGTCAGTGACCACCCGAAATCATTTTACATAACTTATTCTACCTCTTGTGTGGTGGAAGTCCCATCAACCTCTTCGTACATGTTGGATTTCCACATAGGAAATCATAACATTGCTCCAACAAGTTTTCATAAGAAATATTCATTGCACTCAACATCTCATATATGTCGCCCTCTGTTTGTGAATGTAGGGGTGCGACGTAGGATCTCTGTTTGGGAAATGAAAATTTCATTTCTCTTCTCCATGGCAATGACTTGTCGTTCGTCCATGTTTGAAATCTTCTCAAAGTGAACATTGGTAGATCCCTTGACATTTGTGAACCCATTCAGGCTGGTGGTCAATTTAGAAAACTGTGCATTAATTGCATCGACCATAGGTGCCTTCCTCTTTGACCCTCGTGAGGATGAAGTTCCTCCGGATGGAACAGAATGCACAAATTGAGTTTGGCCAGGACTATACTCATCCACAGATGGAGGAAATGGTGGAGTTGGGTCTGTAAACCCTGCATAGACAGGCTCTTCTGGAATGTACTCCATTTTCTGATTAAGATCAACCTGTACACGAGACCCCACCCGTTGTCTCTATGTTTGTCGAGCGGTCCGAACACCACTCTCAGTAGCTCGGCATGCCGCCCATAACTCCATCATTAGGTCATAGTGTCTAATAGGGGTAACCCTCCACTTAGCTGCACTTGGTCTCGCTTGAAATAATATTACGTAATGAGTGAGAAGTTCATATTTTGTATTATAAATTCGTCAACTAAATTATATTTAATTAATACCTGAATGAGGTCCTCCCATACTTCATCCTCAATGTCAAATTTCATTGTTAAGTCATTCCAGGCAAATCCACGCAAAGCAGCAAATAGGTCCTGGACCTCACGTCATTTGTCTTTCAAGACCTTCTGTCGATTTTTGAAATTGTTCTTAGTAATTACAGCAGACCCACAACTATGAAGGTTTTCAACAATGGTATTATAAGCATGGGTTGTCCAGCTTCCGCCAACTCTATTACCCAAACGTGCTTCTTCGATCATGGTATGCAAGAGTTGTCCGTCCATGTCCTCTATCCATTTAATAAACTCTCTTGTACCACCAGAGGACTCAATAGTGTCTATTTTGATGGCTGAACTAAAAATTTAGATATTATACTAATAATACCATCTAATACATTGTGAAAGTGTTTGCTAACAGTTGCTCCGGATCGATGGAAGAAAAATGATACATTGTGATTCTTAACATTATGGCCCAATATATGAAGAAATTGAGCTACTTGTTCCTCAACTGTCGACCGAATGACATCTTTAACATACCCAATTGTTCTTAGTCTCTCACAAAGATTAATAAATGTATCTGGACCCATTCGAATAATATCGCAACACCGGTTAGTATGCAGAAGGCAGGACATTAGTTGCTCCTTGCGACGATCTTTGTCCAGTACGAAATTGCTAACGCTACTTGGATCACTCGAGCACATATTCAATATATTCAACGCATGTCCAACAATGTATAATATTTTTAGTGCAGAAAATGCGGTGGTTATTTGTAATTGTCGATGTAGCATTGCCACTATATTGAATTCTACATCAACCACATCATCGTCTATATCTTGACCATCCAAATAGGAGAAATTTAATTCTTCTTCCATCTATATTTACTTAAAGAAATATAAATGAACTATAATTAAATATAGTATAATACATTCAACATAACATACAATTAAAAAAGCTATAATACATTGAACAACATAACACAATCTTATTACCAAATTCAAGCAATTATTCATTACACAAAGTTCATTGATATATTCATATATTCATATATCATATATTCATATATTAAATAAACATAATACATTATTACATTCACATATTCATTAAAAAAAACATAAGACACATTCATATATTCATTATAAATAATTAGTTGAAAGACGGTTTAAGAATTACCTCTTGAAGGCTTATCAAAATTTAAGCAAGATTGACCAAACACAATTTCAAGTGAACCTCCAATGCAATGCCACTCAAAATTTGTCAAAGATTGTCAAATTGAAATTTCTAATTTCAAAGCGTCACCCTAACAAACCAAACATGCCAACATAATTAGGATTATATCAATATATTATAGAATGCTTCAATGATAACTTTGTTAAACGTCATCTACCTTCAACCAACTTCAACCAAACGAAGACAAAGATTCAAAAATCCTAAATCCTTTAATTTTAGTGGATCACTCAAATAACTTGGCTGCCCTTCAATGATACATGGGAAATGAACCAAAAAAAAATGCCAATGCAAAGAAAGAAACTCCTCCTTAACCCACTTTGACCACCTTCAGAAGTGACCACCCACCCTGCTCTTTCCTAACATCTGCAACACTATACAAACTTGTTAACAAGGTTCCCACCACTACGAAACTCAGTTAGGTAAACACCTTCACACTTCCACAACCTCCACAACATGACTTGCACAAGGTTCACAACAACTTCACCTAGCTCGACGAAGCTTCACCAAACTCCAGCACCTTCACGTACCTCCACCACCTTCAAAACTTTTTCACCTACAACACAAACAAAACAAAGGGTTAGGGTGTTGCATGTACTCGTGTTGCTTCAATGATTCTGGTGCATCCTCAGCTTCTTCACGCACTGCTTGGACACACTCTGCATCCTTCAGTCTGCATCTTTCACCTTCGTCAGCGTCATGACATGGTCGAATCTTGGAACCATTTTCAACCTCCAACCTCGCACAACCATCATGTAACGAAACTTCTTAATGAGGAACCAAATACAAAGACCTGGGAACCAAATACACCACTCCGTTGCCAAATAAACAAGGTCGAAATTGAATAACATTGCTGGAACCGAATACAACAGTGATGGGGAACCGAATACCATTCCTTGAACCGAATACAACACCCTTCAATATTCCTTTTTTCACCGGAACCGAATACTCCTCCTACGTAAGCGAATACAACTTCATTGGTTGGCTTCATTCTTCCTCTTTAGCCACATATATGCTTTGTCTTCATCCATCAAACTCGTTACCTTCAAAAAAGAGCACCCCTTCTTTGTCTTCAAAACTCACACACAGCCACAAATATGCCTCCAACCTACAACAACAAATCAAGATCTCACAAAAAACCATTACCTGAGATCAACTTCGCTCCTTTTAACCCACAAAAGTTTAGCTCAATTCATACACCATACTCGCACACTCGCTTATTGGTATCACACTAACTTCTGTTGTCTCAAAGCAAATGACCTTCAATAAATACACACACCAAACAAATGTGCCTACCCAAGTTCTTATTAATAAGTCTTCATGGTCAAAACCTTCTTTTTAAATTCAAACGCTCACCAGCTCACCACCATTATTTGGCCAGGAATCTTTGCAACACTCTAGTGTAGAGTTGTTTCAAGTAGAAAATCTCGTGTTTGTATAACCCAGCCAGCTAGGGCTACCAAAGTAAACACAATAATGTTCGTGATGCATGGGCTGTCCAAGAGTAATAAAGTTACTCGTCACATGTGCAGATCGTTGTAGCAATAACATATTTAAATTTATGTCAAGATGTATGGAATCAATTATGGTTACTGGGAATCCAATCCCTCTTATTTTATATAGATGACATTTTACAAATGCACGAGGACAAACATTCCATTTTGACTTGAATAAGTGCAAATCCCCTCACTTCAATGAAGATTTCGAAACCCCACAATCTCGCAAATCCGTCTCTTTCCATCGTCTTCAATCCGCGAAAACGAACATGAAATCATTCGCGAATCAGTCGTTGCATTTCTTCTTGAACAATGTTATCTACGGTAGTGAACACAACCTTAATATTTTTCCATCTCAATCCATGCAATCAATGTCACCATCAAATTCCTAGTACCATAAAAATGACAATTTATAATAATATAATAATAAAATAATTAATAATCATATATACTCTTATTTGTATTGTTAATTTTAATGCATGATATTATATTGGTTATTTATCTTTTTACCCATTATTTTGATCCACTCTACATTGGTTAAGAGAGTAAACCAATGTAATATTTGCATATTTTATATTCGCAAAATAACTGATATAATATGTACCTAATTTTTTATATGACATATATATTGATTTTATATATGATGTAATATGAAATAATGCCTTCCTTAAGAATAAAAAAATTAAGTTAAGAAAAAAGTATAAATTATTTTAAAAAATTTATATTACAATTTTTTTACTAATGGAATATTATCGACGATTACAAATTTATCATTGAATTATAATTTATTCATGGATTTTTGACAAATTTTAACATTTTATCTTGTTGAAGAAAATATCTGTCAATAGAAAATTTAGCTATAAAGGCCATTAGAAAGATCCTTCAGTAAATTGTCATTCTCATTACTTATTTTTGTTGGTATCTTATTGTCACAATTATCAACAGTCTCATTCCATCAATAAATCCCATGACACTTTGGGTGGCAATTTTTCTATCTAATGTGATGGAGTGTTTTTCTATATTAAGGAGAGATGGGTGAGAAAAAAAAAAAGAGATGAAGAAGAGGAGGAAGAGAAGGTGGTTGGCGTTTACATGGAGGCTTATCAGTGACGTGTGCTGTTAATGTCGATGATCGTCAGTGTTGCATAGATGAAAGACGTTGGTGATAATGATGGTTATGCCCAGAATTAGAGAAGGAGGTGAAGGAGAACAAGGTAAAGAAAGGAGAAGAGAAAATAGGAAGACAAATAGTAGGAGGATGATGTTAAGAAATGATATAAGATAATTTGCATTCATCATATATTGTTTATATACAAGAAGTAATGTACAATCAAGATCCTATATTATGCTAATTATATTTTTCTAAACCAATGTTGATGAATGAATATAATAATTATTGTGATATTACAAAATAATAAAAATTAATATTATGAATAGAACCATGGGTCATAATCATATGATATTTGATTAGAATATTTGATTTTGTCAAACTCCTCCTCTCAAACTGCTAGTGACATGGTCATGTCAAAATTGTCTCTTAGCAAATTGAATCTTGTATAAATGAGAGGTTTAGTCATGTAGGCTGCAATTGGATTAATAGTAGGAACATACACCACCATTACTTCCTTTTGAAGGATTTGATCACGTATGTAATGCACATTCATCTCAATGTGTTTAAACCATGTGTGCATGACTGGATTAAATGTAATTGACTTTGCACTTAGGTTATCACACAATAAAATGGGTTTTTTAAGCATTGGTAGTTTTAGTTCTGTTAGTAGTGATCTAATCCAAGCTACTTTTGCTGCAAGATCAGCCAAGGCTCTGTATTCTGATTTTCTGCTTGATCGTGACACTACCTTTTGTTTTCTTGAGGATAAAGAAACTAAAGTTTCTATGAGAAACACACACTGTCCTCTCATGGATTTTTCATCATCAATACTAGTTGCCCAACTTGCATCAGAATACCTTATTATGTCAAGATCATTTGAGGGTTTTATGTATAAACATAGGTTCATTGTATCTTGAAGATATCTTAGTATTCTTTTTATTCCTTGTCAATGATCCAAGGTAGGTGTGTTCATGTATTGACTCACTTTGTTAACGGCAAAGGCAATGTCTGGTCTTGTGTTGGTCAAATATTGCAATGCACACATGGCTTTTCTGTACAAAGTAGCATTGGTCATTGGTTCCCCTTTTGTAGTGAATTGTCTACCAGCCACCATTGGTGTTGGACACACTGAAACTGTCTCCATGTTGAACTTATTCAAAATATCTTTTATGTACTTTGTTTGCCTTAGGTACATTTGATTGTCTTTCCTATGTACTTCAATGTCAAGAAAGTAATGTATATGTCCTAAGTCTTTTAGTGAGAAAGCAACATTAAGTTGATTGATGAATGTTTCTAAGAACTGGCGATTGCTTCCTATTATAATAATTTCATCAACATAAATAAGAAGAAAAGTGATATGATTTGTACCTCTAAGAATGAATATAGATGAATCACTTTTGGTGTTTTGGAAGCCCCAATTTTGAAGAGTGTCTCTTAGACTACCAAACCAAGCCCTTGGTGTTTGTTTTAAACCATATATGGTCTTGGACATTTGTAATTTGGTTTGATTGAGTCTATGTAGCCTTCAGTTGATGCATAAAAATTGTTTCCTTCATATTTTTATATCGGAAATCATTGTTTATGTCAAGTTGCCTAACATCCCAATTGAAAGGCACTGCAATGACTAATATGATTCTAGTAGAGTTGGACTTGACCACAAGACTGGAAGTTTCATCAAAGTTTATGCCTTTTGTTTGCTGAAAACCTCTTGCAACAAGTCTTGTTTTTCTTCTTTCAATTGAACCATCCACTTTATACTTGATTTTGAAGATCTATTTTAAGTCTATGATGTTTTCTTGACCCTTGAATGATACTAATGTCCAAGTTTGATTAGACATTAATTAAAGCCTTGAATGCTACATCCACGACTTCTTTCCATTCTAGCTTGATTAGAGCTTCCTTAACATTCCCTAGTTCTTTGTCATCTTCACGAGCCTCTATCAATTCTATATGGTTGCTTAGGCTTGTAAATTCTAACTTTGCTTCTGGTTAACATCCAACGGTTTTGGTGTTAGTTTGGTTTCTTTTAGTTTAAGTTTGTTTGTTATTCTCTATTGGCTTTGTTGATGTTGAATTATCTTCTTCCATTTCTCTTGATGTATTGTTATCAACAAAAGATTCACCAAAATCTCCTTCATTTGAATAATTGTTGGCAGGACAATCACTTGTATTTTCTTCTTAATGACTTGTAGTATTGTTATCTGGTTTAAGAGTATTGCTTGTAGTGGTACTTATAGACTAATTAGGAAGAAAAACTAACATAGGTTCAGCTAAATATTTTAAAGGATTTCTTGTGTCAATGAAATCTTCATGAAAGGAAAAGTGATTCTTATTGAAAATCACATATCTTGGTATGAAAATTCTCCTATGAGAGTTAGTGCATTTGTATACTGTAACCAGGGAACACACACCTAATTGTATAAAAATGAAGTCTATTTTTATTATATGGTTTGAGACAAGGGTAACAAACATAACCAAATGGTTTCAAGTTTCCATAGTCAAATTCTTTCCTGTAAATTAGTTAATATGGGATTTTGTTTGGATTTATTGATGATTATATTCTATTGATTAGGTAAACAACAGTGCAAAAGCTTTTCAACAATATTGTAAGGTCATTTTGGCTTGTGCTAACTGTTTTAGACCAAGTTCAACAACATGCCTATGTTTTTTCTCAACCTTGTCATTTTGTTGAGAGGTGTAGGGACAAGACATTCTAAAAATAATTTGAGATTTTTAGGTAATCATTTGGAAAGATTTATATTCACCACCTCCATCATACTGAATGACTTTAATTTTGGTGTTAAATTGGTTTTCAATCATAGCTTTGAAATGAGTGAAGGCATGTATAGTTTCTAATTTTTGTTTTAACAGAAAAATCCATGTGAACCTATTAAAATCATCAATAAAATAAACATAATATTTGAATCAAGATGGAGGAAAAAATTTGGGGCAAGACCCTAAACATTAGTATAAATAAAATCTAAAATTTCCTTAGCATGCGAGGAAGAGTTTTTTTAAAGGCAACACATGTAATTTTCTAAATTGACAAGCTTCAAAAAATGTGAATGAGTCACTAGATGATGTTTTCACATTGAATTCCTTCAAGACCATTTCCAAAACTTTATTGTTGGGATGTCCAAGTTTCCTATGTTTATTTTATTTAAAAGACATGTAGACATAATAATCTTTATTGTCACATAGTTTATACAAGCCAATTTTAAGTTCTCCTTTTAGAAGAGTCATTCCTATTAGTTTGTCCTTCACAAAACAACAATTTTCATCAAACTCAACAAGTATTTGTTGTTAGCAATCAACTTCGAAATACTTAGTAAATTTTTGGTGATTTTCGAAACATAAAGAACATCATGCAGATGTAGATTATTCAATTTGATTAATCCTAATGCCATTACTTTCAGTCTTTCACCATTACCAACAAGTAAAGAATTCGTACCATTATTTTCACCAAGTTCCTAAATTTTGTCACTTTGGTGAGTCACAATGTTGTTGGCTCCACTATCAAAGTACCATTCATTCTCTTGACCTTGATAAGGTGAAACTATGAGTGCACTGTGTTCTTTATTTCTTACTTTCAATAGAGTGAGTTTTTCCTGTATAGGGCTTATCAAATCAATAATAACATTATACCTAGCATTTGAGTTTTAACATCCTACCTCTTTCTCTACCACCTCCCATGCCTTTGAAATTAGAACCTCTCTAATTACCTTAGGATCCAAATTTGTTGCCTCTAGACTCATTCTTGGTAGCAAAGTTTGTAGAGGCGTTCAAGTTAAGATTGTTGAAATTATTTAGTTGATCTAATATGCTTTCAAAGGTTAACACTTGAGTTTTCAATTCAACCCAACTAATTTTAATCTAGTTAGACAACTTGATAACTATTGGATTGTAATCAGAGCCAAACCATTTAGTGTCTGAATCACTAAATCAAAGCTAGAGATTGGTGAACCTGCCAACTTTAACTTATTAGCAAAGCTTTTCATCTTGCCAAGATATTGCTTCATTTTCATGTCTTCTTTCTGTGTGTTGTGAAATTTAGATTTCAGGTAAATGATTCTAGATCTGATGTGTGCACCAACAAGGCTTTGAGCTTCATCCCAAAGTTGTTTGGAGGTTTCACAATGAGCCAATTGAGTTGCAATGTCAATTGACACAAAATTCATCAACCATTCTAGAATAGCTTGATCTTGGGCTTGCTAATCCTTATAGATAGGATTGATTTTCGTTGTTCTGTTATCTGCAACAATGAATTGGTTTGGACATTCTATTGTCCCTAGCATATAGTCATCAACTTTGCATCCTCTAATTGCTAGTAGGACTAGAGAGTTCTATAGCAGACATTTGTCTCTGCCCAACTTGAGAGAGATTGTAGAAGGGATGTCATATTTCTAGTTGGCAACGAATGACATGGTTGTTTTGGTTATGGTCAAGAGTTGTTTGCTTGTGTGCTCTTTTACCACATTAGGAAATGGTATTGAAAGTGATAGTTTGCATTGATAATGTATTGTTTAAATACAAAAAGTAATATACAATCAAAATCCTATAATTATGCTAATTAAGACAAATGGTTTTCTAAACTAATGATAATGAATGATTACAATAATTATTATGATATTACATAATAATAAAAATTAATATTGTGAATAGTTATTATCAAGAATCATAATCATAATATATTTCCAACTGATAAGACTCTAAAAAACTAAAATGAATTAGAATAATGAGATGAAAATAAATGTAAAAAGAAGAGAAATAAAATATTTAAATATGCATTTTATCAACAAATGTTAGTCATATATATTTACAAACAAAATTATAAGTATTAATACTTACGAGTATCTCTCTATAAAGTTTATTAACAAATACTTTATCAATAAATTTTTATCTGTTCAATAAATAATATTTACTCACATTTTTTATTATTAAAGGATTATCACCATTATTCATATTCTAGTAATATTAATTATATGAGGACTACAATTTTCATTTTAGATAACCATAAGAAGAGAGAATGATGAAGAGGGAGGGGCCATGCATGGTTTTTGAAGAATATGATAATGTACACGGTGCATAAACATTTCAAGCTTTAATTGTTATTGTTACCAATATCAGCGACATAATTACTTCCTCACCACCAAAATCAATAAAATACTGTCAGAACCGTTACTATATGAGGCGACAAAATGATCAACTATACGTTCACATTGATTATGCAAAGACTCAATCAATAATTGATGAAAAAATTTACAACTTTCTTGTAATACTATTAAACGAAAGAAAAGTTATTGAAGTATTATATATTACATTTAATATTTTATATGTGATAAAGTACATATGAACTCCCCTTTAGATAGGATTATGGATGGTAACGGGTCGGGTCGGATATGGATAGTGCCTATCCGCAATCCGATCCGTCGGATAAAAATGTATTTGCCACTCGACCTGTTACCTGTCGGATATTTGTTTAGAAAAAATTCGTCGGACATTTTAAAATTCGCGAGTACATGTGGATACTCGCAAAAAATAAAAAATATATATATTTTATATATTTTAAAATAAAATTTAAATAAAATTACAAAAAAATTTATAAAATATAGTATAAAATAAATTAAATAAAAATTAAAGTTTAATTTTAATTAAATTTTACTTAATAAAATATTATTTTATTTTATTTTTAATTAAATTTAATTAAAAAATATATAAATTAATTTTTTTTTTTCGGATAACGGGTACCCGCGGATCGGGTAGTATACTATCCGTACCCGACCAGTTTAGAAGCGGGTATTAAAATACCCGCTATCCGTTACCCGTTACCCGCGGATAGTAACTACCCGCCGCGGGTTTTATCCGCGGATACCCGTGCCCGCGGATTTTTTGGCCATCCCTAGAAAGGAGGCACGTGTTAATTTGTATTGATAAGTAAGAGTGATTTGAGAATGGGGTTTCAATTTTTCTTTAGTTTCTTTCTTTTGTTACTGCCTACGTTCTCTTCCTCCAAATATCTTGGGAATAACCTTCTATCTAATCGGAAAGTATTCCTCAAAGAAGAAGAAAACCTTTCCTCTTATGCTGTGATATTTGATGCTGGTAGCACTAGAACTCGAGTGCACGTTTTCCATTTCGACCAATCTCCTTCGCATTGGCAATAATCTTGAATTTCTCGCAAAGGTACTTAGCCTGCTAATTTTTGCTTCATAATTGTTCTCATGTATCTTTTTGATTTTCAAAATTAAAGACTTAGGCCAACTCAAATATTTTCTGGGCTTAGAAATTGCAAGATCTCAACAGGCTATTAATTTGTCACAAAGGAAGTATGCTCTAGAGTTATTAGAAGATGTAGGATTGTTGGGATGTCAACCTATTTCTACTCCCATACAACCATGCACAAAATTCTCCAAGACAGAAGGAAAACCCTATTCAGATGTGCAAGCCTATAGAAGACTTCTTGGCAGGTTATTATATCTAACCAACACAAGACCAGATTTATGTTTTGCTGTTAGTACTCTCAGTTAATTTCTTTCCAATCCTTTGGAAGATCACTATGCAGCAACAATAAGGATCCTGAGATATATCAAGAAAAATTCAGGACAAGGATTATTTTTTTCCTCAAACACAGAACATTCTCTCAAGGCTTTTAGTGATTTTGATTGGGCTGCTTGCCTTGATACTAGAAGGTCTGTGACTGGTTTTAATGTTTTCTATGGTGCATCCTTAATCAGCTGGAAATCCAAGAAGCAAGGTACTATATCTAGATTATCAACTGAAGCACAATATAAAGCCTTAGCTTCCACAACATGTGAAATTCAATGGCTTTTGTATCTGCTCCATGATTTGAAACAACCTCTACCACAACCAGTTCCTCTATTTTGTGACAATCAATCTGTTATACGATTTGCACAGAATCCAGCCATGCATGAGAGGACAAAGCACATTGAAATTGATTGTCATCTCATAAGGGATAAAGTTCAAGCTGGTGTAATTAAGCTCTTGTCTATTTCTACTTCATCACAACTTGCAGACATTCATACTAAAGCTTTGCATCCAGCACAATTTCAATCTTTGTTGTCCAAGCTGAACATTAAGGGTATATATGTTCCAGCTTGAGGGGATATTGGAATTATTTTATTCTCTGTTCATACATATATGTGCATTTATGTTCATATATGTTTATACTTATATTCCTTTTCTATATTGCTCTGAATAATTATATATATCAACTGTACTCTCTCCTTATTATTCAATAAGAAATACAATATTTCATTCTTTCTTCTTTTGTAACATATAGGTTGGTATCGTTGATCCAAAATCTCCCAATGTCATTGTTCGTCTTGTGGATCTTGAAAACTTGATTAAAGGAGCTTGTGGAAAAACATTTGAAGATGCCAAATCCAGTTAACCACTTCTTTCTGAAGAAAGAGTTCCGTTTGTGTGCATGGACATTACGTACCAGTATCCGTTGCTGGTTGATGGATTTGGTAGATTGATCAAGTTCAAGTTCATACAAGTTGGTTATTATTTTCATTTTGTTATTAATAATATATTAAGTGTTTGTTTGTTTCCAGGCCTAGATCCTGAGCAAGAGTTGGCTGGTAAAATTGAATATGAAGATGCTCTTGTGGAAACAGCATGGCCTCTTGGCACAGCCATAGAAGCCGTATCATCAGTGCCCAAATTTGAACGGTTTATGTATTTCCTGTAAGATTCTATGTGGAAGCTATAACTGATGATGATCAGTTACTACAAATAAATGAGACTTTCCACTTTAAAGATTAGATTATGCAGGTGAGGTTGTGGTGGATGAAATGCCCTGATTACTCTTGTTAATCATATATCAATCTCACTAATTAATCTTTATTTTATTTTATTTTTTAACTTCAGTTTACTATATAAGAAACATTAAATCTATCCGATGTCAACATTCCTAAATAAATCAAAATTATCTGCATTATTTATGGTAAAAATTTAATTGATAATCCTATAATACAAATTTAATTTATGGCAACGATCAATTAAGTGCTCATGTCTTTCTATGGGTTTAGATTTCGGTACAAATTAAATGAATTTAGCTATAGTAAAAAAAAATCATATTAACTTGCACTTCAGCTGGAGTTTAAGGTAATATAACATATATTCACGGTTTTTGTACCTTCATAGGCAAATTTGCCTAAAATATTACCAAAGTAGGCAAATTCAAAGTCAAGGGGAAGTCGTGCGACCCCCTAACGACTTCAAAAACAGAAGTCGTGCTACCATGGCACGACTTTACACTGTTCATATGAACAGTGTGAAGTCGTGCCACATAAAAACGACTTCAAGCTGTGGTAATCGATTACGATGGAGCTGTAATCGATTACCAAAAGCTGAAGTCGTGCCACCCCTGCACGACTTCTACTTTGTAGGCCATTGCCACACTGGTAATCGATTACTTGGACTCTGTAATCGATTACCAGCACTTTAAATTGAGTAATTTCCATGGTAATCGCTTACCAGTGTGTTATTGTCCAAAATTTGCACTGGTAATCGATTACCCCTGGCTTGTAATCGATTACCAGTTGCTTGTAGATGTTGATTGACGTCTTAGTTGTTTTGTAGACACATTTGCTTTGTTTTTGTTTTATAATTTGCGATATATCGTGTTTCGGGAAAGTAATTACTTTTAAACAAACTATAAATGGAAAATAGAAAAGAAAGTCAGAAGTAAAAGTTTAAATATTTCATTGAATTGAAAATGCATTACATATCGATAATAATTTAAAATAAGCAAAATAACACTGCTAAGTATCTACGAGGAAGGTCCTGGACCAAAATGACGACGCATAACCTCATGCTCCAAATGATCAACTCGAGTTTCCAATGTATCAAAGCGGTCTCCCATGTTGATCTCGAGTTGTTCAAATCTTGCATTCATGTTCTCATTCATTGTGTTGAAGCTGTCCCCCACAAATGTTCTGAGATCATTCATCCCCCTCATTAAATCATCATATGAAGTTTGGTGTTGAGGAATGGGGGGTGGTGGTCGTTGTTGTTGTGGAGGACGTGCTTGAATGTGGCGTTGAGGAACCCAGACGTCGTTGTGATCCTGCCTAAATCCAAAGGATTCTAGTGAACTATTGGCAATTGTCATTTGCCTTGTCATTGGGGCAGTAATTTCATCATCCAAATCCAATGAAAAGTGTTCCAAGATACGGGAGATCAAAAATGCATATGGTAATGGAGCATTTTGCTTCAAAGCCTTCTTCATCCTATGTCGGATGAGATGGGGCCAGTTGATCTGCTTCCCCGTCATTATAATCCACAACAGAATAATATCTTCCTCGGTAGCCTGGGCAATGTTAGAAACACGTGGCAACAAAACACGAACAATAATGTAATGTAAAATTCTAGCGTCAACAGTCATGGATCCCGCTAGAATTCTACCAACTACACGTTTGTCAGGCGAAATAATCAAATGTTTTGCCGCATCTAAACTGTATTCATCGACCCATTGGTCTAATATTTTTCCTTCAAATTTCAAACCAACAGAGGGTAGGTCGGCTATGGAGGCAAATAGACTGGGTTTAATAATCATTTTCACATTTTTAACCTCAGTCGTAATGGTTCCATTATCGGAAATTTTAAGATTACTATAAAAAATCCGTACAAGATCAGGAAAGTAGCCATGACCATTACCAAAATGACAGACAAAATCAACCAAGCCTAAATTTGTGAGCATTTGAAAAAATTGCAGATTTTGTCTTTCAAAAAATTCTCTATCCACGAATTTTGGTTCAATGACGTCACGATCGCTAAAAAGTGTGAAATACCTTTCTGCCAGTGCAGGAGTTGAAAATTGAAGTATTTGATCGGATTCAATCGGTGATGCTGGTGGTGAGGGTGACAGGGACCTTTGGATCGGTGAAGGTTCACGGCGGCTACGTCCCGCAGCTGTAGAAGTTGAACCCCTAACCCTTTGCCTTTTGGAAGAATCCGCCATTTCGAAATTTTAATCGGTAGAAATTGAAGAAAATAGAGAGTAGAATGTGAAAATGGTGTTTAGAAGTGAGAAAAGTGGGAAAAGATGAGATTTTGGAGGTCTTGGTGGTGTAAAAATGGTGGAAAACGGCGCTGCAGTGGTTGGGAAAGGTTGGGTGTGCGAAATGAGAGAGAAAAAGTTGCTTTTATAGGGTAGGGTTTGGCGGGTAATCGATTACGAGGTTGATGTAATCGATTACCAGGGCCCTGTTAGTGTTTTGCAACCTAGGAAGATCTGGTAATCGATTACAGAGACTTTGTAATCGATTACCAGAGTGTTTATTGCGAAAAAAAAATATTTCGACTGAATATAAAACATAATAAGGTTTTATTACATTCATCCATGTTCAAATAAAGTGTCAAACATAAGAAGTAATTATTATAGTCATCCAAATAGAAGTCTAAACAACTATTAAACAGTACAGAACAATAGAAAAGAGTCTTAAACATTACAAATATTTATGGACGTATAGGGTAAATAAATCTTGTTCTTCGTTGTCCATCTTCATCTATGTAGGTCCAATCTTTCAGATCCTCATAGTGCTCAGATTGAGTTGGAGGACGTATATTTATTGTTTGGACGAAAAGTTCAATATACTGAGACGTCCTCGGACGTTTAACAGACCTGTCAATAGTTTGTGCTTTTTGCCAACGTCCAATCATTTGTGCAATATCATAATCACATTTAATGGAAGCTGTATCATGAATGAGGTGGTTGTTACGTACCTTTGTGGGACGACGATAATCAATATGGGTCACAACTCTTCTGTCTCCACACTGCACAATTTCACTTAATTGAGAAAAAAGTTCATTGAATGAGATATTGTGATTGATTGACGTTGTAACCTTTGCATCTGATCGGAATTCGATCCCGTAACCAGAGCGACTTTCTATCATTCCAGCGCCTTTAAGCGGACCTCCGAAATAGATTATTGCAGGTGAGTTTGGAGTGTCATTTGTGGGTGTCGTAGATGAAGATGATGCATTTGTAGGAATCATAAGACCCATTATTTCGTCCGGAGATCTTACCCATGTAACATAAATTTCCATGACTGCGTTAATGGGAAAATTGGACTTACATGATATCATTTCTGTGACATCTTCGTCCGATCTTAGTGTGAATGCTTCATATGAGACAGTTTGATTATCATCAAGCCTCGGTCGACGGAAGTACAACTTGTCGATGACTGTGTTAGTTGGTTTGTCAGAGGCTATGCAAACTTTTTCTTGAAGTTGTTTGTGGGTGCAGGTGAATGGGATGCGAAACAATTTAGGATTCTGACATCTGAACTCAACTCCATTTTCGCCATTCCTTATTTCGCCGTGTTGAAATAAGGCAGCAAGGTATGAGTTGTATATGTTTTCTGTGGCTGTGGCGTTCATGCCAAAATCTTCATTCTCGTAGGTGTTCATTTTCAGAGAGATGATGTAGTTTGATGAAAGATAAAGTTAGAGCAATGTATTTTGTGAGTTCTGTGGATATCCATAACACAATTGTGGTTGTATTTATAGTGAAAATTTCGTAGTCCTTTTGGATAGAATCTCTAAACAGTACTTGAAAATGACTTGAAAGGGACACAATTTTGTCATGTCATTTAATTTTTATTTAATGATTAAAACAAGTACATCATAATGTTTGTCTATGTCTATCTATGTCCTCCAGTCCCACAAGTTGGTCTTCTTCTTGGGCGTTGTCCTCGTCTCTGTTGTTGGGGTGATTGAGTCTGCGTATTTTCGTCTTCATCCACATGCTGACTTTGAGTTGACTGCTCAGCGTAAAGGAAGTCCATGGTGGGTCGATAAACGTTTTGTGACGAAGACGCGTGTTGGAATGCAGACGGTGGAGTGCTTGTGGTAGTTCCAAAGTGATTTGAAGGACCCGCAGAAAATGTTGACGGACTTGTGCCTAGTGGTGTTGATGGTGGAAAAACACCGTACGAGCTTCCCCCTTGAGTATACGGAGATGGATATGGATACTGCATGTAGTCAAAGGAAGACCTTTGTGGGACGTGGTCAGGCGGTGATGAACGGACTGCGGATGTTGGTTGAAAATGTCGTTGATGATCCATGTCATACTGTTGGAAACAAATTTTTCGGTTATATTGGTTGCAAGAAACAATCATCAAAGAACGAAAAATATTAAAATTATTGTTCTACCTCTTCGTCTGTTGAGTCATCTTCTATTGGAGCTATATACCGGATAGTATGACTTATGTACCATTGCATATACTCTGAATCGTCGCGCAAGTGACCATTTTTGTTAAATGGAACACCGGTGAAAATACGATTGTGTCGGTCATTCCATAAAGCAATCCACTGTTGATGGTGGACTTGCCAATCCCAGTCTGCTCGTCCTTTCATATCTAATTTATGAACCTCATCGAGATTTAACGGTGGTTGCGGTACAGGTTATCGGAATCCGAATTGACGCACCACACGTTCTGACTGGTGGAATTCTACAACTGAGAAGCATATTAGAGGCACAACTGCTCGACAAGTGGGGGGGAGTTGGACTGGAATAATTTGACGAATTTCATCCCGTGTATATGGCGTCCATAAAAACTGAAAAAATATAATTGTTAGTTAAAATTGTTGTACTATTTTTTTAAATTGCAGATTTAAATGTTCAATACCTGTTTTGGTGAAAGGTCATCCAATTTTTGCCGAAATTCTTGTACTGTTGTGGTGTCGTGGCGTCGTGTTTGTGTTGTTCGACACCATTTTTTCGCCAATGGGAAAACAGTTCCGGCGGAGATGTCTTCCTGAGTTACCTCGTGTATTTGCGGAGAAAGACATATTATTCTCTCCCATGCCCAAGACTGTAACAATATCATGCATCCTCCGATATTGTCCTGATCGAGTCTTGTACCGTGATCAAGGGCACGATACAAGCACGAAAGAGCTGCAGATGCCCAGCTATAGCTTCTAACGTTGTCCAAGTCGGCTAAAAGTGGAAGATACATCAAGTGTACCATACTCGCAGATGTATCTGGCATTAGTATGCTGCCAATCACGATCATCATGTACGCTCTAGCGTATTGTTGAACAACCACATCTGTTGCATCATAAGGTAATTGGCGAAACGTATTATTGAGCCACGACAATTTGATTCTGTTGCCTCTCACGGTATTTTCTGGAGGAAGTTGTCCTAGTAGTTGTTCACAAAATAAATGTAGAGGTCCACTGCTCAAGCCAGTCACAACATTACCTTCAATCGGAAGACCTAGTTGGAGTGCGACATCTTCGAGTGTTATTGTACTTTCTCCTACAGGGAAGTGGAAAGTATGAGTCTCAATTCTCCACCTTTCCACCAAAGCAGTGACTAGTACGTGATTTATTTCCATATTTGATACTTTCAAAATATGGTCAAATCCGGTTGCTTGTAGGATGTTCATCACTCGTTGATCGAGCTCGTCCACATGTTTTGATATCCAGATTGCATGTCTTCTCGGTCGAAGAACTCTTTCAGTTCCTTCCCAAATTGCCTTCACCACGTGCTTGTCTTGGAGACGCAAAAGAGACATATCAACTGGTAGATGACGTGCAAAAGCCATAACCAATAATTCTAAGTTTGTGAAAATAAAGAGATATGGAATTGTTTGGAGGAAGTGAAAGGATGGTTGTGAAATATGAGTTGCAGCAAGGAAAGAATCCTTATGCGTCAATGGCTGCAACCTAAACCCATCAATCAAAATATGTAGACTATGGAGGAAGGGAATTGATTCCCTTCATAATGTTGCCATGTGAAGTCTTACACAAAGGCTTACACACCTTACACAAAGCCTTACACACCTTACACAAAGCCTTACACTACCATGTGCAAAAGTAATGGAACATTATTGGCATTGAATAATGTTGTTGAGAGTTGGGGTGATATTGATTGCAAACTCACCCCACTCACACGTACTCTCACAAAAGCATGGCACTCTCACAAAAGCATGGCATGCTTTCCATTGTTATTTTCCCATCAATATATCATTTTCTTTCATATAAAATATTAAAATTAGATTTGGCTGCCCAAAAAATAATAACAAAAATCAAATAAATGAAGCAAACCATAAACCCATTAAAAAAATTATTACTAACAATTATCTTAATTTATGACAATTAAATAAAATTTTTTAATTGAATTTTTGAAAGAAAAAAAAACAAAAAATGCAAAAGTGAAGTCGTGTTGGGGTAGCACGACTTCAATAGGTGAAGTCGTGCTACCCTCACACGACTTCACTTTTGCATTTTTTGTTTTTTTTTTCTTTCAATTTTTAAAATAAGATTAAGGGAAAAAAATTATTTAAAAATTAAATTTTCATCCTAAAAAATTATTTAAAAATTTAGGACAACCCTAAAACCTTAATCATTTAATATTTTAATTTTTACCATATTTAATTCTATTTTTTTAACCTATTTTTAAATATTGGCAACTAATTTTAATTAAATTAAATACCAAATTAATAAGTTTATTACAAAAAAAAAATATACAACACTTGTATAACCTCTAAATAATTGAACCATAATTTTTTAACAATTTTCTATAATATTTATGAATTTTTAAAAATTGAAAACTACACTTAAAATGAATTTTTGAAAGAAAAAAAAAACAAAAAATGCAAAAGTGAAGTCGTGTTGGGGTAGCACGACTTCAATAGGTGAAGTCGTGCTACCCTCACACGACTTCACTTTTGCATTTTTTGTTTTTTTTTTTCTTTCAATTTTTAAAATAAGATTAAGGGAAAAAATTATTTAAAAATTAAATTTTCATCCTAAAAAATTATTTAAAAATTTAGGACAACCCTAAAACCTTAATCATTTAATATTTTAATTTTTACCATATTTAATTCTATTTTTTTAACCTATTTTTAAATATTGGCAACTAATTTTAATTAAATTAAATACCAAATTAATAAGTTTATTACAAAAAAAAAATATACAACACTTGTATAACCTCTAAATAATTGAACCATAATTTCTTAACAATTTTCTATAATATTTATGAATTTTTAAAAATTGAAAACTACACTTAAAATGAATTTTTGAAAGAAAAAAAAAACAAAAAATGCAAAAGTGAAGTCGTGTTGGGGTAGCACGACTTCAATAGGTGAAGTCGTGCTACCCTCACACGACTTCACTTTTGCATTTTTTGTTTTTTTTTTCTTTCAATTTTTAAAATAAGATTAAGGGAAAAAAATTATTTAAAAATTAAATTTTCATCCTAAAAAATTATTTAAAAATTTAGGACAACCCTAAAACCTTAATCATTTAATATTTTAATTTTTACCATATTTAATTCTATTTTTTTAACCTATTTTTAAATATTGGCAACTAATTTTAATTAAATTAAATACCAAATTAATAAGTTTATTACAAAAAAAAAATATACAACACTTGTATAACCTCTAAATAATTGAACCATAATTTTTTAACAATTTTCTATAATATTTATGAATTTTTAAAAATTGAAAACTACACTTAAAATGAATTTTTGAAAGAAAAAAAAAAACAAAAAATGCAAAAGTGAAGTCGTGTTGGGGTAGCACGACTTCAATAGGTGAAGTCGTGCTACCCTCACACGACTTCACTTTTGCATTTTTTGTTTTTTTTTTCTTTCAATTTTTAAAATAAGATTAAGGGAAAAAAATTATTTAAAAATTAAATTTTCATCCTAAAAAATTATTTAAAAATTTAGGACAACCCTAAAACCTTAATCATTTAATATTTTAATTTTTACCATATTTAATTCTATTTTTTTAACCTATTTTTAAATATTGGCAACTAATTTTAATTAAATTAAATACCAAATTAATAAGTTTATTACAAAAAAAAAATATACAACACTTGTATAACCTCTAAATAATTGAACCATAATTTTTTAACAATTTTCTATAATATTTATGAATTTTTAAAAATTGAAAACTACACTTAAAATGAATTTTTGCAAGAAAAAAAAAACAAAAAATGCAAAAGTGAAGTCGTGTTGGGGTAGCACGACTTCAATAGGTGAAGTCGTGCTACCCTCACACGACTTCACTTTTGCATTTTTTGTTTTTTTTTTCTTTCAATTTTTAAAATAAGATTAAGGAAAAAAAATTATTGTTCACCATAAATAATTATTTAAAATTTACCACAAACCTAAAACCTTAATCATTTCATATTTTAATTTTTTTCCAATCTATTTTGAATGGAACACTACCACCTACGAGATAGACCTGCCAAGGAAATGAAAGGTGAATGAAAGGTGAATGCACAATGCATGCTACATCTGCCAAGGAAATGAAAGCTGAATGCATGCTACCTCTACTTTAATTAAGATACTTACAATAAAATTTAACATTGAAATATATTACTCCTCTATTGCACTTCTATTGCTCTAGTATAACTCCTCGGTGCTCTTCTATTGCTCTTGTATTACTCCTCTAGTGGTCTTCTATTGCTGTTGTATTACTCCTCTATTGCTCTTCTATTGCTCTTGTATTACTCCTCTCTTGCTCTTCTATTGGTTCCAACATCAACAATTTCATAATGGCATCGTGGAACTTCGAAGCATCTTCATCATCACATATCATTGATGAAGAACCAGTGATATTGGATAATGTTGATGATTTTAGCACAGATGATGAATTGGACAACTTACTTCACGATCAACATAATGACGACCACGAAATGATACAGTCATCTCAGGTTGTCATTCCAGAGTTGCATGACCGTATGCAATTCCAATCAAAGGAGGAAACTATTGCTGCAATCAAACAATATCACATCAGCAATGGTTACAAATACACGGTACTCGAATCAAAGCCTAACATTTATGTTATTCGATGTGTAGAATACCACAACGGTTGTCAATGGCGCTTGAGGGCAGGCTATAGCAAAGTGCGTAAATATTGGGAAATCAAAAACATCGACGGCCAACATACTTGTTTCTCTAACATACTATCTCAAGATCATACAAATCTTGATAGTACTCACATTGCAACAATCATATCAAATTCTGTAAGGACAAACCCGTCAATTCCCATCAAGAGTTTGATAGCAGATATTAAAGCTCGATTCGGATATTCTGTGTCCTACAGAAAAGCTTGGATCGCAAAACAAAAGGCTCTTGCGATGGAGTTTGGTGATTGGGAAGAGTCTTATAACCATCTACCAAGGTGGTTACATGCGGTCAAGGATGCAAACCCAGGTACAATTTTACAATGTACTGGTTCTCCAGTCAACATTGATGGAGAAATTGACAATAATTCCTACATTCTCGAAAGAGTTTTTTGGTCGTTCGGTCCTTGCATACAAGGATTCAAATATTGTAAACCCATTCTACAAGTTGATGGAACATTTTTAACGGGGAAATATCATGGAACTTTGCTGACCGCCATAGCTCAAGACGGCAATAGAAATCTTTTCCCCTTGGCATTTGCGATTGTAGAAGGTGAGACAAAGGAGGCCATGATATGGTTCTTTCAACTACTTCGAGAACATGTTTGTCCTGGACAAAATATTTGCATCATCACTGACAGAGGAAAGGGTATCTTATCCGCTTTAAGATCAGAAGAAGTTGGTTGGGAAGAAGATGGTATGAACTCTGTTTACTGCATACGTCATCTGGCCTCCAACTTCAACAACAAATTCAAAAATCAGGACCTGAAAAAACAATTCATCAATTTAGGTACTACCACTATCTATTTGACTGCCAATTTCAGTGTTCGTATTTTTTTTGTTTATTTTTTACGTCCTTACAGCTTACGAGGTCAAGCAACCTACTGTCACCGCAAAGCTTACTGCACTAAGAAACCAATACCCACAACAAGTTGCTTGGATAGATAAAATTCCATTACAGAAATGGTCTCAAGCTTTTGATGGAGGGAGAAGATATGGACATATGACCACTAATCTTGCTGAGTGCATGAACTCCGTTTTAAAGGGAGCACGTTCATTACCAATTTGTGCTCTCATTAGAAAAACATTTGAGAGGACACAATCATGGTATGTTGAACGAGGATTAAAAGCAAACTACATGCTACAAGCAGGCCACCAATTTCCTGAAGAAATTGCTGATATTATTAGGAAAAATCAACAACAATCTGCATATTGTCTTGTTCAGCGCTACAACCGTGAAAATTCAGAATTCGAAGTTCAAGAAATTTCAACACCTCACCAATATCGCCCACATCCACTTTCCTATAAGGTCAGGCTAAATGAATGGTGGTGCGATTGTGGTCACTTCCAAGCTACTCGTCTCCCATGTCATCACGTTGTTGCTGTTTGTGCTAATTCTCATATACCACTAACCCAGGTAATCGACCCAGTGTACAGTCTTACCAACATTTTCAAGGCATACGAAGTACAATTCCACCCAATCCAAAACGAAGATTATTGGTCTGCGTATACAGGTCCAAACTTCATACCAGATCCTAAAATGCGACGCAAGGCATCCGGAAGACCATCTACAAATAGGATTCGTAATGAGATGGATCAGTCCACTCCAGATCAGCAAAGAAAATGCTCTTACTGTCGCAACGAAGGTCATCATAGGGGAAATTGTCCATTTCGTTAATAGTTTTAATCTTACCATTTTGTAATCCATTCAAAAATTATTTACTTAATGACAATTAATATTTCATTTCAATTTTCTTATACCTTTTCATTTTTTTTTATTATAACTTCGTCCACTACACCAAAAACAAAGCAAATGTGTCTACAAGCAACTGGTAATCGATTACAAGCCAGGGGTAATCGATTACCAGTGCAAATTTTGGACAATAACACACTGGTAAGCGATTACCATGGAAATTATTCAATTTAAAGTGCTGGTAATCGATTACAGAGTCCAAGTAATCGATTACCAGTGTGGCAATGGCCTACAAAGTAGAAGTCGTGCAGGGGTGGCACGACTTCAGCTTTTGGTAATCGATTACAGCTCCATCGTAATCGATTACCACAGCTTGAAGTCGTTTTTATGTGGCACGACTTCACACTGTTCATATGAACAGTGTAAAGTCGTGCCATGGTAGCACGACTTCTGTTTTTGAAGTCGTTAGGGGGTCGCACGACTTCCCCATTTTCGTAATTTTTCCCGGATTTGCCTATTTGCGTAATTATTGGGTCAAATTTACCCATTACGGTACAAAAACCTATATTCACAGAGCAATTAATTAATGAAAACTGAACTTTGATTCATATATTCCAAGTAAAATCCAAACACCATCTTTAAATTTAAAAGTTTAAAAGGTACTATAGAAGTTGAGAAATAACAAAACAAAAAATGATAAGTTTAATCCAACTTCTTACTTGGTATGCTAAACTTACACACTAAATTTCAAGTTAAAATAGGTTAAATGAACTGACTCATTTACTCATAAAAAAATTATGTATCTAATTAATGATATTTTCAATGGTTGAAGATGGCAACAAGTTGATAATATAAATTTCTTTATACTGCTTCGCAACAAGTTGAAGATGACAAGATAATATAATCCCTTCTCTATATAATCTCACCTTCAACTATTATAAAAAAAATTATAGATAGCGTTTTTATTTGTTAGACACCAATAGATAGCGCTTATTGAAAAAAGCACTATCTATTTATCTAAATTTTAAAAAATAAATAAATAATTTTTTAATAAAATATTTCAAAAAATTTAAAATATTTTTCAAAAACAAACATAAAATGTTAATTTTATTGTGTACAAACCTAAGCTATTTATGGGTTCTATTATAACAAAAAATAAAATAAAATATTAAGAAAAATATGCCAATAACAAACAGAAAAAATGTTCATTAATTTAATATACGAATAAAAATTATTGGTACAATAATATTTCAAAATATAATCATTGAGTCATCCAATACGTATCATGACATTACATTGTTTTATAAAATGATATATACAAGTATAATTGTTTCTGCTGAAATGGGACGAGGATCACCTTCTAAAGAGTTTCTATTTCCATCGAACATCCTCCTTGCTCCTTGCTCCAAAATACCGATCGGTATAAGGCTTCTGGCCTCGGATGACCGAATGGTGTGGGGGACTTGCAAAAGACACTTTGACGCCTCTGTAGGTCTTTTAAAACTCAATTGTAAGTAAAAGGTGAGTTTACCTAAAAATTAAACTCCTTAGTTCTTAAAAATCTGACCAATTAATTCACCTCTTAATAATCATTTAATATCTGTTTTAACCAGTCATCAATAGTCGTTACCGTATTGATTTCGCTTTAACTATATATAACTGCTGTCAGAATCGCGGTTAATAGGCTTCTTTCTGCGGGTAGACCGAGCTGTCATGAGATGTCTTTTCACACCTTAATTTGAAATGTAGATTCTAGATATGTAGTTAGTATAATTGATAAATATATGCATGAGTGGTGCAATGGTCTTAATTTTGGCAGTTACTTGCGTTATGGTAACGAAGCAGCTGGTGCTGAGATTTTCAAGGTCACTGATGGTGCTGCTAGTCCTTGCCTTTTAGTTGGTGATGGTGCTGCTAGTCCTTGCCTTTTAGTTGGTTATGAAGGTAATTAAAGCATTCTTTTTCACATACCCTGTAATGCTGTTTTTGAGCATTGTAGACAATAACATGTGAGTTTTTGTTCTTCTTGAAAGATATGTACAAATATTCTGGAGAAACATACAAGATCTATGGCCCTACTTCTGCTTCCAACTTTGATGAATGCCGAGACACAAGCCTTGTGCCCATCAAAATTGTACGTTTGGTGGAAAGGAAGTGGACAGAGAAACCTTGTTGTTACTTCATCTTTCTACTATAGGACTTCAGAGGTATCCATTTTAATTTTTACACACCCTCCTTAATCTATTTTAATCTTTATATATAATTTTCAACTATGAGAAGTAAGTCACATTAAAAAGTAACAAGAATTAGATTTAATAATTTTTTAATATAAGTAATTTTGACTTTGAAAACTACTTGATTTAGTTAAATAGTACAAACATACTCAATATATATTAAATATTATCACCATATAAGTCAATATAAATTTTATTTTATAAGTTGAATTATATTTAATTTTTTTTTTAAAAGGATATTAGAGTAAAAAAAACTGATCTTAATAAGATTTATTATTTTATTAAGCATATTGTGTCACCTATTATTAAAATATTATCATATCATTATTAATATTTAGTTTTATATTAAAAATATAAAAATATTATGTCAGAAACAAAATAGATGTTACATGTAAAATTAAATTAAATTTAAAGTTCAGTCTTCATAAGAACTCGTGGAACACGTTCAAATCACGATATATTAAATAAGTTTTTTGAACATTAAAATACCGACATTGTAGACAAATAGAACTGAATTGTATTATACTATTAAAATCTGTAGTGAACTAAAAACTAATTTGTTTAAATTGAATTGACTGAAAAACAGTTAAGACAAACTGAGCTGAACCGTTTTTCCTTATCAAACTGCAATGAACTTAATTATACTAAATTGTACTAAACTACTACAATATAACTATTAACTATAATAATTTTAAACTAAATCGTACTAATTTTAAGCTGAATTGTACTAGTTTTTAAACTGAATAGTATAACAATACATGTTCTTTTTAATTGAAATTTATTTTAATATTTATTTTATTTTATTTATAAGTGTCTTACAAATTAATTTTTTAATTATTTGATATTATTATTTTCTATTTTATTTATATTTCTTTTATTATTATATGTGTATGGAACTTATTTTATTATTGATTTATTTATTTTATTTTATTTTTTATTTTTTTATTTTATATTTATTTTGTCATGAATATTATTTTACTTTTACATTTATTTTTTTAATTTTTTATTTATATTTTTTTGTTTTATATGTGTATATAACTTATTTTATCTTTTTATCTATTTATTTTATTTTAAAATAATTTTTTATTTATATTTATTTTGTTGCCTCATAAAATTGTTTTATTAATCAATTATTTATTATTTATATTTTATTATGTAAAAATTAAACTAATATTTATTAATTATTATAATATAATAAAAGATTATACAGAAAAATTACTCTTTGTTAATTTTTTTGTCATTTGATATTTCTATAATATTAATTATTTTTGCTATATTACTATTTTTTTATGATATTTCATTATATGGTCATTTAATAAAATTTAGCATTAAAAAATATATTTTAGTTTTAGTCTGTAAAATACTATCATTTAAAAATAATAATATTAGATATGTATTTTAAAATAAGTTGATTTTTAAAATAAATAGTTATTTTAGTGTGTAAGGACTCATAAAAATGAATCAGCTTCAATATGGCCAAGTGGCAGCGTAGGATAGGTTGGGTAAAATATTAGTAAAAAATAAATAAATAAATAAATAAACTTAACATTTTAAGTTCATTCATTTTGAAGAACAACCACCCTTTCTACGTTTTCTCCTTCTCTGCCTTACAACTTCTTCATCTCAACTCAGATTTTGATCATTGGGGCTTCAAGGGCAACGTTTTGAACCAATCGATTTTTCTTTTTTGTAACTGGTAAGTTGATGCCCTCTTTCTATTCATTCTAGGGCTGTAAGCATGCAACCAATTTGATTGCATGTAGCCCATTTCTTATTCTTTCAATTTTAGTTGTTACGGTGCTCTAAGACTTTTATTCTATCATCAATTGATGATCTATAGGCACTGTGAGGGTTCCCTGAGACGCGAGACAGAATTTGGGCATCTATGAGCTTGACTATTCGGAGTCAAAGGTAAGGGAAGCTTAGGTTTTAATTCTATTCTGTGTAATTAGTATGCATGATTTGATTCCGGTTGAAATTGTTAAATTGTAAGATTACGTGTATGAGAACATGAAATTCTTAAATTGTAAGATTACGAATCTGTGAATGGATGTAATTGAATTTATATGTGTGAGGTATAATGCTGAATATGAATATGTGATGAGGTGGAAACTGTTGTGCAAGTTACTAGATAAGAAGGTTAGATGACTTAGTTGAGTCAAATCTGACTAGTTAGAGGTGTCTAAAGGACTAAAAACGTCTTCTAATTGGAAAATCTAGATTTGAGTCCTTAGGTTGTTGAAAACTAAGATTTTGAGTATGAATTGATGCACAAACACTAAAGAATGGGGTTAGGAATGTCTAGAACCAGTTAGGCAAGTTTGATTAATCATATAGATTAAGTTAAGAGTGCTAGAAATCCACCAAAAGGCCTAAACCGAAATGAGAGTGGGTGAGTTCTGCAAAATCTACAGAAAATCTGCAGAATCCACGCCTAGGCGCCCCTGAGGGGGGCTGGGCGCCCTTCAACGCGCTGTTTCACCTTAATTATGGCGCCCGGGTGCCCCTAAAGGGGGTTGGGCGTCCTTTTCTGCTGTTGCTTTTGTTTTTGATAGTTTGTGGGGTTTCGGATGTCCGTTTTAGACATTCTTTAGGTCGTTCTAGAGGTTTTTTACCCTTCCAGAGCCATTGGTGAGGGTCCCCAAGCTGTTTGAATTACTTAAGTATTGATAAATAAAGATTATAAAGAAACTTGTGTTAATAAGTGATGTTTTTGTGAAAGTATGTAACGTCTGAGTATGTATGAGTTGTTTTTATAACATAACTAAAGGATTATCGAGCAACATGATTAAGAGTATGATGTATTGCGTTGTGAATTATAGTTTGAACGCATGTATGTACAAAGTATGTGAATTATGTAAGTGTAACAAAGTGATGGTTGGTGTAAGTGTAACAAGTATGGTTATTGGACATAATTCCATTATCCTCAAGGGAGGTTACATGGTGGTGCCCTGTAGTTTGTTGTGATTGACCGTATGAATGGTCGGAGTTCCAGATGGGGTTTATCCTAACATTCTAATGACCATCCATGCTCAATTAGAGAGTGATGAGTCATGTGGTGAGAATAGCAGGAGGTCCTAGTATAGGTGCTACGTGGAGGCCTATTATTCGTTAAAGGGCTTACACTTGTGTGTGGTCGGGTGAAACCCCTCGGCAATGGCTTTGCAAAGCAGTAGGGCCACAACAAGTGCACAAACCCTTGGAACTCGACATTTCATACTAGTCCGGATGGTCAAATCACGTGTAGGTCATTGGTATCAACAAAATGCGTTCAGTTTTAGTCTAAATTGTGTTATGGTCTTTGCATGATGTGTGTGTGATTGTATAACATGATAGTTAGTTCCATTTAATGTATAATCTGATAGAATGTTTACTTGCTTGCTTGTGTGCATGCTGTTATGTATATGTTAGTTTGAATTTGGACTTATCTTGCATGTTTTTCAACCTAGCTTACCCTTGCATTGTTTGTGTTGTATGTGTTTGCCTTCCCCCTTGCGATGATCATCCAATCCTTTGGATTTGAGCAGTAAGTGAGGATGTGCCTCCGAAACAAGCCTTAGAGACTGCAGAAGACCCAATTCCTAGTGCTTAGGACTCCCATTATATCCATATTAGTTAGCTCTTTATTTCAAAGACTTCATGTAATTATCATATTCCTAGACCTTCATTCTATTGTGTATTTTAGAGAACTCTTAAGATTTTAATTAGGTTTTAATTCCATCTATCTTTTGGACGACTGTATATAGGTAAATATTGTTATTTAGCATCTCCCAACTGCTTTCACATATTATAATAGTTGAATCCTATTATATTATATGTATATATGATATTTTGGGATATCACAGTGCTCTCACACACATTTTAATATCATTAAAAAAGTTTTTAACATATTTTTACATATTTAATAATATGTTAAAGAATATAATATATTTAAAGTATTATTTTTTATATAGTCTTTTTTTTCTTTTATGATTTCTATTACTTAATCATTTAATAAAATTAAAATTAAAAAAAATATATTTTACTTTTATTACTTAAAATAATATTATTTAAGAAGTAATATATGTTTATTGATAAAAAATTATAAAAATTTGTGATAAAAAAATTGTCTTAAAAAATTAATTATTATTTTTTATGTGAACAGTTTCTTTTATTAATATTTTATTATTAAATATAAGAAGAAACGAGAACTAGAGAAGATGAGAGAGTAGATACAATTCTCACATTAACTGAACTGAAACTGTTATAATTTTAGTTTTTAAAAAGTGAACCATAAAATAGTATACTGAACTTTTAGTAAAAGTGGAATCAGTTTTTTTAATACAATATAATACAGTTAACTATAGTACAATATAATACAGTTAACTATAATACAATTATTTTTGTCGAGTCCTAATTGCATCAATCATATATCATACTCATAATAATAAATAAGGGCATAGCTTTCACATGACTTGGAAACTACTTTTAGTGTAAAAAAAGTAAATAATTTTATATTGTTTAGTGTATGTCTAATTATGTAAAATAATACAACAACATTAATATAATAAATAACACATTCCGTCGTTAACCAAAATGGTAGAACACGGAAAGGAATAATGGTTGGAGCTTCATGTTTGGCAAAACATAGGTATGTATTAATCACGAAAAGGCTTAGGATTCGTTTATTTAACTTAGAAAATCACGATGACATAGTATTTTTTTGTTCTAAATTTAAGTAAAAATAATATTTTATTTAGGATAAAAATAACTATTAATAACTTTTTAAAATTGTTAATAAGTAATTTAGAGATAAAAAGTAAGTAAATTAAAAGGGACGAATAGTTAAAAAAAAAGTCAAAAATAAACCGGAAAGGAAGTTTGTTCAAGATAATTGAATGTACCGATAGTAAAATAGGTCAATTCGATTCGTTTAAGCTAACGAGGCACCCACCCATAAAAAAAGACTACAATTAAAAATGGATTGAAATTTACAATCCGTTCCATGAAGATGTCGAGTTTCTTCTTGTTTTGATTTTTTTTTTCTGTCATCAAATCTAATATACATGAAACACTAAGTATTTTTAACTGTTTGGTCACTATTTTTATTAGTTGTAGTTATTTCAAGTTGAATGTTATAAAGTTCTGTTTTTCAGCATTCTAGACAATAAAGTGAGTTTTTTTTTCTTCTTCAAATATCTATACAAATATTATGGAGAAACGAACAAGATGGGTCCTACCTCTGGTTACAACTTTGATGAGGTAAGACCCGCGAAAATGTAATGTTTATAAATAAAACTTGAATATGTTTTATTAGAATGTATATAAGTTTAAAACATGCGGTGTAGTTTAGTTGGGGTGTAAGTATTGAGTAGAATATAAAGTTTTATTTTATTTAATTATTTTGTGGATATAAGTGTAATATATATTATTGTATGGTTGTTAAATTTATGATGTTCTATATTTTCAATGTGATGTGTTGACTTGTTGGTAAAGATGTGTCTAGGATTCAATGGATATGAGTTTAAATCCTACCAATTATAAAATTGATTGAGATTTTAAAGGTAGCACCATCTAAACAATTACTCTTAACTTATAATATTTTTTTAATTTAAAATAAAATAAGGACTTATTGAACGAGAAATAAAAAGAAAGGAAACTTAAAAAGAGAGTACATCAAAATTGAGAGAAAAGAAAAAGAGAACATAGTGAGATAGAGAGTATTTTTGAGAAAATAGCATAAGCGTGAAAACATTGATTTTTATGATTAAAATCTTATAATTGACTAAGATATTGTAGATATTCCAGATCCATGATAGAAAGCGAGAGTGAGAAAGAAACTTTTATTATTTAAAGTTTTTGTATTATAAAATATAATGAATTTATTTTATTTTGTTTAATTTACTGATTTTGGTATTATATAAATGGATTTCATATGATGATTTTAAAAATTTTAAATTTACTTAAAATCGGAACATCTCACAAATCCGAATATTACATATGATGCCGAGACACAGTTCTAAAGGTTCTCAGACTGAATGAGCCTTGTCAAAATTGTACATTTGGCGGAATATGGAACGCTGGAAAAGGAAGTGGATAGAAAAACCTTCTTATTACTTCATCTTTTTTTGTATTATAGATCTTCATACTTATCCATTTTAATTTCTATACCCCCTCCTTAATCTATTTTAATCTTTATATATAATTTTCAACTATGAGAAGTAAGTCACATTAAAAAGTAACAAGAATTAGATTTAATGTTAATTTTTTAATATAAGAAATTTTCACTTTAACAACTTCCATATTTAATATAAGAAATTAAAGACAAATTTATAATATATAAATAAATATAAAACTTATTTAATTGTAAAATTAGATTAAATTTAAACACTAATTTTTAAAATAATATTATAGTTATAAAAAATCTATCATAACAACATTTTTATTTTACTCTATTGTATTACTTATTATTAAATTATTACTTAATTTTAATTTTGAATTCAATATGAAAATATTATGGTAAAGACAAATTTAAATATATATAAAATTTATATATATAATTCAGTTTGTATATAGAGATTAAAATATATGATTGTTTTTGGGTCAAACCTTACAGATTTGTTTTTTATACCACTCTAAAAAAATATCTTATCAATAAAGGTATCTATATGTATATAAACTCATGTTTGTTTCTTCTTTTATCCGATATGGAACTTTGTTTGTATTCCAATACTAATTAGGTTCTTTATGGTCTTTTAAGTTTGTTTTGTGAAGCCACCCAATTCCAAAAATGGTCATGTGGAATGAATGGGAAATTGCAGCTAAAAAGAAGCTTGTAAACTATCATTTGAGGAATCCACTTTTCCACATGTTGCCAAAGATAAACTTCCATTTGTATGCCTGGATCTTGTATGGTTGTATATGGATTTGGTATATGGATTTGGTATATGTTTTAATACCCTATAATTTTTGGCAGGCCTTGATCCTGAGCCAAGAGATTACAGTGGCAGAAGGAATTGAATATCAAAATTCTATTGTGGAAACAGCATGGCCTCTAGGAACTGCTATTGAAGCCATATCATCTTTGCCTAAATTTAATCGATTAATGTATTTCATTTAAGCTTCTAAAGAATTCAGGAAAATTCCAATGTTTAAAAGTACCTTTATTGAAATAATTAAAATAAAAGTAGCACTTTCACCATTCATTATTGAATATCTCAAATGCTTTATGCCCTACAATATAGACAGACATATATAATTATTTATACATCATGCCAATAGTTAATGACGAAAAATAATTTCAAATCTAGTAAACATTAATAAATTTAAAAAAAGTTAGAGATTTTCTTTTAGAAAAGTAATCAAACTATATGAAACGGATTAAACATGTTCTATTTTATTCATCATTAACGTATTCTAAAGCCTTAAAATGATAAGAACTCGTGGAACACGTTCACATCAAGATATATTAAATAAGCTTTTTTGAACATTAAAATACGAATATCGCATCAATCATATACCATACTCATAATAATAAATAAGGGCATAGCTTTCACATGACTTGGAAACTACTTTTAGTGTAAAACTAAATAATTTTATATTGTCTAGTGTATGTCTATTTATATGTTTGAGAGTGAATGTTGCAGCATTGAGAGTTAGTTGACTGGTTTGAGAATGGTTTTGGTGTGGTCAAGAAAAGGGACAAAGAAAATGGACTTAACCCTCTTTTCACTTCTATTATTGTTACTATTGCCTGCACTCTCTTCTTCCATATATGTTGGGAACAATATCTTTTTCAATCATCGCAAGATATTCCCCAAACAACAAGAACTTACTTCCTACGCTGTGACCTTTGATGCTGGTAGCACTGGTAGCCGTGTGCATGTCTTTCATTTCGACCAGAACTTAAATCTTCTTCACATAGGCAACGAGATTGAGTTCTATGATCAGGTGAAAATTAAAATTCGAAAGTATTAGCTTATAGGTATATTTACATGTTCATGTGAATATCATTGGTTTCTCTTCATTACTTCTTGGCATGTTTGTGGTGTAGGTGACACCTGGTTTGAGTGCATATGCTGATAATCCTGAAAATGCAGCAAAATCTCTGCTTCCACTTTTGGAGGAAGCTGAAAGTGTTGTCCCTCAGCACCTCTACCCCACCACACCAGTTAAACTTGGGGTTCGTCTTATGCCTCTCTATATCTCTCACTCATTAGTCATAATTTGATAGTTTTTTTTATTACGAAAGTGAATTTTAAGTCTAATACGATAACAGTCCAATAGTGGATAAAATAATATACCTAACAAACAACAAATTTTATTAAGATAGATTCTAACCATAACTCTAATACCATGTTGAGAAGTGGACTTCTCAATCTCACAAAACCGGCTTGTAAAATAAGGTTTGCCCCCACTTATATATTATATCTCTAGTCAATATGAAACTTCCAACAATTTTGAACATTTGAAAGCAAGGTTTTAAATAAATTGTTGGTCATTGTTACATACTCTCATGAACTTTCAACCGGCTTGTTCTTTTATTTGAAACCATGGCAACTCTCTTCTTAAAAGTTACCACATAGAAAAAATATAAGATAAGTTTAACACTCATTTTTTATACATAAAATTTATCAAGAATGTCTAATTAACATGAGATTTCCAATATATTTATCTTATGTTGAAACATAGGTATATCAAATGTAAAACTACATAATAATAATAATAATAATAATAAGGTTTAAACCATTTAGGCGTTCCTATTTTCGTTCGGTCCTCCCACTTTGGTCCTCTTCTTTTAAACTTTTCCAATTGAGTCCTCGGAATTGCTAATTTGAAGCAATTCGGCCCTGTCGTTAAAAATCATTAACGGTCGTTTAAGTATTGCTGACATGGCATTATAAATGAATTTTTTATTAAAAATTTTTAATGAATATTCTTGTAATCAAGATTTTAAAAGGTGAAAGTGAAAATAAGAAAGCGTTAGAAACAATTAAGCCAGAAGTCTTTTTTCACTGTGGATTACTACTATAGAAATCAACCCGTCGACTTCTGAGACTTGTCAATGGGAGCCTAACCAAACACATTTCAAGAATATCATCCGGAAGAAAGATATGCATTCTATTGTTTGTTAAAAATTCTTCAAGCTCTGAATTCTTTCGGTTGTGTCTCCTCCAAAACCTGTTCTTCACCCCATATGAAAAGCAATCCACAGCAGTTTCTTCAGGGCCACAAATCGACTTATATCCCTTTCCCTCGTCATTGGCACTAGATCTCCTTCTACTGTTTGAATCACCAAAATCATCACTGGTGTCAGCACCTATACCTTGCAGCCCCCACCTCGTCCATAAAGATTTAAGCATCTTAAAGAAACTCCATTCACATCATCATCTTCTTCCCCGACATTCATGTTATTCTTCTTCTTCAACCTTTGATTGAAACTCATAACAAGTCGCTTTGACACACTCAGATTCTGTAAATCTTGACAATAAAATTTGTCTGTCCCCAATCTTCCACAAAACATTATACTCACTAATTCTTCATAAAAAAATATACAATACCCATCTCTATCTGGCAAATATGCGTATAGAGCAGCACGCAAGCCCCCTTCTACGATTCATCAAATCAAAAGAAAGAAAGAAAAATACAGATTTAAGCATTGTCAAGGAATAGAAGACACATACACACTCCTTGCAAAGCCAATCAATGAGTCCAGATCCTGAAGGAAAACGTACAAGTATGATTAAAATAGGCAGCTTAATAGGAAACTAACGGTATGTGATGTCGGAAGAAGGTTATGAGAGTGTGATTATAGTAAACCCCTGTGATGAGTGTGAACAGTGAGTTGTAGCATATATTTCGCAGAAGCAAAGACATTGATTTCACAGAGACACATAACTTTGTGGTTTGACGAATCTAACACATAACGGAAACCTCAACCTCACATAATTCCAAAGACGGAAAGAGAAAAGGGAAAGGAAAAGAAAGAAGACTTACATTGCAATGCAATTGAGAAAGAAATGAAATGAATCACCAATTTCTTACTCCATTGGAAATGCACCTCTTATACCTACCCCAACTTTACCTTTTCAATTTTATGCCTCACATCCAAAAATCAAACAAATAAATAATAATAATAACAATAATAATTAAATAAATAGAAACAAAAAATTTGGACAGTAAACAACAATGTTCTGGCTTGATTGGTTGGGACGAGAATTTAGTAAAGCTGCTGTAACACTGAAGAAAAGCGACCCGTCTAAAAATCAACCCATCGATTTCTGGCTTGACTATTGTATCAGCAACTCTAAAACTACCTGTAGAAGTCTTTTTTCTCTGCACCAATTTAGTATGGCCAAACTATTGCCATCAATAATAGTTAAGTTGTTCGTCTTTTTCGATAAATATCCTAGTGGTGATGCAATAGTTAATCCACCTTCGCTGTTTCAGAAATGTTCTTCTCTGTCAGATCACACATGCATTCTCCTCCACGCTCAAACTGCAATAACTGAAACTACCACTCCCCATCATCATCGGACCAGCAAAGCCAAATCAGAAAAACCCAAAAACCCTCCAAATCTGGTTAAAACAGAAACCTTCAAAAAACATCCTGAACACCATTGTGAATCTCCATAAACCTCCTTCAAGCTAGAATCACAATCGCAACCTATAAGGAAAATCACCTTCAAGGTTTATGCATTCCCAATTCAAAGAACCAAAAGACAGCCATGAAAATCTTAGACACGAGAACGTGGAGGAAGAAGAAAGTTTTTTAATTACACAAATATTCATTAATAATTTTTAATATAAAATTCATTTATAATGTAAACGCCGTTAATATTTTTAACAGTAAGAACTGAATTGCTTCAAATTAGCAGTTCTGAGGATTCAATTGAAAAAATTTAAAAAAAAATACTAAAATGAAAGAACCGAAGAAAAATAGAGACATCTAAATGATTTAAACCTAATAATAATCCAATAAGATATGACCATATACATTTTTTTAAGATAGGTTTCTAATGACTGATATATTTTAAAATTTTTAAATCTAATTCAATCTTAATAAAACAATCAATTTATAAAATAAAGTTTGCACTTGTTTATATTTTAAATTTATTTAATTTGCAGTGAATGTAACATCTGCAAGATAGAATTTCCCATATAAAATATTGCATCAGCAATTCAAGTTTTGACAGTAATTGAAAACCTTGTTTGAGTAGACACGAAATGCATAATATGTTTGTGTAAGTCTTGAATATAATTAAAAATGTCTAATTATTTGTTACTATGTAAATGGAGTACTGAGTACTGTATTTTGAGTATATATGCAGGCGACTGCAGGTCTAAGACTTTTGGAAGGGGATGCTTCTGAAAGGATATTGCAAGCGGTAATTAAATAAAGGATCTTAAATTCTTAATCTTTTTCTCGTCTAGGCTTTCAAAATCTAAGGTTTTGATTTTTCTTATGTTTAATTAGGTTAGGGATTTGCTCAAGAACAGAAGTACCTTCAGCGTTCAACCAGATGCTGTAGCTATAATTGATGGAACCCAAGAAGGTTCTTATCTATGGGTAAGACTTATCAATATCTACTTTATGGTGATAAACAAAAAATAATCAAAATCTGCACTAATCACTTTTATTTTTGACCACTTAATCCCCTTTATAAGTTCTCTCTGTTTATTTTACCTGATAATAATATTTATAGTTCTTCTGTCTTCTTAATGTCATATAGCATTTTATATGTTGATGTGACTTTTTTTTAGGCTTAAATCCTTAATTGGTCTCCTTGTTAAAAAGTGAATTTTCAGTTTAGTACTTATTTTTAAAAATGTATACATTGAGTCTTCATGTTTTGCAATTTATGTCAACTTAGTCCATTTTAACCATCAATTTGGCTTGAAAATTGCAAGTGGACAAGTCATTTTGAGTTGCAGCATGTTTCTTAACTGTTTGAACCTTTGCACACCTTTCAATTGCTATTACAAACTTGTTTGAAGTGTCATAATTGATTAAATTGACACAAATTGCAAAACATGGGGACCCAATGTATACACTTTTAAAAATGGATACTAAACTGAAAATTATCACTTAACATGGAACTAATTAAGGATTTAAGCTTTTTTTTACGCACCAATGTCTCAATTTATTCTAGTGTTTACTAACCAGATTAATTGTACTGAATCACTTGTCGTTATATTATTATATATTGCAGAATAACACGATTTAGTTAAGAAAAAATCTACAGCTCTTTTCAAACGAACTCTTGTAATGTTTATTTTTACGGTGAGAATGACAAAATTAATTTTGAGTTGACGCATTGATAATTACTTGTTATAATGGTATATGCTATTTTAAAATACGGTTCATCTAATAACATTTTAAAAGTCTGATACAATAAAATACAATATTACTATTCATCAAATTGTCACTAGTACAGAAATCACTTTGTATAATAAATAAAATTGATTTGTCATGATAAGTGAATTGGTCAAACAATCATAATAAATATGCGTCTTTTTATGACGTAACGAAAAAGTATGTCATAGTTTAACATATTATAACGTATTTTCTGTCACCTATTATAATATGTTTAGTCTCTTGTGACAAAATTTTATTTATCAATCATAATATAACAAATAACGTACTTGAATTTACCTATCATAACATATTAGATTTTACATATTTCCATTTCTATCAAATATCATCAAAGAAACATAAATAACATGTTATTTGGTCTCTTTTACAATTCAACTATTTTGTAGGTGACAATAAATTATTTACTAGGGAATTTGGGAGAGAATTTTCCAAAGACAGTGGGAGTAGCTGATCTTGGAGGTGGATCAGTTCAAATGGCATATGCTGTCTCAGAGAACACAGCAAACAATGCTCCACAACCAGCAGAAGGAGAGGAACCTTACATAAAGAAACTTGTCCTCAAGGGAAAGAAATATGACCTCTATGTTCACAGGTTCTCTTCTTTCTAACTATTGATATACTAGTAAGTGTTGAAGTGTGAGTAGATGTTGTGCAGTACAACTTCTGATAGAAAAACCTCATGTACAAGCCTTCTGAGTTGTTTCAATTTGAAGTCTAGATAAATAATATGTAGTTTTAACATTCTTCTTTCAGTTACTTGCGCTATGGTAGAGAGGCATTTCGTGCTGAGGTTTTGAAGGTCACTGATGGTTCTGCTAACCCTTGTATTTTATATGGCTTTGATGGTAAGAGCATTTACACATGCCCAGATGCTAATTAATGGTGAAAAATCTTCCAATATTTTTATCATGCATGACAATAACAGAAGTACACGATTTTATTCCTTGAAAGGGACCTACACATATTCTGGAGAAGACTATAAGGCCTTTGCTCCCATTTCTGGGTCCAACTACCATGAATGCAGAAAGATAGTTCTTCAAGCTCTCAAAGTGAACCAGTTTTGCCCCCACCAAAATTGTAGTTTTGGAGGGATATGGGATGGTGGAAAGGGAAGTGGACAAAACATTCTTTTCGGCACTTCATCTTTCTATTATCTGCCTTCGGAGGTATCTAATTATATTTGGTCAAATTTGTTGTGTCTAGAAGTTCTTATTTTGACTATTCGGCATTCTCATTTTAATTGTGTTATGTTGGATACATTAGATTGGTATGTTTAGTCCAAATAAACCCAACTCCAAGATTCATTATTTGGATTTGAAGACTGAAGCAAAGATAGCTTGTGAAACAACATTTGAGGATGCCAAATACACTTATCCACTTCTTGCAGCTGATAGAGTTCCATATGTATGCCTGGACCTTACATACCAATATGCATTGTTTACTGATGGATTTGGTAGGTTTCTACAATGAAGTTTTTGCCAAAATGTGTTGCAACTTTATTTATTGTCCTCATATTCTGAATTTTTATTTTATTTTATTTTTCATATTTGACAGGCTTAGATCCATTGCAAGAGATCACAGTAGCAAATAAAATTGAATATCAGGATGCACTTGTGGACGCAGCGTGGCCTTTAGGCATTGCCATAGAAGCCACATCTTCATTGCCTAAATTTGATCCATTCATGTATTTTATTTAAGCTTCTGCTAGCATATTTCAGTGTTAAAGGGCACTATAAAAACCTACTGAATAAAATATTAAAACTTAAGTTATTTCTTCATACATAAAGAAATTGTTAGGCTTCTGTGTAGGAAACCCATCCAGACAAACATTCACACACTCTGTAATCACACACAGATAATAAAAGAGAGGGATTCTTTGTATTCAATTGGGCAAGATACACTGTACAGACAATCAACTGGGAGCCTAAACTCCCCCATAGGATCAAATGCTCTTGTCAAAGTCTATAATTGTCAAAACGTATCTAAAACAATACAACAATTCTATTTATACTTTCCCATTTCCCGTCTATTTATACTTTCCCATTTCCCGTCTTTCCTAACTGCCAAGGCAGGCTACTAATGTTTTCTTCTTCTCTCATATACTCTTCATTTCCTAACATTAACCCCCGCCTCATCTTCAACCTTGTCCTCAAGGTTAAATTTTGATATTGGTCCTGTATTGTTGCTCTGTCTTCCCGCGTTGCCCCTTCTTTTCCTCCTTCTTGCCATTCTACTTGTATTTATTGGACCAGCTCTTCCCCTTGCTACACTTGTCTTCTCTCCAAAATCCTCACTAGCCAGAAAGTGGGTCCTTCAGCTCGTAGTTCTAATGGCAGTTCCTTTTCTACCTGTTTCACCCTACTGCCTTTATGAGTTGGGATACATGGAACACAAGGTGTATCCTAGTTGTTTCTGGTAACTGAAGCTTATAGGCCACTTTCCCCACCTGCTACACAACTTTAAAAGTCCAAAATAACGAGCTGATAATTTCGGGTGCAATCTAGATGACATAGAAGATTGCTCGTGAGGCCTTATTTTTAGGTAGACTCAATCCCCCACCTTGACATCTGCTAGCTTCCTCCTTTTGTTTGCATGCTTTGTCATCAAATCATGGGCTCTATTCAAATGGAACTTCAATTGTTTAAGGGCTTCATCCCTTGTTTGCAATTCCTGGGCAACCGCTTTAACAGGAGTTTCTCCCGGTATGAATATGCTTAGAGATGGGGGAGCCCTGCCATATACTGTCTCGAAGGGAGTGCATTTGGTTGTGCCTTGATAGTTGGTATTATACCAGTACTCAGCCCATGGTAACACTGATAACGGTAATTCTTACCATTATCTATGATGCAATTTTCTTACCAAATCAATTCTCTTGAAGCTTGAAACATGCTTAATCATCTCTCTAATCTAACTTTGTGAATAAATTCAGCTTAGGTTACACACATCAGTTTTCATCACTAATTCCTCAAATTTTATAGGAACTTTGTGTGCTTTGGAAGGACATTCAAATTATCAAGAGTGGAGAACCAAGGAAGAGCTAAAAAGGGAAGTTTTGTTGAAGCTGCTTTGCAAAAATGGCACTTGGGCGCCCCCAGAGGGGGCTGGGCACCCTTCAACTCGTTGTTTTCAGCAAATTCTCCACGCTCAGGCACCCCTAAAGGGCGCCTAGTGCCCTTTGACTCGTTGTTTTCAGCAAATTCTCCACGCCTAGGCGTCCCTAGGGGGCGCCCAGTGCCAGTTGCTCCGCTGTTTTGTGTTTAATTATGGCACTCGGGTGCCTCAGAAAAGGGGGTTGAGTGCGACTTTTTGCTGAGATGGCACCCTAGACCTATAAAAGGCTCACATTTCACGAGGGTGGTATCTTTTTGGCGGCTGAAGCTCAGAAACACGATTTTGGACCTCTTGGAGTTGGTTTTGGACTGTGGGAACTCTCCTTTCTTCCTCCTTCGGTCTACATCTACCCCATTTTCTTCCATTGTAAGCTCAAGCTCTCCATGACTATGGAGAACTAAGTTCTTTTTGTTGGGGAATGATGTAAATTGTACAACCCACTTGTAAATGCACTTGGTTTAAATGAAAATATGTTTCTTTCATTACTTGCTAGTGTTTATTTCTTTGCTTAAAGTTTGTTATGACTTGATCAACCATAGCATGATGTTAGGGTTTGCTTAATATTGGGAAATGTTGTGTGAACCTTGAAATTGACTAAACACCTAAAGGAAATAGTGTCTAGGGATAGAGCTAGGATCTTTAGTTGTCTTAAACTTATTTTCTTAATGCAGGTGAACTTGTTAGGTTGTCAAGGGATTGGGATTTAACAAGTGAATCTAGGCTTTCTCACCAAGGGATTGGGTTTAAGTAACTTAGCAAGTTGACAAGAGCAGGTTAATGAAGAAGAGTGGTTTAGTGCATTTGCATAGGAGTGTATTAGTTGAAATCATTCTCCAACATATCCATTCCATATCATTATCAATCATTTCGTTTTCAAGTGTTTTAACCCCAAGAAGTTCACTTACAATTTATGCATTATGTTTAGTTTCATTGTTCAAATACACATTAAAGGAAATCATTCTTTAGCTTAAATTAGTTAGTTAATTATACAATAGTAAAGTGTTAACCGAGTCTCTTGGGAAACGATATCCAGTCTTACCGGTTTTACTACTTGCATGATTTGATACGCTTGTCAAAGTCTTAACAAACACCATACTCCAACTCTTTCGTTTCTCAAAACAGAAGCACCTTAAGTAACCCTCAACAATCTGGTTTAGCACTTCAGTTAGGTCGTCTAACTCAGGATGATAAGCGATACTCATCTTGAGTTGAGTCACCTGAATCTTAAACAATTATCTACAGAAGGTACTAAAAAACAAATTGTCTCGGTCACTGATATTGGAAACTGGAACCCTATGCAAGCGAACTATCTCCTTGACAAAAACCTCTACCACCGTCCGGGCTGAATAAGGGTGTTTGAGTGGTAGAAAGTGCCCATATTTGCTTAGGTGGTCGACCACTACCAATATTGCATCATAACCCTAGGATTTTAGCAGTTTCACAATGAATTCCATACTCACTTCTTCCCAAACAGCCTGCGATATGGGCAACGACTGTAATAGCCCCTAGGGAGACGCTGCCAGGTATTTGTGTTGTTGGCACACTAAACAACCCACAACAAAATCAGTGATAAACTTCTTCGTCCATCTCTAATACATGGACTAAGAGACCCTCTTATACGTCCTATACACATCAGAATGACCTCCTGTACTAGTCATGTGGAACTCAGCCAACAGCTTTGGGATCCAGACAGATTTAGCTGAAAGCACTAGTCGTTCGTTGTAATGTAATCTGTCTTGCTCCAAAGTGAAAACTGAATGAGAATTGGGATCCTTCTGGATGTTTTTATTAACCTTCACCAACTCCTCGTCCTTCTCTACTTCCTTTAACACTTCTTGGAAGTCTTCCCAATAAGGCCCGGCAATTATTCTTAACCATTTTTTCTCCTCTCCACTACCTTCCCCTTCTCGTGATAGCGCATCCGCCACCCTATTAATGGTGCCTGCTTTATACAGAATCTCAAAGTCATAGCCCAACAACTTTGCCATCCAATTCTGCTGATTCTGTGTGGTTATTCTTTACTCCAGCAAGTACTTAAGGCTTCGTTGATCCGTGTGCACAATTAATTTCTACCCCTAACAAATAAGGCCTCCAATGTTGTATTGCCATGACTAATGCCATCAACTCTTTCTCCTATATTGATTTATTTAAGGACCCCTCTGATAAGGTCTTACTAAAGAAGGTTATGGGTCTCTTGCCCTGAGTCGACACTGCTCCTACTCCACCCCCTTAGGCATTACACTCTATGCGAAAAGTCTGGCTAAAATCTGGCAGCATCAATATTGGTGCAGATGTAACAGCTCCTTTCAACCTTGCCATGGCAGCTTTGGCCTATTCAGTCCAAACTAACTGCCCCTTTTTCAACAGTTCTGTTAGGGGTTTGGTTATCTTGCCATAGTCCTTCACAAACTGTTTGTAATACTCAGTTAAGCCTAAAAATCCTCTTAAATCCTCCTTGTGCCTTCTCTAGTTCTCGTTTACCGAAGTCTAACTTCCATCTGATTATCCTTCGTTGTTGCGAGTTCGAGCCCCCATCATCTTCATTAATTCTTGCAGGTCTTGGCACATGGCAACTGATTCTGCCTTCATTCCCTCCATCGTAATCTCTAGAGCCTCCAATTGTCTCTCCACCACGTTTAATCGACCGTCCGTTCTTCCCTCAATTTTCGCTTAGCGTCCAATTTGGATATGGCAGGTCAGACCAAATTGTTATCTTTCTGTGCAGGAAACCTACCCAAACAAACACTCACACACTATGTAATCACTCACAGATAACAAAACAATGGGATTCTTTGTATTCAACGGGGCAAGATACAATGTACAAACACTCAACTGGGAGCCTAACCTCCCTCATAGGATTAAATGCCCCTGTCAAAGTTTATAACTGTCAAAATGTATCTAAAACAATACAAGAATTCTATTTATAAATTCCTTTTTCCCGTCTTTCCTAACTGCAAAAGCAGTTAGGCTATTAATGTTTTCTTCTTCTCTCATATACTTTTCCTTCCCTAACAGAAATGTTCTGATTTTTATGTCAATTTGAATATTTTATGGGAAGAATTGAAATCTTTAAGGATAATTTTAAACCACAGATGCAACACCAAATGAAACCATGATCTGGTAAAATTCATGGTTAAATATAAAGATTTTAAATATTTCATGCTTCTTGAAAAGTCTTGGGGAAATGTTTGTTGCTTTCAAGACACAAATCCTTTTAACATTAATCATGTCTTTCTCCTAGTGCTTCAACAAGGAAGGCAACTCACTGGAGAAGGCCTGACTGATGTGAAGATGTTAGTTAACATTGCTAAAAATCAAGCAAAGAATTGAACACACAGTAAACAACATTGTTACCAATAACAATTACAATATTGTCAAAATAAAAGAGAATGCTTTTGCACAAACTGGGATGCAAGATTCCAACCAAAATCAAAACAAGTCCAACTTCTCTTGGAAATGCTACAAGACTAAATGATTAACTTTTCACACAACATTAATTAGATTAAAGGGTACATTGGTGAGTCTTCCACTCAACAACCTGAAAAAGGTAAAACCACTGAACATTCTTGGAGTTTGGATACAGGGGTCACTGATATCTTTAAAATCGTTCATTATTACATAACATTTGTCAGTTTCTAGATATTGTCACATTCAAGATGATTGGGCAAGTTGAGTTGCATAAGTGCCTATGTGAACCTATTATACCACATTCATCTAAAATCGTTTTTGTCAATAATATTGTAATAACAGAGAATCTATTATTGATCTCTGGCACCATTAACTTGGGCACCCTTCTGATAAGATTTTCCACCGTATCTGTAAAGGTTTTCCTTTAGTATATTCTAATTAACAATAACAAGTGTTAGAAAATATATGGCCAGTTTCTTTTACCAAGGGAATTTGTAATCAATAAAAATAATTACTTTTTCGATCTTTTTGCAAAAATAGAATGATCTTTAATCCATATTGTAATCCAAGCAATAAAGTGCATTCAATGAAAGTAAAATAGATAAGGAAATAAATACAAACAGATGATTTATACTCGTTCGGCCTCAATGCCTACATCCAGTTTCCTTCCAATCAACCTTAGATTGAAAACTCTTTCACTATAATGATTTGAATTTTACACCAAAGGTTTTACAGAGAACTCTCTCAAAATGTAAACACCTCTCCCACTCAACAATCAAATATAGAAAGAAAAATACCTGCATAAAGAACCACACGTCTTCACTACAACACCCTTTAAGAACACCTCTTAAAGTCAAGAACCCCTTGTTCTTCTTCTTGTCACGCACGAGCAGGACAGCACAATCCAAGATTGCAGAATCACATTTCTAATCAATGTAGAAACACCTCATTAGTGCAAAGATTAATCAACCAATTACGTTCACTATTTTCTTCAAGAATCCTTCAAGTTTCTTTCAATTCTTTAAGTCTTGATTCTTGGAGGAATTATTGCACCTGTAACTCTTTTCTAAAATCACAAAATATCATATATGAAAGTTTAGAATGATAAAAAATCTTAAGAGTTGTGTGCAGTCGGTCAATTTATAGTTTTCCTCATAACAAACACAAATCAATCGATTACGTTAGTAATGTAATCGGTTACATTATTAACCGTTGTAACAGAATTACAATTAACACAGTTCTAATTGAATACACATTTAATGTAATCGAATTCCAATAAATGTTAGTCAACATATTTGAAAATATGACTGTTATTACTGTTATGACTTAGCTTGAAAATAGTTTTCAAAAAATAAAAGACTTAATGGATTACATAACCAATGTAATCGATTAAGCTCTTCATTTAAACAAATTTTGAAAAATTTTTCTCTTCAAAACTCATCACAGCACATTTCAAAAAGATGTTTTGCAAAGACAAGAGTTTTAATCGATTATACACTTAATGTAATCGATTAAAACTTGCTTTTTTGCCACAGTTTAAAACATAAGCTATCTGATGAACTTAATTATTACAATATCACTATAATCGATTACTTCATACAAATTTGTTTTGTGCTTGTGGTTTTATCACACGAAAACATTTAGTATGCATACAGTAGATATAAACACAATTATGATCACGATAGTATGCACACCAAACAACATATCATCATATGTATCAATCATCAAAAAATATTTACATACCAACATATGTATCATTCACAAATACACATTTCTATTATGTCATGAAAACATATATATGTTGTTACAATCAATGTGTGTCATCATCAAAAATCAAACACATCAAGAATTGGGTTTAACATTCATATCACTCCTCTTATCAACAGATACATGTTGAATGCCAACATGTGATTCTGTTTCTCTTCATGCTTTTGATCTTATTCAAGCATGACAATTTATTTTTTAAATTGATTTGATTTATTTTTAAACATTTTAGACTATATCAAATCAAAATCCTCGATAAACCGTTATATTCCATAATTAATACACAACTCCATTCATTTCCAATTTCATCTACTTACTGTATGCAAATGTCAAATTCATATATTTTAAGCTTTAAATATTCAATCTAAACTACTAAGAATGGGAATATTTTAAAATTAAAAGAGAGATTAATATCATTTTACTAAAAATATTAGTGAGACGACGAGTGTGCTTTAATATAATCTCAAAAGAATACATGCAATTTCCCATAGTTTTAAATCAAATTTAACTAGTTGAATCATGGAATAAATTATTATTATTACCATATAGTATTTATATTTGTTTATTTTTTTATTCAACAATGTATATTACAAATTATCTTTTAAAAAGTAATTATGTTATATAGATATACCCATTATATTAATTTTGCTATAATTACTTATTGTTTAGTAATTAATTTTAATGCATAAATTCAATTAAGAATAATAGATTTAATATGCATATATTCTACTTTATTAATTGTAATGATAGTAATTTTTTATACATATAACATAATAAAATAATAAGAAACAATCTGGTACAAGCTCATGCCAGGGAAAGTCATGGTTGATCAACAAAGAACTTAGGGAATGTTCTGTTTCTTTCTTTTCATTAAAATGTTCATCCTTTACTTTGACTATATCCAAAAATGAAAACTTCTACCTTTACTCTTTGCATATATGATAAATACATCTTATTCTTTTTAATTAACACATTTCACTTAATATTTGTCAGATCAACGCTAATTATTTTATTTTATTTATGTGGGCTAAGTGATGTTATTGTCCATTGTTCTGTCCACGTGTTAAGATCAACACTTGCTTCTTGTTTTTATTTTTAAAATTTACTAATTTTTAGCATGGACCAGCTTACTCTAACTGAATTTTTTAATTTTCTAAAAAATTATTAAACTTTAGCTAGCGTAGGTCTTTGCTCCAATCCTTATACAAAATAAAATAAAAAAATGAATAAAAAACAAAGAAAGACCATGGTCCAACTTTCTCATGGCTCACCTCTTCCAATAATGTCAAACAAAACCAAAAATTCAAAAAGATGTTGTTGATATACAACTCCTTAAACAAACATAAAACATAAATTCTGACACTCCTACGAACAAACAAAAAGTAAATTAAACAAGATAAAAGGAAATATAATCAATTTGTTGTTTTCGCATATCTCTCTCATAAACATTCATCCACTTCCACCAATATTTTATGGTAGCTAATTATTAACGCCATTATAGTGATAGTATATTAAAGAAAATAGGAAGAAAAGATTCAATAGACTTTCTTATTTGGTAAAAGTTAAAACTTTATATATATATATATATATATATATATATATATATATATATATATATATATAAATATAAATATAAACTTAAAGTAACCTATCTGTATGTTATAGTCTCTTTTTTAAAGATAATGTCACTTATTTTTAAATGTAAAATGTCTGTTTGCTTACTAAAACATAAATCTGCTTAAAAGTCTATTTTATAACAAGTCTTAATCAAAAGGATAGTAAGTATTCTTATCAAAATAAACCTATTTAACCAATAGACCAATTAGTAATTATATAGTATTTTATAATATTATCATGTTTACCCGTATATTACACATATATTAATGTGTATTATATATAATTAATAACATAATATATAGAGACGGAAACAGACAGATCTAACGGCGTTATAATATACAGTACATTTTAAGTTCTAAGACCTAATTTTTTATTTGAATAATCTTTTAAAAAGTCGATGGTATGTTTGTGAAATGCTACTTAGAATAAAATATAATATTTTATTGTACATATTTAAAATGAATATCTTGCTGCCAAAAAAAAAATTAACATGCGGTCAAAATCCATTTCAATGGCAAGAATATCCAATGGATATTCCTCTTTGGAAAATTTCTTGAATGGTTTGGAATGAAGTGAGAAGTTACAAAATAAAATAGCCATAGTTCACAGTTTCCTCTAGCGGCAGATTTGCTTTCAAATAATTAGGATTAAATATGTTTTTAGTCCTTATATTTCAATTTTGGTTTTAGTCCATTTTCAAACTAAGGTACAATTTAGTCCTTTAACTTTAAAAAACTCTAATTTTAATTCTTTTTACCAAATTTTTTAACTTTATTTGTTGTTTCAACCACATTTCTGAGTTAATATTGAAGCAAAAATGTGTCAAATAATGTAAATAGTATTTGAAACAGCAAATAAAATTAACAAAATTTAGTAAAAAGAACTTAAATCAGAGTTTTCTAAAGTTGAAGGATTAAATTGTACCTTAGTTTAAAAATAGACTAAAACCAAAATCGCGACTAAAAACATATTTAACCCAAATAATTATAATGAAAGAAATCTTCAAACGAAAATTATGGGCAAACACTAAGTATACGTCTAAATTAAAAAAGAAAAAATCATTATTATTAGGGCTTTTTCTTGTAAACCTTTAGAAATATATTTTAATATTTTAAAAAGTCCATTAATTACAAAGTCAAAGATAGAGTGGTGGTGGACTTACTTTTTATTTAAGGGATCTGGTCCCCAATTATATATATTTTAATTTTGATATATTTATATAGTTAATACTTTAAAAATTTGTAGACCTATATAAAAAGAAGTTTTGATACTCCTAAAATATTTTAGGAAGATCTATTGTACAAAAGATATCCAAAATATTTATGAAGTGTAACTTTAGTTTCACCGTGGAAAGTGTTTCAAGCAAGAAAAGCACTTTGGAGAAAAATATATAGTTTGTTTAAAATTGATAAAAATTGTTTATTGTATGGAACGATGAATTTAAAAATATAAGTAAACAACTCTTTTTATAAAGTAAAACTATTTTTTTCCTACGGCTATAATTGTGAATCCTATAAAATTTTAATTATACATTTCTTCATTCATTAACACACTGAGTGAATTTAGTCCACCATTTATTAGAAATAAGTGATAGCAAATCAATTACTTATTCATGAAATATACTAATTAATAAGGTTTTAACAAGGTGTAACATATTAGTAATGTTTCCCTATAAATTTTATGGGATCGAGAGACTGGTTTGGATGATGTGGCTTTACTGCCTGGATCACTTACTTTTTCTATATCGGTTCTTAATTGAGTATTTAGTGAAGGATTTTCACTATATTTGAGTATTTGAGACTGTGAATTGAATGAGTGGAAGCTTTTAGCCTTGATCTATATTTATAGGTTATCACAAGCCCAATAAAATATAAACAGACAGAACTACCTGGAACAAATTTATCTGATTGCTTATAAACAGCTTTATCAAGATCTTTAATAATATATCTTTGATTATTTTATCTTAAATATTTTTAATAAGATACGTTTGATTATTTTTTCTTTGATTATGGCCCAACATAGACATATGTTATACATAATCGATTGACGATTCTTCGTAACCGCTCGTCCCGGATATCATAATATACAAGCAATTAGAAAATTAAATGTACAACTAAAATTTAAAATTTTTAAAATTAATCACTTATTAAAGTGAATTTAAGTGAAAGATGTGAAGAGAATATAATTAGTATGACATCTTAAAGGAGTGGACAGAGACTGTGAATAATAGCAAACAAAGACAATGGAATTATCATGACTTTTAAACCTACAAAATGAGATTATTGCAAAAAAGTTAGTGATTAAAATACAGAAGAAATAGCTTATTTTAATATTAGTATATATTTTATTCTAAGATCGACAAAGTCCTATTTCAAAAAGAAAATACTAAAGAAGTCACCAACTACATTGACCTTTTTATTTTCCCATTTGCTTTATATTTAATGGTGGATTGTCCCACAAGATGCCCTCAAATTATTGGTGCCTTTTGCCATTTAACATTAATAAAATAAAACAATATTCAATTAATCTAGTGTTCAAGTGATGAAGATTTTTCATTTATATATAAAAAACAATATATTCCCATTTATTTGTTACAAAAGAAAATACAAGGTGAGTGGTAGGTAATATGACAAAACTAGTTCACAAAAGTAATGTAATTATCTTATTTATTCAGATTCTATTATAGGTGCAAAATATTCTGTGTCTTTGATGATGGCTGTCTCAAAAGATTTAGTAATGGAAGTTTTTTCACCTTAATTTAAATATTTGAACTCTTTCTTTTTCAGAATAATTTTTTCAAGTATATCTCTCTCTCTTTTTTAGAAGCAATATTGTTATTTGTATTATTTATTTTCTAATGAGTACTTTCTTAAAAAAAATATATAACTGAAAATGTAGGCACTAAATGTGACATCCCCTTTAAAAGAGATATGAACTATATAATTCATTATTTGACAAAAGATTAATCTCACAAATAGTGTCTTTTTAAAATTAAATATGACTTAATGTTCTCTTAAAAAAAAAATAGCCCTAACATGGCATTTTTTATCTCCCATAAACACTTTAGAGAATGACAAGCATTGGACTAAGGCCCTATCTTTAACAATGGGTCAAACTTGGGTTTTCAAAGCAAATTTGATCCAATAGTTACTCCATATATGATTCCATACATTACCCAATAAAATAAGGATTTCATTCATTAATATATTTGATTATGTTTATAATACCCTTTAACCAATTTAAAATCATAAAATATATGTTCACACTTTCTCATTTTGTCTCTTTACACAACTCTTAGCTGGCAGAATTATGTGTAAAAAGAGAAATTGAACACCCTTTTGGAGAAGAATATTATTAATTCTTCCCTCTCAATGCATTTAGATACGAAATTAAGAGTTAAAAATTGCATTGGGAAGCTTAATATGAAATCCAAAACATATAGTCATGTGTGAGAAAGTGACTATAACAATATAATTATTAAAACAGATTGAAGTTACGTATAAATAATTTGTTGTTTAGGTGGACACATTAAATTTGTGAGATTCTGAATTGCTATTGACTATTATATATGTATACACACGTGTGAGTTTTTATACCTAGAAAGCTAATGAATTATTTATTAAACAATGGAAGGTTGTGAAGAAAATTTCCTTCTTATCCAATGGGCATGTGAATACTTGAATAGTTAGGCAAAAGGCATTAGTGATTGGCATGTAATTCCAATGGAAGGTAGAAAATAGAAACCCTAGCTGCTAGCTAGCTGCATTGGCTCATTGACAATGGTGGATAAGAGCAATGTGAGTGAGTTCCTTTGGATTAGGTAAACTACTACACGTGGAAAACTATACGAGTCATAATCAAGAATGGTAGATGAAGAAACTAAATATGAATCTAATTCATATAATTATATGTTCTTGACCAGTCTCCGCCATATATTTTCACAATGCTTGATGACTCAAAATTTCTAACAAACAAAAGCTATTACATCCAATGAAATATGCTGCCAACACGTGTCTTAGAATGTTGGACAGATCTAATCTTTATCTGAAATTATTATAAAAGTATTAGAATAATTCAACGTCAAAGTATATGTTACATGGGCTAATACTCGTCCCAAGGTTCACATAAGTTGTAATGCTTTGTGTTTTTGAATTTAAAATATAAATTTTGATAATATTGTATAATGAAGAACTCCTGTTTAGTCTAACTATTTCACTTCAACTATTGAAACACGTATTGCTACTATATACTCGACTATCTCATCTCTAACATAATTTTAAAGGTTATCAATCTGTGTGTGACACGTCATTCCATTAGTAAAATTGTTTCAGTGTTATGCACTAGTAATTCATCTACTTGTCTTTCTCAATCACATTCTATTGTCCATGGATTATAACTCCGGCATAATTTATCAGATATCTACTAATAATTTTATTTCTTCTTCATTTACTAAAGTTGTCAATTTACCTTTTATAATTGCTGCCAATAGTTCATAAGTTCAAACTTCAACCATCGGTATTTTCCAACGTCCTTTATTGTTGACTTTGTCATTTATGTTCCAAATTGCTCTTTTAATTTACTCTGTGTTGCTCGAATGATCCAATTTCATGACATTATGCTCACATTCGATAAAATTAATGTTACCTTGCAAGATCAGGTCGGACGATTGACATTCGATAAGCTTGACTATCTTTATCTATCACTGCTCATCCAATGATTCATGCTTAATTAGCAGATCCTAGGTTAACAAAATTGTAGAAGGTGGCATAATGCTTAAAATATTTCTCTTGACAATTACAAAAACATGTTTGTCAGTCTTTTCCTTATAGCTTGAATAAATAAGTTTCTTTCCTCTCTTTTTTTTGTTTACTTTGATATTTGAGATATTTTTTCGTATTATTTTTTTTTATTTTAAGTATTTTTTATCTTTATTAATTATTAATTGGGATGTATTTTCATAATGACTATGGTTGTAAATATCTGTCTAACCAATTCTAACAATTCATGAAATTCAATGGTATCATACATTAAACTTCATGTTCTCATACTTGTAATAAAATGGAGTAATTGAAAATAAAAACAAACATATTATCGAAAGTATTCAAAGACTTTTCTTTATAATCATATTCATCATAATTTTCGGAGAGTATTGTCCTTCCAATGTGTTATCTCATTAATTGAATCTCATCATTTGTCCTAAATGATTAGATAAGCTAACTTTATCCTATTTTCCTCTCATTTTCACTACATAGAGTCTTTCTCAATATGTTTTTCAGTTCCACACTTTTTACATAACCTCATACCTAGCTGAGATATATTTTTCCTCAGTTATTCAAATGTATCATCGTGAGATATCATCTCAGGGTATTGATGTTGCTCACGTCCCTTTGTTTGAGTTTGTTGCAAATTATACAATTGTTCAGTCTAATAACCATACATAGTGTGACCTTTCCATCACCAACTATATTCCTTCATTAGCATTACATGACTATGCCATAACGTGGGATGCTTCTCTTGTACCACTTTAGATATACCAAAATTGTTCACGACCTATTAATATTTTTCTAAAGGGTCCCGTTATTTTGACACTCAATTTTTGACATACATTTGACACTGACAGGTGTCAAGGTCCAATTGGTTGTTTTTTTCAAAAAAAAAAAAAATTAGCCGACAGAACGCAAACTGGTTCGCCCGACGTTTTCGTCCTGTCCATTGCGTTTTCTCTGACATTCTCCCCTTTCGTTTTTGGTTGTCCGTTATCGCAGTTTTGTTCTCGTTGTCCTTGTTCGAAATGAGAAGTTTCGGACAGCAGCGTGGTTGGAGCAAGGTAAATGCGTTCTTCGACCATTTTCTTGTCAGTTTGGGTTTTGCGTTTGGTGTTGGTTTTCGTTGATGTTATGGTTTGCGTATAGGGTTTTTCGTTTGTGTGTTGGGTTTCTTGTGGGTTCTTCGACTACTTTTGGGTTTTTGGTTATTTCCTTTGGTGTTTACCATTGTGTTTACCATTGTGTTGTTTTCTATATGCAGTTGAGCGTTCATCATTCTTTTTCAACAATGTATCTCTGCACTTTGAACAAACGTTTGACACAGGACCAACGGTCACTCATTTCGAAGACTCCATTTTCTTGGTTTTTAGACTTGAGTGGACAGAAAACAATGTCAATGTGGAAGCCATTCTCCGCAAATTTGTTCTGCCAACTGACCAACCATCATCATCATCCAAACAAGCAGACCATTAATAGTTAATATTACATATGGTTTCATTTATCTTTTCTAATGCTGGTGAAAATATGACTTTAATGGATAACTGTAATATTGTGTTATGAGCTCCATAATTGTTTATGGGATGACTGTAATTTTATTAAACTAGACTTTTTCAATGTTGTTATTGTGCACTTTTTTTAACTTTTTTAGATATGACATAATGTTCTAAGTGTAACCATTGTATTCAGATTAATGAAATCAGCATTGTTATTTTGTCAATCAATACAAAGCAAAATTGTCTTAAAAAACTCAGAAATTCACATGTGGTCCTCCAGGTTACCACAGGTGGTTCCTTCAGTGTAACAGCTTGTCCGAAACACAAAAAAGACATGCGTAATCGATTACGAGCACCTTGTAATCGATTACAAGGTTGTTTCTTGCTGCATAAATTGCAAGATTTGGCCCTAGTGCCTCTCATATGACTTGGTGGTCCCCTTCTCCATGACAGGGTTTCCCAAACATCACCTCCAAGCATACACTCACACTTAAACAACATAAACACTGAAAAAGCAGTGAACTTATCTTAAAAAACTCAGAAATTCACTTGTGGTCCTCCAGGTTACCACAGGTGGTTCCTTCAGTGTAACAGCATGTTCAAAACACAAAAGAGACACGCGTAATCGATTACGAGCACCTTGTAATCGATTACAAGGCTGTTTTTTGCTGCATAAATTGCAAGATTTGGCCAAAGTGCCTCTCATATGACTTGGTGGTCCCCTTCTCCATGATGGGGTTTCCTAAACATCACCTCCAAGCATATACTCACACTTAAACAACATAAACACTGAAAAAGCAGTGAACTTGTCTTAAAAAACTCAGAAATTCACCTGTGGTCCTCCAGGTTACCACAGGTGGTTCCTTCAGTGTAACAGCATATCCAAAACACAAAAGAGACATGCGTAATCGATTACGAGCACCTTGTAATCGATTACAAGGTTTTTTTTGTTGCACAAATTGCAGGATTTGGCCAAAGTACCTTGTAATCGTTTACAAGGGGGATGTAAACGATTACACGTGTCTAAAATTGTTTTTGGACATCTTGTTGAACTGAAGGAGCCACCAGTGAAAACGTAGGGGACCACAACTGAATAACAGTGTTGTTTTACTATTATTGAGTTCCTTAAAATGTAATTGGTTGTTTATATGTGATTATCAAGTGTTTAACTGTCCATTAAATACACCATTATTTTACTACTAAACATTTTGTCAAATATAATACGTGAAACATTCAACCCACATTCAACGAAATGGTGTTATCCCTATTCCATCTACATGGACATATCTCGGTAAGCCATTCATTTAAACAATGGTTGATGAATCCAGAGAGATTCGAACCCGCCACTACAAAACATTACGAAAACATTGTTATTACTTACCAAAAAAATGCAACTAAATAAAATACCAAAACTTTAACTTACCTTTGGGTTTCTAGAAGCCATTCAACTACACAAAAAAACAATGGTGGATTAGGGTTCACAAAACACAAAAAGAATAAATAACGCCAAAGAGACCCAAAATGCCAAAAAGAACGAAAGAGAAGCCAGACAATGCGAAAGAGAGCGAAAAGCCGAAACAGAGCCACAACACCAAAGATACCCAAAACGCGAAACGTGAAAGAGAACTTACCTCAACAGAGTGATTGCGAAAGAGCTCTTTTTTTGGTTGAAATGAGGCCTTTGGATGAGACGAAAGCCAAATGGAGAATGCAAGGGATTGGAGAGATGAAGCCGAATGGGAGAGACGAATGGAAGAGAAAGTTCAGAACGAAAGTGAACAAGAGAAGAAAACGAAACCGCCAAAATGAAATTTCATATCATCATAATTCCAAAACGACCCTCCTCAGCAACGTTTTTCATTTAAGTGGCAACATCCAATAGAAACTTGACACCTGGTCAGTGTCAAATTTGTGTCAAAAAGAAGTGTTAAAGAAACATTTTCCTTTTGTAAATGGGATCCATCTTTGATAGATAATGATATAGTGAAAGGCATGCCTAGTCCCATCTAAAACATGGTGTTTTTTATGCTATTATGAGTCTTGCCTAAGGTGCAACTTCAAAAGAATAAACCACATTTCATTTTAGAATGTTATCTACTGTATAATTTTATGGAGCTTAAATGTAGACTAATATTAGTAAAAGTGCTTCGCAAAATGGTATAAAGGCAACGACAACAATTAAATAGCTATGACCTAAACATGAATACAACACTTAAAACACCATTGCCTAAACAAAGACAACAACTAATATGTGTTTTCTAAAATTATAAATAAACTGTTACTCAACATTGTTCAAAAAGTGTGCCATTATAAAAGTCTACGGCAATTCTTTTGGGAAAAAATGTGGTATTAAGAGAATTATTGTTTCCTTTGAGCTATTTTCATGATTGAATAAAAAATTGTTGTTTGAAGCTTAGACCATGGTTATTTAACTATAGATCATAGCTTTTAATTTTTATTTAAGGAAAAAATGGTGTATTAGTTAATGATAATTATATTATGAAAGGTTATGTATTCAATTATCCAAATGTATTTTGTAATTTAATAGAAACTATTTCTGAAAGCATTTAATTTACCCTTTATTTATTTCTTATTTTTTAATCTTTTGTTGGATGCACATCATCTTCATTGCCTATGTGTAGTCAATAATTTAAAAATATGTTCCAATCTTACAATATATATTTACCCATTCCTTTTTTATTTATAATTCTATTATTTTGATAAGTTAATTGTATATTTAGGATATAATTTTACCAAAAAAAAAATCAATGTATAACTTTCTTTTCTTGGAAGATACTATTCACTCATATAAAATATTTGAAAATATTTAATTGTTATGATAATTGACTTGTTTGATGATAAAAATTTCATTATATATTTTTTATTAATTTGATTATTATATATAATACTTTTTTTAATTCTTATTTCCTGCACTCATACCATAAGATGTCTTTTTTAAGTGTAAAAACTAAAAAGTATAATTTATTAAATTATAAAAACCAATTTAAATTTAATAGTTATTTCAATATAGCGTCCTAAAGGTGCTCATCATTCAACGGCAGTAGGAATATTTGTACACGGCGAATGTTTTTACATGGGTTCCCATGTCTTAGAATATATATATATATATATATATATATTTTAACTAAACTTTAATATTTTTTAAAAATATTATCAATAACTAAAAGTATCTTGCATCAGGATACAATTTGTTTATCGTAAACAGGATTTATCCGTTAAAAAATATTTTTATTATTATGAATTTTAACCATGGTATAATTTATATAAGTAGTGTTAAATTAAACTCGAAAATCATTTCATATGAACAACTATTTAAACACGTTATTTCAGTGAAATAAATTTAAAAATGAACCAAAATCATCGGATAATCACACTCCTTCAATGTTCTTTTTCACTGTTTTTCAGAACGAAAAGCACTATCATCCAATATTAAAAAGCAAAAACAGTAAAAAGTTGCAACATTAATAGCGATGCTACTTAACAAATAAGTTTTTGGTACGATCGATGGTGTTTGGGAATTTGAATTTAAGGTGAACAAGTTAGCTAGTGAAGATAAGTTGCCTTTCTCTTTTGGCTATGATGATACTCCAAGAAGAATTTAAAATAAAAATCCAAATATTATTAAATATCGTAAACAAATTTCATCCACATATATATCATTATATAAGAAACAATATTATAAGTGTGTACAGAATATAAATAAACCTAGCTATCATCTTAATGAAAATTGTATTTACGTAAAGTTACGTATAAGTATGTATGTTATTACTTATTTTGGTAGATGTATGTATCAAATTATTATTCTTTATTTTTTTCTTACATCATAGATGACAACATCACGATGGTTAAGAGCCAAAGAGATTGGTGCATGAAAACATAGAACAGTGTTGGAGATAGCTCTCTTTCCTTTGTGGTCTCGATCGAATAAAGAATCTTTTAAGGATAATTATCACAGTACATTATTGTAGTTATGGACCAAGAAATAAAGGAATAATAATTTAACACTAGTGGATAATCATCACCTTTGCTTCATAACAATGTCTTGCTTTTTCAATTTATCACACTGTAACTTTCTTTGCAAATTCACTTTTAATATTATAGCCATGCATGTAAACACAAGACGTACGTATGGAAATATTTTAAAAATAAATTATTTTAATATTATTTACGCAATCTTGATGGTTAAGTAATAATAGTTTAATTATCTATGGCAAATTTAACTTTTGCTCTTAAAGGACGTACAGAAATAACAGTATTTATCAGATATTTTTAATAATTAATTAAAATTCGTTAAAAAAGTTTAAGATTTTTATGTCTTGTTTTCTTATTAACACTGTAAAAAATATTAAATAAAATATAATAATTACTCGTTATATTAATTTAGAAATTATTTTATAAATTAAAAATTGGTGATATAAAAAATAATCTCTATTATTAATAAATATTTATAATTAATTTTTAAATCAGAATCTATAAATAATAAACATTAACTATCAAGATTTTATTATTTATTATTATTAGTCTTTATTATTAATTAGAGAATAATTTAAAATCTAATAAAAATAAAAATAAGTAATTAAAATTTTGAATAGATAATTTTAAAGATTAATTTATACTCTGATTCAAATATAATTTTTTATTAATAATAAAAAGTACTTTAGATGTTAATAATTTTTAATTTATAAAATTACATTTAATTTATACGATATAATAATTATTTATTTTTGTCTTTAATGATTTTATTATAATATAACTAGATTTTAATCAATTTTACATTGTAGAAACTCAAATATATATATATATGATGTGATTTTTCAAGTTAGATAACTTCAATTAATTTTCTTGATTCGTATAAAAGGACAAATATTTTTAAAAAGAGGAAACTTTCTTTAATAGGATAGAAAGAAATACACTAATGTAATTTCTTAATGTGTAGTAATATGAGTGGTTTAAAATATTTGTTGACAAGATCCTAAAAATATTGCATTTATTAAATATTTGAATGACATCTAATACTCAAATTTAAACATGTGATCAATATATTGAATACAAAGGAATAGGAAAGTGAGTTTTCATGGAGACAGGAAAAAACATTGAAGACAAAGGGATGCAAGAAAGAAAGACATTTAAGGAAATAGGAATGTGCATGGAGCATGATATTTTGGTTGAATTCAAAGTTCAAATACCTGATCTATTATTTATGGTAAGTCTAATTTTTTCTTCTACCTATTTGGTCCAAAGAATCAGGACCCAACTCCTTCTATCTTTTGAAAGGTTTTCATTTTTCTTAGGACTCTGCAAAACTAGTATTATTATTTCTAATTGAAGAACAGAAACATTGCCACACTCGATTTCAATGGTAAGAGTTGTTGGTTTCCTATAGCAAGCAATGAAAAAAGGGGTAAAAAGGTGTTCAAATAAAATATACAATGATTAAGAATGAAACCCTATTAACCAGAATTAGAATTGAAGAAGCACTTCAATCATATGCATTATGGATAGACATAAATGCTCCCACCAGAAGGATCCAACCAGTTTATTATATACTTATTTTGATTCTTCTTTAAATCATAAAGAGAAAGCCAAGTGCATTAGGTACAATACTAATTTCAGAAAAAAGATAAAGTTATCACACTCTTACGAACCTGGACCACTTGGCAAGTATTGACCATTAGGATGATTGGGAGAGGAACAAAACTATGGTCCTTTTTCTTCTAACCATCATATTGATATTCATAATTAGGTTTCATCCGTCTACCCAATAAATATAAATATAAATGTAAAGATTATATATATATATATGATAAAAATTATATATTTTTTTAGTCTAATTTTATATAAAAATAGTGACACGTGATACATTGAGATGAAAAATATATTAATGCAAAAATAATTTTTTATAATGATTTTTTATACTGGTTATAACTTAATCGTTAAATAAATGATATGATGGCAAAATTGTAAATAAGATAACACTTTTTATATTGATTATAATATAATCGATATAGAAAATAAGTACCATGACATTTTTGTAATAAAGAAGAAAATTTTCTATATCAATTTTGGTAAAATTGATATAGAAAGTGAACAAAATTTTCGTCATAAAGAAGAAAGTTTTATAAATCGATTCTAATTATAACAGGAATAAAAAGTACTTTCTTATTTTTTATAAACACATAAAGAGAAGGTTCTCAAAGCATTCTCTCTCGTTTAAGGTTTCTTTTGCAAGCAAATCAAAGCAATTGCTCCTCTAGGCCGATCGCTCCTTCTCGCCAACCGAGATCACTAGTGGAAAAACGTTGTTTAACGTCACCCATCAGACGTCGGTTTCGTGAAAAACCGACGTCTATTATTGCACAGTGGCATTATCGTAAATATATTGGTAAACTAGACGTCTGTTTCGTTGCTAGGCGACGTCTATGACATCATAAACGTCGCACCTGCCTCAAACCGACGTCAGATTGCCTGAGGTATGTGATAAGACAGACAATTCGACGTCGTCTAGAAAAGGGCACCGACGTTCCAGGCTCTGACAGGAAATCAAACGTCAAACGGTTCAGCTTTAGACGTGGCATAGACGTCGGATCCCCTGAACAAGCGACGTCGACTAGGCTGCAATTAATGTTGTTAACCAACTTCCCAGGCGATTAGACGTCACGTAGTCAAACGACGACGTCTAAGGCCTATCTGGAAGGCGGGAAGACAAAAATCCTTCAATTTAAACGTCGGTTCTGAACGTAAACGACGTCTAAATTGAAGTAATTGATTATTTTCACCAAATTCGAGGGTTTTAGACGTCGGCTAGAAGGGACACCGACATGAACTACCCTAACAGGAAATCAAGCATCAATCTTTTCAGCTTCAGAAGAATAGACGTCGGATCCCGATCAAACACTGACGTCTATAGACATCGGTTTCTGGCGCAACCGACGCCCAATTTCATTTTAAATAAACCGCAACCCTTCTAACCACTCAGCTTCTGATCGCGTCTTCATCTCTTCTCCTTTTTCTTTGCTTCTCATCTTCTTTTACTCCCTTGCGCACCTCTACTTTTTATCTCTTTCGGCATTGCATTGTATTTTCTCATAACGTCATTGTCTTCGTCCTCTCCTTTTTCTCTCTTCATCCCAGGTGCATGGTTTTTCTTATGCTTACCGTTTAAACTTTCTTTAGTTTTTTATCGATTATCTTGTCGTTCAACTGATTAAAATTTGCCTTTTTTGTGTTGTGTTTTAGTGCAGTTTTGATCCACTCTTTTGGTAACATAGTGCAACATTCTCCCTTTGCTAGTTTCCTCACTAAAAGAATGCGATCTTTTGAGTTTTCTAGTTCTTCCGACCCAAAATGGAACTTGGGTCCTTGTCTACTTCTCGGCACCGTAATTTTTTTCTGTTGTGGTTGAATAATTAGAAGTAGCCATGGACCCAGATTCGGTTTTGGGTTGAAAGGACTAGAAGATTCAAAAGACGCAAGCTTTTTTTGTGGGGAAACTAGCAAGAGGAGAGTGTTACACAATGCTACCGAAAGCCTGGATCAAAACTGCACTAAAACACAAAGTCGTTGTTAGACGTCGGTTAATGCCATGTTCGACGTCTATAACAACATAGACGTCGGTTAGTGTCATTTTAAACCTCTTTATATATTCATCTTGACGTCGGTTTAATCTTAGGTGGACGTCTATATAGAGTAATTAGAAGTCGGTGTGAGCATAAGCAGACGTCTATATAGATGTCGGTGGATATCTTTAACTGACGTTTATATGGATGTCGGTTCTGACGAATTTCAACGTCCTATAGACGTCACCCGTTTAGACGTCGGTTGTGAAAGTGACGTTAAAAGCCCAAATTAACTGACGTTAAGTAGCGTTTTTACACTAGTGGCTTCAACTCAATTGAGGCATCACTCGGATTTTGAATGTGATACCCGAGCACTGACAAGGGCGGGGAGTGATTGCCGGTGCAAGAGGCACAGACAAGGAGCGGCTCCTGGCAGGCTTCGAGTGGAAGGGACACATTGACGAATCGAACATACACCGGAATGAGAGGGATCTAGAGACTGTATAGGTATGGGACTATACAGTTGAAAGATAGCTTAAAGGAATTGATTTGGCTACTCATATCAACAAATGCATTTGCTTTTCGGTAGCCTAACCCATAAGAACCCCATGGTTAAGCGTGCTTAGCCTAGAGTAATTTGGGATGGGTGACCTTCTGAGAAGTTTTATCGGAAGGTGTGCGAGTGAGGACAAAGCACACTAGAAAGCCTTGTGTTGATGTGTGGGGGCAGTCAACAGTCCCTATAAGTGTTGGGGCACTGCTTCCAATCCACTATGAACCTTTAAGGTAGAGAGATTGATAGAGTTGCACGTGTGTGAATCGTAGTGATAACATTTATGGTGGTCGATAATGAAGATTTTAGTGAAAAAATGGTAGGAGTGGTGATAGTTCTAATTGTCTTTTTGGCCAACAATAGGCTCCGGTGATTGTGGGTAACACACCAGAGACATTGCTCGAAGGAGGCAATGCACGGAGGTCATGCTGGTGGTAGCTTTGGCTCCAACAACAACCCTAGCTGCCAATGGTGGAAACGCCTCACAAGGAATGTGACGTGGCTATCTTCTCATACGCGGAAGCGGAAAAGTTACATCAGAGGTTCCTTGGACATGAGTGATGGGAACGAGATGAGAACAAGGAAGGAGAGAATGCATATGTGTGAAATACTTTCTATACCAATTATGGGCTTAACTGGTATAAAAAGTAGCACTTTCTATACCACTTGTATCTATACTAGTTATAGAACCATATAAAAAGCCTTTTTAATTGATATAAAAGGTTTTCCTCCACTAGTGATATGTGTGAAATGTCAAAATTGCCCTTGTAGATTTAATTAAACCTCACATGTTTCTCCCTTCTCCCCTCTCATTCCCTTTCTCAAAATCCCCTTCCTTGTATAACCATGGTTATTTCCCATGATCATGGAAGTGTTGCTAGAATATTAGTTGGGGATAAAGGAATCCAAAATGATAAAAAGAATGTCAGCATGTTCCTCCACATCTTAAACATGTATTTGTCCACATCCATGAAGATCAATATGTTCATTGATGCCAAAATTGACAACAACCTTCAACAAAAAACTATACTTAGTAGGACTTATGTTTTCAGTGTGTTTGATGAGTGTTTCCCACAAAACATTATGTCCAACATTCAGTCATCAAGGGGTTTGTAGAAGTGTTAGTCTAGGATGTAACATTCCTTATTACATCTCTCCTTCAACATTTCCCATGTCAGAAACGCATAAGTACAATGTTATGTTAGGCTTCTATTTCTTCTATTTTGAAAGAGTTTTGGTTGTTTTCAAATGGGTTTTGAGGGTTTTAGGGGTTGGATTGGTGAGTTGTGAGTGAAGTCAACATTCACGAATGTGATGCAAAGGTTAAAGAGTAATGAATATGATGTGAAGGTTAAAAAGTATTGTTTATGAGAGAACTTCCATTTCTTGAAATCTTGCAGGATATGTTTTTCCTTGGGTCAAATGAGAGAAAAGAGAAAATGATAGAGTTTATCTAAAATCTATAAATGTGTCACATTTTGTTATATCGTTAGTCAATCTAACACTCTTAACAAAGATAACCACATTAAATCTTTCTCAAAATGTATAACAACTATAATGAGTCAAAACTAAAATAAAAATAGTTGTGATCAAAATAATTTAAATATATTTTTTTTAACTAAAATGCTTTTTAAAATGAAAATTATAACGAAATTTCGAATTTTAAAATAAAAAATATATTAAATGGTATTCATCTAAACTTATATAACATTTTATGATATTAGTTTTAAATTTAGATCTAGACAAAAATAAATTTATGAATTTTCATTTATATATTCCGACTTTTAAGTGAGCATAATTTTTTAGCTTATTCGTTGTGAAAAAAAGAAAATTATTAATGCTTTTATTTTGGTTAATGATTCATGGAGAAGATGAGAGGAAGTGGCGTGAGTCCATGCTTGGTTGATTATTACTTTTTTGAAAAAATGATTGTGTTCATAAGCATGGTTCCTTGTTCGTTTTGGTGTTGGGTGTAACTTATCTTGAGAAAAAAAATGCAAGGGGACCCACCACAACACGTGGGCTTCAAAATTATTGGAGAGTGCATGTCTTACGTTCTAAGCAATATATGTAGATACCTTTTATGGGATATTCTTGTGTATATCCAAACAATATTATTTAATAAATTTATTTACATTTCTGTATAAAATGTTTATGTCATCACTTAATTAAAAGATATGAGTTATTAATTTATCATGACACGTCATAATTAAACGACAGTAGAAATACTCATTTGCTTTTAATGCATGTAACATAGACTAAGGATGCAAATATGTAATGTACCATTGATTTAATAAAACAGCAATTAATTTAGAAAAGATTAATTTTCTCTAAGAAAATATAAAAAATAGAAAGGATGAAGTACAATTTTTCCTTATCCATAGCTACACAAGGGATATGCCATTCATGGTAATGGCCCATGATATAATTTTTAAAACATTATTATATAAACACTTTTTATATATTTTATTAGCATTTATTATTTTCCTTTTATTTTCTATCCTATTGCATATCAAATACATACCTAAATTGGACACACTTATCCCAATAATTTAAGGTGTGAAGTAGCTTTTGTTCTTGTGTTGGTGTAGAACAACTCGAAATGCAGAAACAACTGACTTTAGTGATCTCTGATTCGTAGATTGAATCCTATTCATACCTAGCATGCCTTAGCAACAGTTTACTATTTTAATATTTTAGGTCGAAGAAAAAATTGCAGATGATCCAAAAAAATAATAAAAAAAGAAGAAAGAAAAGAAAATGTTTGGAAAATAACGTCATTTACGTGTTTGATACACAAAGTATACGAATAATTTTAAAGCACTGAGCACTCACTATAATAAGAAGCCTACTAAAATCAATTAAAAAAATATTATTTTCATTAAATCAAGTAATATATTTTTATTTTTTTAATGGGTGGATATCAGTTTAGTTCTTTATGAAGCTCGACTAATTTTTTCTTCAAAAAAATTTATTATATACTGTCAAATTAGTTTTCAAAAATATATTTTTACACAAAAGTTAATAATAAAACATAATTAGAGGACTATTAATTACAATTTAAGAAATAAAATAGACATTTCATTGTTTAAAATCGATAAATTGTTGGTATCCGACATATTTAAGAACTAACCTGATCATTCACTAAATTATTTATCTTATAATTTTTAATGTTTCAAAATTATATAATTAAGACTACTTTGAATTTTACTTAAAATTTAAAATTTAAATTTATGCGCACTATATAAAGTTGGAAATTATCATTGGTAATGAAATAGACTTTGAAGTCATTACATTCTTAGTCAATGTAAACCTACGTTTTTTAATAAACAAATTTATGTCACTAACTGAGAAACAAAAATTGCATAAATGAAATTTAGAAATAAAAAATACATATAATTAAATATAATAAAAGTGGTAAATATATGTACCAATAACATAAAGACCTATTAAAATTTTTCAATAAAATTTTCATGTCAATCTAATTAAGATACATGCATATTAATGTAAGATTCAGAAAACATGAGTAAAAGGCATTATATAAGTGCAATCCTTATAGTCTATGAGTTGGCATGCACATAGAAAATCAACCTCAACTTAAGGAATTTAAGTTTTACAGCACATGGAATGTTCTCATAGAATAAACCACATTCAAAGACTTTGAAAACGTGTAAATAAATAAATTAATTAAGTAGCATGTCAAAATCTACGACAATAGTTGGTAGCTTCTAGTAGAGCAAAGTATCATATATATTTTTTATTTGTTTTATATTATTGCAACGAAATTCACTAATGGTAAGAAAAGTCGCCTTAATATAAAATAAAAACAATGTGATTCAACTTTATTGATAAATATCAACTGTTTGAAACCCAGGAAATATTACTAATAATTTCGAAAAACTCATTAGTAATTAATACTATGAGTTAAGTTCGATATATTATATAAGTAATTAATAAGGTGATAATATTTAGTTAATATAATTTTCCGTGGACTTAATTATCCCATAATATATTTAGATTAAAAACTAAATGTAAAACTTTAAACTTAAACTATAGAAGAATGCTAAAATTACTAAAAAGTATATGAATCTTATACCAATAATGTTTTCCCATGGTAAAGAGGATATTTTTATCTCTTTGGTCCACGTGTGAAGGCACTCACAGCACCTATTTTAGGTATGTCTATGGCACAGTTCACTGAGGCAGAGTACAATAATAAATAAAGTACTCCATATTTTTTTTTTATTCATGTTTTCATTATTAAGTTTTTTTAATATCTTTTTTAATTTAATTCAGTATTATCACGTGGGTTCTTAGTTCCTGGAGAATAATGATAATGAAAATTGATTCTTGACATTATTTTAAAAATATTTGGGTAAAGAGGCAACCCACCCCTTGAATTTTATAAGTTATAGACATAAGTTGCATGTACTTTTGAATTATACTTCACATGTTATAATTTTAAAGGATTGTTTAAATGTATTTTAAGAATTTTTCTGTCATAATTACAAACTTTTTTAAGAAATTACTTTAGTTACTCTAACTCTAAGAGAGGTTATGATAAATGCATATAAAAGATTTTTGTGTAATGTATTTGTGAAAAAGAAAATCAACAAAGCGAAAGAATTTGAAATTTTTAAAAGGTAGTAGTAAGGGTAATAATAATTTCATAATTTAAAGAAGGTTTAAACCATTTAGTTGTTCTTATTTTCGGGAGGTTTTCCCATTTTGATCCCTGTCTTATTAGAATTCCCAATTGAGTCCCTATAAGTGTTAATTTCAATCAATTAAGCCCCTGCCGTTAAATTTAGTTAACGAGATTAACTTTTCTGCACAGCTGTGAGGGTGACCTATTAATTTCTATAAATGTGACCTATTTAGAGTTGAAACGTGGCATGAATTAGAGTTGAAATTGATTGAAATTAGCACTTATGAGACTCAATTCATGTCACGTTTCAACTCTAAATAGGTCACACTTATAGAAATTAACCAGTCATCCTCCCAGCTGTGCAAAAAAGTTAATCTCGTTAACTAAATTTAACGGCAGGGGCTTAATTGATTGAAATTAGCACTTATAGGGACTCAATTGGAAATTCTAATAAGACAGGGATCAAAATGGAAAAACCTCTCAAAAATAGGGACAACTAAATGGTTTAAACCTTTAAAGAATATATAAGTAACATGTAGAATAGAGGAAAAATATTTGGTTATTTAAAAAATGCAAAAGATTAATGTAAAATTGACAACATAGTTAATAATAATTATCAAGTACGACATACTTACAAAGATTAGGTGTTATAAAAATATGAAAACATAGGACTTTTGTGATGTTTAATTAACAACATGAATATATAACAAACACTAAACACTATGCTAGAATGCATATTAACGATACTACTTGAACTTTCTAATATGTGTTTTGTGCTAGTTTGCATTGCATTGGACACTGTCCAAAGAATGTTACTAGTTATAGATATTCTATTACGTATTTATGATTTATCATATAAAAAAGTATGCATAATACAAGCCATAAATCACAAATGATTTCATAGACAAGATATAATCAAAGAAGTAATTATATGTTTTGGTTAATTAAATTGAAAAAGTTTTTAAAACAGATATAGCTTACAGTGTTCATATGGAATGTAAAAAAAGGAAACAAAAGAAACATGTTATGTTATATAAGTCATGTTTATTATATTTGTTTGAATTAATTTCTTATATAGAAAAAAAGCGACAAAGTATCATAGTTTAACTTTTCAAACCTTCTAGGCAATATGTGCAAGCCATAATTCAAGGAATTGATCAAATATGATGGAAGAATAAAATCAAAACAAGAAAAGATTAAAATAATGGTCACATTGAAGACCTTATATAAATTATACAATATGAAAATGAAGAAATAACATCCCTTACACATCTTCTAGTATTCACAAATTGTTTAATGTTCTTTGGGAGGGCCACAACCTTTGTAACTCGTCAAACTGTAAATGAAATACTTTGAATCTAACTTCTTGTCTTTGAGTGTTCTTGTCTTGAAGTCCTAGTCTTAAGAGAGATTAAGATAAGATAACCATGATAATTTTATGAACTTATTGTAACTAGAATACTTTCTGTAATTAGGAGTGGTTGTGTATTCATTGTAATAATTAACTTGATTGATGAAATATCTTAAGAAATTATATTAAGGGAAAATTAGACGTAACCCACAAATTTGGATAATCCAATATTAATATATTGTATGTTATTGGTATTTTTTATTCACTAGACAATCTAGCATAGATATTTGAAAAAAAATAGTCTAAGACTCTTTTCAAATCCTCCTTTTAGAACTAGTTGTTCTAACAATTGATATCAAAATCTTTAGGGTTAGTTCTTACAAGATAAGAGACACAACTTTTGAAGAAGACTTTGATGGAAAGTGATAGATAAACTACCAATTGTTTACTCTCTCTTTTTTTCATAAGTGAAGGCTATAACTACTACAAACTAGTAATGGCAACATTCTTAAGATATAATCATGTTTGTATGCTAGATTTAGTCAATAATCGAATGCCTTTTTCTCATTATGTTAACAATAATTGTATTTCTTAAAAAATTTGGAATGAATATCAAAATTATATATATTAGTTGAATGTTGCAGCAAGACAAATTGTCTAATGTACATTCTCCAACACATGGTAAAGAAATGCAGGATACTTGACCATGTCCTATAAAGAATCAAAGGAAGTTAGACGAAACATGTTAACTTCACTGAAATGATAGTATGTAATGTTTATCATGAAGGAAAATGATACCAATATGTAATCATCAAAGGGTTAGATTGGTTGGCAGAATCATGGATACATATAATGTGATAGATAAAGTTTTAAGTACTCTTCCACCTTAATAGAGAGATCATAAAATAACCCTATTTGCTTCAAAGGACTTAGAGATAAAAAAAGAGGTTGTTAAAATCTAATTGTTCATACAGATGTGCTACTTTGTAATATTCAAAGGATCCCTCACCTTCAATATTTAAAATCCTAGGGTGGTTATTCTTACAAGGGTTAATGAATTTATATATCTTTAACATACTCAAATTGATAGGCAAGACCTAAACCCAATTAGCTTAGTGTAGTATTTCTTTTACTTTTATTAAAGCATGTGTAAAAGGTGTTAGGTATGTAGATAGGAGGGACTTTTAGTCTTATATATAGACATGACACCATCTCTTGTAAATTATTTTTGAGCATATTGAATTGTTATTCTGTTGAAAAAACTCTAGAGCAATTCTACCTTGAAAGTCAAGGCTAGAGAATCCCAAAGGATCTCCTCTAGCCACCTTCTATCTCACACTTCCATTTCTCTCATTTCCCATCAGAATTCTCGCTCCTCCACGTAAACACCTTTCTGCCACTTCGCATCAGACTTGTGGCTCATCACCGCCACACTAGCGCATTCCCCTCACAGTGTCACACTTCACCTCATTCCACATATCTCTTTTGCGGTTCATCCTCGTTTCTCTCTCGAAGCCACAACCCTTGTCATTTACGGTTTTCCACTCAACAGCCCTTCCTCACGCGAATCAACTCATAAACTTCATCTTCTTCACGATTTCGTACAGTAAGCTTCTCCACCGAACCCTATTCTCTATCTTCACCAATCTAATTCATAGATCTGCACCTTCCGCTAGGGTTTCCATCGTTTTTCGCCCTTTTCACCGATTAAACCTTCACTTCCAACCTTTTCCACCATTTAATCGGACCATTCACCGATTAAACCATCATACAACATCCGGTCTTGAACCTCCACCCAAAAAACCATGATCCTAGGGTTTTCCTTAAATTTCTCGTTGTTTTGGTCTTCGTCATCCTTCAACTCTACTTCTGTTGCGTCTCCAGTTGCTTCAGTGATTTACTCCAGATTCTCCGATTCTTCTCCGATCTTCCATGACCAGGGAGTTATCACAAATTATGACAAAATATTTTCTTTTTGTCTAACAAGTTCAAGAAGATACCTAAGAAATATGGAGAATATAGAAAAGAGAAAAAGTTCTAGAAAGCTTAAAAACTATATAAGCAATGTAATATGTCATGATTTTGAAATGTTAGGTCACTTTATATCAGAATGTCATTAATTAAAAAGTAAGGATAAATATTGAAAAAAATAAGAGAAATGTAGCTCATGAGTTTGGTTGAATCAATATAAACCTTTTATGTATTATTAGTATTATTTATTTGCTAGACAATATAGCCTAGCTATTTATAAGACAATCTAGCCTAACTATTTGCAAAAAAAAGTTTGTGAAATTAAGATAACAACTAACATGATCTGTAACATTATTTGGCAAATTAACAATTATAGGATTATAAGAGCAAAAGTTATTAAGATAACAACTAATATGATCTGTGGCTCTAGAATCTAGGATCCATGCACTAACCTTTTTAATTCTACAAGAATTGATGAAAGACATACCTTGTTGTGAAAAATAAGAAGTTATTGTGTTGATTTGGTTTATTTGTGTATCATCAATGCTACTCTCTTTAAGACGTAGCAAGACCATTAAAGCTTGATATTGCTATTATGTCAAACGCATGTCTTTATTCTTGTCTAGTTTTGGTGACTTTACCAGGGTTTTTTTTTTCCACTATATAAAATTTATGTCTATGAGGAAAGTCATGTTTCATGTAACAAACATATATGGTATGACTATTATGACCACAGTGTGTACAAACCTTTCTACTAGAATTCTTCAAACCTTTATTGTCATGACCATATGGGAAATCATTCTTTCTATAACACGTTGACTTGGCATGTCCCATCTTACCACAATAATTGCGGTTAAGTTGAGTGTTGGTAGCATTACTTTTTATCTTAAGTTCATTAAGCATAATGTTTTCCATAATTTGTCTTTCTTGTTTGGGAATATAAGAGAAAATCTTGCTAATAGGAGGGATAGGATCCATTAACAAAACATGGGATTTAAGATTATTACATTGTTCATTAAGATCCCTAAAGAATTGCATGACATGATCTTCACTTTTTCTTTTAGCAATAAAAGAAATTATACCACAAGTGGACTTAGACATAAATTCACACAAAGGATCAAGTTTGTAGTTATCAAGCTCATCCTAAATGATCCTAAGTTTAGTGAAAAAGTTTGATACTATGAGCTCTCCTTACTTCATGGAGAAAGCTTCCATATGCAAATTTGAGATGCACATAAGGTCTCCTTGAAAATATCTAGATTTAAGGTATGCCCAAATTTCTTACAAGCCAAGAAATGACCATATTATTACATCATTTCTAAGCTTGGTACATAAAATCTTTGTTTTTCGGTTCCATTGTAGTTTAATCTATAAACACTAACTTATTCTTGACATTCAAGGTTGTTTGATATACTTCATGAGTGATAATTATTGATGTCAAAAACAAAAGGAGTCGATGAATTTTCATTTGGGTGAACATACAAAAAGCTATGGACATTAACAATGTTAGAAGAGTCTTTAACTATGATGAGAGAAAAAACAAAACAATAAAAACAAAGAAAGAAAACGTGAAAAAGAAAAGATAAAGAAAATCAAAGATGTACAAAATAGAACTTAAAAAGAAGCGCTCTGATATCATTTTAGAAACTCTTGATGAATCTTTGACAATCAAGAATCTCATACAAAAACAAACCATGAATTAAGAAGTGTTGCACCATAGCATATGAATAAAAGAAAAAGGGAACATGAAACTAAAACTTGTATTATTAATGAAGATTACAAAATACTCACCGTTTTGTGAAAAAAAAAAAGTTATATAAAAAAACAGACAACTAGAGAAAGTACTTGTGTATAAGAATAGAAAAACAAAAAATACGCTTGAGCGCAAAAAAAAAAAATGTCGAATGCTACATGTCTTTCTTTAGATAATACTATTTTGACATATAATTTAAATTCAATAATTCTCTAATCTTATATTCGTATAAGTTTATTATAAAAGGAAAATTGAAGTGGAAAAGGAAAAAAAAAACGAAACAGTTACCCAATGTTTGGAAATTGTAGACGGATCAAATAAATTAGAAATAAAAATAAAGGATAAAATATAGAGGATGGAATAAAAGAAGAAGAAAAGTCCTTAAGAATAAAACTAGGAACTTCATTTAAAGAAGATGCTCGTGCCATGCACACTCTTGATTCAACCCAACACAATATTAAAATTAAAAAACAAAATGAAGAAGAGAAAAAATGATCCTAAAATAAAACATTGGGTATTCAGTCAAAGTGTCAAAGCCACACGCATGATAATCCACGACGATGACAACGCCCACTAACATTAAAATATATTTTTCCTCAACAGAATAACATATTATTTTTCTAAAAAATATTCTTCCAGTGGGCCAATACCAACACAAAGACATAAATCACCTTATATTTCCCATTCAACAATTCTAAAATCTAATTAATTTTAATTTATTCAACAAATAAAATATCAAATACGATTAACAATAGCATTTAACTTTATAAGGTGTGAAAAAGTTTAACAAAAATATTCTTTTACTTTTTACGTTTTTAATTCTGATTTTCGCGTTTCCAAGCTCTTTTGAATCCTTGTAAACAAAACTTGTGGATCCGTTGAAAGAGAATATTTTCACGAAGGAGAAGAAAAAAATATTAGAGAAAAAAAGGTAACATTATTCTTGTCAAATTATCCATCAATCACTTTATCTTGTGGGTTTGGTAATGACACGTGTCGACACCTTATCTGAAGAAAATGACGTCAGTAGCCGCCGCCATTGCACACAATAATAATCGAAGAGAAAGGACAAAAGGGGTAGTGTATGCAATTGCATAATATCGCAACGTAATTGGAGCATTATCGAGTGAGAAAGTTTCTCTTGTTGTGGCTAGCCATCACCAATTCCTCATTTCTTCGATCACTTTAATGGTCCCCACTTGCAAATTTCTTGAACTCATCTCTTCTTCTCTCGTTCATGCCCCCTTCCCATCTCAACCTAATCTCTTTCCACATGGCGACAAAATCTTACAACCATAAAATCCCCTCTCTTCTCCCCACACCAAAAATTTCAATCCTCTCTTTCCCTCTTTTGCATGCCTTTTTCAACCACCCTTTAGCCATTTCTCTTCTTCTTCTTCTTCTTCTCTCTTCATTCTCTCCCTCACCAACCCCCACATAATGGGAAGCCCTCAATCCAATTTGCCACCTGGTTTTAGGTTCCACCCAACAGATGAAGAACTCATTCTTCACTACCTTAGTAAAAGGGTTGCATCCATACCCTTACCCGTTTCCATCATTGCTGAAGTTGATATCTACAAGTTAGATCCATGGGACTTGCCAGGTTTCTCTCTCTTCCACTCCCTTTATTTTTTCTTGCCAACCATAAACAATCAATAATGCATCACCCCTTGTGCCAATCTAGTATGAATGTGACGAGATTAAAGAAAGACTGAAAATTTTCAATTGGGTATTGTTCAAGTCCACTTATTTATCAGTGTTTTTGTTTGATGTTGTTTTTCAACAGCAAAGGCAACCTTTGGGGAGAAAGAATGGTACTTTTTCAGTCCCAGAGACCGGAAGTACCCAAATGGTGCAAGGCCAAACAGGGCAGCTGCTTCAGGGTATTGGAAGGCCACTGGCACAGATAAGACCATAGTCACATCATTGCAGGGTGGATCAGTCCAAGAGAACATTGGTGTGAAGAAGGCTTTGGTGTTCTACAAAGGAAGACCCCCAAAGGGTGTCAAGACCAATTGGATCATGCATGAATATCGCCTTGTAGACAACAACAAACCCATTAAGCTCAAAGACTCCTCCATGAGAGTAAGTCCCCTACCAAAGTTACTTTCATTACATTTTTCTGTTGATTATTAATATTGTAGAATGTCAAATACGAACTATGCTGTTTGGTTTACCAATCAAGCTTGATAATGCGTCATGCATGTAGAGATTGATTGGATCATGTAATGATTTCTTGTTAACAATTCCACATGTTGTTTGGTTCTGATATGCATTAACTGTTGTTGCAGTTGGATGATTGGGTGTTGTGTCGGATTTACAAGAAGTCCAAACATGCTTTAACTTCAACAGAGGCAGGAATAGGAGTTGGTGAGGTGGATCAAGCAGAGGAGCAGCAATTCAATGAGACCCTTTTGCCAATCTTAAAATCTCCAATACCTCCTCCTCAGAACTCATTGATGTCTCAAAAATCTGTCTCCTTCTCCAACCTGTTGGATGCCATGGACTACTCTGTACTCAGCAGTTTCTTATCTGAGAACCATTCCAACCCACCTGGGATTGGATCAAGTGCAGGCTTCAATACTGAGAATTTGGAACAGCAATCTTCTCCGATGAACAACCCCAACAATAGCTACACGTTTCAGAAGAACACCCAATTGAACCCTTCACTCTCCAACATGGAAAACATGAGGCCAAAGCGCCAATTTTCAAGCATTGATGAAGAAACTCTGTATCCATCCAAGAAATACCTGACTTCCTCTTGCAACTTTCCTTCCAACATCAACCCCCAATACGAGAATCCACAATGGAACTACCTCGTCAAACAGTCTTTGCTGAATCAGCGGTTACTGCTTGGTCCTCAGCTTCAATTTCAAGGATAATCCAAACATACCAACAACTTATTAAATCAGAAAAAAACAAAATTGAAATAGAAAAATTACATAGAAGTAAAATATTCAAAAACTGAGCCCACCAAAGAACACACCAATTTGATCACTAGATAAGAAGGGTTAGTAATTTAGCACATAGATATTGTTATAGTGTTTTTTTTTTTGGTTTTCTTTTAATTAATTTGTGCTGGAGAACAAAGAATAGAAGGTAGCTTGAAAGGAGTAACAGTTTGGTATAGAATCAAAAGAAATATTCCATCATTCAAGGGGTGAAGAAACTGTAGAAACAAAATATCCAAGTTTCTATGACAAATCAAAACAATTTGTGTACAGAATGTTTATTTGTACGTGTTTGGATTTGGAGGTTAGCTTTATTATATATACTTTGTAGATAAGGTATTGTACTTGATTGTGTTGATATTTCTCATTCTTTTCTCTGAAAGGATAGCTAGCTACGAATTTTCTTTTGTGCTTGGAATGCTATCATTTTCTATTTCAGTGTCTTCAACAATAGAACTTCATCATTGACTGTTACTATTCACATGCATTATTGAACTCACATTGAACCTCAACCTTAGAACTAAGAAACCCATCAATGAAATAATTAATTAAAAACATGAATTACATCGATTGGTTCAGAAATGAAAACGTGTTGTGTTTATTTTCTATCTAATTTTTTCTAATTCTTTTTGTTTCATCCATGTTTTTCTTCCTAAATATCTAGTTGAAGAATGGGTCCAAATTTTAGATGACAAGTCCAACTTCTTTGGTTCCTTTTCAGAAAAACTCACAGCCAAGTCCAACTTTGCCATACCATAAGATAATTAGGCGTGCTTGACACCATATGGTTAAACTTTTCTTTTTTTTTTTTTATAATAAGATGTATAAATTTATTGACTTTAGAGCATCTTGAACAAAAAGAAAAAATGAACCTTTTCAATAAATGAATATTAGTTTATACATAAATGATTTCATATAATATCTTTAAATTTTCATTCTTAACTTATAAATAAAATTTTATTTTATATGTTTTAATATATCTTGAAATAAGAAAAATGAAAGAGGGTAATTCGTTTAAAATTGAATTGAGAGTAGAAAATAAAGAGAAAGTTCTTTGATTGGAAAGTATAATTTACTAAATAATCAATTGTGATTTTTGTAAACATAGTCAATTAACTATTATTCCCTTCATTTTGTTTAGAGATTTTTTTTATTTAATGCTATTTTCAATTTTAAAACAACAATAGTATTTTTTTTTTGTTCTGTATACTCTTTCTCTTCATTCTAATATACGTAACGTAGAAATAAAAGAAGTTAATAACAAAATTTATAAATATTTTTAAGAAAATACAAAATCATTTCGCCTTTTGACATAAAAAAATAAAAAAAAAACTTTAAATAACATTTAAAAAGGAACGGAACTTAACTAACACATTGGGAAATTGTCTAATTTATCTACAATAAATAATAACATGAATTAATTTGATGTAACTTAGCCTCTATCCAAAGAAGAATATACATAATATTGATTTTGTCTTTTATGATATATTTAAGTTTTCATGAAGAATGATCTTTATCTTGTACTATTTCCAACTACTTCCCACGTGTTCATGATTAATTTTCATGATTGTAACTAATAGCCACAACCAAACATAAAGAGCTACCAATACAATGTTAGTGTGTTCACCATACTCCACTTATTTTAATATATTTGATTCTTCAATCACCTTTTTGGTCACTACATGCAAAATTATATCTATAAATCAAGTAGTCTCTTGGTCTTAGTTTTGTTTTTTATTATTTATAGCACAAAGATATTAAAATAAGAAGATTACAAGTAAGCACCGAATAATGTCATTAAAAACACCGAAAAATATCATTAAAAGCACCGAAAAATGGAGATTTTCTCTTGGTCAACGTTGTACCGAGATCAATGTGTGCATGAGTTGGATACAAATAACGTAAATTCATAATTAATTTCAATCTGACTTGACCTAATCAAAATTAACATTTGATATTCGAATTGATTTATCTGTTAGAGTTAGATTTTTCGAGCACGTCATCAAGCTTATTGACACATGCAATTCTCTATTTGAAATTTAATTTTATCATTATCAGTTCACCTTATTTAAATGATATTTTGTTTTACAATTTATTTATATTTAATATTTTTATGTTTTGTTACAAATAATGAAGGAGGTACATATTATAAATAGTCAAATGGGTGTCTATATAAAATTTTAATTACGAGGTAACAATTAATCTTTTTTACTAACATTTATCCGTTAATTTCATCCCTCTCCTAAGGTATTTATTTGAGAAACTACTGTTTGCTTCCAAGAGGAATGAGTTTTAGATATTCAGGTCAAGCAAAGGCTAAAATGTCTAAAATTTCAAAATACACAAAATGGTATGAAAAGAATAATTCAATGGATTACTTGTCGTTTATGGTGAAAAGGCTATCCCACCCTCGATATCAACAGAAACCCAATCTAACCTACACTTTTCATAATTATTATAAGTTATGAAATTCAGTAACCTTGGTATCCTAAATACGACCTTATTTAAAGGGTCTACTACAAAGAAGTCAAGAATTAGTATTATTATTTCTTTCTCCTATTATTCCTATTATTGAGGGTTCAGGATTCGTGGTGACATAATCTAAATCAATATTAAAGTGCTAAAAGAATAATAGAATTAAGAAACTAAGAGAAAAACCATGAATGAAAATTTTTTTACTATACAAATTAAGTTGTTACTCTTAATGAAAAATCCAAAAGATACAAATAATATGAAGTAAACATAAAAAAAAAATAACTCCCTAACAAGTTATGTATGCTGTATTTACATAGCCAAATATATCTTGTGAAAAGATTGTAATTCTCAAATTTCTTCAATCTTTTCTTTGATAATTATTATCCCTTCTTCCATTTATTACTCGTCCTTTATAGATAAGTGGCGTATTTGTAAAAGATACTTTGATGCTTAAGTTAATTGAATGTGTTAGATAATAGTTAATGTTGTAATCATGAACCTAAATTATATATCTCGATGATTGTACTCTTTATAGGATAATTACGAGGTTTGTGAGCCTTCATCTATAGGGACCAAAATGGACCCAATGACCTATTTACCTTATAATCTAATTCTTTGATCCAAAATATGTTAAGTTAAAGAGTAATACGCCATTAGATCATGATCGACCGATTTATGGCAAGGTAGGAACAAGTTGGCTTGTGGACGAATGAAAAATATGTTGACTTGTGATCGGGAAGAACAGGTCAGTTTGTGGTTGGGTAGCATATAGGTCAACTTATGGTTGGGTAGCATATAGGTCAACTTATATGATTAGGTAGCATAGGTCAATCTATTTTGAAACCCACGCCCTATGAACTATTTAAAGGTAGGAAACCAAATATCTCATATTTTAAAATATTTGGTTGAAAATCCTTTATGTTAAAAAGTGACAAGTCTAACCTTGGCAAATTTGATTTGAGTTGATGAAGGTATCTTTTTAAGTTATTCATTAACTAGCAGAGCATATAGGGTGTATAATAAAAGAACTTTAATTGTTGAGGAATTTATCCATGTTGCATTTGATGAATGTATAGAGAATAAAACTAACATGCTTTAACCAAGAGATAATGCAAATTTTTATGAAATGGGTTCAGATTCAACCAAGGAGCCACAAACAATCCAAGTTGAGAAACAATATGTTGATACAAGTAAAACTCATACAGTTGACCTACTTAAGGATTGATGATGGATAATGGCTTGCTCCAAAACCAAATTATGGAAGTGGACTAAGATACTCTTCATTGAATTGTAGAATTGACATCGATGGAACATGACCCATATGAAGGAACAAACTTTTGTGCCAAAATGATAGAAACCCATTTCACAAAGTTGAAGAGACTCCATCGATATGATGTGTTTGCATGCGGAAGCTTGAAATTATGAATGAGAATATTTGTACAGAAAATTAAACAAGCCCAACATGAAATATTTGTATAGCAATCAATGTATTGCACAAAGTTGTTGAGAAAGTTCTTTATGGATAACTACAAGAATCCTTAACACTGATGGCAAAAACTTGCTATTTGGATGCTGATGAGATTGGTAAATGTGTTGATTAAACTGAATATAAAGGTATGATTGTTTCACTTCTCTACTTAACTGTTAGTTGTCCTGATATCATGCACAATATATGTGTTTGTGGTACATTTCGATCATGTCCTAACAAATCACATCTAAATGTTGTTAAAAGAATCCTAAAGTACCTAAAAGGAACAAGAATTCTAGGCTTGTGGTATGCTAGAAGAGCTAACATTTCTTTGCTAGGATATAATGATTATGATTCTGGGGTTGTAAAGTTGATAGGAATATTACTAGTGCTACTTGTCATCTTTTAGGATGTTCTTTAATGTCAAAACATTCTAAAAATCAAGCTTGAGTGACCATTTCAACTACTGAAGCAAAATATATTATTGTAAGAAGTTATATACAATCAATCTATTTGGATTAAGCACCAATTAGAATATTATAACATTCATCTAGAATATGTACCTCTTATATGTGATGACACTAATACTATAAACTGAACTAGAAACCCAATAATATATTCTAGAACAAAACATATAGATATTAATTAAGCATTATTTCATTAGGGATCATGCAATAAAGAAAAATATAAAATTGAATTCATAAATACACTAAGGTAATTAGTTCACATATTCATCAAACCTTTAGCCTGAAAAAAATTTTATATCATTAAAAACGAGTTAAGCATACTAGAAATTGTATGCACAACTTAAAAATTTGCAATATTTATGTTTTTGCATGTATTAAGAGATTATGTTAGTTGCTTAATTAATTAATTATGCATTTGGTTTCCTTATAAATGTTTACCAGATAATTTATTATCTTGAAGTTTAATAGGATTAAAATTCTTATTATCTAAAATTCGCTTTTTGTGAAAGGGTACATCTTAATCAATTAAAATTCTGCATAATGCCACCAGTTTTAGAGTGTTCCTCTCTACACCTGACCTCTTTCCTCCTATACCTCTTAATTGACAGTTATATCCTTTATTTAATAAAATTTTAAAAAATGTAATAATGGTTTAATGATTTTTTAACCACTAAAAGGATTAGAGGAATAACAGTAAATCAAGATTGACAACATACCATCACTTAAAATTATTCCTGAGATTATTTGATTTTAAATAATCATCATGTGATGCTAATGGCTGCAATCCAACATTAGCCCAAACTTCAGCTTGCTTCATAGAACTCTACCTGATTGCTCTTGGAACTGGTGGTATCAAACCGTGTGTCTTAGTTTTTGGTGTGGACCAATTTAACGACTTCGACAAGAAAGAGGAAATAAGGAAGAGCTCTTTCTTCAACTGGTTTTACTTCTTCATCAATATCGGTGCACTTGTTGCTTCTTCTGTATTAGTTTGGATACAAATGAATATTGGATGGGGATGGGGTTTTGGAGCTCCTGCTGTTGCAATGGTCATTACAGTCAAATTTTTCTTTAGTGGTAGTAGACTCTACAGACTTCAAATACCTGGAGGCAATCCCTTTACAAGGATTTGTCAAGTCATATAGTTGTAGTCTTAAGGAAAATCCACATTCAAGTGCCAAATGATAAGTCTCTTCTTCATGAGACAGTAGATGTAGAATATGTCATCAAAGGTAGCCGCAAGCTTGATTCGCATTTCCAACTACGGTAACCGCAAAATCGCACTTCCAAGTACGACAACCACAAAATCCAAGTGCGGCACACATTAAATCGCAGTTACAACTGCGGCGAGATCATAACCACCCTACCACAGATCATCCTCCATCCATAATACAATCCCACAAATGCATATTACTCACAACACACAATACTGGAAGTATGAGAGTTATGTGAGAATGAAGAAGCACTAGTGCAAAATTGACCTTTAACGTCACCCATTAGACGTCAGTTAGAGGGGGCCACGACATAAATTATTGACCGGTGGCAGTTTCGTAAATAAGTCAGGCCTCTAGACTCGGTTAAAAGGGGTCCCGACGTCTATAATATTATAGACGTCGGTGCCACTCCTAACCATCTATATGTTTGACAGGTAGGTGAAAAGTCATTTCTTTCCGCCATTTAGATGTTACATCCCGCCAGTCCGACGTTTATATTCGACTATAGACATCTGTGCCCTCCTAACTGACGTCTATATGTCTAACAGTAGTTGAAAAGTCATTTGTTTCCGCCATTTAGACGTCAGATCCTCCAACTCCGATGTCTATATGCGACTATAGACGTCAGTGCCCCTCCTAACTGACATCTATGGTCTGACAGGTAGGTGAAAAGTTATTTTTTTCCACCATGAAGACGTCTAATCCCGCTAACCAATGTCTATATGCGACTATAGACATCGGTTCCCAGGACATCCGACATCTACGTTTACCACAAATATTAATTTTTAAATTGAATGGACGTCATATCAGTAAGGTCCCCAACGTATATTTGATTATAGACGTCGGGTTCTTTGGCAACTGACGTCTCATTTCTTGTTAAATCAGTCATCGCGAATCAGTTTCGTGCACTTCATCGTCTTCCTTTGCCTTTTCTCTCCTCTACATTGCCTTTCAGGTGCGTTTGAAATCTTTTGAACCGTTTAAACTTCGTTTTTATTCTGATTAAACTTGCTTTTGAATCGTTTGATCTAATTTGAACTTATTAAAATGAGTTTTCGTTGTGTTTTGGTGCAGTTTTTCTCGTGTCTTTGTGTAGCGTATTGCACATTTTCCCTTTGCTAGTTTCCTCGTACGAAAAGCTTGCATTTTTTGGATCTTTTATTGCATTTAAACCTGAAGCCGAACTTGGGTTGTTGCCTACTTCCACTCCTACCACCAAAGAAAAAGAAAACGGTGACACCGTATTCTTTTTCTTTGGCGGTTGGACTGGAACTAGGCAACAACCCATGTTCGGTTTTTGGTTGAAATGCCATAAGAGATGCAAAAGACGCAATTTTTTCTTACGAAGAAACTAGCAAAATTGCACTAAAACACAACGAACACTTTGTAGATGTTGGTTAATGTCAAGACCGACGTCTATAATGCCCTTAGACGTCGATTTGTGTCATGTCCGACGTCTATATTGTGCCTTGAGACGTCCGTTTGTGTCATGTCTGACGTCTTTATAGTGTCCGTAGACGTCGGTTTGTGTCATGTTTGACGTTTATATAGACGTCGGTCAATGATATTAACCGACGTCGAAACTGCAGAATTCGACGTCCCATTAACGTCACCTATATAGACATCGGTTATGGAGGTGACGTTAAAAACTCAAAATAACATACGTTTAAAGCTCTTTCTGCACTAGTAAAGGCACACTCGAGAATTAAAAAATGAGGGAGTAGGAGAAGAGGGAGAGGAGAGGCAACATTTTGCAAGAGAGGAAAAAGGGATGTAGGATTTGATATGAAATGCGGAAGAGAAAATGGAGTTTTTTATAATTTGTGATAAAGAAATAAAGCAATTAAAGGTTTGCTTTTCTAACAGAGACACTTTTGTAAAAAAAAAAAGTTAAAAAAGAGGGAGGTGAACGACGAGATACATGAGGATGTAGGGAGAAGCACTCCCAGCTTTACTATGATTAATTTTACGTTACTTTGTTTACTTTTTTACGTGAGTGTTGTGATCTAATGTTTTTTATTTCCTTGACTGCCCAATTGTCACACCTACACTCTACAGAACATTGACTAAAATTAAATTCATTTAAAATTTTGAAACTGGAAAATATTTTTTTGTTTTTTTGTTGAAACCTCTCTTTACCCAAGTTTCACTCTCGTACAGTCTGTTTCACGAACCACAACCCTAAAACTCTCAATTTATAAACCACCATTGTCTCTGCTATTTTTATCCAAATGAGTAAAAATATCCTCTTCGAGACCTAAACATGTAAAAAGAATGGCTACCAAGCAAACTCGTGAAGCACCGTAGAAGGTTGGATGATGAAGATAGGTATCAAAACTACAACATTTATAGGCAAATGTATAATATGGATCTCCAGTTTTATTGAAATGATGGATTTCTCTTCTAAGATCGATCTACTGACCTTTTAAGGGTTAATCCAGGAAAACCTAGAGATTATAATCTGTGTAAGACAGGAAGTATTGATTATTTTAATCGAACCATTACAAATTTGTTTATTCTTTATCTTTCTTTCTCTATTCTTTTGATCTTGATAGATTAAAAAGGGCTCAATGCTAAGCCTTTCAAATGTATCTTATTAATTGATTGTAAAAACTGATTTTAAAATTTAAAGGCATATGAAAACATAGAATGTGGTCTGTTAAATTTGGGTCTATAAAAAATGTTAACCAAAAATTCCTTTCAAAACTATGCCCAAATAGTGTCTTTGAGTCTTATCTTAGTGGGTTCTATGTTGCTTCAAACAACCTTTTGCTTAATAATATCGCACATATAATCAATATTAACAAACTTTTTGTAAATTTTGTAGAACCAAATGATTAACTTGATTTTTTTGTCATTTGTTTTAGTTTTTTTAATACTTTATTTCTCTACAATGTGGCCAAAGCCATCTGAAAATCATTTTAAAGACATTACTAAAACATTTTGTAGCATTGTAATATAATCATGGATTGATCTAGGTCTGACCAAATTAAACTAATCTATAATAAAATATAATTAACTATGTTATAATAAATTTAAAGAAACTAAACTTATTGATATAATAATTAACAGCACTGTCTTATAGTTCAATTTTTAAAAACTGAACTTAATTTAGTATTTAATCACTAAACACATTCTAAGTTAAAAAAAAAAACAAAACTCTTAAATAAAATATGTAATTACATGTTTAAATTACGCCTTAAAAAATATTTCTGTTTTAGCATGATTTGAAATATTTTTATTTTGACACTTGTCTCAAGTTAATATAAAGGTAATGAATATTTTAAAATTATTTTTATATATTTATTTTAAAGAGAAAATATCATCATAAAGTTTTATATACATTTATATATATATATATATATATATATATATATAATCTTAAAGTCTTTTCTTTTTTTTTCAGCAACACAAACAAATATAAAAAAAAAATAAAGACTTTAAGATTTTATATATATATATATATATATATATATATATATATATATATATATATATATATATATATATATATGTTCAGGATTTGAAACAGTTAACTAAATCTTTAATAGAAAAAGTTTATTTTTTTAAGCTAAATTAAAAAATAATATAATTTAATTTTTATAAAAACAGTTTAGTTTTTATAGACAAAATAGTACAGATAATTTATAGTTTGTTATAATTAAGTTAACTATGTATGTATGTAGATTGATAAGATGTAATACAATTTCATATATGAAATACAAAAATTGAGCAATATGGAATTTTTCTTCAAAGCAAACATGATTTTGTACAAGCTCTTATTTTGTGACTGTACGACTTCTGCCTGTTTGCATATCTTAAGGGGACGTGATGTTTGTTGAATCATCATTACCTTGGAAGTTTAGGAGAATTCTTTTGTCGATCAGTGAAACTTAGTAAACCCACGCAATATCTAAAATTTTGCTAGGGTTTGGAGGCTTATGTTATTATGAGTCTAAAGTCGACCGATCAAGTATGATGACATACTTGCACGCTAAAGATTCGAGCTGTAAGAATTTTGCAAACAGTTGGGTAGAGTAAAAGACAAATTAATATTACAATGACTAATGATAAATGATTAAGGTTTGTATTAATGATCATTAAGAAATAAATTAATTAGTTATAGGTTTACTTTCGAAGTAAACTCATTTTTCCACTTATTTACTTTAAAATTTCTAGAGAAAAAACTTGAACATCGGACTATATTTTGCAAGTTACCCCATACACTAGATCTGTTACAAGAGGAGAGAGAGGAGAGAACATTCGACGAAGACAGGAGTAGCACGTAGGCGGTATCCTCGTTCCCAATTCAGCAGAAACAATCCCTAATTTCAAAAGAACTTTTAAAATATAATTTTATAAGCAAAGGATCAATCATAAGTTAGAAAAAATAAATCTTTTTCATAACAATGATTCACAAAATATATAAATATCAAGTCATTTTCCATTTAATGGGGAAAAAATGGATTTAATAACAAATCATGAATGAAGAACTCATCATATTAACGTATCGAAGACCTTAGAGAACATAAGTGTTTTGCCATTAACAAAATATGAACATTTTATTAATAATATATCTTTTAGAGTTTGAATTTGGGTGATTTTAATCCTAAAAATTATTTCCAATGAGATTTATTTTATGTTTATATGTTTTATTTTCATCATGCAGTTAATTTTAGGTTGATTATGTAGTTAAGTAATGTGAGATAGATTTAATACCTTAAAGTCAAATGAAAACATTAGAATGAGTGAATATTGTTTTAAAAAAATTTCGCAAAGCATCGTCTAATGGATTTATAAGAGATATATGATTCAAACAAGATGTTTAGGACATTGACTTGACATATATAGGAAAACATTTCAAAGAGGAAAGCAATAATACAAAGATTTTATTCTGATTTACTCAATCTAAGTTACGTCCAGTTTTTCCTTAAGAACTCTTAAGAGGTTCCACTAATCTTTAAGAAGATTAAACAAGTTTTACCTCTTTAGGTTTACAATGAGTATTCGCACCATTCTTGATTAACCTAGTCAACACGATTAGTTCAAGTTTAACCACTCTTGGTATGCATATATTCTAGTCACTTCTGTTATGAACTCTAGACAATTGTCTAGATTATTTAACTCAATTGAGCTAAACACCAAGTGTTTTAATTCTCTTTAGAATATCCAACACAATCAGTGTTAAGAGAAAAAATACAAATTGATAACTTTCAAGGAGAGGATAAAAACAATACAATGAAATATTAGATTGTGCAAAGTTCTTTCTTTTAGAAATTTATCTTTAAATGGTATATGGACAAAGTAACAACAAGCTTGTATGAGCATTCAAAAGTTCTCTATAGTATCCTTCTTGTCTTTTCTTCATGCATCGGTCTATTTACAGTTTTCATTGAGAAGTGTCCACTAGACAGAGAGTTTAGATGTGGGGTTGAGACGATCGCCCCAAACGCGTTTAGACATGGTCGATCAGTACGTTATAAGAGGTGTTTGCCTCAACCAAAAGGTACCTTACCCTCAACTCCTTCGCATCACACCCCAATACCCAAATGGGTCCTCAAATCAACATACCTTTTGGTGTCCATTGGCTCGCCCGCGAAGCCTATGATCTACTCATTGTAGAGGACGATCAGGTCTTCGGATAAGTCCATCTTTTGCAATGTCTTCCAGTAAAGGATGTTTACTGAACTCCCTTGACCAATAAGCACCTTACTCACGTTGTACCAAGTGATCTCGATAATGATAACCATAGGGTCGTCGTGATTGACATCCGAAGCGTAGAAATCCTCATCTGAGAAGGTAGTGAGCGACATGGATCTTTGTTTTTTGTCCACGAGGTGGACAATCTTCAAGCCTCTAGTGTGTCGTTTGTGAACAAATGAGGACGTTTTGCCACCTGCATACCCTTCGAAGATGGTGTTTATATGACCGTGCAACAGGTGGTCACAACTTTTGTTTTTGTTGCTCCTTTAGCGTTGATTGCGTAACGTCGGTCGTCTCGTCTTTGGAGACGGTCAGGGCTTCTTCTCTCGGGGGCGGGGGGGCTTCTTTCCATCCATTCTGCCTTTACGTACTTCTTAAGGTGACCCACCCGGATAAGCTTTTCAATCTTATCACGGAGGGTAGAGAATTCCTTTATGGTGTGCCCTAGGTTTTGATGGTATCGATAGTGCTTCTTATGGTCAGCATTCCTCGGGTTTGGTTTCTTCTTAAGGGAGTTTGGCATTCAACGTCTCCTAAAGGATTCTAGCCCTTGGATTTGCACCATTTTCACCTCCGTCTAGTAGTTTCTTACCTCTTCCTACCAATTCTTTTGAAAGGCTCGCATGTCCTTAGTGTCCATAAACTCGACTGTTATTTCATACTGTTTGTCTATGATTTTGGGTGGTCTAGCACACAGCCTATTCGTGAATGGTCCTACTTTTAATGTCGTTGACAAGTTGTTAAGGATGAACTTTTGGTTGACATCTCTCACTTGTCGAGTGGTTTTATTGTACCAATCCATGAAGGCTTTCAGGGATTCAACCCTCCCTTTCTTTGTACTTATCGGCACAATGTGTGCCAAACTTGTTAGCAAAATGATGAAGATGAAGTTTTGATGATGTCCAAATGAAGTCAAGATATATCAAGATTCAAGAAGATCCTTTGAAGACTTATTTTTGTTATTAAAAGCTTTTGTAATAATTGTAGTTTATTGTTTAGGACTTAGATTTGTAGTAGGTTTTGATTCTTGTACCTTCATACTTTATATTTGTTGTTCAGAATCGAAAGCGGACGGTTTTAATAGATTAAATCAAGTATTAATCGATTAAAACCTTACAAGTGCTGAAAACTCAACTGGCACAAAAATAATCGATTATTTCCTATTTTAATCGATTAGCAAATCGATTAATCCTGAGATTAATCGATTAAAGATAGCCGTTGGAGTTTTCTGGTTTTTGAAAACTAGTCGTTGCACTTATTTTAATCTATTAACAGTAATATTAATCGATTAAAAGCGTTAAATGACCAGTTACAAAAAATGGAAGAGTATTTGCTTGAGTCTATAAATAGGCTCTTTTTATCCATCATCAACAACTCTTCCCTTGCACTCTAGTACTTAGAAATCATTGAGACTTGTGTGTTCTTGTTCGGCTTGAGAAACTCTAGTCTGTGGAGCTGGTGAAGTGTTGCTACAGTGACAGAGGAATAGCCGGTTCATCCTTGGTGCATCTAAGAAGGTGTTTGGAAGAGGATCATCCTTCGTGAAGTATTCAGAGGAGGTATTTCATCCTTCGTGAAGTATTCAGAGGAGGTGTCTCATCCTTTGTGAAGATTCAAAGGGGGTACAGGTTCATCTCTTGTGGTATCAAGAGAGGTGGTTTCTAAACTCTTACAAATTGTTTCTTTGTGATTGTAATTTGTAATTGTTTTGTGCTTAGTGAACTGTTTATCTTAGTTTGAGATAAGCGACTGGACGTAGGATTGGTAAGATCCGAACCAGTATAAAAATCATTTGTGCAAATTTTTCTCAACCTTACTCTTTTATTTATTTTTATTATTTGCGTAGTAAGATAAATTGAGTAGAAATTAAAAGGCACACATTTATATTAAAACCCCTATTGGTTTGTTATTTCACACTAACCATTCCGCTGCAACCGCTCTAACAAAACTATGAACCTGTTGGCAGCATACTACCTACCGAACAGGGTACAAACGGTGGCAAAATAGTCCACGGTGTTATGAGGTAAGGTGTTAAATAATGTCGGGGCATCGGCTTTCAAGGATAGGGAGAATGATCGGCACCAAACAGGGTCCATCGACGAGTAAAAGGCCATGGTGTTCACAAGTGAGCGGAGGTGTTTGTCGGCGTCTGTTGACCCGTCATACTTCTCGAAGACTGGGTTATTGACTTCTCTAGCATTAGTGCTTCCATAACATGTAGTAAAGGGCAATAGTCCCTCAGCCTGCACCGCCTAGACATCTGCTTGACTGTTCTCCTTCGAGGGAGTGGGGATGAGTGACATCGAGTGTTGGGTTGATTGCTCAAGCCGGCGACATCGAACTCAGCCCTCAAAGCAACTATTTTTGCCTCATACCTCCTTTGCATCTCCAACATTTGTCGTTGCATTTCTCTTATCAACTCCATAGGATCCTACTGATCTCTCATGTTTCTTGTGGTCATCATTGGGTTTCTTCGTTCTTCCTTGGACACCACGTTGGGCGTCAAAATGTTTCGGTTTATGGGGTCAAGGTTAAATCTGTTTCTATAAAGAGTCTTCGATCTCCAAGCTTAGGTCAACATTTTATATTCGGTCCTCTCTTTATCATTCAGTGTGATCGGGGTGCTACTTGTAGAAAGTACTTCGATGCTAAAGTCAGTGTTTATCTAAAAGGATTAATAATAAATGCATAGTAAAAACTAATCAGGTACCTAAATATCAAACCTGTATTTATAGATTTTTAAGTGAGCTTCTGATTAAGGTTAGCCTACTTAGGACTCAAACGATAATAATCCAATTTAAGATTGATGTAGTTATTCTTAGTGTTAACTCTGTTTATGATTTGACCGACCGATCCACCGACCAGTTCTTGTGAGATCTAAAAACTTATTGATCGCTCAATTTATGACAGATCAAATGATCAATGACTAATTAAAATTTTGAAATATAATATTTTTAAACATAGTGACCACCAATTTATCATAAACATTTATATTTAAAAAATTAAACTTTAATTAAGTTTTCTTTTAAATATAAACTTAAGTGAGTAAAAAAAAGAAAATAAATCAATGACCTAAAACCAAATTAAGTAATTAAAATTTATAAATTAAATATGAATATTATAAACATCTTTATAAATAAAATTACTAAAGATAAAATCTATTAAAAATACGTAAGTAATAGTATAAAATAGAAATTAAATATAAAAAAAGTAATAAAATGATTAAAATAAATTATTAAAAGTAAAAAGTTTACATAAATAGAAAAAAATTACTTCAGTGTAATGATTGAGAATACTGTAATAATCTAAGTAATTTAAGTCCTCATAAGTTTCATTATTTATTACGTTAATATTCAAACAATACCAATTCTTAGGAACCATAAATATTTTAAAAACTTCCATTTAATTTTGATCACTGATATTCTGATTGATCTCTTCTGTTAATAACTAACGTTCTGAACTTCTTTCTTTAAAAGTTTGGCTTTTGAGTCTTTCAATAATAAGAGCCACTGTTTTGGCAACTAAAACAATGCACTGATAACAAATATTAAATAAACATAAAAAATGTCGTTGAAATAATTTTCTGCTTTACATTATTTTGCAATTGGTGTTAAGGTCATAATTTTTTTTTCCATACAAATCTGTTCGATAATTTCTGTTAGGCAGAAATAATAATCTTTTGACCAAGTAATTAATCAATTAAAAGAACCTTAAAAATATTTTAATTTAGTATAGCTTCTACTCCAAAAGCAATTATTTATTGAAGTCGTATATCTACCGGTTCACACGTAACTGTTGTTCAATATATTACTGATTATCAGAATCTGATGACATCGTTCATCGAAAGTTGCAGAAAAGAGAATCGCCCCCACACGCCGAAAACGTGCCACGTACCCAACAATCAGTGATAATAATAGATAAGAGATGTAGTGTGGGCCCAGCCCACACGTTTCATTTTCCAACATCAATCGTATCGACCAAACTAAACTTAACCACAAAGCATTCTTCTCTCTGTTCCAATTCTGAAACTCAAAATCCACCATGTCGTTTCCCTTCAGCCACACCCACCACCGCAGAGACGACGACGACGACGAACGACGCACTGCTTATCCTCCGCCGGGAAGCACCTTCCCCAATCCTCACCAACAGCCTCCCCCACCCTTTTATGGCGCTCCTCAACCACCGCCCCCTCAGCCCGAGACCAACGTGTTCCACACCTCTCACGTGCCGCCACCAGGACACGTGTCGCAGGATTTCAACTACTCAGCTCCCACTTCTCATGGATTCTCCCACGGGCACTCCCCTGCTTCTCCCAATGCAGCTTATTACCCCCCTCCTGGAACCGCCTCCACCGTCCACCACGTGGCTCACGAGTCCCACCACCAAACTCCTCATTTCTCTTCTCACAACTCTCCCAGCAGCACCACCACCGTGACCCACGTCAGCCACCAGGCTAACACCGGTCTCCGGAGCAAACCCACCGTGAGGGTTGTCACCAAAGCTGCGCCCGATTTCTCTCTCACAATTCGTAATGGCCAAGTCATTCTCGCACGCTCCGATCCCTCCAATGAGTACCAGGTAGCCTCACGTGTCTCCCTCGCAACCCCAATTCACGAAAAATGTGATCTTTTTTCTGTCATGGATTAATTATTTTTTATTTGAGTATTTGGGAAATGCAGCACTGGTACAAGGATGAGAAGTACAGCACCAGGGTGAAGGACGAAGAGGGGTGCCCTGCTTTCTCTTTGGTCAACAAAGCCACTGGCGAGGCCTTGAAGCATTCCATTGGTAGCTCTCATCCAGTAAGATCTTTCTCTCAAGGTTTACTCTTTCATTGCAGAGTGTCTCTTTTTCTTTGATGTCATTGTGCTTGATAATTGATATGCTGGTTTTACAATTGGGATTATAGCATGGGAATTGTGAGTTGGTTGAATGATCCCAATGTTCAGTGCATACGCGCAATCGGGGATCGGCACCAGTAGATGAAGATTGGACGGATTAGATTTCAGATGCAGAATTTTAGTTTTATTTACAGTTTATGATGTGATCCGTTTGATTTTCATCCAACGGGTTACAATTATTAGCGACTCTGTGTTAAATTCCTGATTGCAGGAAATATGTGATCCATTGAATGTTGATGTATGTTACTGCAAGTGGATACCAGTCTGTGATCTTGGTTTTTTGTTACTACTGAATATGTATGTACTGTAGTAACAACATGACTGCTTTAGTAGCCTTTCTTTTTCCAATAAATGGCTAATGTACATACCAAAAATGGGGTTTATAGATGGATGAAACCGAGTGAGTGGTAAAGAGAAAAAAATGATGGAGTGGGTAAATGATATAATGGAAGGTGAAGAGAGAGACAGGAGAAAAATGAGGTGGAAATGAGATGGAACTGAGAGTGAATATGTTATCATAATAACGTTAAAATCAGAATGGTGAAGGTAGGACCTTTTGTCAGTGGCTTTAATGATGAATGGGTTGGAGCTTTATGCTTTTAAGATAAAGATGCGTTGGTGTGTTGTTCTTATGTGCAAATTTGAAACTATTTGCATTGGGGTAACTGCAATGCAACTTCTTGGGTTAACCTTTTGTTGGTTTGTCTATTTTCTTTCCACTGACATGATTCACGTGAACAAAAAATGGGTTAAACTTCAAAGTTAATAGAAAGAAATAAAAAGTGTAATCAAGAGTAACAGTAAAACAATCCTGTGCTAATGTTTTAGTAGTGCACTTTCTTTGACTTGTCATCTGCAAGTAATGTTGTCGTTAGTGCTTTCTAAAGCACGAGGTTTTAACCTTGAAGTGAAACAAGATGCTTCTGGCCCCCTAAACCCTTTTATTAGAGAAATAATGTTAACTATATCTTTTTGTGTTTTATACTTATAATATTGTAGGTTCGGCTGACAGCTTACAATCCAGACTACCTTGACCAGTCTATTTTGTGGACTGAGAGCCGGGACCTTGGTGATGGACACAGAGCTATAAGGATGGTGAATAACATTCATCTTAATGTTGATGCTTTCCATGGTGATAAGAAGTCTGGAGGTGTGCATGATGGTACTACAATAGTCCTCTGGGACTGGAACAAAGGTGATAACCAGCAGTGGAAGATCTTACCTTATTGTAAGTTCTCTATCTGAATGTGCCTGAAAAATTCACAAAATTGTTTCTCACTGTTTTTTTCTTTTCCCAAAGAATGAATTACTGTTTCTGATTTTTGTTTAATATTTACGATTATGCTTAATGCAGGAGTAAAATTGACGGAATTGTGAGTGGAGTGGCTTTGAAGATGCGAGTTAAGAGGAGCATTGGTGCTTGTATTTGGGTGGTTTGTGCTTTGAATGTTTTACTTGCGAGTGTTATCTAGAATATATGAATGATCTGGTGCATTTACTGGTACTACTATGCCATGCAATCAGCTTTTTCAATAGAATAAAGTGTGTTTATCTATTACTACTACATACATGTGACACTGGTTTGTTGTGCTGACCACATAGAATATTGTCTTTGTTTCATCTGTCACTGATGACTAATTAACTAACATTGGAAGTTCAATGTGGCTAACATTGCTTTTGTGTTTTAGGTTTCATCATGGGCTTTCAATTTTTTTATAAATTAATATACCGACACATGAGAGCGGTTTTACCATCCTATTTTTTAAGTTACTCTTTCAAAATAATTAAACTATAAACTCTGTTTTGTTGGTTTAATACTGAGTTTTATCACAATATACAACAAGCGAATGAATAATCATTTCTCAATAACTTTATTCATTATGAATAATCATTTCTAAAATTTTCATGTTTATTAAGAAGAATCTGTTAATTAGTTCGAGTATAAGGGAGCGATGGTGCAAGGAACCATGCTCACTCTTATGTTTTGCAATTAATTTAATATATGTCTACAAAATATAATTACAGGTCCTCCTAATATTTTAATTCTATTTTTTTTAATAATAATATTTTATTTTAAAGATAACTTTTATACTTCCAAAAGTATATGATATTTTATTTTTTCTATCGTAAGGTTCGGTGACTTATCTTGTACAGTTTCATAGTTTCGTTTTTTAATTGAGGTGATTATGCAAATGTTCTTAAAAATGCAATATCCACTTCACTGATATTTGAAAATAAATACGATATGTTTTTATTCGAAATATGTAAATGAAATTCAAGAAATGATTAATAATAAAACATTGCGTTTGACTGTTGATGAAGTTTGATATATGTCTAATATCATTCCATCATAATTTTATCATTCAAAATATTTGGGGTGAAGGATTTGAGAAAGCTAATAATAATATGCATAGATAATATAATGATTTCCAAATTATTCATCAAAAAAATATCCTTATTTATATTATATTGTTATTATTCATCAATTACAACGTATTTGTATTGTTTAAGCAAAGTAGTAGTTGATGTACGTTTGCTACTTTTTTTTTTTCAAAATTTAATAAATATAAGTGTAAATGTTGTATTGTTGCAATTATAAATTACTTATGCGCCTAAATTACAAAATTGACAATTTAATTAAAGTAAAAGATATTATATGAGTTTATTTCAATAATTCATAGTTGTTATATTTGAGATGACAACTTAAGACTATATAAATTTAACTATATTCATCGTTTTAAAAATAAAATATACATATTTATTTTCGTCTTCCATATTTAACAAATGTAAGATTTGTTTTTAGTTAATTGGGAGAATTTCTTCACCATGTTTTCTTCTTGTAATCCCATGTTTTTTTAAATTCTAATTATATTTTTGTTGGAATTAATAGAAAAATATATTTTAGATTACACAATCCATAAATATTTTGAATCTTAATACAAATTTACATTTTCAATTTAAAATACAAATTGTAATAACTTAAAAATGAATCAGCTAGGAGCGTAGCCAGGTGGCAGTAGAAGACTGGGCAATGTTTTAATAACAAAATAACATTCTAATTAAAACATTTCTTTCACAGTTTCAACCCCATATCTTTGCCACGCTATTTCACCCAGTAGAAGACTGGGCAATGTTTTAATAACAAAATAACATTCTAATTAAAACATTTCTTTCACAATTTCAGCCACATATCTTTGCCACGCTATTTCACCCAAAACTCAGTTCTTCTCCTTCTTTTCTTCATTTCCATATCTTCCATCCATCATAACTCAAAATCTAACCGATCATTTGTTGATTAAGGAGCTCATAAGCATTCTTGAGTCTGCAAGCTTCAATTTAACCAGTCGATTTCCCCTTTCTTCCACCGGTAAGTCGTTCTTCATCCTCCCGTGCTTTAAGAAGTTTCGACCATGCAATGAAACTGTTGCATATAGCTTTCCTGAGTATTTCACTAATTCCCAATCAAATTTAGGTTCTAAAATTTGTTTTTCCTTTCCCAATTGATAACCTATAGGTGGTTCTAGCTTATTTTGAGTTACAAGCCAGCTATTGGGGTTTCCGTTGTGCTGTGCAGTGAAATTTAGAGGTAAGGGAAGCTGGGTAATTTCTTTGAATTGATTGCATGATATGTGTATGTGCTAAAATTTGGAATCTATATGCTGTTTGAGTCAAGTCTTAGGTTGTTAGTGGGCATGTTCTAAAATGTTGAATGTGATGAAATTGTGTTGTGATATTCTGGGATTGAGATTACTTGTTATATGAGGCTGTAATTGATCTTGTAGAAGTAAGGAATTTGTTATAAGTGTAGATAATGAGACAAGTAAGTTAAATATACTGGTTTTATAGTGTTTCAAGCCTTGTAAGAGGAAGTGATGTAGTGATTTTTAGATTCAGAGATTAGGAGCTGAGTTGGGTTGTTGGGGCACTTTAGGCAAGTCATTTATGACTTATTAGAACTGTCAAAATGGTTAAAAATAGTTTCCAAGTAGTAAATTTAGTTTTGGATCTATAGGTGGATGTAATAGAAGTTTTAGATTCTAAATCAATGCATAATCACTAAAGAATGGGGTTAAGAATGATTATAATTACTTAGACAAGTTTAATTTCATCTATACTTTGAATTATGATTGTTAGAAGTTCACCAAAAGGCCTAAAACGAAACTTAGGGGTGTGAGTTATTCCAAATCTGCAGAAAAATCTGCAGAATCCACGCTTGGGCGCCCCAAAAAGGTGTTGGGCGCCCTTTGATTCGACGTTTGCCAGAAATATGGCGCTGGGCGCCCTTTTCTGCTGTTGCTTTTGTTTTTGACGTTCTGGGAGTTCTGGAAGTCCGTTTTGGACGTTCTTTAAGTCGTTCTGGGGGTTTTGGACCCTTCAGGAACTGTTGGTGATGGTTTCAAAACCATTTTCTTTGTCTAAGTATGAGTTATGGGGTTTTGGGATTTTTAGTGATTCTTCTTGGATTGTTATGATATGCTAATGTATATTGAATGGTTTTTATATGGATTTCAATGTGATAACATTATGGTATTCACTTGTTCACGTCTTGAGTTAAGTTCTAAAGTGAAAGTATGCTCGATGGACGTAATTCCATGATCCTCAAGGGAGGTTACATGGTGGTGCCCTTTAGTTATTGTGACTGACTGTATGAATGATCGGAGTTCAGGATGAGGTTTATTCTGACATTCTAATGACCATCCATGCTCAATTAGAGAGTGATGAGTCATGTGGTGAGAATAACAGGAGGTCCTAGGATAGGCGCTTCTTGGAAGGCCTATACCGCTTTAAAGGGCTTACACTTGTGTGTGGTCGGGTGAAACCCCTCGGCAATGGCTTTGCAAAGCAGTAGGGCCACAACAAGTGCACAAACTCTTGGAACTTGACATTTCATACTAGTCTGGATGGTCAAATCACATGGTCGGTCATTGGTAACAGAATAATGTATTCGGTCTCAGTCTATGCTATAATATTGTCCTTTGCATGCTATGTGTGATTGAAGACGAGTCTAGTGAGTCATAAAATGATAGGATAATTTGTTTAATCACTGGTATGCACATGCATTTCTATTTTTAACTATTGTATGATGACTTACATGTTTTTTTTTAAACCTAGCTTACCCTTACTCTTGTGTGTGTTGTATGTGGGTGCCTTCTTCCTTGCGATGATCATCCAATCCTTTGGATGTGAGCAGAAGCTGATGATGCACCCTGGAGTAAGCATTGGAGACTGAAGAAGACTTAGTTCCTAGTTTATAGGATTACTCTTAGGTCTTTTCTATTATTTCGAGATACCCCTGATGTACTTAAAGTTTTAATTTTATAGCCTCTTTAGATGACTGTAAATATTATCACTTTAGGTACTTCCTTAAATTGCTTTACCATATTATAATGCTATGTCCTCATATATTATATTCAGTATATAATTTTTGGGATGTTTCATTATGGCATCAGAGCAGTTTTGTCCTTAGGATGACCTGTGTGTTACAGGTTTATCGTGTCTTATCTGTGAAGAGTTGCGTCTAAATGGTATGGTCTACCATTTATTTCTAGTAGATAGTAAAACTATGTATCCAACTAAAAGTTTTGAGAACAGAAAATGTCTTGATAGAAGTAATGACGGTGCACACTCATGACTTTTACCTGAGACAACCTTCTTTTCTCAACACTGAACGTAATGAGACCCTTCTATTAATCTTACTGTCATACCGTTCGGTTTCATAGAAACTGTCCGGGCTTATGCAGGTTCTTTGTGACCGAACGTTCCTTATTGGTTACTGTTCGGCCCAGTAAATTCAATTTTTGTCTTAAACATGTTGTCTCAGTTTCACTATACTCAACTTATGTTTGGCCTCTTTTGTAAACAGTTTAATCTTATACTAGTTTATTTATGTCCGAACGTTCTTTTATTTGTTACTGTTCGGTCATTACTGTCAAACTCTTATTTTAACTTTAACTACACTGATTCGACCTTTGGTTGTATTCAGTAATCAGTTCCCTAGTGTTCTTGCTTCCTAAGTTAGACTAATGGTTCTATCTCTATGAATATTTAGAAGATGACATCTAGGTCTCTTTCTCCCTCACTTGCATGTATGAATGCACCTAACTCTACGAGATTGATATAGTCATTAATCACAGCCATGCAACAATAAAACATTGCCTTAGCACAACAGAATACAGTAGCTCTTCAACATTTGGAGACCGCTAGGTAGGATTTCAGTAGAAACAGATCAGAAGCAGTACGTGGATTTGATATCGAAGGGTGAAACTGCAATTAGATCGTCCTCTTCTTCTACCTCACATCAGCAAGAATGGAACTTAGAGAGTTTCCTACAACATCATCCGGATAAGTTTAATGGCAAACACAGTTCTAATGAAGTCGGTAATTGATCACAAGACATAGAAAGAATTTTTTTTATGCTAAGAAGTGAACAGTAGAAAACAGATTGGCCTTTACTGAGTACTTGCTTTCTGGGAAAGCTAGTCGTTGGTGGGATAATATTAAGATGTTTTTGAAAGAAGTAGAGAGAGCAATAGTACTAGAGGAAAACGAAGAATAAAGTTGAGAAGCAACAAGATCAGTTTCAGATAGTGGGAGGACCAGTTGGGTCAGGATTTTGGTGAGGTGTCAAAACGTTTGATGGCATTCTTGGAGTTTCCATTCAAGCAAGAAGAAGTTTCCAAGAGCCTTAGAGTTCGAAGGCTAGAATAAGGAGAGATGTGGAAAAGTGGTTGTGTATAAAGGTATGAGAAAATGAGATTGGTTTGTGCATCAATAGCGTCAGAGGAAAAAGGAAAAGAAAGTATAAGGGAACGACATAGTATTGTTGAGTGAGTTTGGCAAAATGGTCTGATATTCAGGGACATTTAAGATTTAAAGAAGAAAGGGTAGAAGGTTTAAAGTTTGAGTTAAGAAAGAATTAAGGATTTGAAAGTGGACGAAAGGGAAGTAGTTCTGTAGAGCCAAATTTCCAAGAAGAGAGAACTTGAAGTCTTCGAGGAGAATGAAAGTATGGTAAGGGTTGTAAGCTGAGTAATAAATTAATTAGAGATGGAACTATATGGAACTAAAATAATATATTCAAAATTTATATACACTATTATTTTTATTAATACAATACGAATTATAAGACTCTTGCATTAAATCCTATAGAAATGGTAAGTAAAACAAATAGTCGTGGTCGTTTACATTATTGTAGCATTATGATTATGGAAAGGTCAGGAATTTGATTTTTAGTGAGAAGATTTATGCAAAATATTTTATGGAACATTTTTTAAAACATGTTTGGAGTTATCAGGCTTAAGTGAGTTAAAAATGGGAAGGCTGAAGTATGAAATGGTGGGGATGTGAGGCTAAGGATATTTTCTAATCAGAAAGTATTCGAAATCAATATAGGGGAAGCTAATATTTCTCTTTTTCTTTTTGTGTGATCATTGTTGGTTAGAAATTGGGAAGGTGTAATATGTTGATCAACTTTCAATAATGATTGGTAAGAGGAACTATCTCTATCTTGTTCGTTTATGAACATGTTGTTGTTGTGTGATGGATTTTTTTTTTGGGTGGTGAAATGATGATGAATAAGTGTTTAATGGAGGTTGAAGAGTCTATTTGTGTTACTTTTGCATGTTAGGGGAAAGTCTACCTAAGTATTGTTGATTTGTTTGCATGAAGGAATTTATGAATGTTTGTAAATTTTTGGTGGATTAATTCTGATAATAATTTGTGTTTTAGTTATTATTGGTAAATATTAAAGAAATTGATGGTTTAGATTGATTATTATGATTCTTCAAGTATATGATATACATTTTAATTACTGTGAATAATTTTATTTGCAAAAATTATGAATTTGTCATTCAGTGGAAGGTTAATTATAGTTATAGTGATATAAGTATTTAATTGTTTAAATTGTGGATTGATTTATGGTAAAAAGTATAAGGTAATCTTGTATATTTGTTAATTAAACCAAATTTAAAAGGTGTTGAGTTATGCGTAGTTTGAACTCGATTGTTTAATGTTGATCCATGATGTATATATAAGTTGGAAAGAGTGTGTCTTTAATAAGAATCATGTTGTTTTAGTTTGATCAGTGATGTTTAGATTTTGAGATGTGTATGTTGATGGTTGCACCAAGTTGTTGATAATGTGAACCGTGTTGCTTAGGCTTGAATCCTTGTTGTTAAGATTTTATACTAAGCTATTTGTGGTTTTACTAGGTTGTTTGGAGTTCGAATGGTGATGTTTTGGATTGACTCGATGTTGTTGTTAAGATTGAATATGTGATGATTTTTTTAAGTTAAATTTTAAATGTTTTAGGATGAAATTGGGTTGTTTTATTGTGTAAACCGAATTTTTAAGTTGAAACCACGCGGTGTTGCTTTTGGTCGGGCTATGTTAGTGTTTGTCGGGTGGTGTTACATATGGTCGGGCTATGTTAGTGTTTGTTGGGTGGTGTTGCTTATGGTCGGACTATGTTAGTGTTTTTCGGGCTTTGTTGTGTATGGTTGGGTTGTGTTAGTGTTTCCAAGTTGTGTTGCTTTTGGTTGGGCCGTGTTAGTGTTTGTCGGCCAGGTTGGTCTTTGTCGCGTTGATTAGTTTTGCATCGAGTTGTATTGAATCTCAATTGAGACATTTTTAAACTCAACAGAGAGGTTTTGGAGGTCGGCCGTGAGGTTTTTGACCTGGCTGAGCTACTTTTTGTGTTTGCCAAGTTATGTGTGAATGTGGCCATGTTGTTTTGTTTTGACCGAGCTGAGTTGGTTTTGAGCCAAATTGTATTAGACCTTGGTTGAGAGGTTTTAGAGGTCGGCTGCATGGTTTCTAACCTTGGTCAAGTAGTTTTTGTTATTTGCTGAGTTATGTTTGAATGTGGTTGAGTTGTTTTGTTGTTGGTCGAGTTGTGTTGATGTTTTCTATTCAGTTGGTGTTAGATTGCATGATTTTGTGTTATGTCTCGTCCGTTCAGTTGGTTCTGGATGATGTGATTGTGTGTTATATCTCGTTTGTTCAGGTGGTGCTGGAAGACATGATTATCTATTACGTCTTCTCCCATAATTGTAAAGTCGAGTTGGTTCCTTTTTGCCTATAATGCTTTAGTGAGCAGGAAAAAGGGAAAGTTTGTTTCGCATATAAGGCTTTGACTTGAGTTAGGTATGGGCTAACCGTAAGACTTTGGTAAGCAGATTGATAGAGTTATCAAAATGGGTTACAATACGTGGGCCAACCCGACCCACCATGGATTCAGGCCGGGTTGGGTTTGAAAAAAATGTATTTTTTTTATGCGGGTCAATTTTCAACCCGACTCATTTAAACTCGGCTCATCTTGGTTGAACCCGTGGTGAGCCGAGTTCGCTCACCAACCCACCTAATTTTATTATTAATTTATTTTCTTATGAAACCCTAAAAATACCATCTGGCTCATTATATGTGGATTGTATTGCACTTTTTTTTATTATTTTGAATTGTCTTGAGTTTAACGTCATTTTGGGAGTGAAATTTACTTAGATTTGAATTTCAAAAAGTTTGTAACTTTTTTATTTAAAAAAAATTATGATTAAGTGAGCTACTAAGTCAACCCATTTAACCCACCAACCTATGGTGGGTCGAACCGGGTTCAAATTCTTTTGGCTCGCTAATAAATGAGCCGTGTTGGGTTGACTTACTAAGTGACCAATCCATGGTGGGCCGGGTCAGGCCAGCACTACAGATTAAGATTTTACTCATAAAGTTTCCAGAAAGTAAGTGGATGATCGTAAGACTTTGGTGAGCAGGCATAATGACCCTGATTGTTACGTTTTGGTGAGCAAACAGAGTGGCTCTGATTGTAAGACTTTAGTGAGCAGGTAGATTGATGGTAGGTTACATACGAAAGACATATTGATTGAATATTACTTGGTGGTAATACGACTTAATGATTTTCATGAGTGCAATTGATTATGTGTTGGAATTTTTGTTTTGAGTAGTGTGGATGAGTCATATGATTACTACATCATCATATGTATTTATTGGATCATTCATCCTTACTTGTTTTTGTACATTACAATGATTATATAACTTATTTAACATAAGAATATATGTTAATATTGATACAGTTGGAAACACATGTGTGAGAATACATGCAAGAAAATTTTTAAGAATTTTGGAAAGCATTTGATTTTTTTTTAAATCGTAATATTTGAAATCCTTTTTGAATTGGGTTGATGAGCTGAATAAATAAGATTTTATTAAATTTCAGCATTTAAAATTTACGGTTTTTAAATTAATTAATAATTTACAAATTACAAATGATCTTAATGTTAAATGTGACGTCCCAATTATATAGAAAAGAAATATATAAATAAGACGTCATCATGAATAATAACAGAAAGCAGTTAAGAGTAATTAGGAGTATAGTCATCCTTAAACAGTACAGGAATTTAAACTGGAGTAGTAGAGTGCTCCTGAAGAGGCTAGAAATTTAAAACTTTAAATATCACAAGGTTCTTCAAAATGACATAGAGCAAAAGAAAATCCTAAGAAGACTAGGCTGCAGCGTTGTCATCCTCATCCAAGGTTGTATCCAAAAAAACTTCCTCGCCATCTGCTCCCATCCAAGTGGATGATCATCGCAAAAGGAAACAAACACAAACATGACACAAACACAAGCAAGCAAGGGTGAGCTAATTATATAAAAAGCATGCAATTATACCAACATGAACATATTGGATTCAACCCAAGTAAAGTATATACAAGTAAGGCAATATATAAAACACAAATCCTAGCATGTTATCTTCTAGACTTGACTCGTCCGAACATTAGAATGATAGTCGAGCTATGGCAAGTCATGCACCCGTGGTGGCTTGTGATACTTAGGCTCCCTTGCCTTGGGCTCTCCTACCCTGGGCTCCCCCGTCCTACCACACTCACAAGGTTAGTCTGTTCTGCGTCCTGGAGCATGATGGAAGCCTCCATGACTAAGACCTCTTGCTACTCCTCACCACATGGTTCAATCCTTTCTACATGAGAAGAAAGACCATTGGAGCGTTAGGAAGACCCCTAAGACTGAGCTCCTACTTTCATTCTAAAACACTAAGAATCTCACTAAGAGATTCTACATTTGAAACTACCATAAGCAACCATGAAATCATGTTTCAGTCTTTCCCAATTCACACACCTTTCAATTATAATCAAACCACATGTTTAAGCCTTAAAGATCAAGTCATATGTACCAGAACATGTTCCACAACCACTTCCAATCATCTCAAATAGACAATACTGTCATGTTATCTCAATCACACTACAAAGCTCTATAATTTCTTCTAAAATAATACATCCCCACAGGTAAAATTTAATATCATACATATCGTTACTACTAATTTTCTCTAAAACAATATTATTTTAATATAATTTATTATCGTATTTACTCTCTTGCAACTCTTATATATATAATACATTAATATAATATATATCTCATACTTTCTTTTATATATAAATGTTATGATAACAATTTATATCATATATACTTCCCTACATCTTATATATCCCTATTATATTAATATAATATATATCATGCTTCCCTAACTTATATCTCCATATTATTTAATATAATATAATATATATATATATATATATATATATATATATATATATATATATCATACGTTTCATATTATATTAATAATATAAAAGTAGAGATTTTACTTTCTTCCAATTGGTCACCAGAGAGGACCCAGATGTCTGAACGCATCAAACTGACCTTCGACGCCAGCACATATGACTAGTCACAACTGACTGGACCAGGCCAGGGCTGCTTTATGATCGGGGATGTGCCAACTCAGGTTTTTAAGGTTCCTCTATCCTACCAACAAAGAAAGGCTCTCAACAATTTTAATTGATTTATTTAAGTTACCTAAACTAGTCTGTTGTATTCTAGACCTCAAATACCAAATTTTTTATTCTATTTCCTCTCATAGTAATTTGAGACAGTACCTGTGCATCCAATTACTACCCAACAACGCTAATTAAAATCTCACCCAAGACCTTTCCAAAATATTGTCAAATCACAGTAAATAAATTATTCAGAGACATATTATATTCATCAAACAATACACATAAAATCAATCACAGGCTCCTCCTTTACGCAATCAAGTTCATACCAAAAATCAAATACATCATACAGTAACAAAACCGTCCCAACAGAACATCTTATTATAAATTTAATCACACATAGAACGCTGAAACAGATTCAACCAAAAATAATTAGCTCCCTTTACCTGGGTTTCTCAAAATACAACTAGTTTGAAGACGCCCTAACGAAGTCTCACCCAGACAGAACACGACAACACCTATAAACCCCATATTGGCGGTAGAAAATAGTTCTTAGAGTTATGACTTAACAAAAATTGGAATAAGGACAGCTCTAACTGCATGAAATCAGTAGAACCCCAAACCTTAGGCATCAAAATGGCGGAGGGAAACAGAAAGACCACTTACCGGAATGATATGGAGAAACTGATCGGTTCAAAGTGAAGCTCTTGACGTCGTGTACGCTTAGGCCCCTGCAAACCAACGATTGTACGATTCAGTGAATGGAAAATGTAGAAATAAGACAGAGAACTTTTAGGGAAAAAAGGTTTTTAGAGAGACAAAGAAAAGTTGTTTAATGAACTTGGATTTCTGAAAAGTCCTTTCTAAGATTAAGATACCCTTAGTTTATAGACCTAACTGCCTTAACATAAGGTCCAGTAGCCTTATTTATTTCATGCCCTTACATTAAAAAGATAACATGAATTAATATAATTACAACTATAAAAAATGACATCTATTTTTTATTCTAAACAATTGAATTATAACTAAAATTTTAAGAAACATAAGAAGTTACATTTAAAAGCTGAACATTATAAGTCGATGTAAGATAATATGATGTTTACATGAGAAGTAAAAAGAATATTATAATATAAAACCAATATTTTATTGTCAAAGGGAGGAGAGAGATAGAGAGTTATTTTATTTTTCTTCAAAAATAGAACAAAATAAGTAAGACATGAAATATGAGTATAAATAATGTATATATATTTTAGTTTTTTCTTAAAAGATAGAACAAAAATAAATAGAAACAGTGATTTATATGTTTTATTGTAAAAAAGAATGAATTGAACACATAAGAAAAGAAAATATAAAAAAATTATTTTCTTATATATTTTATCCGTTCTTATGCTTTAATATATTTCATTTTATGTTTTGATATTTATTAGAATTAAATGATCTATGTTAAAAACACATTGGAAATCTTCATAAATTTAATTGTAATTATATCTATACATTAATTTCTGAAAGAAAAAAAAAATTGGGGACCACAACACCTGCCCTATAATCTTTCTTTACTGCTTCTGAGTAAAAGAAAAACAAAAAAGGGATTTGTATTTGAGAATGATATCTTTAAAAGGTAGAAACATTTTTTAAAAATAAACACAAATATAGTTTGCAGTGAGAGTATAAATTAAAATAATTTATTTTATCTCAAAATACAAATATAGTTTGCAGGCCCAAGGATTTTATTTCACGCGATATATAAATGATGTTATTAATGCGTGCAAAAATGTTTTTAAATCTCTCTAAAGGGATTTTTGAATAAAGGTTTATGCTAAAATAAATTTGAATTAAATACTAATAAAATTTGCTTAGGTCTGTTTGATGGTAAATGGGCCAGGCCTAGTTGAGTATGGATATCCTAATTATTGGGCCAAGAACTTCACGCTATTCATATTAGGGCGTTGCTCCCTACACCTCCCCAAGTGGGACATGTACCTCCCCATTAATTTAATTTATTTCAAAAATATTCTACACATCTCCATTATTTTCTTTTATTCCAAAAATATCCTACACCTCTCCATTATCCTTAATAATGTTTCTCTTTCTCTCTCTACATTAATGGAGCATTCAGAATTTGAATTTGAATTTGTAACATACTACAAAATAGAAAATTCAGAGGAAACTTCAATATTAGTACTTCTACCATTTTCATTTTATAAAATTAAAAGTTAGATGTAAATACAAAATAATAAACATAATAATATTAATAGTAAATAATGATATATTATTATTATTATTATATACTAACTTTATAATGACGAAAGAACTAAATAAATTCTAAATCTTTAACAAATAACTTTTTTTTTTATATTTTAAGTATTTAATAATATTTTTATATTATTTATCTAATAAATTAAATATTTTATTCAAGTTACTTGAGTCAAACATGTCGATGAGTTAAAACATAATATAATGTTAAAAATTATAGATATTATATGTAAAAAAAAAGATACATGTATATAAACATTTTTTTAGAAATTTAGAACAAAATTTTACCATTTATTAAATAATTTGAAAAGAAAATAATATATTCAACAACACGAAAATAAGATTGAATCAAACTTATCTAAGAAAATATTTCTAACTTCAAATTTAAGTAATGTAAATGCTCCATTAATGAAGAGAGAGAAAGAGAAAGATTGTTAAGGATAGTGGGGAGTAAAAGAAAATAGTGGAGAGGTGTAGAATATTTTTGAAATAAATTAAATTAATGGGAAGGTACAAGTCCCACTTGGGGAGGTGTAGGGAACAACACCCTTCATATTATTCTTTATTGGGTGTTAATCCCTCCACCTTCACCTTTTTTGACCTCCACCTCCCCATCCCACTTTTATCCCTTCTTTTTTATTTATATTTTTATTTTTTATTTATATTCCTATTATACCCTTACATAAAATTTAATTTATAGATTAATTTTAATTCTAATCTTCTACAGTAAAAAAATTTAACTTTTTTCTCACATTCTGCTGTGTTATGCTCTCTCGTTGGTTTTTCGAATTCTTTTTGTGCTCTCTTTTCTTGTGAGAATTTTCTTTTAAAGAACCGTTGGGAAAGGAAAGTTGCAACTTCAGCGTGGTGGTTGAAGGAGATACGTGAGTGCCGCAAAGGTATGTAATTTACGGTTAAAGTGAATGCGAAGGGAAGGGGAAATGAGACCTTCGAAAGTATGTGAAAGTGAAATCTGAAATAGAAAATAAAGTAAAAATTAGGGTTACTTAATTAAGAGGGTTAAAAATGTAAAAATAAAAAATAAAAAAAGGTTAGTTTTGTAATTAATGAAAAGTTAAAAAAAATGGGAAGGTGTAGGTTTGAAATGGGGAGGTGGAGGGATTAATGCCCTTCTTTATTTTGTGTCTTTATTTTTTAAGAAATATTAACAATAATAATTTTGCAAAATGATAATAGGTGATTTGTAGTACATAGAATCAATATATCACCGAAACGAGATGTGTTGATTTCAATGTGTTGACTTTTGTATGATAATAAAAATAATAGAACTTTTATTATTAAAATTATGAAATTAAATATAAATACTTTTTATAATTTTATTGTAAGTAGTTTTAATTTATTTTGTAGATAATTTTTTTTATTAAAATGTTTTTGAGTTTAAAAAAAGTTAAATAAAAAATAGTTAAATTAAATAAACAATCAATTAAAATGTAATATTGATAGAATAATTATTTTAATTAAAAATTTTTAAAAAGTAAAATTTGAAAATATAGATATAAAAAAGAAATTTTTTTCATATATATGCAGAAATGATTGATTTATATTATGGTGAACATCGTGTGTTATTATTTATAATATTTATATTTTATTTTTATTATTTTATTTTTAAAATATAATTAAAAATAAAATAGAAATATAAATTACATCAATCAAATAAAGATTTTTTTTCTGTATTTTTTTACATAAAATCTTATACTATTTTCATTTTTTTTATTTTCTGTTCTTAAACATTGTTATCTCCTTTGCTTTAGGTGTATCCTACACACTCTTTTCTAAATTCACTATCAACCTCGAGACAATGCTTTTAAAATCATAATGATTAAATTTAATATATATATATATATATATATATATATATATATATATATATATATATATATATATATATATATATATTTACACATATTGTCAATTAAATTAAAATAGTTTTTACTTTTGTTATCGTGATCTCACTTTCTTATAAAGTTTTAACTGAAAGTATTTATTTTAAAAGTATTTTTAAAATATATTTTATGTTCTTGACATTTTAGAAAATACTTTATATTCTATTATTGACATTTTATGTTATTAAAAAAAATAATTTTCAAACTATTAAGAAAAAAATGTACTCTAAAAAAATAAAAATCTAATATGGAAAATGAATGCGATATATTCAGTTTTTTGCAAAGTTGACTATGAGTTACATTGATATTTATCTTTTATTCTATATTTATTTTTGATTAATCAATAAAAAAGAACTATCACTTGTTTTCTCGGACTTATGAACACAGTTATGTTATTTGTGGAATCTAACGGTTTTATCTAGCAGTTGAAAAATAAATATTTATAGTATTATTAGAAACACATATTAAAAATAAAACAAAAAAATAAACGTGTACAAAATTTAATAAATGATTTTTTTTTATGAAATTTGAAAAATAAATGTTCTCTTTTTCTACAAGAAACGTAATCAGATCTCATCCAACGAGGGAGTGTGTCAGTTTTTTCTTCTTCTTTGGCTGACGAAGCCAACGTAACCTTATCCTTTTATTGTCTAACCATTTGAAAGTATAATATTCAACTACTCAATAAAAAAGATAAAGGTAAAAGTGGTTTCATATTCTATTTCAAATAGGGTATTAGTAAAAGTAAACAAATTGATTTAATATTTATGCAAAATAATCAAAACCAAGAACATTCAATGTGTAATCTCATTATTATCATTTTTATCAAAATAAATTATTTTATAATATTAATGAACTTTAACTTATATTCATTTCATTCATTATTTTTTTTTTAGTTTATAGGAGGCGCAAAATAATTTGTTCACGACTAGTTAAATGAATAATAATTATTTTCAAACAATCTACGATAAAGAATGAGGTTTAGTCAATTTATTTTTTTTCCAATTCAACCAACTTTATTTAAAATAGATTTCTCATTTTTAACCATCAATTCAACAATCATCATAGTATGAATTGGACAAGGCTGTTAGGTGGAATAATGAGCAAAATTATTATATTTTAAAAGCTTTAATGTATTTTTAATATTTCTTAATTTTATTATGTATATTACATAAATAATATGTATAAAATAAACCTTAAAATTATCTTTCTAATTCATTTTTGAGACAGTTTACATTCGTATTATATATTTGTTACTAGTTTAGTTCTTTAATTTTAAAATCCATAAATTCATCATCAGTCTAATTTTAATTATATATATGAAATAAAATCTAACTCAATTCTTTAACCTAACTCACATAAAAACTAGAAATAATATATGAGGTGCAAACCCGAGAGGAAAATGACAACCATGGCCACTTAATTTGTTGACTTTTGAGTGTTCACACAAACACACACTCATTTCTCAGAGCCTTGTTTGGTCAACATCTGCAACAAAATTTAACCTTAATCACTGCTGCTAGTGGTTTCTTTGCTCTTATTATCAGACTCCAACAGTTTGAAACTTCTTGGAAATTACCTAGTTTATCATTAAAACAAAGTTGTTCATCTTGAAATGGGACGAGGATAATTGTCTGAAGAGGTTCTGTCTCTGCCGAATGTTCTCGGAAGTGACCTGTAGAGTACATTCTGACCCTCAAGTAAGTAAGAATTTTTCTCTGTAGGCCTTTGGTAATTCAACAGGAAGTAAAAAACAAGTTTATCTCAACATTAGATCCCTATTTATAGAGTTTATAAGAATCTTACCAATTAATTTACCTTTTAATAATTTTTAATGCAAACCTTAACTGCATATGATTATTAATGCAAACCTTAATCGCATAACAGTAATCGTTGTGACACTAATTGCATCTTAACTATGTTTAACGGTTGTCCGACCGAATGGTCACGAGATGCCTTCTTGCATGTCACTCACTTGGTCCTCTCCTTCTAGTTTGTCACCCTCACCGATCAATCGGGTCTAAGCCAATAGTAGCAAAAGGTAAAGTTAGATAATACATTTTATCCTCACTAATTCATTACTCAATGCTCAGATTTATCCCTTGTTTCATCTCTTTCCTCTCCATTTTCTCAGTTGACCAAGATGATCAAGAATTGAACTTTCCCTTTGAAGATTCCTGCACCTTTAATTGCTGTAGAATATATTAGGTTTAGAAATATTCTGATGGTTGAGGTTTGAACCAGTTAAGAGTCGTTATGATATTATTATAATGTGATGAGAGGTGTGTAATGTGGTAGAATTTAATTTAATTTAATGGCAACCATACCCGTTGGACCTAATAATAATAAATAGAAAAGTAGAACAGCAATTGATGGTAAAATTACCTACCTCTATCTGATTGATATTTTCTGAAGTTAGAAAAGAGATATGCATATATAGTTTGAAATGAAGTGTTATATATATAGTCAATGGTGATTAGCTTTTACAGGGTTCTATGCTGGCAAGGCTACTACTTCTGAAAGTACCATCACTCATCACGTTCTTCTTGGTCAATAGTAGCTTTCATTTCATCTCCAATTTGGAAGGAGCCAACAATACATGTGGAAAACACGAGGGAACCTACCTAGGGTTTCTTCTTTGCTCCTTCACCACACATTTTATTCACCTTTAATGCTTTTACTTTCAAACTTTATTAACACGTTTTCTTTAATATAATTCATTTTACTTTATTAAAAGTTGTAAAATTAGTAAAAAGAAAATTAGAGGTCGAGTTCATCATAATTTCTGATTTTCAATATCTTTTCATTTATATAAAAATATATACTAAAAAATGGGTTGCTACTACTTTTTTTTTTCTTCTTTGTCAATAACTTAGACAATCTATAAAGTATGAGTGAAATTAGAGTTTTAATATAATTTAAATTAGATTTCAGGTGCTTAGGTTACATTGAGATTTAGTTTTATAATTTAAAAGTAATTATTTGTTATGTTCTTTAATGGATTGATATTTTATTTTGACCGAAATAGGTATTGGTTTCTATATTTTAACTTTTTAATGACGGTCGTTTTAATTTTCATGTGCTTTTTCTATAATTGGTGAACTTTATCTGTCATCTTAATCAAAGTTTATTAATTAAGAGAATTAAAATTAATTAATTAGAAAAATATAAAAGCAAAAGCTATGGCTTTGAAAATAATTGAAAATGAATTTTGACCCTAGTTTGAAAACCCTAATAAAACATTTAAGATTTTTCCTTTGGGTGCCACAAAGGGACCTTGTGTGCTCATTTTGATGCCGACAGTCTCCAGAAACTTTCTATATTACTCCATTTCAATCAACAAAATTGTCATTATGTTCATGTCTTCATTCTCTGGTTAATCATTATTTCCACTGTTTCCTTACTCATGCACAAGATGACTAGCTAATTCATACAACTTTTCAATGTATATAATATATGTACATATATTCAAATAATGATAATGAATGTGGCTCACTATCTTATGAATATTTCATCTCTTGATTTCTTCGAAGAAAAATACTACTGAAAGTTAGGACGTAAGTAATGAACAAATTTACAGAATTTATATAATATTTTCAGTCTAATATTTGTTGAATATTTCACGATTAGAAATAACAATATAAATATAAAATAAGTAAATATCTGCAAATATTATCAAATTTATCATAATAAAACATTTTATTTATTAAATATATCCGTTATTAAAATATTATATATTAGATTATCATAAATATCTAGTATTATCATAAATATTTAGTGTAAAATAAGGCTGATTTGATTGGCCCCCACTTTTTTTTTTATTGATGTAGAAAAAGGAAAATGATGTTTAAAATTTGATTACTGGGACGGTTGATGATAAGTATGGGCTACTACACTTCCTTGTGGTCCTACTCATATACCTTAACTCTGCTTCATAACTTTAAAGGTGATGAACTTTGTTACAAACTTTAATATATATGATTCCTTTGATTGATAAAAAAACAAAAGCATTTTCCATCAGTTACACCTTATCTCATCTTTATTTGATACCAACATCATTTCCTCATCTACGTCTGTGAATCTGACTTTTTCATCCTCTTCGATATACAATCATATTATAAATAATCACAACAACAATTATATAATAATTATAATAATAATAATAATAATAATAATAATAATAATAATAATAATAATAATAATAATAATAAGCAAGTTTGTATTACCATCATTGATATGTTATAAAATGAGAAAGAGAGATTTTCAGGTGTAACTACCAATCAGGGGCAGTTTCATAATTTTTTCTTGGTCTTTGTTTAATGTTTGAATGTTATAAAAATCAAAAGCTAAGATGTAAAGAGACATGACACTTTAGAGAAGGATATTTTGTTTCTGGTGTTAATATCTACTCATTTATGTTTTCTATTCACTTTTTCATGATTAAAAATTAAACTCTAATTGAGATTTGAATTTTCGAAAATATAATGTTACTTTCAATATAAAATAAATTATGTGGGGAGGAAAATCATTATTTTCATTTCTGGTGGTTTTAACAAAGAATTAAACTCTAGTAAAAAATAGACGCAACTATTCCTTCATCCGATTTCATTACTAGTATTTTTTTTTTGGCGATTGATATATAAAATTTAACAGGATGAAACTTGAGCATAATAATTAAAAAATGGAATAAATTATAATAATAGATTATCGCTCAATACTCTAACTTTACGTAGTCACTCACATAAAAATAATAAATAATGGCTTAATACTATAATTCTACTTAACCACATGCACACCCACAAAAATAATACATTTTGACACTATACTTTAACTTTACTAAATTTCAAATATTACAAATCATTCAAACATTTTCAAATGACTCAAGAACATGTAATTTTCTCACTCAAAATTTTCCAACTCATTCAATAAGCACGTAAGCTCGTCAAACAAAACAAATCTAGGATTTAAAAAACAAAAATCGAGTGTTTTTACTTGCTTACCAAGTTACATCTTGAAGTAAACTCGCTAAATTTTGAGCTCTTTAGATTTTTCTCAAACGAGTTTTGCTTGATGACAAAATTAACTCATCCAATATGCAAGTATGAGAGTTAAAACTAAATAATTTTGTTCAGGATGATTAGAAACACCTAACGATTAAGCCACCTTGAGCTCTTGGGTTTTCAACAAATTGAATTTCACTCAGCAAGTTATCCACTCGCTCAACGATCTAAAAATTGGTGGAGGTGGTGCTTGTAAAGATATTATGATGTTTAAGTCAGGTATGTGTGTAAAGACAATAATAAATGCCACAAGGAATACATAATAATTACATTGTGAACAATACTATTTATAGTGGTTTCATGGCTTTTACGTGGTTAGACTAGGTCATCCAAACAATTACCTTTCTTAAGCTATTTAAGATTTTTCTAATCCATCTTATGCATTGATCTTCTTGTCAATTATTCTTTATCCTCATCGTGCCTTCGACTAGAGTTATGGTGTGCAACTTCCTTGGTTAAGATGTTCTTGTCGGTAGAACTTCCTCTTAGGTCATTAAATCATTATGGTCGAAATGTCTTTGTTGACTCGACATGATGTCATTATATGTTGACCGAGATGATCTCAATTGAATATGTACATTCGCCCCTCAGACTCAATATGAGAGTCTTTTTGCAAAGAAAATTTGTATTCGTTGGTTTCCTTAACCTTCACCCATAGGTATAGTAGCCCCAGTCTCATGAAGTATAGTGACAAAGAGACTTAATGGACGAGTTCGCCATGTGCCAAAAGGGATCGTTACTCGAGAAGGGCAATAACCTCGAGCGAAGATTGTCAGATCTGATTAAAACTAACAGTTAGGGGTGAAGAGGGATTAGTTGAAAGGATATGTTATTTGGCTATAAGTATTGCCTCATTTGGAGGTTCATGGTTATTTACAACAACAAGAAGCAAGATATTACTTAAGGTGTTGCATTTATGTACTCATTCAGGTTTATCTTCATCTAAAACTCTTGGTGTCTCATCAAGTAATGCCAAGAGGGCATCTAGGCATGAGGAGAGGGTAAGGTCTTCAACAAGTGTTGTTCCTTAATGGGAATGTCGGTGAGAGACCGAGATGATTTCACCACATAATGGTCCGAGAATAAATTGCCTTTAAGGGGAGGTATGAGTGGGTAGATCTTAGGATGAAAGAGTATTTTTCCAAATATCGATGGTCTTCTAATACTCGATCTTTTTGCTCTAGCATATGTATGCTTGATGGCCGTGTTGAGGATGATACCATTTTAGTCCAAAGGCCTTGTGCCATTGACAATATGTGTCATGAGTGGGAGGGTTATCTAGAGGAGTTTTCCTACAAGTATGCGACCTTGTTCACTATATTGAACACATATGGTATTAGAGCCATGAGTTAAAGTCTATCCTAGCAAGATTTGTGTTTGTTGGGCATACCATTCCACTCGCTATCAGACTACTCATGAATGTCTAGTCTGACTCATGAGATGTATATACCTCAGTGTGAGAGAGTGTGTTGGAAGTTATACATGGACTAAAAATAAGGTCAATTTAGAGTATGTGGGTGCAGACCTCACCTTACTAGTCGACTTCGGGGTGTTGAGTTAGGCTTAAATTCCACTTACTAACATGGTATATAAAGCCTAAGGTTCTTTCAGAAAAAAAATTTCATCTCTTTTGCCACTACACCCACCACCGTTGTCGGTAGTGATGCTGTCTATTGTCGTTATTGCCAACGACGACGCTGTCTACTACTGCCATTAAAGTTTAGGTTTCGATCGGTGACCACGCGGTTTTGATAATCTCGACCAGGTGACCACCGTTTCGTCAATGATGCCTTCATTGAAGCTCCTACACGTTATCAGTACCTCTTGAAGTTGTGGATCTACTGTCGTGCGTGGTTATGTGTCCCATCTCCTCTCAGGTAGAGATTTAGAGCATTAAGGTCACTATATTTCCCCTTTTAGGTCCATCGTGCATGGTTGCACGTCTTGTCTCCTCTAAACAAAACTATCTAAAGCATTGCTATCACTATTTTTCTTCTTTCAAGTGCCTTGATTAAAGAATCTTCGATATTAGGGTTTATCTCTCTTGTTCTTCCATGGTTTCTTCCCTTGTCTCTTTTAACTACTCTTTTGTCACCCGTGCGTTGGACCCGTCCATATATTCGTTTTCTCCAATGACAAATGTTAGTTTATTTATAGTCATGGTAGCTCTTCAACAATGTCTTCTTTATCAAATAGATGTCAGCAATGCATTTCTCAACGATGATTTGCAAGAAAAATTTATATGGAGTAACCTTCGATATTTGTTGCTCAAGGAGAGTCTTCTAGGTTGATATTTTATCTTCTATGTCGTTTTCGCAAATTATTAACAATTTGGTCTCAAGTGCATAAACAAATATTTTCGTTAAGTCTTTATTGATTATATTAGTAACAAGTTTGATACATATAATTTGTATGCACATCTTAAGAAGGAATGTTAGATATATTATCTTTGTCTTATCTTCATCTTTTATCTTTTGTTAGTTTATTATTATACCTTATTTGTATTTTGAGCTTAATTTCTTTTATTATAAATAAGTATCTTATATATATTCAATACAAAAGAGATTAATCACATATATTTTAAAATTATGATTTAATTAGTGAATATCTATTAATCTAAATAGTAAATATTAATATGATCACTTAAATAAACTCAAATTGTATTTATTAAAGTTAGAATAAATTTATTAATATATTTTTGACCAAAATAGCGTGTTACTGTATAAACCACAACATGAAACATAATTTAAAAAGTGAGAATCAAATGGTAAATAAATATACCTATGATATGATCAAACATTATTTTAATACGATGAGAATGATTATGAATAGACTAAATCAACTCCTAAATTTCATAACAAGGCTCACAAAAACTGAGGAAGAGGCCTGTAAACAGAACAAAGCCTCTTTCTTATTATTCTCAAGAAAAACAATTTAGAATTCAATAACTTTGTCGATTTGGAGGTAACTGTCTGAACCTAAGAAACAGTGTAACAAACTTTTAAATGAATGGTTCCTACACTTCCCCACTAATCTCATTTTGCTGCGCTTTACGTTAGTGTATCACCAATAATTGGGGCTACCCAACCCCACCCTCTTTGGCCCACCATACAATTCATTAATCATAGTAATCACATTAAGGATAAGAAAACCACCATTATTTATAAATTAATATAATAATATATAGCCCCTTCTAACAGTAAAGTCCACAAAGATAATCAAAACCTACCTTCATGTGACATCACTGTGACTCCACAATTGTTCAATTCAATGCCAATCAATGTGCCAACGCGTGCAATCAGCCATAGCTATAGGGATTTAACTACTTTAAAAGAAAACTTTGCTTTTAATGAAAAATTATAATTGTATTTCATTAATCATCACAACTGTTAAAGGGAGTTTTATTTGTTTCTCTTAAGCCAGACATTAACAAAACTTCAATGCCAATTACTCTATCTAGACGTCATTTTAGTTTCATACAGTATGGTATTTTAAAAGGAATTATTCAACTTTATTTCAGAAAATATGATTTTTAAATCTTTAAAATATACTATTCCCTTTATGCTGCTTTGCAACCAAGCATAATGTTCTCATAAAACGTCACCTGTTTGGGGTTGTGAGGACTGTGGAGAATGCTTCCATTTTCGCTTTTGCGGTTGAGTTTCGTTGTTCAAAAGTCAAACAGTTTTAAGAGCAAGATAAACAAAGGATTTCTCAAGCCTTCTATTCCAATCCAAACACCCCCTATGTTGTTATTTTATTTATTTATCTAATAATAATTATCAACAAAGCATGCTCTGAGCGAAGAAGGGGTCCACACGTTTTCATTATTTTATAATTTTCCTTTTTTATTATATTTTAATTGAAATAATTCCAAACACTAATTAGTAATGTAAAACTAAACCGAATAATGAATAAAAAATAGTGCGTTTGCGGAATTTATTCCGTATCAAGTGGTGGGGTTTGAAAATTGTCTCGTGAAATTCGGAGGGCATGTGGCAGAATCAGCCACAGCCAAACATCAGAGGGCGCGTTTGCCCATTTTAACTCTAACACATCACTACCATTTTTCGATTTCGACACGCTTAATTAAATTAAAGTTAAATAATAAATTCACATGAACTATAATCATCTTTTTTAAAAAATTATTTTCCAGCTCAGCCCCACATTTGTTTCTGACAATGTCAACACGTGTCAAGTGGATGTAGATTTTAACGAACTTGGATATATAAAAATAATAGCAAATAGTATATGAATAATATTTGAAAAACTGTAACATGTAGCATTATGAATTAATAAATCTTAGAGGTAGTGATTAGTCAGTTAATCTGGTTGGTTTCTGCATAAACAAATTATTCAACGAAGAGGAGGTGGTGGTGTTGGATTAGAACAGTGATTCCAACAAAAAAACAAGCTAGTTTTCGAATTTTTTTCAATGTCGGCGCCGGAATGTTTCACTTTTTCACCTCTGGATCTTGTTAATGAGACGCGTTATTTTTTTTTTTTCTTTTTCTATGTTTTGGCCCTTTAATAATTGATTTACGACGGCAGCTACAGGTCACCAAAACGAAATTAGAAAAGAGTAATCATGTTGACCTTTTCCGTGGTTAAAGATGATTTTAATTAGCCTTAATCAGCTTCTTAATTTCCTCTAAAAGGGACGCTTTCATGAGAGTTCATCTCTCTTTATTAACATTAATGGTGCTTATTAGTTCAGAGTAGAGGGTGTACTAAAATGGCTATTTGTTAGCATGTTTTTTGTTCATTTTGACCATTTTATTATTGTCTCACAAATTTGGCTTAGAAGTTTCAAGGAAGTTGCAGAGAGGGTGTCAATTTCAGCCAATTTTTTAGTGGCTAGTCCATCCTACTCGTATATACACGACAAGTGGTGTAATTAAATATTTATTCATGATTATGACTTTTATACATTGTTTTCATCCAAACCAACAAAATCAGCTATCGGTGCTTCACATTATAAAAAACATGTATTTGATTTAATTTTTAGAGTAAGACAGATTCATTAATTCTTCCCTCCATTTTATATCTTAATTTAAAACCTAGCTACACTTGTGACTTCTGATGTCAAAAGGGCAAATATTTCTATATACCTTATTTAAAAAGCAAAATTCCAAAGTTAGAAATTATTCCAATATTTACCTTCTTCTGACACATGTACTTACTCTAATCTCCCTAATGTTATTTTCACAGTTCATATTTATATAAAGAATGAGCAGTATTTAATTCTTAATTATATTTTCCTGGTGATAAGATAACAGTTGTAAAAGTATTTTTTTTTCTTAATTATTATTATTATTATTATTATTATTATTATTATTATTAAGAAAACAAAGTATAGAGGGTAGACCATTTACACAGTGCCTGGTAAGAATGGAACATTTTGGAAAGGTCTTGGAAAATTCGCAACCATTTATTACTGCTTCATTCATTTGACTTATTGTGTGAAACTGTGAAAGCATTTGGATTCTTCCCAACAGGCACTGCTTTCAAATTTCTACTTCATTTGCTTGGGGAATTAATTGTTGCCATCATTCCAATATAATTATAATAAATATTATGAGTAATAAATAAAAGCTAGGCAATCATAGAAGCATTAGATATTATATATGATTTATTTTATTGGTCTAATTTTCAATGAGGTTAGGAAGTGATGCAAATGTGTACATAAATATTATATGAAGCAGCTGAGCCAAGCTAGCCACCAACTGAAACAACCACTTCCCACCTAAAGCTGCTAGCATTTGTAGACAAAATGAAAATTTAAGCCGCAGTAGCAGAAGTAGCAACATCTGCTTTCAATAGCACAAATAGTTTTTGTTTTCAACTATTTCTCCCACAGTTTCATAGATTTGAACAGAGACTGCTAATGGATGATGCAAACAGGTAATGAAAATCTGTAAAAGTTAGGTTGAAGAAGCTAAAGGATAAAGTTTATTATTATTTTTAATAATATGAAAAAGTGGGGGAGCCTATAGGAAGTGGGGGCCACCAGCTTTTGAAAGCACCTTCTTTTACCATTTATTTTTCTCACTCACATTCGTTTTCAAAGGGGTAGATATAGCGAAGAAACCACCGGGATAGGACATACGTCATATATATACCAATAAAATACACGTATTTTGAAAAAACAAAACCATAGGGGAAAAATACGAAGAAAAAACAAAACACCAATTGTAGGCTTCCTCAGCAAGTGCCTTGCACACCACGGATCTTCCACCGTGTGAGGTGTATATGCACACGCTCCTCTATTTAAACTCATCATCTTCCCTTCGTTCTACTTTCTTAATACCTCTCTTCCATTTCTTCTTCTTAGAATTCATATTCTTCATTATTCCTCCTTTCTTTTCATCTCTTCTCATATACGTATAGCTTTCTTCTTTTCTTCTTTTCTTCTTCTTTTTGTTTCTCCGCCAAAAGGGTTGTTTCGTATATATATTTATGCACACATATCATACATATAGTATTGATTTGAGTACTCGGTAGCCATATATTTGATTTCATGGAGGAGCCTATTGTGTTGAACAAAGGTGAGGAGCCTCTAGATTTGCCTCCAGGTTTCAGGTTTCACCCCACTGATGAGGAGATAATTACTCATTATCTCACTGAGAAGGTGAAGGATAGTAGTTTCAGTGCAATTGCTATTGGAGAGGCTGATTTGAATAAGTGCGAACCTTGGGATTTGCCCAGTAAGTTAATTGTTTTTGTGACTTTGGTTTCTGTTTTAATTTTGAAGTTTGATGAGATATTGAGTGGGTTGAGTTTATGTTTTGCAGAGAGAGCCAAGATAGGGGAGAAAGAGTGGTACTTCTTCTGCCAAAAGGATAGAAAGTATCCAACTGGTATGAGAACCAATAGAGCAACAGAATCTGGGTACTGGAAGGCCACTGGAAAAGATAAGGAGATTTACAAAGGGAAAGGCAACCTTGTTGGGATGAAGAAGACCCTTGTGTTCTATAGAGGGAGAGCTCCAAAAGGTGAGAAGACCAATTGGGTCATGCATGAATTCAGATTGGAGGGCAAATTTGCAAGTTACAATCTTCCTAAGGCAGCAAAGGTATCAAAAGTGAACCTTTTTTTTCTTTTTAGAAAAGGTGTCTTTTCTGTGTTAGTTTGCCAGTTTCTTTCATGTACTTCCTTTATTCATATGGTTTTAGTTTTACTAGTTTTGTCAACAAAGCTAACAGTTTTCTGTTTTTCTTTTCTTTTTGGGTGATGTTACTATTGCAGGACGAATGGGTTGTGTCAAGGGTTTTTCACAAGAACACAGATGTCAAAAAGTCCTCAATTCCTGGTCTTCTGAGGATAAACTCTATTGGGGATGATCTTCTTGATTATTCTTCACTTCCACCTCTCATGGATCCTCCTTATGGCAACACCAACACCACTAACCCACTTTCATCAACTAAATCACAATCAGAGGGCTATTATCTTCCCAGTTTCTCCATCAACAACCATCACCAGCTTCTCATCAAGCCAGAAGACCACCACAGAAGCTATGAGATTCCCACAATCAGTTACACCTCCAACCAAGCCAATCTCAGCAACACCGTTAACCCAGTTGGAAGCAACACACTCTCACAACCTTCAAACATGTTCTCTGATTACTACGTGCACCAAAACAGGATCAGAAGTTCCATCATGCCGAGTATTGAAGGTTCGGGTTTCGGTACCAACCACGATCAAGCTATCCTTAGAGCATTTGCAGCCAAGAACAACGAGCATTTGGGTGGAATCTTGGAGAAACAGTGCAAGATGGAACAATTCTCTTCTAACCACTCACAAGACACAGGCTTAAGCAACGACAGAAACACGGAAACATCCTCGGTGGTTTCGAAGCAGGACATCATGGGAAGAAATCGGACATTGTACGAGGATCTTGAAGGTCCTCCTTCAGTTGCACCTCTCTCAGATTTGGAATGCTTGCAGTGGGATGACTACTGAAGAAGAAGACAAGAGAATTACATAAATCAAGGTTGCAGATCCATGAGTTTTTCATTCTGGGATCATCAGCATCATCATCGTGCATAGTAATTAATCATCACATACCTTTTCTTCTTTCTTTTTTTCGTTTGGTTTTAAACAGTCCTCTACATACTGATTTCATCATCATAAACGTGATCATACACATTATTATTAGACATGATATATAGGAAAATTCTTGGGTACACATACACTGTATAGATTTATGATATCCAGGTCTTTTCGATGTTAATTAGTTTTTGTATTCATAGGTATTATCGAGGGAAGAACTTGATGAATCGTGTACATCTATATTCTTTTGTTATATTAGTGGCTTTGTTTTTTTATTCTTTTCTTTCCATATATATATATATATATCTTTTAGCTATTCCAAGTTCAAACAAAATCAGAATTCTCTTTGTATTAAATCTAGTTGAAGTTTTCCCATTTCTTCTTAAAGATATTTCCAATTCTAGATTATGTAGCACTCCTTATAAATTACCCTTTGATTTCTTCTCCTGCATAATATATTTTTATACGCTGTCGAATATGTATTTGTGAACTGTGACACCCCACCAACAGTGAGGAGCATTAATTCCTAAGAAAAAAATGTGCATTTTCTTTTCTCTTTTGCCAACCTGTGAATTTAAAGCTTCCATTCTCCTAGCTAGCTAGTGCCTACCTCTAAGACACGACTATTGTTTCCTTTCAAAATTTCATGAACACCGCAAGACATGCTGCCTTTCGTAAGTTTTCGTCTTGTCAACAAATTATTACTGAATTGAAAATGATAAGTATGAGGGTAGCACCATATTTTTAAGTAACCTCTGTGATTAATAAATAAACTGTTTTTAAGGGCATTAATGATACTTAACTAAATTTGGTTAATACATATAAATGGAGTAATGAATATGTTATGCTGGAATCTGCGTGAGCACCGATTAGTCTTGCATGTGATGTGAATAATTCCCCGAAACTGCGCATAAGATGCCTTATGTGGAAGAGCATTTCCGAAATATTATCATGTGTTGCACAGACCAAAAAGGAAAACGAAAGGAGAGAACAAATTTTGAAATTTTGACTGCAGATACAATAGAAAGAAACAATATAACATTTGTGATTTTCTTTTTAGTTTTCTGTAATCTACATCAATAAGCCATTAATAAAGCAAATATAACTTTTGTGATTTTTTACACACTTTATTAGAATATATAATTTGTTTTTTTACATTATTTATTATTCCTTTTCAAACTCTTATATCAAATTAACCTCATTAAATTGTTCAAAGAAATTAAATTCAACATGTTATAAAATAAAAACTACAGCTGTAGAAAACTAGAAACAGACAAACATGTAGATTTTGCTAAATAAAAAATATTGTTTTCTATTACATTTCTTACATTTTCAATCGATAAAAAGACAAAATTGTGATTGAAGAAACTTCTATTTATTTCATGTAAATAAAAATTTAGGTGAATAAGTTCAACAAATTAAACTAGATTCAGATTTTTTTTATAGCATATTCAAATAAATTGCACTAAAAAGGTATATTTATAAGAAAAAAATCTATACAAATTACAAAGTAATGATTGACAAAAGTTGGTGGATAAGTTACACCTATAATATAATTACCCAAAATACTTTTTTTTTCCTAAAATATATTGGTATTAATATTTTCCCTTTTCTCATTCAAAACAAACCATAAGAAAAGCACAACAGCAATTCTCCGCAATTATAATCACACACAAACTGTTCATGTGACCACAATAGCAGGTCCTAGAGGCTTTGAATTTCTTGAGCAACGCAATGGCAGATGTCAGAATATCTTGACCAGAATGAACCTATTATAAGAATACTCTGATTTTTAATATGCAGCACTGTACTGTATCTTAATTTGTTGCAGAGGAAGAACTATTATTTTATTATTATAAAGGATCAAAACATTGTTTATTGGTCGCAGACAGAATCTTTTGCTGAAAGAAATTAACCTACACACACCCCTAAACATGTGATAGCTTTAACAGTGTTGATTCTTTCTTTCTAAACCCTCTCTTACATGATACATGTGTTGCATGCACATACCCTACATACCAAGATGAAGTTTATCAGACTGATAAACGTTGTGGTTAGGTATGACATTTTAGTATGTTGCAGAAACTATAACTGCAAAATGAAACTCATAATTAATTAGTTTATATGGGTTTGGAAGAAAAATATACTTAGACATGTTTTTTTCTTAGGTTTTGTGTAAGTGGGTTAGGCAGATTAATAATTGAGTATGAGGGATAAGATGATATGAAAGGTAGAAACAGATGCATGTGTGAATGTGAGAAGATGAGAGGCAAAAAAGAGGGATGGGTTTGTAAGCAAAGGCTAAAAAGGGTAAATAGGAAGCACAGTAGAGATGGCGGAGGAAGAGGATAAGGGTATCGGTTATTGGAAGAGAAGAAAGGTTTTTCTATATTCATTCATGTGATGTGAGTTTCGAGTTTTTTTCTTTTCTTCTTTTATTATCAATGATGAAGATTTATATGTTGTGCGTATTCTTTTCCATTCAAAGCAAAGCGTTCAATCAGGTTTTATGCTTGCGGGTAACTTAACTGCACTTTTATGGCTGTGCCTTTTGCCTTCTTCCATCTCATAATAATGTTAATTAAGAAGTTGATTTTAAGTCTAACTCAATTTTATTGCATAATTCAATAACGGTTCGATATAGCGGGGGAAACAATATATTCAACAAACAATAAATATTGCTCGAATAGACTCTGATATAATGTTAAGAGGTAGACTTAGTTTAACTCAATCCCACATAATTAATTTGTAAGATAAAATTTGTTTTTATCTATATATTATAAGTTGATCTTATCTCTAAGACTTTCAACAACAATCACAATAATAATAATAATAATAATAATAATAATAATAATAATAATAATAATAAAAATGCACTGCTACTTCTTGCTTCATCCATCTTCGTGCTTTGTTTCTTCTTTCATGGGGCCAAAAGTAAAGCAACAACGAAAAGGTGTAACATATGTGGGAAGCAAAGTAAGAAAGTGAGCAATATTCGTTAATCATTAGGATAAAGAGTAACTTTCTACACTTCTTTTTCTAAAAGATCTTCAAATTCATCTTTAAACATGGAAAAAGAAAACAAACAATTCATATATGTATATGTAAACAAATATCTTATACTCGTTTCATTCTAATTTTATGGTTCTGGTTGTCGATATACTTTTCCCACAATCAAACTCAATTTTATTCTGCTTAAATTTCATCATTATATTTCTCTTAAATTTATGGGTTTTAATGTTTATTTTATCACCTACTAGTTGATATAAAAATATAAATATTACATATAAAAAAATGGGATAAAAGTAATTGAAGTCAAACCTAAACTACGTATTTGATCTGTTTTATAATCCCATAGTCCAAATTTAATATATCGTGTGTCTCATGTCTATCCTTTTATAGAATTTATCTAAGTATTAGAGAAAGTCTAGTGGACTTTCTAATTTATCTTCTTTGTGAATAACAAAATGAATAAAAAATTATCACCTTAAAATAAACTAGTGAGTGGGACTATTATTAAACATGACAATATAGGCCTACAAGCTATATGTCTATCGCAAAGGAAAAAAAAAAGTCGTATAAATTTATGGGCTAACTGATTTGTCATTAAACAAATAAAGAACGAAACAGTTAGAATTGCAAAAGCATGCTCCAAATTTCAGTCACCAAAACTAGGTCAAGTTATAAAGATAATATTTTAATTAATTATTAAAATAAATGTATTATATTATATATTAACATTAATATTTTATTGAAAACAATATTATCCAAAAGCAGTATTTTCAAGTTCAATACAACAACAAAAATACACATTGTGGTGCATATTCACCGTGAAGTGACTGCAATACTAAATATATACAAGGCAAAAATATATATATATATATATATATATATATATATATATATATATATATATATATATATATATTGTTAACACGCGCGTACGTCTGTTTTTCAGTTGGTACATTTTAACAATGTGTATCGGGTTTTAGTAGATAAGACAAAAATTATAAAATGAAAACTCATTATAAAATCATTTTTTTTTTGTAAGAAATTGTTTAACCTGTGTTTCTGATTTGTTCAATTGAGGCTATAATAGAGATTACAGAGTGAAAGAGATGAAAGAGAAAGGGTTAAGTGGAACGAGAGAGGTGAGTAAGAGTTTGGGGTTTTTTTTCTCCTTTTTTTTAGTTTTTGAGAATGAAAATTATTCAAATACCCTTGACTTTAAAACTTAGAATTCATAATATATAAGAGTATTTTTGTCTATTAAAACCCGATACACATTGTTTAAAATGTATCAACTGAAAAACAGGCATACGCACGTTAACAAACTCATATATATATATATATATATATATATATATATATATATATATATATATATATATATATATATATATATATATATATATATATATATATATATATATATATATATATATATAAAGTATTTATCTTAACGTTTCTATCTATGCTATTCAACAACTTTTTCTACAAAACTATTTATTTTAGATGTTAAATTTGACACTAAGTACTGAAAAAAATAGCATTTTAGGCATTGATGAAATCAGTCTCTAAAAAGATAAAATATGTTGCAAATACTCTATGAATAGTTAGCTATCAATTTTCAAATCGATCGTTAAACAATCATCAAAATTTTGGTTTTCACTAAAAATTTGGTCACCTTAAAATATAGAGACCAATTTAGCAAACAAATTTTGATCGCTAATAAGAAAAGTTTTTTAATTTAATAAAATGGTTTTAGTCTCGAATTCAATCACAAACAGAAACCATTTTTAATTCAATTAAAATAATTATAAGTGGCTAAATTAGTTACTAAATGGGTGACTAAATCAACCTGCTTATATTCAATTTCTAACCTGCTTATAAATATTCCATATTAATTATACCAAATAACAATAAACTTCATTATATATTGTAGTAAAAAGTACTCTAATACATGATCCAGCATAAAAACAAAATGAAATTAGTTCTAAATACATATGCAAGTTGTAACCTCATGATACAATTAAACATAACTAATTAATGTTTATGTGGGCTACCATAATTAGAATGGTCTCTTGACAAAAAAGAAGATGATGAAAAATCAGGATATTTTGATGATGATAAGAGCAAGTCAAAGAATTCAAACATCCGGATGATATTGAAAGACTAATAGTTTAGTTTTAAGCTTTTGTAATAAGTCTTTTATATTTGTGTATAAGACTTTTAGAAGGTTACATAATAGCTTGTATAATATCATTTAGGAAAGTTTTTAAAATATTTTAAAAATGCTTTGTGATAATCGATTAACTTAAGTGATAATTGATTATCAAATTTGAATTCAGATTTCCATAAAAGTGTTTGTGACAATTGATTATCACTTATGGTAATCGGTTATCGCATAGAGAAATAATTTTATGAAATGTCTCTATGATAATTGATTATCACCTTCTAGTAATCAATTATCACATAGAGAAAAAAGCTTTCAAAATGTTTCTGCAATAATCAATTATCACTTTAGATAATTGATTATCAGTGATAGTTGTGACCAGACTCTTCATTTTCTTGACCTAATTTTCAAAAATAAGAGTTACAAGTCTCATGATCAGCGACATTCTATATATTTTACATAAACCTAGTTACAAGTCTCATGATCGTTCATCAACTACAACATCTTTTCTTGAAATGTCTTGTCATTAGCTTTCAGTTCATCATTTAATTTTTGAATAGTTTCGTGCATTTCTTCTATTTGATGAACCATTGGAGCTTCAAATGCAGGAAAATACTAGAAAGGCAATTGTAGGAAGTGTTTTGAACTTTTTCGCAAATCAACTCTTAGTGGCTATTGCAAAAGTTAGACGATCTACAATAATTGTTAGATGTGTGTATTTTCAATAAAGCGTTTAGGAAAATGTTTCAAGTAAGAAAAGAAATAAAACAAGTATTTTTATACTAGTTTGCTCAACCTGGGCTACATCCAGTCTCCCTTAAGACCTCTTAAAGGGTTCCACTAATCTTTTACAAAGATTACAACGAGTATAAATCACTCTTAGTACACACCAAGTATTATCAACCACTCGTGGTTCAACCCTAGTCAACCTAATTATAATGAGTTTAACCACTCCTGGTAACCACACTAGACAAACTATCTAGAATGTTTAACTCCATTGAGTTAAACAATACAAGTGTTTGAATTCACTTCTAAATATAAACACAACAAGTGTTTTTAATTTCTTATAAAATAGAAGGCAACCCTCGTAGAGAAATATATGATTAATAGAATGATCTTTTGAAAACTTGTAAAGATCTTTTCACAGATGAGTTACAAAGAAATTATCTTAAAGAAAGATAATGAGCGTATATTGATATTGATAGCAAAAGTTCTATTTTCTTCTCTTTAACACTTATCTTTATATAGGCATCTTCAAAAAATATCCATTACTCAGAACTTTGACTTTCTTCTAGGTATGTAGCCTTTATGATAGAGTCAAAAGCTATGTTGCTTCCTCGCCGACCAACTATGTTGTGTATGGATGAGATAGGCAAAATCCATGTATGAAACATTCTTTGAATATCCTTGTGTCTTTAAATGTTCTTCTGATTATGAGCAGACTTTTGAATAAAGTTGATAATCCACACAGAAAAAGAGAGCACAACAAGTATGAATATAGATCAATCCATATTGCACAATCATATAATTTATAGTAGGAAGATAAAAGATGAAGGAAAGTAGTTACGCCAAAAGTATGAATATAGATCAATATTATGTATTGGTCAACATCTACAATCTCCAATAGGAATATAATTTCTTCTATCAAATTTTTACTCAAAAGATCTTCTTCCATATTATAATTTTTTTGTACATTCTTGCATGCATTGTATTCATCACGTTATTCGCAAGGCTGTGAACACTTGATAAGAAAGTAGAGTCAATGGTTAAAATTATAAGCAAGGAATATAAATTGTCAAAGTCATGAGCAAATAATTCATAAAATGAAATAAAAAAAAGATGTAAAACCATGGAAATATGCAGATATTTTTAGAGAGTGCATATTAGTGTTGTAGGCAATGGACTTCATTGAGCCACAACTAGCAAAACATTTATAAATAGAGTTAGTGGATAATTTACTGTAGTGTGATTCACTATACTTGATTACATTTTGAATATAATAGAGGGAATGGTTGTTGAGGAACATCTTTAAATGCATATCTAACTTTGCATAAAACTCCATCAGTTTTGCTAGTTAATTCAGCTTATGTAAAACTCAAAAGAATCATGACTATGATTATAACTCCAATATTATCTCAAGCTTTCCCATATCTCTTCTCTAAGCTTTCTTTAAGGATCCAAAAGTTAAATAGAAGGTAATATCTTTTCTATTGTTTAAAGAAAGCTAAACACAAATTTATAGATAAAAAATATTTATCTTTTTACTCTTAAAATTAATTAGTCAATAAAATATATTTAATAATAATTATTAAATGTGTATCACAATTTAATTTTCCTCCTATTTAATCTATATTCTTTATAAAATCAAGATCATCTTGATCTCCTTTGTTAAATTCACAACAGTAAAATATGAATTATACATGGTAATGATAAAAGTATGTGTGATTCGAACCAGTATAAAACTTCTATGTGTGATTTTTCTCTTCCCTACACTCTTTAAACTTTTAGCACTCCAACTGTTCGATAAAAGTTTTCTAAGAAAATCAATTTTTAAAACGGACCATTGTAACTTAATTTGTGACCGAACACACTTTCCGCTATCTTACTTTTATTTCACTGCGCGACTCTATTTGGTACCGATTGTTTTGACACTTTTGATACATTTTTGTATTTTTTTTCTTAAGTTTCTTATATGCATCTGCTATCCTAGAAGAATTAAACATTAGTTCATCATATGTCTTAATAACAGAATGAATATCATTGAAGTCTACCTCATTGTCAAAGTCGTATGAAGTATCATAGGTTGGGTCAACCATTAAGCACATATTGACTCCTTTGTCTTCATCTTTGGATGAACTTTGATCTTCTGGGATGTTTATAGCCTCATTTGCTTTGTTCCTTTTGTTTTTTTCATATGTTGCGATTAGTGAGTCCTATATAACTTTGGCACTCTTGTGATGTTGTATTTCTTCATAAACTTCTTCACATAAGGCACATGTTAGTATATTTTTAGCTTTGAAGTTTAGAAGTTATCTTGATTTGTGATAATTTTTTCTAAAAGCTTCTGGAATGAGGCATTCATTCTCCATTTAGAGGTATGAGGTTTCCTTTGGATACAATGTCTCACATGTCATTATGACATGATTCAAGGAATGTGATTATTCTTCGTTTCCATAGATTAAACTTATCTTTTCTTAAAAGAAGAGGCTGGTTGGTAGCATATCTTCCATTTTCCATTGCTCCTTAGGATCATTTCCTCAACTTCTGTTAGGAACTCACCCCTAAGGTAAGCTCTAATGTCAACTAAAATTACAGAAAAAACATTACAGGGGGTGAATAGTGTTTTTAAAAATATTTTCACAAATCAGGATCTAATATTTTGAAAAAAAGGATATGCAAAAGATTTAAGATGATTAGATGCAATGTTTTAATATTGTGAGTGAATGGAAAATGTTTTAGATCGAGACTAAGTAAATCACAAATTTTATATTAGTTCACTTAACCACAGCTATGTCTAGTTCTCTCTTAAGACCTCTTAAAAGGTTCCACTAATTTTGTTTTTTCAACATTACACGAGTTTTTCCTATCAAGGATCTAACCCTAGATAACTATCTTGACCTTCAACTCAACTTAAGTTGAACAACCAAGTATTTGAGTTCTCTCCAAAACTTACAACAAAGCCAAAAATGGATTTTTTACAAGGTATAAATGAATGACTCTTAGTGAGAGGATGTGTGTTCAAATACAATACAACTTGTAACACTTGAAAGTGTTTCTCTCTTTACAAAGATTTTTCTCTCAAAAGATATTGAGTGTTACAAGCTATAAGAACACTTTGAGCTTTTCTTTCTTAACTTGTGCTTTTATTCCTATGTAACTATGCCATTTTTCATCAATTACATCTTCTCTTAAAGTTTTCTTTTATATATATATCTCCTCTTGCAAGATGATCGTTGGACCAAGAAGTTGACTTTTGAAGAGTTGATAGCTTTTCGATGTGAAGTATGACTTTAGTCTACTTTGTAGGCTCCAAAGCTTTTTCTCATAACCTTAAGTAAAATTTGAGCTTTACGATGTGATAGAGCAAATGGCTTCAAGGAAACATTCCTAGAATGTTCTTCTTCTCCCACAACATCTTTCTCTTGGTTTTCTTGATTTTAATCAAATCTTTCTGCTTTATTGATCTGCATGGATATCAAGAGACATAGTACAAAAGTATCGAAGTACTTTTTCGTACATGCATTAAATATTTTAAACGTTAAGTAGTGTAATGTGCTAAATACATTTTGTCATTTGTCATTTCACTAATTAATGAATCGTTTGGTGAGACAAATGTATATTCATCAGATGATAAGAATACAAGATGCTTTCTTAAGGCTAAAACATTTTGGTTGTCTCTTCTCAGGTGACATTTTTTATAGAATGCATTGCTTGATATAACATTGTATTAACATATTTCTTTTAGTCTTAGTGTTATATAAGATATAGACTTCTGTTTTCGACAAGAAGTGAGCTTACTAACTCAGAGTTTAGTAAGAGATTTTCATTGAGAGGTACTTGTTCTCAGACACTGTTTATGTCTTTTTAATTCATTCAATTTAGTTTGGTATAGAAAACATTACTTCAGACGTTACATGATGCTTCTTTACTATACACTACTTGATAGAAAACATTTTTTGTTGATAGAAGGAGTCATATCTACCCTACATACCTACGTTTTTTATGAGGAACAAGAAAATGGTTGTGGTTTCTTACACAACAAATGGCATAACAATTGCTTTATTCTTATTATGTTTGTGCTTGATGTTTGATTGGTTGTTAATGAATCATGCTTTAAAACAGATTGAATGTTTCATTTCTAGAAGAAATAATTGATTATAAGCAATGTATCTAATCTGTTAGATTTCTTCATAACATTTATATGCTTAACAGGGGCAAACAGTTGTGTAGCAATTGATTACATTAGTTGTATAATCGATTAAAACATGTTATGTTAATATGTGTTTGATAAGTGCATTGATCTGTTTGGAATGGAAATTGATTTGAAAATTTGCTTAAGTATTGAACATAACCGATTACATAAGTTTCCTAATCGGTTAAATATGTTTCTCTGGTCAAAATCAATTTCATTTAAAAGCCTTAACTATTTATGACAGTCATATAGATTTGTTGTTGGCTTGTATGAATTGTATAATCGATTAAATGTGCTATATAATCTGTTAAAATCTAAACAGAGGCAAATCTGTTAAAGGAGAAGGAAAAGCTTAACATATTACATTAATTTGGTAATCGATTAAATTGCATCAGGATTCAAAAATCCTATAAATAGTTGTCTTACGTGCTGTTTCAAACCAATTTTTCTACATTCAAATTCATAACTAACATTTTGATTGAGTATTAATTATAAAAGTGTCCAACAACTATCTTGAAGAATAAAGATCAAATTTGGGTTTACACATCAAGATTCTATCAAGAAAGTGTGCTTAAAGTGTTTTAATCATATCTGCACTATTAGAGTGTTGTTGTGAAGATCAATGTTCATCATTTTATATCACTGGATTGAGTTCTTGTGCGGCTGTGCCAGGGAGAGAATTGTGATTGTTCTCATTGATGGCATTGTTCTCAAGGTGTATGAGAATTTTGAGTGTTCTCTGTTTGGTAAGATTGTGAGGTGCTCATATCTTGTATTGCTATAAATGATATTGAGTGGGTAGGAGAGTGCATTGAGAGGAGATATCTTTGTATTCTTACTTGTATACTCTATCATTATAGTGGAATCCTTTCAACTAAGGTTTTTGAAGGAAGACTGGATGTAGGCTTGGCCAAACCAATATATATTGTTGTGTTGATCTTTCTCTCCTTTCTCTTTTATTGTTGATTCATCATACTTGCTTAATTGATTTCAAGAAAACCAAAGATTTTGCAATGCTTTTGAAAAGACTAAATTTTCAACGCAAAATCCAATTCACCTCCCCCCTCTCTTGGCTTGAGATATAAGGCATCACTTTTCTAACAACTTTTCCTAATCAATGATATTTAGTTTAATGTTGACTGTTAAACTTCAAAACTTTGGTTGCTTAAACCATCTACTCTCTAGTCGATTTTTGTCTTAACCGAAGAAAATAACATTTTTTTAGGTAAACCGTGGCAATTTCATCAAAATGTTCAACATGATAGTCTTACCAATAGGCTATCCTTCACTTTCAAGGGCACGAGATTTCAATAAAACCTCTCACACCAAAGGAAATCCATGAGGATCACTTCATCATGAAGTCTAAGATAAGTGAAGAAAATGAGAAGGCAAGCTCAATTGCTTCATCTCTCACAAAGAGGTACTTAAAGTTATTGAAAAAAAAAGGTCCATTTTTGGGTGTTTCCATCTCACTGTCTATCCACTACTCTTGTCCTTGCATGTCCTAAGTTAGATTGTTTACTAAAGGAGTTCCAATATGTGTTTCAAGATCCTCCCAATGGTTTACCACCTATTAAAGGGATTCAACACCAAATTGATTTCATACCAAGATCTTCTTTTCCATATCATTCGGCTTATAGAAAAAATCACATAGATCTCCAAGAAATCCAAAAACAAGTTAAGGGTTTGTTATCCAAGGGTGGGTTAGAGATAGTATGAGTATGTGTTTTATGCCTATGATGGTTCTTGGTGTATGTGTACCGACTGTAGGGCCATTAATAATATAATCATTAAGTATAGACATCTCATTCATAGGTTAAAGTATTTATTAGATAAGCCTCATGGTTCCACCATATTCTCCAAAATTAATCTTAAGATGGTTATAATCAAATTGGAATCAAAGAAGGTGATGAATGGAAAACCACCTTTAAGACCAAATTTGGCTTATATGAGTGTCTTGTCATGCCTTTTGGTTTGACTAATGCTTAGCACTTTCATGCATCTCATGCATCATGCCTTAAGACCTTTTATAGGTAAGTTTGTAGTTGTCTACTTCGATATCATACTCATTTATAATTTGTCTATAGATGACCATTGCATGCATGTTAGAAGTGTCCTTCAAGCCTTTAGGAATGCATCTTTATTTGCTAACCAAGAGAAATGCATTTTGGCATGGAGCAAGTAGTTTTCTTAGGCTTTGTCATAAGCTCCCAAGGCAGTCAAGTTCATTATGCAAAAATCTTTGCCATTAGGGATTGGCCTATTCCTCAAAAATCATGGCTTAGCTAGTTTTTGCCGCCGCTTTGTTCCTAATTTCTCTTCTCTCACTGCTCTTTTAAGTGATATAGTAAAGAAGGATGTAAGTTTTAAGTGTGGGAATGAGTAACAAAAGAGTTTTCAAGTCCTTAAAGACAAGTTAACTCATGCTCCCATTTTAACCTTGCCTAACTTTTTTAAATCATTTGAAGTTGAGTGTGATGCTTTTAATGTAGCAATACAGGTTGTACTTCTTCAAGAGGGACATCTCATTGCCTAATTTGGTGAGAAACTCAAGGGAATTAACCTAAATTATTGATGGAGATTGCTTTGAGGAGGATCCTTCAACATAATATATCTCTATGATGAGTTGAGGAAGCTTCTTCAAAGAGGTGAACTACATGATGATCAATGAAAGTAGCTGAAGCAAATAAAGATGAAGAGATGAAGATCTTGGTGTTGTATGGTCTTGGTAGATGTTCTTCTAAGAGGTTAGGCAAACCATGAAGGAGAATGTATGAAGAGGTCTAGAAGAAGACATTTCATAAGGTGAGAACTCAAGAAGAGAAGTCTTGCAATTTTGGCAAAAAGACTTTACATTCAATCAAGTTCTAAGGATTACAAAAGGGTGTCTCTCCTTTTATACTTGAAGGAGAAGGTTAGAGTACATGGAATATCTAGGAGCATTTCCATCATTTAATAAAGAGCCTCAACATTAAATGAGGAACCTAAACATTAAATAAGGAGCCTGAACATTAAATGTGAGGAGTCTTATGCTTTGTAACTAACTTAGTCAAAGCAATTAATGCAAAGGCTCATTGCAACTAATTCCTTCCAAACCCATTTTAGGTGCTACCTTCTAACTAAGGACCTAATGGTGTGCTAGCTCTCTCTTAAGAACGAACTATATTACATATTTACAAAAAGTGTTTTAAGATAAAGTAGAAGAGTAAAATGTGATCATCCTCAAGAGTAGAAACGTTGAAGTTCCATCTTCCTCTTTTATCTTATTTGACCATGGCTCTTTATGAGAGATCCAATGTTTTCTAAGGCTTGAGGGAAAGCAAGAATAATCTTGAAAGTCCTTATTCTTCTGCCAATCTCTTAGCCTTAGTTTAAGTTGATACTCCTATCATGGATCTCTGTTTAATTCCAAAAACGGATTCCATCATACCCGTCCTCAGATCGGAAAGATATTTGAGGAAGCACAAGTTTGGTTTAATGATCTCCTCCTAGATAAAAAAAAATGTACCTACAACAAATAGAAAATAAGATTATTATTAAGAGAATAGACCTAAACAAAACAATATTGAATAAAGACAATGAAATTTACTGATTTGAGTGAACCTTCTAATGATGCCTGTTTCTATTGCAATTCAATTGGTCACACTTTTAGAACTTGTTACTATAAAAAAAATTTGGTGTTCCAAGAGGAAAGTTTAAGTGGATTCCCAAAGAACCAACTACTATGACTAACATCAAAGGCCCCAAGTTTATTTGGGTACCTGCATCGAAATCATTTGATGACCTTGCAGGAAAATAAACTAAGTTGGTGGCAGACAAGAACTCAAGGAAGGATTATAAAGGAAAATCATAAGACACTTGAGTAACACATGCAAAAAATCATATATATATATATATATATATATATATATATTGATGTATGTGATTTGTCTGTTCTTGTCTTCATTGGAATTGTATGAAAAACATTTTTCATGAATATTAACTGATTATGTTAATAATGTAATTGATTAAATTGTTCTCAGTATTTCACTGTGTTTCAAAATTCTGAGACTGGCTGAAGCTTAGCCGATTACGTACTTAATGAAATTGATTAAATTGTTACATCGGGCTTTTCAAATTTTCAAAAATTTCAGAACATTTTCTTTTAAACATAATCAATTAGGTCTCTTATAAAAACTTATTCTTGCTCTCATTAGTCACACTACTCTATTGCTTTGACTCTTAAACCCTATATGTGTTCAACCATCTCTGTGAAATCTTAGTTTGTGATGGCCTCTTCATCTACTCGACATGGAAAAAGAGTTGCACCTATTGAAAGACAAGCTAATCCAACCGGGTGCATTAATGATGAAGAAAAACGTAGCAACTTTGAATGTTTCTAGGTATTCAAGGAATTTATTAGGCATAAGACTCTGAGTCTTCTCTTCTTCCATAATGAAGGGTTTATTTTCCAGGAATGGATGATCTATCAAGGTCTAACTAAGTTTGTTGAAATGGAGGATGACTACTACCCGAACCTAGTAAAAGTCTTCTATGCAAACATAAAAGTTGATAATGACATCGTTTATTCACGGGTCAAAGGTGTGGATATCTGCATTGATGAAGCTGTATGGAAAACAATATCAGGGTTTCTTCCAGCGGTGATTAAGTCTTATCTGGGCATATCTAGTGTAAATAAAATGGCCATATACAAAGACTGTTTAAGGTATCCTGAAGAGCTAAGAGAATTCACTCTCTTTAGAGTTTGTGGTTTAAAGAAGAATGAGTGTCTCTATGCATTCATTAGTGCTTGGATTTCGCTACCCAGGGGTGGAAATCATGCAGAGCTCTCCACTGAAGATGTGTATCTGTTACATGCTTTGCGGGCTAAAGTTCCCACAAACTAGACATCTGTGGTGAGGGATCACATGGCCAAGATCACAAGGTAGCAGGTGTACCACCTTCCATATGATGTTTTCATAAGCACGATTTTGAGGCACCATGGAGTTGATGTCACAAATGAAGTGACTTTGGGCTGCTCGAAGAAGAATCTGATTGAGAAACTTGCTTTGCACCATATGGGGCTGAGAAAAGATGAAAAAGGTTGGTCATTTAAGGATGAATATGTTCCTGAAGTGGAAGGAGTTGAGCCTATAGGTGTTGATAAGTCCAAGTACTGCTTCAAGCCTCAATCAGAATTTGAGAAGTTTGTAACTGATCAGTTCAAGAAACAAGATGTATAGATATCTAAGCTGCAAAAATCCCTTTTTGGTTTGCATAGGAAGTTGGACTATGCATTGAAAATCAATGCATTTAGGGTTATGTTTGAGGATGATACTGAAAATGAAGAAGACAAAACAGATGAGGACTGCATAGAGATATCTGAGTCAAATTAGGAGTCTAAAGTCTTAGCTATTTCTATTTTGTTGTTCCTTTGTTGTTTTTTTTTTTTGGTAAATGCAAGAAGTGGCTATTAAGCCATCTATATTTGTACTCTGCTTTGTTATGTTGGTATTATGAATGAAATGAAGATATTTTGGATTACATTTTGTTTCTAATTTGAATATTGTTTAGATAAATCTGAATGTGCAATGTCTGCTTGTATAAGTGCAAAACATATTTATTCACTATCATACATTTTTTTTCATACTCATACTTAGTTGATGATATCATTGTTAAAACATTGTACTAACACTCAACAAAGTTGACAAGAATGTTATATGCAGGTCTGTTACTGAACATGAACTTAACCAGTGATTTGAAATGGATTAACAGTACTCTACAGAATTTAATTGACTACAAAAGTAGTGTAATCAATTAATACTCGACGAATGTGGTTTGAATTCCTTTTCATACATTCTAATGATATATGTGTTCATACATTCTAATACTCATTGTTTCATATCGGCTATAAATCATTTTGTGCATTCTGAATATTAACACACAAATCCATTAGCTTCAAGCACTATTTGATTTTACTTTGATACTTAGTATTACATATGATACATGCTTGAAATTGATTTTGTTGTTCATGCTTTGTTACATCACTATCTTTTGCTCTTATATTGAACTTTGTATTTGAAATATTTTCTTAACTACTGCATATTGATAGGGGATCATCAAATTCTCTTATATTAATTTCTACAAATACAAAGGGGGAGAAATTCTTGAAATCATATTAATCTGATTCTTACTATCTTTTTTGCTAATGCCCAAAGAGGGAGAAATTTGAGATATTAGAAATTAGAGAAATTGTTGGTAATACTGATTTTTGATTTGTTATGTGCATCATCAGGTAAACAATTTCTAGTTGTGCGTCATAGTTGTGTTACACGCATCATGGTTTTGCATCATAAAAAATGAGAAGATTGTTGATAGGGGGAACAATATGAATGTTAAACCCAAATTCTTATGTGGTTTTGTTTTTTATGATGACAACACATGTTTTGGTTTTCGATGATGAAAATACATATCTTTCCATGACTGCAACATAATATTGATTGAAGTGGTTGATTTGCATACTTGCAATGATTATACATGTGTTTATATCTACTGTGTGCATACTCATATTTTAAAACCACTTGCACAATGCACTATTTGTATGAAGTAATCGATTACGGTGGTTATGTAATCAATTAGGTTCATCAGATAGCTAATGCTTACACTGTGACAAGCTACAAGTTTTAACTGATTACATTATATGTATAATCGATTAAAACTCGTGCCTTTGCTAAACACCTGTTTGAAATATGCTGTGATGAGTTTTGTGAAGAAAAAGTTTTCAAAATTATCTAAGTGTAGTACTTAACTGATTACACTGTTTACGTAATCAGTTAAGTCTGGTAAACATTGAAAATTGTTTTGATGATAAGTCTTAACTATCATAACGGTCATATTTTCATATGTTTTGACTTACATGTTATGTGCAATCGATTACATTAAATGTTTCATTAGTTAAATCTGTTTGAATGTAATTCTAGTGTGACTCTGTTAAAAGTGTAACTGATTACATTATTTTCGTAATCGATTAAAACGCGTCTGATATGAGAAAATTTCTATGTTGATGCACTACACTCTGCATTTAAGAACTTTTGATCATTTGAACTTTTAAATCTGATATTTGTGAGTCAAGAAAAGAATTGCAGGTGTGTTGATTTCTCCAAGAATCAAGATACAAAAGCTTTGAAGATTTTAAAGGATTCTTGAAGGATATCATTGGATGTTTATTGGCTGATCAAACTACTACACATTAAGGTGTTTCCTTTCTTGATTAGAAATATGTTTACAATCTTGGATTGTGGTTTTCCCTGTGCGTGTGGCCAGGAAGAAGAACGTCTGGTTCTTGTGACTTTGAGAAGGGTCTCAAAGGGGCACTACAGGGAAGAGAATTATTCTTTTTGTAGGGTTGTTGTCTATATTAGATTTGAAAGTTAGTAAGGAGATTACATTTGAGAGTGTGCCCTATAAGTCTTGTTGTATTACTCAAATCTTTATAGTGCATTGGCTTTCAATCTAAGGTTGACTAAAAGGACACTGGATGTAGGCATTGAGGCCGAACCATTATAAAAAGTTGTGTTTGTTTTCTATCCTTATCTATTTACTTTCATTGTTTTCTTTAATTACTTGTGTTTCAAGATATTATTAAAGATCATTCAAAGTTTCCAAAAAGATAGAAAAGAAAGTGTTTTTATTCATTACCAATTCACCCCCTTCCCTCTTGGTAAGGGAAACAGACCTAACTTTTCTTACAGATCAGAAAACTTCCTAGCATTGATTTTATTGCTTTTACCATTGCATCTTATTCCTTGCTTATTGATCACTCTTCTTTAAGAACCTAACACAACCTCAAGGTTTGATCTACCTAGAGTTAATTTTGATAGAGTATTCATCAAGTAATCCATTTTCTCTAGAAGTGCGGAACAATTTATGTATTCTTGAATTTTTGTTTTATCCTCTTTTTCAGCCTCCCTAAATGATTTTATAACAGTTTCAAGTTCAGTTTTTAGGCTTTCATTATCATTCACAAGATTTTCAATTCTCCTTTCTAGATCTCCCTTTCCACTCTTTAATATATTAACTTGATATTGCATTTATATAGCCTCACCATGTAGCTCTTGAAAAGCATGAGGCAATTGATAATACCTGTCCTCAATAGGCTCTTCATCAAAGTTGCCTTCACTGTTGTCTGAGCACACTGAACCATCAATCAAGCACAGATTGGTCTCCTCTTCCAAGCTTTCATCAGAATCACTTGAAGAGCGGTTTGAGTCACTATCCTCCCAAGCTATATAGGCCTTCTTCTGCATGTTCTTTCTACTATCTTGATTGGTCCTGTCATCTAGCTTTTGCTTCATTTTCAAAACAGGACATTCAGGTTTGATATGTCATATTTTCCTACATTCATAACATGTTGGTGGTGTAGCAGCATCTTTGCCTTTCTTCATGTTTGCTCAAGAATTTCCTCCAAAATCATAATTGAATTTATTTCTAGATTTAATAAACTTTGAAAACCTTTTTACCATTGAGTTTATTGCATCCAACTCTGGATTTTATGATTCTAAATCAGCCTCTTCTATGTGCCTTCTTAAAGTTGTTTTTCTTGAAGTCTTGAGGGCAATTGTGTGTTTATGTTAACTTTCTTCCTCTTCTTCCATTTGTCAAGCTCAAGCTCATGCTCCCTTAACTTTCAAAATAGTGTTGTCATGTTCATAAATGTCAAATATTTTGATTCTGAAATGGTAGTGACTTTTGGCTGCCAGTTTCTGTTAAGACTCTTCAAAATCTTGATATTGATCTCTTCCTTATCAAAGGTCTTTCCCAAGGCAAAAAGGTGGTTAACAATGTGTGTGAACCTCTTTTGAACATCATAGATGGTTTTATCGGCCTTCATTTTAAACATCTCGTACTCTTGGATGAGAGAGTTTTTTCTTGCTCTCTTAACCTCATCCGTTCCTTCATGAGTAACCTCTAGAACATCCCATATATTCTTTTGTTGTTGAACACATGGAGATTCTATAGAGTTCATCAATAATGAGTGTTGAGGAGATGATGTTCTTGGCCTTTACATCGTAGTGAGCTCTCCTGCTTTCATCTATTGTCCACTCAGAAAAGTCCTTGACCTTTATCTTAACATTCTCCATTTTTGTTGGTTCAAAGGGACCATTGGTAATTACATCCCACACATCCTTGTCCACTGATTCCAAGAAAATCTTCATCCTAATTTTCTAAAAAGGGTAGTTCTCACCCACAAATAGTGGTGACGTATTTGTGGATGCACGTTCTCCAAATGTCTAAGATATATTGGTCATCAGGAACGCTTTAATCGATTACACAAAAAACTTAACCGATTAAAATTCGAGTAACTTTCGAATTCCTAATTCTGATACCAATTGTTAGAAAAGTGATGCCTTATATCTCAAGCCAAGAGGGGTTGAATTAGATTTTTTCTCAAAAATAATCTTTTCAAAAGATTTGCAAAATCTTTGGTTTTCTTGAACTCAATAAAGCAAGAATGATGAATCAACAATAAAAGAGAAAAGGGAGAGAAATATCAACACAACAATATATATTGGTTCGGCCAAGCCTACATTCAGTCTTCCTTCAACAACCTTAGTTGAAGTGATTTCACTATAATGATAGAGTATACAAGAATATAGATATATCCCTCTCAATGCACTCTCATACTCACTCAATATATCTTGTAGCAATACAATATGTGAATACCCTCACAATCTTACCAACTAGAGAACACTCACAGCTCTTTAGAAACCTTAAGAACAATCTCAGCTCTCAATAAGAACAATCACAGTTTTCTCCCCCAGGCACAATTGCACAATAACTTAATCCACAGATTGGAAATGACGAACCTGACCTTCACAACAACACTCCAGTAGTGCAGATATGATCAGAACACTTTAAGCTTACTTTCTTAATATAATCTTGATGTATAAACCCAAATTTGATCCTTGATTCTTCAAGATGGTTCTTAGACGCTCTTGTAATCAAAACTCAATCAAAATGTTAGTTATGAAATTTAATGCACAAAGATTAGTTTGAAACAACGCGCAAGATAGTTATTTATAGGATTTTTAAATCCTGGTGCAGTTTAATCGATTACGAAATTAATGTAATATGTTAAGTTTTTCCTTCTGCTTTAATAGATTTGCTTATGTTTTAGATTTAACAGATTATACAGCGCATGCAATCGATTATGCAATTCACACAAGTCAACAGCAAATTCATATGACCGTTATAAACAGTTAAGGCTTTAAATGAAATTGATTTTGACAAGGAAACATATTTAACTGATTATGAAACTTATGTAATCGGGTATGTTCAACACTGGAGCAAATTTTCAAATCAATTTCCATTCCAAACATATCATTACACTTACCAAACACATAATGGCATAACAATGTGTTTTAATCAACTATACAACTAATGTAATCGATTACTACACAATTGTTTGCCTCTGTTAAGCATATAAGTGTTTTGAAGAAATCTAATAGATTATGTACAATGCTTAATCAATTATTTCTTTCATAAATGAAATGTTTAGTCTGTTTTAAAACATGATTCATTTACAATCAATGAATACATATATTAAGCATCTTAAGCACAAACACAATTAAGAATAAAGCAATTTGTTATGCAATGATAAAACCATTTTCTTGTTCATCATAAAAAACATAGGTATATAGGGTAGATATGGCTCCCCCTATCAACAGTTCTCTTTCTATAATTATCGAACTCCTGTTGCATTTCAATAACGTGGCCATGTCTTGTGAAACTTGGTCGATCTCCTTAGCTTCAGTCATCTTGCTTCTTGTAGTCACCATATAGTCTTTCTTCACAGAATATATGTCAGTCTCCTGGTGGATGCCAAAATGTTCTTACAAGACCGAATATACCTGATAAAGATCTTCACAAACTATTCTTCAAGCATATTCCAAACTCCAACTTTGCACCTTCAAGTCGAGATGTATTGGGTTCACGTCTCTTCAAGACCGAGATGGGGTGTGCCTACAAAAAGCACTTTGACGTTCAAGTCAGTCAAATTCGTCAAATAGTAATGAATGTTGTAATGATGGAACATAATTAATTTACCTCATGTATTGTGTTATTTATAATGTACTTATGACTTTTACCTGGATGGACTTTGTACTGGGGGATCCCGGACGGTCATGACGGACGGAGACTGAACAACAATGAGGTCGGACGGTCATGGCAAGCAAGCTCCATACATGATTAAGGTAAGGCACTAGTGAAAGGTGATTGGGTTGTGATTGAGCCGTGATTAAGGCTTTCCTAATCCAAAGCCCATAAATAGAGGTCAAAGGTTAGAGGTAGACACTCTCATTAATTGCACATTTATTACCGCACTCAGATTACCAAACGAACTGTTACTAACTTTAATATCGGAGAACGTTTTGTAAGTACTCTTCTGGACAGGACTCGGAAGAGAAGTGGAGAAACGGACAAGATAGGAACTGAACGACTCTAAAAGGAAATTGTACAAGAAATAAATGACTCGACCTGTAAAGAAAGAGACTTGATACACATATGATTAATCACCTTAATCAATTTAGCATGCTTTTAACCAGTACTTTAATTTTATTAGAGTTGCTCCTGTTGTTATGTCCTAACCAACCTGATACTTTCCGAGTAGATGTATGCTGATATTGGGTTTGTACAGTACTATTACTATAATGACATTTTGTGTGCTTTGATATCTATAACTTTTCATGAACTCAACTTGTTATACATTTTAAACAGCGATTTTCTGGTACAGCTATTGCCGCAGGCATGGATATTGCAATATATGGCAGGTAGGATCCTATCTATGAACTTAAACATTTCTAACTAACGTTAAAATTCTCATCTTTCTTTCTTTTATAGTTTAATCTATTTTTATTGTTAACAGGTGTGTGGAAGATGAACGTCCTCTCAATGAATTGTTACTGTTGCAGCCTGCAGCAGAGCATTTAAATGGACGTTACGACGTTCCCATGTGCAAACCTATTTGAACTTAATGGAATCAAGAAAAATCCTTATAGCATCAGAAAAAAATTGTTACTTATCACTTTGATTCAGGTGCGTTGAATTATATGTTTTATTTTGTACAACGTAAGTACGTATAGAACAGTACGTTTAACTCATTTTACTTTATTATATTCTTGTAAGTATTTATGGATAAAAATAATTATAAAAATATAAACTTTGTATTTTTTTAAGTGAAAAGAAAATAAAAAATAAGAAAAAATACGTAACAAAATAAGAGGAAATAGTTCGTGAGTTTGTTATATAGAACAAAGTTAAATAGAACATAGTTATCAAGGTATATGATCAAATGTGACAAGTGTGCAGGTTTCGAAGGAACTGAGATTCACGGTATTGATCAAATTCTTGAGTAAATTTGAAAAAGAATAATCGAGAGAATTTAAAAGTAATTTTTATTTATTTATTTAAATAGATTTGAAAATAAGTGAAAATAAATTTAAAATTTAACAATATTACTTCAGCTAACCGTTTTATACAAATATAAAAATTGTACCATTTACCATTTTTTAAATCTTAGACTCGATAACCATTGCCAAAAAAACGAGTCCTTGTGCACCAACACGGCACTAATTTCTTTCGAAAACCCGGGAACATTTAAATCGCACCTTCTCCCAAGAACCCTAAACCATCCTCTCGAAAAGATAAAATTCACCTCCTATCAAAAAGCCAAATCGAAATTCTTTGCTGTTTTCAGTTCAATCTCCTTTTCCTTATTACCCTTTTAATTTTGTTCTTCCTTTATTACCTTTTATTATCACCCTATGCCCTGCCAAAGCCTACGGGGCCACAAATGCCAGTTAATTGAATGTAAAATAGAAACGGCGTGTGTCAAGTATCATTTCTCCTAGCCCTCTCCTTTTTTAATTAAGTGATGAAATTATCTAAAATTTGAATTGAGTTCTGATATAGAAGAGGAAGTAGCACACTGCATTTCATGGCTTACGATTCTTCCCCTCATGGCGGTGTGCATCAGTTTGTGTTAGAGGGCACAGAATCAAAGCCTTTGGACACGGAATCAGCAGAACCGGTGACCCTTTTGATTAAGCACCTACCAGAAGCCATTCCTCATGACACCCTTTCTCGAATCTTCGCAAATTTCGGTGCTTTCTCGGTGCGCCCTTGCTCTAGTGCCAGGTATCTAACTGCCCAAGGTTTCGATTTTCCCACTGTTTTTCTTTCGTTACAATTTGAAGGTCTTGAGTGTTTGAATATGACTCTGGTTAACTCTTGTTATGAGTATTGTGCTGCCATGTCAACTTTGCAATTTTCTTACAATGTTTAAAGGATTGATTCCCTTGTTCATTTGTTTCCTTTTACTTATACTTAACTAGAAGGAAACTATAAATTTACATTTAACTCTTAACAATCTTTTGCATGTTTCTTTAATTACCAAGATTCTGTTTAGTGTAAGCAAGTTTGCACAAGATAATAATATTTATTTTGAATTCTTTTCTCACTATTGGTTTGCAAAATCTCAGGAATCCAATGGCCTTCTTCATGGACTTCTTGGTTCTGATGGCCTGTTTCAGTTTTCAAGTTTCCCTTTTACGCCTAGACATGTTTCTGTTTGTTCTAATAAGTAATAATGCTAGAGTCCAATATTTGTACTACTAGCAGTGCTTATATTTGGCATCTTAGATTCGGACATCATAATATCAATGTTATACATATTGCTCTTCAAATTTGTTATATACCCTTTCTAAGAAAAGTTCTAAGCGTTTCTGTACATATACATAGGGAGGAGAGCAACTCTGTCTTGGAAGAGAAGGACCATTTCTTCTCTGAAGAGGATTTGCTCTTGGGATTATAATGTAATGATTCTTACATTTTCGATCAATAAGATAGTCGTCAGCTTATCTTATACTGGGTTCCTACAGTAAACTTACTATGCTACTTGAATCTCGTTTTTGTCCTTGGTTGTGCTTCCAAGTCATCCATAAATGTTCTTTATTTAATGACATGGAAGATTTGAATGATATTTGACCATTTTATTATTTTTTATCCAATTTTTTGCTTATCAACATTGCCAAATGACGCTTTAATCTTAATTTGATATAATGCAGGTTGAAAAATTGTGCTTTTGCAGATTTCAAAAATGAGATGGTGGCATCTCAAGCACAACGTCAACTACATGGGTAGTATTAATTGAATCATTTGCATTTTTTTTTTCATATTTGAAGAGACAGCCTTGGCATATAGTTTTCTTGTTTGGTTTTACATTGTAGAAATGTTTTTTGATATCTTTATGATTTGGTTCCTGATTTTGAAACACTTTAAAGAAAACTTAATATTTGTTTTAAATGATTGTATCTTTGTTTACTTTGGGTTGATCAGGTTGAGATTTCTTGGCAAAGTCTTGTCAGCAGAGAGAGCGAGTAAGCTAACTGGTAATGGTGAAAATAGTAGCGGTGATCAGTTGGGTAAGGACTCTAAAACATCAATGCTGAAGAATGCAAATGTAGGCAAACCTGTTGATGGAGATACAAAATCAAGAGGCCTCCCTATTCCTGAGCCAATTGCTGATAGACTTGGTGTCAATTATCCTTTTCCTCCTCATCTTGAGTATGCTTCTTATTTTAAGTTCTTGTTAGTATTTGTTGCTATTGCAAAAAGGGATGCCAGGTGCCAAATTGCTCACAAATATGATTAATAATTTAACAAAATGAAATGAATTGATTCACAAGAAAAAATGATAGAAAACTATGGTTATTGTGAGAATCATTTTGAAAGAATTATTTTGAGAATTCTGTCCAACTCAGGTTTATTAGGGTAATCTCATTGTAACCCTTTTTACTTGAAAACGTTCTTCTTACAAGCATAAATTTCTTGAATATAGAACATTTTTAAGAATAAGCAGTTTATATGTCTCCCCTTTCCTCTGAATTTGTCTGCTCTACCTTTGCATTGTTGTGTTTGAGTAATTTTTTTTTATTGCATTTGATTCATTAATAACTTACAAGGAAAAGCAAAATGTCATTGTAAACTGCAATACTTTACTATGTGTACAATTCTTCTTTTCTTTTATTTATGGTGTCAAATATTTAGATTATGTGATTATCTTGCCTTTCCATTTTCATAACTTTTGGAATTGACCATTTGGAGTGAAAATTTAAAAAAATAACCATGAGTAGCTTCATCAAATGTTATTTTATGAGCAACTCTCACTAAATAAAGTTAGTTTTTAATGCTATGCTGCTAAATAAATAAATAAACAAATACATTTGGGATTGTTAAATATGTTTGCTAACACTGTTATGTATCATAATATTAAATATTTGTATGATAAGTTTGTATGTAGTCTAACTCAACTTGTTTCCCAGGTATGCTTACCCTCCACCTGATGGAAATATATTAACGAATATTGTGAATGCTCTAATTGCTGTTCCGCGCTTTTACACTCAGGTTGTTCCAGCATTAGTTGAGACCGCTATGATTGATTGGTTTCTTTTTCTGACAGCTTGTTGTACGGAACTGACAACAAATAGTAATCATATTGATTGTACCACTCTAATACAGGTTCTACACTTGATGAACAAAATGAACATCCCTGCTCCATTTCGTATGGCACTGCCCACACCTCCATTACCTCCAGAGGTACCAGCACCACCTCCTCCTACTGTAACTATTAATCCTCAGTCTGCATATCTGTCCAGTGATGAATCAGAGATGGAATCGTCCGATGAGGTAACACCTTAACTGCTTTCAGTATTGCGAATATCCTTTATAATTGCATATACAGGTTGCCTAAATATTTCAGAATTGGTATAAAACATTTATGTTCCTTTTTTTATTTCATTCTGCCTCAAGTTTAATGTATTTTTTTAAGGTAAAATTTTGATAGAAATTTCCTTTTTTACCACTTTGCAATATGCTGTAGTTTCCTGTTGGCGTTAAGTTTGGAAATGTTCTTTTTCAAATATAAATGATTTTAATTGACAATCAAACAATAAAATATGAAGCCCTTATGTGATATCGTTTTCCTATCTCTTCAGTCGATTTATTTTTAAACTAATAACAAGCTTATAGGAGTGTGACGCAAGCACAAAAAAGTCTGGACAAAAGCGTGCTAGGCATGAGGCCATTGTTGGCCCTGCTATTGATAAAGGTGTGGCTCATGAGTCTGTTGGAGTAAAATCAGCCACCTTGGTCCCAAAAGAAATCCCTGTGATAAAAAAGAACCATGTGTTAAAGGTATTTATTTCTTAGAGATTGATTTTTGGAGAATTATTAACAACGATTTTGTCATTTTATTTAGTTTTTCATTATGATTTACAGATAAACATTGTCCCCAAAGCAACACTAAATAAACATAGAGATGATGAGACAACACAAGAGTTGCAAGAGCCAGAAAAAGATGTTCCTGATCCTAGCAAATTTTTGACTCCAGATGAATTAGAGAAAGGAAAGTTGCCTCCTGAGGAAATCTTATCCCTTCCAATGTTTAAGGTACTGATAAAAATATCTGCGTTTACAGTTCCATTCTAGTACTACATGTGCAACATTGAGAAGCAAGCTTTTCACCACTTTGGAAATCATACATTCACCATGTAGTCAAAGTTATTTCCAAATTTTGGCTCTGCTGGTTGATTTAAGAACAACTTTTTTGTTACTGTATTATGTGACTGAAGACTAGTTGGATATAAATAGGAACAATCTGCTTCAGAGATCTTGAAACAAAACAAATGTACTTGTCTTAAGGAATTTCTTTTGTTGAACAGAAGTTGAACTTTTTTTTTAGTTTTAACAAGTGATATCATCTACCAAAATTTTCAGAGCATGAATTGGTCTAATAGAAGGCTAGATGTAGTTATATCTCATTAAATGTACTTCTTGTTTGGATTGCAATAATTTCGTCATCAATTGTAAAAGAATTTAATGACCATACAGTGACAGCATAAAACAACGTCATCTAATCACAAACCACAGTTGGTATTACTTTTAAGGTAATTATTATTAAAGTCAACAAACTTACCGCAGCTTGTGATTAGGATGGGCACCTTGTGATTAGGATGACAGCGTAAAATTATTTTGAAGTGTTAGGGCTATTTTGTTTCTCTAAATAAAAAAACCATCTTTCTTTCATTTTGTTTCACTGTTTCCACCACTTCCTGCACAAATATTAGAAAATCAGAAAAAACAATTAGAAAAAAGGTGACAATTTTGTAATTGTATGTGAAAACAGGAACTACAAACAGAAAGTTTTCTCTAAACTAATCATGTTCTAAAATATGTTATCAGATTATATTTAATTAGTTGATTACCTGAAACCGAAGGTTATATTGATGAATTTAATATCACTTTGCACTTGCTTGGTTGAGCAGGTGAACGAAGATTTATTATTGTTTACCTTTGAAATTATCCTATCTCTGTTAAGGACCAATGTTGTGACCTTGCAGTTTTCACGAATAAATTTAGGAGTAGCTTGTGTTTCCCAGTCTTGATCTTTTAGAAGCTCCTTTAGCAAGTTTTTGTGTGCAATAAACTTGTATTGGTTTCATCTTAAGTGAGGAGCAAATATTGCTAGCCAGTTAATTTTTTACATAATCTTAAGTCTCACCACAGCCCATGGTTAATCATAATATTTTCATCCTCATTGGGTACTGATACTGAGTTTGGGACGATGAAGTGATTAAATCAAGGGAACGTTGATCCTACTATTCTCCAAATGCCTGTGTTGTCCAACAGTTTCTCTTGCCTTATAAAAGCAAGTATTTTGGAAATTACAATTATGTATGATTTAATAGTATGCAATATTTAGGCATCTGAAACTGAACTGTAAAATTTATGCATATAAGCTCCAGAAGTGATATCATTACCGAGATCATGTAACTGTTAAAAAAAAAAAGAAAAAAGAAACAGTGTAGAAACTTTGAGGACCCTGCTTCCCTTCACTACAAAACTAACCTCACTTTTTTGTTCTCCTTTCTCAACAACCACTACTTTCTATACTGCCCTCCCTGTTGAATTTTCCTCTGATACATTCTCTTTCTGCTACTTGTCCATCTGCACGCCCTGAATGTGAATATTCTTCTTCATTTCCTCCTGACCATTGAGGCATGCTTATCTGGTTCTCTCCTTATTTCTACTACAGTATTATGACTTCTGAAAGGTTGATCAAGAAATAATCTATTAGACCTTCCATGGTGCACACGTGCATCTTTATGGGACTTTTTTTAACTGATATGTTGTACTGTGCAGAACTATACAGCTGGAAATCCTGCTCCTGTGTTGTATGTTAAGAATTTGGCAAAAGATGTGATTGTTGATGATTTCTATTATATATTTGGTAAGCTATCAAGACTTATAGTGGATACAGGTCTTGTTTTATAATCACATGCAATTTGAATGTTTTACATTCCAAAAACGAAACATGATATAATAAAAATAACTAAATGAAATATTTTGAAATTCTTGTAGAGATTACTCCTTTTTTCCCTTTATTGCTACAGGGTCCTTATTTGGAAGTGTTGAGGCTGCTAAGTCTGGTCTTCAAGTCAAACTAATGCAGGTAGGACATTAACATTCCGTAACCAACTTTTTTCTGTTGAGGCTATGCAAAAATACATCCAAAATAAATAGTTGCTTTATATGGTCCAGTTGATTAACATGCTGGTTCAGGATTACATGATTGAAGGCTGACTCAACTAACCTGCATTATATATCCATGAAAGTCTTGTAGTAGCATATCTGAGACTGAAATTGATACCTAGCTTTCAATTTCAGGAAGGACGAATGAGGGGTCAGGCGTTTCTGACATTCCCCTCTGTTGAATTGGCTCATCTGGCTCTGGTATGTTTTTCACAGGAGATTGGTTGTGTTCTTTTTAATTGTTTTTATCAAGACGATTTTGTTTTCATATTTTTATTTCCTTTGTATGGCAGTTTCGTCTTTTTGTTACAAAATTCTTGCAGCTTTTTTTGTTGATTTTACTGTAATATGTAGAGTTTGACATGCTAATAATATTGTTAAATTTCAGTAACTATTCCATACGAAGTTTTCAATCAAGTTATCTTCTTGTTTGTGTTAGTAATGGTTCATATTTCATATTTCATATTACTGTTCCGCAGAATCGGGTGAATGGATATGTATTAAAAGGAAAGCCAATGATTATACAGTTTGGTCGGAATCCCGCTGCTGCTAAGACTTGATTGAGTGCATGTACTGATGTATAACAGATGACTAATGATGCATTCTTAATTCACTCATGGGGAGAGGACCCTGCACTAACCACTGAGACTACAACACTCAGCAATGACAGTGATATGAATGCTAGCACGTATATTCTCCTTGGGCTTATGGATGCTATGTGAATCTAAACTTCACATTGTTGGCAATAGGGGTTGTGAATGCAGACCAACGTTGGCAATATGAAGGGTTTATTACATATATTATTTCTCGGATGATTTTCAGCTCTGGGAGCAACAGTATAGGGAACTTGGATCCAGTTGGACAATTATGGTTGACAATGATACAGCATGGCTCTGACAACGTAGATATGTATCAGGTCTATAAAAATTTTCATTTTGCAGCTTGCCATTGCAAATGCCAACATTCCTACACGGAGAGATACATACATGTATCGCATTGTCTTTTTGTAATGTCTAAGAAACAGAGAATTGAAATTATCGAACTGAATGGTTTGATTTTTGTTTACTCAAAAAAAATAGTTGCAAGCATAATATTCTACAACAGATGAAGGTTGTCCTTCTCTCATACTCAATAGGCAGAATCTTCAGAAGAAAAGTTTTTCACATTGAGTTTGCCTATGAGAAATTCAATGCGAGATGAGGGACTTGGTCAACGCATCAGCCCACAAGAATGTGAAAAATAAAAAGTTGTTTGGCTAGAACTTGTTCATCCTCAAAGAAAACATCATTTTCCTTGTGTTTGGTGGGCTATGAAGCCTTGGGTTATGTGTAATGAAAACAACACTTTGAATATCACAACGAAGAACCAAGGTAATAGAAGGA